>OZ004582.1:3916364-5390743 GCA_963924555.1 Crambe crambe
AGCTGCATTTTTTTGTTGACTATTAGCTAGCTAGCTAGCTATGGCTCTGTTCAAGTACCTTAAGCCAAGGAACCTGCCAGATAGTGAAGATACTGGTCTCCGAGAGGATGTTACCAAGCAAGCTAATATACCAGTGACAGCTGTCTTGAATGAAAACCATAAGTATACACAGTATACTGGAGAGCAAAGAGCCAAGATAGCCAGGTATGCCACAGAGAGTAGGAATAACATGGCTACAGTTCGGCACTTTAGCCTTCTTGAGTGAGAGAGTACAGTTCGGCTCTTTAAGAAGCAGTATTTAGAGGAAAGCCTGGTGTGGAGATTACTGAGCTAGTGTCCAAGAAGCAAGGAAGGCCCTTAGCTCTTGGTGACCTTGATAGTGAAGTGCAACAGTATATCACTGCTTTACGTAGGGCTGGAACACCTGTGTGAATGTAAGAATTGTCATAGCTGCCACCGAAGGCAAAATCAAAGCTTTGTTTATCGGAGGAGCAAGTTAAAAAGAGGTACCTAGGCAAGATTAAAAGGTCAGTAAAGGATGGGAAAATCCCTCCCGAGTTAGTGATCAACCGGGTTAAAGTGGATAGCATCTAATGGGCGGAAGAGAGGGGAGCAGCTAGAGTGGAAATTGCGGGAGAAGGAGATAAGCGTCAGATTACCATAACTTTGGCTGGCACCCTTAGTGGTCACTTGTTACCCTTTCAAGTGCTTTGTTACTGCTGACCGATTTCCAAATGGTTGTGACATCTTCTAATCATTGGGCTAACAGGGAAACCAGTATAAGGTTTATAAATAACATAATAATTCCCTATGTTACTGAGACACGAAAAAAAACTTAATAAACATATTGCTATGGTTATTTTTGACACCTTCAAAGGGCAAACTGTAGAAGAGGTTACATCACTCCTAACACAAAACAACATTCTTCACATAATAGTCCCCAGTAATAGTACAGATCATCATTTAGGCGAAGTTTCCAGTCTTGGTATCTGATCAGGTCTCAAAACAACTACAGGAGGGGAAAAACCAGAAGATGTTAAGGTTGAAACCATTGGGTGTAAAATGGCATTTGACTACTTGTAGCCCAATGCGTAGGTGGATCAAAAGAACCAGCAAGTATCAAGAAGACCTGGTGGTTATATATATTCACCACAGCCACCTATTAGAACCGAGTAAAAGAACCAGATCGTAATAGTGCAAGAGTAACCCTTTTTATGCAGTCCATATTTCCTTCAGTCTTGTTGGGTTTCAACCGGAAACCTCAGGAATGTAATTAACACATTAAATCAGCAATATCACTAACTATGCTGTCAAATTCATTTTTTGTCTTGCTGCATTAATGTTCACAATAAAGTTCTTTGGTGATATATTCACTGAACACTGACTCATCTGACCAAATAATGCACCCAAATTAGCAACTGTGAAAAAAGGATGATCATAGATGTAGATGAAATAAAAAATGACATGAGAACAAATGATTCAATGGTATGATTTTACAGACTTATTCTTCTATTACACTTTAATTTACTACATTTGCTAGCACAAGATGTAATCATCTCAGTGGAAGTGATGGGTCAGGGCTAGATGGCAGCATCATAATCAGACTTCCTACGCTTGCTACAAGTACAAAGTATAATTTTCAGCATAATAGCAGCTCAGCTGCTGCCTAGACTACAGTACTAGGTTCATAGCTAGGTTAGTAGCTAGGCTAGCTAGCTACACTAGGTAATCCTCCACACTAGGATCATGGTTGGTACTTACCAAGGTTGAACAAAAAAGGAGTCGAGTTTCCACTGACAAGACATAGTAAGCAAAAATATTGACCATCAATCAGTACACGTGCGTGAATGTGCGTTAATTAGATAGCGCTAATGAAATTAATAATTAATGAATTCGCTGTGCGATGGCTGCGCTGCTGTCACAGTGAGTCTTGTCATCAACTCGATGACTTGAGCACTTGAAAAAGGGGGGTTTGAATAAATTTCTCTGGTACTTGCTTAGAATAGAGCTCTCAGACTATGGTTAGTCTTTTTTCCAAATATTTCAGCCTCCTTACACATAGTAGAAACCATTTTCCGAAGTGTATACCATGAAAGCAAATTTTGGAAGTTTAGAAAGATAAAGGTCAAGAAGTTTCACTGTGCATCGATCCCCTGCATTAGGATTGGCATATATTGGAACAACTTTAGTTTTTTCATTGAGATGTGTCCCAGATATATTTTTGAGCCATATTCAACATATGTGTAGCATTCAGGATCAGATGTTTGACGAAACTGCAGGGATGAAAATAATTTTAATAACATAACCTGAAATTTGTCAGACCAAAGTACTACTTGTTAGGCCATCATTGGTGTTTGACCTGACATACTAGATTTGTTCCTTGTGCACCCTGTGTACCCGGGTACCCTGCAGCTACTCAAGAGAAAACACTATGACTGCATGCATAGCTAGGGCTGCTACGTAGGTGCAATTATGTATGTTTGTTTTGTATTATTATCATGACAGTGGTAGCTATGTTATGGTTAATAACCAAGACATATGATAGTGTATGATAATATTACAGGATACAAAATTAGTCAGAGCCTGAGTCCACATCTTGAATTGTACCCTCACAAAACCAATCATCCCATGTTTCAAGATCTAGTTCAGTTTCAGATGATTCCTCTTCAGAGTCACTTGCTCCATGGGTGGAAGTTTGCTTATGCCGTCGATACTCCTTTCTAGGTTTCTGGTTAACTCTTCGTCCTGCTCGCCAAAGTACTGTGTTATCTTGAAGGTTCTTGATCCACAGAACAAACGGAATTACACGATGTTTACACTAAGAGATCTCACTGAAGAAGACTTGACATCACTTGAAAGTATTTCAAGCTATATTTGTTCAAGTTGGTGAAAATGTTGTTTCCAGAAAGCTTAATTTTCAACTGGGATATAAGCTTACACTGTGGTGTATTGGACTGGGTGAGCACGCAAGAAAGCGAGCCCGTGAACATGATGAAAGTGATGATGGAGCTGGAGCTAGTGATACAGAAGCTAGTACCAGTTGTTCAAAGAAAAAGAAAACTGCAACAGAAGAAAGGGAGAGTCGGGTTGTTGAGCTTAAAAAAAAAACTTCGGGAGAGGGAATCACGAAAGTCTTGATAATCCACCAACAGGTAGTCGTCCTCGTGGTAGGTCAAGTCATTTTGAAGAAACTCTCACAAATGCAGTAGGAAAGATAGCAAGTGCCCTCTCCCCAACAACTACATGTACAACAAGCACCACATCAGCTAACAGAGGTATAAATTCTCCTAGCAAATCTGTTGAGTTGAGAGGAAAGTACCTTCAGCAGTTGAAGGAGATGGTGAACCTGCGTGATCTAGGAGCACTCACAGAGGATGAATACGAAGAGCATCGCTCAATTATTGTCAACCAAATGAGGAAACTACCATTGTAATTAATATCAAAAAAATTAAACAAAGTAAGATTAGTTCTGATTATTTCACAATGTGTATCCTGAATGTTGTATGTAGTGTATACAATCCTCCTGACTAGTGTTAAATGCCAAGGACACTATCAGACGAGGGAATGAGGTAGATTGGGCAATGACATAGTTGGCTTTAATGAATGCTTTAACTTTTGAAAAGATAAGTTAATAGGATTTAGGTCTGGACTGTATGTGGGTAGAAACTTAAGAAGTGCACCTGTGCTATGGATCATTTGTGTAACTCGCTCTAGATGGTGAACAGAGCAGTTATCCATAACAACAATAGAGTGGTTGTTGACACCATTGAAGGGCATCAGTTGTGGGAGGAGACATGTGGCTACAGACAGGAGATTGTCTTCAGAGACAACTGAGGAAAGAGAGGCCAGGCTCCAAATCCTGAGAGAGAATGCAGACGGGAGATTGTCTTTAGAGACAACTGAGGAAAGAGAGGCCAGGCTCCAAATCCTGAGAGAATGCAAACCAGAGATTATCTTCAGAGACAGCTGAGGAAGACTCCAAATCAGAAACAAGTGAGGAAAGAGATGCCAGGCTCCAAATCCTAAGAGAGAATATAAACCAGAGATTATCTTCAGAGACAACTGAGGTTAGACAGACTAGACTTGAGCATATGAGAGACAGTGCAAGTCAGAGTTTATCCTTAGAGACATCTGAGGAGAGACAAGCCAGGCTTGATAGGTTGAGACAGAATAGAAGTGAGAGGTCATCTTCAGAGACAGCCGAGGAGAGACAGGCTAATTATAGAGTGGTTGCAATGAGAAAAAACGAGGTGTCAACCATACTAGTGTACAATTTTGCCACCAACCATACCTTCAGATATAATTTAAGATGGCCGCTATTCAACTCTGACACACCCATAGCAACCACTAGCTACCCTAAAAAATACTTGATTCAAGATCACTCTGCATCTGTACACTTTCAGTACTTGATTCAGATGTTGAAAGATCAATCCTACAAAGCAACTACCATAAACTAAGCGAGCATTAACATTTGTGGCTTCATATCTAATTCAGAGTCACTAGAAAGTCCTAAAAATAAGTCAATAATAACACTCATGGAAAGGGATCAGAACTGACTTACCTGCGGTCTTCCACTTGAGAGTCTGGCCCGTGCGAGACTGCTCTTAGCTGAGCTGACTACAGAGTGAAGTGGATGACTCGGTGAATCTTGATGACGAAGGAATTGCTGAAAATGTTACTGTTGCTTCCATCCGAAGAAAAAAAAACTTTGATAGGAAAAAAAAGCATGCCTCTATTATTGGAAGAGCAGCTAATGGTATGTTTGTCATTGCATCTTGTGTTGGCTGTGAGCCTAGATCCTAATGCAGCTAGGTAAGAATAATGTATACACCGTACATCAAGGGCCTGTAATGTGGGAACAAGAATAATGACTAGTAAACCTATTTGTTCTGTTTTGCATACCCACTCTCATGGGTCCCTGATCTGACTAGCTACAGAGGACAAGCTGCATGCATATTTGTATCCAGAATCAGGTTAGTTCTAGCGTAGATCAACGTATTATCACCACTTTTTGTCCATATTCAATATTACTTTCACAAATATTATGAATTATTCATAGATTTTGCACAGCTGACTATTTAGATATTCTAGAAGTCTGTCCTAATTAAATGAAAATATTCACTCATTACTCAGTGAATTGTACACCATTGTATTGCAATATTTCAAATGGTGATAATAGGTTCAAGTGAACCTATTATCACCACATCCTATTTCAATGGGAAAAAACATGAAAAAGGTATATAAATAAAGTTAAAATAAATACAGACATAAAATGAGTTTAATCCTGACAGTCTTCACAGATTAGTCGACTTTTGGTGTAATTTTTTCCATAGATACAAAATACATGAAACCATCGGTCGCATACTTCACAGTCTATCCAGAACACATTTCTCTCATTACAACCATCTGGCTCCCGTTTCAAACACTTCTCACAAACAGTATCTGATTCATTGCCATCTGAAGATTCCACAGTGTCATCACTTCTCTTGAATCTTGCTGGGAGACGGACTTTTCTTTTAGGCTGCTGCTTTGATGAAAGTGGCTGATCGGATTCACTTGAAGTTAGTACAGGAGAAGGTGATCTTTTCTTTTTACCTTTTGAGGTTTTCTTCCCTTTCTTCCTTGGTGGAGTAGAAATTGGCTGATCAGCATCCGAATCATTTTCCGATCCACTTGAAATTGGTACAGGAGAAGGTGATCTTTTCCGTTTACCTTTAGAGGTTTTCTTTCCTTTTTTCTTCTCCTTTTCCTGTTGCTTTCTCTCCTTCTCTTTTTCTCTTTCTTCCTTCTTTCTCTCTCGTTCAATTCGTCTCTTCTTCTTTAGCTCCTTCTCTTCTTGTTCCTTCTTCTCTTTATCTTTCAAAATCTTATAATACTCATCCTCTGTTAGCACCCTTGCTTTTATGATTCGACGCTGTAGCTGATAATATATCAGCAAGATTACTGGGAACCAATCCAGCCTTTACTAGGGGATTAGCCACAGGGGTACTGCATCTGGTGCTACTTTCACCAGAACTAATACTGCTATTCATAGATGAGGTGGGAGTATTGAACAGTGGTGGTGTAAAGCCAGGCGACTGTGAACATACTGATGAACAGTCACTCGGGAAAGAGGTTGAAGAAATACTGGAAATGGCATCAGCTGGTTGGATATCATTGCATTGAACACTCGTAGAAGCAGCAGAGCAGGAAGCTGTATCACTGGTTATTTGATCATCTGTACCTTGCTCACTGGATGTGGAAGAATCTTTCTGATACACAGTAGATGGTGCCATCTTTGCACTGTCTAGTGCGTTACAATTGAAAGGATAATCCCACATTTAGAAAATCCACTCTTGATATTCCTCATGGAGAAGGCCATTTCATACGGTTCCTTAACTACACGAGCAAAATCACGTTTTGAAACGATGAAATCTTTCTTTGAGAAGCAAAATGCTCGTAGGGATCTGGCAAAATGTGCCTTAAATGACTTAAACACTGATACATCTAGCGGTTGCAGGGCATGTGTGGTGTGCGGAGGAAGGCATAACAGAATCACTTGGTTTTCTCGAGCCAAGTCAATGAGCTCTAATGTGAGGTGGGATTTGTGTCCATCAATCAATAGCAAGACAGGTCTTTCAGGAACAGCATATTTTAAAAAATCCTTTTCATCCATTCCAAAAAAAGTTCGGAATCAACCCATCCTGATTCACTCCTGGCATATATTGCATCATCAGGTCCCCCAAACTTGTACTGTCCCCCTAGAAAAGCTTTTGGATAAATAATCATGGGGGGGAGAGCAACCCCTGATGCTGATGCAGCACATAACATGGTAATGTGTTCTGTGGTGCCCATGGACTGTGAATAAACTGCTTTGGTATTTTTGAGTGTAACTGCTTTCTCCTTACTCTCGTTTAATGGTAAAAATGTTTCATCTGATCAGTTAGAGTTTTATCTAACAGATCAAAGTAACTACTCACCACTTCAGGGCTTAATGCCTCAGCCCTCGTTCTCTCTAAATTGTCCATTTTTCGGAGCCGTAGTTCAGGGTGGCGCTTACGAAATCGTGTGAACCAGTTCTTGCTTGGTCCTTCGTCTGGAAACCGGTCAGCCTTGCCTGATCTCATGGCAATGGCCCATCCAAAGGCAGTGGTCATTCTAGGAGTGAGTGGGAAGCCTTGCTTTGCCATATGAACAAGATATGCCACTAAAGCATCCTCTTCCTCTTTCGATAGTTATTCTATCATCCAAGGTCCTTCTTGGAACATGATAGATCCTAGCCATAGAAGTGATTGTTCCTTTGCCCTCTTTCACTGCATTCATTGCAGCTACCATGTCAGAGTCCTGCCACTGCTTTCTCCTTGCTTTGGCCATACTGTAATGTTATAGATAACCATCCGTATGAGTTATTTGCTTCATTTAGAAGCTAAAATGAGGTCTAAATAGCTAGCTTGCTGTCTGGACCTACAACAACAACCCCTCCACCTACTCAACCCCAGCAAAGCTTACTTAGAAAGCTTTTAGAGAGCTCTTGTGCCATGGACTAAACACTCCTCGAAGGAAAAAACACTGTCACCAAGCTAGCTTTAAAAGAAAGGCTGTTTCTAGAACTCACCTTTCGATAATACCGTCGATGCAGATATCAAAATGGACCATGTGCTCTGGAGAATTTACTGGCAGTCTATTCAATCTTGCACTTTTGACCCACATGGTGATAATAGGGTCCAAACTTGTGGTGGTGATAATACGTGGATCTACGCTAGTCTATACAAAAATGTCCTTTTTGCAGCAAAGAAAAATGTACATAATTTTAAAGCATGATATTTTCAAAGGTGCGAATTTCCATACAACCGATGAAAGCCAAGCTGTATCATTGTCTCTGTGGTATATAGGTAGTTTTGGTTCATTGCAACCATGCATGTATCGAACTAGAGGTCATTGTCAGCTGAATGGTCTGGGAGACCTGGGCTATTGCTCTAGATTTCTTTTTCGAAAGTGTTGCAGAGTCTGTTTCAATTCCTTTATCTGTACTTCGGCAAAAAGCACAGGAGCTGTACCTGAGAGTATTACTCCAGCCCCAGGCATCAACCTGAAGCTAGAATGCTTCTGAGCCGTAATAGAAAGCGGCCACAATTGGTTGTACCTGTTGGTAAGGGTGGACAATTCAAGTGTGACATTGATTGTCTTAATTTTAAGTCGGTTGGGCTATGTTCTCATTGTATCACTGTCGCCCAAATCAACAACAGCTTACAACAGTTTCTTACCTGGTTCGCAAAAGCAATACTGATAGGGTTGATCGGATGGTGAATCATCTACATCCTCAGCACACCAGTGGTGAAACTAGGAGTACTTGCATCTCAGCAGCAAATTATAGTCCATATAGTTATATACATGCTAAGCAATTATATGTCTCCTTCTGTATCATGGATGCCTGGAATGTCGTGGTCACCCGGAGCATCTTATCCACCAGAGCCACCTTTCAAGTTGTGATTCATATCTGGTAACATTGCTAAATGTTTTGGCTGCAATCCGATGGTGAGTGGTGTTTGCTGATTCATGGAATGGAATCTCAATGTTCATGAAACATGACAGGCTCAATCCAGTGTTGTCAGATGCATCTGGTAATTATGGATGTGGGGCATTTAGCGGGAGCAGGTGGTTCAAATTTGGATGGGAACTAGGCATGGAGGAGCTCCACGTAAGATGCATCTGGCATTCTTGTCAGCAAATTCAATTGTATGATGTCAGCATGTCAACAACAGTTTAGCAGATGCAATATCATTGTTTATTTTTGGTCTCATTATCCCCAGGCACAGGAAAATCCAACGATAATTCCGGAGCCTCTGGTGGACCTACTGATTTAAAAAAAGCCCGACTGGACCTCAACGAGGCTGTGGACTTCTATTTTTCAAAAGCATTAGCCCAGTCCACTCAGCGATCATATTCATCTGTTGAACGCCGTTACAGTCAGTTCTGTATCCAGGGGGATTACCCATATTACCGATAGGATCCAAATATTTCTAGCATGCCATCATCATTATGTTCGTGCATGCCATCATAATTATGTTCGTGTGAGGGAGCCAATGACTGCTGACACAGTTGCTTCCAGCAAGACCTGTGTAGGGTGCAGGCTGTGGTAGGTGGTCAGGGTATGCTAACCCTGGGCGTTCACCCAGGCAATAAAAATGGAATAAGGGGTGAAAATAGGTGCTAATTAGTATACCTACTACAAGTAATACAAGCCTGTTTCTCAGCCAAAGAATGATAATGAGATCTGATAAATGTTAATATGTTTTAAAATCCACTTCTCGGGCGACCAGCGATTATCCTCCTGTCTCGATAGATTCCGAAGCATTTGATATTATCTCAGCTCATCCAAAACTGTTTCATGGCCTAGGAAACCTAAAAGGGGAGTACCGTATCCAGCTATGTCCATTTGCCCTATCAACACAAAGAGATCATCTCAAAAGTGAATCGACCAACTGATTGGTGCTCACATCATACAACACATGAAATCAATTCTTGCTCGCCATGGAATTCCAGAAATAATGGACCAAAATTTTCCGTGGCTGAGTAGCTGATGAGTATGGGTTTTATCATAAGACATGTAGTCCTCGATTTCCTCAGTCTAATGGAGAAGCTGAGAGAGATGTACAAACCATCAAGCATTAACAGCCCTGCTGAGCTGCACATGAATAGACGATTGCGTAGTAGTCTACCCCTGGTTCCAAACCAACTCGAGCCATCGACAGAGGTGAGAAAAAGGAAGCAGCAGCTAAACAGCGTCAGAAAAACAATTTTGACCACCTCCATTGTGCCTGGAGCCCCTGGAACCGTGGATTACTGACCGGCGATGGTATGACCTCATCTGGAGAGTTCAGAAGGAATGGTATTAATCTTTGTGATGTCATCATATTCATTTACACAAAATGATAATCATTCTAAAATGTTTGATTGACTTGGCCAGTTGAGGCATAAGCATGTTCAGCTAATTATTCTAGAAGGAGTAGAGGAGGTGGCAAATCAATAGGAAATTCAGCTCCTGTAGAGAGACGGCCACATACAGGTAAAGATATCCTACGTCTAGCAGTTCTCTTCTTCACAGGATAGGTCAAATACCAGCTCACCTATGACTTGCTTTCTGAGAGCTGACACTCAATATTTTGAGTTCCAGGCATATTAGTCAGGTCAATTTTATATTTTATTGTTATGAAGTGGATCATTTATGAATCCATACTGAAGAAAATTATAAGGGGTGCCATCAGTTTGAGTGATTTGGAGAGTTTTTATGATATTTAAAAAAATTTTAGATTTTTTTGGTTTTGCAGTAAGCACGAAAATTTAAATTTTCGCTACCCATAGAGATAATAAAAAATCACGAAATATAAATTGATCATGAATTATAATTTCCACTGTAATTGCACAAAGTAGCCTGCATCTTTACTCGTGCACTTTGATAACCTACTTTGTCAGATAAACCCATCTGGGGGAATCGTTTAGCCAATTTCAAGGCAGTAGCAGCTGAATAGGAGGATGTTTTTTCTACATCCAACTTCAGTTTGGTAAGGTCAGTATCAGCAGCAAGTATAGCATCAGTTTTCAGCAAATTTTTAGCATAGAGCTTTACAAGTCTACTCACCTCCTCATAAAGTTCGCATGTTGTGTTTTCTGTAGACTTTTGAAATTGCCTACTGAAACGATTCATAGCTGGTAAAATTGAAGCCTACTAGTGATGCTAATAACCTTGTCTGTTTGCTCATCACAGGACAGTAAGTAGGATACCAAACCATCAAACTGATCAAGGTATCTGTAGCCATCGTGTGGGTGAGTGCTTGATGATAGATTTTGGCTCATCATCGAAAAGGGAACACCAATGGTCAACAAAGGTCTGTCCTCTCTTACTACTATGGTAAAAGTAGTAGAAGATATCAACAAATAACTGGTCAATATTGATTGGTAAGGTTTCTAATCCAGCTTTAACAGTAAGATCTGCCAAATGGCATATACAGCCAACATCATATAGATGAGTATCCTATTTTTTATAAGCTTTTGTACCCCTGACCTTACACCCTTCATTACACTTGCAGTGTCAGACATGAAAGCAATGTCCAAACCATTACTCTCTAAAGAATGTGAAAGTGCTTGAAAGATATTAACCACTTTATCCTGGTTATCATTGGATTCATCAATCATAATTGAGAATGAGTTATTGGACATATGCTCTGTTGTAGACTTTTGCCAGTATGGTGCAAGAACCTCTGTTAAAATAGCCGGTTTTGAACAGTTTGGTGGCATGGTCACTAGTTTGGAAGCTTAAATTATGCTTAGCAACAAACAGTGACCACCTCATCTCAGCCTCATTAACGCTCTGTAGTACTTGGGGACGAAAAAAGGACGTAACACTTTGAGAAGTAGAAGCTGCCTTTCCCATTTCCCTGTGACGCTTCCCCATACTAAAATCAGATGAGCACAAGGAACAGTGTGCAAATGTGTTCCCTATAATGTTATAATCAATTTTTCTTTATTCTACAGGCTTATGTACCTCTACGACTCTCTCCTATCCCAGGATACTCCTTTATCCAGGAAGAATCAAAATGAGACTGCCTCTTGGGAGGAGGTGTTCCAGGGACTTCACACTCAGCAGAGCTTACTAACTTTCAAGATTGTCAAAGTAGCTAACTGGCAGCACATGTGCATGTAATGATAAATGTCATATCATGTAATTTCATTGTGTCAGCTGTCCATAGTCTGCTTCAGCAGACTGTTGAGCTGTCCGAGGTTGCACAATACTACAATTGTTTATGCAGCTATTCAAGCACTTCTGGGACAATCAATAACCTTATGTAAATCCGTTGCGGGACACATTTAGCAATCACTATTACGGGACTGTCCCGGAGCTTCTGGGACAGGTGGAGGCTATGAGATTAGCGTCTTTCAGCTAGAGCTAGGCAACTACCTGCCCCATAGTGTCATTGTTGTCTTCAAAATTCTTATGGCAAGATTTACAAATCTTGATTTGATGCTCACTTGAGAATCCACTGCTCAAAACCTTATATGATACAGGACTTTAAAAATTCCTAGCTTGCCTGATCAATGCAGTTGGTGAGTTAATAAAGGAATAGTGATGTTCACATTTCCACCAACCACGTTTCAGTAGTGGTGGAGAGAGAACGAGGCTTGTTAAATGTTTGATTAGTAGATGTCATAAAATTGGAGTTCAGCATTCCTGTGGAAGCAGATGTGGGAGATGAGGTAGAGGGGGGTGTGCTCATTGCCCATAGTGTGTGTGCCCATTGCTAAAGTATAAGAGGTCGTCATAGTACAATCTGTGAAATATGGAGCTTCTGGAATGGAAAGACAAGTGTTTGGTGGAAATGAAGCAGAGGTTGGGATTCACTTGCAAAGCAGAAGAGGTCAGAATTTCTGAAACATGGGTTTCTACCAGAACTGAAGCACGTTTTTTTCTCTTGGGAACCCCACCTTTCCTACCAGAACCATTTGGCAGTCCATAGCCATAAGATTACGGCTGCATTTCTTTTGCTTGTAGTTTTCTATGAAAGAATTCAAATCTCCAACACTGGAAGCAGCTATCGTATGAGAACCTTTCATTTCTCATCACAGATATATTGTTTTTTACTTCTTGGATTAGTCTTCACAACATGAGGATGGTCAGATAAGGAACTCATGATTAGCTTTGTTCTTACATCTGTGCTTCAAGAGGCACCACCTTCCATTAAAAGTAACCATTCATCTTTTCTCCACATATATATCCTTTAAAACTGATGTAGATAAAGAAGTTATCCTACTTGAGGGCAATACTCGGGAAGGAACTGCCACTCTCCACGACCCACAATCAAGTTCTTCTTTATGTCGATCTGTTACTGATTCTAAATGCTCAATAATTAGCATAGGTAACTTGTTTTCTTTCCAATCAACTTGTTTCTTAATGACATGATCGAAATAGTCTTCAGTGCTTTCCAAAAAGAATCATCAGAAATAGCATGCACCAAGCCCATTTTTAAATGGCTCCCAGTTTTGCACCCAAATATGTCTGAAAGAAACTCACTCCAACTATTCCTGGGAGCATGTAGTTTGTCCTTTATGTTTTGACAAAGATAATTTATACAACGCAAGTGGACAGCTTTAGGAAAAGCATATTTAAATGACTTGATAAGTTCTTCTTCCCCATCAGTCCCAAGGTTTAAAGCTTAGGATTGAGTCTGACCAATAATAATCAACACCAAGAAGTACAGAAAGGGAATCACCCTATTATTCTAGGGCTAGGGCTAGGGCATATTATTTTGCTTCCACTTTATTATTATTATTATTATTATGTTGAATAACCAGAACAAAAGTCAATTTTTGAAATCGTTTTTTTTTTTAATGTTATAGAATGAATTTTAGATTATTGAACATTGTCCTGTCTTCTGTGTAGATGTAGGGATTGGGCTAGGACTTGTGAGAACCTGTGGAATAGTGGAAGAGAAAGAAGAGTTTTAAGTTTATACAGTCTCCTACTTAGAGAGTGCTAACGCACTCTCTGATGAAAACAACCAGTCCCTTGGAATATGCCCATGTCAGACACAGGTCCAGTACGCAAAAATGTGTTACTTCGGTCTAGAATTTCATAAAATTGTTTCAAAAAAATATGGAACTAGTGTAGCCTAGCTGTCTGCTTTGTATGTACTGAGCCTTGGTGTGATTTGTGCAGCTTTACAGGAACTTCCATACATGGTTAGCCTTGCATCGATTGCCGGGGTATCTGATATCTTTCATGACAGACATACTTATTCAAATGAGAAGTCAAATAGCATTGTCTATGCATGTCATGTTATAGGGCACACTTGTCCATACTCCAGTAGTACATACCTTAGCCTAATGTTCTCGCTTTATTTTCACACCCGAGAGTGGAGGGGGAACGGTGGTTATTATCCTATTTGTTGTCTTAGCTATCTACATCCTTACCATTGGTCTCCCTCGAATCTGTCTCAGTCGAATCTTTTGCGCTGACTGCTTCTTGAATTTTGGTGACCATGCCGCGCCGTCCACGATCGCTTCTCACTCAAGCCTTCTGACATGTCTTTCAGATCCTGATCAGATGAAACTTTGTGCTTCCCGCTGGTTGCTGTCTCCAGTTAGTCGCATGCACGAGGTCATGAGGCTGCTATGCGCATGCGTTCGTACTGATCCTGCTCTGCCGCACCATGGCTACGCCCTTTACTCTTATGTTAACCCCATTTAATGTACAATGCAGACTGAGATACTTTTCTAGTGCTATGTGACACAGCTTACTAGGAACCTCACCTAGCTAGATAGCCAATTGTGGACCAAGATGACATTTTCTCATCTAGCACACGACATAATAGCTTGAGTTTCACCACGCTTCTTCCATGCTTCTTCCAAGGTGATTTTCATAGCTAAACTGGAGAAAACTTTCGCATCCATGTAGTGACAATTCTTCAGCCCATTATTCACTGACACGCTATATGCCAGGAATGTTACTCAATAATCTTTTACCTCCCCAGTGTCTTCGGTCCTTTGACTGCCTCCATGCCAAATGAAAAAGATTACGAGTAGTTTCTCCCGGTGAAATGGTAAGGGCAGCCTCCTCACTCCAGCCTCCCAGCGACTCCACCACAAGGGGGACAAATGACATCCCCACCGTCTTGATCCTTGGCAGCACCAGACAGAGTGGAGGTTTGCAGAGTGGAGATAACTGTCACATCCAGGGCAGCTGGAAGGCCCCTGCACCAGTTTGGGAGGAAGATATCAGCTGGGCGGCTGTTAGTGTCTGCTGGGCATCTTGAGTTTCCGCCGAAAACTTCAAGACCAAGCCAGTAGTACCCATCCCAGAGTGTTTCCTTTATCACATGAATCAACTAAACAAGCTTTAAAACGGATATATGATCATGAAATTCACTAATATCTAAGGCTTTTTGCCTCGGCACCGAAGTGCCGAGGCGCAGTGCTGGAAGCGACTATGATCGGCGATGGTGGTACGTTTCACGCGCACGCGCAATGATGCACGATGATGCGTATCGAGCACGTGCATTAATTTAGCTCTGGCTAGACAAAGTACTAAGGACAAACAGACAGGTTCAGCTCAGGCTCGCAGTTACTACGCGATAACTCTAGTACTGATGATTCTTGGCCGTATTTGCCAACAAATCAAGCCCATTATCACATGCAGAGAACTGACTAAAAGACAGCAGTGAACAAAAACAACAGAGATTGACAAGGTACACGAACTAGTGCTTCGTTTAAAGTGTCAAAGAGAGAGCCATGGTGAAGGAGAATCTCAGAACTAAGACTTTGAGGCTTCCAAACAATGAGAGAATCCAGTACACATACTTCAATCAAGCTATGCTGAGAATAACCATTAAACGACAGTTGAACAGCAAGAATAGTGTGTAAATACTAATCTTACTACAATAATTATAAGCCATGTTGCTCAGTGTGCTTTATTTGGAACTCTCCACAGAAAAGAAGCTGAGAGAAATATTTTGGCAACATTTTGTGGAAACATTTGACCCCACAACCCCCCACACTTTTCATTAATTATGCCCACGAGTGTTCAGCCAATCATCCTTGTAGGACTGGTTTCAAGCCGGTGATCCTCAGTGTATCTTTATCGTCTCTTATATACCACTGTCACGTCGTATTCACTATAAAGCATTTAAAATAAAAATTAAATAGAGGTTGCACTTAAGTGCCGAGGCATTCCTAGTCTTTTTAAAAGACTAACTTGTTATACATCTATCTGCTCAAAGCTTACCACCAGGTTATGATCCAGGATTGGCCCCATGCCTTACACACCCTAGATAACCAAGGCGCTCAAAGATGATAACACAGTGAAGCAAAACTCACATGGCCTTCTTCCTCTCTCAAACACTAGCGCCTAGGGAGATCGACCCCTACAATTGAACGTCATATACCTTTTGCTGTTGGGATTCGTAGCAATACTCCTCTTTCCACCTGATAGTTGCCTACCTTTTTTCCACAGCTGCCCTGCTGTCTTAGGGAAAAGGTATGAAAGTTTGTTTAGTATACTTGATCTGTTTTATAGGACACAGGATTGATTTTTGTGCATTGAGGATTCAGTTGTTGAGGTTGGCTTTACAAGCCTGAGGTTTCCTTTTCTCAAAAAGATCTCAGAATTCATCTGCTCTGAATACTATGCAGTCTTGAACATAATGGTTCTTGTCCCCACATAATTACTAAAATTGGTGTAGTATGTCATGTGACTTGTTACTGTTTAGATCCTCTGAAATAGGTGCTCTAAATTATCAGACTCACCAATTATTTCAGCAATAGTTTTCTTGAAGTCTCTTGATGTGGCATGTTCATAGTACCTCCTTACTACTGTGTTAGAAATTAATCCTATAACCTTTCCTTTCTTATCAACTTCACATTTCATGAAGCATTTTCCATTACATCGCCAAATCATCGGCCCGTATGTCTTCCTTCTTCTGAAGCTTGCTGAGATCAACAACAAAAGTAGCATTGTCTTGAATAGATACTGGTCGAGTGGTAGCAATCTTGCTTAATGAAAGCTTGGAGTTCAGCAGAATTTCAACTATTGTCTGAACATTATACCGACATTTTGTGTACTGATACACAGGCAAGTTAGGGTTGTCATTATACAATTTGATGTTTCTATAAATAAGAATTAAAGATGTAACCCTGCAAAATATAGCTAAATATAACAAAGAAATACCTTTCCTCATCTGAATCACTGGAATACGAAGTCATCTTATACGCTCCTGGACCTAGATAATCATATCTGATTTGATCACAGTTAAGTGCAACTGCATATGCATGCTCTCTATCGAGCATCTGATAGCTCTCCATATGTACACCATGCATTCATGGAGGTCAAAGGTCATGTATCACAGAACAGTTGCTCCCTCACTCACATAATCCTTACCTTTTCTTCAGAGGTGTATAATCACTATTGGATACTTCAATTCTGCTTTTCATAGGAGAGTTTAGTTCACTATCACTTGAAATATGACAAGGCCTATAATAAAAAATAATAATATATACACATACATCTCATTAAAATTTTTACCTTGATTTATAAAGTGAATGTTTTCGTTTACATTTTTTTTTCAAAGGAGATCCAAAATCACTGTCTGATGAGAGAAATTCACTAGATTATCTATTGTTTGTGGTACCTGAAGACATGGCTTTTCCTTTTCTTCTTGATATGTATTGCTGTTTTAGCACTAAGTTTATACGAACACCTTGGGATGTCATCACAAATCACAAAAGGCGCTTTAATTGGAAAACTGTACCTCAAGGAAACTTGAGGCATTGGTACTACGGCTACCGCAGAGTCTCTTATCAAAATCGTTTTATCACTCTAAATAAAAAAGAGGATAAAACTAACAACTAGCTTGGTACGAATGAGCTAGCTTTACTCGCTCACCTTCAAATCGATCTCTATCTCTTGGCACGTGGTACCGCGAAATGAGATTCCAGAATCCACGATCCAGATTCCAGAATAAAATTCCAGCAAATAGTTGTGTCATAACTGGAAGTTTAATGTTTGGACGCTGAAACGCTTCATCAATCTCTCTCACTTCAAGCGCTTATAGCTCAGGGATGGTTTAAGGTATAGCCTTGAGCTTAGTATCAATTGATAGCTAACGCAGTGAGCTATCGTGTGATAGAAATAACTCCGTTTTGAATTTTTGAGTAACATTCCTGGTTTTCATATAGCATGTCACAAATTTTGGGAGGACAGTATCCATACACCATCACAGTTAGCTACACAGCTAAAGCTAAAATTTTGCTCGGAAGCTTGGAAAATTGAGGGAGCCCAATATCATATCACTAATGAAATGAGGCCTCCAGGGGGGGGGGGGTATATAGGGCTCACATGCGTGTGCTGGCAATCAGCTGCAATTATGAGTTCGACATGAGTGTCAGTATTCCTACACGGCCATCAAAAAGAGTAAAGCAATCACAGACATATCATCTTCTGCATTGTTTTCCAGATGTAAGAAATTTAGTTGAGCCTGTAGAAGAGATACAGAGAGTCTAGTTTGTATTGTTCTAATGAGAGAAGCCATGCCCATTCCACAGAGAGTGCTACTGCACTCTCTGATGAACAGTTAAAGCAGCTTGGTGGGAGGCAGTGATTAGGGTTTATTATAATATTATAATTTTATGAAACTGTTAAAGTACAGACTAACCCTACATGGCCTTTTTATTTGGCATAATTTTTTTTCCTTTTATAGATGTTGCACTAAAAGAACATAATTATTTAGGACATAATTCAGGGGTGGAGGGGTTCCCTGTACTATTATAGTCATACATGAAATATAGAGGTCTTCTGTTGTAGTACGGTTTCTGTCTTGATGAGAATTTGTAAAACACAATAACTGAAAAACTATTTAAAAAGACAAAAACAAAACACCACATTACTTCAGCATATCACCCTTAGGTATTTTACTATGAATTACAAATTATTTTTTCTTGGCCATATTTTAGACTAATGGCTTAATAAAAAGGCAAATCAAACTTTTTCACCATTCTACATGATGTTTCATCGAAAACCAAGTCTCCCAAGTGATTCCGAATTATTTTGCTTTACTAGTGATGGTGAAACTGAGCAAAAGTTTATTGATAACATGCTTGATGTTTATGATGGTATGAAAGAAATTACTACAAAGAATATTTCAATAAAGGACACAACACAGAAGTAAGTATAAACTGCAACGTGGCATTTAACTGAGGTTAATGAGAGGCGAACTAGAGGGGGCTGTGCGGGATGCGGCAGCCGGATGTAGGATGGCACATGCGCAGGGTTCCTCGTGCTGGCGGGATCCAGCTGCCTGTCTGCTAGCTTTGACAAAGTGTCTGCTCTAGGCCTGCACTAGCTACTAGTTTCAAAAAGTCAACACCATATGGATAAGGAGAAAGCCGGGGAGTCAAGTGGAGAGAATGCTGAGGCTCAGCGTGAAGACCTGAAAAGAACCGTGGTCGAGCTGGTTTCGGAAGCGCTGGCAGAAGAACGGGCGGGCAACCGAGATGGACGTCCTCTATCAGGTAATAAATCTCTCCCAGCATATTAGATGGGATGACGGGTCTACCTCGGCAGAGGCGCCCACAAACAGTAGAGCAGCTGCATGGCCATTATGCCTAGGGGGTGGATCCCCGTTCGACGGTTAGCAGGGTAAAGGGTCATTACCCGTATTCGGTATATATATAGCTAGTTAAGTTGAGTATGCAGGGGTGCAGCGGCAGGCAGTATAAGAGTGTTGGCTCATAGATCTGGGTTCAGTACCGCTAGCAGATCTCCTTCGGTCAGTGCCCATGATTGAGGCAGACAAGGAGCAGGTCGAAACCGTGGGGTCAGAATCTAACAAATATACCACCAACCTGCTGCCAGTGGGGGGAAGCAGCAGCAAGATGTGGGAGAGGCCCTTCCCCCAGTTCCCCAGAAACTTGCAGACCGTATACAAGCATGGGAGTTTGTCGAGATGTCAGAATTGTTGCCTGAGTTCTGGTCCCAGCAGAGGACGAGGAGGGAGCTAACCGGGCGGGAGCGAACCGCCGAAAACGCCCCGGCACAGAGATCAATATGTGCCTGCAGTGTTTCGCCGTGTCAGCCAAACATCCGGGATGGCATACATGGTGGCTGTAATTAGGGCATGCGAGGACTTCTCGGGGTTAGCATGGGTCCGGTATGACGCAGCCTATCGCCGCCAAGGGTGGGGGGGGGGGGGGGGGGGGGGGGGCCGAAGTAGCAATTTTGATTGCTGGAATACACCCCTCTTTACAGGGGAATCATGGACTGGTGCACTTGGGAGGCGTGTTTGGTGCACCACCCTGACCGGGAGTTTGCTGACTACATTGTGCGGGGCCTGAGAGATGGCTTCAGGATTGGCTTAACTATACCAATCATGGCCTCAGCACAGGACCACCCTGAAGTAGTTTGGGAGTATCTAGCGAAGGAATGCTCTGAGGGAAAGGTGATAGGTCCACTGGACCCGGCCTGTTTTCCAATGGTGCACACAAGCAGGATAGGAGTAATCCCTAACATAGGCTTAGGAAGATGATTTGAAGCGTGGGGGGCACAAAGTTGGGTAGGGATCATGCACATGCTACTACATGCAACTATTACTAAAAATTAATCAATTTTAATAATGTCTAAGTCATCCGTGATGTCTTTGTGTGTATGGAGAAGCATAACATTATTCAATCTTGACTCTGTCATAGTTGATCTCAAATAATTTTTTACCCGCCTCAAAACGGAAAAACTACGCTCTGCTTGAACAAAGGTAACTTTCTTGAAACTCTTCACTTGATTTCCAAGCATGATGATTGGTTGATAGTGTCAAGATAGTGCAATATGCAGCTGAATTTTTTTCCCTGTTGGAGTCTTTGTATGTTTTCATTTCTACAACTTGAATTCTGGATGCCAGCAGAGGTATATCAAGTTTAAGGTGTGGGCATAACAGTGTATGTAGGTTGCATTCGGAGCCACCAATCTGAAACGTTGCTGCACACCTGAACATCGGCCACTCATTACTGAAGCACCATCATAACCTTGAGAAACGATCCATTGTGGATCAAGTGCAAACCTCTCAAGTATTTCCAGTATATAGGTTGTTAAGCTGTCAGCTGTGAGTCTGGCTGCTTGGACGTAAGTTACATATCTCACAACAATGGACATTTGTTCCTGTTTGCTCAAGTCCTTAGTTTCATCAACCAAAATCGAAAACAATTTTACTTCTTTCACTTCATCACACACTTCATTTCTGATCATGTCCCCAAGAATTGTCAGAATAAATCTCATACTGTTTTTATCTTGTCATGACTTTCATAATCCAACTCCCCATTTTATTATTATTCTTATTTCTTATTCTTTTATAGTCATTGACTGTAGCAAGCTAATTAGCTATCATGTTTCTTTTTCATATTTTTTTGTGATATTGACAAAAATTTTAGCACTGTGTGGTGAGGGAGTGCCCCTTCAAGGCCCTGCCAACTCTTCTATCCTAGATACACCACTGCCTGTGACATCCCTAAAGGACGAGGAAAGAAAGGTGGCAGAGCACCACCAAAGAGGAAAGTACCTACTAATTGAAAACAGATAGCCTTTAATTCCAATTATGTCTACTTCTGGTTGTACCAGCCCCCTTCTCTATACTATTCCTGGTCTGTCATAATAATAGTGGCGATGTATATATTCGCGAGCGTAGGTACGTCAAGCCCTGAGGGTAAAATACTGTGATGTGTAAAATAGCTACGGAGACGATTGTAAACTTTTAACTATCAATCTTGCCTTGTAACTGATTCTTCACCAGCAAATTTGCTGAAACTATAGACCTTGAAAGTTGAAAGGGGGCCTAGCGTTTGAAGTGTCGAAATAAAGCCTCTTTTGCAACTACGATGGTGAATTCTAGCATGCATGTATAAAATCATTCATGGATTAATAATACCAGGTTGTATACTATGACAATTTTCGCATTGATTGATACTCATTTTTTTTTTTTTTGCTTTCTAAAACATAATACTGTACCTTTTTTCCCCCAACCTTTTTCATATGCACATTATTTATAATTTGATTTTAAAAAGTAGTGTCGTGATCATCAACTGGTGTGACATGACTTGATCTGGTCTATGAGTACAGCCGTGACTGTGCTGTGATTCTTAGCGTAGACTTTTTTTTCCCTGAGCTGAGTCTTTGTTTTTCTTGTGGATTTCAAGTATCCTATGGTAAGAATGCACAGTCCATTCCTGGATATTATTCAGACATGTATCAGAAAGCAATCATTGACCGAATGTACTGAATACCTCCATCTTTAGCAGCAATTTTGACACCAATTGTGTTTGTCCAGCACTTATCATTTCGTATACCAATGATGATTCTTCACAAATAAACCAAAAAGTAAATTAGAACCTCCCTGTCAGTTCTACTAACCAATCCTTTTGTATTTTCTATCATTCTTCTTAAAATTTCTTTTTTAGTTTACGTACCACAAAGCCATTCAGTTAGTCATAAAGCAAGGCTTTTGCTCTCAGATATCGAGCCTATAAGTTTCACACATCATTTCATCTTGTAGCTTCTTATTGAAAAGTATACCTGATATGGCAAAGACACTGGATTGAGTAGAATAACAGTGTTATATTTGGTGATGTGTGCAGATACCTGCATTACCTATGGAAGGGGGAGGGTTTGTTATGTGCTCTTCAGAAATTTAATTTAGTTGTGGCACTGGATTTTTGCAATAAGAATGTTACATTTGTGATGTGTATCAGTATTACCAGTTGGGATACTTGGCGAGAGGTGGGAGGGGGAGCTGGATATGGCTGGATTGCAGAAATTTAAGTAAGAATGTTACATTAATTTGAGTATGTGATACGATATTATCGGTCCCTGTTTGGGGGGGGGGGGGGGGCATGTGGTGGCACTGCATTTTTGCAATAAACTCATAACATAACCTATTTATTATCTTCGTCTTATGTAAAGTAGTGCTGATGATCAACAATTAAAGAAATTAGTGTATTATTCAATATCTTTACAATAACAGCAATGTATAGCTAATAACCTGTGTGCATGGCAGACTCCTAAAGTAAGTTAATATCTTGTTTTGGTGAAATGATTAGAAATAGTATTTTTCTGGTGGCGCAAAAATCTGTCTCGCTGTGTTGCTTTAGCCTCTGGTGAGTGAACCCTAGAAACTTGCAAATTGCAGATATGTCAATTGAGATATCCAACATATTTTTCAGTTCTGTTTTAATCTCCGTCTCTGATTGCAGACGTCTTGTCAGGATCTCCTTGAGAATCTATAAGATGACCAAGAAATTTTAGCTGACATTCAATCCTCTTGAGAGTTGCAGTAAGGCGTTCATCATGTCAGGGGCGGATCCAGATTTTGAAAGAGGTAGTTTATATTATCAGCGTGCTTACGTGTAGAAACATTTTGGCCTAGCAACGCCCACTTTTGTTAACCACACCCTTTTGCGCCCACTTGATGTAGAGTCTTTATCAATTTTTTTGAGCAATGCTAATGCAGACAGACGATCCTGTTAGATATACAAACCAAATTCATCTCCAAGACCTTTGGAAATTGATCTTGAATACTTTTGTTCAACCGTAGCATCTAATCACACTGCAAGTTCAAGTCCTGTGATGACTGGTAATCCTAGAAGATTGTTTTTGAGACCTTTTATCACATATTTGGGTTGACTAACCATCTTGTTCTTGTACGAGAATTCCCCCAACTAGCGTAAGTCCTCGATTATCGACCGTCGCAGCAACAATTATCGGCTACTTAGTATACGGAAAGTCTACGGTAGTAAATAAAGTGATGTGGGTAAGGCAACTTTTTTTCCATGAGGAAGAGGGAAAAAAATCATGTTAAAGATGGTTTTTCAATTGAAATTATAGTGCATTATAAAGATCTGTTGTCATCGGGTTGTGATGCACTTGACTGCTCTCCTCTCCCATTTGGGCATACCACTGCCTTGTTTACTTCTGGGGGGGGGCATAATAAAGGAGACTAAGGACTGGTCATTGAGTTTGTATATGCATCAGCACAGGCAAACTTCAATTTGGGATTGGTTTTGTATCTATGGTTAGTCTATCAGATTCTGTATTGGCCCACTTTCACATTTTGATTTGTGCACATAGGCACCAATTTCACCTATCCATTCATCCTTTGTTCTTCCAGCCCTGCTTCAAAATCTGATACCAGTAACACTTATTACTAATTTAACAGGGGTAATAAAATTCCAGAGTTGTGTTAAAGAGCCCAAAATTACTGTATTTCTAATTTTTGCCCACCTGCTAGATGCCAGGCTCTGATATCCAATTGTAGGCTTGGGTAGCTAGGGTGTGCTGAGACTTGGGGGGTTGTCTCTTTTAAGAGCAAGTTCCAACATGACAGAAGATCTTGGAAAATGCATAGCAAACTGCAATCGTGTGAAGCAGATCCGAGAAGCCCCTGAAGCACGTCCTCAACTTCGAAGTGCTCTCACTGATTCCATGGAGCCTGTGAAATTACTACTTGAATCGCTCTTTGTCCGGTTAAAGCTCAAAGAACATTTTTTAAAAGTGTTTTCATTTTGGAGCCATATTCTTCGGATCGACCCCCAATTGACAAGGAAAGATCATTCCAAAGCTATATTAAATGAACGGCCAGGATTGAGAAACTTCCTCCGTCATTGTTGCCAAGAGCGTGCATCCGATCACTGCACACTGGCAATCCAGTAATAAAACGAAGTAGTGTGCTGAGACTGTTACTTAATACCTGTAACAAATACACATGTACTAGTGTGTATAACACTATAGCTAGTAAGTACCAAGATGGAAAGAATAAAGCTCTAGAGTGCTTAAGAGCAGAAACACTTCAACTTGGTATGTAATTTTGCACTTCCTCTATATCAAGTTGTTTTTCAGCATAAACAAACCTGGGATTCCACGATATACAGACTCTCTTTGCTAGCAATATCCACTACTTCTTCCCCATCAGGATACTCCCCTTCATAAATAGTCAGAACTGTATCACTACCACTCTTATAAAAGTTACAATTTAGCATCTTCAGATCAGGAAAGTTCTTTATCAAAAGATATTTGACTTGCTGCTTTGAAAAAAAACGACGAAATTCTAACTTTTTTATTCGTCCCAGTTCCTTTAATTTCTTCCGGGATGCAGCCTTCGGCACTTTTTCTTGTCTTTTATTCAGCACTACCACCCACAGTTTGTATGGTCGTGTTGCTGTGTTGGACTTTTTCTTCTTTCGCTTTTGCTCAAGTCAAGTCTAGAAGGGTCAAAAGCCCTCTTTGCTTTTGGAGTGAACACATGTTGAGTTGATGATGGAAATAACTTCGCCAGTGTCTTTGCCTGCTCTTCATTAGGCTTTTTAACTTTTGAACAAGCATTCAGAGCACCCTTGAGCTAATAAAACAAAAAATTTATTATAGTCTCTGGCAAAAACCATGTCTGTATGGTGTGTATGTATGCATGTATGTGGAGTAGGAATAGGGGGGGCAGGGAGGGGGGCTATTGCCCCCCCAATACTATAGATGGAGGGGCACTGCCCCCCCCAATAATCATATGAAGAGTATATATTGAAAGTAAAAATATAGCACCAAGGACCAAGCAATTACATCCATGAATGTGTCATTGCAGTGTGATGTCAGCAATTTCACTGCTGCTTGCTGACTGTTATCTAATGCATATGCTCAATTTAGCAACAGAAGGATTGATTATTTCGGATATTTACTGTGATTCGTTCCTGCCCCCCCAATAAATTTCCTATTCCTACTCCACTGGTATGTATGTAACCATATGGTGCTTAAGCAAGATTTCTTTTATACATATCTACATGTCCAACTACTGTCATGTAAGGCAGTTCTTCCATTTGATGCTTGGGTTCCACATACAGGCAATAACCTGAAAGTTTACCGAGTGAAATGCCTATCTCCCTTTCTTTGTTTTTGTCCAGTTTTTCCATACCATTCGCTACTGCAGTATTTATGCTCCAAAAGACTGTCTTTAGGCTGGTTTTGTTTGGTGCTCAGATTTTTCAATGAATAAACATCCATTTACGGAGAGAATTATAGATCATGTGCAGTTACTATTAGACATTTACTTAACTTTTCACACCACATTATTGTAATACTATTTGAAGTCACTAGCTTACAAAATATGATCATGAGTTAGCTTCATCTCCTCCCTAGATTGCTGAAATTCAAGCAGTACTTCCATCTCCAACGCCATGTTTCACCACGTGGCTTGGGCTCCGTGCAGCGGCGCGGCTGGCTAGCTGGCTTGGCAGGCTGCGTGCGCCGGCCAGCATATCACGTGATCTACAAAGGCACGGCCGGCCAGGTTTTAAAATCCGGGGTCCAGGATTTTACGTCTCTAGAATCCGGGTTTCGGGTTTTTGTCCAGGCTAAATCCCGGGTTCTTTTTATTTGGGGGTTTTTTTTTTTGTTAATTCTCCATAAATCTCTACGCGAGTCCGTATAATACGATGACATCATTCAATTTTTCTTACCTCGTGTAGCAGCTGAGCAGAGTAGAAGTAGACTTATCTTTGAGCGTTTGGGTTATCTAAGATATGCAAGACATGGGACAAGCTCTAAACAATGATCAGGTAAAGTTTGGGTAGTAGTTTTAAAATACTGGTAAGTTTTATTATCCTATCTCTATGTTTTAAGCTTTATTAGTGTATTCGTGTGGAAGCAGTGTTTATCTGGGTTGGAATCTAGACACTGGTGGGATCAGGAACATTGTCAACAGGCCTGGAGTTGAAGGAGACAGATGAACTTCATTCAGCACCTCCAGATCGGAATTTTCTGAGCTGTGAAGTTGGATGGCTTCTACCACAGCCTCTTCCTATCTGTAGCTAGCTAAATATGTGTAGCTGAGTTGTGTATTCAGTAGAAATCATCGATATGAAAATTCATTACGGGATTCACTACAGGGTTTTTCAGGTTTGTTGTCCATAAATAAAGGCTTCGATACACAGAGCATGCGCACTATACTATAGAGTATCCGCCATAGTTATGAGACATGTAAATGTTTCTGATTCCTATAATTAGAACATAACCGCACCCCCAATTATTTTTTGAATTTTGAAACCTTCCATCTATGATGGGACAAGCATTCAGAACTCAAGAAATGTAGGTTTAAAAGATGCAATATGAAATGAGATGTATAGAAACCATCATACTAGCTACTAAAGCTACACACAACTTGTACAAAAAAATATATTTGGAACATTGTCTGGATCGACATCTGTACAATGGGTATGATACCAAGTATCACAATTGTCACAGCAAATCCATTGACATCCCAAACCTTTAATGCAACATATGGGACATTCAATGTCATCTTCATTTTCAGATAATTCATCATCTGCTTTTCTCACCATTCTCCTTTCTGTTTTCTGTAGTCTCTTTTCCTCTTTTTCCTTTGCTTTTAATAGCTTCTTCCTTTCACGCTCTTCTTTCTTCCTCAATTTCTCTTTCTCTGCTTCCCTTTTTTCCTCTTCCTCTTCCTTCAAATGTCGAACGACTGGAGAATCACTCAAGCATACAGCATTAGTATTTATTGCTGGCTTCCTCTTTGCTTTTGATGAAGTCTTAGATTCTGGGTATTTAAAATATCACTGAGTAGACTCGATTCATTAGATGACACTGTTGAGATGGATCTGCTGACATGCGTCTTCATGGAATCTGCATCTGATGACTCAGGATGATTTTCCTTCAACCACTGCTCATACCGAGAATCACACAGATCATAACCTTCAATAAATCTCTTTTCATACAAAGCTCAGCACTATAAGTAGGTGGAGATTTGCTGTTATTGGATTTCAAACCCTTGGCAGGTGCCAACATTCTGTCTGAAACTTCACTAGGGTTTAAAGGTGAAATTCCACTCTTCTTAAAACCACTAAGAATGTTGATTGGGGTTACAGACTGTGGCCAAGTATCACCAACCAATGAGGCAATTGCCTCAGATGTGATCACTCTACCAGGATTTTTTGCAATGTACTTTCGACAGGCTTATCCACACTGCCATTTGCTCGCCTCCTCAGTGTTTCCACAGGCACATTGTATAGCCTGGAGGCTTCATGTAAAGATTTTCCTTTTTGGACATATTTTATAGCTTCATCCATACTTTCTTCTTTCCACAGCTTCCTTTTTTGTTTTTGAGACATCAGCACTTAATATTAGCACTATCTAGCACCATTCATCACGCGGTTTGAAATAAAAGGTCAAAGGTCAAATATAAATTAGAGGCTGCGCATCAAATAGAGCTGAAGTATATTACTAACTTTGTAATGGCACAAGGCACGGGTCAAGGAGCCCCTCGAGGTGGCAAAGTTCTAGTTGGCTCCTCAGTCGGCTCTAGAAACTTCACTAATGTTACCATCACTTCTTCACTTCAGACAAGGCAAGTGATAGTGACTCCGTTGACAACACAAGTCTAGCTATGTATTATACATGCATGCCAAAACTTACATTACACACACACACACACAATTTCTCATAATTTCTTTGCAAATCCTTACCTTCAGCCTTGATCCTTAAACATTACACTAACTACTAAGTTATTCATATTGAAATATTCAGTAGATTTACATGTATTGTACACTCATAGGAAGAAACTTAATGCAGTCCCAATGTATACCTTAATTTACTGCATTTGTAAACTGTTGAAAACTAGCCTCTCTGATGCAGTGACAGTTGTCATGATTTGTACTGATTGAGGGGTAGTGGAGTGTGTTTAGGAGGAGAGATATATCATGCATATAAGAAGTGAAGCATTCAGGCATCTTACATTTCTGAATGATTTGTTACATACTATTGGTGAATGATGGGAGAACTTAGCGGCAGTTTTCATTGTGACAAATTGTAGGTTAAGGCGCAGCAGATCAAGTGCAGTTGTATTCAGGATTTACAGGAACTCACCCTTTACATGAAGTTTACTAATACCTGTATGCTGGTGAGTATAGAATTATGACTACTATGAACTTCCACTAGCATTTAGCTAATTGTTCACGACAGAAGTTATAGCTAAATGTATAGATTATACCACAGGAATCAAAGTTGGAAGTGCAACCAATACCCATTCAGGCCAAAGATTAAGGAAGAGTGGTGGATCATACAATCATTATAGTATAATATAGTACATCCATATAGTACATCCATAAGAGATTTGGCCCTGCACAGGAATCAAAGTTGATCAGTGCAACCAATACCTTAGGTAAACATTTCTTCTGTTGGGCCGGTCCGAGCCTTTATATGCAGTGCACATATCACTCATATTATTCGACACAGGAATTTCTATGACATCATTTAACAATCTTCAGAATTCGTCCAAATGAGAATATGTCACTAGCCATGCTTTGCTTGCAATACCCTTCACGCAGATCTGGTGCAATGTGAGGATGTCGCTAAATATCTTTAGCACTAAGTTTATATTGCTTTGCATTGGACGTAAACCATGATTTAATATCATTTGCAGTTGTTTGGTTCTCGAGAAGCCAGCTGTTTCATTCATAGTAAGGCCATATAAAGTAAATTACATGTTTCTGCTCATTTCGCTCAGGAAAAATTAACCAGGCAACCAGAATTTTGTTTTTTATTTTTATTTTTTATAAAAAGGTATTGACACACGCAAAAAGTCTGGCAATTAAGATTTAGTGAATTTACAGCAGGTACTATGTTCTGCTCACTGCCACAGTATATGCAAAACATTCTGATGAAAAATACGGGATCTCAATCCGTGAATCACAGCTCATATTCTGACAAACAAAGACACTATTTAAAATATGTTGTTGTTTTTCAGTATCAGCGATGTCTGCAGGTATGCACTCTTGAAGATCCATCCCACATGTGTATATAATGTCGTCAAGAACACTCTCCAGTTTCAATTGATCTTGAAAGCGAACTTTACGAGCAGCATAATAACCCTTGGTCTGTTGCACTCTGCACAATGAAGAGTTTTACCAACATTATGAGCAAAACTGCCCAGATGGATTGAATGGCATTCCATGACCACATTTCTCAGCAGATGATCGCAGAGTTGGTCGATCTTTTTCAGTAGTTTCTGTTCCATATACTTCTGAGAATGGTTTGTACACATCACCTTCTCTGATTGGGTCAGGAATGTAGTGCAGTGTATCAAAAATTTCTCTCGGTAGACGAGGAGGTTTGCATATTGAACGATCAGCAGAGCCACATTTGATGATGCAAAAAGAATAGTGTCTAGATTGGCAGCAGTGATCCAGAAAGCACTGAAGACGAGGTAGACTGGGTAAGGTCTTCTTGCTGACATTTTCAAGATTGATATCTGGTTGGACTTGTTCCAGAACTGCTTGAAGCCTTTCAAGGTCGTCTGAGGTAGCAGATGTGAATACAGCAAATGGTTCACCTTTCAACTTGAGCCTTTGAAATAATGAACTCAATAGAACTATAACTGGCTCTAAGCTGTCTTTCAGAGCATCCTTCAGCTTAGGGTTACAAGAAGCAGCTTCACAAATGGCCTTTAAGGAGTTACAGTTTTCTATTGCTTTCTCCAATTTGGTCTCCATGCTTGCTCTTGCCATACCAACTCCTTGTAATACCAAATTGAGCTCAGACATAACATGTTCAGCTGGATTCTTCCATGAGTTGTAGGGTGGTATTCTCACAGCAATAAGACAGTCTAAATCAGGTCCACCATCAATATTGGTTTCTCGTCACCTTGAGCAGATAGGAGAGAGTTGAGTTCAGAGTCACACTTGGTGTGAGTGAACGAGTAAAATCATGATCAGCAACAGTAAAAGCAGTGTAGTATGGCTTCGAAATTTTATTGCCATCTCTTTTTCATACCGAAAGAGTGCTGAGGCATAGTGTGCATCTTCATGGTACTTTCTCAGCTGTCGTTTTTGCACTAAATACTTCACCTTCAGTCTAACCAATTTGCCCACCTCAGACAAAAGATCATTTACTGAAAGAGCAGTGGCTAAGTGCAAAATCCGGTCATGTCGTCTGTCATCTACAGCTGTGCTCTGAATGTATTGCTCACACACTTTCCAAAATTTGTCATACTTACTTGGATGGCCTTTGTTATGACTTCTTAAATCGACGACTATGTCTGGATCTTCAAAATCGAGGGCTTGTCGCAGACGTTCATCAATGTCTTTCTCACTTTCACACGATGCAGTAGAGGTGATATATTTCTCACAAATATACTGGTCTGATATTGGCTACACTTCCAAATAAACAAACAAAACTCCGGCGCATCTCCCTGGAGTGAAACTGGGGCATCTTCGGATTTAATTCATGCATCACACATGCATTACGACTTTGCATCTTCATCTTTTTACGTGAGCAATCATATTTTTCAGGCCACATCAACTGTCCAGCACTTTTCATTAAAATCGCTCGAGCATCCAGTTTCACAACTCTAGGCTGAGGACTCTGAAGCAAGAACTTGAAATACTTTCCAAACTCAATCGCTTCTTAAACTTTTACTGTGATATCTCAGAAATTGTGGGTATGATGATGGCTGAAGCAAGCAGCTATTTCAAAGATTGCTGTATAGTACAGAGCCTGTGCATGTCACCAAGAAGGGTGTATTAACACTGTTGAGCCATAGTGAGAAGCATGAAAGGGAAGATTTGTGTGCATACCTTAATCACTGTATCAACACAAGTTCCTTTGAAAGAATACTAGTGCACCAAAGTTGCCGTCGAGATTTTACAAATCCCAAAAGACTCATTTCAGGTCAACATTTAACTATTGATATTCCTCCACCTAAGCGCTTACGTTCATGTGCAATTCCTTTTAACTGGAAGGAAACATGCATGCTTTGTGGAAAGCCAGCTGTGGTCGATACACGACATCCAGAGCGAGTAAAAATTCACAGAGCTTCAACAATTCCAATACGTTCTACTAAGTTGAACAGCGTGTGCTTGCATGCATTGATCTAGTTGCTGCAGAGGCTGTCTATCATGATCACTGCTTTTCTCGGTTCATGCTCAAAAAAGATCTTGATAAGAGAAATGCTGGAGGTAAAGATCAGGATGGAGGTAGGCATCAAGACGAAAATCTCATGCATTGGTTGGGTCTTCTTATTGGTTGGTTGGAATCAGAGTCAGGTGCAGAATTATACACCCTTTCTGAGTTGCATTCAAAGATGATTATAAAGAGCACATATTTTTTGCTACTGTGGAGAGACAGGCTTCAAAAATATGGCAAATTAATCAAAACTAATGAAGATATTAAACATTGAAAAGGGAAAGCATTGGATTCCTCATCATTTGCAAACCCTTCTAAAAACCTTAGTTATTTCGGAAGTGAAGCAAATTGGGCATGCAATAGTGCAATCATCTCGACCTCGCTCTGTCATAACACCAACATTGTTTGGGGTAGGTGTTGAAATGGATCATGTTTTTGGATCGAAGTGGCTAATTAATCTCACTTGGGTTTTTCTGTTAGTTATGTCATACCATGATGAGTTTCATTGGCAGTATTGGCCAAATGATGAAAGGCTCTGGATTGTCAGAGGCTTTAGAAACTATTTACGGCCCAAATGCAGTCACTCATTTCTAGAGCATTGCGTGGGCATTTTCTAGCTGAAGCTGCATTAGTCAATAAATGATTGCAGCAGTTTTGCCTGCTGAACTTGAAAGTATTAATAAAAGTGTTGATTGTGATCATGATGATGAAAATGACACAGCATGAGGAAGACTTGAATCTTGAAGAAGTAGAGAAGATTAGTCTTGATGATGTGCAGAGAATTTGTGATTTGTATGAAGAAATATTCACTCGTTCTTCATCAGTGGCTAGCATCATAGAAATTAGAACAATGTTAGACGAATTATAAACTGTTTCTGGAAGAGCGATCGCCAACTGCAAAGTTGTGGCTGAATACATTGGTATTTTGAAACTTTTCATTCGTGCTGAGAGGACTGGAAATTGGTCTCTTCAGTCACAAAGATGCTTAATTTATTTGCAGCAACTGGACACATTAACTATGCTAAAAGTGAAAGGTTATATTTACAGTTGATGCAATTTGATCTGCCAAGTGAGCATCCTTGGCTGCATGAATGTTTTATTAGCGAAGGGTTTCATACAGTTCGTAGAAGTAACAGATATTGGGGAGGTCTATGGACTGATTTAGTTATCAAGCAAGTCATGATGAGGTCTATAAAAAGTCGTGGAGGGCTTACAAGGGGACGAAGATTATCAGAGAGTGTTCGACAACAGTGGATATTTAGCATGCATAACTCTCATGAACCCTTTGATATAAATGAGAAAAAATTACGCTCATTGTCATCTGGTTTAATGGCTATGAATTAACCCTGACAAAACTGAAGAAGTTGGACATACCGTAATCGTATAAATTTTCGATGGGGTTTTATTTTCGTTATTTTCGTAGTCGATCAGAATCCTCGAAAATAATAAACGAAGTCTTAGTATACTATGACGTCATTATATGATGACGATGCACATGCGATGCGATATCGATAGCAGCTGGAAAAAAACCTGGAGCAGATAGTCCGTGAGACGAAAGTATCATGCTAGATTTTAGTCTGGCGTCGCCAGCTCAGCTTTTCTTCTTTTTGGGGGACTATCTGGATTTCTCTGTAGTAGCCACGAATCGCGAGAAGGTAGCCATCATGCAGCCCTAGCAGCAGGCAATGATATAGCTATTATGCGCATGCATTATTTTCCATGTGCTTGCTACGAAAATTAGACCTGCGGAAAATTTTTATTATAGGAACAGCTCCGGAAATCACGAAATTTTTTACCTCCGAAAATTTATACGATTACGGTAACATTCAATTGCAGCTCAATGGAAAAAGTGTTTTAGAGGGATCGATTAAACGAAATGATCATATTAAGCCCCTCTCTCATCTGCAACCTGCAATTCAAGTGGAAAAGCAGAAGGTTCACATTGATCCAACAATATTATTCTCTAGACTTATTGCAATAGTCGAGAGGGAAGAAGATATGGAGCCATATTTTGACTATGAACTTTCTTCATTCCCCACTTCCCTATTTAAGGATGGCTTTATGCGTAAAGGTGTAAAATCACAGTATGGAGGAAGTTGCTGTATTTGCTTTGATGGTTATGAGCAAGGACCATCTATCAAGGACCATGAGCATCAGAGAAGAGCAGGTTGCAGATGTAGTGTCACAACCAGTCCATGCATGTAGACGTTACTACAGGTCCTGCTTCTATAACTAAGTCATATCTTCACAGGAAATATACATCTGCAACCTTGAGCTGCCATTTCAAGAGCACACTGAGAAATGAGAGTGTCAGCATCACCTGCACTTTGATGGACAGTATGACCATCATCAATAAGGGATTGGCTCAGCAGTGAGATAAATTGGCTCTTATTTCTTTCATTTGTAAGGAAAATTTGCTGATTGGTATACGCTTCCATATTCTCACTCAGCTTGATGTCTTTGGACAAGGAAAACTAGCTATTGAAAAAAATGAAGCAATCAGCAGAAGTACAAGATCTAGCATCTGTTATGAATGACGAAAATGCAGACACAAATGGTTGGTGAGGCTGGTTGCAAACTTTTTATTATGATATATGGAGGCAAGAAGAATGATTCTTTGACTAATCTTCGTTATGTTTATATGTTTTCTGCTTTCCAGCCCCACTGAATAGCAGGTAAGTATGCAATACCATGCAGGCCACACCCCCAACATCAGCTGGCGCGGCTGAGGTTTGATTTCAAGTACGTGCCAAATATAATATAAGCAGGGATCCTGTTGCAGGTTTGGTTGAATCCAGGACTGGTCTTTGTTGGATCTAAACCTCTTACAGGTTAGCTCTTCCACTTATCAGTATCTTTGTTCTATACTTTTATCTGACTACAGGTGTGTGGAGTTCAGAAGCAAAAGTAGCCCAAATCAGCATAACCAAGTCATAACTAACCACTACTGGCACTGCAATAATTTTTGGCTGAAGTGGACATTCTGCATCTAGCTACGAGGTCTTCACACGGGGTAGCTAGCTAGCTACAAACTATTACCATAATAGCTAACTCATGCAGAGTTGTTATTCTCTGTGATCATTGTGGTGCATGCATGCATGGAGAGGCTGTATACAGCCATGTGATAGCATCCTGATATTGTGCATGCATGTACACATTAGTGACATATCAGCTATCACAGCTATTATGGAGAGATTGCAAGGCCATGCAGGTCCTCGCCCTCCAAAGTTGGAGGATGTCATAGAAACAATTGCAGATTAGATATATAGGTAGCTACAAGCAAATGAAATAGTTTATTTTCACCTTCCTCATGTGATTTTGTGAGCTGAATAATAATTTTTAGGTGGCAAACCAATACATTTCACTGAGAAAATTTTTGGCTAGAATGATTATATTGAATATTATGATTATATTGAATATTGAAATCCCTCCCTCATAAAAGTCTGAATAACAAGAACAAATCTAGTTGCATGGCCTATGACTAGCTATAACTACATCTACAGAGCCATGGCCAGCTGTTAATTTTTACAAGGAGGTTCTTGTCTGAATGGATTGTTTTCCACTGAAGGCAAGTGAAAATGATGAACTATATTTCAGTACTACAAGATCCACTGCCATTGACTTCACTTCCATACATCATTTAAGAGTTTGCTGCTCAGTTTAATACTGCCAGTCAATAAGCTAGCTAGTGGGATATAGCAGTGATCACCCTCAAAGGCAGTGATCTCGCACATGGAGAGAAGGCAGTGAGAGATAAGAAAGCAATGCTGCAGCTAAATAATTGCGAGTTCCTTTCGGTTTCACTGCATGCAATCACTACTTTCACTGTGATAGTGCCTTCTACTGCCTTCAACATGATAGTGCACTACTTTCTTCACTGCATGGGAGCTCTTGATCACCACCGTCACTGTTAAATATTTATACCTGCACTGGAATCACTGCCTCTTCACATCACTGCTTTCCCTCTAAAAAAAGGAGCAGCCTTCAAGCTAGGGTGACTAAGTGTGGAGCATCTTCTCAGTATTGTATCATGGAGAGATGATTATCCTCTTTATTTCATAGCTTGTCCTTCGTAGCTAGTTGGACCTCTTTCAGAGTCAATGGTTAATTCCACTGTAGCTATATATGATTAACTCGTCTGTGACTGCAGCTAACTATGGAGATTGCACTGCATGCTGCAGCCATGGAGAGCTGTAGAGCTGGTAGTAGTAATTATATTCTGTGGCATTATGCATACATGCATCACTGTCTGAGTCATACATGCGAGAACATACAGTACAATTTAACTGCACCCAACACACAAGTTTTAGTCTGAAATGTCTTTAAAAGGTCAAATGACAAATAAGGTGATGGAGAAACTCCAGCCAATATGCAGAGTGATGTCCATGAAGTCACTGAGTCATGCAAGCACCGTTGCATAAACTACACTTGCAACACCATAACTATGCATGGAGAACATTATTCTAAAGTCTATCATATCAACTTCACTTGAAATGGTAGTAATAGATATACACCATGAAAGTCAACAAATCATTAGCAAAGTATAAGTTAAAAAGTTAGTGAAAACAGAAGCAGAAGCCATCAATCGTCTCCCAAGTCAAGGTCCTCATGTGAAGATGGTGGAGGAGGGACATGTAGAATGCCACCTACACCAACGAGAAATTCATCAATGCCTAGAACTTTTGATGTGTCTGCAAATCCCCGATCACCACGGCACATTGGACACTTCTTCACCAATCCATCCTCCCCCTTATACCATTGATCCACACACTTTTCGCAACCAACAATCCTTTTGCAACATTTGGCAAATAGCTGGAGGGATCATAGGGGATTGCTTACAGATGTTACATCGAAATGCATCCAAAATAAGTGAGGATAGTCCTAGAGGCATTGGAAGATGAGATTTCACTTCGAAAATCTTTGAGAGTTTTGATTCTATAATGTCCAACTTTTCCAGAACACGAGAACGTTTCTTAATAGGAACTTCATCTTCCGAGTCAGAATAGTGCTTTCTCTTCCCTTTAAGGTTGTTATTTAGCACTGCATACAGTTTCCTACTGCCTACTTTCCAAAATTTAATTCCTATACAATAATAAAAGTGGGTGTAACATCTGAAACCAAATAACTTTGTTAAGGCAGTTCAAAATCGATAACTTGGAAGTTTAGTTTGCTAAAAAATGAATTTTTTATTTGCATGCAATACGTACTTGTGGAATGCAAGCTTTCCACTGACTGTCTGGAATCAACTTTTGACCCTCGTGATCGTAAAAGTAGGGCATGCAACTCTAGCTACCAACTTTGCCTAAATAATTTCTCGATGCCCATGGGTAAAGTCCAGAAAGGCCCCAAAACAAAGCCCCAGCTCCTTTGGTGCTGGGGCCAACTAAGATTCTCAATCCTTTTCCTGCGACAACAAACACTCACACTGATTTAAGTTGTGGTATTCCCATCATTCTTTACCCATAGTCAATTTGATTTCTCATTCTTATCAGCTCCTAATATTCCAGTGCACCCTGCACCTACCCCTTACAGTTACTAAGGGGCATGGGTGCTATTCTGAGAAAAAGTAATCTCCATGCTTTTCAACTGTTGTGTTTTATTATTAGTGTTTGCTATGGGTATCATGTGAAAGATACTGGATCTCCATATCAAATGCAGACACCAAAACTCAGTTTAGGTATAGATGTCGCCTATGTGCCATGTATTCAAGCAGCCTGGCCCTGCTTTACTTACTGTTCACAAAAATTGTAATTTGGCATTTGAAAACTACCTTTGAGATGGTGTGCATTATTTAGACTCTGTGGGTGGCTTTTTACTTCAGTTGTCTATGCTTGTCAAGTAATACTATTTGACATACCTCTGGTAGCTGAACTGTCACAAATTCTTAATCCATCATTTGATACAATTACATAATCATCCCCCCACTTCTTCTGCACGCCAGACTGGACATGGAGCACATTGGCTGTTGATGGCTTCAAATCCACATGTTACTTCCAAAGAATGGAATTCTATTTTTCCACCTGTCAAAACTTTCTTTTCAGCTTTCACTACTTCAGATAATCCTTTTGTATTACTACTACTAGGGGGATGGATACAAACTAGGGGTGGATGGGCCAGCCGACTGATCAGTAGCTGAGAGTGCAAGATCAGCTCATCTTCACAGCCACATGCAATTGACTATACAGCCCAGTTTTCATCATTCACATACCTGTCAGCAGCTGGAGGAGCTCCTTCCACAACCAATGTGTACGTGTGCTCTTCAAAATCTTGGAATTGGAAGCCATCTCCACCGGGGAAGTAGCATCTTCCACTAATGGTGTCTTTTAACCACACATTAAACAAAGGCTTAGGTCCCTGAAGCACTTACTCCAAACATCATCCCAATGTTCTTTGCAGAAAGTTGACTTGCTTCCACTTCATATGATTGAAGAGCTAGGTTTACTGCCTTTAGTAGAAAGGAGAATTAAATCCGGTGCTAAGTATAAGACAATCGTTGAAGAGCTCAAGCGCTTGTTTCCCGGTGTTAGGGGGATCAGTGTCAGAAGTCTTAAACGGTTTTGTTCCTCCTGTGGTCTACACGCTAGATCGTTCTGTAATGATCAGATCCTTGACATTTTGGTGGCTTTTGGCATTGGGAAGGTGAGTTGTAATGGCTCAGTTGTTTTGAAGGCTAGAAATCCATAGGCAAGGGTTAAACCTTAGAGGTTCTCGTAATAATGACTTAATTGTGTGGGACCAATTTAAATAATGCCCACTGTACCAAGCACTCTGTCTTTGTCGGAAAATGATGACTGGATTCCTAGCTAGTCAAGGGTTTAAGGTCTCCCAACAACGTGTCGGGTATTCACTTAAACGTGTAAGCCCATTTCATCATTCCCGCAGGCAGAATACTATCCATCGGTTGATCAACCCTATTCCTTATACTGCTTCCTACTTTGGAGAGAAACTCCACGTTGATCAAAATGAAAAGCTAATAATGTATGGAGTGACACATGTATGTGCTATAGATGGTTATAGTGGCAAAATAGTCGGCTTTATTTCCATGCCTGTGATTATCATAATTATTTTTAATTAACATGCAGGGAAATAGTAACCACATATGGCCTGTGGGATCAGATTAGAATTGACAAAGGAAAGGAGTGGTATCTTGCACTGTTTATCGACAAAACCTTGTCATCTTATCGATATTGTACCAATAAACCACCACATTTGCAAACAACTTCCAAAAAGGCGAGTATAATGAGGAATAACCCTGTGCTGTGATTTCATGTCAGCCATACAACTTTTCAGTTTCAACAAGCTGGTCCATTCTAATTTTATTTCTTTGTTCATAGAATCACACTGTTGAACGGTTGTGGGTCGAAGTTAACCGCAGAATCAACTATCCATTAAAAGCATTTCTTGTAGAAATGACGCAGAAAGGAGAAATTAGTGTGGATGATCCCCTTCATCAGTTTTGTTGTTCCTGGCTGACGCTACATGTTGCCAATGTTGGAGCATCCCTTTTTGTTGCTTCTTGGAATGCCCATCCCATACCAGGTGAAAAATGAGTTCAATTGCAATTTGAGTTTTAGCCATTGCTGTGAGCAGATGGTATGTCTAAATAATAGTTAGACGAGACTGGGGGATCATAAGTTATTTAGAGACCTGAAGGTCCTGGGCTGTAGTGACCTGAGTGCAGTGAGGGTGCTACTAAGGGCCTGAGGATCCCGTTGGTCAAGTCGTTTAGCTTATTTGGAACATAGTAACCATGCAAAACAACCTTGAAAAAGATAGAAAGGCTTCAAATGAAGCGTTAATGTTAGCTAGCTGGCCGTTAAGAGCACATGCAGAAATTCTTGCTGCAAGTTGAAACACAGACAGGCTTTTTCAGCTTATATGCTTGGAAATATGAACTTACTATGTCACTTAGTATATACCTTTGGTTCCAGAAGACTTTCTCTTACAACTTAAGTTCAAAACCCACCCACTATCTTATAGTGTGCAGGTGTGTCTGGAAATTTACTGCATGACACATATATATATATAGGCACTTAGAAAACCTACTGCTTTCTAAGTCACTGAATTATGTTCTTATTCTATATAGGTGGTCATAAGCGTAGCATCAAGCGTGGAATCCCTAATGTTATGATGAATGTCGACAACAGAGCTTAAAAAATCGATTCTAGACTACTGCCATCAACAGATGTGGCAATACAGCAGTATGCTGCTGTTACTAGTGGCACCATATCTGAACCATGTTCCTTTGGCACTGGAAACTTTCAGTGATAAAAAGGCCATCCGTTATCAATCATTTTCTTCACATTATTCATTTCAAACATTGTTTTTTGAAGTGAGCAATGGATGTGGATCATCTTTCTGTAGTGCCTTGAAGTATCTTATTGATGTTACTTATCGGCTGGCTCATAGTTTTTAAACATTAGAATCATGAAAAAGCTGAATCAATGGTTTTTGACTGTAAACCTTTGTATAATGTGCATGATGTTATAATAGGGGTGGCTAACCTTGTAAATAATCATTCATCTAGATCTGTCTTATTGTTGTTCATGTTCGAAAGGCTGCAATTTAGCCAGCTGACAGGAGTGCATGCAATAACTAGAATAGCCTCAGTAAATTTTTGAAGTAATTATTAGTGGCTGACCAAATTTCAATCATGAAGGCTATGAAACTTAGAGTGCAAACGATAACTGATTTTTCAGCAAGGGAGTATCTAGGAAGACAAATGAAGATTCAAACTAGCTTAGATATCTGCTGCAGCTTGTTTCTGTTTTTTATGGGGCGGGGTAGATGATGCATTATGACGCGTTGTGTATTAAGTATGGTAAGGGTCGTCAATTTTTTATTTCTCAAATAATAAGCAGAGGAAAATTGTAAAAGCATAATCAATAACATAGCATGTTTATGTAATTGTTTGAGACTTAAGTTGCTTATTATTAGTGATTTCTATTACATTGAATGTTGATTGGCCCCAATATTCACTCACCGAGGGGGTCTTCCATATCATTATTTGTAAATGAACCTGCAGGCTATGCAGCTCTTGTAGTAGGTGGGAGTTTGTGTGGTTCTATCTTTTTGAAAGTTGTCACCATTTGCATACTTTACTACACCCAACAGACTTTGATCCAGCACCAGAAGGTCTACTGAAATTCATTAGGTGCAAGTTCAACAAAAAATCTGTGTAGTTCCAATGTTTGTTCTTGTCATAAACATGGTTTAGTGTGTCTGCTTGTGGTGATTGTCATGGAAAAGATTGTCAGAACACCGAGCTTGATAAAATTACTTATGACGAAGAACAAGATGAGATATTAGAATTTTTAAAGCTTTATGTAAAAATTTTGCATCCAAATCTTTCGCAATGGGAGTCACTACTTTCACATCGTTTGATGACCCCTAGAGGTCAAAGTCCATGCGAATTATAGTCTACGAAGCGAGACTTCTAAGTCAAGAGCTGGCGCGGCGTCGCCAGTCCAGCTTTCCATCATTTTTTTAAGAAAGAGAAGCTTTTGGAGGCGACTACCCCAGGCAGGACAGCCATTGTTCTTTTCAGACACCCTTGCAATTGGGAGGTGATAAAAGAATTATGTTGAAAAAGGCAACATTAATTTTCTATCGTTTATTGACAAACAATGTTACATGTAAAATCTGATAAAGGAGGATAGTCAAGTGAATTACTGTCTTCTTCATCTGACACAATAAGATCATAGTGGTTTCCATTGAAGTGAAGTAGCTCAAGGTGGTAGTTGGGCAGTTTTGTCATATGAACAAGTCTTCTGATACTGGGGACATAGTCACAAGTTATTTGGCTAGGTTGTGCCAAAGGACAATATCTTGACCATCGATATTCTCTTGAGTCATCTAATTGAGCAAAAGTATAAACTGGTACTTGTAGCATGGTAGCAGCAGCAAGAATTTCTATATCTGTGCCCCAAACTCCAAAAGTATCCATTTCCACACAATACTGTCTAATTTCAACTTTACGCTTATATCTTTGCTCTATATGAGGCAAGAAAAACCTTGAATTCACATAGATAAAGCCAAATAATGTTGTTCGGATTCTATAATGGAAACTTTCTGTCCCAACCAGTGCCTTTGACAGAGACCGAAATAGGCAATTACCATCAGCAGTTGTAATATTGGGTCTTCTTCCACAGGCCTTGAGCAGTTGTACACAAGGAGTGTATACAGGGGATGTTGGGGGGTCAAAATACATCCTCTGAGAAAGTTTAGGTATAACTTCTCCAGGTACGAATACCTCAGCTAGAGTCATGAATAACTGTGGTGTGGTTTGCAGAGGAATAAACTTATCTTCTCTACTCGGTGGTATATCACTATCTTGATTTCCTTTCTCTCCTATCTGCTGGTTGCACCCTCCTGCCTGATCTGCATCATAAGAAATATAAAATCTGTGCAAACATCACTTTGACAGTCCCTGTGCACACTCTGTGAATACACTTCTGCTTTTTCTTCCCTTTCCCACCAAATTTTGTCATGTCCTTGCAATTTCTACATGATCCACAGTCTTCTCTTTTACAGCCTATGCACTCCTTGCATCCTCGCTTCCTTGATGTGCCCATCACAAGTACATTCCCTAATGAACAAAATATTGGCGGACCCATATGAATATGGACTGGACTACTGGAGCTAGACTGTACTACTGAACCAGATTACTGGACTGGGCCACTGAACTGAAATGGTGGACTGGACTAGAAAATTTAACCACAATTCATTTAAGTTGCAGGGGGAAAATTCAGAGTTCAATGGGGGTTCAGACCCTCCCTCCTGCTTTTTGTGCAACGCAAACAAAGTAAATTGTGAAAATGAGTAACAGTGTATGGGCATACAATGTGTGTGTACACATGGTTTACAAAGATACAAGTATACAACAATTTTCTGGTTGGTTATCAAAAACATGTGCATGATCTGATCACTGCCAAATTATTTATGAAATGGCTTCTTAAAAAGTGTATGCAGGTTTTACCTTCAAGCAATTTAGAATCCACAAACTCACCTTGCCTATTGCCACTCTGAGGTATTGCCATTGCTTTCTGGGAAGCTGCTGCCAAGTTTCTGTACTTCTTCACTGTCTTTCGAGCAGCCTATAAAATTAAATATTACCATCAGCCACTATAATTTGCAAAAAAACAATACACATCTTTACCTTTCGTAGAGTTTGTGCCTTCTTTCCCACTCGGTCTCTGAATGCAGCATCTTGTTTTTTTCTGCCTCGTTTAGGTGCCAATGGCAAAGCACTGATTGATTGTGAAACTTTGTTTTGCCTGGATAGTTTTAAAATCCGTCATGAGCTGGTCCAATTTAACAGAAAGATCCAGCAGAGCCTCATGATGCTCATCTGTACAGTTATATGTAAGGGAGCTGATGGTTTTCAAAGTTATCCGGACTTCTTGAGCTAGACTTTCAGTTGAGTGACACTTGCGCTGAATGTATATAAAAAAGAATAATAGCTAGTTATTAAAACACAATGTTGATAAATGCTTTACCTTCCTGGGAATTTGGATTTGCTTCTGGAGGGGCATTGTCAATTTCATTGAAATTCTGCTCTGAATTGAAGTATCAAGTAAGTTCTTGGTTGTCTAGTGATAGATAGGGAGAGGTTAGCTACTAGGTAGTTGAACTTTGACCTCCAGGCCAGGGTCATGAAACGATGTGAAAGTAGTGAATCCCCTTTCGCAATACAATTTCAATGGGGAGCGAAAATAAATATTTTCGCGGACACCGCATTTGTATGACTTAGAAATTGTGCTTGAGGCCAGATAATAATCCTCTGTAACTAGGTGGATTTTGGATATGTTGTTCTACAAAAAATTTGCTATTGAATGATATAAAAATTTGCTTTCTAACAATTTATTCCGGGTTCAATCCTAATTCTACCGGACTATAAGAGAGAATACAAACCAGAGATTATCTTCAGAGACAACTGAGGAAAGACAGACTAGACTTGAGCATATGATAGAATGATAGACAGTGCAAGTCAGAGTTTATCCTTAGAGACGTCTGAGGAGAGACAAGCCAGGCTTGATAGGTTGAGACAGAATAGAAGTGAGAGGTCATCTTCAGAGACAGCCGAGGAGAGACAGGCTAGGCTGCAGAGAATGAGCAACTATCAAGCTACATCTACTTGTCAGCAGCTATCACTGTTTGATCATAGAGGCTGCATGTAATTACCTATATAGTTCATTATAAAGAATTGTGTTGCTCTTAATGGGCATTGAAATGAAGCCCACAATTTTACCACTGAAGCCATCAATAGCACAACTTCTTGTTTTGATCTATATGGAGCTTCTCTCCAAAGTAACTGGCCGTGTAAGGAATGGGGTTTATCGAATGGTGAGTGCAACTCCTTCTCTTGGAGTGATTCAGGAAATCAGCTCTCTTAAGTGAAAGCCCCACACGCTGTTGGGAAACACGGAATCCCTCACTTGCCAAATATCCCTGTCATCACCTTCTACATTATTTATTACTAGACGAATGCAATGCATTGTGGGGCGAGCCTGAGCTGAATGTGATGTATGTTCCTTAATTAATTGGGAGAGGCTAATAATTAAAGAATGGGCTGTTGAAAGTATTATAATTTTATTGGCAAGAACAAAATAATAATGAAATTGTTCAAATGACACTAGCTGAGTATACATTGTCTGATACATGATAATTGTAGGGAAATTGTGTCTACTTACGGCCTCTGGGATCAACTCATTGGATAACCTCCTCAAAAAAGGCAAGTATAGAATGAGTTAGGTGACCACACTGGCAAGCAAGTGAATGAGACTATTGGTTGCATAATGACCGCTTAGAAACTTTGTGGGTAGGATTTTCTGATTTCTGAATAGGGTGTGTGGCCTTTTGGTGTGTGTGTGTGTGGGGGGGGGGGGGTGTGAGGGGGCTTCTGACCACGGCTTGCCCCCTCATGAATTAGCCAACTGACCAACTTGCTATGTTATGCACTTGGATTCAGGGTATGTGGCCTCTGTAAGTGAGTCAATGGGCTTCAGTTGGCACCTGGCTGTTCAGCCTTTCTCTTAAGGCAGTGGTGGCTAAGTAGATATTTTTCTTCTACTTCTTGTTTCAATGGTTTAGATAAATAAAAAAAAACATCTCAACTTGTATGCTTGGTTAGGCAGTTCAATAGCAGCTGCCAAACAACGTCTGGCTACACATCTGTTGTTATTGCTGTCTGGCTTCAGAGCTGCTTTCTAAGCTAAAAGCCTTGTTTCACTGTCTAACTACAATACTAGATTTCAGGATGTTGTCCATGATAGTGGCTTAAAAGGACCTAAGAAACTTGATCCTTTCATATCCTAGACTCCATGCAGTTGTGTAAATCATAGTAAACCTTACTGACAACCAACCTGCAATGGGCAGTACATAATCTGTAAGTAAAAGTTACTGTCCATTGCAGGTTGGTTGTCAGGGAGTAGGTGGAAACCATTTGTCCTATGGTTTACACAACTGCATGGATCAGGTTTCTTAGGTCCTTGTAAGCCACTACCTATTTCTCATTCCTTATGGACAACCATCCTGAAATCTACAGTATGTGAACCCAAGGGCAAAGGTGATAAATTACGCCAGAAGTAAAGGCTTGCTATACAGGTCTGGTAATGTTTACATAGTTTTTATGAAGTGTATGATACTTAATAATTATCACTTCATTGCAGGACTGCCCAAATATAGAAGAAGTTGTTTACTTGTTGAATAGAATTGATGCGTATATTATTGTTGCAGAAGAGTACAATTTAATAGTGGATGGGCTGTTCATGACGCTCTGTAAGATGCACTGGTAGACTTGATGTGCTTCTACTATGTACTCAATATTCAGTACCCAAAGGAAATATACCCTCTATTCACTTGCAGCATTTTGTTTTTGGACTAAAGGACTCTAGCAGACTTCCTAATTCTGTCTTAATACCAGCGGACTACTTAGGGGTAGTAAAGCTTGACTCCACATGGAGTATTAGAAACTCCCCCAGTGGAGCTTAATTTTCCCAGTTGTGGGAACCCCAATATTAGGGTTATGGTAACTCCCTTATTTTAACAGTGTAGGTAGTGGAACCTCTGATAAAGGTCAAAGTCCAAAATCTATGCAACTAGGTAACTCAATGACCTCTGTAAGATTGCAGTAATTTGGGCAAGCAGTATCTGGGAATGAGCTACCAATGATAGCACTGCTCACTGAAACTGAAACTGTAGAGAACCATTGTTGGAGAAAAATGTAGGGTTGACAATCAAGCAAGCAAACAAGTGTATAAGGCTGTTAGTCCTAGCTCTAATAGGTCAATCAGTTTTCTGGGGCTTGATTAGTTCAAAACTTAGTGCTAGGTTAATTTTATTTGTAGCTAGACTTCTCACGTCTTGGAATTATAAAGATTTTACAGAATGCACAAATGGTGTGGTGTACTACAAGGACATGTGCTAACTACTAACTTTGAACATGACAGCAATTAACAGGAACTGCAAGGGCAGGCCAAAATGATTTGTGTGGTTATAAGGTACCAGCATTAGTAGTGCAAGTTATTTTTATTAGAAAACTGGTCACTTAGGCCTTGGGTCAAAATTCACATAGGCATGTTATCCAGAATAGTGAGCTATGGCCTCATCCAATTTGTGTGACGAGAATTATGTGTTCTTTCTACAGAATCATACGATTGAACGAATCTGGGTTGAAATAAAAGAATCAATTATCCTCTTAAAGGGTAACTGACATGAAAAAAATTATTTCTCAGTTTATTACATTTTTGGGTTGTTTTGTATGCCTACATTACTGGGAAGAAATATGAGAAGCATTGGTGGAAGTCTCACTGAGAAAATATATAGCAGTAGAAGTTGGCCATTTCTGATGTCATAGTGTACAATCTCTATTGAAAATAATACAAATGTTGGAGTCTGTGTTTCACATAAGGTTTGATACTTCCATTCCAAAGTTTGCACTAACAAATCTAGGGTATGTTAAAGGCTGTAACAAAATTTAAAGTCCATGCCTCTGATCAAAGGTGAGCTTATCCTTCACTACATACAAGATGTAAAAACAGGCTTTCTGAGCTGAGGCCAATCTAAGTATGCTGTAGGTAGGGGCCTAAAAGTCTTAGATGCACAAAGATGATGCTAATGGCTAGGCTAGCTGGCTAGTCAGCTTGTATGCTTAGTTTGACAACCAGTAGGTATGATGCCTTGTGCTGTATAGCTCACACATGCTCCAGTAAGTCTATCTGAGAATTCTAGCCCCCTACCTACAGCATGATAAGCTGGTCATCAGCTCTGAGAGCTTTTGGATATCTCACCTTTGGCATTAGTAGACATTGCTGCAGTTCTTTTATTTTCCTGCTTGTGTATGTTATATCAGAAAACCTGAAAGATGTCATCATCTTGCTTCAATATGAGTGTGGAGTGAAGATTCCAAAGACAGACGAAGAATGGAAAGGAGAAATACTGCTGTGGTGAAGGATGCGCTCAGGGAGGCCAAAAAGGCTAAGTTTGATACTAAGAAGGTTCTTGATGTAAATAATATTTCATTGCATATATACATGTACACATTTCTGTAATTATCAACCATAGGTTCATTTTGTGTTTGAGCCAGCAGTTGATACTGGTGATGTTAGCCGTGAGTTTTGGCGTCTCTTTGGTGCTGGAGTCTATGAAATTTACTGTTCTGGAGACCCAGAATGTTGTGTGTTCACAAAGAATATTCCAGCACTACAGGTGCGTAGTAGCTATTGTACTTGCGACATGGGATTCTGTCTTCCCATCAAGTATGCATATGAGGAGTACAACAATTTCAAAGAAAAGATGATTTTATCCTTACTTGGTCATGATGGATTCCTGAATAATAAATAATCATTTATAAATTCCATTTATTATGTTTTGCGTAGCCTCACAATTTTGCTCTTGTTTTCACTCACTGCTCTTTTCACTACCTCAACCGATGGATCATTTGCAGGGTTAGGCGAGTCCAGTGTGAGAAAAAAGAGGGTCTGATCTAGCCATGCCAGCTGTGCCTTAATTTGTTCTTTTTCATCCAAAAGGGCTCTCTCTTGGACTACTTGGGCATAGTTGGTGTAAGATTGCCTATCTCCTGGAACTGGTGAGCTGGATGTGGCCATTTGAAGGTCTAACTTGTGGCACTCATCCTCCATCAATGTAAACAGACAGGAAAAAATACCAAGTGTTACGTGGAGTCCAGGTAGGTAGACCTAAAGGTAAAGTGTACAGATTACAATTACCTTATTTGCAATTGTAGATTACATATCTATGGCAATGTCAAAGAAATTTGGGCACACAGCATTGTTGAAGAATTTCGCTTGTTTGAGGTGAGCTCCATCAGCAACAAATAGTTGGTGATCTTCTTGGATTCCTCCCAATGTCCTTTTAGAAATTTTTTCCTGTTGCTTCTAACGGTCACTTCTTGGAACTATTAGCTGGCTGCTAGTGATGTGGCACCAAAGACAGTTGTGACGTCCTTAAAGAACAGGTGATTGTATTTTTTAGATGCTCCAGATAGCCCATACATGTGGCAGAGAAATTCATAGTCCCCTGAAAGTAGAATCTTTATGGTGTACTCATCACCAGCCATGCTTCTATTATATTATTTATTTTTAGAAAATGTATGTATACCAGTGAGTGTGGTGATAATACCTCCATTTTAGATTCTTCAGAGCATTGATCTGCTGTTGGTACTGGTCGAGGGACAGGTGAAGATTCTGCTTGCTATCTCCACATTACAAATCTGGAAATTAACTTTCATGGATTTCCCACCCTTGTCTCCGCCAAGTTTAATCCAGATTTCATTTTGTGGAATCACACCATGGTCAGTCGCCTGTTCAATCTATAGTACAAGTGTTATGGTATGGAGCTTCTCTCTCCTCCCTGGTCAAGTTCTTCACTTCGAACTGAAGCTGTATCACTGATGCCCCCTTGCTCACAATATCCCGTACCTGCTCCATTTCAGTGCTCCTTCTTTTGAGAGTGTGAGTTGAAGCAGTGCTGGAGTCCACTCTTGGTGTGGTTACTCGCACCAATGATACAGGCTAAACAAAGTAAGCAATGCCATTTTTTTTTGTTGTCAGTAATTAGATTTACTTTTCCTGTGGCAGACCTACAAGTTATTGAACCAGCAGCTGGAACTATGGAATCCACAAGAATTCCATTGGTGAACAGCTGGAGCAAGCATACGATACTTAATTATATGCTGGAACTGAGAAGGAGCCTGGTCTTGCTGGAGGTCTAAAAACTGCCTCACAGATAATTTTGAGATGGCACCTGAACTTTGGAGCAACAACCAGACTCAAGATGAGACATGAACTGATGAAGCTCCATGATCTCTCCACATGTCTGATTACAGCGTATCAAACTGCTTCCAAGTATGTTATGTGTGATGGCTCACATAGTTCGTGTGGATTTACAATCTTATTATTACACATACATGAGAGAGGTCCATTTTCATAAACCGATAAGATACAAGACATACACAAAGGTGCCGACAGGTAAGTAGATCAACTGGCTTGTTAGGAATGCATTTACAAAAGTTACATATAAGTTTGTCTAAGATAGGTGATGATATAAAATATGATTTTTGTAAAGGAAAGTTAGCATATGTAGGTGTATTGATTTCTTTTAATTTTTTTTCAGTTTCTTTTTTTAAATTGTGTTTAGGCCTTCCATCTAATTTGTTTCTTAGGTCGACCTGAACCAGGCATGATTTCGTGATCTGAACAGAGTTGGCAAGAACTGGAGTGGGGCGACCATGTTGACAAAATGGACTGGACAATCCAAGGATCAGATTTGGCTTTATGCAGTAACTACTATGTGTGTACAAAGGGAAAAAAATAATTTTATCCACTTCTTTTTTTTTTACCTCCACAGTATCTTCGGTCCTTTGACTGCCTCCATACCAAATTTGAGGAGGAGGGAAGGCTTTGAAGTAGGCAAGCGCTCGAGTTGAAGTCACCCACTCGAATCGACAATTATTTCGACCTACGTGCCCAAAGATTAATTTTTTTTTGAATTTTTTTTCATTTTTAAAATCAAACCAAAAAATTAATATTGAATTACGGACACAGCCGTTTTTTCCTGGCACTTAACGCATAATTAGTTCCACACGCATATTTACGGTATTGTACATGAATAATTAAAATATCGACCACATAGCTGCTTGTAAATGACTGAACTTCGGTTGTTTCTTCATGTAAGCTGGACCTTGATTACATCATTCTATTACATCTGCAATATGATTACATCATTATGGAATAACATCTTAAACAATACAGTCTCTCTAGTCTCTACCAGTCCCCTCTAGTCTCTGATGATCTTCTTCTTTCTTTCAGTCTTTCTATGGACTGCACTGGTCTCCCCTAGTCTCTCTAGTCTCTACCAGTCCCCTCTTCTCTCTGATGGTCTCTCTCTTCTTTCTCACGACTGCACTGGTCTCCCCTAGTCTCTCTAGTCTCTACCAGTCCCCTCTAGTCTCTGATGGTCTTTTTCTTTCTTTCAGTCTTTCTATGGACTGCACTGGTCTCCCCTAGTCTCTCTAGTCTCTACCAGTCCCCTCCTCTCTCTGATGGTCTCTCTCTTCAATCTTTCTATGAACTGAACTGGTCTCCCCTAGTCTCTCTAGTCTCTACCAGTCCCCTCTTCTCTCTGATGGTCTCTCTTTTCAATCTTCCTATGAACTGAACTGGTCTCCCCTAGTCTCTCTAGTCTCTACCAGTCCCCTCTTCTCTCTGATGGTCTCTCTCTTCTTTCTCATAATCTTTTTTAGTCTCTGATGGTCTTCTTCTTTCTTTCAGTCTTTCCATGGACTGCACTGGTCTCCCCTAGTCTCTCTAGTCTCTACCAGTCCTCCTAGTCTCTGATGGTCTCTTCTTCTTTCTCACAATCTTTCTATGAACTGAACTGGTCTCCCCTAGTCTCTCTAGTCTCTACAAGTCCCCTCTTCTCTCTGCATGATGGTCTCTCTCTTCAATCTTTCTATGAACTGAACTGGTCTCCCCTAGTCTCTCTAGTCTCTACCAGTCTCCTTTAGTCTCTGATGATCTTCTTCTTTCTTTCAGTCTTTCTATGGACTGCACTGGTCTCCCCTAGTCTCTCTAGTCTCTACCAGTCACCTCTTCTCTTTGATGGTCTCTCTCTTCTTTCTCACAGTCTTTCTATCGACTGCACTGGTCTCCCCTATACCAGTCCCCTCTAGTCTCTCTCTTCTTTCTTTATATAGACTGCACTGGTCTCACCTAGTCTTTCTAGTCTCTACAAGTCCCCTCTAGTCTCTGATGGCCTCTTCTTTCTTTCACTGGTCTCCTCTATAGTCTCTCTAGTCTCTACCAGTCCCCTCTAGTCTCTACTGGTCTCTTCTTGACTTCTTTCTTTCAGTCTTTCTATGGACTGCACTGGTCTCTTAGTCTCTCTAGTCTCTACCAGTCCCCTCTAGTCTCTGATCAGGCCTGTAGCCAGCAGGCGGTTCAGCGGGCTTGAGCCCCCCCCCCCCCCATTTGATATAAGAATAGTAGCTAAGGAAAATGCTTGCCTTCCATATGCTCAATAAATTATTGACTAGAGTGCTATGTGATGCATAATTCTGAGATAGATGAATTGCTAATGTTGATTCCACTTAGCATACTGGAAAGTTGAATCAATTCATCTATCACAGATGAAATACCCTTAACACTTCAGTTGCTTCCATTAGTTCCTCAAGAGACCTCAAGGGACAGACCAAACCCATCAACTCGCATGATCCCTGGATTATAATAATCAGACCACTTTCTAATGCATTGGTCCTTTTATTTATCCTTTTATTATAGAGACCACCTGCAATTAATATAAAACCACTTTCCACTTCCTACCATCCCAAGGGGTGGGGGAAAGCAATAGCCATTTCCCAGTATCACACTATTATCATCTCTTTCTATATTCTATAGCTATGATTATTATAGGTTCAAAAGTGGTGTACTGATTTACCATATCACCACTTTCTCGGCCTATAGCTAACTTCCCTCTACCTCTAAGTAGCTAAATGTGACACAATTTATACAAGGAAAATGGCACAAAACTGAATCACTCAAACAAGGCAATGAAGCAAATCTAGATATATAATCTACACAATGATATGATGCATAAAAAACCGAGGTAATTAAGGTGTGGTTAGGCAAAAGTGGGCATGGCCATATTCCCGCACACAGTCAGCCACCCCTTTTCTAAAATCCTGGCTACAGCCCTGCTGATGGTCTCTCACTTCTTTCAGTACTCGTGGTATACTCTTCTCCCTCAACAGAATGAAATACTATAAAATTTGATGATTGAATTTAAAATTGATTTTCTTAATCAAAGGTGAAGTAGGGATATAGTCTTCGACTGGCGTGCAAACAGGGACATCGAATTGTTGAACCGTACTTTGATACAATTGGTAAACAATGAGTATTGCCTGTGTCTACTGCATTTTTCCCACAATTACATTGATTTTTTGGCTATGGTTACTTCAGGAGATGTAGTTTGTGAAAGACTGGAATCTTTCATTACAGCATCATAATGCCCACAGCCTGTACTAGAGAATGCCAGGTATACTGGTGCACCACATTTAATTTTACGTGGTGAAATGTGTATAACTGGATGAGAATCTTGTGCAGTAAATACTATAAATTGCATGCCAGTAACATTTGACAAAGCCACCAACACTGAGTCTCCCAAGTCAGATGCAAAAAACCCCGATTGATTGAATTTATCAGCTTCTTTTTCAATATCAGAAAAATAAGGAGGATAATAATCAATGCTATTTTTCCACTCCCTGACTGCTGCTAAGCGTAGTTGCTGACTTAAAGTTGCTGTGCAATTAAAATCAAATTCTGGGAGAAGAGAGTTCAATGGAGTCACGTCTGCATTCAAAGATTGCAATCCCATGTAACTGGATATCTCTTCATTTTCCATGAATGGATAAGATCATCAAGCTTTGTCAGAGTAAATGTGTCAGCAGTTAAATTGCTGAAATACAGACTAGAAACTGAAGACATAAAAGGAAAAAATTTGTACTGAAGAACTGACGATGAGCCTGACATTTTACGTACTACTTTAGTGACATTTGACAAATGAAGAGCTTTCTCAACTATGTCCATGATTTTTTGAACTGAAATCATCTCTGATACACTTGAACTTAATTCAACAGTTTTAGCTCTATCATCAAAAGACTGTATCAATGAGTAACTTTTAAAGTCATTTTTAGTAACACCCCATAAATTTTGCTGAACCTCCTTATCAATAATGCCAAAATGGTAGTTAAATCCACTGCCATCTGATTCTGAAGCGATAGGTAGGGTACTAATTTTTTTCCCTAATAAGCGACTGTTGTATCGAAACAGCAAAACAGTCATCAAGGCTAATGCCATAGGTAATCCCATGCGAGTGCGGCTGAAGAGTGGCTTTAGATGTCTATGTAAACGTTAGTGCCTGCTCCTGGAGGCAGTTCTGACAAACACCCCTTTAATATATGTCTTTTCAAATTTTCTATTTCCTTCAGTACTTTTTGGTTCATTATCTGCCATCCATTCAATTCCACTTTCTTACAAAATTCTTCGTATTTTCAAGTATTTTGCTGGGATCTGGTGTATTATTTTTACGTTTGTGACCCAAGTCACTTGGCTGTCTAAAAACCAATCGTAAGTCATCAGTACATAACTTATAGAGAGGATGGCGTTTTGATAATTTATTTGTGATCCTCTGTATGGCATGAAGAGATCCAATTTTACATTAACATTTTCCCCAAACACTTCAGAGAGTTTCCCATGTATATTGCAGCAATTATCAGCTAAAATGACTAATTTTTGAAAGTCAGTTATTCAGTTCTGATGCTAGCAAACGAACTCTGAAGCGGCGTACCGAAGGAATTATCACTAGTGGGGGTGACTCAGGTGCACAGTTTGCAGCAGAGGTACAGTCCCTCACGAAGGCTGAAAGGGAGGCATTGCTCCAACAGGCACAACTGCCCATCGTAATCCCCACTGAGCAGGCATTGCCTATGAAAGCAGATCTTGGCTTACCATGGAATACACTCAGGATCCTCAGGAGGTAGCTCTAATCAATGTAAAGTTCCAAATAAAGCACACTCTGAACATTCATCATAGATGGTTCAAATGCCATAAAGTTTCCATTGCCAGTGAAGAGCGATGGCACGTAATGTTGTAGGAGATAGCCTGGTTGCTGAGTTGGGTGCCTTTACTTTCTCAGTTGACAAAGGGGAGGAAATCAGAAAGGTTCCCTTTGTGTATTCAAAGCTGGAGACAGCTTAACCAACCTGCATACATCCCTGGACATGTACAGGGACCATATCCAAGAGGCACAGGGAATGAAGATTAAGTATGAAGTAATGTAATCGAAATTTAGTATACAATTTAGTGGACGTTAACTTCGCCTATTTCTATCTGGAGATTATGAGTTTTTGTGCAGAATATATGGGCTCAGTGGTGCCAGTGGTAGGTATTTTCCTTTATCTTAATTCAATACATAAACAATACTTACATTTAGGTCGTCACAACTGTTTATGGTGCTTAATAACCAGCAGCAGTTTGAAGGAACCTCTGGCGAAGCGTAGGAAATCAACCCCCAGATCACTTCAGTCACTCAGGCAAGACCATAACAGGTTCATGTCAGCTGGAAATGGAGATCTGAAGCAGGCCAAGATGCCTGCATCAAATTAGACCTCAAGTTGGCCAAGAGGTGGTAGCTCTTTCCACGAATACTCCTGTGCTCTCCAATTGAAGTTACTTCTGAGAGCTGAGTTAGAAACTTTAAAAAATTACACCACACACATAGAAGAGATGGCTTCTTTGACACTACCTGATGCTGCTATCCTTGGAGAGCTGAAGAAAGATGTAGCTGCTACTCAACACAGGATTGATCAACTGGTATGTGAGCACAGAGATAAAGCTACTCTTGCCATTGACTGTGTGCTGAATGAATAGTCCACAGAGATTGTATGGAGAAGTCCCTGGACGAGCTGAATGTGAAATGCCAGGCGTATCAGGGGGGTACATTTGTTGGCAATCATGTCCACAAACTGCTGAAGGTAATCCTCCCTCAACCAACCTTGCAGGTGCAGACAGTAACTTCATTCTGTAAAAATCTAGTCAAATAGCAAAATCAGCAAGGCTGCAACCAATCACCCCCAACTCCAGAGTGATGCTGATAAAGTGAGCAAGAACTTTAGAGCCCTTCTGCAGTACTTCTCAAAGTGCCATAGTGGGTACAACTCATCAACCTACATGGAGGATGCAGAGATTGATGAGTTGGATATGTGAAACAAGAGATTATTTTTTTAAAAATATTATGCTTGCACACAATCCTCCAATACAGAAAAAGACATCAAAACATTCTTGGATTATTACCGAGTCACTTTCCCAGAAGCAACAATACTCCCCAAGATGCATATTCTGGAGGACCTCCTGGATGCGTAGGTGGCACCTTGGAGCAGGAATGATGGGCGAGCAAGGGGCTGAGTCAATCCATGCCCACATGATGAGACTGGACCGAATTCATCAAGGAATCGCAAATGATGTGGAGCGACTCAAATACTGTGTGAAGGAGCATGCTTTGGAATCAGCCCCCTCACTTGTCTCCCTAAGACCAAGTCCCAGGCCCTACAAAAAAGGAAGCTTGATACCACTGGCACCACCACTTAATCTACTCTCCATCATCCCATCCCACAGCTATTCATAAATTCTTACAAGAAATAATGTCCAAATTTGAGGCTACATTGTGCCTTTAAAAAAAAAAAGTACCACACTGGCTTGAATATCATTGTCTTTAGTATACTCCCAGCTACATCTTACCTTCGTTCTTGCATCCTAAAGCGCTTCTGGAAAAGTATTACAGTTGCCTACACATGATGATCTTCCTGCCTCCATCCTTGATTGCGCAGTGTTTTTTTATGATTCTTTCTGCAACACGCAGATCTGAGCTTTGCCCTTCCTTCTAAATTAGTCACATGGCCTAGAGTGCAAGTCTGGGTGTGAAAGGTTAATTAAATTCCAGGATGTTTGTGGTTGTCATGGTTGTTGCTAGGATAATTCAATGCAAGGAAATAATTTTGGGGGCGTGTCTAAGCGTGAATTCGGCTGTGCGGAGGGCATGCATACGTAGTGCACGGAAAAAAAGGGAAATTCCCCAGTAATTATATTGATGTGTGTATGTTGAACCTAGACATAGCTACTGAAATATCTAGCTAGCTACAGGTAGGTACAAGCTATGGCAGTAGCCATCCAACTTCTCAGGCCACATCTGGAGGTGCTGGAAGAGTATTATTGTCTCCTTCAACCTTAGGTCCAGCTGGCAATGAAATTTTCACTCCAACAGAGCCCTGATCCCAGCAGTGTATATATCCCATCCCAGACTGTTTCTTTATCACATGAATCAACTATACAAGCTTTAAAACAGAGATTGATCATGAAATTCACTAGTATCTAAGGCTTTTCATACATGTATCTGCCCAAAACTTACCAGGATTACACACCCTAGATAACTAAGGCACTCAAGACAGAAAAATAGTCCCCTTTCCTAGTAGGAAAAAGAAGATTGAGAACTGTTTGAGTAAAAGTTAAAATTTCTGTATACTGTGAATGCAGACAAATTGAATTGGCAGGATGATCATGTGTGACGGTTGCCAAGAATGGTATCATCAAGGATGTGTATATATTCCAAAAAATGCTAAAAAAATTAAGTGGTACTGTCATCGTTGTAAAATATAACAGTCAACTGCTAGCTATGTCTCGATTTTATTATCTAATATAAATAAGAAGGGGATGTAGCTAACTATAGCTAGCTACTAAGGAAGCATTCACAATAATTATGAGGAGGCTAAGAAGAGGGGACATTTCACCCTAGTGTAGTTTGTCCTAGGGGGACATTTTACCCTAGGGTAGATTGTCCGGGGGACACTTTACACTAGAGTATAATGTCCAGGGGGACACTTAGTAGGGGGGACAATGTACACTATGACAACGGCCTTACCTCGGGACAGCCATGGTTACACCAGTGAGTTTATCAAGGGCAAGGTGAACCTATGGATGAAAGAACTGAAAGCCGCTTCCCAGCCCCATGCTGCCTATGCTGCACACTCCCATGGCATGATGAGCAAGTGGTCATACATCTCCCGAACTATCCCCAATATCAGCAATCATCTACGGAGCCCATCCGCTTTGACTTTATACCATCCATCACGGGACGCCCACCACCAAATGACTCAGTTCGTTTATAAGATGCCTTTGTTCTGAGTAAGCCACACCTGTGGAGAGCCCAAATAACTATTGCGCATAAATTCTTGGCTTCTTGTGATAACTGGGCATCCCATCAACACATGGAGCTAATCTTCAATAATTGAAGGTGGTTACTTTTAAGCCCACAGCATTGTTCCAGAAGTTTTGCCATTAGTTCAGTAGTTGCAATAGTGAAGTAGACACTTGAAATAATCTCCTGAACCAAATTTCTAAGAGGGTACATTTCTTAACACAAAATACTGCTGCTTAAATTAATAGCTGTGGACATAAATATGTGCTATTTCACACTAAAATAATGGAATGATGAGATCCAAACAACACAGTGGGGTCTAATTCTCTCTACATTGACTCAATCCAGTTGTGTCACTTCACCTGAAACAGAATTAGCAATAAAAATTATATGACGTCATGATGAAATAAAGTTAACTTACGTTGGTAGGTGATCAGGGCCTGCAGAGAGAGGTGTATTGCATTTTAAATAAATAAAAGAACCCCTCAAAATTAATAGTAGCTATTTTTTAAGTGACAGTATCCACTTTTTAGAGGAAAAAAAAAAAAATAAGTTAAACTTACTGCTCAAAAATTGCTTACAACACCCATAGGACATCATTAATTTTATCTAGCATTCAAATCAGTACCAAATATTTACAATGGATAGAGGTGTGCACTATCAAGAAAAGGGTTTATAAGTGTCTTCATGCCCCACAAAAACTTCATCATCAATACCATACCCACCACTGCCTCCAAAACTTTCACTGCTGTCATGGGGGTAAAACATACTGTGTAAGATATTCTTGTAACCCTGTGACTTATACTCATAACCTCCTTTCTTTATGATGCATACCTATTGTTATTTGCTCAGTTAAGTTTGAATTGATGCCAGGAGAGATCAGAGAGTGTAGTGGACAGTTCGATGTGGACTACGTCAAGGATGTGAGACTCTCCTTCCGGGCACTTTCCAATAGTGAAATGGACATGGCCATTATGGGGCAGCTGATGGCTTTTTCTCACACTGATAAGACCACCAGTTCCTGTAATAGGAACACCTCACACGAGAGGAGGAGAGTGTACACGACGTACTACCACCAGGGAAAATCTGTGTGCAGTTGGATGTTTCAATTCCTGCATGGGATCAGCAAGTACAATATCACCACGTCCCTTAGCAAGATGGACTAACTCCCAGGGTACATGGTAATACTAAGCGAATGCCAATGCACACTCTCACGCTGAAGTCAGTTCCTACTGAACTGCACAGAACAGCATGCCCTGCTTCTCCCCGGTCGTGTGCCTGGTTACAGTAGAGATAACGTGAAGTTACTGCCATCTAGTACCACAAAATGAGCTATTTGGAGAGTGTACCAAGACGCTGCTGCAGGAAATGACTCCGTACACACTGTTGCTTACTCCACTTTTTGCCAGCTTTGGAGCATCAATTCGACTGATGAAGCCAATGACGGACCTTTACTGGACTAGCCAACAAAACAGTTCAGCAATCCTGAAGGCAAATTGTCCCGAAAGGCAGAAGTCAAGTGTGGTGGAGGAAGCTCAGGTTATCAGGATGATCGCCTTCTTTCAATGAATCGGATATAACTTTCAGTTTTGGTTCTTAAAAAGACCATGCAACTGTGGCTGTAATATATGAATGAGTGGAGCTTCACTCTGGAGAAATTTGTTTGGCCTGTAAATAAAGGCAATACTGAAAATACCTCTGTCATTGGATCTTCAAATGCTTCTTGCAACCTTTTAAATCTTGCTTGTGATTCAGAACTAGATAAAAAATAGGAACGCAAAGCAGCAAACTGCATCAAACTTCTCTCAACCGCTCGGTGTAAGCTTAACCAATGAGTGGAAAAATATGTTTTATTATAGACCTGTATTCTTGATCACAAAAAGTGCAATATGATTGCAAAGTATTCTTACGTTTGGTGGATTTGTCAAACCAATAGTATAGATCTATAACAAATTCTTCTATACAAAGCCCACATTACTGCCAAATACTTCACCAGATTTCTGAGCAGCATTATGCAGTATATGACATGGACACCCATTGAAATAGATAGCTGAATTCCTGGCCAAAACTTGAGTTTTTATTGAGTCTCTCACACCAACATTCACAGAGGTATTATCAACACCTACCGAAGTGCATAAATTCCATGGGTTTTCTGAACCTAGAAGCTCCTGAAGTTTTGCATCAAAAGTATTATAGCAGTACCACTTGCTGCTGAACACATATCCAAAAATCTAGTGATAACTCTGTCCTGATTAGCATCAAAAATGCGCACTGTCAAAGGATTCATCTTTAGTAAACCTGTATTGTTGGACCCATCAATAGATATCGAGAAGGGATGGATTTTCATGCTTTCAATTAGCTCTTCTTTAAAAGCAGGTGCAATAGCCAGGTTAATTATACAGGTAGCCTTTGTAGACGCTGAATGATAGTTGGTAGCTAATTCTGAGTCTGGAAACACCTTCCTTATCATTGGGGATAAACGATCATGAAATGCTAATGGGTGCTTGAACTGGCAGAACTCGAATCAGAGTCAGCCATCAGCTACAGGCTCTCAGCAGTGAATAAAGCTAAAAAACCCAACTGAGAAAAAAATGGAGAATTGCAGCTGTATTTTAAATCTTGAGAGTTGAGAGGACTGCTGTAGTGGCAAACAATTGAGTGATTCTGGACACAGTAGATTTGTCAATGGAAAGGTTTTCTGCTACTTTCTGACAGGTGAAGCCAAGAGCATGCCTCTGCCAAATGATTCTCCAACGTAAATCTTTGCTGTAGGCACTTGAGCGCCATTTCTCACAAGAAGTCATTCTAGATCTGAAGTTCAAATTTGTACGCATGCGCAACTAATAATTGCAAGATCTGTGCAAAACGCTGTACTGTAGACAGCAGAATGTAAAGTGTTACTAAAAATAGATCACGTAAGCTCACGTGAAACTTAGTTTACTGTCAAAATATCCTGCACGTGAACTAAGCAATGGCTAAGAGAAGCGACGTCCTTCTAGCTGGAGGAGAAAGCAGTTCCCCTACAAGTTCAGCAGCAGTAGCAGCTGCAGCAACACCCCCCCCCCCCCCCCCCCCCGTATACGGAGGAAATATAGGAGGATACGCCAACGGAGGCACTCTCCACTTTCTTGTGTATTCTGCAATGTCAATCTTGCACTAAATACATTTTTACAACCCAGACTTCCAGTAAAGCGTCCCTGGGGAGAACCTCACGGAATAGAGTATTTCAGGGAACCAAATTGTTATTGCTTTGAATTCAACTTTTGTAGGCCTATCTTGAGTCCAGTGTTTGGTCCTATTGCAAATCCTTGTTTGCGCGTCATTGTTACCTTCATCAGCTTTCACCTCAGTCAGGCTACGAACTTGTCCAGGTATCAAGGAATACCCTAGTGATGTTCGTTTCAAGACAAAAAACCTCCGTGAGTGGGGTGAGCCGTTTAACAGACTAGACTCAAATTCTTGTTTGCTATGGCATTTGCCTAGTAATAATTGTCGTCCTACTGGAGATCTGTTACAAAATGCATGTGCACCATGTAAGCGATTGCAGTTTGATATTGATATGCTGGTAAAGAGAGCGAGAAGCACGAGTGATGTAAAAAAAGCAACTAGGACATTAAACTATCCAATGAAATATCTTTCTCCCAGAAGTAAGGCCATCCGAATTTCTCGAAATACTAAGGAAAGGAAGAATCTGAGAGCTAAGGTGTCTGCCCTGACTCCAAGCAGCACATTGAGCTCCTGGAATTGGTACGCTCCATTTACAGAAAAGATTCAAAAGCTATTGAAGAGCTTTATGCTAAATAGAGGTGGGCATACTTGTCTTTCCCTTTGCTATACTGGTCATACAGCTTAAGGTACCTATCCATGGAGTTAGTAATGAACATCTTCAACTCTTCAGTGTCCTTCATGGATGACCATACTTCCATTCTCCCTGGAAAGAGAGAAGGCACAAGTTGTTTTGGTGTGCTTGTGAGAATGTGCAGTAGTACTGCTTCTTGGTCAATACTTTTTTTATGTCTACTTTCTCCTCCTTTTTAAGTAAGTTGGAAGTGCTTGAATAAGAAACAAGCAGAGTTTTGTGTTTTATTTCTTACACCCTATGTCTGTCTATCTTACTTACCCACTATGTCATTATTGCCACTGTCTAGCTCTTGACAATCTGAAAGCAATTCTTCAACAATATTATCAAAACAAAACTGGTTAGCTAAACACTCTTCCATTGCTTGCACTTGCAATACATGTACATGGAGACAAAGTGGTCACGTGTGAATGCGTGGGTTGTTGCACGTGCTAATGAATTTCTATAAATAGTAACACTTTATTTTTCGCTGTCTAATGTTACACGCGCTGATAATACACCGCCTCAGAGGAAGTTAGATCATTGATTACAAGGGCGTATAGAGGAAGAGAGGGCATGCAACTCCATTTTACGCCCCGAGGTATGAACTACAACGCTATATCAATAACTCAATTTCGAATTTTTGCGTAACATTCCCCCTTTTCTTATAGCCTGTCACATATTTCCTTTGATTCTCCTTGAACCTCAGCACCCAATACTGAAAGAAATAAACTCTTACAGGCCTCATTACATTTGCTATAGGAATATTTTTTCAGTCTTTTCCCACACAGTCAACATAAATTTTGTACAAATTTAATATATTTTTCCATGCCTAATGCAGAAAAAATTGTAGGTTACTGTACAGTCCCAAGTGTCTGCACCACAATCATGCTAACTTGTCACATCGATTTCTGTTTATCTTCATCAAGGAGAGACCCCTAAGTCGGTTGGCAGATGTAGTAGAGCGATGAGAAGTTTTGATAAGTTTCAGTTGGCTGAAACTCCTTTCGCACTCAGGAAGTGTTGAAGAAGAACATGAATATTTGGAAAGGTTATCGCATCACATAATTCAAAAGCATCCACAAGTTTCTCTGGAACTTTCAGCCAGGCTCTTTCCACTTTATAACCCACATTCGATACTCTCTAGACAACATTGCCACATGAGGTACATCAGCTTGATAGAATTGACTTGTCTGTATAAGATCTTCTGGGGGTTCAGAGTATGCATCCCTTGTACAACATTGATTCGGCAATAGCTGAAGGAGCCCAATGGTGTGAATGCTGAATAGAATTAATGTGGATGCATTGGTGGAGCAGTTTATGAGGATGTGGGTGTGTAAAGGAGATGGTAGAATGTGTAGTGGACAGTTTGATGTGGACGTGTTAGACTCAAGTAGCGAGATGGAAGCGTAATGAGTATGGATCAGCATAGCTGAAGGGTCGTGGGGTTAATCATGTGGATCGTCGTAGTGGAGCAGTTGGTACACTAGGTTCGCTTGCTGTCAGGGCCTGATTCCGGTCATCTTGCTCTCTGATAATATATATAACTGAGACATAGTGTCAGGAAGGCCATAAACAACTATTAGCTCAACATCGGGTACATCCATGCCCTATTCTTTGTTATACCTATGCATTACCATGCCAAATGCAACTGCAGTCTTAGTAACTTGGGTAAGCGAGGAATGATACATAGTCACAATACCCTTGTTAGCTGACTTAGATAAAAACTTGTACACATTAGAGGAATCATTCCTTGATCTACAAAAGATAATCGTTTTTGGCACTTGCTGGATATCTGTGCCTGTGGCCTGGCTCAGTACATTTGCAAGACCTGCCAAATCTCTCTTTGTGTGTAAAATAAAAGATACTGCATGAGTCAACTATTTCATACTTACAGTTAAACCTTTGGACTTAGAGCATGATAGAAATATATTAGGACGGTCAAGGCTGTGTGAAATATACACAGGGGATTTCAGGTGTAGAGAGTCTTCAATGGACTTGGCCACTAATGGTGGAGCAGATGCTGAGAGTGCCATAATCAGCCAATGCCCTCAAACCACCTATGCTCTGAAATGACCGTCTAAAATCAGAACCCCTACACAGCCAGCAATAATATTGTGTGATTCAGTGTGAAACTATGGGTATCACCATCACCATTCAGGAATGCAATGAGCCTCGTCCACTGCTACCAAGGCTAAATGTTGTTTAAAAAATGGGGATTGGAAGATGCCTCTCCATGGAGCCCGAACAGCTATCTCAGGAGACATGAACACTATTTAAATTAGACGATAATGATAAATTTTAACAAAACTAAACACCAACAAAGCGATAATCTCCTACACATACAGCATCATATGTGGAACAACTTCCAATCTGAATAGCTGAGATGCCAACATCTTGGAGAATTTTCACCTAGATTTTTTACCTCGAATGATCACCCCAATTGCCTGATTACTCTTGCAGAGAGGAGCCAGAAACATGCACAGGCTTTTTCCTGATCCAGTAGCCATGCGCACAAACACATCTTCTCCATGCAGGATAGAGAGAGATGCCTCCATTTGTCCTGCACGAAACTCTGAGAAACCAAAATATCTCTGCAGCACCCCCTGGAGCTTTATCCGGCAAGAACAGGCTGTGCCTTCATGGCAACTGCTATCTGACATGGTCACTGGTTGCAGCCACAATTTGTCCACTTCTCAACCACATGCACAATGCGCGCTATCTATTACCAGCTAGTTAGTCACGTGCTGACATGCAAGACCAAACAGAACTAGTACTGTATAGTACTATCTAGTACACAAACAGTTCAGCTACGAAATCAGTGGACTAGGTTAAGAATAAGGCCTTCATCATTCTCACTATTGCCTTGGCTGCGGCAGAGAAGGCCCTAAAAACTAGGCTAAACTTATACCAGAATTGATACTTACCATATTTTGAGGAGCGAGCCAGTCAGGCACCAGCAACTCGTTACTTCACGCTTACAGATCCAAACCAGCTTCCCCTTCGAGTAGCCAGCATAGCAATTTTCCCGGGAGAAACACGGCAACCTCTACCTTCTTCCCGGGCTCGAACGCTGTTGCCGTGGTGCGGTTTCCAATGCGCCCACGTTCATTAAGTATGACTCATATCGTGACGTCAGTCGCGTGACAAGTTTTAGAGTAGGTGGATGATTTTTTTGTTGTTCTTCTTGACATAATTTATATACCTGATTTAATTCATGGTTATGGTTTTCTTCCATGTGCTTGATGATAAGCTTGTTGCCATCGTTTGATGCACAAATTTTGATAATAAAAGGACATTCTTTTCGGTAAGTCCTACAATAGTGTAAAAATGGATGGTTTTTTAATAGGACATGTCGGGTAATCACTCCATAAGTACAAAATTTAATTAGTGGAAAAATTATCCAACTTCAGCTTTATCCTATTAATGGGTCCAAGTAGGGGTCAAATGAAAGTACTATTAAAGTGCAAACCCTCCACGCTGCAGTAAGCATGTGCTACAGGTTCAAATCCCGGACCTGAAAGGGGCGTGGCACCACTGTTTAAGGCAAGCTGGATTGTAAGTGTGCATCACAGCACATTAGTAAAAGCAGCTATCAAAAGTTTTAGATTGTTGCCTACTTGTACTAGTTTCGTCTCAAGGGTTGAAAATTTGTCGTGTTGGAGATCTGGTATGTGACACACACGTACACACTGAAACAAACAATGACTATTGTAACCCTCTCTTGCATGCGCAGAGGGTTAATAAAGAGGTTGAGCCAATGCCATGTGCACTTTACAAGTGTTTGGAAGTTGGATAGTTTTTTCGTTCAATGACTGCATCATAGTTTTACCCAACCCAAATGCATGAATTCCAATAGAAACGGTTGCAAGTCTATTACATTTGATTTGGTCTTTTTCCCGTGCTTATGCTCTTGAATGTTTTCCCCCCCATGAATGCAGCATATCTCCATTTCAGTAAACTTGATTTTATGATTGTATTTTTTTTTCAGTGTTCTTTTCAAGGCTGATTCAATTATTCGTGATCTTCTTCTGTATAGTTTGCAATGTGTTTCTTTTTGTGCTTCTTGGAGCTCTGTTATTGATTCAAATGTTCCATTCATCTGTAAGATAGGAGACACAGTAACCGAACACAAAGGTTTTGATGGATGATGACTGTACATGTCTTGGGTTGATATAGTTGGTGACAGAGAATCGTGGTGTTTTAAAGGGTGAGTGACTGACAATTGGGGATTAGATGTTTGAGAATTGAGAGAAGTTTAGAGATTGAAGAGGGGGTAGTGGTTTGAGATGAGATGGCAACTGGTAGCTGTGGAATGCTGTTGCTGGAGAAGAAAGACTCTTGATGGAAGGTATATTAGCCTGAGTTGAGAAGAAGACTGATGACTCAGGAAGGTGAGTAGGATGGATTGGCTGATGATTGAGAAGACATGCTTTAAGGGTGTGGACAGTAGCTCTTCTAACATAATTTTTCAGAAGATGCCCATATGCTTCTACATCACATATATGCATGTTCAGTTGAAGCATTATTCTAGTCTTACTTGCTGAAAGGTCATAGACTGTCCAAGTGTTCGATAGACAATAGTTTATTTATGTGTACCTCTCTATGTTCATATTCCCAATTGCTCCACTCAAAATGATTTTCATACTTTGCTTCCAAATAGGACCTGAAAATAGTAGTGGCAGTCGTTTACCAACAAAAGAGAGATTGCAGGAGAGCTAGAACCATGAGCAACAATATGCTACTGTTCAAGAGACGCATTGTGATACCCAAAGAACTCCAGAAGGACACCTTGAACAAAATTCATGCTGGTCACCAAGGGATTGAAAGATGCCGACTCCGAGCCAGATCAGCAGTGTGGTGGCCTGGACTGTCACAACAAATCAACGACACAGTCAAGAGTGCGTGCAAAGGCGTGCAAAGGCGTTCAAACCACCACTGCCAGCATCGTATCTGCATTGAAATCAATCTTCTCCCGCCATGGAATACCACAAGTTCTAGTAAGTGATAATGGTCCACAATATGCTTCCCAAGAATTCACCAGTTTTGCCAGAGAGTATGACTTTACCCATGTCACCAGCAGCCCCCATTTCCCGCAAAGTAATGGGCAGGCAGAAAGAACGGTGCAAACAATGAAGAAGCTGCTGGATGATTCAGAAGATCCCTACATGGCACTACTCTGTTACCGGGCAACCCCTCTCCCATGGTGCAGTGTGACGCAGAATGAAGAACTGAGTCCTCAATGGCCGGACCTAGAAGATTTCAGATGTCAGGACAAGGCCTTCAAGCAAAAATAGAAAGATAATCACGACCAACGGCACAGGGCCTCACTTTTACCAACAATCCCAGATGACAATGAGGTGTGGGACAAGTCCGGAGAAACCGACAACAACTCAACGTCGTTCCGACAATCTCTCTTGCATCTGTATTGGTTTATTCATAAAGAAGTATATACCGTGTTGAAGATAAGAGTGAGTATGCAAGGTGTAATATACATACAGCTTGGTTAGCTCTATAATAGGAGAAACCTGTTTCTGTTGTCTCAACACCAATAATTTCAGTGAAATATTTTATGAGGCTGGAAATAACTTCCTATCTGTTAATAATCTTACTCTTTTGGTAATTTATTCAGTAAAAATTCTTCAAATTTAAGAAAAAACTCTTGAGCATCTTGTTGCTCACCACACTTCATTGAAATAGTCTCTGTGTGTATGTATGTGTACGTACGTACCTTGCAGATTTTCCAACAATGGTGCTGAAGGTGGCTTAAACTTATCCGATACTGAGTGTTCAGCATACGAAGACTTTTTATACAGCAACCCATTATAATTAGCTAGGTACACTTATTAATATGTAAACAGTAGCTGCACTACTTTAGTAACTAGCTATTTATTTTTTGTATATTGTCTACCTTGTGACTTGCAATTGCATTTATCTGGATGGATGGCAAGCAAGTAATTGCAGAGACTCTTCAGGTGTAGGATTGAATCATACACACTGGTAAAGGACTCCTGTTGTGCTTCAACTGAAGGGATTTTTGAGACTTCATTTTCAGCAGCAGATCAATTTTTATTATTTTGCGCGGGAAAAATTTCCTGCGTATATATTGACCATGTGATAGTGCAACTATAGCTGGAAATTCTTCACAATGCACTGCTGAGTGTTGTGCTAAATCACGTACTGCTCCTTACCAGCCAACGGAGAAAAGTGTCATCAAATCTACAAGACAAAAGGTTGGCAATAAGTCAGAAAGTCGCTCAGTGATCGTGAAATGGTTTAAGGACTTCCCCTGGCGTAATTGGAAAAAAACATATGAACGCTGTAAACGCCTTGCCACAGGGAAGCTGTTTTCAAAATCAATAGCACCAGTGTAGCTGCTCAACTTTCAAATCAATTACTAAGTACCCAAGCCTTGCAAGGTATTGTCTAGCATTAAGTTCTTACTACGACAAGGTTTACCATTTCGTGGGCATACTTCAACTGTTAAAACTCCGATGTGATGATGTCCCTGAATTGGAAAGATGGCTATCTGAAGGTAACTATTTGTCACATGAATTGATAACCTCATTGGGAAATACTCTTTTGCATAAACTTTTGGGTAGTATACGTGAAGCTAACTGGTTTGCAGTAATGGCTGATGAAACTCGGGACATCTCTAATAATTAGCAATTGTGATTCGATAGGTTGATTGTAGCTACCAAGTTCACGAAGATTTCATTGGTTTGGTGCATGTCCCTGCAGGGGGGTAATCTCCATTAAGGCCAGTCCGGCTTTGGCCGGACCAATATTTTTTGAGACTAAAATACTTTTAAAAGTTAATTAAAAGTTCACTAAGCAACTTCAAGATTAGCTAACACAGCTGGTAATACATACTTGTACATTAACAATATGCACTTGTAAATGTGGCATGTGAAATTCAATACATAATTATGTAATGAATTTCCAGCTGCTTGAATGTGTATTATGGTGGAGATTGAGACTGAAGAGAAGCCACACCAGCCACGTTCATTTGTTTTCCCTAAAAGAAAATATGGGAAAAAGAATGTAGTTTCTCGCTCCTTTCAGGGTGCTTGGTTTGATACTTGGCCATGGCTACATTATGAAGAAGGATCTGATTCAGCATTTTGCCATACATGAAGCAAGTGAGTCTCATCGAGCTGCTGCTGAGTTATGATTAAATTGCCAATGCAAAAGTCTGATGTGGGTGATATGCTTTCATCAAAGCATAAGGAAGAGAAGGCAAACGAAATGGGAGACCCTGATGCCCCAAAAAACGTACATTTTCAAAAATCTTCAAAAGTAAAGCACGATTGTTTGCTGTCCAACTCGTTGGACAGTGAGAGCAGAGGCATTAGCTAGCATTTTATCGAATTATGAGGTACTTTTTCTATCAATTCGAAAACCCTGGTGACATTGACTTTGCAAAACTTACCATCCAGTTAAGAATGTTGCCTGATCTCATCCAGTCTTACAAAGCTTCAAAGAATGTAAGTAAGCTTCATGTTACTAATATCAGAACAATTGCTGAAGTTTTGGATGAGACATCAATGGCCAAAAGCATCTTTACAGATTACTGAGAATTTATTTTACTATTCCACTCACTACATGTACAGCAGAAAGAAGCTTTTCTAGTCTATGGCGCATGAAGACCTATCTGAGGTCAACTATGACTGAGAAACGTTTGAACAATGTTATGCTTTGTCATGTACACAAGGAAGAGCTGGACTTAGTCAATCTTGAAGAAATTGCCTCCATGTTTGTGTCTGTAAAAAGTCATATTTTGGCCCATTAAACTGAGTACTGCAGCCTTAGCAGGTAAGTCAAACACACCCATGACGAGTCTTGCACGAATCGTTACATTTCCAGATGGTGTTGCTAATTCCAAGCCAACCGTTGCAGGCATTTTGTGACTGGATCTAAGGCTTTATTGGACCATACTAAAAATAGCTGGTTGGCACACGTGCACGTGATAGACGTGCACGCATGACAAATGAAAATGGCTGACATAGTTATAATGAAAAGTTGTTCGATATTTGAAGGGAAACTGGATATAACGATGGTAATTTCATTGTTGTATGTGAAAAAATCATGGAGTTACAGCCGTCAAAGAAGAAGATGATGAACAAATAATCGTTCAGATATAAGAAGTTTAGTTGAGCCTGTAACAAGAATAGAAGAGATAGAGAGTCTAGTTTGTATCGTTCTAATGAGAGAAGCCCCACACCCATTCCGTACTAACTCTACATAGAGAGTACCGCACTCTCTGATTATGTTCAATGGGAGAAGTATGTCGTAAGTGTGATATGATGAGTTGGACCCATGCTTATCCACTCATTATCAAATCTGTCACCATGAACCTCACACACATTATGTGAACACAGCAAGCAGCTACTACCTCGGGCACATCACACACACTAACATCCAACCTTCAACCTGCCATAAGCATGTTCAACCACAACTCTAGCTCTACTTAAGCAATAGTTGAACCGCTTCTGATTAGCTGTAAGGTTACCACCGTCGGGAAATGCCTTCATTAGCCAATCTAACAAAGGATATGCAGGATCACCAAGGGAATAGTTGGGAAACAAAGTTTTACTCTGGCCCCTTGAATAAACTTGAATTTGCAAACACTCTGGCATCGTGCACTCGACCTGGCCAACCAACATAAATATCTATAAATCAACCATTGTGGTCCACTGTACCATGGAATGCCATAATATTCCATTGATTGCACCACAGCACTGAGATAAACCAAAGCTAACAAGCAACCACCTCCTTAGGCATTTCCATTTGGTACTTGAATATACACAGGAAGCAAATGCTTCACTAAACTTTCACACACTTTCTTGATAGCCAGGCAAACTGTGGATTTAGACACCCCAAAAAGATGAGCAATAGTCCTAAAATCTGCTCCAATTGCCAAAAACCATAAAACAAGGCTTAGTCTCCTCTCCATTTCTATTGCCTTCCTCTTAATACTGGATATATATGGGCTCAGTTCCGTACAGAGGTATTGAAATGTGGCAGGTGACACACGCAACCAATCAAATCGTTTTCTCACCAATGGCCACTTCTTTTTCTCATCCATACCATTCTTGGCAAGAACACAGGCGGAGAAGATATCAGAGTTACCAGGGTTATAAATAGTGTCAATTCCTGGGCTTGTCTTTTAGCAAATTGCTTTCTCCGTACTGCTCTTGCTCGTTTTTTATATTCAATCAATTTGTCTGCCTGTGCTTCCTTGCCATATTAAATACGACATACTAAATTCAATCTTCCACCTTATGCACATGCTTATACTAACTAACTTTAGTGTCACTCTCTCAAGATCATCACGATCCTCCACCAAACACCACCAAACAGTCCTAGGATCCTCCTTGCAGTTATCTTGTTCTTCTGTCATTGCACAGATTTCTGATGTAGGGGTCAGTGTCATATACTTCAGCTGTTTGTTTAGCATTTGCTGACGGAGTTCTTTAAACCACTTCTCCTTCAGCACTTTCAATTTTTTATCATATTAAACCTTAGTAAAAAATATCAGACTTGCACTTTCCAAAAATATCATCCATGATCTCCCTTCGATAATCAACATGGAACTCCATATCTTTTAACTTTGCTTCAATATCGCATCATTTATGAATGCTGCAAGTAAGATGTACAGCTGAAGTGAATCCATGGCTAAAGGCATCTGAAAGTGCCTCCTCTGCATCTGTTCCAAATTATGAATACCAATTAAACTTGATGTGAAAAAGAGGCAAGTGGAAAAGGACTTCTTGTAGTGTACAAGAACTGGACCCACACAAACTGGAAAATTCCCAATTCAAGGAACAAAATGTTGGTATATAATATAGTCCAGCATATGTATATTACCACCATAATGATACATTATCAAGGTTTATATTATGCACATTTGGACTGAACAAATGAAGTCCTGCATAAAGTTATACTGATAATATGCACTAAGTATAACTGTACTGTATAACTGTACATTGCATAATTAATTAGCTACAATACCGGACTAGTGTAGCTACATAGCTGGCTGGTATAAAATGTATAATTATACCAAGTTATACTGATAATATTGCATATTAGCTACAATACCGGACTAGTGTAGTTACATAACTAGCTGGTATAAAATGTATAAGTTATACTGATAATATGCACTAAGTATAACTGTACTGTATAACTGTATAGTGCATAAAATTACAGCTGGTATAAAATGCATAGTTATGAAGATAACTCAGTGCTCTTCAAGGGTACTGTTGGTGTCCACATGAAGCAAAAAAGCCCTACTATATATGTCATCCGTGATGCAGGACTTCTTCAATAGTACTCCTCCATCCAACATCTGCTGCCTGCAGAATTAGTTCAACAGCCTTTGCTGTTGGATAGCTGCAACCAATGTTTTCTGAAATATGTTTTTGGCTGACTTCAGATGGCATTATGATGCCATCACCACTTTTTGTTTCCATCGAAAGAATTTTGCTTATTCGTTTTGGAATTGATAGCGAGTCAGATTCCAAAATTCCATCACCATTCAACCCAAGCATAATAAATTTCGGTTATTAAAGTGACTGATTATCACTCCTGCAGCTTTTACTGCCATTTTAGTAACAGTCGTCATCCAGTAATCCGAGGGTGTAGAATTAGTAGTGATTCTCTCAAGTGCTTGTTCAAGGGCATGAACTATCATTGCTATTCTTGCTGCATATCCCCGGGCCTTGGAGAGGATTCCTTGTGCATTCTCATTGAGTTTTAAGTTTCATTTTCACAAGTTCATCATGAATTCCCTCGTATGCTTCATATGCTTCATTTTCAAGGGTGTATACTCTCTTTTTTTTGTGCTGCTCCATAATCTCTATGAACAATTCCGCTGTATCAGGTGGCATTGGGACTTTCAGGTCATCAAGGAAGACTTCACGATCGGGAGGAAAATCAAAGAGCTGCCTATCATTGAGACCATCAGCATCAGGAGAATTAGTGAGCATGTCGTACACGTATGATGGCTGAATGAATCCTGTCACATTAAAAGCTGTAGACTCCATGTGGCCAGAATATATAGCTTTTGAAATTACGACCCCAAGAACCATCACCATTTAAAGTGAGCAGAGTCTTACGATCTACAGTAGAGCAGTGTTTGTACAAGTCAAGAGGTGGAGTAGGAAGCTTTTCTTCTGTACTAGCCTTCTCCCACTCATACCTCATTGTCTCTTGTATTTTCTCAATTGGCTTCCTAATTCTACGGAGGGCTGCAGTTTTCTTCTCTCCTTTTTTTGCTGCTATTACAAACCATATGATAGCAGGTTCTAGCCACTCCTTATTTACTTGAATGGAAGCATTTGTGCCCATGAAGGAGGCAGTTGCTGTTAGAAGAGGCCAAACAATGAATTCAGGAGGCACCCCAATTGCATCAGCATGAGCATTCACAAGCTCCAATAATTTTGCACTTAAAATATCTGAAAAGTCTATGTGCTGCCTGAAGCAAAGAGTCGGACTTGCTCTATAGTCAACAGCTTTTGCGCATGCGCAGATCGTATTGAACTTTGAACTTTTATTTGATAAAATTATGCTTATCTCATCTACACGACAGTCTGGGTCTTGTATTGGATGGATGCATGTGGTGTCAATACATCAGAACCTCTGTATACTATTACTATGTCAGTATATGCCTTTATATTGCAATGATAATACTTATGACTAATAATCTGTTTATCTATAGTATAAAGCATCATCACCTTTTAATACATATTTATTGTAATTACTATATGAAGTTATCTCTTTGATATTGTATGAGTGTTTGTAAGAGCCTTTATCCCACGAAGGATGATCGATCATTCCACCTACTCTTGAAAGATGCTGAACTTTCAAAACTACTTTGACATTCATAAGAGAGAATGTAGATCCTTGCTGTTCATCACAGGAATGAATAAGTTCAACATTATATCCCTTATGTACTCGTACATGTACACACTTTCCAGTATCAATTTTATCCGATGTTATAATTCCATGAACAAATTGAGGTTCAAATCGGTTGATTGGAGGAGTTACTTTGTAATATGTAAAGATTGGCTGGTGTTCATCATTCACATATTCATAACATGTGTGAGCAGAGTGCAGCTATTGCCTTGTTCATCTGTCATCTGCAAGCTAGCTCCAGATGACCCCTTCCCATCACACATCTGTCAAGAGCTTGCCACCGGCTCTGGGAAAACCCTCCGTCCGGTGCAAAAATCAATTATCAGATATGAGCACGTTTAGTTGGCAGTGCCAAAATTTGGCAAAAAAATTTTTATCCTTGAACGAAGCACAGATGAAGTTTGGAGCTCAGACTACAAGTACAAAGGCTTCAAATGAAGCGCTAAAGTTAGCTAGTCAGCCATTGAAGCTTCGTGCACGGAGATTCTAGTCAGGCTGAAATTCATTGAACTTTAGGCAGGCTTTCCAGCTTATGCGTGGGAAATATGAACTTACTAACTACAGTTCGAAACCCCACCACCGTCAATTTACTAGTCCACGGGCATGTCCGGAAATAATGTTCACGTTGCTTAGTCAGCTTTTCTCGAAAAAACAATAACGCTAATGGACGCTACCTCGATCTTTCTAAGAGCTGTTCCTCAGGCATCATAAAAGCTATAGCTTTGAAATTTGCGCAATAAAGAGCCAAAGGGCCATTTTCACCCGACGGAGGGTTTTCCCAGAGCCGGTCACATATCCTTGCTATAGCCAGCTTCTGCTCTTCCGTCAGCAACAGTTCGGGTAAACCAAGCATTGACAGGGCATGAGAAAGCGCTTGCAGATAGTGGGAACTTGAATCGCTTGAAGAAACGCTAGAAAAAACACTCTCAGAAACGAACTCGCCATCACGGGAAATGTGGGGGCGGAAAGGAGGGGATTTGGATTCCCTCCGTACTTTCCCGTTTTTGATTTCATCATAATTATTTTGTCTAATCAGCGTTTTTTGTGCTGGGTGTGAGCATGGTGGAGAATTAGTAAATGTCTACCCCCTGTGTGAGTCCTTCTCAATTAAATTTTGAAACAAACGGCACCCCATAAGACGGTGCCTCTCGAGGACTGTTTCCTAAGGAATTAATTGAACACAATTATGGTGGACCTTCCTGGTTATGTATTACTCAACTCTTGCTGAAAGAAATCAGTCTACACGTCTGTCTGGAGCTCAAGGAACCCATCTTTCCATTTGATCGTTTCTCTTCCTATAACATGCTGATTCGAGTTACAAGTTGGATGATGCATTTCATAGGAAACCTCAGGAAAACTCTTTCCCGAACCGAAACTCTCAAGTCATCTCTAAGTGTGCAAGAAAGTGTTATGGCAGAAACCTATTGGATCTCTGTATCTCAAGACCAATGTTTCAGCTCTGCATTGAAATCCCTCATTCGAAAAAATACCCGCGATTGAGCGAAGACATGAGTAATGTCGGCCCTGCATGTAGCAGCCTGTGATGCTCAGTTCGGATGAACCTTGTTTGCCACTCAAAATTACAGGATGCATCATGGAGTAGGAACCTTGTGGTCGAAGAGTTATTTGTTCTATAACTCGTTCATGTGTCATTTGTCGGCACAAGTCTCAGAAACCGGGACCACATATGATGGGCCAGCTGCCAATTGAACGTTCGAGAACGTTGGAGTGGACTATGCTGGACCCACATCAAGTATGGCCATGTAAGATACAGTAGTCAAGACCTACATTTGTGTCGCTATCTGTAAAGGCAGCACACCTCGAGTTAGTGTCTGATCTAATCACCGAGGCATTCATCTCTATATTCAGATTTATAGCACGTCAGGGAAAACCTTCACTCATTGGAGTGACCACGGATCAAACTTCGTTGGTGCTCAGAAGGAGCTTAAGCATCTCCTGGAAATCCTTGACTCAAAATGCCATCTCTCAGGAAATTCATTCCAGAGCGCTCACCGCACTTTGGTGGTTTGTGGGAATCGTGTGTGAAAAACATCTTAGGTGTGTCTTATCAGGATGACGTATTGACTCCGGGCCACTTTCTGATAGGCAGACCTCTTGAAGTGTTACCAGACCCCACATTCTCTTACCATTCTATCATTCTGTTACGTCACTGGCACTTATGTCAGAACCTAGTGAGGCATTTCTGGCAGAAGTGGTCTATCTAACCAGCCTAAGGAAATATGCAAAGTGGCATAAACCTTCTCCAAATCTCGCTATTATTGTTGTTTTGAACGAAGACGGAATGATCCCTACTACTTGGCCTATGGGTCGTATCATTGAAGTATTTCCTGGAAAGGATGGACTCGTACGAGTCGTCAATGTGAGAACCAAGAATGGAATTTTCAAGAGGCCCATACACAAGTTGGCCCTCTTATTACAGAATGAAGCCTGAATGACTTCATGGTCTAACACTACTTCCATAATTTTATATCAAGCTATTATACTTATGTAATTTGTAATGTCGTCATCGACTTATTTCTTTGTGTCATCATTTCTTTCATTTCTAAGACCGTGCAGTCTTAGGCCGGCGGTCTATGTTGATGTCTGGTTAATTTATGCGGTCCAACTTCTGTAAATCAAAAGAGTTTAAAATTCTGCATGTCAGCTGTAATGCTCTCGACACAATTTAACAGCTGGCAGCGGCCAGGAGCAGTAAAAAATCTCACGCTATCACAATTTCAGAGTGCAGTCAAGGTTGAAAATGTGTATATTTCGAGTGTTACAGAGCACAAGACAGGGATTGGTGGAGCAGCCAGGCTGATGTTCGACAGAGACCTTTATGCAAAGGTGCTCAGGTACTTAATATGTCTGACTTCTGATGGACAACGAGGAGGGAAAAATTGAAAATTTATTCATCCTACCTGATGGGAAAAAGGTTTCTAAATTAAGCAATTTGATACGCTTCATGGAAGGGGAATTAAAATTGGAGATACTCAGAAATAGGTGCCACGGCTATGGCCAAAAATTGTGAGGAAAAGGATGCGAGTATAGTGGCGAGACAGATGGCACACGATCCCCGTGTGTCAGCCCAATACTACCAAGCAATCAAAAACAAGTTCAAGACAAATGTCGAACGTTAATCAGACAGCAGATAACTCAAAACAAAATTCAATTCTCTTTAGAAGATTTTTGACTTTAATGATATAAATTAATAGCCACATTTGGTTCATCCTCAAATTTTTAATTTCAATACAAAAAGGATGAAATTTTTTTCTTTTTTTCTAAGGAGAAATGAATTTATGCTTTCATGTATTTTTTTATGTATCTCGGAAACTAAAGGTCAAAATTGAATTATAACAGCATTAATGGATTCCTTACATCACTAAGGACATAAATAAAGATTTTAAAAAAATTCGGCTGGACCAAATTTTTTGTGACAGGGCCCACGAAACATGGCCTAAGATAGCTTAAACACTATCGTCTCACTCTCAATCTGTTCTCTCATCACTCTATAACTCTCAACCAATCGTGTCACACACACTGACTCACTTTCTCTCTCTTTGATGCCCTAACAAATACTTTTAACCAATAGCACCTCAACATACATGTACACAAATTATTTCTATGCTTGCTAGCCACTCGTTAAATTATGCACCGAATAATGATCTATGCAATAAGCTAGGAACCAGCCATGTCTGACTTACAGTTCTCTTTTGAACCTTCGAAACACACCGAAAGCTGGTACTCCACGTGGCGGTCTTATTGACTTCATACCTGACTTCTGCCAAAAATTATCCGATTTCTTGAACTCAAATAGCAAAATAAAGGTAGCTAGATTGATCTTATAGCAGTGATATCAATACATTTTTGCTAGCTATTGCTCAAAATTCTAGCAGCTGAAGTCTACTGCTGACTCAGCGCCATCTTTTTCGGTGGCACAGCATGACACACCCACTTCCGGTGGGAAATTAAAAACGAAATTGTACTGGACTTTTCCACGATCTTGCAATTTTCAAAATGAAAGCGGACTGCGCATGTTCTAGAGTCCTGCTACTCGTACTATGCACTCTCCCTGTGACTTCTTGTTCCTCCGAGAGATCATTCAGCTGTCTCAAGAGAATCAAGACGACATTGAGATCTTCCATGGGGAATGAAAGGCTCTCTTCTTTGGCACTGCTTCAAACGCACAGAGACATTGAAATAGACATCGCTGAAGTGATTGACGAGTTTTCTAGGCGCCATCCACGATGCATGCAACTAACAGATATTCTTTCAAACTATTCACATACATAATTAATCTCAAATTTTCAGCGCCCGGTACAGCGCCCCCTTACCTTAAATCCTGGCTACGCCACTGCACACCCTGAAAACTTCTTAATTCGATTGTTGAGTGTGGTAAGAAAAAAAGGATGGTCAGACTTGATATTTGATGGCTTTGGACAAAGCTGCACTGTTTTCGGTGTACTGCATGAATTACTGTGCCAACCATCTCATATGCTTCAAAAATATCTTGCTCATGCTTTTGTAACTTGGATGCTATGATTTTTACCTCATCAAGAACATTTTTTGTAGTAACAAACACAGTGATCATTTGAAATGAAGAAAGAGAAGCCTTCAAACCTTGAGCTTTAGTTTTCTTCTCCCTGTCCCAATTCCAATCTCCTGAAGACAGTTCTTGATATTCATGTGGTAAAATTATGGCGTCTAAAAAAGTGACATAAGTTTCATACATTTCAAGGAAGATTTCAAAGCACAAATGCCGCTCCACCCAACAAGTTTTGCAAAGATCATGTATTCTTGAATGTGATGACTCAGGCAAGAAACAGTAGTTTCAAAGAATCTTTGGCGCTTTGGGCTATTTGTTAGAAATAAGTACGCTTCATTGATGACACCAATAAGATTCCTCACTTCCTGGACTTTACATGAAGCAGCAATAGCAGTGTGCGTGTACATAGCTAAAGGAGATACTTCTTTAATTTTTGGCCTGCACACCTGCTATTTTTGTAGGATCCATCCAAGATCTTAGCGGAAATAGCAGAGGCATTTGCTCTCTCCAAATTCAAGAAATTAATTAGACATTCTCGTATATGTGGGTCATTAGATGAAGTTGAATCAACATATCTATTATTTCACGATTAGAATGGGGATCTGTCACATGATAGACTGATAGTGTAAGGTAAATTGTTATCTTTGATCTGATTGGTTAGGCGTTCCCATGGGTATAGAGTGCATTACTTTTTGCATATAAGAGGTGATTTTGAAGTATGGTACTTTTTTTTGCTAGAAGTTGTAAAGTGGCCACAAAGTTACCTCTATTAACTGTTTCATCAGAAAAATCAACGTTATCGTCTGTTACCTCTGAAAGGTAGGCCTTGTTTAGCCAAAAACTCAACTGCAGTAACAATTAGACGAAGAACTTCTTTATTATTCCTTTCCTGCTCAGCTTGTTTAGAAGGGTTTAAAAAATTCTGAACAAACAGATCAGCTTTTTCTGTTGAATGATAGTGCATAGAACTTTTCTCGTGCAAAACCAGAACACCATCCTTACCAAGTGCCTTGGTATATGGCTTTCGGTAAGGAGTAAGGACCAAAACACCTGGCTTCCCTGTTTGCCTACCACCCCTTGTTGGCTGTTCTGGAAAAAGAACACAATTACGACAATGACCACCTTGAGAAGAGAGCCATGGAAACTGCTTAAGCCACTGATGTTGAAAAGAGACATTCCATGTCTTCCCTTGCTTAATGACAGAATGGAAGTGCAGAGATTCAGTTAAAGCAGGTTTGTAGTGATGGGAAAGATACTGATTTTTTAAAATCTTCTGCCATTTCTTCAGAAATGTGCTTCAACTGAGCTAACTACCATCAGATGTTGAGGGTTCTGAAAGATGTTCCTCAGTCGCACTGAACCTCAGTCATCCCAGTGATACCCAGTTACCCAAAGAGAACAGTCATAGTGACCAGTGATAGAACTGACCCTAGTGACAGAACCCCCTAGTGACAGAACCCCAGTAACCCCAGTGATCCCTACCAGTGGTGGATCAAGGATTTTGAGAAGGGGGGCAACTTTGAGGGAAGTGACAATCGCGTGGCCATAAGCCGCGGCGAGGGTGCACGGGAGTGGGTGAAACGTGAAGCAATTTTGGATTGGCTTAAATGTAATGAAATTAATGATCTGCCTGTAGAGGGTTTTTGCCTCGGCACCAAAGTGCCGAGGCACAGTGCCAAAGGCGACTATCTATGATGGTACGTTTCACAAGCACGCACGCGCAGTGATTCATATGCATGACGTAGATTCTATCTCTAGATTCTACGTCACCGACCGCGCGCAAACGTTAAATGCAAAAAATGGAGAGCAAACAAGAATCTTGTGATACTGCTTCTGGGCCCTCTTAATACCAGAGTTGTTGCCTTTCAACGGAACAAATTCTATGTCTGTAGTTATCATGGATAACTGTTCGATACATTTCACAGACAGCATTTGATAATATTAATAAGGCAATGTGTAATTCTTGGATCAAGCATTGTGGATACTAGCATGCAGGCATAATAACATGTATACACACACAATATGTACAGTCACTGGTAATTACCTTAATAATAATGATTTTGTCATACTGAGTTCAAATATTCAATTAAACTTTTTAACTTCACCCATGATGGTACTCTGAATGTCATCATATTGTTCTTGGCTTATACCACCTTTCTCCAATTATTAGGAGGAACATCATATGATGAGTGTTTTTTCATTTGGATAAGGTGTGCCCATGAGCGTAGTTGTTCCTCTGAGTAAGGACCACCAGAATGTTTATCTCTTAGATCTTCCTCAATTGCTTCCACTTCAGTAATTTTGTCTAATTGCTTGTCATAATGAGAACGCTTACTTGTTTAGCACGTTTTCTATCCGAATAATTGAACACCACAGTAAAATCTCTTTCTTGCCTTCATGTAGACTGTACATATCTTTTATGTCATCGTCAGTTGCTATAGCGTAAGGTAGTAACAGTTTTCTTGGCTAAATCCTGTCCCTCTGCAATGGGGTATCTAGTCAAAATTATTATTTTGGAGTGGAACTTACAAAATTTTACGACATACTGATAATCTCAGTAAACTTCAGCACACAAAGATGAGTGCCATTGAATACTGAAGTAGTTTATTATCTCATGTGTTACACAGGCTTAAAACATGCCCATAACAATGAGTATACAAAGCTCTCTTCTCTTCTTTCAGTAGCTGTGTTTTGACCCCATTTTTACTGCCTGATATGTTGCTTGCCCCATCATAACATTGGCCCCTGCATCTGGACATGTTCAGATTAAACCTCGGTAAGGTATCCTTTACTATAGTATCAGCAGTGATATTGGGAATATGATAAAATCCAACAAAATCTTCATGAACCTAAAACAGATAACTGTTCTTTATTTGAGGTATCCACACATTCATCTACCATAATAGTAAGATTTTTGATAACAGCTCGCTGAACCTGGCATCCCATGATCTTTAAAAGTTCATTTTGAATTTCACCACTAGTATACTTATCAGCGATTACAGTAAAGAGCTTTGATCGGATCTTCGGGGTCTGGTGTTCTTTTTATCCACGACTCCACAACTTGCTTGAACTGTGACAAGTAGAATACATCATAAAATATACACCCAGCCCCTCCTCCTAGTGCAACCAATCACATATTTCCTAAAGGAATTCATATGCTATTCAGCTGCTGAGGGAACACCGTTCAAAACTTACCTTGAATGAAGTTACTTTCATTATCATCATGGCCTCTAATGGGAATACTCTGTCTGGCTAAAAACTGTAGTGATTCTATAATGGTCATCAGCATTTTTCCATTTTGCTCTTTTGCAATAGATACATATAGCTAGTTAAAAATATGCACGGGTATCAACTTTAGGATCTCACTCACTTGAAAGCAGCACAAGCATCTTTCCAATTTATATATCCTTTAGTGACAAACGCTAAATCTCTTCTGCTATACAGCCCATTAGGAAGTAAGTTTTTTTCATCTGCCTTAGAACAGAAACAACACAAAACTGAATCATTAACTTATTGTAGTCCAACTGAAACCAATAATGGTATGTTTTGAACACTGTTCCTACTCTTCCTTCAGCTGTCTTCGCCGAAATGTAGTCTTTCCTTCCTGGCATCATCCTACTTATCTCATCACTCTCATAGAAACAACTGACAAGTTCTATGGAGGAAGGCTATGGCCAGGAATAGGATTAGGAGTTGACAGAACACCCTTCTCCTTTTTTGCCTTTCGGGCCATAAAATCTGACACAACCCTCCAGATAGACCAGCTTTTTGGCTAGATGGTCGAAATTTACTCCTTTCTGCAGTAGAGAACTTTTCTTTCAATTGCTTAATAATTTCACCATCATCATTTGTCTGGTCCAGGGGCATAAGAAGATGTTTTCTGGTGGGGGGGCTGATGTATGTGTGCTGATCTGCGCGCTTGCGCGCGGGAAAATTTTTTAGCTGACCACGCCCATTTTCCTTAACCACACCCATTTTTGGATACCAATGTACCATCAACTGGCTCAACAGTGCAGAGGTGTTGGAAGCAAGATTCGATTGGTCAAGCCCAAAACTGAAACAAATTCCCCAGAACACCGAAGTTCTACAGTTTGCTATACTTGAGCATCATATGTATTTAAGTTATTGCCACATAATTAATCCCAAAATATTTTATTATTGATTGATAGCCACATAATAATTGGTCAGGCCTGGGCCTGACTGGCCTTATCTGTTCCACCGCCTATGCAGTGGCATCAGTGCTTGTGATTGAGGTCTCTGAAGATGGACCAGCATCATCACTTGCTAATACAATAATTTTTATTATAATGTACATATGCAATCTTACATCGATAGTTACCTGAGAACTGAATTGGAGCGATGAATTCTCCTCTGTGCCATAGTAGAGCCAAGCTAACTGCTGAGTTAGGTGTTACTAATACTTAATGCCTATGTGCATTTTGAGTGGGGGGGCTGAAGCCCCCCCAGCCCCCCTGCTTCTTACGCCCATGTGGTCAGAATGCACATCACCTATAACAGCCTTTTGCATCATACTAGTAATCTTTTTCACTAGAATATTTTTTATATTGTAGCTTCCGCTTTGTGAGAGGTGTCTCTCCAATAGTATCCAAACACATCATTAGTGACAGACAAGTATCGACTTGAAGCTCTTCATCAGGAGGTGATAATGCTCCATCAGATTCTGAATCAGAGACAGAACTATCAGAAGGTTGTGAAAGGGAAGCTGTAGTTAGCTTTTTCCTGCAGTTATCACAGACAATATGGAAGGAATTTTCTCAATCATCCACTCTGTAACGAGCTGAAGCTGGTTCTTCCTATTTGGTCTGTTGAAGGAATTGTAGCAATTATTCTGAGATTGAGCCATGCTTCTACACCAGAGTAATGAAGCTGTTTCTCTTTGGCAGGGCAGTTTATACTGTACACAATAGGGATTTACACAACTTAATTACCAGATTGAGGAACTATTGATTACCATGGCAACATCACATGCACACACATCCTGAGCTCTATTTCTGTGGAGAAAAACACATAGGACTTTTACAATGAGTATAGGTCAGTGCCTGATCATGAATAGTGCAGTGAGAGTTAGTATGGATATGAAGTTATTCAAATCCTTGTATCTCCCCAGTCCCAAAACCAAGATAATACCAGTACCACGCCCACTTTTACATTACCACACCCATTTGACAAGCAAAATATAATAATCATCTGACAAGATATTGGCTAACTGTAGTCTTCGTGGGTGGCGGTGTGAAATTCATCTATGACAGCCGAAATCTCAATTGGTATGTCTCGATGTAAGTGAAGTAGAGCTAAACTTGTAAGCCGCTCATTAGTCATGGTGGACCTTGATTGCACAGATGTTAGGAAACATAGCAGTAGTATGGGACAAAGACTGTGCCAAATTGGTAGGCAAGCAAGCTTCGCCATGTTGCTTGAGCTGCTGTTGCCATTTTACACACCATGAATGAAGCTCTGCATCGACACTGATTACTGAAGGCGGATCATTGGCATACATCTTAGCTAACTCATCAATTTTTTGTTCGACATCTTGTGTTGCCTTTTAATGCTGATTGATGATGTGGTGTGAATCGAATGGTCCTTCCATAATATTCAGATAGATTTTCACCAGGAGTGTTGCTATGATGCCTTTGTCTTCCTTGGCAAAGCTGGCATCACATTAACACTCCCACACAACTGCTCCACTTTTTGAAACCTGTGAAAATGAGGCATTAGTAGCTTGTGGTTAGTATATTTTATTAATGCGAGCATGGAATGTGTCAATTTTCTTCCTAACAGCTTTCAGAGAATTTCACCTTACTAGTGGCCAGCTGGAAAAAACTTGCATGTACATTGTGGTTTAGCTAATTATACTAACATGCAATTGTCATCAGTAATATAAATTTTTGGGGTGCTTTTAGCACCCCAAGCACCTCCTCTAAATACGCCACTGAATACTATCTCAAATGAATGAACATTTGGGAGAAAATTAGAAAAATTGAAGAATCCGTTATTCAAGGGGACAAAGGCAAAAATAATTGACAATGCTCAACACAATTAGATTTTCACTTTCAACATGTCAGCTGAAAGGGAATTTACTAAGCATCAAGATGATATCCTGTTTACCTTTCATGAATGATCACAGCAGAAGCTGTGGTCAATTATGTTACAGCAGGTAACAGAAAAATTGGAATTTTCGGCTAGCTATAACATAATGAGGCTAAAATCAATGTGGAATAATAACTTCATAAAGGGTGTGTATCATGAAAATCTGAGCGGGTCGTCTATTTTTTGTGTTGATTTGGAATGGAATTACACTTATAGTTCTGATACAATGATTAATGTGAATTATAGAGTGATCTAATCCTCCTATGTCCACAATGTTGCTGCTATCACAATGTCATTTAATTTTCTGAAGAGCCCTTGAAAGTGGCTGAGAGACACTAAGCACATGTTGAGCAGCAATCAAAACCTATCACTAAGTTCCTCACTGTCTTCAACAACTAACAAGTTAGATATGTCATCACTTGCCAGGTATCACTTCAGTATGTTCTTACTCTTTGCACTAGCACCTAAGAACTAGGTTATTTTCCCCACACTATCAAGGTTCCTTATATCAGGAACTTCTCTGCAAGATGAAGATAACAAACAATGTGGCACTGTCGGAGGTTATTAAGATAATCATCTGACATCTGTACATTCGTCAGCCATAACAGAAAACCATCTTGCTGATCTAGTTTCATCTAATATATTACTTTTAACTTCATCTCCAGCTAGTTCATTCTGGATCACAAAGCTGGAATAGGTAGCATTTTTGCTATATTGTGAAAGGTGAGATAATAAGACAGAGATTTCCAATGAATAAAAAAATCAAAGTTCCCATCCTCCCTTTTCTTTATTCCAAGTGTATTACCTTCAATAATGCTCTTGTAAGACAATGCTTTTATTGTAGCTTCCTTATGCATTTCAGAATTATGATGGCACAAAAAAGACTCATAGAATTTTTCCAATCACAAAAGCCTGAGCTCTGGAACACAAAGAACATGCATTGTATTTACAAATAGTACACAGAAGACGGCATTGATGCTCCTCGAGTAACGTAACAAGCAGTAATCTTTCTCTCATTGAGCATTATACTGCCTACTATTAACAACTGGAAACTTAACCCCACAGGAGGAGTCCATTTCTTAGTTAAAAGTGTAACCTTGTCACTATCACTAGTAGATTTGTCCACATACAAGACAGGGTCGGTTCAGGTTGTGGATCAGGTTCAGTTTCTAAAAATAAACATTATTTGCTTAATACACTCACCATGACTTATATAGGTGATGGTCCTGTCTGAGTAGGCAATTTCAAATACTTGACCTAAAGAAAATCTTACACAAGTTCTGAAAGTGATATTTGCCTGGGTTTCTTTGCCGGCGGCTCCATCATAGACTATCTAAGGGGTGTGGTTTGCATTATCAGTGACCTCTTGACTTAGTGCGTAACTTGTAAGCAGACATCTGTACTGGACAGAATAAGAATAACTGCATGATCCAGTATCGTGGTGCTGCATGACAGGAAGACACACAAAGGACCAAAATCGGCAGCTCGACTGGCATTTCAATGGTTGTTGACGAATCAGCAGTGTGCAACGTTCTTCAGCTGGTGTCTCGAGAGGATGGGTCTACAATTGTGCCAGTATACAACTGGACAGACTTTTTTGCTCCCCACTGCAGGAAAATTGATGGCATAAAGAAACTCCACCATTTCTTATTCCACCCGGTATGGTTGTTCAGCAGAGCGCAAATGGTATCTGATTCGGCCCTACTGTCCTGATTCCAACATGGATACCACCTGTCCCTTGCCAGATGTGTCAAATCCGTCTGGTACTCCCGAGCCTGGCATACCCCCACCCCCACCTCCATCCAAGAAAAGGCTGTGCGGGAATCTGCAGGAAGGAAGGGCACAACAGCCGAGGGTGCCCAGACAAGGACAGTAGTTAATAATATTTAAACCACAAATTTCATGTTTACTCCACCCCATGCAGTTATAGCTTTATTCAGGTTATTGGATCTGGATATGCTAATAGCTGCACGAACAGCACCTCATAACAGTTATCATAACCAATCATGTCTCTAATTAACATTGGATTACAGTCTATTGGAGTAATGAGACAGGAAATGCCACCAGATATGTAATCAAAATGCAAACAGCATGGATGAAATTCGTAAAGTTGCTGAAAAGAAGCCCAAATTGAAATGATTGCTTAGCCCCTGTACATGACGTTTACATGACAACACTACAAGTGTAGGAAGTATTTACACGTCTGCGGTTTTGGAGTGGTTTTTACCTGATGGTGCACTTCAGGAACATGGCTAATCCATTGTTAGTTGCAGTAGTGTTAATTATACTTCTTTGCTTAATATCAAGCCTTCAACTTAATGCTAATTTATTATACTTAAATACTGTAATCTACAACCAAAGAAAAAGAATTTGTTCACAAATAGCCACTGCTCCTAACAAATTAAAAAGAAAAGAAGAAAAAGTGCATGGTGGGACAATTTTGTATCAGATGTTGTCGTTGCAGAAGAGTGGAAAGAAAATTTCAGGCAAAATTTTTATCTTCCCTTGCACAATCTAGGAGTTGAGCATCGGCTTCCTCTTCAATTTTTGTTGCCTAAAATCTTTTAACTTGGCATCCAGCAGTTCTCTTCTCTGGTGCACTGTGGATGTGGGATCTGCAGGTGGTTCATTGGCTTCAGTAGAGGAAGCTGTAGCTGTTACATCTTCCTGAGTAAGTGTTTCTTCATCCCCATTTACCAACTCGTCATCAATGGCATCCAAATCTGATATGTAATACATAAGGTAAGTGACTCATGACAGTTTCGTAATTCTGATTCACTTAGGCCCATGATATAAATTGGTGTAGGAAGTGCTCCCTCAATTATAATTCATTTTGGGCCATGTACATATCACTACTCTCCAATCCTCCTTCAATTTGTTGAGTGGCAGGGCTACCACCCCAAATTTTTGCACAAAGTTCATAATAAAGTTGCACAACTCTGCCATGTCCACTTCTTCGACCTGAATCTACAGCTTGCCTATACTTTAGTCTAATGGCCTTCAATTTGTTGGTTAATGCTTGTTTTATGATTTGGTCCTTTGTGTGTGGGTAGTCTTTTAAAACAGTACTTGCCTCTTCAGGAGTAGATGGTAATCCTACCTTCATTAGCTCCCAAATATCATTATACTTACTCTTTACAGACTCCCAATCAACACTTACTGCAGCTTTGGATGTTCTATATGGGTCATTCCAAGATAGTTCATCAAAAATATTGACATGACTATCTCAGAATTGGACGAAACTTGGTATGTGAGTAGTGCTTGTGGTTTAATGATGCCATATCAAATTTCAACCTCATTCATTGTATGGCTTCCCAGTTATGGCCAATAAAAAATGCAATACTTGGAAGAAAAGTACTATATTAGCTGCTATTTGAATCACCGTAACTCTGCTATTTTAAGTCTTTTCATAAAATAAATTATACCATCTTGTAGCTTTTAAAAAGGGCTTTCATACATTTTTTTTTGGCTTCATCCAATAAAGTTTTAAAGAAAGGTCATACATATTAAACTTTAACCCTTGACCTCTCAAAAAGTGCTGATTTAATTTTTCTAATAATTTATGAGGATACTCTATGGTCCCTTATCTAACAACTGTGCAAATTTTATCCTGGGGTTTGAAAGGGATCAGGAGATATGTATTGGTATAGAGTGGAATGTAAGCTATTTCAGTTGAATTCATCCCTATTGTGAGGAGAATCAAATCTAATTAGCTAGTCAAAATAGTGATAAGCACATTAGCAGTCATTTGCATGCAACACATAGAGTTTTTGTTGAAGATTTTGTCTCAGTCTACATGGCTCAATCCTGCTGCAATCCCTTTGATATACCTGGACATAACTGGAGTAGTCGTAAGAAGAATCTTCGACTGGTCACACCTTGGATGTGTGAAAGAGCTCCACAAATTTCTGTTGGTTCAAAAATCTGTGATACCTGCAGGAAAAAACTGAGCAAGGAGCCATCAATTCCCATCCCTTATCCAGACTCTCCCTGTTCAGAAGTTGAAGATGCTGAAGCTTACATTCCTAGCCCAGAAGCAGTAGCCTCACTCAATATGTGCTTAGCAGACATTGGTGAGACACCTTATTCCTGTATTAAGGCCCGTGGGAAGAAGTACTCAAGACAAAAGGTTAAAAAGATCACTGAAGCGATAGAACGCACTATCATCAGTGGAGAAGCCATTGATGATGGAAGTGAGATGATTCAACAGCTGAAAGAAAAGTTTCAGTTAACAGCACAAAGGAGTGAACAGTTGCAAATTCTTACTGTATTGCCAAAAAGTTGGTCACTGAAAAAAATTCAGTAGGAATTCAGTGTACCCAGCTATATGGCACGAAAATCAAAGGAGCTTGTAAAAGAGAAGGGTATTCTTTCTCTTCCTGGCCCGAAACCTGGACCTTCACTGCCACCAGAAACTGTTGAAATCGTTCATACATACTATGAATCTGATGAAATCAGCCGAGTTATGCCAGGCAAAAAGGATTTTATCTCATTAAAACAAGAGAAAGCGTACACATGTTCAAAAGCGACTGGTACTGAGCAACTTAAAAGAAGTGTATCATGAGTTCAAAGAGAAATTTCCTGATCGAAAAATTGGGTTTTCTAAATTTGCTGAACTTCGTCCTAAGCACTGCATCTTAGCCGGAGCCAGTGGTACACACACTGTATGTGTGTGTACAATACACCAAAATGTAAAATTGATGATGCTTAACATGCGACTATCAGATTTACCAACATATCATCATTGCTTAGCGAGGATCATGTGCAACCCACCACTTCCTAACTGCTACTTGGGTGAGTGTAATGCCTGTCCTGGTATTGCAAATTTCAAAGAGGAGCTTACGACTCTCTTGGATGAAAGTGATGTGGAACAAATTGTCTACAAGCAGTGGGTTTCTACTGACAGATCTACACTTGAAACAATTTATTGTGCCAGTCGAAGAATTTGCTGAGATCTTCGGTGAAAAGTTAGAGCTTCTATGTCCACATTCCTTCATAGCTAGTGAGCAAGCTTCATTCTACACGAAGTGCAAAACAAATTTGCAGCCAGGAGAAATATTGGTCACTGTGGATTTTTCTGAGAATTACTCTTTTATTCTCCAAGATGCTGCCCAGGGATTTCATTGGAACAATTCACAGGCAACACTCCACCCTTTTGTTGCCTACTACATTGATTCTGGAGAGCTATGTCACTTCAGCTATGTGATAATTTCAGATTGCCTACACCATGACACTATAGCAGTTTACCTCTTTCAAAAATCCTTCATATCATTCTTGAAAAATTTTAAGCCTGAAAGGTTGAAACTGAAAAAAATAATATATTTTTCTGATGGTGCTGCTGCCCAGTACAAGAACCGAAAAAACTTCGTCAATTTGTGTCTCCACAATGATGATTTTGGCATATTAGCTGAGTGGCATTTTTCTGCTACATCACATGGAAAGGGGGCTTGTGATGGTCTAGGTGGAACAATAAAGCGACTAGCAGCTCGAACAAGTTTACAGAGGCCATACAATGACCAGATAATGACTCCTCGGCAGCTGTTTGATTGGGCATCCACAAATTTATCATCCATTCACTTTGGCTATTGCAGCATGGAGGATTATCAAAAAGAATGTCATAATCTTGAGCAACGTTTTCACAAATCTCGCACAATTCCAGGTACAAGGAAACTGCACTCTTTTATTCCTATTACAAATAGCAAAGTGAGAGTCCGATATTATTCAACTTCTCACACTTTCAGGGAGGAGAAAGTTACTCTAGGCACGAATGATCTTTCACCAGAATCAATTGTTGGGTTTGTCACATGTTTGTATGATGAAAAATGGTGGCTGGCTTGTGTATTAGAAGTAGTCCAGGAAGAAGGTCAGGTAAAGCTAACATTTCTTCATCCACATGGGCCTTCCAGCTCATATAAATATCCAGGAACTCAAGATATACACACTATTCCAATGAATAATATTTTAACACTTGTAGATCCAAGAACAAGAACAGGCCGCATTTATACTCTGTCTAAGAAAGAAATTACAACTGCTTCTGAAAAGTTTCTTATCGCATCAACACAGTAATGATTAAGTTTCATTTGCTTCAATAATTGTGTAATCTTTGACCTAGCTAACTTTAACTTTTGAAATTATATTATTGATTGTTCCAACTCTACAGTGATGGTGGGGGAAATGCTATGAAATGGCTTACATACCACTCTATATCTCCTTATCCCATTAAAGCCCCAAAATAAAATTCGCACAGTTGTTAGATAAGGGTTCATAGAATATCCTCACAAATTATTGGAAAAAATTAATCAGCCTTTTTTGAGAGGTCAAAGGTTAAAGTATAATGAATGTGAATTTTCTTTATAACTATATTGGATGGAGCCATAAAATACTGTATGAAAGCCCATTCTTTAAGCTACAAGAAGGCATAATTTATTTTATGAAATGACTTAAAATAGCAGAGTTACAATTATTCAAATAGCAACTAATGTCGAATTTTTCTCTAAAAGAGTTGTATTTTTATTGGCCATAACTGGGAAGCCATACAATGAATGAGGTTGAAATTTGATATGGCATCACTAAACCACAAGCACTACTCACATACCAAGTTTCGTCCAATTCTGAGATAGTCATGTCAAAATTCTTGTTGAACTGACTTGGAATGACCCATATTCTAATGTGACATTGAGGAGCAACTCAGCCTCATCATCAGTCCACTGAAAGTCTTTCTTTGGTGGCATTATTCTTGCACTATTTTATATTGCTGTTTTCCCTGTTTACACTAAGTGAAAAACACTGCGTTTTTAATTGTCTTCACTTCCAGCAGTATTTTTGTGGTAAGTACGTTTTACAGCAAACATTTGCTGTTTTCATGTAAACGCAACAGTGAACTGCACTAATTAGGCTCCGTTTAGCTAGGAAAACGCAGCCGTGTAAACGGGGCCCTAAATTGACGGTGGGTAGGGTTTCGAACTGTAGTTAGTAAGAAGCTAGTTTCTTGCCTTTTGGCTTGAGAAAGGTCCAACCAAAGCTCCGAGAAGAGAAGCATGGTACCGAAGGTAGCGCAGATAGCTTAGTAAGTCCATATTTCCCAGCGCATAAGCTGGAAAGCCTGCCTAAAGTTCAATGAATTTAGAATCTCCGTGCACGAAGCTTCAATGGCTGACTAGCTAACTTTAGCGCTTCATTTGAAGCCTTTGTACTTGTAGTCTGAGCTCCAAACTTCATCTGTGCTTTGTTCAAGGATCATAGTTTTCATTTATGCGTAAAAAAATTTTTAGCCAAATTTTGGCACTGCCTACTAAACGTGCTCATATCTGATAATTGATTTTTGCACCGGACGGAGGGTTTTCCCAGAGCCGGTCGCACATTGTCAGAATAGTGCACAATACATGTTTATCGTTATTTCTGAGCTTGGGAAAGGAATACCACCTAAACATCACAACTTCTGGGATGAAAAAGCTTGTATAGACTTTATCTTGCCTTAACAGTCACCCCTGCTAAACTGTTGGATTGTATCGAGGAACCCATAATGACCGATCCTGCTGATCAGCGAGCAGTATATTGGACGTATGAAGGTAGAAGAATTCTTCGCGATTTTGCACAGGAAGCTCTGTTTTCATAATATTCAAAGGTCTTCTGGGCTACAATGTTGTCCCATTGCTCATACATGTGCCTGTAAGCTTGAGTTATCATGCACCTATACTAGTTATTTGATTTTGGCATGGAATTCTTTCTACCAACAATAATGGTTGGGAAATGGATGGTGTTTGAGCTGTACATAGTCTTTCTTGTGGACCAGGCAAACCTTTTACTATTAATTATTAATGTTATGGCAATGAATTAATAAATTGTGCATATAAATCAACCCCGTAATTGTTAGATGATCTTTGTAGATTCTGTAGGTCAGTACTCAGCCTGAAATTGAGTTGGTACTTCTACCGTTCTATCGGTTCTGGTCCTGCACCATAAGAATCTGGTACATCATCAAAAAAATCAAAAGCGGAGAGCTGAGAATGATGTAGCAGCAGTAATCCAACAGTGAATAGTTGGTGTGGGGATATATGTGATATCCCTCAAAACATTGAAAGCTGTTAAACGCTTGTAAAGTTTACAAGCTATGTAAAATTCAATTAATTATAACTCAGGAACAAAATGGTGTATAAGATTTAAAAGCCATCCAGAGTAAGAGCTTTAGTATGATACCAATAACTCCGTTTTAAATTTTTGCTCCATAAGACCCCTTTTCTCAAGTACTATAACATGATTGGCTGTCCTGAAACTGGATCCCAGAATAGTCCAGCAGATATGTGAAGTATTATGGCCAAATCGTGCTTTTGATGATAGAAGCATGAAACTTGCAGCCCCAGAACTTCCCTCTCCAGGAGATTGGGGGTGGAAAAAGAAGGACCAAGATCAGGGATGGGAAGCATTTTGGACAACTCTGCCAGAAGCTACACAAGCATGCAGAGAGCTGATTCGCTGTGGGTGCAAGAAAGAATGCAGGGGGGCGCTGCAAATGCCAAAAAGCAGCGCTTCAATGCACTGCTCTTTGTAACTGTGGAGGATATTGCAACGACTAATTTTTTTAATCATTCATGCACTTTAATTATATTATGAAGCTCTTTTGGAGGATGAAAACACCTCTAAAACACATTTCACATGAATTTATTAAACCGATATCGGCTATTTCGGAAAATTGGCCGCCATTTTTGTAAAGGACGAAATCTCAAATGTCCCTATAGCCACAAAATTTTCTTATGGTATGCTCTAGCATGTTACCAAGTTTCATACTTCTATCACGAAAAGCACGATAGTTACACATATCTGCTTGACTAAGAAGAGCGTATTGCTCTAGATAGTAGAATAGGCGATAATAGAGTAAAGTCACTCCTTGGTGAAAATCTTCCCACAGGCACTCTATCCGTTAATTATGAATAGAGGCACCAGTTATCATGCTATTCCTGTCAGATCCTTTGCACTCCAACGTGCAACAAGAGTGTTTTCACCTCCCTGATCAGAACGCACCCTTGATACTCCTGCACAGCTTGGAGAAATAAATTGTAGACAGTGCTGGCACGATTATTAGTAGAACTATTAATCTGCTGTAGCCATCTATTCCTGCATGAGTGACAAACCTCGTTTATGATGGCCATCCGAGAATAATTGACAGTCCCAACATTATTCCAACATAATAAGTCTTAGCTTCAAGCTGAAAGATATTATGAACTAATGCATTGGCTATTTTCTTGCCCACAAAATATGGACTGCTAGCTTATAGTTCCCTTCCCCTGTACTGTATCTTGATGGATTGTATACCATCAGTAAATAGTTCCAGATTGAAGAATAATAGCTAATAATAGATATCCAATCACTTTTATTTCAGAATGAAAACCAAGAAAATGATAATGAACATTCTAGTAGTCGGTTTAAATGTCCAGCACGTTTTCATTCAAGCAAGGACTCAATCGGCACTGGAAAGGCATCCACCACCATTCTCTTGACACACTTGCCTGCAATAAAAGGGGAAATGTCATTAAAGCTGGATAAAGTGCCTCGATTTTCATGTCCTTTTGACAGGTGTGAATGCTAATGTTCTACAGCTAAGTGCACACTGTAAAACTGACCATGACATGGATTTATAGCATTACTACAGTCTTGCCAGGAAGGGATGGGAGGGATAACCATAGGAAGAAATTCAATCATAGAAATGAACCTGTACATAAGTAAATAATACAGGAAATGATAGCTTTATTATTCAGGGGGTGTTACATGTGCAATTGCCTGCTATTCAAAAAGTTTTAGGGATTCGGTAAAGTCAGGCAGGAAGGGTGCTACAATCAGGTGTTGCATAACAGGTAGGTGCACTAAGTTGTTATTAGATGTTGGCTGTTGGGTCTCATTATTTTTCAGCCTCTTACATTAGCATTCTTCAGGGACAGCACTTAACCCAGAGAGATTGAGATTGTCACATGCACATGCTAAGATGTGCCCTTTCATCACTGTGTAGATGAGGTCCATGCAAGCATTTACATCCTTCTTGGGGTCAGCAGTGATAGCTACTCTCCGCAGTTGGCTCCTGAAGAAAGCCAGTGTCCCATGATCACTTGCCGACTTGCCGTACAAGGCTTTCCACATCATCTGCAAGAATTATGTGAGTGAGAAATATGCACAACTGGCAGTGCCAGTCTTCCACTCTCTCGTGACTCTCCTGCTGTGTGTTGCCGTCCATCATGTGCTTCTGGGCCCCAATCTGCCTCTCACATGTCAAAGGATCCCCTCCTGAGACAATACGACGCTCCTGAGGGTAGCCCTCTTCAGATAGCCTTGAATGACAGGGGGCGTAAGTAGGAAAATATTTGAAGGGAGGCTAACGATGTATGCATGCGTTAGCGCGCGGAAATTTTTTGCCTGACCACGCCCATTTTCCCTAAAAAATTAGACACCAATTAAAATCAGACACCAAACTTGTTTAATGAAATATGGAATATATTTAATCATCATTCTGCTCAAAGGCTAGAGCAATTCTTCAGTGATCCCTGTTTAGTGAGTCCAAATATCAACTATTGCTGTATTTTGCTCCACTTATTCATCATACCTTTCACTTAATTCAGGACAGGATCCTGTCAATCTATAGCTATCCAGTAGTACCATTATACAAAGTCTCACCTGAAGGCCTATTTCTCATTCTGGAACACGTGGAAGTAGCCATATCTCTTCTGGTAGTTACGCTACTGCATGACCTTCATGATCTCAAGCATGTCCTTATGTTCTGTCTCATTCTTCATCAAGACATCAAGAACCACCACTTTTGACTCTTTGGACATTTTCTGTAAGTATTTGTGAAGAATGTGCTTGGGAACAACTCCAGAAAGGAAACCTAGTGCAGGAATGTACTCTGGCTCAATTGTAAGCCTGCTAGTTCTCCTCTTTACGGCTGCAAGTTTCTTCTTCATGAAATTCTTCCTGCTATCATATTCTGAATCAGAATCTGTAACAACCTCTTCATTTATAATGTGGTGAGACTGCACAAGTAACTCCATGGCCTCCTGGTTCAGTTTCATCACAATCACTATCACTCTGCTGCTCAGATTCTGAGGTGGATACTCAACAGGAGGTGATGATGGCAGCCAATAATTATAAAGATCGATCTGGAGATTCTGGAATTTTTGGAGAATCAGAACAACTATGACCTTTGGCGAATTGAAATCTATCATCAATAATTTTATTCTTTTCCTGGCTGTGTCCATTAAGGCCTTCTGATTTTGAAGCGCTGGTATCTAGTAAGTGGTCGAGTTATAGCTTTTTTTTTATAAACAGTAGCCATAATCGACTTATCCTTTTCCAAGTTAACAACTTCCTATTCCTGGAATACACACAATAGTATATTAAATAGCTCACCATCGATCCATCCTTTTTCGCTTAAGTCATAGAGTGTTCCAGGAACTTCCCCTTCAGTTGCAAATTCTTCAAATCAAAAATGTGACCCTCTCTGGGATTATCTTCCAAGGATGAAGTCTAATACACACGTTTGTTTATCACTCACTCACGGCACTCAATACTTAGCAATAAATGATTCCCCATATACTATGCATGATCTGCGTTACGCTGATTTATTAGCTGGCTAAGCTAGCAGGCAAGTAAGTTACTTTTAGCTATTAAGGGTGCCGATACATACGCCCACGCTAATGAACTACCTGGTTGCTAGCTCTAAAACTATTTGCAGCAGAGGCATTCAACCAGCACAGAATTATAAAACTCGGGGAAGACAGAAAAAGGCTTCTCACTTCGGAGCATCATGGTGGTGATGCCTGTAACCTTGGTAACTTTCAACACAATACATATCAGGTTGCTCAGAGCTGCCTTACAGAGTCCCAGAAGTCCCTCTGTCATCCTCTTGCACCTAAAGTTGTCTGCCTTGCACTGTAAGTGAAAGAAGTAGCTAACCTAGAGCTGCAGTGCTTTGCAAGTTGGTTGGCAAAGTTCAGTCTTAGCAGTTGTAGCCTGCCAATCGACTTGTACATCCATAGAACTAACCTCACACTTATTCCTTTTTATCTTCTCTAAATCTTTGTGCAGAGTTTTTGCACAATGATTCGAGCGGTACGTTATCGTACCCTCGGGGAAATGCCGACAAAAGATGGCATTTGTGGAAAAATCATTGTCGGTGATGATCTCCTTCACTACAAAATTAGCATCCTTCACATTTTTCATCACCTCTCCCTCTGCTCCTGCTGATGTACCCTCCCAGTTATGACAAGGTCCTCGCTTTGTTCGGTGGGTGAACCATGCAATGTCGCTTGTGATGAAATCATGTAGAGTGGCTGAGGCATTATTAGAGTAGTGGCCCCGGGTCAGGTAAAAACCATCAAACGAAGCTATCCACTTCCTATCATCACCCCTCTCTGTTTCACTCAGCCAACTGGGTAACACATGGCTCCAACTTCTCTACAATGCGGTGCCACTGCAAGGTGGGAGTCCCAACCATCCACTCAATCGATAGAAGTGGCCACTGAGGAGGAATGATAATACAGCATAATGCTGGTTCCATGAGCACTGAGAATTATGGATGTGGAGTGGTGTTCCAGAATGCTGAAATCTAACACTAGAAGCTGAAATACAGGTCGAGACGTCAGGAGACCCTGCTCCAATTGTCTTCTGTGCAAAGAACAAACGCAAGTTCTATGGAAGAACATAGAATTAATGAAATTTCTACACAGGCATTGAATTACGCACACTATCAGTCTCTATTTAAAACAGCTGCCTCAAAGAAAAGTTGTCTCGTGGGAAATGCATAATCTGTTCCACTGCTCAAACTTTCGAACATGCTCTGAACCCAACACACCTAAAGAAATACGCAGACATAATCTCATGGTACAGTAGATGACTTACTGGAAATGTGGAATGGTGTAACTATTCCAAATTGGTGGGTTTGTTGGCCACAGAGGGAAGCGTGGATGTAGTATGAAGGAATTTACATGCCAGAGTTTTGGTGATTATACTGACTATTCTGGCTTTCATAAAGGAGATTGGGAGATGTGCTCACATGCTGTACTGAAGAAAAAAGAAAGAGCATAGAGTCTCAACAAGGTGCACGATACTCATCCCTATATAAATTACCTTACTATAATGCCATCTCTTCTTGTGTAGTTGATCCTATGCATTGCTTATTTCTTGGAGTATCAAAAAGATTCTTTAGTATATTGGTATCAAAAAAGGTTCTATTAGAAAAAGACTTTCTAAACATTCAGAAGAAAGTTGATTCATTCAATTGCCCACCAGACATAGGAAGAATCCCATATAAAATAGCCTCAAACTTTTCTGGTCTCAAGGCAGATTAATGGAAAAATTGGACACTATATTTGAAAGGTGCTCTGCCCCATAGACACTATGACTGCTGGCTGATGTTCATCAAAATCTGTCATCAACTTTCCCTTTGAACGCTGCCTGTGCTTTCTATCTCAGTAGGCAGTAGGTAGGGTAGACTAGGTCTAGTGCGTTCCAACTAGAATTTTTTCCAATTGGAGAGCAGCATAGAAAGAGCAGTGTGAGTGATGGAATTGGATTCAAGGTGATGTTTGATAGAACTGAAAACAGGTTATGTAGTCCTTTAAAAAGGGCTAATTGTTCATCTGGGACTGGATGCAGGTGAAACCTGGGACTAGATGCAGATGGCAACTAAGCCTTAAGACAAGACTTGCCTAATGTTGGGCTTAGGTGTTGGTCTGGGACTAGATGCAGATAGCAACTAAGCCTAACTTGAAGGCCCTTACTGATATCCCAGAAATGACAACTATGTGTATTTGGGAGATGAATGTCAACATCCTATTTATTTTGCAGGTGAAAGATATAATGCTAGTCTATGCTAGACAGCTATGAATGTTGCGTCTTTTGATTGGACATTAACTTATGTATGATTAATTTTGCTAAGACAAATTATAGCTATTTCTTCTTTCCCAAGTATAAAGTCAGTCAGAGGTGGATCTAGGAGTTTGATAGGGAGCACAATGACTGTGTGCCAGTGTGTGGAGGCCACAGTGAGTAATACCTTATTGCTCAAACAAGGATTGGCAGAAACAGGTGTTTTTTTCTCTTCAAAAAACAAGCTAAATTTTGCTGACCATATTAACTACGTGTAATGACAATCAACGGTTCTTTCCATTTCAGTTGTACACAATATTTATGTCCATTAAAAAGAGATGGTGAGTGAAAAACTGGCCTCGTCCCCCCTCAGTCTTATATTAGTGGTTTACCTACAACGCATTAGCATAATCTTAGCTGAATTCTTCACCATTACACAAGTTCTAGCATTACAACGTAAATAAATAAAACAGACATGGTTAAAATCTTCAATGAGCTTGTAAATTTCTAAGCTCTAAATTTAGTGTAAACTACTCACAAACTATTTGTTATTTTCATCTGTTAACTTCTACATTTTTCCCTGTGCTATTCTATGTTAAAGTTTGATGTTTCCCATTTCTGATGGTCCTACCTTACTGTAGGTACCAAATGGCAGTCTAAATGGTATTTCCATGGCTGATGTTTCGGTCCAAGCGTAGGCACATTGGCTATAGCAGTTTGTTAATGGCTATAACTAGATTGTGAAGTTGTTATAGCCATTTGTTAGACAGTCTAGATATGCCACATAGCCATTTTTGATGGTCTAACTGTAGGTACATTGGCTAAAGCCAGTTTGTTGATGGATTGTTCATAGTGGTTATAGCCTTTTTGTTGAATGGCATTCTGGTTCATGGTTATAGCATATAGCCAGTTTGTTAATCAATAATGGCAGTCTAAATAGCTGTGTTTCCGTAGCCATTCCAACTGTAGGTACACTCCACCCTAGTTCTACCACAGCTTTCCTATCCGAATATCAATTGTGCAGACCCTCCACTCTCACTGTTTCGGTCCAATTTGCATCTTGCAGTAGGCCTATGTGAGCTCCATCAAAATCAGCTCCATCGTGATTTGCTATCTGAAGACCATAACCCTGCTACAGCTTTCCTATATCTATATCGATCGTCATCTGTGTAGTTTAACTTGTATTATCTAGTTATGACTTTGATCATATTTGCCATTTATACTTAAAAAAATTTTTTGCCAAATTTTGGCACTGCCAACTAAACGTGCTCATATCTGATAATTGATTTTTGCACCGGACGGAGGGTTTTCCCAGAGCCGGTCACATTTATTTAAGTTATTGATTGATAGCCACATAATAATTAATCCCAAAATATTTTATTATTGATTGATAGCCACTTAATAATTAATCTTGTTTTTCCCAAAATATTGGTCAGGCCTGGGCCTGACTGGCCTTACCTGTTCCACCGCCTATGCAGTGGCATCAGTGCTTGTGATTGAGGTCTCTGAAGATGGACCAGCATCATCACTTGCAAATACAATAATTTTTATTATAATGTACATATGCAATCATACATCGATAGTTACCTGAGAACTGAATTGGAGCGATGAATTCTCCTCTGTGCCATAGTAGAGCCAAGCTAACTGCTGAGTTAGGTGTTACTAATACTTAATTAACCATTCTGTGATGTTAATACTTGGCTAGTAGGTGTTATTAATACTTAGTTGACATGCAGCATCTGTTTTGCATATGTGCATTTTGAGTGGGGGGGCTGAAGCCCCCCCAGCCCCCCTGCTTCTTACGCCCATGCAGTATAGCTGATGTTTCCATATCTGATTTCCAACTGTAGGTTCATGGTTATAGCATATAGCCACTTTGTTAATCAATGGCTGTCAAAATAGCTGTAGCTGTTGTGTTTCCATAACCATTCCAAACTGTAGACCATAGTTCTACCACAGCTTTCCTATCCGAATATCAATTGTGCAGACTCTCAGTTCCAATTTGCATCTTGTGCAGTAGGCCTATGTGAGCTCCAAAATCAGCTCCGTCGTGATTTGAATCTATCTGAAGACCGTAACTCTGTTCATCTGTGTAGTTATTTTGTTATTTCATAGCTTAGCCACTAAGCACTTCCAGCCCGTTTTGATCGGTTAGTTATGGAGTGCTACCGAGGGAGATGGAAGCGCCAGGAGATCAGCCTCGAGAAAGCTTCTTCTTTAGGGCCCAGGATGATGGAAGCACCATGAGATAAATCCTCTTTCCAACTGGGTACCCCTTCAGAAGTTCATGGCTATAGCCAGTTTGTTAACTATACCAACCTACATTGGCTATAGCCAGTTTGCAGTTTGTTAAAGTTATGACACAAGATTGGAAATGGAATTTTAGCTATAGCTACACAGTAGATGATGATGTAATAGCAATTCCAAATACTTTTTTAGTGAATCAACTGACAGCTGCTCTCACATAACCAAGGTTTAATGATCACATGGTTTTGATGTAATTAACCTGTTACATACGCCTCTCCTTCAAAAAGCTCGGTCTCCGAGCTTCAATAATGGAGTGGACATCGTTCCCGCTGAGGATAGCGGTGAGTGACTGGTGTTTCAGGAGGGAGAATTATATGTTCAGTTTGTGGAGGATTCCATCGAGTATTGGTTGAACTCAGCTGATCATTTTCAGCCAGAGATGGCTGTATACGATGTCGCAGTCTGTTTACATGAACAACTTTTGTTCGTTTGTCATCAGTTATTTCCATATTGAGGGAGCTCTTTACAGATTTGATCTTCCAATTCCCTTCCCACCTAGGATCCAACTTCCCTGCTGTAGGGATAGATAACCAAACGGTGTCACCAACTGAAAAAGAATGCTGATTACTGGATTGAAGATTGTATTGCTGCTTTTGGTTATTAGCTGCATGGGCGGTATGAACTTAACTTCAACTAAATCTCCAGCCAATTTTGCTTGCAGACGAGCTTGATAAGATCCAGGATCAATGCTGAGGTGGTCTTGCAAGGGTTGTGGGTGTCTACTGAATATCATCATGAAGGGAGAAACCCCAGTGGAGGAATGACTACTCGAACGATATGCATAAACATGGGCGTAAGAAGCAGGGGGGCTGGGGGGGCTTCAGCCCCCCCACTCAAAATGCACATAGGCATTAAGTATTAGTAACACCTAACTCAGCAGTTAGCTTGGCTCTACTATGGCACAGAGGAGAATTCATCGCTCCAATTCAGTTCTCAGGTAACTATCGATGTAAGATTGCATATGTACATTATAATAAAAATTATTGTATTAGCAAGTGATGATGCTGGTCCATCTTCAGAGACCTCAATCACAAGCACTGATGCCACTGCATAGGCGGTGGAACAGATAAGGCCAGTCAGGCCCAGGCCTGACCAATTATTATGTGGCTATCAATCAATAATAAAATATTTTGGGATTAATTATGTGGCAATAACTTAAATACATATGATGCTCAAGTATAGCAAACTGTAGAACTTCGGTGTTCTGGGGAATTTGTTTCAGTTTTGGGCTTGACCAATCGAATCTTGCTTCCAACACCTCTGCACTGTTGAGCCAGTTGATGGTACATTGGTATCCAAAAATGGGTGTGGTTAAGGAAAATGGGCGTGGTCAGCTAAAAAATTTTCCCGCGCGCAAGCGCGCAGATCAGCACACATACATCAGCCCCCCCACCAGAAAACATCTTCTTACGCCCCTGATAAAGGAGCAAGGGAAGAATTTCTCCCAGTCTTCTTGGTTCTCAACATAAGAACGGAACATTTGTAGTAAGGATCGATTGAAACATTCAACCATACCATCACCTTGAGGGTGATAAGCTGTAGTATGTGTTTTCTGAACATTGAATGCTTCCAATGTCTGATGAAAAATCATACTTTCAAAGTTTCTTCCTTGATCTGAATAACACGAGCTGGAGACCCATTTATGAGTGAAAGGCTGCTGACGTAACACCTGGTGTCGTACAAAAGAGAGCTTTGTATCTTTCAACTAACGAATGAAATGATGGCATTTGACAAGTGGGAATATCAAATTGTTCTGACTGACAAAAATCCGGTATCATGCAGTCTTCAATATCTCTTTCTGTGGGATTTTCCAGTATAGAAACTGCACATGCTTTCGATTTTACTTTTCTTTCTCCATCCATTATAGCCTTCATGGAGTGTGGAACTTGCTGAACCAACTTATCCTCAGTGGATGAATAATACTTTTTGTGGATTTCCACAGGCATAGAGGTGAAGTCCAGTACAAATCGATTCCCAAAATTGCCGATGTGATTAGCTGATCCACTACGACAAAGATGTGATTCAATTCCAGGTTTCCGACAGACACTGGTACCTTGATGCGGCCAACTATTTTTAGTGGTTGCCCAGAAGCAGTGACTTGCATATTACAAATACCCTGAAGTCTCATATTGTCATCTGGTGAGTTGATTCCAAAGATGGAACAAATTCTTGCCATGAAGTGGGCTTGAAAAGCATGTACTAAGAACTCATCTCCTACATTGAAAACTTTGATTGTTTTATTCACTTGTTTCCGGCCAATGTATTCCCTGAGTGATCCAGTATCAGATAGTCACCTAAAGTTTGTGTCAACAGGTATTTACACAAAGTTTGAATAATAAAAAGACGTACTAACCAGGTACTTCATGAGCCCATTGTAGCCTGTCTTTTGGTTCAACCTCTGTCAAAGTCCATGCCTTCATAGCTCTTATGTTTTTACATGTTAGCTGATCACCAACGACAACCTATAATATTGTATAGTCAATCCACATAGTTTACTTGTGAATTTCCAGACAATTTAGCATCATCCATCAGCTGTCCGATGATTTCAATAGTTTCTGCCTTGTACTTTTCATCTCTGAATAGGATTGGCATCGGTGCAACTGTTGGAGTTTTCACTGGGTGTGGACTTTGACGAGGTGGTACATGGGGTGAGATGCTTTTCAAACACTTAAACTCTTGGACCAAGAACTCCATGGTGAATTGGATAGCTGTTTCATTCAATGCATCGGCATCTTCAGTACTGGGGAGAAAGTCGTCACAGCCAAGGGAGCTTCTTGAACGTTGAGGCATGGCATCATCCCCAGTCTGGAAAATTTTCAATCTTTAACGCTAGCCTTGCAGTCACATTCAGCATAGAGGAGTGTTTCTCTATAATTGAATGTTGTAATTCTAATTATTTGCTGGATTTAGGGTGTTTACCTTCTCTCTCATGTCTAACTGCTAGGTGAAGATTCAAATTGTCGTACACCCATGTCCAGTGCCCGTCTTGGACTTGCTGTGTATATTTTGCATGTGTGAGCTTCATTAGGTGAGTCCAAGTTGAAGTGTATGACACATCCCTACATCAAAAGTTGAAGCCCCTTGATCTTTGATGAGCGAGCATTCAGGAGAGAGCACATCGAAGAGATCGCCTTTATATTTTCTGTGGTCACCTCGTCATCTTTGTTGGTGTTCCGCTTTGTATCCCCAAGAGTCATGCAAAGGTAATACAGGTCAGGTGCATGAGTACGCAGCTCAGTGACAATTTGGTCAAGATCCATTTGATGAAATCCTTAAGTGAGTTAGGCCCTTGTGTGATCACAGATGTATGTTTGATGATTTCTTCTGCTTGATGGCAGAGAGCAGTTGATATTTTTTCCAACTTATGGACTCTTTCTCGTAGGCGTTGTATTTCTATGAGGAGATCAGAGTGGGTACCAATGTCTGAAGTACTAGGCTGTGACGTAGTAATTCACTTGGACAGCAAGTACTGGTCTGAGGAATTCGCTCAAGCCCACGAATATGCTTTTGTCTGGATTTTCCACAAGCTTTGCTCTCTGCGCGAGGAAACACTTCGTGTACTAGTTGTGACACTTCGTATGGAGAGAAGACATGACCAGGGAATTGTGCGTGAAGTTCAGTCGCTATGTCTGAAAATTTTATCCTTTTGGGTTGTGGACTGTCACTGCAATATTCAGTTTCACGAAATACTCTCTTCAGCCACTTGTTTTCTTCTGACTCCATGGGTCCTGACAAACTACTAAGCTGCATGCATGCACTGTCCTATTTGCATTACATCAGTTTGTTATAATACTTGTGCTAATAATAGTATCAATTTTGCCCCCCCCCCCAATTTTCATAATAGCGGAGCTACCAAAGAATTAATAAAATTAATAAATTTTGTCATAGCAGCTACTGTCCTCTGGTCAGTCGCGTGACAAGTTTTACCAGGCCTTCCTCTCCTTTATTTTTCTCGTTTTTCTTTCGTGCGTTTAATTTGATGATAAAGACCAAGAAACAATTGTTGCTGAGGCTAGTAGCTTACCATTGCCTAAACGCAGTCGAAATAGATCTGCAAAAAAACTCAAAAAAAAAAAAAAAAAGAAAAGAAAAAAAGACAAACATCATGATATGTTTGTGTTTTGTTTAGTCATCAGTTTCTTCAGTGTCCTTTTTAAACTTTTTTCTCAGTGCTCTATCTTTTGAAATGGTTAATTGTTTGGCTTTCTTGTACTCCTCTAGCCAGGTTGAAGCTTGTGAGAATCCTCGAATTGTTATCCACAAGGTTACAGCAGTCTAACTGCATCTTCTTCCTCATCAATATCCTGAGAGATAAGGGTCCAGTAGAATTGAGTACATCCTTGGTGTTTTCATAATTATTGCTGCAATATTTTGGCAAATATGTACGTGTCAGCTATAAAGAAAGTAAGGGTCTCATCATTCACAGGAAATAACCCTCCTCGGTTAGTCTTTTTGAACCATTCACTTGTGTATGTCGTGAAGTCAGTAGTATCTCCTTGAACAGCCAAGCACATTTCACAGTCTGGATATTTGTTACTTTTTTCAATATTTTAAGGGCAACATAACCACATGAATATCACAATGTATTCAGCTCATCTTTTGACAGTAAACTTTCTTCTCTTGGATCTTTTCGACTTTCAAAAGTACATTTAAAGTGCTCTTTCAGTAACTCCTCAAATACTAGTAAGTTCACAGTTTGGTAGAAAAGTGGTTCCTTACAGTCTATTTGAAGTGACTCATACAATTTACTCCACAAAATTGGGGAAGATCTTTCACAGAAAAGTTTATGAAATGCTGTCCATAAACGTGCCCTCTTAGCAGAAGATGATCTACACTTGTCCGTGACCTTATTCATTAGAGGCTTCTTAAACAGCTTCACTAGATCTTGGTTAAATTTCTTAAAAACTCTTTCATTTGCACCTGAAAAAGATAGGAGAATTTTGTCAACAGACTGTATACTCTGAGTACGAGAAGTTCCAGTTAAGCTCTTTTGTCAATGTCAATGTTATAGCAGCCTTTCAACCTCATCTGGTTGCAAAACATGGCCAGCAGCACGAGCAGAACAAGCAGCACTTGCCGATACCATCTCTAGTCTGGTGGGTGTGGTTTCCTGTATGGAAACACGGAGTGTTTTCAATTGAGCTATGCGCGTTGCCAATCCCTCCTACTACTTTATCTATGATCTAAATTCTAGAGCTTAGAATAAAGTAGAAAAGCTTTAAATACAGCTCTAAAGCTAGCTAGTCAGCCATGAAAGCTTCGTGCACGGAGAATGACTCCAAGACTAAAGTAGGCTTTCTAGCTTATACGCTTAGAAATATAAACTAACTAAGCTATCTGCACTACCTTCGGTACCTCATTTCTCTTTGTTTGGCTATGTTTGGCGCTCTGAAGCGCCAGGAGAGGAGAGACTAGCTTCTAGTTCGAAAACCCGCCCACTCACTTTTTAGTAGTAAACGGGCGTGACCGGATGTAATGTTCACGTTGCTTTTTCTCTAGAAAATTAAAACGCTAATGGACTCTACCTGGAGTTTTCTAAGAGCTGTTCCTCAGGCATCATAAGAGCTAGAGCTTTGAAATTTGAGCGGTAGAGAGCCAAAGGGCTATAGATAATGAATATCAACGTAACTAAAATTTTTAAATTTTGGTATCAAAGGTGAAGTAAAAATTGCTGAATGGATAAGAGGATCATCTGCGATATGGACTCAAAAGCACGATTTTCATATGGCAATCACAAAGGTCATAGTATGGAGCAATGGAGAATGTTCATGCACCAATGCCATGTTTTGGGTGTTGTGAAGTACAATGTGATTAAAAACGGTCATTATTCTGTAATGGGAATATATTTCCTTTAGAAAAATGTAAAGCTTACATTGATAATGAACAGAAACTAATGATCCCAGCTCTTAAACAGTGCATTAAGATTTCCAAAAGTCAAGCTTCTAAAAAAAGAAGATATTAGGTAAAGGATATATTGGAACGTCATTGCAGAAAAAAGTGATACTCTAGGTAAATTTAGCCAGCCTACTGAACAACAGCTGTATTATATAATACATGATTGCAAATCACTTGAAGCAATCGTCTGAATCCTACCCTCACTTTATGTGGAACAATGTAAAGGAGTCTTACAGGTTAATTGAAGTTCTGAATCTGGTTGTGATTATGTAGCTCCAATCAGAGAAAAAAGAAATTGTAAAATCATCTACACTCTAAACTTCAAAGATCTGATTCCACTTGTCCTGTAGAGTTTGTTTACCTTTATCCAGTTGACTAATGCTTTTGGGGTATGGTCACCTAATAATTTCATTTCCCACAATGTATTTTCTTGCTGAGCAGTTATTGGCTGTGCTTGAAGTTTATTTATGTAGCGTAAGTCGCCAATTATCGACCATAGCAGCACCTATTATCGACTACTTACTATACAGAAAGTCTACGGTAGTAAACAAACGTAAACGGATTCTAAGAAAATGGCTGCATTGAAAAATATATGGGAAAAACTTACAAGCTCTAGAGGACTTGTATGAAAGTAAGTTACTAGCTCACGTTACCTATCACCATCGACTTAATGTCGAATTTGGTGCTTGTTTAGTGAGGACATGATGGATAGATTATGACTGGATTGTGTAGGAATATGAAACAATGAAGAAGTATAACAAAAAGGAGAGCTTCTGCAGCAGTTCCATTCCACCGTTAAATTGTGAAGCAGTTTATGGTAGAAATGCTTCGTTCATTTTTTATAAAATTTGTTATGATGATATATTTTATAGCATAAAATAGTATAAAACAATGATTTTTTAGTTGACGTAGTAGATTCAGCATAGCAAAATTTCTATCCAATTTACCAGTGGAGTTCAAATGTTTCATCTCCCCATCAAGAGTGCAACGCAAGTCGTGGAATTCATGGTCATCAAACAATCACAATTATTTTTGTGAAGATGACATGACATTGCAAGCCACAAACTATCTGGTATAGGGTATTTGGTGAGTAGAAATCTCCATTTTGCTTTCTGATCTCCAAGATAAACCTAGAGATGTACTCATTCACTATGTCTCCATTAATGGCTAAGGTGCTATCAGATGCACAGTTTCTTCAAACTTATATAACTTACAGCGATAACAAACAATATCCATATCTATTCAATGCTGTTACCTTCAATCTTGTTACTATGGCAATAGGGAAAACATTGAAAGCAATTGTAAAGTTCACTGGCTTCGTTCATGTCAACGTGTAGCAGATAAAGTTACTTCCAACAGTCTTGAAAGAGAGCTCTTTATGAATGTTGCTAAAAAAATCCAGTCACTTACCAGTGTTATTGAAACTGTCGCTTGTTTTGAGACATGTGGTGTGAGCTCACTAGTAGAACTCCAAGATAAAAGTGCCGAATTTGTACACTAAAATGGAAGCTTGTAAAGCTGACCTTCAAAAAGATTGGTCTAGTGCCAAATCATGGGCTCAATGGTGGACGAGAGCTGCTCATTTGCAAATGCTGTCCAAAGCATTTACTGAAATGGATGTCGATGCATGGACTGAGTGCCCTATGACAACAAATGCAGAAAATAGAGACTGTAAAAGTGATTGTGCTTCACTAAAACAGGCCATGTTAAAGGTTGATAAACTTCACTGCCTTAAGCACATTGCAGCTGAAAAAGGCTCAAGCATAACATACAGGTCCCAATCAGAGGAGGCGAGAGCAACTGAAGCTAAAAAGAGACAGAAAAGACATTACTCCAATGTACCCTCCGATAAGGCCGCAGAATTTGGACCATCAGATAAAGTGACTAATTTCAATGTGTCCAGCTCACAAAAAAGAAAAAGTGATAGCAATGACTCTGAACAGCCAACAAAGAAAATGGCTATTGACGTCAATAATGAAATAGTGGAGTATACACCTGACAGTCATCCTGAACTCATAGGGAAGATGGTGTGTATGAAATTTGAAATTACTGAATCAAAGGAATTATTTCTTCCTATGATGGAATTGCTCAAAAATATGGCATATAATTATTTTCCTAGTGATCAGCAGGCAGTTTTAGTCACTTTAGATGATGACTGAATGCCATGAATACATTAATTCATGCAATCAATAATACTGGTACTCTCCATGCACAAAATCATGCATAGAATTTAAAACCTTAATGCACAGCAAGGGGTAGACAATAGCTTGGATGTCTATAAATATTCTCAAGCAACAAAAATATATATAGCTACTCAGAGAGATCTCACTCCTTATAATTCCCAATTAGGGGGATAATCATTTTCATTTGAAGTAAATTCCTCCCTTGATAATGGCAAGCTTTTAAGTGGGGTCAAAGGTCTTACGTAAAATCCTCCAATAGTGACACTTTACATTTGAAGTAAACTCTCCCATGTAATGCTCAAGGCACATGTTATAGATGTGGAACATCTCACTTAAAGTCTTCCCATGATAATGCAGCACTAATAATTTTTTTATTGATTTGTTGATATCCGTTATCTATGGCCCTTTGGCTCTCCAATGCGCAAATTTCAAAGCTTTAGGTCCTTTGATGCCCGAGGAACAGCTCTCCAGGTAGCGTCCATTAGAGTTTTAATAAAAGCTGAATAAGCAACATGTCTGGCCACGTTTCTCGCCTCCTGATGCTAGTAAGTACCAACTAAAGCCTAGAAAAGAGTAACAAGGCACCAAAGGTAGCGTAGAAAGCTTAGTTCCTACCTTATATTTTCAGCTGCTGGATTTTCCGTGCACAAAGGCTGACTAGCGCTTCATTTGAAGCCTTTCTACTTTAGTCTACATTACAAAATTTGGTCAGAAGTATTCAAGGATTGATCTATACAGAAAAAAATTTTTGTTGAATAAATGACATTACTCACTAAAACTGCTCCTACGTAGAAAATTGTTAAGCCGCGTTATGCCCGATTTTCCTGTACCGATGTCAAAGTTTATTTTGTCGCTGGGAGATTCTGTCGCGGCGACAAAGTATCCTAGGAAATTCTGTCGCGAACAAAAAAAATTGTTCTGCCGCGTTATGCCCGATTTTCCTGTACCGGTGTCACAGCAAAATATCCTAGGAAATTCTGTCGCGAACGACATAATATTTTGTAAGAGAGAATATTAGAATAGAGTATTGGAGCTGTGGTAGCCTCGCTAGAGTGGTGGTTGTATTCGTATAAAATTAACACAAAAAGCTGTTGTATGCGCGCATATGCAGCGTGGATATATCGACTGTTGCAGCTCCCACTTGCGCGTGACATGATGGAGAAGAAAGTGTATGAGGGGGAAGTTATTCATTCCATCACAATCTTAGAATATCTTAGGAGCCTTATTTTTTTTGTATCAGAGAGTGCGGTAGCACTCTCTAAGTAGGGATGGCAGGTCAAAGTCCATAGGACAGTATAAACTAAAAACTCTTCTTTCTCTTCTACCCTTACTCTACAGGTTCTCAGAAGGCTACAGTGAATTATTATATCTACAAAGAAGAGAGGAGAATGTTCAAAAGCCAAAAATTCATTCGCCAACATAAGAAAAAAACGAGTTCTAAAATTGACTTTTCGTTCTTTTTCTTTATAATAATAATAATAAGATCGACGTACCGACTTACTGGCTATAGTCATCAAAATTCTGCTTTGGCCATCTGTTAGAGCGGCACCTAGAGGCTGATCTTTTGCTATTAGTTTTGACTAAGGCTCTACTTCACTATTCGATAGCACTCGGAACACTGCTAATCTTTCTACGCCATTTTGAAGAGGGCGGGGCTTATGGGCGGAGCCACGTAAGCTTAAGTTTAGCTATAGCCAAGGTCTTCATTCATTATCTGATGATGTTCCAGTCACTCCTTGCTGAATTACAGTACAGATGCTCATCCTATAGTAGCATTATAGCCAGTACTTGGCTGTAGTGTAGTCAGCTCACTTCACCATGCCGTGTACATGTCATTTACATTGCTGTTGCTGTAAAGTTTTATATCAACAAAACTTAAATAGCTAAACAAATTCTTCAACCAGAGACACTGTATGTACCTACAAAAGAGGTTTATGTAGAGCTGGCTTCGTATAGTACTGTACTGTAGCCTCCCTCATTCAACTTCAAGCACTAAGAAAAAGGATAGAAACAAGTGAGCGTAAAAAATTTCTTCAAATAAAAAGGTTAAGTAGGGATAGCCTAAAAAGGGGTGGGGCAATTAATAGCAGTTCTCCTCATATAACACCTGCACAGGATGTGGCCATTTGATGGCATCCACTATTATGATCACTACACCAAATGCATAAACTCCCCATACTCCTCCCTCAAGCAAGACATACGTACCATCTCAATAATTATTTCAGTGATCACATATGTAACAATTAGCTAATGCTGTAATGTTCACTCCTTTCAGTACTCCATTACACTGCAGATGATCATCCTTCAAACTCTCCTCCCTGAACAGAATGAAATACTGATCATTAAATAAATTCAGTTCAATCAAGGAAGCCTTTAGTGTCTATCAATTTTCATAATCACAAAGAAAAAGAATGCAAACAAGTGAATGCAAAAAATTTCTTCGAAATAAAAATGTGAAGTAGGGATGCTATTATAACTGCAGCTTCATTATGAAAACCAAGTACTGCAGCATCAAAGCAGTATGGCCCAAAAATCTAGCTGGAATATGTATTATAACTGCATGCAAGAGAGTGAACTTAGTGAAGTGACCCTTACCCATCATCAATTACAAGATACTATTCCTACTTCACTCCCATGATCAAGGGCCAAGGGAGTGAAGTAGGAATAGTATCTCGTACCTGATGATGGGTAAGGGTCACTTCACTAAGTTCACTCTCTTGCATGCAGTTATAATACATATTCCAGCTAGATTTTTGGGCCATACTGCTTTGATGCTGCAGTACTTGGTTTTCATAATGAAGCTGCAGTTATAATAGCATCCCTACTTCACATTTTTATTTCGAAGAAATTTTTTGCATTCACTTGTAAAATTATACATCTCACATCTTTCAGTGTTAGGTCACTGCTATGGTTACTGTGTTTATCAATTTTCCATTGGAGTACAAATATGTGATACTAATGACAGGTTTAGTAATTGAGGTAGCTACTTCTAATGGGCATGCAGACTGACCTAAGGGAGAGCAAATCAGAGGAGAGGAGATGGAGTTAAAAGGAGAAGATGATTGGCTAGAAGAAGAGGCTACAAAGCAATTAGAGCCTACTTCAGTAAGTTAATTTATAATACAGTGCCTTACTTTCAACACTAAAAATATAATTATTACAGTAATCATATACATGTGCAGGACCAAGGAAAACAGAAAGACCACAGAAACCTTTAAGAAATTGTAGTGACCGCATCTGACTGAACTCATATATTTTACCCATGTTATTATTGAACAAGTAAGGGAAAAAGCATTTCGTGACTGCTCAAAAAAGTAAGGAAACAAGAAGGATGGAATCTTTGTTCTGTATATCCAGCCAACAATATACGTCGGGTAGCTTCAGATTATAGTGTAGTAATGTACGTATATGTAGGGATTGTTGGCTGGATATACAGAACAAAGATTCCATCCTTCTTGTTTCCTTACTTTTTTGAGCAGTGGTCATCCCTACATCTTTTTTCATTTCACGAAATGCTTTTTCCCTTACTTGTTCCTGGTCTTTTTTCCTCTCTTTTATGGTTTTAGCTATGTATAGAGTTCATTCTTCTATGTGTATGCAGGGACAGATGAAAGAAGAATAGTTCTCCAATAGCATACCAGCCCAATCATCATCAACGAGTCAAGGTGGAGGTAGAAGATGCTGAAATAGAGTCTACCTTGTTGAATCTAAATCCCCGAGTCAATACAGTAGTCTATCATCATCATCATTATTCTAGCTACATATACCTAGGACCTAGCTAGCTAGCTAGAGGCAGCTGAGTAATATTATAATTTCGAATAATTAGATATCAAATACATGCGCATGCGTATTATAGAAAAGATGGCTTCCTAATTGAATTAGTCGAGTGCTGTGCTCCTTAGTGTCTCCTTTTTCATCGACTCTTTCGAGGATCAACGAGTAGAAAAGATCGTAGTTTGTAGAATTTGGAGTGGATTTGTCCAGAAATCATAGCTGTAGCTTGAGTGGTTCGAGAGATATGGTTGTCTAAGAAGAATAATAATAAGAATAATAATAATAATAATAATAATAATAATAGAGAAGAAGAAGAATATAGCGATTTACCTGCTTGCCGTATTTCTGAAACGGTAAGCTCCCTGGTCCTGAAACTTGGTCTGCACATTGTAGTAGGCTCTAGTAGGCTGGATAATCATTCACAGTAGCTTTTGTTAGGTCTAAGTGGGGGAACTGGAATTTCACTTTTGTATTAGTCTATAGGCGGCGCGCGCGGCCGTCCGAGTCATCCCTACATAGAGAGTGCTACCGCTCTCTCTGATTCTTGCTACATGTGCTGTTGTAATGCAGTGCTGGCACATCTTGTGTGGAAGTTCTCCCATTTAGTCCCCACCTTACTATGATGGACGCTGATCCAGCCGTAGCTGCCACTGCTGCTGTTCAAGCTGTAGCCCTAAAACTTCCTACATTTCTGGTGGACTGAGCAGCTCCTGGACTCAGTGGACTGAGCAGTCCAGTCCAGTCGATGCCTACCGCCCACTTCGCATTATGGGAAGAAGTAAGAGAGGACGGCCAATCAGGCTTCCAGCCAAGTTGGACTCTTTCGTGGCCTCAGCCACTAGGGGGGAGCCCTGTAGTGACCGCATCTGACTGAACTCATATATAATGTAGTACACAATGTTGTCGATCTTTACCCATGTTATTATTGAATTCTTGCTACATGTGCTGTTGTAGTGCAGTTAGTTCTAACTAGATAGGATCCTGGGAACAAGCCCTCCAGGCTCCTATAAAATTCCCAAATGAGAGAATCACTCATATATGGAAAGGAACTATCATGTGCCCATATAGATCTTGCCCAGAAAATAATATCGGCCCAGTCCCCTCTCAACCTCTCAGCAATCAGTGCATCACACGAAATTTTTCTCCAAATTCATTTCTTGGATTGTGATAACAGTTAGATTACGTCAAACTTTCGTGAAGAGGTGCTAGACAGATATACTCTATACCTCTAAAAGAGGACAACCTCTCTACAAGCTGGGTCCCAAGTGTGTCCATTATTATTCACTGTGTACCAGCCAAGCCTTATCTGAGGAATGCAGACATGTACAGTAGTGATCATGTTTAGTAACTAGATAATGTAATTGAAAAATAAACACGGCTGACTTGAGGGAGCTAAGGTACCACTGCACTGCCAGAAGCCACTTTCAAGTGATACACCCTGTGAGGAGGCTACAGTCGGATCAACTTGCTCTTGTATATAAGATATATGGTTTGACCTTAAACAAATTGCAACACAAATGCTCTCAACTGTTTCTGGTACAGAAAAATGTGCTCTATAACATACTAAAAGTCTCAAGGAATCCCATAGGGAAGTGCAAAAATTTCACTTAACATAATTATAGCACTGTTAATGTTGACACAGCAAAGGTTGTTGAAACGTTTAATGACATTTGAATTTATTGCATCAGCTGTAATTAGCCACTATGTGCTTGCTTATACTAGGCCTTTAACAGTAGCTCTGCAAGGGAAAGAGTGTGATCTCTTCAAAGCTCATGAAATGGCTCAACACCTAATAAAGGCATTGAAAAATGAAAGAAGTGAAGAAAAATTTCATATTTTATGGTCAAAAATCATGAAAGTAGCAGCTACTCTGAACATACAACCTGCCAAAAAGAGAACAGTGGCAAGACAGAAGAATCGTTCAAATCCACTAATTGAAGATATGGAAGCACATTATAGAATAGTGTACTACTTTGCATTCCTTGATCATGTTATTGATCACCTTGGAACAAGATTTTCAGCAGATCTGAAAAATACACTGCTCGCTACCTACCTGATTCCAGGGAAACTAGTTTCCCTCACTAATGAGGTAGTTACACAACTAAAAAGTGAATTCCAGGAAGTGCTTCCACATCCTTTTGAGTTGGACACAGAAGTGAATACATGGAAAATTCATATGGCACATACAGAAGCCGAGAAACACCGAGCATATTACCCTAATGTGCACAGTATGTTGATGCATTAGCCATTGGGTATATCACCCGTGAGAGGACTCCTTCACCAGAAGACATACTAAGAGTGTGGGACACATCTGGAAATAGAAGAATAGCTATAGCTTTCAACATTAAATGAATTAACTATGTAGATTATGTACTCAGTTTGGTTCTGCTAAGCTAAATATTAAAAACATTATTCAGCAAGTGGGTGCAGTGATAAGGGGAAGTGGGCATGGTCATGCAAAAAAATTTCCATGTGCTAAATCCAAACTCCATGCCTCCTCCCTTCAAAATCCTAGTTTCAAGAGAAGTAACCAAGTTGTCACCCTAGATAGCTACCAAGGCTGCAGCCAAAATTGATTATGTTACAGTGCCTCAACCTCTTTTCCAGAGACTGACAATAGCTGCTATCTGATAACATTGAAGACATCTTCAAATACGTATGAGCTCTGCTGGATGGTGGTTCCCTTCTCCAGCATTGGACATGGGGGGCCACTTACAGAGAGATATGTACAGTGTAGACAGACTATGTAGCAAAGAAGTATGGTGAAGCAGTTGTTGTCTATGGTGAATCATCAATAAAGGACATGGTACATCAAAGATGGGTCAAAGGACAAGCTGGAGTAGCTGTCACATTCACTGAGGATATGAAACTCACCATGAAGAAAGCGAATTTTCTACCAATAGCAGCAGTTTATCGACATGCTTCGCACAGGAGATGCAGATGTGCTCATTGTACAGAAAGCAGTGAAATCAGCCACATTGTGCTGGTTGGTGAGGACACAGATCTGTGTTGTCATGCAAGCTTGAATTCTCATAACATATTTTTTCGACCAGAGCCCAAGAAAAATACAAAGAAGCCCAAGGTGTGGAACGTCAAGGCTGTCAAGGAGCAACTTGGTCCTGAAATATGCAGCAACATCCTCTTTCTGCATGCAGTCCTTGGATGTGATACTACCTCACACCTGTATGGCATTGGAAAGGGCACTTCTCTCAAGAAGTTCAAATCAAGTCAAGAACAAGCCAAAGTGTTTGCTACAGAGTCAGCTACCCACAAGGAAATTTCTTCACTAGAATCACTATCTGCACTATAAACATTTCTATGAAAAAATTTGTATGAACAATTCCTGCATTCCTGCCACCAAACTGCTGCAAAATACCACAGTCTCCGAGTTTATTTCCAAATATTATTGGAGTGGAAAAGTAGCGGTGACAAAATTAGGCTGAGGATGGAAGAAGAGATAGCTACCAGTACTCACTGACTTGCCATCTGATGAACTCCTAAAAATTATCAGGTGTAACTGCCACACTGACTACAGCAGTATAAATGTTCTCCTGCTTGTGGTAACTGCAGAGGGTCAGGTTGCACTAACTCAAATAATCCCATACATGAGTATGAAAACGATATAGATGATGATACTGAGTAATCACTGCTATATGATTTCATTATTAAAAGTATATTATTTGGACCAATCATCTGAATCTTATTTTGTAGCTACTAAGCTATTATTATTATAAAAATATGTATTCGGTTGAGGTCAATTTTCTATTCCTTGAGACTTTTAGTATGTTATAGAGCACATTTTTCTGTACCAGACACAATTGAGAGCAATTGTGTTGCAATTTGTTTAAGGTTGACCACTAATTTTGGTTAATGACTGGACTATCAGTTGATAGTAGATTTGCCTGCAGTCCAAAAACCGCGAAACTGCAATAGTGGAGTATTTGCAGTTACTTTTGCAGTTTATGTTGCTTTAGGAGATGATCTGAACCTCATCATCTTTGAGGAGTCACTGATGCGCAACTATTTGAGAAAATGCTTCCACAGGAAAAAGTTTAAGCCTTTCCCAACAAGTCCCAAGAATCTTGTACGAGTAAATGGCATGCCTTTTCATCAAATTCTGGTGTGTTCTTGTCTGAGACCCATTTCTTGTGATGAATGTGGAGAGGCTTACCATCTAAAATGTCACCTAATACTCCATTATCAGAACGATCATCATCGTATATAGTGATATTATTAATCAAAATTATCTAGAAAATAATGTTGCTTGCACAGTAAAAAAAAGGTGGTAAATTTAACTCCTCTGGGTTGAAATGACTAAAATTCTAGAAGATTATTTCAATTTTCTCAAGGTTAATATAACTATGGTGGGTTAGTTTTACTAAAAAAGTTATTTCAATCCACATTATTTAAAATAATCGCCCCAAAAAGTATTACTTTGACCAATCAAGGTTATAAACATTACTGTCTTAAAATAACACATGTATAATTATACTGATACATAAATTATTATGACATGAAATAATATTTCAGTGCAATTAACTCTCCTTCCATGTAGTACATTAGGATCTGCTAGATCAGATATACCGTTGAGGTTTAATATCTACAGCATAAGCATGATAGTGACTATCAAAAAAAAGTGTGGTACAAGGATGAAGAATGAAAATAATCAAGTCACCACCAACAACAAGCAATTCATCAAGTTGTGCAAAGACTGGATCCAAACCATCGGAACCAGTAACTAAGAATATATGCCATCTTTACGTACCCAACGAGGATGAAAAATAGAAGATTTAGGAGATATCTCCATCAAGCTACTTGAACCTCCCTGAATGTCAGGGGTCTCATCACAAAACTGCTTAGGACCAACTCCTGGTCCACATTCAATAGGTTTAGAAAGACTGGATAACTCGTAACAAATCCAACGCTGATGCCGATTTGCCATGGATGATGCAATATTTTTAAAGTTATCTAATCTGGTAACCTGTTTTAAAAAGTTGAGTTTTGCCTCGTGCCTCATAGTCCATGATTTAGTCATTGGACCCACTGCTTCCATTTGCTCTGGATAGTGTACAACAAAATGCAATTTAATATAGTAACATGAATAAGCAATGGTGCTCATTAATAAGAAATTTAAGACTTGTGCTCACAGATTCTCAAGTTACTGGACACATAACAATATCAATAATTTGCAGTAGAAGCAAGAAACATCTCCAGTGCTCGTCATCTTCTGGAATTATACGTCCAATAATAAATGGTAATATATGTGATAATAAAAGTATTTGAGCTGCGTTCGAACGAAGACTACCATCTCCATTAAGAACACGAGTAAGAATGGGAATTGGCTTATCATATTCTGTATAACCATATGAAAAATTAATCAATCTTTTATTGTATTCATCTAAAGTTATGAATTTTTTTCAATACAATACCATAGCAAATTTAATTTCCAAAGGAGCAATACCTTCCAATATGTCATGCATGACATCAACCACCACCAAGCATAGAAAAGTATGGAACATCCATAAGATAAGATCTTCTATTTATACCATAAGTTTTAGAATAGTGGTTACCTAGAGGACCTTCCAATGCCTTACAATGCTTTTCTTTGCTTCTTTGAACAAATTTATCAGAAAAAAACTGCTAGAAAGCTTATCATTTGTAACAAGACAGGATCGACAACACCGAAAAGAGAATGAAAAAGATAATTTAAATCCACCAAGAAAATTGCTAGCTAGATTATCAGCTAAAAAGACCAGCAGGGCACCTTTAAAGGTACGCTCACTTCCTTTTCTGTACACAAAAATTAATTTGGAATAATGGGACTGCTTATGATTTGTCAAGGCCGTTAAGAGGATCAACAAGCTTGGAAAATGTCTCGCTTAATCCGGCTACATTATCTGGATCAACTCCATTCTCAGCTAAACAGGAACGGACGCCGGCTTGAACTGTCTGAATTGTCTGCTGAAAAAGGCTTTGGCAGCCTTCCACTACATCATCGATGGCAGTTTGAGTTATGAGTCTATGCTCTTTCAGCTTGAGAAGAAACAGTGCGCTTGCATGACACCGAGTTTGCACATCTCTACCCAATGCATGAGCAACATCAACATCCATAACCTCTGCATTTCAGAAATCTTGGTGATTATCATAATCTAAGTTGTTTAACATGCTGATAATGCTATAAATCTTTACTAAGGCCACTATGCTCTAGCTTATATAGTTCCACTTCCCACACCCCACATTTTTATTATTATGATGCTCTCAAACTCTTATACCCTGGAAAATTGCTGCCGTCATAGACAGATGTAGTTAAATCTCAGTGTAGTCAGTAAGTTTACTTGCTAAAAAGCTAAGGACTCAATAGGAATGATTAGCTTTTTGCCCACCCACACCTAATGAAGAATCACCTGAGAACAATAGTGGCCTGATTAGCAAAATATCCAGTTTACAGGTACACTGTCATAAATAGCAGCTCTTCTAGTTGGACTAAGGGCTGCTAAAATAGTTCCATGCATGCATGTAGCTAGATACCTTCATCTGAGCCTTCATCATTCAAAGAAGCTGAGAAATAACTAGGATTCAGTTCACTTGAACTCTGGTCATCAGGTTGTAATTGAAAAATTCTTTGCCCACATTCGAATGACGACGGTATATATGGGAATAAAGAGAAGAGAAACTCTTAGAAGATACAGTGCAGCCCTCAATACCGCACGTCACGAGAAACCGGGGATCACTTGCATGCACACTTCGAAGGTGGCTCAACAGCAAAGGTATAGTTACACAGAGGACACTTCTTACATACCAAACTTAATTCCATTTTGTTGGGTAGGAGCAGCTGCACCAAAATTTTATTATTGCGCATGCGCAGAAGGCATCATGCGTGCATAGCAGCTGCTTCGGTATAACGGCAGACGGTACGCGGTTGGGACTCTGACGGTTCTGATTTGGTGGACTTTAGCGAGTCAATGTCAGCGAGAGAAGTTAGTGCCTGGCTTCAAAACAGTGGCATACCGGAAAAGTTTAGTAGTGTTCGAAGGTAAGTAGCTAAACTAGCTAACAAATGACTGTATACTCTAAGGCCTGTATTACACAGAGAATTATGTGGATGGCACTGAATTTATCGCTTTAACTGAAGAAGAAATAAAGTCAATGGTGCCTCCTATAGGGCTAGTGAAGAAAATAATGAAGCTTCGTCCACAGGTATGTTAATAACTAAGCTATGTAGCTATAAACTATTTGTCTAGTTTATTTGTATTATTTGTACATGTGTAGAGTACAGCAAATCGATCTTTTTCAGAAGTACCTCTGGTTAAAATTTCAGCACCCTATAATACACCAACAAGCAGTGTTACTAGTGAAGATAATGGTTCTGACAACGGTTCTGGTTCACGTAGCAGTACACCATCTTCATCACATAAATCTATAAGAAGTCACTGTTTGACTGATTCTGCAAGATCAGAAATAATACGTGTCCTAGTAACTCAGTTATTTGCTCATTCAAGGAAGCCTTCATGAGTAGATTGTGAGCAGCAAGCAAGAAAACATACTAAAATACCCTTTCATGAAAGATGACATGGGAATAGGATATGTAAGTTATTTTTTATACATAGCATTCATTTAATTATATGTATTATTAATTCAGCAATTGTGGGTCGATAAAATGATTACACGAGTAAGGAATGTGGTGAAAAGGGATAAGCTCAAACTACCAAACTCAGCCAGTGAGCTTGCCAAGCGGAAAAAATGTCCAACAATTAAGTGCAAAGAGCAACTCCTACGCAAGTATCCTGTAGGAGTAGATGTGTCGGTGGAAGATCCAGACAGTATAGAAGTCCATAAATGAGCTATATCAGATGAGTTGGCTAAATCTAAGCCTCGAGACAGTGTGCTACTACCATTATTAAAATCTATCTACCATGAACGTCGATTGTTTATTCAAAATGAGGCCACTAGTATCAAGCAGATTATTGAAAACTACCCTGCTCTCTCTCGTCGACCTATTGTAAGAATTAACTTTTTGCTCCAGCCACCATAACTTCATCGTACTTTTCCCTTTCCCTTCCCCCTCCCCAATACACAGATTGATCAAGAAATGAAAATGGTTATTGGAAAAGATGTTAAGTCTCTGTTTATCAGTGAATGGAAGAAATATGTACCTGCCATTATTGAGTATGCAAAAAAAAAGTGGGAAGAAAAATCTGAGTATTACAGCTCACACAGCTACAGGTACATAGCTAGCTACTGGTGCCTATATCATGAATTACATTTTCATTTCCATAGTTGATGATGATGATGATGATGATGAACAGTTGGATTTAGTAGCATTGAAGATAGTAACCCAGGCTCTTGTTAAGAATGATGTTTTGCATTATATATATGAAGAATATGAGGTATGTACCCATAGCTACACTAACCTGCTATATATTTTTTTAATCTCCTACACAGTCCTAAAATTAATAGCGAAGCTATAAGTTTATAGTTGCTGAGTACATGTGCTCCATTTATTATGGCTATCTAATAAATTGATACCACTATCATGTATCAGATTGAGTCGATGGAAGAAGCTTATCGCAAACCTCCTCTACGAAATTCTCCAAGAATTGCTATGTTCAAGAATGAAGCAGGATCCAATTCACAATTCTTTATTACTTGTGAACAGATCACCCTGTGTCAAGTGCAAAATTTTAGATCAGCTCTCTTTGAAGTTGTAATAAAAATGAATATTACTTTAAAATTATTTTTTCTGGTTAATTCAACAACCATGATGGTTATTTCAACAATATCCTTTAGTAATTATAACAATATACGTTTATCACTATAATTATCAACATGATTGTTATTACAATTATGTTTTCATGTTATTATATTTTTAATTTGGAATATCCCAAACCTGCACAGAATGTATTCTCTTTTTTTTTGCAGGATTATATCCTTTCATTTCCAGATTCATTAAAGAGACCTAGCACTTACTTAGCTGTTGTGTCGGACATAAATTACCTACATTATTGTTGTAATAATTATTGACCATTACCAGTTGTTATAATTTTTTAAAGGGTGAATCTGAGCTAAGTTGTATAATAACAATCCATTTCCAGTGGGTAATAATAATCTACCATCATCAAAATGACCAAATTTTAATGTTATTTACTACTAATGTGGGTTATTCGAGTTACAGTAGTTTTGATTCACATTTTGGGGTTGTTACAACCCCTTTTTTTTTACTGTGTGTAATTAGTGATAAGCTGAGCATGACAGACTAGCTAGCTATTAGCTATCCTGGGGATTGTGAGTTAGCTATTATTATAATTAAAATAGATATAGCTACAAGCTAGTTTAACTATTGCAAAAAGCAGCTATAGCTATATTATTTTGCTACAAACTTACCAGCTACATAATGATACACCCAACAAAGGTGAATAACTAACAAGCTTGCATGACTCTGAGATTTTGTTGCACCTATGATAAACAGAGCTATGATCTCTCATTATAGTGACAAAATATCTTATGCTAGATGAGATTTATCACTAAGAGAGTAGGAGATTTTTATTCCTATAGCTAGCTAATAGCTAGAGATTTAGTTGGAGAGCGATAAATTTTCTTCATATAGCTACATATGTTGCATGCAGCGACAATATATTCTGGCGGCGACAAAATATTCTAGGATATTTAGTCGCCGCGACAGAATCGAAAGCAGCGACAGAATTTCATAGGATATTCTGTCATTGAGCGACAATTTCCTAGGATTTTTTGTCGCTTCTGGGAAATTTCGTCGCAGCAGTAACAGGAAATTCTGTCGTTAGGAAATTCTGTTGCTCATGAGATATCAGTGTCTATGGATACTGAAACAATATTTTTTAAGTGGTGTAGCCATAATAATCATAATAATTTTTGCTATAAGTGGTGTAGCCATAAGCTAGTTCAAATAATCAAGATCTTTAACTATAATAATGTTGAATATTAAATTAAAGATATTAGCTAGAGTTATAGAGATATATTTTAGAGCTACTGCATCATGTACTGCATGCAATTACAGAAGTGTCCAAACACTCATCAGGTATATCATAGCAACATGCATTATGATACCACTTGAAACAGTTAGTGCACTCAATCATTGGAACTTCCTTTAACTCTGGCATCCTGCAATAACAATAAATGTCCTGTAAAGCTCTTTTTGGAGTGACAAATCTTTCTTTGGAAGGAAATGGAGTCAGAGTTTGTTTAACGAAACAATGAAAAAGATGTTTTCTCATAATCCCCTCATCATACACACTTCAGGATCTTCTCCAAATGCTATTGCTGTTGCAAAGGCTATAGCAAACAAGCCACACTCACTACTTCCTGACTGTATATAAATCAATAATTATATGTTGCATGTATTATAACTATTACCTATGTTTGCACATCCATTGAATAGTATCACTTTCAGTACACATTAAAGCAGCAATCTGTGCTTGCAATAATGTGGTAAGGGTTGTGTACCGACTATCATAGAGTTTTACTCCATTGGTTAAACCATGGCCAGTAACAGTCACCCAGTGGTTAAGAGGTGAATGCAAAATTTGTAAGAATTCATCAATAGGGATATGGAAATTCACTGCAAGTCCCATTTCGAGTCCAGATAGGTCAAGAAATTGCCATTTTAACAAATTTTGTGCTGATGATATTTGAAGTAAGCCATTGAGCAGAATACTTCTATCAGACCAGTTTTAGATCAGCAATCCAGTATTCTCTGATGTTGAAGTATTGCACTGATACTCATCAACGATAAAAACAAAACATTGACTTTTAATGGAAATTCCCATATGCTCCTTAGAAGCTACTCAAATATTCCAACTAACTACTACTCTTTGTACATTTCTTCTGCTGGGCTTGCCTGGTGTAAAACATCAATTTTTGTGCTAACATATTCAGTTTTAGTGTGGCTTGTGAATCAGTCCTTAAATACAATAATTAGCTATGCACTGCATTAATAATATGCATAAAAAGGACTTACATAATAGATGGCATAGTTTGTACTTCAGTTTTCTCTTCAAGTGATCTCTTGCTCCCAAGAGTTGAGGAAGTATTACCTATCATAGTCATAAAGTAAATAATCATATTAACTACAATGAAACAAAGAGAGCAGTATAGCTCTCTCTGTAAATGGATATTTATTTGTGAAACTGAGCACCAAATAATAAAATGACAGTCTTTTGGAGCAAAGTACTGCAGTAGGGAAAAACTGGACAAAACAATGAAATTGATATCAGGCTCTATTTTCAATAGAGCCCGGGGATGAGGCTAGGATGAAGGATGGAAATGAGATCAATCAATCCATTACCGCACTATAATCTGAAGCTAGCTACTTGACGTAGTTATACGTAAAGATTGTTGGCTGGATATACAGAACAAAGATTGATTTCCATCCTTCGTCCCTACTCCTTTGTTTCTTTACTTTTTTGAGCAGTGGTGCTTATTATTATACCATCATTAGAAGATAAACTCTGGATTCCATTCCCATGATATTAATAGATCAACTTGCGACACATGGAGTTCAAGGTAATCTCTTCCAAACCTTGTAACCTTCGATGATAGTTCAATATTTGATTGTGAGAGACAGCAGTAGTAAAGTAGAAGTTTGTTGATTGGAATATAAGAATATGATGGATTTATGTCTTCTTTTTTGAATAAATCGAACTCGTTATGAAGTTCTGGATTGACAATAACAAAATCTGTAGCATCAGCAGGTTTTCAATGGAACTCTCTGTATTGCTGCCAGAGGGCAACATCCACATCTTTGCTCAGGGCATATCCATCTGGCTCAGATATGTAACTGTAAATCTGAGTACAAATTAACAATAATCAGAGCACTCTCTAAGTAGGGATGGCAGGTCAAAGGTCATAGGACTGTACAAACTAAAAACTCTTCTTTCTCTTCTACCCTTATTCTACAGGTTCTCAGAAGGCTACAGTGAATTATTAGCTACATCTAAAAAGAAGAGAGGAGAATGTTCATAAACCAAAAATGCATTCGCTAACATAAGAAAAAAACGATGTCTAAAATTGACTTTTGTTCCTGAATAATAATAATAATGTAAAGATTGACATACCGACTTACTGGCTATAGTCATCAAAATTCTGCTTTGGCCATCTCTTAGAGCGGCACCTAGAGGCTGATCTTTTGCTATTACTTTTGACTAAAGCGCTACTTCACAAATCAGTGATATAGCACTCAGCTAATCTTTCTACGCCATTTTGAAGTGCACGTCGGTAGGGGGCGGAGCGTATGGGCGGGGCCACATAAGTGCACATGTGGCCGGCTACAGTGCAGCCTTAGGTCTTCAGTTTAATCGTTTAGCTCGCTATTTATTCTTATCTGATGATCTTACTGACACTCCTTGCTGCATAGCAGTATAGATGCTCATGCCTACAAAAGAAAAAAAGATAGAGCTGGCTTTGTATAGCCTCATATCAATCACTGCATACTCTCAGTTGAAGTGAGAATCAATACTGCCACCCTCAATTCTTTACTTACACAAACTTACTTTCAACACTAAAAAAAGGATAGAAATAAGTGAGCGCAAAAAATTTCTTCGAAATAAAAAGTTAAGTAGGGATAGCCTAAAATAATTATAATGAATGTACTGCAGCCTCGTTTGAAAATAGGGATTATTTTCAAACGAGGCTGCAGTACATTCATTATACAGCCCAGTTAGATTTTAGGCTATCCCTACTTAATTTTTTATTTCGAAGAAATTTTTTGCGCTCACTTGTAACAATAACAACCTACCAATGATTACTTACATCAGGTTCATCATCTTCTTCTGCATTATGCTTTAAGAACCAAAGCCTGAAAAGACTATCATCCATAAGCTGATCTTCCATTAGCTCTATTAGTTTCTAGAGTTCATATCATAATTGCGCGATAAAACTACTAGATATCTAGTTATACCTGTTTTGAGTTGCTGGATAGACTCAATGTTGGTAATAAGTTTGAAGAAGGGACTGTGTCTGTGGCTTGCTTCAGTAGCTATAAGTCTGTGGATAGTAACAATCATTATTATGTAATCATCGGTATAATTATTTGTTTTTGTATAGAAGCTAGTACAATTATTGTAATAAAGCTCTTTTGAGATTACTCTTTGATGAGCTTCAGTCGTGTACTCTCATATTCTTCCCAATGGCCTCATGGATACAGTAAGGACCTAACCAATCTTGGAACCCTTCCTTGTTTGTTTCTTCGAGTTTTTCAGTAGTACCAATGTTCCAACTTTGAATTTCTCTTTATCTTTGTTGTGCTTTGATTCAGCCATCTCTGGTCTTCGAGCTATGAGTTTTTAAGCCCCATGTGGCATGACACGTGCACGCACACATGAGTTTTAAGCCCTACCCCAATTATTATTTAAATTTCTTTATTGAAATTTCTACCCGCCAGATCCGTGACACAGATTTAATTGGTCTGGCCTTGTGACTACAGTACGAGGTACCCTGAAGCTATTTCATGTTGCTAAAGAGCTCATGGTATTCTTTACGATAGTAAGTATTCCCCGGGAGACCTCGACGGAACAGGGTGCAAATTTTACATCTGGCCTGTTAATTTTTTTTAAATTACGGGTTGTTTAAGAGATTCAACCAAACCCTCAAGGCCATGTTGCGTAAGACAGCTGAGGAGGGAAAGGATTGGGACCAGTTAATTCCACCTCCTACCTTCCTCAACCAACAAGCTACTAGCAATGGCAGGGTCCATACCCTGTGAAGAAAGTCATCTCACCAGGTTGACAAGAAGCGGCAAAGAGTATTCCACACCAATATGTTATGGAAATGGAGCACTCCCACAATTCCAAATCACTGAAGTCATGAGTGACACACCAGGAAAGACTGATATTATCCAACAGGACATCGATGGAACAGCACGCCCAATCCGATTGTCGCCTTACCATCCACCACATGCATATTGAAATACAGTCAAAAAAGACATTGCAGAAATGCTAGAACATAGTGTGATTGAACCATCTCTTTTGCCTCAAATTTCAAAATGCAAGGGATCCCCTGTGGCAAGAAGAAGCTAATATTATGCAAGGAGATCAAAGATATCTTTTTGGGGACATACTACCTGTAGCATCAATAACAGCCACAGCTAACAAATCATGAGTTCTTTACTGCACAGCAGTTCTTCCCCAACATTGGGAGTCCAAATAGCCACGAACCATCGACTCTACACTAAAAGCAACCATTGCGTTAGCACTGGCAGCTGCAAAACCATGCTTCTATGTGCACATGCTATATTCATTTTGTTGGATAGCCATAAAATTCAGCTGCATTTCTATCACTCCTAGCCCTCCTAATTTCAATAACCACGCCTCCCAACTTAAATCCCCTCCCCCTTCAGCAATAAATTCAGCTGCATTCCTATCACTCCTATCCCTCCTAATAACCACGCCTCCCAAGTTAAAATCCCTACTCTTCACTCCCCCTTCAGCAATAACTGAGTCAAGTAACCCCTTACCCATCACCAAATTACAAAACTACTATTCCTAAAGGAGATAACCACGTCTCTCATTCACTCCCCCCTTCAGCAATAGTAGCTTTGTAATAATATTATTGCTGTGATTCTTGAGTTTGGTGATGGGTATTGGAGTGAAGTAGGAATAGTAGTTTTATCATTGCTGTGATTCTTGAGTTTGGTGATGGATACGAGTAAGGGGTTACTTGACTCACTTATTGCTGAAGGGGGAGTGTGGAGGCATGGTTATTGAAATTAGGAGGGCTAGGAGTAATAGGAATGCAGCTGAATTTATTGCTGAGTAACAGAGACCGGCTGAGGACCAGAATCTACCAGAGACCACAAGAGACTTTGTGGGACCAGTAGAGACTCTGTGGGACCACTTGAGACCAGCAGAGATGCTGTGGGACCAGCAGACTCAGTGGGATCACCAGAGACCAGTAGAGACTCTGTGGGACCAGCAGAGACTACCAGAGACCAGCAGAGACTCTATAGGACCACCAGAGACTAGCAGAGACTCTGTGGGATCAGTATAGAGACCAGCAGAGACTCTGTGGGACCACTGGGACCACCAGAAACCAGGGACCAGTAATACACGTAGAGACTCCGTGGGACAACTAGAGACCATGAGATACTCTGTGAGACCATAGACTAAGGGAGATATCAGAGAGTGCGGTAGCACTCTCTATGTAGGGATGACTCGGACGGCCGCGTGCGCTGCCTATAGACTAACACAAAAGTGAAATTCTAGCTCCCCCACTTAAGCTACTATAAATGATTATCCAGCCTACTACAGCCTACTACAATGTGCACACCAAGTTTCAGGACCAGGGAGCTTACCGTTTCAGAAATACGGCAAGCAGGTAAATCGCTGGATTCTTATTATTATTATTATTATTATTCTTAGACAACCATATCTCACCAATCATCACCAATGATTGGTGATGATTGGTGACCAGCTATGATTTCTGGATAAATCCACTCCAAATTCTACGAACTACGATCTTTTCTACTCGTTGATCCTCGAAAGAGTCGATGAAAAAGGAGACACTACGGTGCACAGCACTCGACTAATTCAATTAGGAAGCCATCTTTTCTACAATACGCATGCGCATGTATTTGATATCCAATTATTTGAAATTATAATATTACTCAGCTGTCTCTAGTTAAGTTAGCTAGCTAGTTCTAGCTAGATAGACTACTGTATCGACTCGGGGATTTAGATTCACGACGGTAGACTCTATTTCAGCATCTTCCTTCGACCTCCTCAACAATAACACAACACCTTGACTCGTTGATAATGATGCTGGAGAACTATTGGAGAACCCTGCATAAACATAGAAGAATGAACTCTATACATAGCTAAAACCATAAAAGAGAGGAAAAAAGACCAGGAACAAGTAAGGGAAAAATCATTTCTTGAAATGAAAAAAAGATGTAGGGATGACCTAGTCTCGCGTAGCCAGACCCTTTCCCGGTTTTTGGCGCGAGGCGGGAAAGGGTCTGGCCCACTGACGTTAAGCGTTTCGTTCTGGCGGGATGTAGGGGGGGCGGTGGTGATCGATGAATCTCATTAAAAAACCCACGTGTCTATTAGTCAGCACATTTTTTGTGTGCGCGCGAGTTTTACCAGCTGGAAGTGAAAGAAGATGGAGAAATGTTGCTTATGCAAAAGAGATTTACTGTCTACATATATGAAGAAAAGGAAGAAATTGCATGGAGATAGTGCACAGAAAGCTAGAGAAATATTGGAAGTATTTTATCTGGAGAAGCTTGAGCTTAGCTTAGATATGATTGCAGAGACATCTGATGATAAATCCTATCTGTGTCATAAATGTGATGGAGAACTTGCTAGACTTTCTAGATTACAAGGAGAATTGAAATGTGTTTCCTCCTCCATTATGAGCAAGCTTCAATCCCTGCGTGTTTTATCTGCTGATACTGGCAGCAATACTGCAGGTTGTGATATTGCTGACACTTGTGGAAGTGCTGCTAGTACAAGCAAAGCTACAACAAGCAGCAGAAAAAGGCATGCATCAGATTCTCTGTGTGACAATGATGGGGAAGAGAAGTCTCCAGGAGTTAAGGTGCAAAGAGCTACAAATACATCTCTGCCGCTTAAAATTTCATATACTGCTTCAGCCTGCTTTTCCTTCAGTTCATGGAATTCACTGCTTCTCTGACTGCAGAAACTTTATCCATTCTATCTATGCGCCAGCCTTGTTATTTTTTTCGCGCGCAATCGCATCACGTGCATTTAATGAGATTCATCGACCACCAAGCAATTATCGTGCACCCTGCATCCGGTGGAGCTCAGAACGAAACGCTTAACGTCAGTGGGCCAGACCCTTTCCCGCCTCGCGCCAAAAACCGGGAAAGGGTCTGGCTACGCGAGACTAGGGATGACCACTGCTCAAAAAAGTAAGGAAACAAGAAGGATGGAAATGGGATCAATCTTTGCTCTGTATATCCAGCCAACAATCCCTACATATATGTCGGGTAGCTTACTTTTTTGAGCAGTGGTCATCCCTACATCTTTTTTTCATTTCAAGAAATGATTTAGAAGTTACATTCGTTTTAACATTGTAGCTTAAAGGGTAGGTTGAATGGAAAAAAAATTTTTTTTTTAATATCACCAAAACCCTTTCAAGGTAGGCTATAAACTAAATATATTACAATTTTAATTCACACTACAGCATAACACCCACAAAAAATCATTCTTTTCAGCTAGAAATCGACATTAGACATTTACTTCCTGTTGTGGGCGGGGCTTAACGATGACGCAGACGTAGGGATTCATTTGGCCACATGCTATAAATTATGGCAACAGATGGTAGTCTAGGTGACCATAGTTCTGGAGAAAGCACTTTAGACTCAAGCTCTTCACTAGGAAGTAGTTCAGGTGACAGCTCTCTAGCACTTTCATATGCATCTTCTGAGTTTGAAGGTGCTGATGAGCCAGAAGGAGTGCATCCATTTCTCTATGAGCCTGTTACCAGTAGTGATGATGATGAAGGGAGTGATTCAAGTGATGGTGACTCACCTAGACTTCTCAATACAGATTGGTAAGTAAACAACAGTTCAAGTGTATTGATTTTTTTTTTTTTTGTTTCTCGATGTTGAAGGTGCACTTGATAATGCCTACAGCTATAGAATGTCTCTGCTGTAGTGAAATTACAGAAATGATGAAAAGATCAACAGAAGAAGTAGGATGTATTACTCTTCACCCGGGGTTTCAAAGTGTTTGCTTGAATACATGGGTTCTCCAAACCGCATATAGCTATAGACAGCAGTATGGTGAAAATGCTATTGAAGGAGCTATTCAAGCAAACACTTTGAAACCCCGGGTGAAGAGTAATACACCCTACTTCTTCTGTTGATCTTTTATTCATCATTTCTGTAATTTCACTACAGCAGAGACATTCTATAGCTGTAGGTATTATCATACAGTGACCACAAGTGCACCTTCAACATTGAGAAACCAAAAAAAATCTAACTATTCAATACACTTGAACTGTTGTTTACTTACCAATCTGTATTGAGAAGTCTAGGTGAGTCACCATCACTTGAATCACTCCTATCACTACTGGTAACAGGCTCATAGAGAAATGGATGCACTCCTTCTGGCTCATCAGCACCTTCAAACTCAGAAGATGCATATGAAAGTGCTAGGGAGCTGTCACCTGAACTACTTCCTAGTGAAGAGCTTGAGTCTAAAGTGCTTTCTCCAGAACTATGGTCACCTAGACTACCATCTGTTGCCATAATTTATAGCATATGGCCAAATGAATCCCTACGTCTGCGTCATCGTTAAGCCCCGCCCACAACAGGAAGTAAATATCAATGTCGATTTCTAGCTGAGAAGAATGGTTTTTTTGTGGGTGTTATGCTATAGTGTGAATTAAAATTATAATATATTTAGTTTATAGACTACCTTGAAAGGGTTTTGGTGATATTAAAAAAAAATTATTTTTTTTCATTCAACCTACCCTTTAAAATTTGATTTCATGACATAACATGTGATGTGAGGAATGATCAGTGGGGACCAGCGAATCGGTCGTGGAGAGTCTAGTAGATTTACATAACATGGGACCAGTGTGATGGGATGAGTGAGGGGTTAGTCACTCTGCCACCAGTAGGATTGGTATGCTGCCACCAGGTCCTGTCTTAGCTAGCTACAGCTGCAGGTTTTACACTGAGTGTGGGTAAGAAATCTTATAGATAAATACGAGATTAAAACAGAGGACACACAACTGGCACAAACTATTCCTTTTATACTAAAGTCCACAGATCTCCAAATATAGTAACATTCACACTTTAACAGATACTTCTACAACACACACTGGAAGGGTGACAAAAAGAATAGGCTAAACACATACAGGTGACAATGAATAAAGGATGACAGACAGAACAATGATACTTAGAATAATGATGAACACACCCATACACACATACAGGTGACAATGAATAAAGGATGACAGACACAGAATAGAATAATAATGAACAAACACATACACACATACACGCACACACATACACACAGGAGGTTCATGTGAGGCCGTCCCTCCACAACTAGCAAATCGGTCGTGGAGAAAAAAATCAGAAATTCTACTGAAAACCTACTCAGGAGAAAGACTGCAAGTGGTAGGTGGTGGTCAAATACAAGAGAATGAAAGTGGAGCTACCTTTGTTAGTAGTAGAAGGGAACGGTCCCTCTTTGTTAGGTCGGAATTGGCTTAACACTATCCAGCTGGACTGGAAAGAAATCAAGTATGTCTCCACCGAGTTGAATTCTCTTTTACAAAAGTATGCAGGTCTGTTCAAGAATGAATTGGGTACCATGGCTGGAATCCAGGCAAAGCTCGCGGTTAAGCCGGATGCTGTACCGAAATTTTTCAGAGCTCGTCCCGTACCATATGCATTGAAAAAAAAAATTAAAAGAGATTTAGAGCGATTGGAGCAGAGTGGAGAAATTGAGAAGGTCAACTACAGTGACTGGGCTACTCCTGTGGTACCTGTTCCTAAGCCAGATGGATCAGTGAGGCTCTGTGGAGATTTTAAGGTGACTGTTAACCCAGTATTATCAATAGATAAGCACCCAATTCCAAAACCTGAAGATCTTTAGACAGTCGTAACTGGGGGTAAAAAATTTACAAAAATTGATTTATCTCAAGCATATCAACAAATGATTTTAAATCCTGCTGATCGAAAATTTACTACTATAAATACACACAAAGGTTTATATCAATACAGGAGATTGCCGTTTGGGATAGCCTCTGGCCCCTGTAATTTTTCAACAAGCGATGGAAAATATATTACAGGGCCTTCCAAGGGTCATGTTATCTTGATGATATTTTGGTGACCGGTGAAACTATTAGAGGATTGGAAACAAGTGGACTGAGATTGAAGCGGGCCAAGTGTTCTTTTATGCAGTCACTACCTGGGATACCGTATCAATGCTGATGGGTTACACACCACTGAAGAAAAGGATTGCCAGAAGGCGTTTCAGAAACTAAATGAACAATTGATTTCTAGACCAGTGTTGGTTCACTATGATTCTTCATTACCATTGTAAATGGCTTGTGATGCTTCACCGTACGGAGTGCCCCCATCTGGCATGGTGTGGGAAATCACAGCACCCACTGAGTGGGTGCTGTGATTTCCCACACCATGCCAGATGGGTCAGAGAAACCAGTGGCTTATGGTTCAATGACTTTATCCAAGACTGAACAAAACTATCCTCAGATCGAAAAAAAGGCATTGGCCATTATTTTCGGTGTAAAAAAATTCCACCAGTACATTTATGGAAGAAAAATTACCCTCTTCACTGATCACAAACCATTAACAAAAACAGGGCTGCCAGCACTAGCTGCTGCCAGATTACAGAGATGGGCAATTACACTTTCTGCTTATCAGTATGACCTGATTTTTCGTCCTACAGGTAAACATGGAAATGCAGATTGTCTCTCACGTCTACCAAGTGATGATGATTTTTTCTGTGGTAGTACCACTACTGATGCTTCTTTATTTAACGTTCAACAACTGGGAGTTTTACCCATCAAGCCAGACCAATTGAAACAAGAGACAGCTCAAGACTTGGTGTTATCTAAGGTGTTACGCCACATGTTGGAAGGATGGCCGGGTCATGTAGAACCAGAACTACAGCCCTACTTCATCCGCAGGCAAGAATTGTGGAAGCGGGATGTCTGATGTGGGGAGTGAAAGTCAGAAGATGAAGTCGTTGGCTCGATTACATGTTTGGTGGCCAGTGGCCAGGAATTTATCACAGACTTTGCTGGACCATTCATGGGAAGTTCATCTTCGATAGTAGTTGATGCTCATTCAAAGTGGCCAGAATTAATACCAATGGCTTCCACCACTACGGAGAAAATGATTACAGAACTCCGAAAGATATTTGCAACTCATGGCTTACCGGAACAGCTAGTAAGTGATAATGGTGCACAGTTCACTTCATATGAATTTGAAGAATCAATCATATTCGAACTTGCATTTGATAAGAAGTTGGCCCCAATGATAACTCCTGGTACCCACTTCCCATCTCCACTGTGGTTTTCAACTAATACGGACTGGTTGAGTTCAAACTCTCTCCATTTGCTTTTCTTATCATGCCACTCCTTCTGACTGACTTGTTTACGAGCCACCTCTGAGGACACACTTGGCACTAAGATATCCAATCTTGTTCGAATTCGACGATTAAATAAGAGTTCAGCTGGTGATACATTAGTTGTTGCATTTGGTGTGCTGCGGTAACTTAACAAAAATCGTGCCAGCTTTGCTTCCAATGTCCCAGGATCTGATTTAGCTGATCTCATCGCTTGTTTAAATGTTTGCACGAACCTCTCTGCTTCACCATTGGCAGCTGGGTGGTAAGGAGCTGATCGTATATGTTTGATCCCATTTCGCCTCAAGAATTCACCAAACTCCTCCGAGGTAAATTGTGTTCCATTATCAGAAACAATCCACTCAGGTAAAATGTCGACCAAAAACATACTGGTGAAATTTCTTTATGCCAAATATAATAGAAAGAGCTTCTTTTTCCACCTGCAGATAATTCTGTTCAGCCTTTGTCAATGTTCTAGACCCATAAGCCACTGGTCTTTCACTCCCATTGGGAAAAACATGCGAAATAACAGCCCCCACACCATAAGGAGAAGCATCACAGGCTAACCTTAAGGGAAGTGATGAATCATAACTGCACTGGAAGATAACTGCTCCTTAAGTGAACAAAATGCTACTTACACTGTTTTTGAGTAACTGGTTCAGTGGACGAGCTGTGGTAGAAAAGGCCCGTAAAAATTTTCCATAATAGTTCACCAGTCCCAAAAATGCTCGAAGTTGTTGCTGGTTCTGTGAAAACTGCATAAAATAGCACTTACTTTTTTTTAAACGCAACCCCCATTCTTTTAATCGTTCCAGTACTTCCTCTAAGTGTGCAAGATGTTCTTGATCGTTTCTTCCAGTAATGAGAATGTCATCCAGGTAACATAATATTACTTGTGGTAATTGTGATTGATGCAACCCTTTGTCCATTAATGTTCAATTCCACATTAATTTCTGATGGTTTGTCTTGTACAGTATTGACTACTGTAAACATTCCCCACTCTCCAGTAGCACTTGCCGTTGGACAAGTTGAATCCTGCTCATGTGAATCACGTTCCTGTTCATGTGAATCAAGTTCTTGTTAGTGTGTAACAAATCGAGTCGTATAATGTCCTTTCGCGTAATGTCCAGACTTAGTAATCTCTTGTTTGGGGGCTTTACACACTCTGGCTATGTGGCCTTGCTTATCACAGTTATGACACTTTTGGTTCTTAATCGACATTTTTCTTGCATATGTCCAAGTTCCCACAACGAAAACAAGGTTTTCCTTTCCCCAATTGTATTCGATGAGTCTCTTAACTTTTGAATTGAGCTTTCATATCCTTAGCTTCTCTGCTAGCTGTATCCATCCCCTGAGCAATTTCTACTGCTTCCCGCAGGGTGAGATCCTTCTGTGTCAATAGCCTCTTTTGAATTGCTTCATTTAGCAGTCCACAAACCAATCTATCACGAAGTGCTTCCTCTCGATAGTCACGAAATTCACAATGTTCTGCTATTTAAATAGTGCTATATGCTTCTAGAAGGTTCTAGAATGACACAAAAAGTGACCAATGAAAATGCAGTAACTAATTACTGTTTACAATAACAAGAGTCCTAAGTTCACATACATTATAAAAACAAGTAAACGTCATGTAGACCAGTTATTGAGGTCTGAATCAAACATTACAGAAACCGATGTTACAGAAACTGAGATATTCGACAATGCGGATGTGCAAAGTTCCAATCCTATTCCAGTTCCTGAACCCTTGGACGATTCTCAATGCCATGAGTTTCCACTAATACTAACGACAAAAGCTCCCTGTTCAAAGAATTCTTGCATTTATATCTGTCATACTTAACCTTTTATTACACCCTCTACGATTTTCTTTTCCGAAAACATTTTATAAAGCTGTTCGAATAGCATCAAACGACAGTCTCGAAAAGAAGCTGTACATCGTATGCCCTAAGGAAAGCTGCAATGCCATTTACGAGGAAGGTCAGAAGATTTGTTACAATCCTTGTTATAGGAAAGTATGTCTGACTCATTTAGGCTTTGATAGGCAATTGTCCTTTGGGAAAATGAAATGGACACCTTTTAAGAACTTTCTGTTTATTCCCCCTTCGACATGGCTTAAGAAGATGTTTACATCAGAGGAGTTCACCACTCTCTTAGATCGAACCAGCAGTAGCTATGTTCCTTCAATGATGCAGGATATTTTTGATGGAAGGATTTGGAAAGATTTCACAGCACAGGGTTTTCTTGTCAGCAAATTCAACGTAGCATTGATGCTAAACGATTGGTTCAGGCCTTTCAAAAGATCCGAGTATAAAGTAGCTGCAATAATACTCACAGTGCTGAACTTACCAAGAGAGGAGAGATTTAAAAAGAAGTGGACAATGATAGCAGGTTAGACACTACATGGGGATAAAGGCTAGCAAAGAATCGTATAGGGAATAATAATTATATGTGTGTGGAGATAGTATATACTATTGTATACCTTTTTAGGGATCCTCACGAACCCCCAATTCACATAAACAACTTTCTTCAGGTGGTTCTCAGTGTGTGAGGGCAGCTCTGTTATCAGTAGCTTCTGATCTCCCAGCCATCAGAAAGATCACCCAATTTCTAGGTCACAAAGCTGACTTGGGTTGTACCAGATGCAAATTTCGGGCTGAACGTGAAGCAGGCACTGTTGGTGCATCAGTTACTATACACCCAAAGCTAGTGAGCCCAGGAAGCACCAGCAAGTTTGTTTGCAAGGAAATGAATACAGGAGTGCAACTACAAAATCAGCTGCTGCAGAGATAGCACAGAGAAATGGGGTCAGGTACTCAGAACTAGTTAGGCTTCCATACTTCGATATTGTTCGTATGGTAACAGTAGATCCGATGCATACGTTTCTGCTTGGCATGGTGAAGAGGGAAACGGAGCTAAATCTCGATGTGTTGACACCGGCAGAGAAAAAAATTTTCTACGAAGATTAAAGAAGGTCCGGCTGCCATATGATATCGGTAGACTACCTTCAAACATCTTCGATTATGATGGACTCAGAGCTGCTCAGTGGAAAACATATATAATAACATGTGCAAGACCATGTATGTACAAACTGCTACCACCGAGAGCATACAAAAGCCTTGTCCTACTGGCAAAAACAGTAAGCTATGTTTCTTCACCCATCCTCACACTGGGCAGCTTTGCAAAGAACACTCCAAGAACATCTTGTAGTATGGCAACTGGGCTGTTACAGTAAATTACCACATGTGCCTCCATATCCCAGATATAATCCTTGACTACGGGCCTCCTCATACTTTCTGGTGTTTTGATGTTAGCAGGCACCCCTAACAGCAATCGGTGTGTAGAGTTGGAAGTAGCCAATCGGTTCTTGAGGGATTTCAATTATAGCCACACAGACCTACCCAACATTGATGTATTGGACATTCCCACTGAAAGCCTTTATGGAAGTAACCTGGAGTACATCAAACCAAGGATTAGTATGGTCGCTGTTCAGTTAATGGACAAAACTTTTCGAGTGAATTTAACTCTACTGATCGTGGTAGTGCCATGTTTGTTGATGAAACATGTATGCTGTGTCCATATTTTGGTAAACTACTTCACAGTAACTGCTGTAATATGTCAGCAACCCAAAATTCACCATCTCTCTTATGTACATTGGATGAAGTTCAAGTCTGAGAAAGCAGACCCTCTATCAGACTTGTATATGGTTACGAGGAACTTTTATCGAACAGAATTCTCTCTCCACGGAGATTCTTATGCAGATGTGTACTTGTGAGTACTAAAGAGAATCCATCATTTTATTTCATTTCGGATCTGCCAAAATAGTGCATTGTAAGTAATATTGGGTAAACTAAGAATTGGGGGTTCATGCTTATGCAGAAAAAAAAAATTTTTTGTACTGTAGCTAGCTATCATTAAAGAACTTACTTGTGACAATATTATTAATTTTTTCACAGGATTTGAATTATAATTTGAACTCTTGAGTCACCACAATGAACATCAAACTGAGCTGAGTTATATTATCCTGTCTTTGTACTCTAGTCGACCCTTTTCCTCTTTTTAATTATTATGCTTGCTAATTGTCATGTATGACAATATTTGAGGTTAGTTCACTAGGTACTTGAGATCCGCTACTTATTCTATATAATGTGCACCATTATTCCAGCTAGCAAGTCATGCATGTGGCTTGTCATCTAGTCTAGTAAGGGTGAAGGACTGCATTCTTGTGCGTTACTGTCACCATATGTACTGATGAAAGTGCCAATTTACAATACCACACTGTAGACTAATGGCTTTACAGTGTCCATTATGAGGACAACCTGTAATTATATAATTTTCTCACAAGATGTCGATATTCAATTATTTTGAAGGGCAGAATGCTGAGGTTCTTACCAATATTTTTTCTGAAATGCCTTGTCATTTCATTTTGTTTGCGTGCCTTACACAGGTTCACATTGCACTTCATGCTTTGTTGATACCCTAAAATTATGTAAATTGGTTTTGGTCACAACACACACTGCCTTGTACTTCACTCTTCACATTAAGTAGCAGGTTTCTATCCAGAGGGTCTGGATTCACATTTGGGGAATTGGACTGAGTCGGATGATTTCTATCTGGAGGATCTCTAGGATCATGGTAATTAACCTCTCCCCTAACTCCTTTCAGGTTGGCATCTGCCTATCATGTTTTACATGAACAAACAATTCCCCCGCCTATTAAGCTCAGTCAAATCAACTATTCTACACAGCAAAATGACTATACAGCTCTATTGGAAGTTGATTTTAGATATGGACAAACAGTCCAGCAGCTTAATTTAAGGACTGAGCTAGCAGTGCAGGGGTGCTGGAAGCTATTTTTGACTGAGGGGGCACTCGCATCATTGTACAGTGTGCATTTCAACGAATTATTGATCACATCTTTTCCTTCTATCATTTAGCTATAAATTCATTAGCTACGGCATTAAGGTCTATGTCATCTAATGGCTACTAAGGAGTGCCTCCAAGGCCCCCCCAGTTCAATCTGGGGGGCCAGTGCCCCCCCGACCCCCCTGCTTCCAGCACCTATGCAGTGTATTTACATAGCTGTATATCACACCTTGTCTAGTTCAGGAAATCACCTATTCATTCCAGATTATGCTGGCATAATTTATAAGGCTGGTCCTACTCGTCTGTTGGGGGGGGGGGGGGGGGGGGGAAGCTGTAGAAATTGCACTCATGACTCTATACTACCTATCATGTCATAATTATGCATACTTATTATCACATTCCTTTTTGGGTCATGTGGATCCAGTGGCAGATTCAGGGAGAAGCGCGAGAGGCGTGCGCCCCCACGCCGCGCTGCGTATCGATACGTCACGGATGTTTTTTGATTACAACTTAGTCGTTTAATTTAACATACGGTAGGGGCGTGTCAACCATAGCAACCACAATGCTTGTACATAGCAACTCATGCACAACTTCCTGGAGTTGTGGAATGGAAACTATTCATGCTGGAGCCTAGAGCTTTGGTTATCAGAGAGCGCGGTAGCGCTCTCTATGTAGGGATGACCTATGACCCTCCATAGGACTAATACAAAATGAAGTTGGATTTTCTCAGAAAACAGTAAGTTGTAGCTGCTATGACTGCTTACCCTGTATTTCATGCACATTCTTATCATGCAGGAGAATTTTGGAGGCTGAAAGACTTAACACGGAAGAGCAGTAAAAATGCACTTTTTCATGATTTCTTATTTTCTTGTTCTTAATCATAATATTCATCATAATAATGGCACGATCTGCAGAAAAATTGGGCCGTGCTTGGGTCATGTTCTATATATGAATCTGTTCCATTTTACTCGGACCAGGTCCACGTCCCATCGGTTTAGCTTCTAGTTCACTCAGAAAAAAGCCTCTTTCTTAATAGCCTGCCAACTAACGAGCAGCCATTAAGCACGAACGCGCATGCGTGCGTATAATAGTTGCCATGACATAACGTAGTTCAGCTGTCTTTCGAGCGAATGTGGTGTATTTCTTGACTTCCAAAGCGTAACTTTGACAATTTTTGAGATAAGTTACTAGCTATCTATAGCTAACCTTTGAGATAAGTTAGTTAGCTATATTTAAAAAAACTCCCAAGCCAGCTAACTAGCTAGGTAGCTACCTGTGAAATACACAGGAAGTTACATTTACTAGCTGGCTAATTGCAAGGCCTATAGCCTGTATTTACACTATTTATTAAACAACTAACAAACAAACTAACAACAGCAATTCATGTAGCTATAATATTACCTATCTTATACATTGTATACTATATCATATTTTACTTAGCGAGGCCTATACAGCCTGTATAGCTACACACTATAAAACAACAATTCATAGCTATATTACCTATCTATTACGATAATTATGGCTTCGGCAAAGTGAAACAGTACCATGATAAGCACAAAAATGATATGAAAACCAAATTTAAACAATATTATGAAAAGAACAAAGAAGATATGAGATCAAAATTCAAACAAAATTATGAAAAGAGTAAAGATGCCATGAAATCAAAATTTAAACAAAATTACGAAGAGAGAAAAGATGCTGCAAAATACAAATCTAGGCTAAATTATGAAAAGAACAAAAATGCCATGAAGTCTAAATTTAAACTGTATTATGAAAAAAAACAAAGATGCCATGAAATCTGAATTTAAACAGCATTATGCAAAGAACATAGATGCCCTCACCCAAAAAATGAAAGAGTACAATAAAAAGCACAAATTTTCTATTAAATCCAAAATGAATGCATATTATAAAAAAAATAAAGAACGTCTCTGCTCTCTCAGGAGAAAAATTACCGAAAAAACTGTGACAAAATGAAAGCAGCTAGTTGTGCCTACTATAGATTTAATACTGAAGCAAGGAAAGCTGCTTATTCAAGGAAGGCAAAAGCTGTTATAAAAAGAGCTAGACAGTACTATGCCAAGAACAGAGCCTACATTTGTGCTAATCAAAGGCGAAAGTATGAATTAGCAGAACCAAAGCCACTGGCTAAAATGTTTTATGTACACAAAATAAAGAAAAATCTGATGTGCAATACTAGATTGTTGTCTAAACTAATAGACACTTTTGAAAACGAGCATACCAGTGCATCCAATAAGATACCAAAAGGCAATCGCAAGACTGCAATTTCTAATCTGGCAGCACAGAGAGTTGTATGCAAAGCTATGCAGGTACGCAAGCAATATGTCGGTGCCTTGCTCAAAGCTGTCAGATATATAAATGCACTTAAAATCAAAGAAATGGCAGACTTTGGTGAGGGTTTGCACTCGGCTCATAGTGAGCCATACTTCTATGATTCTGCATACCTCTTTGTAAAAAGGCCTGATATTTTGACTATAGACCAAAGTGGGATATGTAGGCAAGAAGAGAATGTTTCTGAGAGTACTGTTAGTAATATCCCACATACATGGAAATGTAGTACAAAGTGCAAACCTCTCACCGAGTCAGAAGTGAGTAGTATACTTGATTTTAAGTCACAGTTCGAGAACCGGATTCATGAACTGTCACAGGTTTTGGACAATATTGATGGTGGTTGTCCAAACTACCATTACAGTAAGGATTTAAGTAGTCAATCTAGAGAACTCAAAGGGCACAGCTTACTCTGTTACACGGGTACAGAATGCAAAAGCAGACTTAGGATTCTGAGATCAGCTGCCACTCATTATCCTATTTTGCGTTCTTTATTACGTGCTGTGTATGTTACTATTAATAGCCTGCACAGTGTATCTAAGCTTGATGAAGCACTCAAGTCTGGTGACTTTGCCTTTCTAATGAACAATATAGATGGTGATTCTGAATCTCTTTTGAGTAATGATGTGGAAAAACCTCATGAGCTTACTGAAATAGCACACTCAGTCCTGAGAAGGAGAGATCTAGAATTGCATCTTCATGTCACTCATGCTGGGCTAATAGCTGAGTATCAAAAGGCAGTTGAGGACTATCCTCAGAATCCATGCTGTAGCTGTCAGCAGTTACATCAACGCAGAAACGTAACCAAAGTTAATTTCTCAAATAAATTGGGAAACACTGTGTGGCCTGCGCTGAAACAGTTCATGCTAAGAGACAACAAACAAGTTGCAGATGAGACACATTTCATGTGCAACTACTGTAAATCTAGTATGAAACATGATAAAATGCCACCACGCTGTGTGCTCAATGGTTTAGAGGTGATTCCCATTCCAGAAGAGCTGAAAAATTTGGATTGCTTGAGTAAGCAGTTCATTCAACGTGCCAAAAGTTATCAAACTGTTGTTAGGTTAGGCACTTACACAAATAAAGTACCCACATACAATTCATTACAGGCATGCAGGGTACAATGTTCTTCCTTCCTTTGCCTCTGGGAAAGACCCTAAAGACTTTTAGATCAGGTTAACCATCCAGTTACATCTCTAGCCAGTCCTGAACTCTATATCATAGTCAATGGTAAGCCTACCACTAACAAAATGGTGTGGCGCAGCCTTGTGAATGTCAAAGATATCAAGAGAGCTGTAGAGAAGCTCAGACAAATCAACTGGCTTTATAAAGACGTAGATGACAGTTCTCTAGACACAACACTCAAGGAAGTCGTAGAAGTAGTAAGTAACGCTTCTAGCACTATCTCCACCTTCTCTTCCTGTACAATAATGTCTTATCTATGCTCTGATTACATGGAGTGTATACGTACAGTCATCCCACCTTCCCATTGATTCATTCAATTTTCACACTAAAATGTTTTCATTACCAAAAAGGCTGCATAACTATGGACAATTGCATAATTCATGATTCATTTAATTCACTGGTACAATTGAATGTAGCTACTCATTTCACTGCATGTACTTGGTGCTCACAATTCAACCTCTGATAAAGGACAGTCTCAACAACCTAAAGCATGCTAAGAGTGACTGCTAATAGATTTTCACCTCTGAAAGAGGAGAGCCTCTAGTATTCTACTATTAGGGAGGTTTCAATATTATAGTCAGATGCCAGTAGCTATTATGGTAGATGTCAATTAGCTACAATAATTCCATTCATAGGCTTGATGTAGGGATGATAATAAGTCAAACCTTTTTCTTTCCACAATTTCTTCCCTTGTTTCTTTATTTTTTTGTACACTGTTTTTTGTCATCCCTACATCACCTTTCATTTTTTTTAAATGTTTTTTCCCTTACTTGTAACAATACATGTAGCTAGATAATATAAGTGAGTATACAAATAAGATCACAGAGTTATCCTGGAGAAGCTGTGCAGGGTTTGTGGCAAGCTTATAGCCACAAAATCAGGGCATCTGATGACCTACTCAACATCTTTGGGGTGTCGGCAGAATCTGATAACCCAAACATGCACTTTTTGCCATGCTTGCAAACTTGTCACAGAGCTACCACTACCTGCCAACATAGAACAGTGATTATTGAGGGGTGGTGTAGGCATAATGACAGTTCTTGTACTGTTTGTGAGCACTACACAGTGATTCAGAGACTACCGAGAGACCTTCCCCAAAGCAACTGTGCTCCCAAAAATGCACATGTTAGAAGAGCATGTCGTGGCATGGCTCCACAGATAGCATGCAGGGTTCGGGTTACGGAGAACAAGGAGCCGAGAGTATCCATGCGTACTTTAACTCGCTTGCATAGAACATCCTGGCCCATGTCAGGCCAAAACTATTCATCTCATTACATTGTTAAATTTTAAAAAAAAAAATGTGCTAGCGGCAATTAAGTCAGACCGGATGTAGTGTAAAAAAAAATTGTAATTGTATCCTGTCTAACATGACAAGATTGGTACTGAAATAGCGCTATATGACCTTTGTGCTAATATAAACAATGCTGGAGTCACCTTTACCACGTGCTAAGTTCTAGAACAACAGGTTAGCGTTTGTCCTGGTTCTTCATAGTGAAGATACAGGAGTTTTAACTGAGGTACTTCATAACAAGGCATGCAAAGGGGTGAGAGAAAAAGATGTCTGGAGGAGAGGCTAGAGTTTTTGAAGAGGTGAGACTTACTGGTTAAGTAGATCAAGGAATGGTGTATCTGGTTCTGTTACAGCTTTCTACTGTCTATTTTTTTTTCTTTCTGTTATAAGAAAAGGAAAAAATCTACATCATAAACTTCATATCATCATACTTACAGGTCCTAAATATGTACCCGTATCAATGTCAGAGGGTGCAATATGAAGCAAGTGGTGTACTTTAGTCGATCAACTGGATCAGAAAGGTCCTTCCACAGGGAGGCGTTGCCCTTCCACAGTGAAATGGCAAGTCGCTGGAAAAGATGACACATTGAATAAAACATCCGTGACGTACGATAATTATATTAATAGCTGTAGCGACCACTTACCTATTAATTGGTGCGGAATGTCTAGAAAGAGGCAATTGGCACTGTCCGCCTTTTTTTCTTCAAGCAAAAGGATAGAAAATGAAGAAGGTACTGGAAGTGGGAATGCTGGATCGGGTGAACAGCTGCAACAGCCTCATGGTGGTACTGGAAGTGGGCAGTGAATGAACAGGTACTACCAAGTAATGCATGGAATCATAGATAAAAGAAGGAGGAGGGATTGGAAACGTTTTGTATTAGTACTACGTAAATGACGTCACTTCCTGCTTTGTTGGCGCGTTTCTCATAATTATGGCGCGCTCTATCTAGCTAGCTCAGACCTCTAGCTTATTATGCTTATATTTAGTACTGTATGGACGTAGCCGCTACATCATAGTTACTGTGGTGCTTTATCAACAAAAGGCAAGTCTTGGATCTACGTTTTATCTATGGTTTCACCTGGCTCATATCCTTTGTGTAGTTTTTTTACTGAGAGAGGAGCAGCAAAGTGACTACTGTAAGTTAAGTTATGTTTTTTGGTGTGTATGATAATAGTAGGATTAGCTTTATACAAACTGCATAGAGTGAAACAGTATTAATAACCCATAGAAGACGTAAAATCTGTGGGGTTTTCCCATGATAGTGAGACACAAAAATAGCTGAATTACTTAGTTAAAGCCATGAATGACTGTATAAATTATTTCATGATGACTACTGTATAGATGGGTGGGCGCAAATTTCGTCTTGGAAAAAGAAAAAATGATGAGAGAAAGCGGCAGATGGAAGGAAGAAATAAGCCTGGAAGGCCCCCCAAAACTAAGAAGGTATACCCAGTTAAAATAATATCGAATGTAAACAGTTAAATCTTGCTTGGATTCTGCTCAGTCACTGAGGGTTCAACGTTCCTTTGCCATGGAACCTGTCAGGGGAAACTCCAGTAGAAAAAAGCGATTATTTCAGGGTTGTGAGATGATTGACAACTAAGTAACTATAACAATACATAGATGATCACAGCAGCACAGCAATGATGAGAAAATTGATCAGCTGAGAGTCTCTTTCCTTGAAGATCTACCAGAACCCTGACATATTTCTTCAAGAGGTGAGATTCTGGATAAGGAAATGGAATGATGTACCTGAGACTCTTTCTCAAGTTTTGAGTGTAAATGATATTCCCTAATATTATCACTATTTTCAGAATTCTAACAATTATTCTGGTGGTAATTCAGCCTTGAAATACATCAAAACTGATTCACGATCTACTATGGGACAGAAGCGTCTCAATTCATTGTTACTTCTTTATATTCATAAGGACAATCCTCTATAATTATTATGACCGTATTGTTGACATATTTTCTAACAAATATCCCAGAAGAATGCTTTTACAGAATCCTTTATCAGAGACAGATCAATGAATCCTAGCTAGATTGTATGCACTTTCAATTATCCCCCTTATGCATGATGGCTAGCCACAAAGGTTTGGATGGTACAATATAATTCATTGCAGTTTACGCGTCCAAAACGGTGGTTAGACCAAAGTGGGCGTGGTCAGGCAAAAAATTTTCCCCACACATACACAGCGTCTCCCCCCTTTCAAAATCCTAGATCCGCCACTGATCTCTCTTATAGCCATGCTTTTATGATTCATGCTATTAACTTTTTATACTCGCTGTTAGTTAGTTGATTTCAATAGGTTATGGGCCCAGACATGACTGTCTGAACTTTTAGTAAGCTAGTAGTGAGTTTGAGAATCGGTAGATAGAAAAAGCATGATGGCAGAAGGGAAAATATTGTCTATCATACCACTGAATGGCAGTTACTATCCGACCAGTGTAGGATGGTACTTATCAAGGAATGTCTATGGGGGAACTGAAGAATAACCAGATCCAGATTGTTGGGGATCTTGAGCTAGTTTTGACCGGCCCAAACCCAACTGAGTCAGAGAAGTAAAAGTATTTTAAATTTTATCTCTAACTGAAATGACCGCCTCGTGGCTTTCTTTTTATAGCCAGGCATAAATGTGGGTGTGTGCATGATGAATATCATTAGCACACAAATAACCACATAATCAGCAAAAGTGTTAATTGTACTCGATGTCCTTGAGGAGAGTCTCCAACATCTCCCCCTCCTTTTTGTGGCGGTAGCCACTGTAGCTGAGGTGTGTCTGTCCTTTCCACGCTCCAATCTTGCCTGCTCAATGCATCTGCATTCGAATTAGCTGACCCTTGTTTGTATCTGATTTCAAAATCGAAATGTTGCAAGGCCAAAACCCATCTCATTACTTTTGGTCCTGCCTTCGTTAGTTGTCTCCAGTAAGTGAGTGCCTTGTGGTCGGTCACCACAACAAACTTGGCTCCCAACAGGTACAACGCAAAGTGGAGCACTCCCTCCACCATGGCCAATGCTTCCAACTCAATTATAGCATAGTTGGCTTCTCTTGGGAGCAACTTTCTGCTCCAATAAGCAATGGGATGAAGTCCATCCTCCCACTCTTGTGCCAATACAGCCCCTAGTCCAACACCGCTGGCGTCTGTAGCCAGAGCAAACTGCTTGGTGAAGTCTGGAGCCTTCAAAACTGGTTGTGCCACCAGTACCTCTTTGATTTTCTCAAAGGTCTGGTCCAGTTAATCTTGTCCGGTGATTCCTTTCTTGTGGCATCTGTCAATGGAGCAACTATGGTTGCCTGATTGGGAATGAATCTTCTGTAGAAATTGACTAGTCCCGAAAATGCCCTCATACTCTTCTTCGTCACTGGCCTGACATATTGCTGAATTGCCTTAATTTTTTGCCTCTTGAACTGACATCTTGCCATTTCCCACTCTATATCCCAGAAAATTTAGAGTAGCTCCTCCCAAGTGACACTTCTTCAATTTGATCACAGGTAATCTTTCTACAGAATCACTCGTATGATTTTGTATATGATCCATAGACTGATTCTATAGCTGATTTTTCTTGGTCAAATCATCTGTTGAATCAATAATTGATTTGATTGTGCAGGAATCAATGCGTGATTTTTATATTTGATTTGGAATCATATGTATGATCAGGCATTGATTTCACACTGTAAAATCAGTTATGCAATACACATATGATTCCATATGTGATTCATAGATTGGTTGAATAAGTGATTTTGTTCGACAAATCATCTGTTTAATCAATTGTTGATTTTATTGTGTATGAATCAAAACCTGATTTCATTATTGATTTCATAAAAATGGATTACAGCACAGTCATGTGATATCAACGTCATTGACAGTCATATGTATCCAACAAGTGAAGTGTTATATCAGCACCTATTTCAGTCCTTCACAGAGCATTTTCATTCTCCTTTAAGTTTCTAGTATTTAAAGCATTATATACACTATACGTATACTCATTCAATAAGTGTGTATTGAGAGGGGTATAGTTGTGTGACCACTAAGATATATAGCTAATCTCCTAGTCACAAACCTCAATGCCATCGATTAATTTGACCTCTGGTACAGTAATCCCAATCCTTGAAAAGGAGGAGTGCACATGATAATAATAAACCTGGGGACCATATTATATCATTGGTATGGTCCTAAACATAATCATCATTGATAAATCCATCTAACTAACAAATTGCTATTAAGAATAGATCTCTTGGTTTACTTTATGTACCACATGCATAGGTGGAGGAACATAAATAATTACCTGGGGGGGCCAACCCCAAACCCCCATTGCACCATGCATACCTGACAATTAATTAAAAAACAAGAGTCAAAATTCAGTCAACACAAACAAGTTATATACGTAACAGTAAGTTCCAAAATAATTCTTCCTACCGATTCGTTTAGTTCAACAAATTCTTTTGCTACTTGGTAGCTAAACCTCAATTTTGTCTGTCATATCTTTAGAGTGATTTTCATGTTTGCATATTAATTGTCAATAGAGTTTAAAATGTTTCACTTTGCACATGCAGTCATGTATAATTGTTTCCTACAATGACAAATATTTGAATGAAATCTGGGGGGCCAAAACCATAAAAAATCTGGGGGCCATGGCCCCCTGGCCCCCCTGGTTCCTCCGCCTATGACATGGTTAAGTGATGGAAGAAATAATTATGAAGTATTGTAACTTGTATGGATGGAGTTATTGATTAACTTTTCTTAGAGGTCGAGCAAAAATTAATAGTCTAGCTCTTGTTAATTTTAACATGCTGCTGGTTAATTACACAAGCCTTATACAATAAATCATGTATGTGCTTGTATAAGACCACAATGTCATGTAGTCTAATAAACCAGTTGTAATACAATCCTCTCTATTTGTTTTGTGTGCTTAAAATTTAGCTCACCAATCACTTCGTAACAACTCTATTTCATTGACAGCAAGCATGCCATGATCAGGCTTGTGCTGACATAATCATTCAGGTCACATCTTTAATTCGATATAGCTGCACTGTAAAGTACCGAGAACATAGTCGATTGAGTTCTAAATATTAGGGATCATCGATAACACTATACACTATGAGTGCAAAAAATTTCTTCTAAATAAAAAGTGAAGTAGGGATAGCCATAAAATTTAGCTGCATTCCTATCACTCCTACCCTCCTAATTTCAATAATCACGCCTATATAATATATCACCCAACTTAAATCCCTACTCTTCACTCCCCCTTCAGCAATAAGTGAGTCAAGTAACCCCTTACTCGTACCCATCACCAAACTCAAGAATCACAGCAATAATGTTATTATAAAACTACTATTCCTACTTCACTCCTTAGGAGTGATAATGGTATTCATAGTTTGACCTCCAATTCCAAGGGACCTATAGGACACTAAAACTCCCCAATTGTATTTCCTAAAGGGAGCAATCCTGCCAATTGGTAGGTGGGATCATGACCCGATCAGTCAAAATATAGTCGATCCTGCAACTTAATGAATATTAGGGATCATCAATAGTGCTATACACTATAGCGGTATTCATAGTTTGACCTCCAATTCCAAGGGACCTATAGGACACTAAAACTCCCCAATTGTATTTCCTAAAGGGAGCAATCCTGCCAATTGGTAGGTGGGATCATGACCCGATCAGTCAAAATATAGTCGATCCTGCAACTTAATGAATATTAGGAATCATCAATAGTGCTATACACTATAGCGGTATTCATAGTTTGACCTCCAATTCCAAGGGACCTATAGGACACCAACTCCCCAGTTGTATTTCCTGAAGGGGGCAATCCTGCCAGTTGGTAGGTGGGGTCACGACCACATCAGTCGAAATATAGCCGATTGAGGGGTGCTGGATATCACTATACACTGTAATATGAGAAGTATAAGTAGCAAGTGAGGGAGTATACCTTGTATTAGGAGGACCATTCATTTCTGGCTTCCCAACTTTACTTAATGGCTATAAACTAAGAGTTGGAGATGACCTAGACAATGATCAGAGTTGGAAATGAGTGAATATAGCTTTTCAACTTTGATTTTCTCATCGTATTCTATGGGTCACCATATTCTATTATGGTTGTTGGTGTCACTTCGATCACAAGATAATACGAGGGTGAACCCCTAATCAACTTAAACAATCAGCATAAACGCCCTAATTAGATTCACCATAATAGATTATACTTGAACCGAGATAAAAACAAGAGGCTAACAGAGACTAAATGCAACACAAATCAGAAGCTTAAATACATTCACAAGTGGATGATTTAAGTTTAACCACACAGTATAGTTATCAATACATAAGATAGTTAACAGTATTCCACAGCAGGTACAACTTCAAACAGTTATGTGTGGTTTGAGAAATTTAATTGAGTAAATTGAAACAACAACACAAAATAACAACAACAGCAAAACAAAACAAAGCAACAACCATCAGAATATGTATAGTTCATCAATATCAACAGTCAATTTTAACTCTAGCTCCTAAGAGAATCACACAACCTGCAATTCATATAATCAGTGTGTTATTACTGTTGAATGGGTGATTTAAAAATACCAGCCATGTTAGCCAGCCATCTAGGCTGTTACCATCGGACACCACGTGGAGGTATGACTGGATTCATGTCCGACACAACATACAACACAGACAATAATTAAGACATACAACACAAATAATAATGCATGGATGTTGTGTGCATTAATAGAACATAAAATAAAAGCATGTGGTGCATCTGGGGGCATGTCGTCCAGGCATGTAGAAAAACAATAAGGAATAACGTAAAACACATACATTGGATCCATGGATGTTGTGTGCATTAAGAGAACACAAAATAAGGGCATGTGGTGCATCTGGGGGCATGTCATCCAGGCATGTAAAAACAAACAGGCAACAAAAAATGGGGGAGGGAAGGATATGGGTCCATCAATCTAAATTTAAAAAAAAGGTAGCATGGAGTGAGTAGAATAACATGTTCATCATGCAGATTCATGCTTTGTAACCCATAAAGTCGTTGTCAAATTATCTGTAGTCCCAACAATGCCAACTCCAGGGGGTAATGGATACAATTGGGACCCAAAATTTTGTCATTAAGTTTGACTTTGTAGAGCTTTTAGAGCTATAATTATAATAATTACAAGTAAAACATAACCACAAAAAGCAATTTGACATGTGACTACTCTGACCCTACATGACACATGGACCCTGGTAGCTGGAAAGTTATAGTAGCTAGCAGCTAATCATTGACAAGTGACTCACCTACTTTGGCAGCTCAGACACAAAGTAAAAGGGTTCATTGGCCTTCGTAGCAGCAAGAACACATCGGCATAAGAACCGTCTAGGACTAATGATCCGATCCCTTTGGTACAAGTTCTTGGTTACCATGAACTTCTTTGATAAAGGGTCTGCAGTCTCTGATTTGAACTTCAACCATGTCACATAGGAGAGGTAATGAAGCTTTGCCTGAGCATCCACAACTACAGTAATAGTGAAGAAGTACCTTACCACTCCAAAGTAAGGAGCCAGCACATTCTCATCATCGACAAACACAGCTTTCACTACACTGCTGCGGTCTGAGGAATTGAAATCACTGGAAACGTTCTGTCCATTAACTGAGCAACGACCATACTTGTGAAGTCTAGGTTGAATGTAATCTAGATGGCTGCCATATAGGTCTTCAAAAAATCTCCTCAACTCAATGAGCAAAGACGGCTCAATCTTCAAGTTTCGCTTGCATGGATGGTGGAGTTTGATGGGCCAATTCCTTACATCACCTTTGTCTAATGCTATCTGGAGGTCAAATCTTGACTCTGGAGGTGAAGAAAGTGCAGAGAGAACCCAAAAGGTCCGTGGGTAGGAATGGAGCTGTGGATCACTGTCTGCTGGTGTGTCTACAAACTCTTTCAAGCTAGAGGGGATGTTAGAAGCTTCTATAGTTGGGAGATTTGAGTTGAAGGACAATGAGCCTCTCATAAACCTGTTGGCCACTTCAACTTCTACTGACCTGTTGCTGTTAGGTGTACCTGCCATCACACCATTTAACCTCTCGTAGCTAAAACACCAAAAGGTATGTGGTGGACCGAGGTCAAGGATGATGTCAGGTAAATGGAGACTCATGTGATAATTAACTGAAACAGCCCACTTGCCATAGACCTTGCAAAAAAGTTCATGATGCTCATGTAACATCCTGTACAGAGATGCAATTGTGTCTAGCGAGAAGGAGGGAGCTACTATGGTTGCTACTATTTCTGATAGCAGAACTAATGATTTGTATGCCATCTGCGGAAGAAGTTTGTACATGCAAGGGACTGCACATACAATGATGTATGTTTTCCACTGGTCAGCAGTAACACCAGTTACTCCGTCATTATCAAACATGCTTGATGGCAACCTTCCTATGTCATACGGGATCCTTATACTTTTCAATCTCCGTACCAACTCACATTTTTCTCTGGATGACAACAACGTAAGATTCAGCTCTGTCTCTCTTCTGACCATCCCAAGAAGAAAGGTGTGCATGGGATCAACCGTTGTCATTCGGACAATATCAAAGTACGGGAGCCTGGTTAGTTCCGAGTACCTCACCCCATTCTTCTGTGCGATACGTGTGGCTTCTGCTCGTGTGGTCGCACATCTGAATTCCTCGGCCTGTGTGAGTACCTCTTCGTGAGTTCTTGCTGTAATTGATGTTGATGTGTAGTATGACATTTTTCCAGATGCCCCTACAGTGCCTGGTTCCCGTTCAGCCTGAAACTTGCACCTAGAGCAACCAAAATCAGCCTTATGGCCAAGGAATTGTGTTATTTTTCGCATGGCAGGCAGGTCTGTAGCTACAGCTAGAAGAGCAGCTCTCACACACTGTGATCCATCTTGGTTGAGTGGGGTTCCTTTCCACAACTCTAGTAGGTCATCAACTAGTGGTTGGAGGAAGCTGTTAATGTGAGTTGGAGGTTCGTCTGGTCCTGGAATAATACCTACATAATTATGATAATTCTGTTTAAAGTCTTTTACATTCATTTCTATCTTATTATATTGGTGCCCATCTATTATTGTACACATATATACCTGCTATTATCGTCCATTTTTTCTTATATCTCTCTTCCCGGGGCAAATTGAGGACTGTCATCATTATAGCTGCCACTTTGTATTCAGATCTTTTGAAGGGCCTGAACCAATCAACATTCAACATCAGAGCCAAATTAAATTTACTGTCAAAGAATCCCTGGGATGCAAATTTCTGCCAAATGTGACCATCTTTAACGTCCTTAAGAATGGAGTCGCTCCTCACACTTGGGTACTCTAGTAGTGAAACAAATTCTTCTGATGTATAGAATTTCTTCAGCCATGTGGAAGGAGCAACGAATTGAAATTTTTTGTATGCAGTCCACTTTTGTCTTCCATGGGACAATCTTCTCCTGTATCCAAGAGATGTTCCGCACAATCTACCAAAGATAGTACTGTTGCAATTTTGCTCTCCAACATTATGTAGAGCAAAACATTTTTCATTAGGACACACTGAGTAAATTTTCTTGTCCATTACAGTATGAATATCAGCATTTTGGACTGCCGATGTTAAAGTCGTGGGGAAAAATAAATGTAGTGGATGCTTGATAATTGCTAGTATCATTGAGATGAATGCAAGAACACAAGTGGCTGCTTTGTTTGTGATCTGAAAACGATCTTGTATTCTGAAAAAAACAATCAAAATCCACCGGAGAAATATGAAATTCTCCCCATCACTGCTGACAATGTGTTCATTCACATCCGCACCAGGATCATCATCATCATCATCATCATCATCATCATCATCATCATAGTCACCATCACCATTATCTATGAATTCATCATTAGCATTGAAGTCTTCACCACTATTATCACTATCATCATCACTATCATCATTGTTGTCACCCCTATCATCGACACCGTCATTATTGCAGTGACCAAGATTGCTTCCATTGCCATCATCATTATCAGTGGACATGGCACACTCTTCTTCTTCCAATTCTTTAAGTATTAGTAGTAATGATGTATAATGCAGGACTAACAATACTCTGTATATAGCTACATAGTAAAAACTATATAACTTACCAACTGATGGATTCAACATGTCACCATAAACTGAAAGATGGTTTCTTGTTGTGGAATATGAAACATATTTAGTTCCTCTACAGAAACCACACACACATCTGTACCTCTTTCTAGAGCGAGTAATATTAGTAGCCATGTTGCTATGTGGGCTGGGGCACATAACTCAGAGCATGCGCATCGTGAATATCTACTGCGCAAGCTCATAGTAACTCTAGGTTACGGATCCGTATAGAGAAGATGGATCTTAACGGCCACGGTGAGTACAATTGGCATGCTTCACGCTCGAGCCATCAGGTCATTATGGAGGAGTTGCGCAGCATGCGTGCAGAGAATGCTAGTATACTTAAAAGCGTGGAGAGGGTTGAAAGAGGTAAGTATGTTAATTGCTAACTAAGCTGTAGGTACGTATAATTGATGTGGCTATTGACCAGAATGCCGTGATATGATGAAAATAATGCAGGAAAGGCTAGGAAAAGTGGAAGAAGGTTAAGGTTTATACTTATTACACATTTCAGATAATATAGCTAACACTTGCATGATTGTAGCTATTGCAGGACCTGTTAGGAAGAGTTCGAGTTTAACTGAATTAATACCAATGGTGAGTGAGTACTTTATAACTAAGCTGATCCATAATAATTACTAACACTTAAGGAATCACTGCAAGATGTTTTTGATAGTGAAGATATGAGGGGGGTGTTACAATACGATAGAAAATGTTGGAGTGAGATAGAAGAAGATGTAAAGGAGAAAATGATAGACCTGTTGAAGAATAACTTAATAGCAATGAGAAGAGAGGTATGAAATACACGTAATACATGTAACTATTATTATCACTACATTGTGTACAGGTTCCACCAGAGAGAGAGATCATCAAGAGAATGAGGAATTTTTATGGGGTAAGAAGGAGCACGAGCTTGACTAATTTGGATAATGAAAAAAAGAGGAAGAGGAAGAAGTCAATCAAGGCCAGCAGGATTACATATGTATGTTGCAGCTCTGATTAGCAACTATAGTTTTCATCATAGCAATTACACAATATGTAGATGGCAAGGGAGGAGGCAGTAAGGAAGGCAGTGAATGAAGGGACAATAAATTTGATGAATAAGGATGAAGTTAAAAGGATCCGAAAAGGAATACCTAAGGTGAGGTTTATTAGGTATGTATTACTCAGGTGAACTACTCTATAAATTATTATGATAATTAGGTTGTGATTGAGAGTGTAGTTAGCAGTGATGATGAAGATGTGGAAAAGAGGGCGGAGAAGCGGGTGGAGAAGCGGATGGAGATTTTGAAGAAGGCAAGGAGAGTAAAGGCCCAGAAAAGGGAAACGGCTAAGGTAGTATAGCTATATATGTACACATAAATTATTAATACTGGTTATAATTATTGGTAATACAGAGATGTAATATTCCAGAAAGTCCACCACTATTTGACAGTGGTGATCCACATCTGGCTGGTTATTGTAAGTTGATTCACACAACATTGCATAATATTATCTAATGACTGTGGTTTATTAATTAGCTCCTGATAGTGACGAAACACAATGGCCTCCTCCTGGTTATTGTAAGTTGATTCATAGTTGTTTGTATCCACACATTATGACTTATCATTGTAGCTCCTACTTCAGCGGCACAGAACTATTATTATTAGTAAAATACAGACATTCCTCATCCCTATCAAATTAAATATTGACTGTAACTATTAATAAGAAATTTCATGACATCACATGTGCATTAATAAAAAGGTGGAATTGGAATCAGATTCCAATGAATTCAAATCAATGCATGATTTTATAATTGATTATAAATCAGTTAATGATTCCATAAATGAATTTTCATCTATGAAATCAGCCAATGATTTTGAAATCATTTATGAATCTACACCGGTGATTCTACACATGATTGATAGATGATTCATAGTTGAAAAGTCTATTAAATACGTTATGGATCCATAGCTGATTTTTATCTATAAATCAAATACAAAATCAGTCATTTATTTCATTGAAAGATTACCTGTGGATTTTGAATCCATGTTTGGCCAATGCTTGCAGAGTAAGTTCCAGGACTTTCAAATGCTCTTCCCAAGTCTGGGTATAAACCACGACATCATCTATGTACGCTCTTGCTCCATGCACTCCTGCCAATACTGTGTCCATTACTTTCTGGAAATGTGCAGGTGCATTCTTTAATCCGAAGGGAAGTCTTGAGTATTCCCATTTCCCATGAGGTGTAACGAAAGCAGTTTTGTGTTGATCTTCTTTCGCCACAGGAATTTGTAGAAAACCTTTTGCAAGGTCCATAGTTGTAATGAATTGTGCTCCTGCCACCTCTTGTAATACTTCTTCCATCCTTGGTAGCGGATAAACCACCGTCTCTGTAATGGCATTTAGAGCCTTGTAATCTGTACAGGGCCTCACTGACCCATCTGGTTTTGGCACTGGTACTATAGGTGAACTCCAAGGGCTGCTTGATGTGGCTGTAATGCCTAACTTCTCCAGACTTGCAGTCTCCTCCTTGACCTTGTCCACCCAATGATATGCCAGTCTTCTAGGATACTGTGCAACTGGCCGTGCCTCTCCAGTCTTGATGTATAGGACATAAGTCGATAGCTGGCCTAGCAACCACCTTGGTGTTCCAAGTTTTGGGGTGGTAAGCGGGAATTTACACGCTGGGAGTAGCAACTCTATATTCTTTTTATAACGACTGTGAGCAGAAGGTAGTGTGATTGCTCTATTTTCTTGCAATTCATGTGCTACACTAATGATTTTCAATTTTAGTGCAACTTCAATCAATTCATTCTCCTCATTAATCTCAAATGGTAGGGTGGGTGTTGAGTTTTTAATGGCTATCACCAGACTTAAAAGGTCACTGTCACTTGTTAGCGACTTCCCTTTTGATCGTTTCACCACCTCTAGATAATATCTGTAGCATGCCATGCATATCTTTTCACCAGAGGATATTGTGCCTGAAAACCCAGTGTATTATCGTAGGTGATTCAAAAATATTTCTGGTTCAGAACAGGTACGGAAACTAGAAGATCCTGTAATAGTGGAAGAACAGACAGCGCAGTTCTTTTGGTAGCTAATTGGATCAAGCTCTTTGTGAAGCATTCGATAGTGCTTGCTACATAGGTCTGTTTCTTCTTTATTCATATCTAGTACAGGTGTGCACTTCAAGATTTCACTAACTGCTTCTCTGTTCACTAATTTAGTGGTCCGACATGCAGAATTACTACATTCTGGTACTTCGCATTATTTATCATCAAAAGTGACTGTTGTTGCCACCGTGGTTGATGGTCAATTGGATCCCTATACCCACTACCTATGTTATCACGGCAGTTTCGGCAGATACATGTATCTGGCAGTAAAGTCAAATTGGGCTCAATTGTCTACAAATATAAACATTGCCTGATTTTTCCACTTCATTGGATGAGTATATATTGGTTGTACTTCCTTGCAGAGAGAGCAGTGTTCACAAGGACGGCCTACATGGACATCAGAGAAAACGAATTTGGAAGGGACACTCTTTGATTTATTCCTTGTTGCTGATGCCATTATTTTGAATCTATTTTTTAAATGGATAATATTTGTACACCATTTTGACTATGCACATTATAGTTAACTTATTTTTATACCTGTATGGTTTCTGGCTATTGTAGAGTAACCACTTATCAGTAAGTGGCAAGTCAAGTACCTCTAACATGCGGTCGCCAATGAATATTTCTGATGCGCATGTTCCAATTCAAGCCCGGGTGATACAAAATCATGATCAATTGGTAAGAGGCATAGAACTAGTCTAAACAAAATGAAATTTGGATACATGATAGATTCATCTATGTACTAGAATTGATTAAAAAAGTTCAATAAATTTCAACCATGGGGAACGCTGGTCGGTAGTGAATTGTATAGGTCCCTCGAATCGTCAGTTTTCAAGTGATCAGGTAAAACTTCCCATAACTTTCTTCCCAAGTTACTTGTAAGCTGGAAACAAAATGGAAAGGATAGATCAAAGATTAAACTATATATTTTTTTTCTAATCGTTCACAACAAGAAAATGTTGCGCATAATGTGTCCATATAATACGACAAAATTTTTGCTTAGTTTATTATAATTAATGCCCGCTTAACCACAACTTCCAGTCATGCAAATAAATTGTCCCCGTGGCGTATTGACTGTAGAGTCAGGAGGTGAGAAACTAACTTCTCTCTAACTCTAGTTCGAGACTCCACCCACTTCAAACGCATGCTCCACGTGGACAGTGCAGTCCTGCCTTTTTTTCTTTTTCTTTTTTGTGTATATGTCCGACTAATTTTACTAAATGACCAATCAAATCTCATTTTGCTAGGACAAGTTGTCCTGGCAACATTGAACCCTTATTTTTGGCTCTGTATTCGGGACAATATATGACATGTGTGGAATAGAAATATGTTCTTAGTCTCAGAATCACCCATTTCACATCAATCTAAGTGTTTGGACAGAGAAAGAGCTTAGGAAGGACATGCCTGGAAGGAATTTGGACTGAAACATTGTTAGAGTGATGCTGGAGATAATTCATGGAGGCCACACCATAGGATGACTAAGCTATCAAAAATAGCAGTGCTGGAGACAATTTATAGAGGGCATACCTGGTGTAGTAGCAGAGCCAGAGAATGAAAAATAGAAACTTGTATGTAAAACAAGTCTTAGTTGGAGATAATTTATTTTAAAAGGTAGAATATACGGATGTGTCCTTAGTCCAGTAGCACTTACGATAGAGCCAGATGATGACTAAGAAATAGAAATCTGTACAATAAAAAATAGGATTAGTTTGCACTTGTTAGAGTGATGCTGGATACAATTTATGGAGGGAATACCTCGTTTTAAAAGGTGGAATATATTGATGTGTCCTTAGTCCGGTAGAGCCAGAGAAATAGAAATCTGCACAATAAAAAATTACACTTGTTAGAGTGTTGCTGGAGACAAATAGGATTAGTTTGCACTTGTTAGAGTGATGCTGGAGACAATTTGTGGAGGGAATACCTCGTTAAAAGGTGGAATATACCGATTTGTCCTTAGTCCGGTAGCACTTACGATAGAGCCAGAGGATGACTAAGAAATAGAAATCTGTACAATAAAAAATAGGATTAGTTTGCACTTGTTAGAGTGATGCTGGAGACAATCTATGGAGGGAATACCTCGTTTTAAAAGGTGGAATATACCGATGTGTCCTTAGTCCGGTAGCACTTATGATAGAGCCAGAGGATGACTAAGAAATAGAAATCTGTACAATAAAAAATAGGATTAATTTGTACTTGTTAGAGTAATGCTGGAGACAATTTATGGAGGGAATACCTCATTTTAAAAGGTGGAATGTATCGATGTGTCCTTAGTCCGGTAGCACTTACAATAGAGCCAGAGGATGACTAAGGAATAGAAATACGTACAATAAAAGATAGGATTAGTTTGCACTTGTTAAAATGATGCTGGAGACAATTTATGGAGGGAATACATCGTTTTAAAAGGTGGAATATATCGATGTGTCCTTAGTCCGGTAGCATGGGTGAAGGAAGATGTCTTTGACTGGGGGGGGCACAACAAACGTGCAGCCAAAGGCTGCTGTGAGAAGAGTATATGTTTTAGAGGAATGTGCTACTTTCATTAAGTTAATGTTATCAGTTTTATCCTTATAAAGGTGTAATAAAAAGACACTATTTTTTTTAACGTGGGGGGGGGGGGGGCATGTGCCCCCAGTGCCCCCCTGTTTCCTTCGCCTATGGCTACACACTTACGACATAGCCAGAGGATGAATAAGAAATTAAGTACGATTGGTTTGCACTTGTTAGAGTGACGCCTATGAGGCCATACCAAGGTGAAATATAACGTGACACACTTACGACATAGCCAGAGGATGAATAAGAAATTAAGTACGATTGGTTTGCACTTGTTAGAGTGACGCCTATGAGGCCATACCAAGGTGAAATATAACGTGTCCTTAATTAATCCAGTATCACGAGGGAGGAGCTAGTAATACTGGAGGATGCTCTATAGGTAGGTTTTAGCTGCATGGGCAGCTAGCGATTAGCTAAATAAATCCACTCCCTATGTCAGAATGGAATGATGACGAAATTATCAAATTCCAGCATCACTAAATGACTAGCTCTGTTGGGATGTATTACTATAACAGTTTCAGGTTTAGTCAGCTCTGTTGTAAGCTAGTATATACTATAGTAGTATAGTATAGTAATAGCTAGAATTCAGTGTTGATGGGGTTATACCTCAGGACGCGACTAGGACGGAGTTAATGTGTCCTTGGTAGTGTGTCCTAGTCGCGTTTCTGATACATTTAATACCTGAAGAGGGCGACCCTTCCCTTGGGTTGGTAAAGGGTCGGCCCGCGAGACTACTTAAAATCATGTATTAAAAAAGATGATAATAGAAGATAACATGATTCAGTATCTTCTTCTATTGTCAACACAGGAGATGGTCCAGGACATGAAACTTGCTTAACCTTCAAGCTGGAGTGATCATGCTCTTTGGTATACAATATTTTGCTGCTGCTTCTCTGACGGACACCTTTCCCTCTCCAACTTCCTCCACAGCTCTTTCCAGATCTTCGGATTTCCATTTTTTCCCCTATTATAGAGATCATCACCCATTATTATTCACTGTCCAGTAACTGCCTCCACAATAAGAATCTATTTACGCCAAAATTGCTGATACTGTTAGTTGTATGTAGGGTACATTTGGAAAGAGGTTTTGTAGATTTTGTTTACTATGTGCAGTGTTTTTCTTACAGTCATTTTTTCCATGCCTCATTTTTTGACCGAGAAACTATGATCATTCAAACCAAAGAATATGCAAATTTACTGAATCAGCTGTAGAAAAAAATCACTACTGTCAGCAAAATTTAAAATCTCCCGCCTAATTAGTACATGGGTCAAAGTCTAAAGTGTCCGTAAACTACCGCTGTCCGTAAACTCCCATCACTACTCTATGAAACTGGATGCAACCAAAGAAACGGCTTTAGAAAAATTAATATGGATTGGAATTCGGGGTCATGCTCCACAAGATTTCTCTCTAAAATTAAGAGGAAAGTCTACTTTGAGTATTTTATCTACAGAGGGAATAGAGGATGTATATAATTATCACAGAGGGCAGTGTAAATGGTGGATTTTGTACAGAAATAAATAGTGCCCATCCTTTACCTTTGATGGCCACACAGTGCTAGAAGTGTAGTCATATTAGATAATGCTTCGATCCATGTAGATCCAGTTGTACGAGCCATTCTTTCTACTGGAGCTCTTCTAAGGTTTCTCCCTCCATACTCACCAGATTTTAATCCAATTGAACGTGAAATTAAGCATTACTTACAGGAAATAACACCCTTTTCATAGATGTGGTACCACTGGGAGTCCACAGGACAGTCCTACTTGTCTTATTTGGGACTATAAGATAGGATGATCAGATAAATGACAGACCATTAGAATTGTTAGGTCATTTGATCTGATCATTTGATCTGATATCAAAGATAACGGACCATTTTTAACTGGATTTTGATTGGTGACCAGCTGTTCCTTTCTGGGACAGATACATAGGATTGAGTGTATAGATATGGTATTACTGGGAGTCCATAGGACAGTCCTACTTGTCCTATGTAGGGGACTTATGGGATAGATGGGATTCCTAGTTGGTACATGGGATTACGATGGAAGACTTAGACAACACTTTCTCAAAATGATATTATTGCCATATGAATTATTAGTTAGGCATCAATGTGACCACCATTCAAATGCATTCTCAGATTCCAGGAAGTATCTACTGAATACATAAGATGCACTGAGCTAATCTAGCATTGTCACCCCTCATGCAAAAGAGCAAAGTGTCTGGTGACCCCATGAGTTCTTGTGGCATTGCTCATGTGTATTCCAAGTCACTTGAAGCTTGTATCCCTAACGCTCAGCTACCTCCTTTGAGTGGTTGCAACAGGCATCAATCTGGAACATCATCGTTCTCCATCAATCTGGAACATCCGTTCTCCATCAATCTGGAAAATTATCGTTCTCCATCAATCTGGAACATCATCATTCTCCATAATTATTGTGGTCAGATCGAAGTCACTAATTGATCTCATTTTGAAGCTTGCAAGGCTTTCAGTCCTTAGCTGCCTCTCTGCAGCATCTCTAATCATTTGAACAGCCATCATATCCAGGTTTTTGTGGTTTAAATAATGTTACCAGATTCTGGCACTAGTGATCTGGGATGCTGGAGTCACCAGATCCTTTGGTTGGTAAAGGGTCGGCTATGCCAGACTAGCACTGAGCATGCACTTTACAACAGAGCAAGCAGACGTGGTGTACTCTCAGAAATTGACATATAATCATAATGTGTACTATTTACAAGACACACCTATCGAAACATAAATAAAAGATCAAAATTCATCATGCCGCACCAAGTAATCCCCAAAGTCTGTAGCTTGGCTACCAACAAACAAATCCTGTTGGTCCAGTATCTCAGATTTTGACAGCACTTTATCCTAGAGAGAGAAAGAAAAAAATAAATGATTAAATTGAATGAACAAGAATAGGAAAGTAATTGGGCAATTAGTTGAAAGATAAGTACCCTAAACAAACAGTCAGCCTAGTCAAGTGATTTCAAGCATTATGTACATAGCTATAGATTGCCAAAACTCAAAATAAGACCTGCATAATATTATTGTAACAAGTGAATGCAAAAAATTTCTTCGAAATAAAAATGTGAAGTAGGGATGACCACAAATTTAGCACATAATAATTATTATAGCTATTATAACTGCAGCTTCATTATGAAAACCAAGTACTGCAGCATCGAAGCAGTATGGCCCAAAAATCTAGCTGGGATATGTATTATAACTGCATGCAAGAGAGTGAACTTAGTGAAGTGACCCTTACCCATCATCAGGTACGAGATACTATTCCTACTTCACTCCCTTGGCCCTTCATGGGAGTGAAGTAGGAATAGTATCTTGTACTTGATGATGGGTAAGGGTCACTTCACTAAGTTCACTCTCTTGCATGCAGTTATAATACATATTCCAGCTAGATTTTTGGGCCATACTGCTTCGATGCTGCAGTACTTGGTTTTCATAATGAAGCTGCAGTTATAATAGCTATAATAATTATGTGCTAAATTTGTGGTCATCCCTACTTCACATTTTTATTTCGAAGAAATTTTTTGCATTCACTTGTTTGCATTCTTACTTGATTGAACTAAATTTATTTAATGATCAAATTTTATAGTATTTCATTCTGTTCAGGGAGGAGAGTTTGAAGGATGATCATCTGCAGTGTAATGGAGTACTGAAAGGAGTGAACATTTTAAAAAGTGAACAGCATTAGCTAATTGTTACATATGTGATCACTGAAATAATTATTGAGATGGTACGTATGTCTTGCTTGAGGGAGGAGTATGGGGAGTTTATGCATTTGGTGTACACGGCATGGTGAAGTGAGCGAGCATCTGTACTGTAATTCAGCAAGGAATGACTGGAACATCATCAGATAATAAATGAAGACCTTGGCTATAGCTAAACTTAAGCTTACGTGGCTCCGCCCATAAGCCCCGCCCCCTTCAAAATGGCGTAGAAAGATTAGCAGTGTTCCGAGTGCTATCGAATAGTGAAGTAGAGCCTTAGTCAAAATTAATAGAGAAAGATCAGCCTCTAGGTGCCGCTCTAACAGATGGCCAAAGCAGAATTTTGATGACTATAGCCAGTAAGTCGGTACGTCGATCTGATTATTATTATTATCATTATTATAAAGAAATAGAACAAAAGTCAATTTTAGAACTCGTTTTTTTTCTTATGTTAGCGAATGAATTTTTGGCTTTTGAACATTCTCCTCTCTTCTTTGTAGATATAATTCACTGTAGCCTTCTGAGGACCTGTAGAGTAAGGGTAGAAGAGAAAGAAGAGTTTTTAGTTTATACAGTCCTATGACCTTTGACCCGCCATCCCTACTTAGAGAGTGCTAGCGCACTCTCTGATATCCAAAACAATATCAGAGCGTGTAGGGATGGCAGGTCAAAGGTCATAAACTTTATCCTCACTCTACAGGTTCTCGGAAGACCATAATGAACTACATCTGGAATGTTTAACAAGCTAGTCTTTAAAGCTAGCTACTAGCTGAATAATGCACACTGTTCAAATTCAGTCATTGAGGGTCTGGGCTCACGTACAGTGTTCCGAACTTAGAGAGTAGATTTTTTTGGTATTTTTGCTTAAATACAGGTTGGATGGTACAGATGTACAGACACCCTTCTACATCATGGTGAAACTGTGCTTTTATTAACCCTCAGTGCATGCGCAAGGGTTATAGTAATCGTTTTGTCTGTCTGTCTGTCCTGCCTTGATCTAGGAGCTAGCGCACTTACCATAGTTCAAACAGCTAAGAGCACACAGCAGCTGAAAAAGTTATTGATTTAAAAAAAGCAAAGTCCTTCAATTCTGTCGTCTTTGAAAAGCATGCATTCCTATATAATGCACACTCCTAGGCATCTGCCTATTTATGATATTGATGCTGCTGAAGGCTCAGAGAATGTCATAGGTGTGTTGTGTCCCTGAGCAAATAACATCAAACGAAGCAACAAAACAATGCTGGAACATGGACAGAGAAGCCTTGCTGTCTTCTTAGGAGAGATATTCTACAACCGCACAAAGAAGCAGAAATGTTAGAGCTGGCTTCACAGAGGGATCGAGGAATCAGGCAAACTTTCTCAGCTCATGTTACAATACAAAGAAAGGTGCTCTTCAACTGATGTACTGGTTACAAAAGAGGAGGTAGCTCACACTACTAAATTTTAATTCGCTGAAGGATCTTGAAATCTCTGATTACTTGCGTGAGCTATCTCTTGGAAGAAATGCCCAGTATTCTAGTGAGCAAATCATCTTCAGTCCCTTTCCCTAGTTATCAAAGAGCGTATTCTCTATGAGATGCAGTCCAGCAATTTTTTGGCACTGATGACAAGTCTACGGATATAGCTGTGATGAAACAGCTAGCTCTTGTAGGACGATACCTACCCAACATGGCAGACACCGAGTCCAACACTGGTGTACAAACATCCAATTTGCACATTGTAGATCTCTGAGGAATCGTCTCAAGACACCAACATTTCAAGTTTGGGGTGGAATGCATAATAGACGATTATCTGTCGGCTCAACAAGCTCAAGTAGTAGTTCATAACAATTGTGTGTTCTTTGTGTAATTTTTGTGTACATAGATCAGCTCAGTTCACCCAGCTCAATCATCTTTTCTGATTAGCTTATGGTTTATCTGGGGTTCTATCGGTCATGACACCAGAATACTAATCCACAGCATACCATAAAAAGTGGGTATGGTAACCTCAAGAATTTTCCCAGCACACCCATCCAAAATTCCTGACTAGGACACTGGTCATGGACAGCCGATTAACCCTTAGTGCGAGGGTTACAGTAGTCAGCTGTGTGTGTGTGTATGTGTGTATCTGTCACATCCACCACGCTGCCAGTAGCAATCAAGCCTTAACGATGTCTAGATGATACTCTCCAGTGTTTAAATGAAGCAGATTTTTGGATAAGCAAGATTTCCAGCTCCATACTATATAGACTCCATACATTTGGCTTTGTGTGTCCACCATGCTGCCAGTAGCAATTAAAAAGCTTCATTTTTTACCCTTAAGGTTACGGGCTATAGTTACGCCCACACGGCTTGATTAATAGAAAGAATTTAAGGTGTTGTGATAAGTGCGCACTACTAAAAATTATTGTGACAATACTACAATTGTTCAATGCTGTCTGAGCTGCTTCTCGTCTTACTTGGAGTGTGTAAGTTTCTAGACATATGATACTAGCTGTGTTAGCCTAGGCAAGTAGCAGTCCAGTTGCTAGCTAATTCAGTTGGTCAGTAGCTCTTGCTGTGTTAGCCAATGCAAGTCATACTTTCTAGCAGACCAGTTGGTCAGTAGCAGTCCAAGTACTTGGTGAGTACAGTGACTACTATCTAATTGAAGGCTCACGTATACCTTCTTTTCGATGATTAGGACAGGCAAGTTCTGGTAATAGTGCTTGAAAGTAGAATGTTTGTAACTTAGGAATCCGTTCATTCCAAAAAGTATCATCACAGTGGATTCTTTCAATGTGAAGGTCCTTTTCTGTGCTGACTACAAAATCACACCATTTCTTTTCGTCACAAAACATTTGATACTGTACTTGGAAACAATAGTTGTGCCTTCTTTTCAGTCTAGTTATGTTTGATTTAATTCTTTGTAGATAAAATTTAATTTTTTACATGCTTCTGGAATAGTCAAGTCTTTTGCAGTATAAGGGTTTCTTCCCCGTCCCAAAAAAAAAGAATAAAAGCTGGGCTGGCGACGCTAGACTAACCGTATTCAGAAGACATTTGAATGGCTCAAGAGTCTTCTGCTGACGAATAATGCAGTGTCCAATTCATGACTCTTAGTCTAGGGAAAATGAAATGCCTGAAATCATATGCATACACAATAGAGACAATGACTTACTCTTAGTCTTCTGATTATAACTCGTGGGTAATATTTCTTACATACATTCTGTATGCAAGAAATATTTTCGCGTTTTTTATTTTCGCAATATAATATTATGTGCTATGTAGTGCGAAAATTTACGGATATCGCATTTTTGTATAAGAAGACTTCAAAATTGAATAAAAATCATTCCAAGGAATTCCGAGGTGGCTCTACCCTGAAATCAAACCATACTACCTAAAGAGTGACCACAAAAAATTTGACACTTTTGTCCACTCCGTCTTGATTTCTTAAAATTATGGTGCTAAGCTACCTGACTAAAAGGTGGAATTGTTACTTTACAGTAAATTTAAAGGAAATGCAGCTACTCGATATGGGAATATGCAAGAAGAGACATCTTGGCAAAAATACATAGCTTACCAAAGAAGTCATGGACACCCAAGTTTATCTGTAATCAAATCAGGCCTTGTTGTCTCTCATGATAGGGTAATTGACCCTGATTCACCTGCTTGTGACGCCCGCGCGCTCTCTCAAAAATTATTTCCATTGTCGCCAACATTAATACTACTTCACGTGACTGAATAGAGCAATCTGATTGGGACGCAGCTATAGCTGCGCGCGCGGGCGACACAAGTAGTTGATGCTAGAGCTACCAGACCACTTTTCTTCCCCGTTCCCCCCCCCCCCCCAAAAAAAAAGAAGAAAGCTGGGCTGGCGACGCCAGACTAGGGCCTGGTGACAAGATAATGCCATATGAAGCTTTTGCTACAAATGCTACTGAGTTTAGAAGGCTAGACCAGCTTCCAGTTCAACTGAAGTTTGAATCAGATATAAATGTGGATGAGCTTGCCAAACAAGATGGAAATCTCCATGAGTTCATGACCCCGGATGCCAATGATCATGTGAAGGAAATGGCCAAAGTCTTGCAAGACATTAAACTCTTGACCCGAATAGAAGGTGGTGTTGACCTCATTGCAAAGTACCATTTTTCTTAAATATAGTTCCATTATCAGCTGACATTCTATTCAGCTCAAAAAATTCAATGTTTCAGCTATGTCTCTAGCCTTCTTCAGGATTTTGTGATGATTATAAAAATCAAATAAACAAAAAAGATTATACAAATTAAATAAACAAAAAAGATTCTATTTAATTTCTATGATCTTTTTCATTTATTTGATTTTTATAATCATCACAAAACCCTGAAGAAGGTTAGAGACATAGCCGAAACGTTGGTTAAAAAGAATTTTTTGAGCTGAATATAAAAGAGAAATACAAGAACCATTTTTCTTGTTTAACTGAATTTAGAAATAAATACCGTTCATTTCTCAGAAAAAGCAGCTATTCTGATGATGGTGATTCAGAGGCGAGTAAACTTGAAGCGAGAGCTTTTGCTGAACTGGTTTGTCACATTGAAGACTCTATTGAGGGTGAATTCTGTTTTAGGCTATCATCTCTGCGGCAGATTTATCAGGATCGTTTACACGGTTTACCAATCTGGAATTTGGGTGACAAGTGATTTGGTGCAACAGCAGTCACCCTCTCCAGAGGGTCATGGTTGGACTTTGAATGCAGAGTGCAAGGCATGGGTTCCTGTGTGGATGACCCTGCCAGTCACTTCACAAGCCTGTTCTGAACTTGTTAAATGTGGCTGTAGGAGTTCTAAAGGCTGTGGTGGAAGATGTTCATGCAAGAAAGCTAACTGGCAGTGTACTGAACTTTATAGCTGTAGTTATACAAAATAGAGCACTTCTTTCAAACTTTGGACAAAATATTTTCGCGTTTTTTAATTTTCGCAATATAGTTGCTATGTATCGCGAAAAATTAAATGTTCGCGGGTACCGCATTTTTGTATAAAAAGACTTCAAAATTGAATAAAAATCATTCCAAGGGATTCCTAAGGTGGCTCCTACTCCGAATTTAAACCATACCACCTAAACAGTGACCACAAAAAATGACGCTTTTGTCCGCTCCGTCTTGATTTTATAACTAAGCTACCTGACTATTTTAGTTGTTTTCTTCATCTTGCACACTTTATCAATACAGGAAGCTGTTAATCTCTTTTTCCTTCCTTCTCTCCATAGAATACTGTCTGCTTGGTCTTGTGTCTGAGTTTCTATGCCCATTGCTTCTTCAGATGTCAGCTGTTATCAGTCTTGCAATATTTATTTTTTTCTCCTGTTTTCTTTTGCTTTGGATGTTGCCTTTCTCTTTCTGTCTCTGCTTGCTATCTTCTCAGAAACCTGTACAGCTTCTTGATACACAAGATTAGTTTTGGATGTCAACTGTGTATACATCTTTGGACCCCATTCCAGTCCATAATTTTGTCTTAGCCCAGCACCCATGCACCTATGTTGCCAAGATCCACACATTTATAACTTTTCCACCATCAAATTTCATATGAATATGCATCCAACTCTCAGCAAGGTTAGTTCCTAAAAGTTGAGGGGCTTTAGCCACAAGTCAGCTCAGTATCACTTGAATATCATATAATAATTTGTCTTGCAATGGTGTAGGATGAGATGGCACATCCTGTTCGTCAGACATGATCTCCTTCCATGTAGTAACTTGATCCTGAATTGCACCTATATACACAATTACAATTAAATTAGTCACTATGTGGTGGGCATTATTTTGAAGTGGTCACCTAGTAACCAGTATGACTGAACCTTTATTATTACTAATAGGTACAATGGCTTACTCTCTACATCATCCATGTCAGTGGCATCATTTTCACCGTCCTCACTCTCCACAATGGCATTGCTAAAAGTTTTTTCCTGTGCAACTCTGCAAAAGTCTCGACTGCATTTGTTAGGTAACCAAAACAGTGCAATGGACCATTTTTCAAGTCCTGTTCCAAAAGTTTGAGTGCTTCCTTCCTATCTGGGTGCTCACTTATCATCTTGATGGCACACCTGGCAGAACTTGTCAGTCGTTTCCGCATTTTAGCAGTAAGTCCACCCTTGCCTTTATAAGAGGGATTTTCAGCAGCAAATTTTTCAAGGCTACCTCTGTAGCACTTATGTCTCTACCCCATACAGGAACATTGTCCAGCAGTGTTGGGTAGACCAAACTGTCACCATCTCCAACAAAACGCATATATCTCAAACCATGCATCCTTTCAGCCTGCATAAAGCCATCCAAAATTATATCTGATTCCATCTCTGATGAAGAAGAGTCCCAATTTTTGAAGCACACATGCTTATCTTGTGGTATCCCCAGCGCACAAGCTGTACAGTACTTGTTCCTGACACCGATATGCAAGAGCTTTCCAGTGATCTGTCCAAAGATTACTCCCACTCCAGACTTCGCATTATACGAGTGCTTATGGGACCTTTTGGACCACCCTCCATCAACTACCACTGTGATAGCAGGTATACCTTGATGAAAATCACCCCTTTGTTCAGTAAACCTCTTTTCTGTCCTTCCAACCTCTATCATTGCCTCCTCTAGCATTTTATCCCACCATTCACCAATGCATCTCTCTGTTTGTATGAAACTTTTCTTGGTCATAGTTGGAATCCCAAGAACACTCATCGTTTCTTGCAATACGTATACAATATGGATGCAAGACCTTGTCGTATTTCTCCAATCACCTTTATCTCAACATCATACTTATGCATTCTTAAATCATTTATATACTGTTGGAATTTGTGTATGTTACAATACGTGATCCTTCAAAAGATGTGGTTTGTGCTTGTGTCAATGTTTCTTGTGCTCCTGTGACTTGTGCTGTTTGTGCTACTGTGACTTGTGCTTCTTGTGACTTGTGCTAATGTTACTGTTTGTGCTCTTGTGACTTGTACCGATGTTCCTGTTTGTGTTCCTGTGACTTGTGCCGATGTTACTGTTTGTGCTCCTGTGACTTGTGCCGATGTTCCTGTTTGTGCTCCTGTGACTTGTGCCGATGTTACGGTTTGTGCTCCTGTGACTTGTGATTGTGCTCTTGTAACTTGTGCTCCTGTAAGTGGTGCTAATTGTGCTCATGCTGATGTGCGTCTATATGCTACTGAAATTTGTGCTGATTTTTGTATTCTTGCTCCCGAGAGTTGTGCTGGTGCTGATGCTTTTAAAGTTTGTGCTGGTGCTGATTTTGTTATTAGTGCCTGTGCAGTCTGAAAAAAATGTACCTATAACACATTTAGCATAAGCTAATTTTTATGAGAACTAATTCTACTAAATTTATTATCTACCTTTTTTGGCTTCTTTGGATTATTATATTTTCCGTATGCATGCCTTTTATGCCTGTTTGTTCCTTTGTTTTTATTACTTCCCATCTTGAATTAGATAGCTAACGATAAACCGAACTTCATATATTCCCGCAAAATTGCCACCACGTGTTGAAATACTTCACGCGTATACTCGAATGTCACTAATAAGATTAAGAGCTGAGTCAGCTGTTAGTCATTTCCTCCTGCTCCAATTTTCTTCCTTCCTGAATACGTCAGTTTATGGCAGTGTAAATATTCTATTTATACGAAGTATGATGCAGGTCCTCCCGTTCGAATTTTTCTTGTAGCTGGTACCAGATCGAAGTTGTGGCAGAGACTTTACGAAGATACTGTGAGCGATTCTTCATGGTTGCACTATTTGCTGTCTCTGTTGAAAGTAGAAGCTTCTAGAACATTTATATTTAACGGGAGGACCCAGAATGTGTAGCCAGGCTTCTCCTACAGACTTTACCTTGATGCTGAAAGCCACCAGCTAGATGAAAATTGGTGCAGTAGTAGCCGTATTTCATCACCGTTGTGAGAGTTTATGAATCAATTTTATATATTTTTATAAACATTTTAGTGCAGTATCTAGTGTAGATAATTGAGAAAGCAACGACTGTCAAAAGCGATGATGATTTATCTCATGAATTATTCATTATTTTTGTAGCCCGTAACCTTAACGATGTCTAGATGATACTCTCCAGTGTGTAAATTGAGCCAATTTTTGGATGCTTTATTCCGGAGCTTTATACATAATGCACAGTCGAAACTGCCGACCATTACCTACTCTATCTGAAATGTGTTAGGCTGTGTGAGGCTACAAGGTGAGCTGATCTGTGTCTGTTTAGTGGTGTAGAGCAACAGCATAAATATTAATTAGCTGGAGTGTCTTTAGTGACAAATCTACGACGTTGTTGCTCATGATAAGCTTTTATGTAGCCATTAGCTATTCTCCAAGCATGTGGACTCTGTAGTAGAAACATGCTAGCTAGCTCAACTGCTTTATAAATGATTGAAAATGAATGATATTTTTAAATACCTCCTATTTATCAGTATCTGCTCAATATCAATAATTATCAAGTATACTTGAGCATTTTCAGTGTGCACTGAAGGTTAACACTTCAGTGCTTTTCATTAAATAATATTTCTGCTAGTGATAATGCCAACAAAATGTATTATAAGTAAACAATTGTTGGTTTATCTCCTTCTTTTTCCAGTTACTAAGCAGAAAAATTAACAAAACTGCAAATGCTTTTGCTCTTACATGCATCCTACCTCCCATCTCATTGTTATAAAAGAGCCGGAAATTATCTTAAGTATCACATCAATCATATTTTGGTCTGCATTAACTTGTAAATCAACAGGACCAACCTAAGAGGTGTTGTCAGTAAACTAGTATACAAGCATGCAATAATCTCCTTCAATCACATCTTGGCCTGTATTAACTTGTATCAATAGAACCAAAAAGGTATTGTCAGTTAGCTAGTTAAGGGGGCTCCGACATGACTATACGTCCAAGCAACAGTATCATTATTGTGGCATGAAGTGACCTTTGACTCATGTGTGTATTGTTCACTGACTTGTGTATTGTTCACTGACAGTTATCTTTTGTCCATCACTCTATCACTATTTATAGTATTCTAAGTTTAGACTTTATTTCACTTGGTATTTAAGCACTATGCTGGTCATTTGTGTTCACTTCTCTTTTTTTGACTTGGATAAAACATGGTGGCAGCGGTCATGGCTCAAATTCACTTACAACCTCCTGGAAACTTAGATTTCAAAAATCCTGATGGGTCGCAGCTCTGGAGGAAGAGATTTGAACAATTTCGTATAGCCTCTGGCCTAGGAGAAGCAACTGGACAAAGACAAGTGAGCACCTTGCTATATTGTTTAGGTGAGGATGCCGAGCCAGTTCTCAATTCTACTGACATAACTGGAGAAGAGAGGAATGGTGTATAATACCGTGCTGGAGAAATTTGATTCCTTCTTCAGTGTGAGGAAGAACACTATATTTGAAAGAGCAAGATTTAATGGCCGCAACCAGTTCAAGACGGAAACTGCAAAACAGTATATAATGGAATTACACAAGCTCGCAGAAAACTGTGAATACGGTGACATGAAGGACGAACTCATCCGTGATCGGCTTGTTGTTGGCATTCGGGACAGTTCACTTTCTTGAGAAATACTACAATTATAAGCTGAACAAGTTTGTCTTCAATAAGACTTGTGCCTCAGCACTGGTAGAATATGGTGCACTTGTACAGTGCACACTGTTGAAATTCAAATCTAGCTAAGCTTATGTATACAAACATCAAATGAAATTAAAGTTAGTCAGTGCTTTCTGATGGCTTTTCAAATATTCACTTCCATCTAAGGCCTGTAGTTGATCCTGATGTCTGACTACATGCTAGAAAGCAAAGAACAGTAACAGCAAACAGCAGAGACGATAGTCTAAGCTTAAGACAAGGCCAGCTGGCAACAGGAAAGCCAAGACCACTGAGAGAGAGAGAGAGAGAGAGAGAGAGAGAGAGAGAGAGAGAGAGAGTAAACAGAGACACCTAGTCTCTGCTGTTGATTTTCGCTGTCTGAGCCTGTCCCTTGGTCCATTCTCCAGTGTGTTCTACTTGAATCTATTTAAGTAACAGCTAGTTGTGTATTGTTTGACCTAAGTGCGTGGACGGGATATCGGAGCCCCCTTGATAAGCATGCAATCAATTCCCTACATACCTTATTAGCATCTGCTTCATATATCAAGTGTTTAGCTTCAGCTTCTGCATGATCAAAATCTTTAGGAAGTATCCAATCTCCTAATTCCTTTTTATCTAGTTTCCCATTCCCATCTTCATCTCTATGCTTATGAAACTGTTCTCTTTCTGCAACCACCCAATCCGGTTCTTCTTTCTTTTCACCTCTCTCATACGCAGGCCATAGATCATCTATAAACATTAAACATCATGAACATCTGTTATATTCGTACCCTCACACTTCCCGAAGGCAGCCTTCGTATTAGCTCAAAGCTAGTTGGCTTATCTTTTGCTTATGGCAAAGAAAATTATTAGAGAAAAAAACAATTTGTACCACTTAAAAGAGTGAAAATATATACTTTATCCTCACTGCTACATACAAACCTGTTACCAAACTCCAATGTATATTAGGAAGTCTATATGAACTGAGAAAAACAGAATTTTTTTGATAAGGGATGGCAATTTGTATCTTGAGTTTCTCCATAGAAGATTCTTTAAGATTTTTTAAGGAGCTATATCTTGTCTAAATATTGAGAGATAAAGAAGCAAACATGAAATAGTGTTTGCAGGTAATCAAAACAGATTATCTAAGCATGACTAGTCTCAGTTAGGGGTGCGGCGATAATTTCCGGAATAACCGGAGATTTTGAGCGCAATCATAATTTTGGGGAATAAAATCGGGGATAAACGAGTTAAACTGATCATGTGTAGTTAGATCGATCATTTCAGAAAGGCATCTAGCAGTGGCTGTAGTGCTTCAAGTAGGAATTTTGAGTATAGTTCTGATATTGAGTCTAATCAAAGCGAAGTAGTGAGTGATAGATCAGAAGTTGTTTCGTTACTAGACCGTTTAAAGTCACCCACGCCAGCTGATATAGCAAGACCAAGGAAAAAGAATGATCCTCCCAAAGTTAAACGCAGATGTAAAGGCAGGAGTTCTTCTGACCCTAAAAGTGTAACTCCTTCTCAGCATGCGAGAGAATTTGATAAAGAAGCTTTTACAGTCTCTCTTGGTCATCTCTTCTGCTCAGCTTGCCAGGAGCAATTGAGTCTGAAGCGGTCTGTTATCAAGAACCATATTCAAATCTACAAAGCATGAGAATAGCAAGAAGAGACTGGAAAGGAAGGAAGCAAGGGAGAGAGACATTGCTGATAGTCTGACCAAGTACAATAAGGAGTTTCATCCAAGAGGAGTCAAGAACAACAAGTTTATCGTGTCAAAGTTGTATCTGCTTTCTTGAAAGCTGGTGTTCCCTTGAGCAAAATAGAGATTTGCTTGAAGAAAATGCTCTCCGATTGACTGACCGTCGAAATATTCATGATTACATTCTGTTTATCCTTAGTGAAGAAGAAAGTTGTATTCGCTCAGAAATTACAGGCCAGAATATTTCTGTGATTTATGATGGTACATCGCATCTTGGAGAAGCACTGGCTATCATTTTAATATTTCTCCTGATTGGGGGAATTGAACGTCTTGTCAGAGTTCAGACACTTTCCAAATCATTATCTGGTGAGGAGATAGCCAGGGTGTGCTATCTGTCAACTTCAGCATTCAATCGGCTAATCTTCTTGCCAGTATGAGAGACAGAGCTTCTGTAAATAATGTGGCCATGCAAACTCTAAAGGTCATTTACCCTACAATTGTTGATGTTGGATGTTTCTCACATATAATTGATCATGTTAGAGAGAAATTTGACTGTGAAACATTAGGAGAGTTTATGATGCTCTGGATCAGCCTGTTCTCACAAAGCCCTAAGTGTAGTCATAAAGCAAGTAATGCTTTCATTTGGAGATGTGGAGCCATTTCTGCATGAGAATGATGATATTGGGGCCAATCTACGTCCGAAGTTGTTGGCACTTTTTGATGATGCTCTAACCAAATCCAAGCTACAGATAGAGACAGCAGCTACTGTTGAATGGGGTGAGCCTTTCATCAAAGCACATTATGCGCTTGAAGGAGATGGTCCTCTAGCTCTCAAGTGCTATGAAGTGATAGAGAGGGTTAGGCAGTCTTTGCTCATTGACTCTCTGGAAAGTTAACCAGACAGCCTCGCTCTCATCCATTCCATGAACAGTGGGTGAAGTATGCTAGAGACTGTGTTCAAAGTGGAATCGACTACTTCAATAAGGAGCTTTCTAATAGCCTGAAAGTACCTTGGAAATATTCAAAGCTTGTCGTCTCTTCTCACCTTGCAACCATGAGTCCAACTGCTACTTCTCTCGACCAGAGTTTGTCTACAGTGCCATTTATCAGTCAAGCAGAGATTGACAATTTAAAGAAAGAGCTTCCAGACTACATAGCTCGTGTTGCAGATTTGAGTGAAGAATTTGATCCTGTTAAATGGTGGAGTCTAAATTCTACTACCCTACCACACTGGTCCACTTATGCCAGAAAGATTTCCCTCATCCAACCATCCTCAGCAGTGGCAGAAAGGGTTTTCTCACTCATCAAGGCATCCTTTGGTGATTCACAAGATAGTAGTCTGCAGGACTATAATTATACAAGCTTCTCTAATGTTGCAGTACAACCAGGGTTCTGCCCACACTGGTCGACAGTGGCCATTTTGGCCGCCACTCAGTCATTTCGGCCACCACTTGGCTATTTTGGCCACTACTCATTATACTTAGCTGCAGTAACTTTAGGCTTGTACATTATCAGAGTGATGGCCAAAGGGACCTAAATGAAGCAAAGTAGGCATGGAAAAATAAATTTCGGCCATCACTCAAGAATCCTGGGCAGAACCCTGAACATGAAAAACGGAGTTCAAGAGATTTCTTTACAAGTCTTCGTGACTGTATGTGAGTATGAAAAAAAAGGTTTTATTGTGAGTATGATTTGTAATTCTTCATAAAATTAATTTTACAAAAATAATAATTTATGATTAGGAATAATTGGAGGAATAATGGGATAATTTCATAGGAATTGTGGAATAGAATAATTGGTGAAATTTTGAGCATAATTGCATCAGGCCTAGTCTCAGTTGAGTTTTTTGCCACCCAAAACCTGAGTTCCTATCGAAATTTTAAGGGAGGATCACCATTTTTTAAATGAGGAAAACACTACTTTTTGGTTGGTTGATAGCAACCACACCTAGGTGTATGGCCAGGATCTGCAAGTACCCTTGTTACATCCATTCTGCATTACTCCATCTTCGGGGACATCAAGGCTTGATATGTACCTGTAAGCCTCTACATGATGGCATGTTCAGATGGATTTTTCCATGGCGGAGGTAGTGAGGCTGGTGGTCTGCTCTGTCATTGCACTATAGCTAGTATACTGATAACTATAACAAGTGAGAGTAAAAACATTTCTTTTAAATGAAAGAGTGATGTAGCCTTGAGTACATGACTATAAAAAGTACAGAAACAAGGTGCTGGCTATGTACTGCACTAACTGTCACAGAATTGATAAACCCTACATCGCTGCATGGACTGCATTTGTCACTGTGCTCTGCTAACTGTCATAAAATGACATAAACCCTACATCGCTGCTGCCATATTATCCTTTTTGGCTACACTTTGCAGCTTTATGTTAATTTTATGACAGTTACAGTGCTTCCAGCTTAGTGCGTCAACTTTTGCAAGTTTTGACTAATGACGATATTTTTTCTTGCAGAGAGGGAACCATGGATTACATGCAGTTGATATTTTGTATGTATGTTTATCCATCATTCTTGAGTATATGTGTCAATTTTTAAATGTAATCTGCAGTCAAATGGAGGCTATTCACTAACCTGAAGTTCAAAAAATGTTAGGGCTGGTAATTGAGATGGGATATCAGTTAAGAACTCAGACTTCATATGCAGGTAGTAGAATAGCTAGACTTTCAGTGCTCCAAGTTTGGGACCTTAACTATCTTATATGCTTGAAAACCAGCTGCAAATACGGGTATTTCAAAGGCCAAAAAGTGTTAGGGCCGACAGATCTTCATTTTTGTGAGTTAAGGTACTTTGGGATAAGGTAGTCCGATTTTTTTAACTGCAAAAGCGGCACTGCTACTTAAGCAGCGTCTTCAGGGCAAACTGAATTCTTTCCCCATTTCTGCCATCTCTGCAGTCTCTCCCTTTGCAGTGACAAAGTATGACACCTCTTTATATGCGCATGCTCTAATTTTTTTAAACCGCAATTTTACCGCGAGAGAGCAGCGCTTCTTCTGTTGGTTCTGTGGCTTGTCCCCTACCTTCTATCTCTTCTCAGGCCAGTGAATCGAGTTTTATGACGCTCCTACTAGCTGGTACTATTGACTGAGATGCATGCTCAAAGGGGATTCCCCTCCTGCGGCAGATCAATGACATATTATGACGCATTAAAAAACAGTGACATCATGAACAAAATGGCACTTTTATATTGGTTTCTGTAGGGAATGTGTTATAGGGAGATTTGTGCAGTGTATTTTCTTCAGCTCACATGTCTGACCTATATAAGAGTAAGTATATAAAATTTAGAGAATGCAATAGCTACAAATCATAAGATATATAAGGTTGACAGACTAAGCGATATATAAGGTTGACAGACTAAGCTGGAAGCACTGTAGCATAGCAGTGACAAATGCAGTCCATGGTGCAATTTAGGGTTTGTCAATTCTGTAACAGTTAGCAGAGCAAATGCAGTACATAGCCAGCACCTTGTTTCCGTACTTTTTATAGACATGTACTCAAGCCTACATCACTCTTTTATTTAGAAGAAATGTTTTTACTCTCACTTGTTTGCACACTTTTTTCAAGGGGGCATGGCTAAGGATTCAAGAACGACCCTTTACCAACTAATCTTACCACGCCCACCGCAACTAAGCAAGACAGTTTTTTCTCAGTGAGTGTATAAAAAAAACGTCTACATTGCGTCTACAAAGTGTATAAACTAACTGTGCTGTCTACGAAGCGTTCGAGAATTTGAGTCATCCACAAAGGCACTCTAACGGAAATTGACGGTTAAGACTTGAGCTTTACTTCAATTTGAACAATACCATCCTTACCTGAGGTTTAGAGCTTCAAGATGGTACCAAGATCGTAGGTATAGGATGAAGCAGTCAGGAGTTATGGCTGTCAAGCGTCCACAAAGGTACTCGGACAGTTAGGACTTGAGCTTTACTTCAATTTGAACTATACCATTCCTTAGATCAGGTGTAGAGCTTCAATATGGTACCAAGATCGTAGATGTAGGATGAAGCAGTCGGGAGTTATGGCTGTCAAGATTATTATTATTATTATTATTATTATTATTAATGAGCGTGGGCATTTTGCGTGTCAAGCCTACATAGAGAGTGCTCTCCTTTTTTAATGATAAAATATTACTATGTTTTGTTCCTTCTCTCCCTCAGAATAACCACACTCAGCAAAATTTTAATTGGCCCAATTGACTACCAGTTTGGTTGCATAAGGACTATAGGTCTGCATGACTCAAAATACTTAGATTCCACAAGATATCCCAGACAGTACAGACCTATAATGCCCCTAGATCATCCCTGAATCATGCAGACATGGGACTTATACACTTATAACCCTCAAATATGCAGCATACAGGCCCGTAGCAAGCAAATTTCAATTGGTCAGGCCAGGAAATGGGTGTGCCCACTTGATATCCTGGGCGACACCCATTTATTATAATAATTATAATTATTAGTTAATTATAAACCAATTAACTAGAATTTGATGATCTAATCAGATCCTTGAGGTCAAGTGCATCTGTTTTGTCCTTATGCACATGAAGGATCATTAAACAGTTGAGGTGTTCTTGTGTCATAGTAGTACAAAGGTAACTTTGACACACCTCAGGCCAAAAGATCGTTCAGATGAAGCGTTAATGGCTGGCATAACCAAGATAAGCTGCAAAAGACTGGGATAAGAGGGACAGTCGACCATTGCAGAGAGAGAGAACAGAAAGTCCTTGATATCAATATTTCTTCATCTGCTTGCAGCTGAAAGTAAACTCCAAGAGTTATAAGTTGGGCTTGCAAAAGATCTTTGTCAAATCATTTTTGTACATGTTCAAGCTCTTGGGAGAAACACTAACAGCCATCATAATTGCATAGCAAAAAAATGAACCAGCTGCAAAGCAATTATTAATCCACGTGTGCACGCATGCACGCGAAACCACACTCACTGCAATAAACATTGACCTTTAACAGGCTTCAAGTTGATCCGGCCAAAACCTGACCAACCAGACCGCTTGCTACGGCCCTGGGCCATAAGTATGATTGTTTACACAATGCCAGCAAGCATGCCAGTACACATCTGTGCAGCATGCAAGTGACATTACTTGAAAATCTTAGTCGAGGATTAATATCACCCAACTTATGACCTATAGCAAGAGCTTAGAACCAATAATGGTAACTGATATGAAAAATCATTTCTCAATATGCTACATTGTTTGTATGCCTACATTACTGGTGTTATAAACTTTATTATCTTATGACTCATAAATACTTATTCTTATTTGTGACTCGTTATTACAATTAGTCTTTATTGTTCACAGGTTCGGTCTTTGGGCTACTGGACGGTGTCGCAGGCACGATTGAATCTCTTACACGGTCCTTCGTGCCAGATTGCTCAAGTTTGGACATACTACGCCTTGCCAAAAATAGACTCTTGACGATTTTCGATTAGTGCCCACCATAACAGAAGAGCTGACCCATAAGAAGAGTGTCTCTGCTGGGCACCGAGCATCAGCCACTCAGACAATCGATCAAGCTGAGAAACTCCTGGGACCAGATAACCCTGACGCTTCCAGACTGCTACAGCCGAAATTAAGTCTACTCAAGCAGCTGGACCTCAGATCACGAGAACCTTGCTGGTGAAATTGAACAGTCTGATAATTTTAGAGGAGATACCTATGCTGTCATCGTCAAAATAGAACACCTCCCTGCAAAAAAAAAGAGTCTCTTGCCTCTCGGAGAGTCAACTGATGGATCGCCTGCCCAAATGAGCCAGGTGAAGCTGCCAAGGCTTGCCATTCAGCCATTCAGTGAGGACCTAACTGCCTGGATCACATTCTGGGATTCCTACAAGTCAGCTATCCAGGACAACAAATTCGTATGGCAGTCTCTTCACTTCAATTTTGATCAATAGGCTCATCATAAATAGGAAGGCTGGGGGTAATGATTGCTGGTGGAGGAAGAAGTTCAAGCCAGGGAAAGAGCTGCTGCCCCTCAAAGAAGCCCTTTCAGCTGTTATTGTCACCAACTACACCCCTCCAATACCTGCAGAGTTGTAGAACAACCTAAGGAGAGGAGACGCGTCCTCAACCCGGCTGATGTTATGTCTGCTTCAGAAGGGGACATAAAGGCCGACACTGTCGTTCCAAGGCCAAATGCAACCATTGCCATGATTGTCATCACATCAGTATCTGCTCCAAGGGATCTGCGCCTTTGAGTAGCTCAAACCCGGAAGTCAACATCCCTAAAGGAAGTCGACCACATCCCACAACGCCCACTACTACTACTTCACTCAGGACGAATTCTATCCAAATCATTTTGCTTCAAACAGCCCAAGCTTTGATACTCAACCCAGATAACCCTCAGTGCTCCAAGCGTGTCCGGATGGTCCCGGACAGTGGTAGTCAGCAATCTTACGTCTGAGTCAGGAGCTTTCACTACAACCCAAGGTGAACAAAGCATGTCAATGGATGGAGGGTCTCAAGTGTGTGAGGTTGTAGTGTTAGTGTGCTGCTCAAGGGTGGTGGAATAAGAGAACTTACCCTTTGTAAATCTCTCACATGGCCCATCAAGATCTGTCAGGAAAGCTATGTGGCATTTCACTGGACTTGCACTTGCAGACACATCAGATTTCCATGATCCATTGCAAGTAGACATCCTCATTGGATCTGATCAGTACTGGCTTGCCACTGGCAAGACTAGACGTGGACTTCATGGTCCCACTGGAGTGCACACTGACTTGGGTTACCAGACCAACCTTCGACCAGCCTTGTGATGCATACCCTACATGTGGAGTGCCTCCCCCAAACTGAACAACCACTGGATGACAGGCCAAAGTCTTCTGGGACTTAAGAGTCCTTTGGCATCACTGGCCAAGTATTCGGGACAAGATTCAATTCACTGGTGACACTGGTTGCCCGTCAACAATGGATGAAGTGAACGTGTCCAGACTAGAAGTATGTCTAGAGCATGTCGAGAAAGAGACATTGGGCTTCCAACTTGGGTAATCTCACGCCTCAGGATCCGTGATTACCAAGAATTTTACGTTCACCCAGCAACTTCTTGACTTTGTGGCAACAATCAAAAGTCTTCTTTGAGAGTCTGGCATATACATTGAACAGGTCATCAGTTTCTTCTAATCCAAGAGCGAGAAGTTCTCCATTGATAGCTTTCAATTAAGCCTTGAACTCATCCAGACGATCACTGTACCGCTGTAGAAGATAAAGATAAGTGTCATCAGAATCTTCTGGTATTGATTGAATTTCAGTGCCCACTAACTCAAGAGCTTGTCCTAGGTGGCTCAGTTTCCTGGACTGAATGTCTCTGGCACCAGCACTGGCTGCAGGTAGGTTGGATTTGATAATCCTCTGAAGCTGGCTTGTAAGTACCTTAACTATATCGTCATGTTCATCAAGTACTTCTTGCTCAGCAGCCAGAATGTCTTCATCATCAACTGCATCAATAATGCTATAGTGGTGAGTCTTGAACTCAGCATTCAAAGCAATTAACGTTTCCTTGTAGCGTTGAGCAGTCCCAACCACCTCTGCATCTCTGGCAGCGTCTTCAACATTGATGGGAATGTGCTCAATTGGACCACCTTTTGGGAGCAATTTTCAATATCAGTTCATGATCGTACCAACATATCAAAACCAGAAAAGTTGGTTTACTTGCAGCAGGCATTGAAAGATGGTTCTGCCTAACATACAATAGAAGGATTGTCACGTTCGGGCAACCAATACAACAAAGCTGTGGATTGCCTACAACAGAGATATGATTGTCCCAGATTGATACATCGCACTCATGTTCAGATGATTGTCGAGACTCCTCCACTCAAGGAAGGAACGGGTAGAGAAATTCGTCCATTACATGACAAGGTCCAACAACACTTAAGGGTTTTGAAATCCAGGAGCCACCTGGACCCTTACTTACATCTGTGTTAGAGCTGAAACTAGACGCAAGTACCATGTTCGAGTGGCAGAAGCACTCTCAAGACTCTACCGAAGCTCCCACTACAACGAGCTGCTGGAATTCCTGAATATGCGGGCTCAAGCATCAGAAGTCTCCGACCATGGAAAGAAAACCAGCAAGAGTGAGACCATAGACAAAAGCCAATTGCTTCATTTGTTGGTAACACTTCTAATACTACTGCCAATTGTGTGTTGTGTAAGAATGACCAGCATCCCCTCTATGCCCAAAGTTTAAGAACCTATCCCATGAGCAAATGATCACAACACTGAAAGAGTTCTGTATGCATGAATTGTCTGAGACTAGAAACAATGCAAGTCCCTCCACCATTGTCGTAAATGTCAGAAGCCACACCACACATTACTATGTACATGTAGAGAAGGTGGAAGCATCTAACACACAGCATGTTGTCCCTATATCCTCTAGAATTGCTTCTGGGGTATCCTTAGACTCATTGCTGATGACATGTCGTGTTTCTGTTGAAGTACCTGATGGTTCCACTGTCAGAGCACTATTTGATAGTGCCTCACCAGCGTTATCCATTTCTGAAAGATTGGCTAACTCTCTCTCTTTGCCTCGCTCTAATAGAAAGGTCAGCATATCAGGCATCGCAGGTCTCCACTCAGTTCACGTTGCGTGCCACTAACTCAGCTAAGAAAAGCTTCAAGGTTACAGCCATCATTGTGCCCGAGGTCACGTGTAATTTACCACTTTATCCTGTCCAGTTTAGCTCTAGCTGGAAGTATCTCTATGATACTCTACCTAAGCTACATGACATCACAAACATAAAACTTTAAAGTTCTAGTTACAGATAACATTCAGGTCATCTAACTTCAGGAGTTGAGTCAAAACTTTTGTATTATACTTTTCTATTAGTAGTATTCTAGTTATTGTCAAACCCTTATTGGGCATAGTAACATTATTCTAACTGTAGACATGTATTACTTATTGGACCGATCGGTCTTGGCCAGCGGTATGTTCATGGTTCATTATTTGGTATTAATCGTCACTTGAGTCGTATGCTTGGTTAATTAGAGTTATGACTATAACGTAAAATGGTGAAAGTGTGGGCTGCTTAAATCTAGCTTAATCTAGGAGAGAGTCGAACACTGCTCGATTGACTCGTAACAGGTATAACATCCCTGAGTAACTATTATAGAATCTACACTTTGGCACCACTCCAGTGCCAAGGCATGTGTGAATGTGCACACTAGCCAGTATAGACATAATCATGTGACCTAGCCTACCACACTTCTCTAGGTCAATCAAGATAATAATATGATACATGAGCTAAAGAACAAGAACATACAAAAACACAAAGCTCATACAAGCTGGTTGTGTAAGCTGCTATTTGGCAACTTAATACTATACCGTAGGGCAGGTTAATTCGTTAGGAAAAAATTCCGTCATATCCGGAATCGTTATACTAATGAAAGAATTGAATGGATAAATCTTTGCACATGCACATTGAAGACGAAATTTTTTCCCCTGCCCAGTTTCTGTTGAAGCGCAAAGGCAGGTGGACTAGCTATTTCGAGAGAGACACTTGCATTCGTGGCTATCACGAATACAAAGCTATTTGGGCTGCTGCTGTAGCTGGAGTGTAGGCGAGAACCAACTAACCTCGTTAGACATCTTAATGTATGGACCTCTCTTTTTAATCCGAGACTCTTCCTGCATCTCTTCAACTGCACACTATAGCCGCTTCTATAGCCTTGATGGTATCAAAGCGGACAATGGTCCATCAGGATTGGAGAGATCCCTACCAGGTGCAACTAGCCACGAGCAGCTTTTGAAGCAGTTCTCTTACAACAGTCTCTAGCTAGCTCTCGCACGAAGTGATTACGATTGACGATCTACCACATGTATTGTGCAAAAAATGCGTGCAAAAATTTATGACAGTAAAAATTATGACGAATAAAATTTCAACTCTTTATACCAACGACGAATTTTTTTCCCTGACGAAATCAACCCACCCTACAGTAGGTAGCAATTAATTACACACACATAAGTGAGGTTACAAAAAATACACTGACCCACTTCTAGCAAATTCCAGCTCTTTTTTAATGAATTGACCAGTAATCTGTAATCTTTATTATTATCACATAAATGTGTAGAATCAGAACATTTGGCTACATTACACAAAGTGCTCACCCTCAGCCAGCCTAACCCAAGCCCTAGCCCTAAACCTAGCACTGGGTCTCAGCATTCAAGGATAAGAAGATTATTTAACTTGCGTACTTATGTACTCTTCTAATTCCACATAGCCATCCCTGTTCTTGTCCATATCCACCATGGTCTCTTCTATGACTATGTCTCTCATATGTTGAGCTTCTTCTGCAGTAAATATAATTCATTATTCAATTGACCACACTAAGCTACAAAAGTAAAAACATTTCTAACAAAATGTCAGATCTGGGGTCACTGGGGTCACTATGACACTGGGGACACTGGTATCACCGGTGAGTCGAGTCACTGGGGTCACTGGTGACTGGTGTCACTGAGGTCACTGGGGTCACTTGGGTCACTGTGGTGACTGGGGTCACTAGGTCACTGGGGTCACTGGGAACACCAGTTACCCCAGTAGTCACCGTAGTCACTCGGGTAACTGGAGTGACTAGGGTCATTGACTGGGGTCACGGGGGAGATTGCGTCACTAGGGACACTGGGGTGACTGGGTCACTGGGGTAAATGGGGTAACTGGGGTCAATGGGTTCACTTGGGTCACTGGTGACGAGGGTCACTGGTATAAGAACAAGGTACCAAAGTCAGTTACAGTGAAACTTGTATTAAGAGACCACCCTATTCAGAGACCACTCTCTTTAAAGAGCACTTGGTTATGTCCCAATAGTGCTCGTAACATACATTTTGACCTCTATAAAGATATCACCTCCATTAAGTGACTATAGAGAGGTTTCACTATATAAGCTGGAAAGCCTATCCTAATTTCCTTATAACCATGTACAAAGCTTTTATGGCTGACAGTTATCTTAGTGCCTTTCTGCTTCTGCTGGCCTCACTTATCTGTGTTTGCTCAGAAATGGCTAGCATAAAGTATGCATGTATAGGCATCTAATTACATAGCTTGGGGAGCAATGGCTAAGAAGTAGAAAATTACAACAGTACTATGGAAGGATGAAGCTCTAGAGTGCACGAAAGAACAGAAAATTACTTGGTTTATTTGTTTTCTACTTGGTATGACTGCACACTATATTACATTCATAAACAGACCGGATATCGGACAATTTTCAGTCCGGGTAATACCGCGCATGCTCCTGAAGACGAAATGGCTGGACGAGAGCCAAGTTTAGGGAACATCATTGATGGAGCTATGCTTGTTCCAGAGTCAAAGAGGAGGATTGTATCCATCAAGACAGTTGAGAAATGGGTCGTTGAGAACGAAAAGGCTCTCTCTACAATCTGAATCAGTAGTGGATTTGCATGCAAACTGAATGAACAATTGTACCAAACTCTGTTACTTTCAATATTGGTTTCTATGAGGGACAGAAACATGCTAAAACGTGGATACCGTAGGGCGGGTCAATTTTCCGGTTATTCATTGCACACGTGACTAGGTAAAATTGCTCTTGACCAGACAAAATGTCCGATCAAGGTAAAAAGAGGCTATCTTCTAGTGAATCTAGCACTAGTAGTCCTTGTTTTCAGCCACTATCAAAGAAAAGAGCAGTGCCTAGAAGGACAGTTAAGAAATGGATGAGAGAAAACATCAAAGAACTGAACACTTCACTTTGGCTCAAGTTCAATATGGTCGATCACGATCATGTAGCAACACTAAGGTGCTCAGTCTGCTGTCAATTCAAGAATCTCAGGTCTGCTTTCATCGATGGCACTACTTGTTGGACTGGCCTCTTCCAAGAACACAACTCCAACAAAGACTTAAGCACAGAGCCACTAGACTAATTAAAAGGACATTACATAATCTATATTGTGACCAGGTAACAGGAAAATCAGGCATAACGCAGCATTAAAAATTTTTTTGATTTGTTGATATCTGTTATCTATGGCCCTTTGGCTCTCCATTACGCAAATTTCAAAGCTTCAGGTCCTTTGATGCCCGAGGAACAGCTCTTAAAAAACTCTAGGTAGCGTCCATTAGCGTTTTAATTTTTTTAGAGAAAAGGCTGAATAAGCAACATGAACATCATTTCTGGCCATGCTCGTGCACTATCAAATTGAAGTGGGCAGAGCCTCGAACTAGAGTTAGAGAGAAGCTAGTTTCGCGCCTCCTGACGCTAATAAGTACCAACTAAAGCCTAGAAAGGAGTAACAAGGTACCGAAGGTAGCGTAGAAAGCTTAGTTAGTTCACATTTCCAAGCGTATAAGCTAGAAAGCCTACCTTAGTTCTGGTGATTTTCAGCTGCTGGATTTTCCGTACACGAAGGTTTCATGGCTGACTAGCTAACTTTAGCACTTCATTTGAAGCCTTTCTACTTTAATCTAAGTTCCAAAACTTGGTCAAAAGTTTGTTCAAGGATCATAGTTTTGATCTACACAGAAAAAAAATTTTTGTTGAATAAATGGCATGACTCGCTAAAATTACTCCTACGTAGAAAATTGTTCTGCCGCGTTATGCCCGATTTTCCTTTACCGGGTCACATTTAGTACCAGTTGTACTGTTAACTTGATTTTGAATTATGCAAGTATTGTATAGCCCAGTGGCGTTAGGAACAGATACCTGCACTCTGTGGGCTGCTTCTTAACCCAACATTGGTGGCAGCAATTCCACCTACTCACAGGCCATCGACCAGTGACAGAAAAATCCCAAGCAGTAAGGACCCAGCCTTCTAACTGGTGACTCAAAATCCCAAGTGGTGAGGACCCAGCCTCCTATATGGAGACCTTCTCTTTGTTGCACAAAACTGCAGCAGCAAGGAAAGGTTTATAAAAGATTTCACCAGCTGTTTTAACAGCTCAACCAGCTATCTTTTTGCAGTGAAGCCGTCTAAGACACCACCAGGACTAGCCTGGCCAACAACACAACCAGCTTCTTCATCTACAACAGGATCTCATTGCAAACTGGCTACTCAGATGCAGAAAGAAAGATAACCACCACCACCATTGCTGGACATGTCAAGATATTCAACCTCTCTACCAGTACAAGAAACTCCTACATCACAACAGCTCCAACATTACTTGGATGCATTGGAACAAAAAGACAGAGAACTGATAGACAGTCTGAAGAGGCACAAGGAGTCTCTACATGGACCTAGCCTGCAAACACACAAGCAAGCTAAATTTCACTCTGTTTCTTTTACCAATCCTTACTGGCAAGAAATGCTACAACACAGACATGAAGAAGAAATGCACCGACTACTCAGTGGTGGAATGCACAGACAAGCATCAGAATCTTCCAGCTCAGAAGAGGAAGGAGCACGGCAAACTCCCCCACCAGCACCACAGCAACCAGAGTACCGAACACTACCACAAGAAGGTACAATAGAATTACTGCTGCACCAAATGCAGCAAGACAGAGAAGCTAGCAATAGAAATATGGAATCTCTAGTACAAGCCTTAGCTTCAAACCAGCTTAAGAAATCTAAAATGGATGCCATTGCCCAATGTCCTCAAATGCATTAAAGAGGATGTGGTAGAATACCTACAAATGTTTGAGGAAATTCAAATTGCAAGGGGAAATCCCAAGGAAAATTGGACCCACTCCTTAATTCCACTGCTCAATAAAAATTGCAAAGCGGTAGTATTAGGACTGCCATCTTCAACCAAGTATAACTACAAGCTATTCAAAGCTGAGGTTCTTGCCACAGCTTCACATAAGCACAGACAAAGCTCTAAAGGGAGCATGAAAAGAAATCTGGCTCAACCTGGAGAGAGGTGGCCAATGCTTTAACAAAGAAAATCAGACTTTTCACACCTAGCCCAGAAACCAAGTTGCTACTGAAAAACTCATACAACTTTTGCCATTTAAAGCTCAAGCTTTTGTGCGAGAAAGAGAGCCTAAAATTGTTACTGAAGCAGCTGATCTAGCCTCGTCTTATTTCTATTCTCACAACATGGATGAGTTCCATTGGGAGCTCACAACTATAAGCACAAACCTGCAAACCTCAAAGACAGCTTCAAAGAAAAATAACAAAATTACTCTCATCAGCAACATCAAAGCGCACTTTGCTCACAAGCAAACTCACATGTCACATGGCATACCTGATCTTCAACAACTACAGCTTACTAATCAGTCTTCAAGGCAAACTAACCACACTGCTAATCAGAAGTGCGCTAAGTAGGGACGGCAGGTCAAAGTCCATAGGACTGTAAACTAGAAACTCTCCTTTCTCTTCAAGCAGGAAATTGGGAGTTTTCTTTCTTACCCTTACTCTACAGGTTCTCAGAAGGCTACAGTGAATCATTACATCTACAAAGAAGAGAGGAAAGTGTTTAAAAATCTAAAATTCATTCGCTAAGATACGAAAAAAACGACATCTAAAAATTGACTTTTGTTCAGTTTGTTCATAATAATAATTACTGGCTGCAGCTATGACATTGAAATTGTTGCGATCTACTCTAGCGCTACTTCCAGGCGTGCCTTTTGCTATTTGTTAGAACTAAAAAGGCTTTATTCCAGAAAAAAGGCACGATTCCAGCTGTGTACTATATAGCCTATACTCCATATAATGCACACTCTGTGCTGCCGACCATTACCTACTTCATCTAGGCTATACTACAAGGTGAATTGATTAGAACAGCATAAATCTCAGATAGCTGGAGTATCTTTAGTTACAAGTCTACGACGGCTTTATGCATTATCTAGCTGCTGCAGTATTACCTGCATGCTTAATCAGTTCACCAAGCAGTATATTTTTACATCCGATGATTCAAAATGAGAATGTGGAGTCTGTAGTACAGACACTGCTAGCTAGCTCAACAGTATTGAATGCTATTATAGATGAAAATATCTCTGCTCAATATCCACAAACACACACATATAGTGTGCGCAGAGGGTTAGCACTTCAGCACTTTTCATTATAGCACTGCTCATTTGCACTGCAGATGCTCATCCCCCATACTCTCCTCCCTCAAGCAAGACAACCAAATCTGGTAAACTCAATGGACTCAGGAGCTGAGAGTGCCATAAGTACTAAAGATTTATTGCCTGATAGTTTTATTCAGTACATGCCAGTCATAGTCACAGATGTCAACTCACAGGAACAAACCAAAGACCTGTCAAACAGCCATTTTCCCTGCTGAAATTGATGACACAAAGTCCAGATGTTTGAAGCAGTAGTCGATAGGAAGGACCTACCACGCCCATTTATCATTGGGAGATCCATCCCTGGATTGGAGATAGACCATCAGAATGCAGGACACAGTGGAGGACACTGGTGAGGCAGGAGAAAGGGCCAACCAAGTAGTCCAGGAGAGTGACGACCCAGCTGCCTCCATACAACTGCAAAACAGCCACATCCTGCAGGGCAGACCAATCAACACCTTCCAGCTGCTCCTACTAAGACCTCATCAACACCTTTGACTCTGGACTTTGAAAATATGACAAAGGCAGACATTGCTGCTGTCAGAACCAGAGCTCAAGCAAGAAGAGAAATACAACAGCAGCAAGACAATGCTGCTACAGCTTCATCACAAGCTCCCATCACTCCATTGGAAGCTATACCAGACCTGGATGGCCCAATCCCAGCAGAAAGATCTGGTAAGGGGTCACAGGAAGAAACAATAGATGCTCCTCAGAACAACATACAACAACTGGAACACGAACCAGATACCACGCCTACTCAGACATACCCAGCGGATAGACCTGGCAATGTGGAAGAGGAGAGTGTGGCAGAGGATAACCCTACCAATCAACCAGAGCCAGACTATACAGTGGTTACTGCTCCATTCAACACTGCAACACTTATTGAAGAACAAAAGAAGGATCCACAGCTGAAACCAATGTTTGATGCAGCAGCTAATCCACTGCAGACAGATTTCATCATCAAGATTAATGTAGGACATGCCTGTTCAGGTCATTTGGTGCAAAAAAGACATGGCTACATATCCAACAGCATTTTTACTGGCCTGGCATAGGCAAAGCTATCCAACAGCACTGCAAAGTCTGCATCATTTGTGCTAAGTTCAACAACCAGCCATCCCGCTGAAACGTGTGGACACGCCCACTACTGCTGAACCTTTACTCTCTGTATTCTCAGCCCATGGCACACTAAACATAATAGTTCACGACAATGGTGGCAATTTCACCAGTCAACTCATGACCAGTGTTTTGAAAGCACTCAACATACAGATAACAGTTTCCCCCTACCATCCACAAGCAAATGGGATGTGTGAAAGATTGAATGGTACTATCAAAAAAGCAATAAAGAAGGCTGGTGCCACAGAAAAATTGTGGGACAAGTGGCTACACTTGTGTTGTATTCTATCAGGATCACACACTATTCAGCAACTGGTCACTCACCATATGAGTTGCTCTTTGGCAGAAAGCCAAACACTCCTATCTCAAGCCTTATAGCAGCTTTAGAAGGCAGCAAAGATGACATGCCACAGCCTATCTCAGACTATCTTAACAACTTACACGGAACAATGGCTCGAGCTAAAGCAACAGCTGAAGAAATTGAACAAGCTACTAAAGAGTCTTCGAAAGCTTACCAGGATAGCAGAAACAAAGCAAAAGAATATCTACTTGAGCCTGGCACGGCCATACTCTGTTTTGAGCCTTGCAAAAAGAAAGGCTTATCTGCTACTTGGCTTGGACCATACACCATCAAAAAGAGGCTTGGTTCACTCACCTACTTGGTTGACTTAGGTCATGGAAAGACCTGTAGGAGACACAGAAATGCTCTAAACGTCTTCTCTCCTGCAAACATGGGTTGTTCTGGCTATGCCAGATGAAGAAGCAGCAGATGGTCTATCATTGGGACCACTGGCTGAAGAACCAACCACAACTGATTTGCTCTCTGACATAAAAGGAGCTGAACATCTTGATAAACAACAGCACCAACAACTTACTGCTTTACTAACTGATTTTGCTGATGATATTCCAGATGCAGCTGACCTACCTACCTACCATTTGGATACTGGACAAGCACAACCAGTCTGCAGGAAACCATACAGGCCAGCATTATACTGGAAGAAAAAGATTGAAGATGAATTACAGGAACTACACTCTAATGGGATCATCAGGCACTCCAATTCTCCATGGTTGAGTCCTATCATGGCTGTCCCAAAGAAAACAGGAAATGTAAGAATCTGTGTGGACTTTAGAGCCATCAATAGCCTCACTTTACCAGATAACTACCCATTACCAAGGATAGATGACCTCGTCGCTACTGTGAGTTCAGCTACATACTTAACTACACTGGACCTCAGTAAAGGCTACCATCAGGTTAAACTAACCCAAGACACAATACAAAAAACAGCCTTTATTGCCCATTGCGGCAAATTCAAATACCTCAGATTACCATTTGGATTGTGCAATGCTCCTGCCCATTTCCAACGGTGCATGGATGCTGCTCTAGCTGATATTCGAGCTCATGCCTATATTGATGACATTATCATTGCTACAAACACCTGGCAAACTCATCTAACAGTTCTCTCTCAAGTGCTTCAAAGATGAAGAGACAAGAATATCTCTCTTAAGCTGAAAAAGTGCCATTTCTCATCAGCAATCATTGAATATCTTGGCCATACAATTGGTTCTGGCTCTATCTTGCCCCAACATGCAAAAGTTGCAGCTATCTTGGAATTTCCATAACCTGTCACACAAAAGCAAGTCAAGTCTTTTCTTGGTTTAGTTGGCTATTATAGGCAACACATCCTGCCTTTGCCTCCATCACAGCTCCACTCAATGCCATATCTGGTAACACCAGTCCAAGAATGGTAACTCACTAGCTTTTGCTTTCCAGCAGACTAAAGATGCTTTCATGTCTGCTTCAGTACTCTCGGCTCCTGACCTTACCACATCCACATGCATCCTGATGCCTGCTCAACAGGAATAGGTGCAGCACTAACTCAAGTTGTAAATGGTCACACCAACGATATTGCCTTCTTCTCAAAACAGTTAACAAAAGCTGAAACATGCTATTCTGCTACAGAGCTTGAAACTTATGCCATAGCTTGTGCTTGTAAATATTTTGCTGTTTATCTGTAAAGGCCCCCATGGTGGAGAGGTATCCCAGGCTCTGCTGAGAGAATCTGCAACAATGTTCTCCTTTCCAGGTACATATTTGATGTCATGAGGAAACTGTTGAAGAGTTCCAACCCATCTCATCAGTCTTTTGTTATCATTCACCATGGTTGAGAGGTGTTGAAGAGGTTTGTGGTCCGAGAAGATTCTCACAAAAGAACCGTTCAGGAAGGGGAGATGTTTGGGCTGGCCTCTTCCAAAGACACAACTCCAACAAAGATTTAAGCACAGAGCCACTAATAGCTAGCTTTAAAAGGTATGACTGTGAAGCAAATATAAACGTAGAAGCTATAAGCATGTAGCTATGGCTAATTTAATTAGAGGAAGCTAGCTAAGGTAAGGTGGGGCAATCATGAGGGTAGGGCAATTCCGACACCATAAAAAAAAATAGTGATATTCCAGTCAAGACTAATTAAAAGGACATAACATAATCTATATTTAGTACCAGACCGCACCCACTTGATTCAGTTTTTACTTTTGGGCAGTTGTACTGTTAACTTGATTTTGAACTATATACGTACTGTATAGCCCAGTGGCGTTAGGAACAGATACTTGCACTCTGTGGGCTGCTTCTTAACCCAACACTACTAACCTTCGTTTATCTACGGTTAAGGAGCATGCAGGAACGGACATGCACGCTCAAGCTATGCTTCTATTTAAGAAGCACCAATTGTCCAATGTATGTGACTACGCACCAATCGCTAGGTGCCTGACTCAGTCTTCCATGGATTCTGCCACTACCAAAAGAACTAAAAAGGAAAACCTGGCATTCACCAAAATGAAGTCCATAAGCAAGCTGGAAGAACGGCATGGTGTTAATTTAGAAGGTGGGTATAAAAATGACCAAGCCTGTTGTTAAGTTTATTGCTCGTGAGCAGCAAAATTCACTGATAGCAACCCTATCAAAGTCAAACTTTTTTAGCATTCAAGCTGATGCAAGCACAGATTCTGGCAATGTGGAAGTGGAAATGTACTTGGTACTTCACCTTGATCCCTTCTCTGAAGATGGAAAAGTTCATGTGAGAAGCAGATTTTTCAGTCCAAGACACCTTAGCAGTATGACAGGTGAAGATCTTTTCAAGTCTCTCAAAGAAGCTGTAGCATATATGGGACTTGAAGATCAATGGAAGGAAAAATGGTTTTGGTTGCAATGGATGTACCTGAAGGTGGTTTAAAGGGGCTCCTTAAGAATGAGGTGCCATGGATTTTCATGTTTTGGTGTTTGGCTCATCGGCTAGAACTTTCCGTGAAGGATACTCGGTTTGTAGCTCACAAAGTGGCTGCAACCTTGTGCCATACTTTGCAAAATTCTCCAGGAAGATGAGATTTGTGTACTTCGAGCAATTGAGTCTCTCTTTAAAACCAAGAAATCACTTGAAAAACTTAAAATTGCAGCCTTTGAAGAACTTCCAAGTGTTAAAAAGTTACTTGGACAAATCAAACTGGAAGATGGTTTGGCCACTTACCAAAGCATAGAACTGAAGGAATACAGCTCAACTTACCTCAAATCTCATAATATTGAGTGCATTGAAGCTGTCGAGACCTGCCTTAAAGAGCGCCTGAAGTTCCAAGACACTAAGTTGCTCACCCATGCAGTGACCATTCTGGCTACAAACGGTTGGGAGAGAAGTGATACAGCATCTTTTGGACAAGTACCTCTTCAAGCTATCTGTCAAAGGTTTCAAATCCCCCTGGAGATTGCTTCTGTGGATTGTTCTGTAATTCAAGATGAATGGGACGACATAGTGGACTATGCAAAAAATACCTGAACATTGTACAAGAAGATTACGAAGTAATTTGGTGGAAGCTGTTTAATGCAGTTGATGCCAAGCAGTGGAGTAATACAGACATTGCAGTCAACTTCTCATGACGCTCCGGTACATACAAAAAATATTTCATACATTTCATACAAACTTGAAAGTTTCTTTCTTTTTTTTTTCATTAAAAAAAAAAAAGGAAGAAAAAATTGTCCTGTCAAAAAAATATATTGTCAGTCAAGTTTAAGCTCTCTCAGACATCATGTCTGAACAACTTTGAATACTTAATGGGAGCACTGCAATCCATCTACCGTTAGACTCTAATTCATCTGCATCTTCGACCCTCAAGTATAGCTCAACACTAACACTTCAAGCCTTGACTCGCTGATTGAGCTACTATGCTATTGCCCAAGTATTGGACAACCAGTTATTCTTCTTTCATCTGTCCCTGCCTACACATAGAAGAATGAACTCTACACCTTAAACTATAAAAGAGAGGGAAAAAAGACCAGGAAAGTGAGGGGGAAAAAATTTCCATGAAATGAAAAAAAAAGTAGGGATGACCAACAAGGGTAGGTATGAAGGATGGAAATAGGATCAATAATCCCTACATATACGTACTATTATGTTAGCTGGATCATAGAAAGATCAGCATCAAATTCTTCACGAGTGTTAGTAAATCCTTGGTTATATAGTCGTAGCAAATTTGGGTTGTAGCGAAACATCAGAAGTTCTTCTGAGCATCTGGTGCCTTGAGTTGATCCAATAAACTCCAGTTCAAGCAGCCCAAATGCAAGGGCAGGTCTCGTGCACTGCTAAGTCCAATTAAGTCAGTTCTACCCAAGTTCTATCCCCATGTGACTTCGCGTATCAAGTCCTCAACAATCATTAAAAGGAGAGCATGGGGGCAAGGATAGTTGGAACAATGCCCCAGATCATCCTGCCAAAATCAGCCTTGTTCCTTTAATTATTACGTATATGTTGGGATGTTGGCTGGATATAAAGAACAAACATTGATTCCCTTCATTCCTATACTTGTTCGCTCACTTTTTTAATGATGGTCATCCCTACAATTTTTTTTTTTTATTTCACAGAAATGTTTTTTTCCCTCATTTGTTCCTGCTTTCTATGTGTGTATACATAAATGCAGGAGTGCTTATGCAGGGACAGATGAAAGTTTCTCGGTTCCCCTGGCCAGCTCAGTGGCATAGCAATAACTTTTAATTTTGTAGCCCAATGATTGATTATTTATAAGTCAGGACTTGAATATACTTGGAGGTCGAGTATGCAGATAAATCTGAAAAACGAGCAGATGGATCGGTGAATCTAGGATCCCTCACTTGACCCATGTAAAAAGATATAGCTAGTAGTTGAGTAATATCATAATTTCAAATAAATTACATGCTGCATGCATCAATAAAAAATTGTCTTTCTTCTTAGACAATTTTATCGCACAAACTACTCAAGCTAAAGCAAGTACTTCTAGCTACAATCCTTTGTACTCTAATCTCAAAATAGTCGATGTAAAAACGAGTGGAGAATTATAACATCCCATTATTTCTGAAACAGTAAGCCCCTGGTTCTGAAAATTGTTCCGCACCATGCAATAAGCAGGACCACAGTAGTTTTTGTTAAGTCCAAGCGGGGGAACTGGAATTTCACTTCTGTACTAGTTATATGCAGCATTCATGTCATCCCTACATAGAGAGAGAGAGAGATATCGTTCCCTCTAATTAGCGTGAAAAATTCATGAGATGAAAGTGTCAGCAAAAATCATGAAAACATTAATTCCACTAAATAATTATCTACCATATAGTATGGATAGAGCAAAGGAAAGGCAAAAGATGAATAAAATAGGTTGTACTTCACATACTTCATAAACAACAAGAAAAAACTTATTACGTATGACAATCGGGGTATTCTTAACCTTTCTTACATCAAACTATAGCAATTTGTTACCCTTAATTCTTTTCACATCTGTTTTTCCCAAACTCATACATACTCCCTCTAATCAGGACCCCTACTCCTGTAGTCAGGACACTTTTAAAAGTACCAATGTATAATCAAATCCACCCCTGAAATGAGGCACCCCTCTACTTCTGCTGACCCTAACAGTGGCCGGATTAGAGGGAGTCTCACTGTACATCACTTATAATCAAGGAATTCTTCCTTTACTTACGAGGATGCAGAAAGTCAGCAAATTCATCTTTATTAAGGGCATTGTCATTGTTCTTATCAGCATGAGAAAACCGCTTTTGTTCTCTTTCAACGACTTGGTTATATGTTAAGTTACGGTGATGATCTTGAATTTCATCAAAATCTGTAAAATAAATAAGTTAGACTATTAAATTGTGATGGTGTGGTTTGATTATACAATGGCTGTAGAGAAATTTTTGTCCTATAATAGCTCTCTTAATGTTTGGCTTCCATTACATGCATATCTTCTTTATATTCTATTTGCTTTTAAGTGTTCTTGACTGCTCATAATGATTGAAGTCAGTAAAGGGTACAGCATGTTTGAAAATACCAGTCAGTCATTGATATATATTAGCATTGGCCTGCACTCCGTTATTTCACTGTACTCTCCTGCTCTTAGACGAAAGTTCACCGCCCATGCAGTGAGGATCATAATCCTTTTTGACTATGATATGGCCTCAAAATAGATAATGGGATGTATTATTCCAATATGATGTCAGACCGAAGCAAATCTTGATCAGACATTTGCCCGGTAAATGGCCTATGGCAGACTGTTCTGCAACCCAAAGTGTGTCACAACACTCTGAACATAGACAAGACTGAAATTTAATAGCTCATCCATGCTAGTCAGATACGAGGTCAAAATCTGGGGGCAGGTTTGAAAGCTAGCAGGTGGAACATATCAAATTAAAGGTCAAGGATTATACTGCAGTCAATTTTGAGTAGTGTAGTATAAAAATTGAATGAACTATGTCTGAAGTGAGCACACTAAGATTGCTTAGTTTCAATAAGAGGGGAAAAATTGTAATAATGCTTCACGAGCTTGTCATGAATGCTCATGGAAAATTTTGTTCTTATAGCTACATGCCATAATTATAAGGGCACTGAACACTTACTTTCCACCATTCCATAAGCACTTTCTTTGTACTCTTCCCACGAAATAAGATTATCTTTGTTGGTATCATGATATCCCCAGTGACGATCCACATCATCAAATATATATCTACAGTGTACAACATGGAAGTGTACTGGTCAATCATGCAGTGCATTTATATTAAGATCCCAAATTTTAAAATATGTTGTACATAACTACTAAGGCAATGTGCACAGCAAGCAAGCAAATGTGACCAGATTTGCACATTGTAGCAAGATAATTATTACATAGGAGTATTTTTAGCGAGTCCTATCATTATTTAACAAAAGTTTTTTCTGTATTCACAACTATGTTCTCGTCTTTTAGCTTCAGCTGCAGCTTCCTAGCGTCAGAAGACAAGAAACTTGCTTCTCTCAAACTTAAGTTCACTCTGCCCACTATAAATTTATATAGTGCATGGGTGTATCTGGAAATTACGCCTGATAAACGTGACAACAGAGAGCTACATTTTCATATGAGTTTACATTGCTAATTGGTTGGATTAAAATAAAGGGGTTGTACTAATAACTGCAAATCGAATCTTTATAACATAGTACAGTGTTTCTAACTGACTTAGAAAGCATTAGATTTTCTAAGTATTTTTCCAAGATTCTGGGCACTTAGAAAACCAGCTGTCTGACACTTAGAACCCTTAATGTTATACCTTCTAGAAACATGTCTAATCCAGTCCACAAGTTCTTCTTCAGTTATACGATCATCACCATCCTTATCAATTTTATCAACAATTATCCTAGGAGAAAAGAACATATACATATAACATTAATGCTATTCAGAGAAAGAAGTAGGGATGGCAGTATTCTAATGAAAGAAGCCACACCCATTCCGGACTAATCCTACACAGAAAGTGCTACCGCACTCTCTGATAAATCAAAATTCCTTTCTGCAACTCTACATGTGTACATAAGGGAACCCATGCAATCGTGCCGCACATGATATTAATGGTATACTTTAGTTTTTCTTAAGACTTTGCCTGTAGTCTTTGAAATGCATGCTCTGTTCAACAATACGTTGTGGTGTATACAGCCTCTGAAGGACAAATTATGAAAGAGAGGAATCTACAAATATTATCCAATAATTCATAACTATATTTTTTGCTCCAAGCAGCTCTGGAGTTATAGTTGCATAGCAACCATGCGTGAAGAGTACGCCTGAAGAGATTTTTCTACAATGTAGAATGGAAGTCATCAAACTTTGACTGAAAGTATATATGAAGTTGTGCTGGTACCACAAAAATTCTAGGTGAGGAGTGCTACCCTGTAGAGTTCACTTGTACAAGTTTTTAAAATCGAATTTAGCTGACATCTAATAGATAATCAGGCAATAAGTATGCTGGTACTATCAGATCCAAATAATGGCATGTTTGAAGGTCTTTAAGTTCTACATAGAATATCGTGCTTCAATTTCAACAAGCAATATTTCTGGCCACACACAACTAAAAATCAATGGGTAAAGTTTAACAAATTAGAGTCAGACAAGCTAGCTTCCTGGTGCTACAAACCTTCGACTAAAACTAAGAGAAGAACCAAAGGTCTGACTAGCTAACTTTAGCACTACACTTGAAGCCTTTCTACCCTCTGATACTTAGCATTAGAATCACAGGTTTAAATAGTAAGCTACGTAGCTAAGTATAGGAAGAAGAATGGTATGTTTGATAGTAGTAAGAAGTAAGGACTGAGATGGGAATTCTATCAATGACTTAGCTACGTAGCTAGCTAAATCATAGCTAGCCTACATACCGCTAGCTTGTTTGCTTAGTTCTTATGTATCCTTTGCTCTTGCTACTCATGGCTTTGTTGGTTTTCTCACTATATCTAACTCAAAGGGCCATTAACTGGCCTCAAGGCTTGCTGGCACTCAGACGTCTAGCTACTTAAAGAAAATGAACGGCTACAATAGCGCCATGATTGTGTTTTTTGAATAGCTGAAAAATAGATGGCATTTTGGCTCTTCAGATAGTATATGTAAGTACTAGGATGGAAGACAAACTGGATTCTACATGATATGTTTTCCCAAACTTAAATCTCATTGAGGCAGAGGTATGAATTGAATATGCTGATCAAGGGTGCCCTCACAAAGACATGTTAGGCAGTCATTCCTATTTGCTCCCTATGAAGAAAAATTTTTTTTGAGGTAACCATTACCGCTTTATTAACCACTGAGGTCGTGTCAGGTCTTCCATATAAGGAGAGGGGTGTAAAGTTGTAACGAAGTACACTATTGGAAAGCTCTCAAAGAGAGCTCTCTTTTGAGATATAAATCAAGCTTATAGGAGGTAATATAAAGAAGATATAGACTTTTTTTAGGGTGGGCCTGCCACTTAGTGCTGTGCTGTCACTTCAGTATGATGACAGCATTTTCATAAAAACTGCAAAGTATCTCGAAAGGCTGTTAAGTAGCTAGTGAAGAAAATACTATGGAATACATTATGCTTTACATGGAAGGAGAATAACAGCCCTAGATACAATGGGAAGATTTATACGGTCTGGGAATAGCTGTGGGAATCCCAGTCACTGGGACAATCATAGGCACATCATATTGAAAGGGAGAATCACTCTGGACAAACCACCCACTATGCTGATGAGTACATGATCCCTAAACTAATATCTGACAAAGTTTTAGAGCTCAGACTAATGCTAAAGCTAGTTTCTTGCCTCCTGGCACTATAGAGCGTCAACTAAACCCCAACGAAGAGCAACAAGGTACCGAAGGTAGCGTAGTTAGCTTAGTTCATATTTCAAGCGTATATAAGCTAGAAAGCCTACCTTGGTTCTGATAATTTTCCACGACTTTCTGTTCGAAACCCCACCCACTCAATTTTTAGTAGTGCGCGGGCATGAACAGATTTAATGTTTATATTGCTTATTCAGCTTTTAATGGACACTACCTGGAGTTTCCTAGGAGCTGTTCCTCCGGCATCATAGGAGCTAGAGCTTTGAAATTTGTGCAGTAGAGAGCCAGAGGGCAATAGATAATGAACATCAACATAGCAAAAATTTTATTTAATGTGGATTTTTGCAAATCAGGTCACAAATATCAGAGAGTGCATCTCTATGTAGGCTTGACACGCAAAACGTTGACGCTCATTAACAATAATAATAATGATAATCTTCTTCTTCTTCTTGACAGCCATAACTCCCGATTGCTTCATCCTATATCTACAATCTTGGTACCATCTTGAAGCTCTACACCTCAGGTAAGGAATGGTATTGTTCAAATTGAAGTACAGCTCAAGTCCTAACTGTCAATTGCCGTTCGAGTGCCTTCATGGACAACTCAAATTCTTGAACGCTTCGTAGACAGCACAGTTAGTTTATACACTTCGTAGACGTTACGTAGACAACACTAGAACGCTAGAACGCTTCGTAGACAGTTATTTTATACACAGAGAAAAACTGTCTTGCTGAGTTGCGGTGGGCGTGGTAAGATTGTTTGGTAAAGGGTCATTCTTGACATCCTTAGATAGCTAGCCGCGCCCCTGAAAAAAGTGTGCAAACAAGTGAGAGTAAAAACATTTCTTCTAAATGAAAGAGTGATGTAGGCTGGAATACATAACTAAAAAGTACGGAAACAAGGTGCTGGCTATGTACTGCATTTGCTCTGCTAACTGTCACAGAATTATCATTGCTGCATGGACTGCATTTGTCACTGTGCTCTGCTAACTGTCACATAAACCCTACATCGCTGCAAGGTGTAGCCAAAAAGGATAATATGGCAGCAGCGATGTAGGGTTTATGTCAATTTATGACAGTTAACAGAGCACAGTGACAAATGCAGTCCATGCAGCAATGTAGGGTTTGTCAATTCTGTGACAGATAGCAGAGCAAATGCAGTACATAGCCAGCATCTTGTTTCTGTACTTTTTATAGTCAACATCACTCTTTCATTTAGAAGAAATTTTTTTACTCTCATATACCTTTAACTAATAGGCTCTGAGCTAGAAAAGATTTTGTAAGTGGCAGTGCCAGCAAGGCAACAGAATGACTCTCATCAGTACTGTCATACTAGCATCTTTGAAATGGAAAAAAAATGTAGGGATGACCATTGTTAGTATGCTAGTTACCCATTCTGTATGTTTCTTCATGAATAGTTCATGAGTTAATGAGGTAACCAACTATGAGATGCTATAGTTTACTAGCACTTCCTACTCTATGACTGAGGGCAAACTAGACGCTCTAGAACGCTAAAGTTTCAGAGAAGTTCAATCACTAAGCACCCATGACTCAATCTACTTTCAGTTGTCATGCAAACCAAGGTGCAGGGCAGCTAGAAGAGATCTTAAGTAGCCAGAAAAGCCAATAGTCCTGAGTTTCAATCGCTTTAAGCGTCGATCGAGCAATTGACTCTCACCTACAGTGGCTTCTTTTCAAAATCTCTTGAGTTGCCCTGCACACTGGTTCATACAATAAGAATAAGTAAAAACATACAGTCAGCACATGGCTGCTGCTCAAGAAATTTGACGACAGTACCACTGGGCCAAAGACGAATTCACGAGACAATAGAAGTCCCAGGAACAAATTAGTTTTAACAAGTTAGTCTTTTAAAAGACTGAATGCCTCGGTACATTAGTAAACTTATTATTAATCCTCCCGTGCATACGCAAGCGAGGATTACGGTAGTTGTTCTGTCTGTCTGTTACAAAGAAATAAGTGAAGTCATTTGTCAACACGACATATGTGACCAGTTTTAGGAAAATCCGCCTAAACGCATTTTTTTCAAAATTCTTTTTTTCCTCTATTTAGGATCTATCATACCTCAGGATCGCTACCACAAAGTTTGAGACTCAAGCGATGAAAAGCCTTTGAGCAATGACTTGAAACATTCACCCTCTAGCCGTATGAAAAATAAAATTATTGAGAAATTGCGTCATAAACACGTTGCTAAGGCGTGATCAATGTTTCCGTATACTAGAAAGTAGCTCCATAAAATCTCTTTTGAGAAAGAAGGTGAGTAGTGAGTTTGCTCAAGGAAGATCGTGGCGGATCGCTTTAGATCGACTTCAAAACTATTTCATACAGATGGTGAATGGGTGAAAGAGAACGCTGGCTAAGCACTTGTGACTAAGCGCATCTTTATGGTTAATCACTGTTCAGCTGCTTTCTTTTTTAGTTCTAGACAATCATTCCAAGTAAGATATAAGTAAAGGTAGCTAAGTAAGTGTTATCGCCGTCTCCTTTTAGGAGATGGAGATGGTGTGGGTGATTGGGATGATGGGGGTGATGAAGTGGGAGAAGAATGGTGCTTTGTGGGTTCGGGACATGTAATGTCTCGGCAATGTTCTGGGCAAAATTCTCGTATTTTGTCATAAAGATATTCTTTACGCTCTTGAGAAAGACCAGGGGGCTTGATTTCAGGGGGGAGCTCTGATGTAGACGGAGTCCAACTCATATGCTCCTTGGTAAGGATGGTGAGGGTCTTGACTGGTGAGTCAGTTGATACTTACTTTAACTTGTCCAGGGTGCTCACATGAAAACACCAAGTGGTGAAAGGATTTTATGCCTGCCAGCCCTTGCCGTTTGAAGTACTTGGCAAAATATTCTGCCCAGTTGTACTGATGTACTATCACCGTCCCGTCCTCCCTCCCAATAAGCTGGGCATTGTTCACCACAGCAGAGCTTTCGACCAAACGGACGATGTCATCGAGGCAGCCCACTTTTGTCCGCCGGTAAGCTTCCTTTAGCAGCCCAAAACACCAGTCTGGTGCAAACTTGGTGTGCCCAACAATGAGAAAGGAAATCTCTATACGCCGATTTAGCCCAGCCAAAACCCTCCATGCAAGATATTGCATCATGAAGCGGTTTTTGTTTTGGCCTGAGCAGTTATCGGCATGTATACAGAGATTTCCTTCCCCAAGGTTGTGCGTGGCCAAGAAATGATGCTTCAGTTAAAGAAATATCTAAGTATTAATTTTCTGTGTTCAAACCTGCTGTGCCATATCGAAACTGTAATGAACTGTTACGTCGTGGCTAAGAGGCAACAGGCTGGCATTGATTGTGGGTACTGGCAATTCCTTGTCTGTGAACAGCTGCTTGATGGCAAGTTTGGATAACTCCACCTGGTGTTTTAAGTAGCTCCTTGCCTTGGTAGCCAGCTCAAGATGGTCCTGGGCTTGCTTCACAATCTGATGTTGATTTGAGGGAAATAATTTATTATTATCACTTTAAAATGATAGTTCTTACCTCTGACTTCTCACTCTCAGGTGTGTTGGCGGCCCTCATCAAAGCTGTGGAATTTTGCTGGCACACCCAACAAAGATCACTCATCGGTTTCATTACAGTGATATGAGGTACCAGAGTCCTCCAAAGTGTGCAAAAAGTGTTGTAGGCTACAAATCGCAAGCCAGCCTCCTCACAAGCAAGCTTGTAGATCACCCAGACAGACTGAGTCAATGATACAAAGGTCATGATTGTTGAGTCCTGCATTAATAATGTGAGATACCTTCTTGGTAGTGCTTGAGGGAAGTAGCTGGAGGTCATCCCGCTTATACCCAGGAATCCGGCCAGGGAGAAGTATGGCGAAGTTTTCTGCATATTCCTTCAAAAACTTCTTGACATTCTCCACATCACGAAAGGAAAGGGCATTGTAAGGGAGCCGTCGGTGGTTACCATGCTGTCGCAGGGTGAGACCAGTTGCCGCATAATGGGACTTCAATGCATGGAACCTATCCTTTCCTAAAAAGGTTAGCGGTGAGTAATCTTTGCGTACAATTAACTAATTTCTTGGTCGTGTTTTTTTTGTTTTTTTTTTTTTTACCAATGTCATGCAGTGCTAGGAATGTTTTCTTGCAGATCCTAACTCCATGGTGGTAGAAGGAGACTCTGGTCCGCTGCCGAGAAGTAAGTGGGTGCCTGGACTTTGACCCCACGTCACAACTATCGTCTATCCCTGCCATGATCTGCCCTAAGACGACTAGGTCCAACTCATCGTGTGTGAGGGTGCAGCACTGATCTAGTACATCCAGGTAATGTTGGTAGCTAAACAAAGTGTAGCATGGCCCTTTTGTACCATTTCGGTTATTCAACTTGCAGCCACATCCATTACTACTGAATAACTCTGCTAGTCTCTCGTGTGGTGTGGTGTATCGCTTATTATTGGGAGTCGGCAGGGACGACTGAGAAGAGGATGGAGTGGTGTGGGAGGATGTGGATGGCTGACAGACCTGCGACACTGTGACTGGATGAGAAGGCTGCGATACTGAAGGAGAGGGCAAGGACGAAGGAACAAAGGGCTCTGATTCTGGAGGAGAATGAGTCTGAAGATGTGGAGATGTCAGGGTGGTCATCCTGCTGATGTGGATTGTACAGGTCGTCGACAGAGTTGTCAAAAATATTGATATCCTCCTCAGTAGTATTGTCACAAGGCTCTAAATTCAGTGTTAACTAGATAGTTGTTGTTGTTATTATTATTATTATTATTGTTGTACCATCTTCATCCTCATTGTATTCTCTGAGGTGGCCTCCAAAGCCTTCATCATCTTCGCCTATAATACAAAATTGAATGATTCCTGAAGTGGGAGGGTCGTGGATGTCTTATATCCATCCATATCCGGTTCCTGACTTCCCAGGTCAAAGTAATCGGCAATGAGGCCATCCAGAGCTTCTCGGTCGGCCCCACCCACCAGGTCTAAGCCGTCACTTGCCCACAGGTTGAGCGCTCTGGCTACTTGTTCGGCACTAGACATTTCTCAGAGCAAAGTAAGAAGACCGAAAAGGCTGCAATATCTAACAGGTGAAACCTTCGCGCTGAGAACGCGCGCTTAAAGCGTGCTTAGCAACCATCCGTGTCACGATCAGTAAGTGCAACTAACCAGCTGACTTCACGGGCTTATTTCACCCTCTTCTATGTTAGCAGAGTGCTTATAACTGTACAGATAGATAGTAGAAAGGTTCAAGATATCATTGTTACATAAATAAAGAAATGACCAAGAAATGACCTGTGATATAAAATTACCTATTGTGATAATAATGTTCACGCACGTTTAGGCGGATTTTCCTAAAACGGGTCACATATTTACATATTCTTTGTAGCAACTGTGTAAAATTTTATGATTCATAATGTCGTTACACTAAGCTGTCAGTTACACAAGAACACAGCGCACAGAAGCTACTGTGCTACTTCTTTACACAAACTATATAGCAAGACTAAAGCAACCAAGCCTCGAAGCTATAGCTAGCCGCCTAGCAAAACGATGGTGGGCAGAGCTTACGTGTGTGCATGTGATGAGCTGCATGATGTGCACTTTAATTGCTTTGTAAAGTCCTGTGTGACTAGGAATTATTATTATTAGACATAATTGTATATTCAAACTACACTAGTCGAATATTTTTAATACACAAACGTTTCGACTATCTTAAATAATTCGCACTGATGATGACTACTGTAGTCGAAACGTTTGTGTATAAAAATATTTGACTAGTGCAGTTTGAATGTCTAATGGTGTGCACTATTAGCTAGTATAGGAGTTGTACATGCGTAATTTCAAGCTTGTGCTCAATTCATCTTAATCTATCATGAGCCAAGGATTCAACACTTTAGTCTTTAGTGCATACATAAAAAATTATAGGAGTTATACTGAAGACTGAAGATCATACTTCATGCACTGTCATTATTATCACAGTTATTTTGTTAATCCCATTCATTTTTAAATGAGCAAGCTTTACTTATTGTGATAGCTAATCCTATACTAGCTCACTTTTTTACGATAATAAAAATGTTAAGAAATGGCTATAACAGGGAAAACTTACAAGCTGTGGAAAGAAGATAGACAGCATGCATTAACTCTACTATGCTAACACTTATACAATATTTCATCACAGATTGTACAAGCTGAAATGAATCTGATCAATGCTTGGTGGAGCCAATATCTACACTTTAAAGTCATTGACAGTAAGGCCACAAGACTTTGGACCAGCTTTAATAGACTTGGAAGTAGCACCTGTTGTAACACCAAGTCTACTGAGGATGGCATTCCAAATAATATGAATCTAGTGATACATGGAATTAGAGTTGTGTTTTGTTGCTTTTTGTGTTGTTCTTGTTTTGTTTTAGGGTTGTTTTTGTTGTCTTTTTTTTTTTTTTTTCTGTCTTTTTGTTCGTTTTTTTTCTGCTATAACTGGGCTGTGATAAACCTACTGAATTAATGATACTTACCCCAGCCTTCTTTTTGCTTCACCAGGTGGTAACTGGTCAAAAGTTTGAGCCTGCTCCTTCCCCAAAAATGCCTCGTGATCATAATCAGGGTTGTGCTCGTGCCCATCTCCTACATAATGAGGTTCATCTGATAGATCCTTAGGTCCACGTTTGTCTGAAAAGGGACAATAAAAGGATTGTTTCCTCCATCTATGCCTCACACTAACCTGTGGGAACTGAAGACACTCCAGCAATCACGAATGCAAAGAACCAATATATTTTCCTCATCTTTTTCTTAATAACACCAACTAATAGAACTAGCCAACAATAATTGTTCTTTGTATAGGAAAGTAAATCTGATGTGTCTAAGTGCTATTGGGACACGTGGCACCACGACCACCCGTACCGTACCGTACCGTACAGCAAAACATCGATACTAGCAAAGATATCATACTAGGTACTAGGTAGTTATGGACCCAATCTTTTCTGCCCGAGCAACTTTAACCTTGTATGCTGACGATATATGTTATCACAAGGAGGTTCGTACTGATGATGATTGCCTTGATGTTCAGTCAAATGTCAATGCCATCAAAGACTGGTGACAATATTTGAAGCTCTGCCTATGCAGGCAAACTCTCCATGGTGGGTCACTAATACCACCAAGCGTTAAAAAAAAACGTTTTCACACCCCACCCTTCATCCACAGTTTGTCATGTTAACTCCTCGCCAATATTTCTTCCCAGAGTGAGAACAAATTACCATCGTGGCTCCTACTTTATAAGTACCATTCCCCTCTGGAACAATGTCCCAGACGAAATCACGAGCCCAACATCTTACCTGGCTTTTAAGAAACTAAATGCTGACTACATGTACTACAATAGTATTGTTGTTTTTTTGTTTTTGTTTTTTTGACTTATACCTTTTCATTTAGGCAGCTTTAGTATTAGCCAGTGGCTAGTTGGTTTGCCTTGTGTCCACTTAGACACTAAAGTTATAAAGAAAAAAAAACATTACTACCTGATGTATATGTTGGCTGGATACACAGAACAAAGATTGATCCCATTTCCATCCTTACTTTTTTGAGCAGTGGTTATCCCTACATCTTTTTTTCATTTCATAGATTGTTTTGTATCAAGAGGTCCTTATGAATTTTTTTATAACAGCAGCAGCAGTACAACAATAGGCATACAACAACAATAATCATAACAGTGATTGATGACTTGTTTCTAAAATTCATCATGTCGCACAAAGAGTTTCCCATGTTCAGTAGCTTGGCTACCAACAAAGAGATCCTGCTGATTGAGTATTTCTGCTTTGCTCAAAATGTGGTCCTGAATAATAATAATAATAATAATAATAATAATAATAATAATAATAATAATAATAACCACTGTTCTCTCATGCAATCTAGAGCTTTAGTCTTCTGATCTCAGTTAGTTCGAATTGTCATGCTAGAGCCAAATAGTTCTCAGCCATGCTGAGAAACATGAGTGAGGCCAGCAGGAAGTTTTCTCTCCTAGGATCTATGCTTCTAGATGCTTGACACAGTTTAGAGCTTTAGTGGACAGGCTTCAAATATAGAGAGCATCGTGCACACCAGCCTCTTTTTCTCTAGTTTGAAACTCTGCCCCTTGCACGGACATGACAAGAAATATCATTTTTTACATATTATCAAAACACCTTGTTTTCATCAGCATGGTAAATGAGATGTTTGGCCTCATTCACAGATGGATCAGTATTTGGAGGGTAGAACCATAGTCCTACTTCCTCTTTATCAAGTACACCATCACCATTCTTGTCTCTTTGAGTATTGAAATATTCTGTTTCTCTTTCCCGCCATGAATTATCATCAGATGAATAGGACAATTGTAAATCATCTATAAAGAAAATATGACCATAACAATTACAATACTATTCTATCTTACTTAAGTATTCTTCCAAAGTGACACGGCCATTTCGATCCTTGTCCATATCCTGAAATGTTTCATCAATTACTACACTTTGCATTGATGGGACATCATCTATTGGAAGACCATGACTAACATCACGGATTAAACAAACAAGTTTCCTTACGTGGATGCAAAAAATCTGCATATTCATCTTTGTCTAATTTCCTATTCCTGTCAGCATCAGCTATTTGAAATCTCCTTTCATAACGATCTATTACTTCATTGTAAGTGAGATTTCGAGACTTGTCATATATTTTGTTCCTATCTGAAAGAAAGAAAAAAAACATTGTAGATCACCTCGGCACCCACATACATACATACCTTCTATCATTCCATATGAATGTTGTACATACTCGTCCCAAGTGACATACTTTCTGCCATCTTTCACAATATAATCCCAATGCCTATCACGATCATCAAATACGTACCTGCATAATCAAACTTTAATATCCTGTCATGCCAATGAAAGAGACAGTTCAAAACCAAATTAATGCACATAATAATGTTTCCTTTTTTCCCCTCGCCTGGATTTGACTCCCATTTTCAGCCTGAATTATCACTTTAAGCGCACAGTTCAATTTACTTTTAATAATTATAGTGGTTGGTCAGCACAGCAGTAGGTGGAGAGAAGTAAAAACTGATGAAATAAATGAAGGAAGAACGCAAGAATACATTCTTCATCCTATAAAAGAAATCACTACACGTGTTGCGTATGGGCTTTTCAGCCAGTACTATTTATAAGTATTTATTATACTGCTAACCTTCTTGATACTCTTCTGACCCAGTCAGTCAATTCCTCTTCTGTTATTCCCCCATCTTTGTTAGAATCAATCTTTTCCACAATTATTCTATTCACAGAAGATAAAAAATATAAGAACCATGCACAAATGGCCATCACCATTGCGAACCAAAAGTGCCAAGGGATTTATTATCACATATTGTTACATGGCATGCTCCAAGAAAGTATTTACACTAATCTTCTTTTGGCTTCATTAGGAGGAAGTTCACTGAATGTTTTGGCTTGCTCCTTTCCCAAAAAAGCTTCATGATCAAACTCAGTGTTGTGTCCATCTTTGTAGTGATCTTTGTCAGAGAGCTTCCTGTGACCTACAATGAAAATTTTTTTGTCGCATCCTGGTGCATAGCATAAACGAGCCCCACCTTCATTACTTATTCGATCACTAAACTAATGGACATGCACTCATACCATCGGCAGGTCCACAAGATGCGAGCACAGCAAGTATGCACAGTATGACAGTAGACAAAACAATCAATCTACAACTCGAACTCATTGTTTAATTTATATACAGACACCGATTCTTCAGCCTAAAGATGTTTCACTGCTCCCAATGACTTGTGATACCTTAATAGCAGAAGATTCACAATGAGCCTTTGTTCTCTCTCCCGAAATTTCTAGAAATGCCGTGCGTGCATAATTTCTATTGGACCACCTGGTTACGTGTGCATTCCGAGATAAGGAATCTCATTGGTCCATTTGGTGAATTCGAATCACGCCTTATGCATGGCACTTAGACACAGCGAAAAATCTACAATTAACTTGTAAGCATTTTGTAACAGGTATGTAACAGAACAAAAATCCGTAAACCCTAGGCACCGGAAGTACTAATTTTTGATCTGTAGGCAGTTGGTGGGGCAGCAGGTCTGATACAGTCTAAAAATACGGACCTGTTACAGACTTGTAGATTTTACTGACCTGTTACAGACCTGTGTAGGTAGGTCATAACTGGTATGTGGGGCAGTCCAGACCTGTTACAAGTTGTAGATTTTTCGCTGTGTAGTTAGTCACATGCCAGTTACCTGATTGGCTATAGTCTATATAAGTTAGACACCTCGACCATAGACTATATAGGTTCCTACATGGGAAAATTTTTTCGATTGAACATTCACTTTCATGTCCAAGAGGGGGTTTTCCTATCATTAGGCATAACGAGATAAGAGATGTTACTGCTAATTTGCTCTCCAAAGTTTGTAATGATGTGAAGATAGAGCCTGGTCTGCAAGCTCTCACTGGGGAAGTGCTTTCCGGAGCTAGTGCAATTGGAGATGATGGTGCCCGTCTAGATATTTCAGTCAACGGGTTATGGGGTGGAAGACATGAGAAAACCTTCATAGATGTGAGGATATTCAATCCGCATGCTCCTTCAAATAAGAAATCCACCCTGTCATCTTGTTATAGGAACCATGAGAGACTTAAGAAAAGAGCATATGAACAGAGGGTAAGAGAAATCGAGCATGCTTCCTTTACTCCACTGGTTCTCTCAGCTACTGGTGGTTTTGCAAGAGAGGCAACTATATTTTATAAACGTTTGGCTTCCTTACTAGCTACAAAATGGGAACAACCGTATAGTTTAACCATGGACTGGCTGAGATGCACCATCACTTTCTCTCTACTCAGATCTGCTATCCAGTGTATTCGGGGTGCTCGTTCGAGAAGTGGGTTCGCATCAAGATCTCCCCCTTCTCAAATGGACCTCATAAGATCTGAAACATTTCTAACAAAATCATAATACTCTTCTGATAACTTTCGAACTCGATTTGAACAATAATTATTATTATTATATATATCAGCATCATTTGATTTTATTTATTATTTCATAGAGATCTATGGAAAATTAAATTAATATTAACAAGCACTTCCGGTCGTGCGATATCCGTGTTGCGCCTATTGCGCTGCAGCTGTATCTCCATGACCGTACAAGCTTGTAAGTGGCTATGAAGAGGCTGAACTCTGCCAGGGAGACTATACTACAAGATGCCAAGACCCTGGGATTATTGTCAGAGCAAAACTCGAGTTAAAGTATGCTCTAGCAGTTAAAATTGCATATAAATACTTTGTGTAATTTTATCTCCTGAAGTAGTTCTATCATCCATAGTTAATGTGGTTGAGGACTTGAAGTACATGTTAGTAAATTGTTTTAAAAGATACATATCAACTTTCTACTACATTGTTACTAACTACTACACCTTTCTTTGTCAAATAGTATATGAACTGCTTATATTACAGTATGAGCTGGATAGGTTAAACTTGGTCCTAGAAAATTACGCAAAGCAGGTATACTTACCGGATATTGTATTCTGGGCCAGCTGTTTCCATCAATTAATTAATTGTCTAGTGAATTTCTACAACCAAATATGTACCCCAAATGGATAAAAACAATACCATGCAACACTGCAAACTTTATATTACCATAAATATACGGAACACCGCAAGGCGGATGTAATTAATCATTTCCAGTCCATTCTGGAACCTCTATAGTCTATGCCTCGACCAACGGGATCTAGGGTCTGTTTAGACCATGGATATAAGAACTCACGGCACGGGATTGGAAACGGATCACGTGCGCTCATTAATCTAGTAATTTAGGTTCGAATCCATCCGCGTTATTGTTTTTGCAAAGCGCGCGAAATGTGGTTTTGGGAAAGGAGGAGCTGGTGCAGCTGTATTTAGCGGTTACAGACCTCGGAGAAGCTACAAGTAGTAGGTAAGATATTTAGAGAAAGGTCTATAGTCGCCGTATAAACCATAATTACAGTCCCATATTCCTGAAATAGCTGTGTTTAGACCGAAGTTGGCCGGCTAGAGGGCTAGTTACCGAAGTACAAATTTTTATCTCCCTCTAGAGCTCAAACCACTGAGCTGGCTACAGTTTCCATGGTGTATTTTTGGTTTATATACTTTATAGCTTTGTATTAATTTCAAAAAAAAACTATTCTGTGAGTTCTTCTGGTAGAAGTGAATAATGGTGATGGTAGTACCTATCCTTTTGTCTCCCTATGCTGGCCAACTGTATCACCTAAGACTATTTTCAGGTGTAGAATTGAAGACAAAATTAGTTTATTTTTTGCATGAATGTTGTGAATGAATAGAATTCCCAGGTTTAAGCTGGGTATTAGTGGCTATATTCGTGGACACACTTGGGGTGAAGTAATAATTATTGGCTATACTTGTAGGATATGCCTAGGAAGTTTCATTTAAGTGTCCCTCGTAAGAATGAATTCAGAAAAGCACATGCACAACGTTGTACAGTATCTGTCCAGCACATCTCACCCAAACCTGAGAATGTTTGTATGGCATCTACTTCCAGAGAGTCTGATGAAGAATTGATAGTTTCAATCCCAATAGATGTAGTACATGATAGTGGGGTACTGAGTTGCAGAGGCGAATCAATATTTTGTCGATTTTACATGATGGTAAGCTGATGGCTTCTTATGAAAGTATAATAGTGGCTAGCTAACTTGTATACATAGTTGGTATTCTTCATTAATAAAAATAGGGTGGATTAATGTTTGTGCTGCCTCTGACACGAGTCCTAGAGGTGCTATTGTACTTACCAAGGTGGAAACAATGGATTGTGTTGCACAGGTATAGCTATAGCTCAAATATTGTTACAATGTCATTAACTTTTTTTTTATGAAACAAAGATTCGCTACAGTATTGAGATCAATGGTGACTTCAAATGGACTCTACAGATTGGAGGAGATAAGATACCATCTGATTGTCTAGCTACATTGCCACAAGTTCTCAGTTCAGTCTCCCATGTGAGAAAAGCAGTTGAGGGGCTGGAATGCTTCCATTTTTGTACAGGGAACAATGACAACAAGTACTTTCCTATTCAGGCTGCAAGAAAAGGGGTATTTATGGATTCCACAGGTAAATTTAAAATTTAAATCATATAGATGTAGCAGTTCAATTCCATACCATGCAGATTCAAAGGTAGTGGCGACTTTGGTCAAAGACCATTTTCCCTACCACACCATTCGAACTTCATCTTGTCGGCTCCTAGTACCCAAACCCACTTTGCGATGTGACCACTGTAGTGCTCACAGAAAAATTTTGAACTCTATGTTGCATCGGCACCTGAAAAGTAGTGAGACTGATTCTAGCCATCCAGAAAGCCACACCAACTACAGGTTTCTGGGCACACCTGAAAAACATGAGCGGTTACAGCGCTTGCGGCAGAAAGCTAGGGTGTTAGAGTTGCATTGCAATGAAAGAGAGATTGGAAAGAGCAATAGAAGAGAGGGGTACTCAAGTGGATGCTGATCTACATGGCGATCTTTCCAACATCATGATCGAAAATTCACCGACAGTAACAGAGACATATCCACCTGATTCCTTTGCCCACATATTCTGGGAACAGCAGCACAAGGCTTCTTTAATGAAAGACTCTCGTTCTATGAAGTGGGAGCCTATGATGATTAGATGGTGCCTCTACCTCCGTCATTTATCGTCAAGTGCATATGAGACGCTATGTTCATCAGGTGTGTTGAAACTACCTTCACAACGTACTTTGAGGGACTACACGCATTATACCCAAGCAAGCTGTGGATTTTCAAGCGAAGTCGATAAGCAGATTATGGATATAGCTTCAATCCAGACATGTCCTGAAAGGGAAAAGTATGTTGTTATCTTAATGGATGAGATGCACATCAGAGAGAACCTAGTATATGACAAGTATACAGGTATAAGAACTATTATAGCTAAGCATGTATGTATGTAGTAACAAGTTATCATTTACCAGGCGTACTGATTGGTTTCACTGAGCTTGGTGACATCAACACTCACCTGGAGTCATTTGAGCATAAAATTGAAGAAGACCATTCTGATGAAGTACTCGCTGATTCAATGCTAGTTCTTATGGTCAGGGGGTTGTTTAGCCAGCTGAAATTCCCATATGCTCAGTTCCCTTGCACTGCACTCAGTGGACATCAAATGTTTGAAATTTTTTGGGATGCTGTATGCCGACTGGAGCGTTGTGGATTAAAAATCTTAGCAGTAACATGTGATGGCCTCTCTGCAAACCGTAGATTGTTCCATTTACACAATCCAAGAGAAAAATTGACATACAGGACTACAAACCCATATGCCAGCGATGGTCGGTCGATTTTCTTTTTTTCAGATCCCCTCACCTAATGAAGACCACCAGAAATGCTTGGTTCAATAAGTGTCGTAAACTTTGGGTTAGTTGCACCAGATAATGCCTTAAAATTAATGACCATTGTTATTCCCCAATAATAGTGTAATGGAAAACCTATTTCGTGGTCTCATCTTATTACCTTATATGAGGTGTCAACCCAAAACTGATGCACCAAGTTTAAGCCTCTTACCAAAATTGAAGTTTGAACATATCAGCCTTACCAGTTATTCAAAAATGCGTGTGGATTTAGCAGCTCAAGTACGTAACTAAGACCATAATATCAGACAGGGGAAGATTGGTTTAAATTGATTATAGGTACTCAGCAGCTCTGTCTCTAAAGCTCTAACACATACTTTGGGCAAGCCAGCAAGGGAGACAGCAAAATTTGTGCTGATGTTTGACAAATTTTTTGATACACTAAATGTCAGTAGCATTTCAGCTGGGCAGTTGAAAAGAAATCCTTTCAAAGCCCCCTTCCGTTCAGCATCAGATTTTAGATTGAAGGTAACAACTGCATGATTGTAGTAGCTATTTCATTTTAACTTATAATGATTAAACAGTGGCTGCAAGATGAATTTCTTCCCTATTTGGATGGTTGGGAAGCGAGTGTTCATGAGAGAGCTGAATTCTCAAAGAAGGAGAGGGAGATGATGCTGCTCAGTCATGAGACCAGAACTGGTCTTAAGCTTACTGGTAAGGTAGAATAACCATTACAGCTAATACTTTAAGTTTATGTATTATTATTACAGTTCGTTCATTTGTGGATTTGGTAGAATATGTCTTCACCATTCCAGGTGTTAAGTTATTCTTGAGTAACAGATTGTGCCAAGATCCTGTCGAGGGCTTCTTTGGACAGCAAAGACAAAGGGGAAGAGTGAATGAAAACCCCTCAGTTCAACAATTTGTTGAGAACACACGAGCGCTGCGTGTAATAAATGGTGTGTGTGGGCAAGTCCGAGGAAATTGTAGAGGAGCAATCTCTAAGAGAAAAGGATCTGAAGTGGATAATACCCTTCTACCGAAACGTAAAATTAAACATAAGTAATGATGATAATAAGGATGATTAATAAGTATAACAAAGTCCAGAAAAAATTAGTTGCTTTCACTTTCAGATTCATAAACTTTTCTTCTTGTAGCCTTAGATTTCTGTAATGTTTGTTTCTTTGACTGCTTATAAAGCTCCATGCATGAGTTGGCAAATGCAAAGCCACGAATTGTTACATATAGTTCAATAATCATGTCAAGAAGCATAACTGATAAATTGTCATCTAGTTCAGATGAAAGGACAAACCAAAGACTTTGTACATCTTCGTTTATCTTTAAACTCTTAATAATGTCTCTCTTCACTCTATCGTGTCTTGCAGATGATAATGTTAAATGATGCCTAATCTCCTCCTCAATGTAACAAAATAAATAAAAGACTTCATCGGTTACATGCCACAGACCACCACGATCCAGTGCCTTCATCCAATCTTCAGATGCATGTTCAGACTCCAATCCTTTTCCTCCAAACTCCATCAAAGTCAATATATCTGTCTTGTGATGTATGCTTGATGATTCTAGTTTATCTAGCAACTTGCGACACATATCCAGCAACATAACGCAAAGCACTCTCATCATCATATGTAAGTTGATAGCCACAACTTGTATGGGATATTATCAACAGGAATTCATGCTTGACAACATCTTTGAAAAATTCATGACTAACAAATTGGTAGAATGTTGGAGCTGCTTCTAGGCCAACAGATTTCCTGAGAAAATCCTTCCATTGTAGTATAAATACATCCGATGTGCGAAGAAGATGAAATTTACCCCACATCTTGTCCTTTCTGGATCTTAGGGTCTGAGAATCTTTCCCCAAGCAATCTTTGAACTGCAAGGTGATGTACTTACAGAAATTTCTTAACACTGCAAGATTTTCATGTTTCTTGCACCATTGAGAAACTGCTGTGGCTGTTTTTAATGCCTCAGCTGCATCAGTGGAGGGCACTTGGAATCCACTATCTGTAAGTATTGTATCTAAAGCCTTCATAAAGAAATCTAAACAATATAAAAACCAAGGTAATACATTGCCAGCCTCTTTTAGTAGATGCCTGACCTATTCCATTTTTTGAAACGTGATTATAGCTGGTTCTAGCCATTCAACTTCGCTGTAGAACTCAGAATTCTTGCAGTATAATGTTGCATGCTATGCAAATCAACGCGCGCGCGCCTTGTAACTATAACGAGGATGTTTTTTTAATTTTACCCGCGAAACTGTCGTTTCCAATCCCGTGCCATGCCGTGAGTTCTTATATCCATGGTTTAGACAGTCGCTACGCAACCTTAAATTTTAATTTTTTATGACGTCATATTTTGACTTGCCACGTGGGCAATTTTTTGTTGAAGAAGTGGTAGGTAGTTCTAGCCTCTCTACTCTCCTTGAGAGCATTTTTCAGTGGCCACGCTTGAAGTACCTATGCAGGAAAGCTGTAAAAACAAGCTATGTGTTTGTGGAGTGTAGATAGCTGGGCACTCTGTTTTTAATGGGGAACTTCTGTTCGATGGATTAAAGAGCTGTACTTGGGTCTCGTTGGAAAGCGCGCTCTAGGACAACATTGGAAAGCGTGCACAATTCAATAACCGGGTATGTTAAAGATAATTATTTTAGCAGTAGATATGTCATTTTGAAGTAGATGTATAGGTGTCGAAAAATATAATCCACGAGATTTCAGAATGATAATATGTACAGCTACAATAAATCCATGTCTTCTATAATGTCATCCTCACTTTCAATTTCAAAGTCATTAAGTTCATCTTGAAAATTAAGTCCATAATATCATCAACATCATGATCTCTCTCTATCTCCTCTTCAATTGACAGGTCCCTGATGGCAAATTCACTATTGTGGATGTCATTCATGGATGTGGTGTTGCAGCAGTTAGTGCATTCGCATCCAGCTGAGCAAGAGTTTGCCTTCTTTCTACAGCTGCAGCGATTGGTCGTACATCCGGTCGCACACCTGCAACCTCTTATTAAACTCTCAAGTCTATTCCTGATGGTCTTGATGTTTTCATCAGTGTCCCACACTATAGCGAGTGAGTTGTTCTTTATGGACCATCCGTAATATGATAGTGACTCAAGTGTCATTTCATTAAGGTGTGCTTGTCCCCACAGGTGTAGAACCCAGCAGGATCTCTTCCAGTGGAACTTCAGTGCTTCATTGGAGGCCATCATCTCATTTTCAAACTTTGTTCTGAACCAGATGGTGTTCCTGATATCAAGCCATTTATGATGCTGTTCTTCTTCAGACAAGCCCAGGTTATTGAATGTAGAGTAGTGGGTGGCAGGACATTGTGTAATAAAACCAGAAGAATGCTTTTTGAAATACACTGTACCCACTAGTCGTAGGAATGCCAAATAGCCTGACTTCCAGTTTAAGGGTAGGGTTTCAAACCCTAAGGTTCCTGAAGCAGTACTTCCAGTAATGAAGGTAGCGTACTGAAAAAAGTACCGTAGAAAAGTGGCTTTACCTATCCCACTGAAAAAGGACACATAATCACAGCCAGTACACACAAACAGCGTCTGAAGAACACGGGGTAACTCTGATGGTGTGAGCTTGCCTAGATCTGGATCAGCTTTTAAGGCCATGATCAGATTTTTTTAGGTGAAGTAATCTTAACTCTCTGGCACTATAAAGGCTGATTTGTGCAATTATGTCCTTTGTTTTGGAACATTGGAGGCCAATTCCAATCATGTAGACATCAGTGTCTGGTGTGATCAGAAGTATCCTGTGGTATCTCGTCATACATGCATGTAACCATAGCCTGGTGTCAGCTTCTTCTGCATTGCATGTGTAGGTGGGGTCTGGCTGTGGTATGTTTTCTTCAGTCACAAACCATGCTTCATCACTGAATGTGCCTGCCACATACAAGGACTGATTGGCTGTAAGGAAGGTACTAGAATGATGAAGAAAGTAGTGTCCAAGGAACTTTACTAGGTTTCGTTTGCATGTCCGGCAATTAAGAATGTTTTCCCTCCATTTCCTGGGGACTATTTCTGCATCCTTGGTCATGTTCATGCACACATGATTGGTCGAAATTGTGGATAGTGCATCTCTTCTATGTTGCTCAAAATATTTTGGTGTATTTTGTAACCTTCCAGGGTTGTCAAAAATGACATGAACCTCCAGGCTGCCTTTGCAGAACTGTGGAAAAATAAATCTTCTCAGTAGAAAGGAACCATAATCAGCAAGTGTCTTGTGGTGGCTGAGAGGGTACGTATTTATTAAAAACATACCCTCCAGCAAAGAGCACTGAGGTTTCCAGCCTGAAGGCAAATGATGGGTGATTATTGGTGGGGAGCACTTTTTATATCTGGTTTCCAGGGATTTTGTGAAGTAACTCTTTTTCCCACTGAGTGGATTTCCTTCAGTATCACTAAGTGACAGTGGATATTGCACGAGCTGTTCAACTGGCCTGTCTACTTGTTGGCCAGTTTTCTGAGAGAAGAGGAGCTTTCTTTTGATTGCTGTTAGCACTAATTTTTGATCCCTTTCCAGTTGTGATACCTTTCTTTTATTGGATTTTCTTGTTGTGAAGGTTTCCAGTGCTCTCCTTCTATTAGGTGCTTCAGTGCTTGGTGTTTGTAGAGTGAAATAGGAAATTCTGAGTTGGTATTCTTCTTCACCAATTTTTCGAAAGTTTAGGAGATGGTGGTACTTTGAATCTTGTGCTTTCTCTCCTGTAAATGGGTTGATCAATCCTCTGTTTTCATTGGCCTCTAGGAAGGAAATATCAGAGAGGGCACAAATCTGTGACTTTATATTAGATTCAATTTTAGTATCCACATTTTTGGTTGAGTACACTGATTCTACTTCACTGGTATTTTTTCTTTTTCAGGAAAGAGCTCCTTATAGAGGTGTTCAAATGCAATGGTTCTGTATACGAGGTAAGATGCAGTTCTGTTGATGTAATCTTCAGATGGTTTTACCACTGCCTGTTTGCATTGCCTATTAATTAACATTTCGTGGGCCTCGTCAATCCCAACAGAGTGCCATTCCCTCCCACTGAGGCTCCTTGGGTAAACATAAGCAGCACTTCTGGTAAATTCAGTAGATCATGGGTGTGATTTGAAATCACCTTTTGGTAGGTGGGGTGATCAAATGCCGTGAATAGAGGAGCCATGGTCTTCATGCTGTTCATCCTCAAAGCCCAGTTGCCACTACGTATGGCTAAGTAGAGGCCAACATAAGCCATGGCATCCTCAAAGACAAACTGAACCCAAAATTTCCAGGTGTTATCTTTGTTAGCCATACTTTGCAAGTACTTCTCAAACTCAGAGAACATTACTTTTTTATCCTCTGCTAAGGTGGTTAGTGTCACTAGAGAAGTTGTGCCTAAAGTTTTCCTCCTTTGCTGACTCCGTGTTGTTGAGGATATCTATCACCCTGTTTAGGAGGCTTGTTTGTGATCCTGCTGTTGTCAATGTACTTGTGTTACATGTAGTAGATGGAGGTTTGGTACATGTGGTAACCACAACTGTAGAATCAGTACATGTGGTAGCCACAGTGGATGTAGATGGTGGTCTGGCACATGAGGTAGCTACAGTAGATGTAGATGGAGGTCCTGTAGCTATAGTAACCACAGTAGATGTAGATGGTGGTCCAGCACATGCAGTAGCCATGGTAGATGCAGATGGAGGTTCAGTAGTAGCCACTGTTGATGTCACATGTGTGGAAGCAGATGGAGCAGTACCAAGAAATGAGTGCAGCATTGCTCTGTATAGTGCCTCCCAGGCTTCCAGAATGAAGTTATGGGTTCTTTTGAATTGGCTACATTCTTTGATAGCAGCCACTGGGTAGCCAGCTACCTCAGCGAGTGATTTCAGCCCGGCATCAAAGTATGGCTTCATTAAAGCCACCTGATAATTCATGAGCATATGCCAGTCCCCTGGGTAGGGGATCAACCAGCCCAACTCATCACTGTACTCCAATTTTAGAGACTGCAACAACTCATAAATTTTGGCATCCCCTTCAACAACCAGATATTTGTTGCCCGTAGCTGTGTGTATAAACTCGTCATGGAGCATGGACATTAGAGTGTCTTTGCTGTCAGCCTTGCAATCCATAATATTAAGATAGAAAAAGTTTGATTTTTCTGTATGTGTGGCCCTGATGCATGAGAAGTAATCCTGTATACTTATTACTCTCTTGTCTGGTTGCTTGCCTGCAACTGCTACTTTCTGAAGCATATACATGTGCAGTTCACTCTTTAGCTCCATCACTGCAGACTTCTCCTGATCGTTAGGCAGAAAATCTGAGAGTGAAAGAAGTCGACTTTCCTTTTGGGCAGTGGCACTCATATGGAAGAAGGGGTGCTGGTTGCTAGAACTTTCAGCACGCAATTGTGAGTTATACTCGGTGCCTGTTCGAGGCTTCGGCTGCCTTTTAGCAGTTGGTCCTGCAGTATATGATGGTAATCTTTTCCTACCTAGTCTGTGAGTGATGTCATGGTTACAACTAGGTTGAGCAACTGGGGAAAAACTGCTATGTACAGCAGCCGTATTCAGTAGGGTATGATCACTGAATGCTCATTCAATAGACAGTGCAAGTGATGGTAGAGGCTGAACAACCTGAATAGATGTTCCATGACAGCTGCTGTTATTTGAGCCTTTACTGACTCTTGCAAAGCTGTGTTTGAAGTCGATATTGTCGGCTGATACGATAATGAAGCTCTCACTATCTAGACACTTGATCTTAAGTTGCTCTCGATCTGTGTGCTTCTGTTGAATGTGCCTAGCCAGTGTGTCCATTGAGGCACATACTCCAAGCTGGTTCAGAAACTTGATGAGTGTGGCTGATCCCCCCTGGCCATCTATGATGGAGGTGAGTAAGGTATGCAGGGGTATTGTGTAGTTGTCATTGATGCAAAACATCACAGAACAGAAAATACAGAACATCCTCATAAGTTTAGTATGTTTGGTCTTGGGTGAAACTTTTGTTGTATCTTTTTTCTCCCATGGACTCGTCGTTAAAAGGCAGATGGCTTCCCACAATATGGGATCAATATCAGCAATGAGCTCTTTTATGGTTGTATCGGATAATTCACAATTGTGTTTTTTGTTACTTGTTAAAAATGAGTTGATATGTGAGCATGCTCTTTGATTAATTTCTGTGAGTAATTTACGTCTGGTGTGCTCTGTATGCTCAATACTCATGCTGGTGTGCTCTGTATGCTTGATTTCATTTTCAGGGACCTGTTGTGCTTTTCGTACTTTCCATAGTGCTTGAGATAGGGGTTGAGATAAATCACTGCCAGATCTAAATATAAGTGTGCCGAACTTTTTAACTTTGCATGTGTATTTCATGTGGTGCTGTAAATTGGTGGTTAAAGTGCTAAGGATAAGTTGTGGTGAAACAAGTTTGGGTATATCAATGTCCTCCTGTAGTTGGTGTGCTAATTTTGTAGCAGCAGTGGAGAACATGTCCTGGATGTCTGGAAGCAGGAGAGCATTCCCCTGAAGTAGTTCCTTTGCCACAACTACAGTAATGGTTTTTAGTGAGGATTCTACCAGTTCTTCCACTGTGTGCACTGTGTTATGTACGTTACTTGATAATTTGATGATAATACCGTGTAGATCACTATCCTTGCTAATAGTTTTTTCTTCTTGTATAATAAATAAGTGTGAACGATAACATGTATGACATACTTTATCCTGTTGTTTTATGGTGCCTTCAAAATTGGTGTGTTGGAATAAATGTTGTATTAGGTTAGGTTGGGGGCATAGTTTGGGGTTGGAATCTCTGCGGAGTGCTGTCCCACAAGTGACACAATGTCTTTGTACGGGGTGCAATTTTTTATATACCATATGGTAGTGATGTTTGCAGAGTGGTGTAGGGATTGGGATGGGCGAAACTTTACTCTTTAATCCTAAACCTCTAAGTACCGATTCCGTTTGTCCTTGTAATGAGGAAAACACTACTTGTTTGCACTCATCGATGCAACAGGTTGTTTGGCTGGTTGTTAGCAACCACCTAGGTGTATGGCTAGGATCTGTAAGTACCCTAGTTACATCCCTTCTGCAGGTTTGACAGATTACTCCATCATCAGGGACATCAAGGCTTGATATGTACCTGTAAGCCTCTACATTTTTCCACTTGGATGGTGTGCTCAGATGGACTTTTCCATGGCAGAGGTAGCAAGCTTCTGTGAGGCTGGTGGTCTGCTCTGTCATTGCACTATAACTATAATGTATTAGTACACTGATAATTTATTTATCACTTTTTAATGATAAAATATTACCATGTATATTAGTTTGTTCCTTCTCTGATCTGTTACCACACTTAGCAGCGGTTGAAATACTAAATAATAGGATTGTTTACCTACTTATCAACCACATACAAGTATAAACCACAAGCACACTTACCTTAACCAATTTCAGCTGCACAGTGAATGCAGCTGGACTTTGCACGCGCTTAAGTACATTGCTGCCGAGCGTGCACAAGTCCATACTTGGATCATTGTAAGCTAGGGATGTCAGAATGATGCTGGAGAAAGTAAAGCTTTAGATCTGTATCGGAAAATATTATACCACGTTAGTTAGTGCATCCTTTCAAAACAGGTATGTTGCATGTTTGGTGCCCGTGCAAGTGGATTTGGCAGTTGTAAGCGATTAAGTGCGTTATTAGTGTACTAGGAAAGGTGTGTGTCCTCGCTAACAAATTTCAAGTCCAAGAATGCACAGGTAACGAAATGAGAAGACGTTTTCTAGACCTGCTGTTTTGATTCATTGTACACCTACGGCAAGAATTGACATTTCCGGTAAAATTAAATTTCAATGGGGCCCAATTGACTTCCGGTTTGGTTGCGTAACGACTGGTGAGAACATGGAAGATCGAGAACGACCTTATGAGGCAGGAGACTGTAGTAGATATGCCTACTGTGACTCATCACACAATACTCGCCTGGCGCTTCCTACAGGGGTGCAGGTTTTGGAGAAAGATGTAGAAATCCAGGTGAGGTGCTTTATTTAGAATTAGGGTTGAGCTAGATCTGGGATCGAGGCTAGGGTTGAGCTAGCGCTAGCTAGTTAGACCCTATTGTGAGTGGGTGACAGTGTACAGCTGCAGGTGTAAAGTGCAAGGCCATTAGTTCATTACAGTAACTTTTAAGGTTCTAGGTGTTACATGTCTAGCATACCTATCTCGTTTATTTACAGTGTAATTCGGAGAATTCTACACAGTTTCGAATGTCAACACGGCAGACATATACTTATAGAGTCAAAGTTGTGAATCGTGCAAAGAAATCAGAGTATGTTATTAAAAGACTTCAATATACAGGACGGTTTGGCTCCACGGATGATTTGCGTGCAGAGTTGCAGTCTATCGATGTGGCTACAAAAGATATTGGTTACATTGAACCTGGTCATGGTGCCAAGGGTAAGCAGGTATGGCTAGGATCACAAGAAGAGTTAGATGAAATGTATATGTTACTTGATAAGAAAATTAAACGTGAAATCCTTCTGTGGTGTTATCCCCTTACCACCACCTCAAGAAAACGTCCTTTATCACCTAGTAACAGTGACTCTAACTCTACAGGCACAAAGCGTAATGCGTCCTCCCAGAAACTACATGAAATTGAAAAGATAGTAAAGGAATTACAGGAGAAACATGCTTCTCACTATAGTATTGAAAAGTTAAATGCGTGGGCACATCTACTCCATATTGGAAAACATGATTCGTATGAGACTGCCGAATCTTCCTTACTTTGGCAAACAGAAGTCCAGTGGGTCACAAAAGGCACAGCCTGTTCAGCTGAGCTCTTCTCCAGGAAAACGCCTTGGACTTCGAGGAGATTCATGCCTAGGATGAAATAGCTCCCATTCCATCCATGCATATATAAATCAGATTGGGGGACGAAATGATGTTTGCTTATAAAGAGGCAAATAACTCCCTGTGAATGCATTAAAGTTCATTCTCACACAGCTGATACAATAACAATAATAACAATAAGAAGATAAGCTAGCTATGATTGCATGAACAGCACAAAAATTTTTCACTGTATTATATTGTCATAATCTACACAGTCTTGGTGAAATGAATTAAAACAATGTTCACATTCAACCATGTTGCCATATGTCTCTGGCATAAGGCAGTCACAGTATAACTCCAGAATCCGACAGGGGAAGTAATTAATCCTATGCCCCCTTTCCCCCAATTTTGGAAAAGGAGAAAAAGTTTTCTTCCGTAAACATTTAGAAAGATGGCTCCTCATTTCTTCCTGCTGGAATTCAATCTCTCCCACATTTTCTCCTAGTGCTGCATGGACAGCAAAAGCTATCGCAAATATTCCACACCACTTTGTTGCTGCACAGGAGGAACATGTAGCTATGTATAGCATATTCCTGTATTCCATTGTTTCATCATTTTCAGCATCCACTTCTTCCTGAGAAAAACAATAATAGCTACCTATGCATGTATGTACCTACGTATACATATTGTTTCACCATTCTGAACTGGAATCAAGGCATCATTTTGGCAGAGCAATGGTGACTGAAATCCACCAATATTCGGAAATTGCATCTTCAAGATAATATGCTGAGCAAGGATGATATGTTCATCACAGATCCATTTCCCACTGCACCCAGCACTATATTTTTCATCTTCTTTGGATCTCTACAATAATATATTATGGATTGGTAGCTATTATAGTTGACTATTGATTTTGAAGCAAACTGTAGCAGATAATCTGTTTTGAGGGGAAGTTGACGAGGACAATTACCAGATACCTCCTTATTCTGCACAATCTTAGTATGTAGCACAATGGTCCATTATAATATCCTGACCTTTTGGGAACCAGTTTTGAGGGGAGATTGACGAGGCGAATTGCCAGGCATGAATTATCAATAGACATGGAAGGGAATCATTTCATCCTCAGCATGAATGACTCCCTAAATGGAAGGGGAGTCGTTTCATCCTAGGCATGAATGGCTGCCTGAAAAAAACTATAGCCATGGAAGGAAGTCATTTCATCCTAGGCATAAATGACTCCCCAAAAAATCAATAGCCATGGAAGTGAATCATTTCATCCTCGGCATGAATGAATGATTCCCTAAATTGAAGGGGAGTCATTTCATCCTAGGCATGAATGACACCCTGAAAAATCTATAGCCATGGAAGGGAATCATTTCATCCTCGGCATAAATGACTCCCTGAAAAATCAATAGCTATGGATGGAAGGGTTGGCATGTATGACTCCCTAAATGGAAGGGGAGTCAAGGCATGAATGACTCCCTTAAAAAAACTATAGCCATGGAAGGGGAGTAATTTCATCCTAGGCATGAATAACTCCCTGAAAAATCTATAGCCATGGAAGGGAATTATTTCATCCTAGGCATGAATCAATCAATAGCCATGGAAAGGGAGTCACTTCATCCTTGGCACGAATGACTCCCTAAATAGAAGGGAGTCATTTCATCCTAGGAATGACTCCCTCCTATATAGGAGCAAATGTCATTGACTATCAGAATATGCATGCATTAAAGTTCAAAGGAAGATGCATCATATATAGTGCTTGCACAATGGACAGTTATAATAAAATATGCACAGTTTTGGTGAAACCAGTTCAAGCAATCTTCACATTCCACCATATTTCTGGCATCATGCAGGCAGAGAATCTGACAGGAGCAGTAAATCCATGACACTATTTTTGTTGCTAGCCAGCTATATAGCTATACATAAAAATTGTCCCACAGGTTCATCATCATCTTCAGCATCAACTTCTCCTGAGACAAATTAGCTAGCTACACGATTTATTGTGATCAGGCGCCAAGGCAGGAATGACCATGCGGGGAGTCATTTTCACCAGGGGGGAGTCATTTATGCCTTAGGCAGGAATGACTGGGGGAGTCATTTTCCGGGGGGAGTCATCCGTGACTTTGACACCGGTCCCGTAAACCTCTTATATCTATGGTCTAACTTACCTCAACACGCACTTGGAAACAATAACCATGGTTTTTAAATGCAACAAACATGAATCAGAGCGCATCTAGAAGCAATAAGCGCCCTCGCTGCGCTCGGAATGCTACAGCCCAGGGATCTCAGGTTTCTAAATAGACCGTAGATCCCTTGGTCTCGTTGTCTAACTATTATTTAGACTAATGAAGACATCACAAAAATTAATCAAATGGATTTTTATACACCATAAAAAATAATACCTGACTCCCAAGATTTAACTAATTATTAGTATCTTTTCAGTTTCTTCTCCATATTTCTAAAGTACTTCCCTACAATAGGCATATCCCTAAAGGGAAGTGTAAAATGCCAAAAGACCCATCCAAGAAACATGAGTCCACTAACTCCCCAAGCAATCACAGAATATCGGTGCAAGGGAATTATCAGAATATCCTTCCCCATCTTGACCTCCAGCAGGGTCTCGCATATAAGTGCAACAAACACAAGCCATGAAAATCGTCCAATGCGAGCATTGCTATCCCTGCAAATTGAAAATAAATTTCATGACGTCAGAAATGTGTAAGTAAGCTGTAGATAACAATCATCATGAGTAAATAATAACCTACTTTGAACTCAAATAGCAATATATCTCATTCAGAGCACAAGCACCACTGAGAGCATAAACAATCTCACGGTAGAGGTTCAGTGTATGATTTGGGGGGACCCAGAGAATCGTCTTCAAATAGAAAACATTTAACTCCTGCAGCATCCACTACAAATATTCCAGATTAAACTTATTAAGCACAATAAAATAGTTATATCATTACTCACAAAGAAAATGAGGAGACAAACTATCACAAATCGTATGAATGAATCTGTATAGCCCCACTGGTATCCAGTCCATGAGTATGGAGTAAATTGGCCAACAGCACGCTTCAATTTTCCTCTGAATATAAATAAATCTTAGTGACAGTTTATTACTTCTACTCTTTACTTTAGAGTGGGTATGGTCCACAGTCCTCTCCAATGATAAGCTTTCATCTCCAGATATTGAGATACCTTCATGCCTATCCATATTCCTAGTCCATTGCAAACCAAGAAATCAAGGATCCACTGCACATTTGAAAAATGAACAAATAGAGTAATTGTGCACATCATATCTGCATCCCCCTCCAACATTTATATCTAGCTGTACTGCCTAATGCATATTAATTTCCTTTGTAAAATAATTTATGGCCTGATCAATATACTGGTAACAGGTCTGTATAATTATGTATAATGTTTGCAATGTATTATTATGCTGTAATAACAAATACTTGTCACTCAAAATTGATGTAGAAACATGTCATTTAAGTTTATCATCTCCAGCTCCATTATCAGAAGTAACACTTTTAAAATAGTAGGGGATAAAATTGACAAGCATGTCTTGAGCATGTCTTGACATGCTCAGTCGAAATTTTGCCACTTGTACATACGTCCACCCTTCATTCCATGATGACCTTGGGTAGTGTGCGCTTGCCCCACAACACTTTTGCATTTCCCTGGTACTTTATACTTAGTTGTGAAATCTTAGACAATGTAACTTATTGGGTGTGTTTGGCCGCTACTACACGTAAACAATTATCATAACTTCCTCATTGCTTAAGCATCATGTTCTTAACACAAGGATGTGTACAAGCTGTAATCAATCCCAGAGAAGGATGAAATACAGGTTCTGATATTTCACTGCCAAGCCTGCTTATAAAACTATTGTAGCTGTTTGTTCTCTTTTAAACTTTTGTACCAGCGAGTCTAACACATCCTCAACTTCAACAACTTTGTAGCTTTGTAGGAAATGTTTGGTCTGTTGGTGGACTGTAATACAATCATAGGTTTTTCATACTAAGCTATCCACTATAATGTATGATGGAAAATATGCAAGCTTTGTGAACTTCACCCGAAAGAATCCACTGTTAGATCAGACAAACTGCTGTGGATGCAGAACTGATTCTAAACCATGGCCATCATAATGGGATTGATCCAGGCCCGCTTGGCTGAGTAAGTCTGTAAAGTGATTTGTGAAGCTTTGTTTCATGAGGGAGATCCGTTTTTGAAGTGAAATAAAAGCCCCAGTGAAAAAAAAGTCAACAAGGCATCTACTGGACAGAGTATGCCATTTGTTCGTCCCACATGGATATCCCTAAGGTAGATAGCTACCCCATTAGAATGATTATCATTCCTATAATTTTTTGCATATTATTATTATTATGCATGATCAGAAACGAGTGTTTACACTGCCCATTCCCTTACCCCTCTCCTACCTTGTTGCCAAACCCTTATTTTCAGGATATTATTTTGTTTGCTACTGATACTTGCTCAACTCTGAAGCTGCCCATTGTACTCTAGAAGAAGGAGGGCCCATCAACATGCTTAAAATTGTTTAGGTGTGGAGCCTCTCTCGAGCTAAAGCTATTCTTTTTTTGGTTTCCTCCGCTCTAGTGAAGTTGCCATCCTCAAATAATACACTTGAAACTGAAATCTTCAAAGACTGAACAGGGGGTGGCTTAAATGAACAATGTACAAGACACTAATGTTCAATCACAATGGCATTTGGAATGAAAGCTCAATAGCACATGAAAGGAAAGAAAATACAATAAGAGTGATTAGGACGAGGCAGCACAATAACAGGCTGAGGGTGAGCATGACAGAATAGTAACAATAATAATATCGATTTAATACTGAGGCAGCATAAAGATAATAATAGGCGAGGGAATGACTGCTATAATATCCAAGATGTTGGGATACATACTTCATGTAGGCTGAAAGAGCCTCTTGAAGGGCAACTCGCCACTGGGTGGGACTGACTCTAGAAAAAATTAGAAATCTTCTTATGTGAGTATTTTCATCAGTGCTACAGCGAAACGATCTGAAGTTAATTTTCCCATGCAAGGCAGTCATTGCTAGGGCTCCACACGCTTTGATACATGTGAGGTAAAGAGGATCCTTCCATTCTGGTGCAATCCATTCTCTGCTGCTTCACAAGTTGATTAGAAACTTCAGACTATCATGCATGCTCCTTGAAGTTTGTAATACACTATTTTGAGTGAAAATGTAGCTTAGCCAGTGAAACTACATGACTCATAAAACTCCTGAATTACTCATGAGAAAACTCTATATAAATTAATATGTAGGATGTTGTACACATTGCACTAGCAAAGGGCATTAGAACTTGATAACCATTGCTATAAATTGATATACCCTGACAAGTATCAATAATCTTACATGATCCCACCAGCACTCTCCGAAATTTGGTAGCTGTGGCTCCAGAGTATACTCAAGCAGTTCAAATGCTATGCTGATTATAGTCAGCAAAAATACATCTCTTATGATCAGTGCCTGCAAAAAATACATACTCAACATAATATTTCTGCTTTTACAAGAGCTTTATCCTCTCAATCTCAATATTGAACAAGTGAAAGGAAAATAAATTTTATGCTAAATAAAAAAGGCCATGCAGGGTTAGTCTGTACTTTTACCTATAGCAACAAACATTCAAAATTATGACTGCCTCCCACCAAGCTGCTTCATGTCAGTGTAAAAGTTCAGTTTGGTTTAGGCAGTGATGTAGGGATTATTATTGAAGGCAGCATAATTTTGATGTTTGCTCACGGAAACTGCTATAGGTAAAAGTACAGACTAACTCTACATGGACTTTTTATTTAGCATTTTTTTTTTCCTTTCACTTATTTGTTTACTTTTTATGACCTTTTCTCAACTCATTTTTTATTTAGAGAGGCTAACTAGGTTAGCTCGCGCGTACATGCATGTGATTGTGACAGATGCTTGCGCATGACAAATGATGTCATTAATTTCAAAATGGCTGACATAGTATTGTTTGTAATGAAAAGTCGTTCGATATGACTGATTGTTTTGGAGGAAAACTGTAGGTAAAAGCACATTGTGTGATTATGCACAAGTTGATATGAATTTGATGTCATATGTGAAAGGATCATGGAGTTACAGCCGTCGAAGATGATGATGATGATTATGAACGAATCATAAAAATTTTAGATTTAGACGGCCGATTGTTGATGCTGTTCTTGAGGAGTTCAAGCAGACATATCATCTTCTGCATTGTTTTAAAGTTTAGTTGAGATACAGAGTCCAGTTTGTATTGTTCTAATGAGAAGCCACACCCATTCCATACTAACCCTACATACCGCACTCTCTGACACAGTCCTATATGCTAGAGCCAAAAATTATCAGAGAGAGCAGTAGCTAATGTGGGATGACGCAGACACCAGCATGTGCTGCATACTAGACTAAATTCTAATTCCCCCACTTAGATTCTACAGTCTATTAGGAGCCAATACAAAGTTTTCAGGACCAGGGAGCCAAGCAGGTAAGTCGCTGGATTCTGTTATTATTCTTCTCAGACAACCATATCTCTTAAACCACTCCAGCTACAGCAATCCATTCCAAACTCTATCTTTTCTACTCGTCAATCCTGAAAAGAGTCGAAGTAAAAGGAGATACTGCAGGGCTCAGTAACTTTTTTTCTGATAATATTCATGTTGATATCGAAAATTATAATATTACTCAACTAGCTAAACTCTATGTGCGTGCTAGCCTACTATCTATCAACTTGGGGATTTTTAAATCCACCAATCTACCAGTAGACTCTAATTCATCTGCACCCTCAACCTCCAAGTATAGCTCAACACTTCAAGCTTTGACTCGCTAAATTGAGCGGTTTAAGTTATTGCTATGCTATTGGAGAACTATAGTAACTTCTTTCAACTGTCCCTGCATAGGGTTAGTCTGTACTTTTACCTATAGCAGTTTCTGTGAGCAAATATCAATTATGCTTTAGGCCAGACCTAATTGATTTTCTGTTGCTCGGGCTGCTGAGTGCAAAAAAGTGACCCGGGTGGCCGAAAAAAAAATATTTTTTTTTCACATCAGAAGATCAATAAAATTGAGCTTACAAAGCTAAAAAATTACTGATTTTTATTATTATTTTACAGCCAAATTGTGGCTAAGTTAATGATATTCATGATAGAAATTTTTATTTCAGTTTGACTAAAAATGGACCTGGGTGGGCCCGAGCAACAGAAAATCTATTAGGTCTGGTCTTAATAATAATCTCTACACCACTGTTCATGTCAAGTGTAAAAGTTCTGCTTGGTTTATTATTTATATTATTATTATTCGTTCCTACCCTCTTTACATTTTTGAGCAATCATCATCCCTACATCATAGAGAGTATATTATCGCCCTGGGATTGGAAATGCTCCATTTGATTAATGATAAGAGAACATGGGCACTCTGTGTTGGAATCTTTGATCACAGCAAAACATTTTGGTACTACAGCGAGCTTTATCTTCGCTTATTTTGCAAATTTTTTGCAGCAAAAGGTTAATAACAGACAGTAGCTAGTTAATAGCAGAAAGAAAGAAAAACATCTAGGAGGAAAAAGCTTCGCTTGAGTGAACAACACAGTCATGCAGAAGCTGGACTACAGTTATCAAATCTGCATCCGGTGAAGAACTTTGTACTTTGCACCCACTCAGAGTTTCTCTTCCTTACTCATCTATTTTGATGCACCTCTCACTGCTGATGTGGACACACTTCGCACCAGAATTTCTTCCCTCCCGCTGCCTCCCTCCTGGATTTTAAGTAATACCAGAATTCCTATTACAATATGTAAATTGAAAACAGATGTCCTCATCACGTTGTCAATCAATAGTAGTTTGAAGTGGGATATGCTCCAGTCAAAACTAGAAATTGCTGTAAAAAGTTATCTCCCATGATTATGAATAAAGAGCATCCTATCCTTGATTGGTATGTGTTGCTAACCCAACATTTGCAGCATATGAGATCCTACGAGACTCTGGGTGGATCAAGCTATCAACACAATGCACCTTACATGACTACACACATTATATGCAGGACTCTTCTGATTTCAGTAGAGAAGTTGATGAAATTCTGAGGAATGCAGCCAAAATTACATTCGTGAAGATCTGGTTTTTGACAAGCATTCTTGAAATGACATACAAATCGATTTTGAGCAGTCCATCACTTCTCAAACAGTCTCCAAGTTTGCAAAGACCTTCATAGTCCGTGGACTTCTCAATAACCTTCAGTTTGCGTATGTGGAGTTCCTGCAGTAGACCTGACAGGAGATCAGATGTATGAACCATTTTGGGAGGCAGTTGGAAGGATTGAAAGGTGTGGACTCAAGGTGTTTGTTTGTAATCGTTATAGCTAACTACTTTGATTATACTTTTAATTGCAGAAACAATGGATGGCACTTCCACTGTATGGTGAAGCTGGACAAGAAAAAGAAAGGAAAAGGGAGGGTGCACAAAGCAAAAAACCCCTTTTACAGCTGACAAACGTGATTTTGGATCCACATCTTATCATAATTTCAAAGTATTGTTGTCTTTGGGTATGAATCTATTCAGCATTCAGCCATTATTCTGCAGTTATTATTATAGTAAAAATGGAAAGTTTATTTAGTGTAGCCATCTCACCAGGCTGTACAACAAGGACATGAAGAATGAGAATGCTCCCCAAACGATTCGAACACATATCCTTGACATCATTTTCTAAGATGCATGTGGACCTGATAGCACAAGTATAATGCTATAACAATGTTTAAAAAAAGCCGATCCAATAATAGGTCCTCAGTGAATCAGTGTCCAAAGCTTTAGAATTCCCAGGGCTGACTGCTGCAATTACATTGAAGACAACACATGTGTGGCCAGTTGCTCAGGAGGAAGGACACCAGTTGATATTCCTAACAATTTCACATGTGGTATGTACATAATATACAAGCGACCCTTATTTCCTTCCATGCCTTTAACCAAAGAGTTGAACTCGTAAAATACAAATCATTCTTAAGCCAGGATCCTCTGGAAAACTTTTTCGGGAGACAGAGGCAGATAGGAGGTGTACATGACAATCCCAAGTTTCTTGGTAACACACAAGTTCTTCGTGTCATCAACATGACAGGTATGAGCTGCAAGGTGAAAAGAGGGAACTGTCGGGGGAGTGCAGATAAAAAAGTACTGTCTGTTAAAGATAATAGCAAGCCACTCCCAAAGAGAAACAGGTCAAGAAAGTCAACCAAGTCTTTAATCATTCATTATTGTTAGTGTATCAATTATAATATTATAAACGAATGAAAGGTATACAAGTTCAAGTGCTAACTACTAGTCCTATGGGTAGTTGTTTTCACTACAGCTGGGCTGAGAAATTAATCTTTTTCTAAGCCCTCTTGATTTTTTTGATTTTTATCTACTTTATATTTCTCAACCAAACCCCCAGCATAGGAATAACCTCTAATTTTTACAAACTGATGGATAATCAATTTGTAAGAGGGCTCGGCTGCTCTCTTCATCCCAGTCTAAAATACGACATCATCAACTCCCAGCAATCTTGGTTTTTACTTCATCCGTCAACTCTACACTCCCTTAATATTCACTTTGAATTGCCAAAAAATATATAACATAATTTACCGAGGTTAAACCCCACAATTCATAATGTGCATCCAGTCCTGTCTTGTCATCATTGTTATCAGGATGAGTGGAGGTCTGGAGTTTAACATTTTAGGAATATACCCAGATCTAAGCCCACTACTTTCTTCATAGGTTAGAGGAGGTGGTGCATCCTGTCCAGTATTAGATGGATCCCAAAGCCTTATTAGTCTTTTAAATATGTCATGCCCAACATACTGGTAGATTGATAGGGGTCCCTAATATCACTACCAACAGCAACCTGTTTAAGCCATTCACTTTTATACTTTTCAGATGTGCGCAGTTGATGATGATCTTTGTTCTGTATATCCAGCCAACAATCCCTACATATACGTACATTACTACACTATAATCTGAAGTTACCCGACGTATATGTAGGGATTGTTGGCTGGATATACAGAACAAAGATTGATCCCATTTCCATCCTTCTTGTTTCCTTACTTTTTTGAGCAGTGGTCATCCCTACATCTTTTTTTCATTTCAAGAAATGATTTTTCCCTTACTTGTTCCTGGTCTTTTTTCTCTCTTTTATGGTTTTAGCTATGATTAGAGTTCATTCTTCTATGTGTATGCAGGGACAGATGAAAGAAGTTCTCCAATAGCATACCAGCCCAATCATTTATCGAGTCAAGGTGTTGTGTTGTTGAGCCATACTTGGAGGTCGAAGATGCTGAAATAGAGTCTACCGTGGTGAATCTAAATCCCTGAGTCGATACAGTAGTCTATCTAGCTAGAGCTAGCTAGCTAACTTAACTAGAGACAGCTGAGTAATATTATAATAAGGGAAAAAGCATTTCGTGAAATGAAAAAAAAGATGTAGGGATGACCACTGCTCAAAAAAGTAAGGAAACAAGAAGGATGGAAATGGGATCAATCTTTGTTCTGTATATCCAGCCAACAATCCCTACATATACACACATTACTACACTATAATCTGAAGTTACCTGACGTATATGTAGGGATTGTTGGCTGGATATACAGAACAAAGATTGATCCCATTTCCATCCTTCTTGTTTCCTTACTTTTTTGAGCAGTGGTCATCCCTACATCTTTTTTTTCATTTCACAAAATGCTTTTTCCCTTACTTGTTCCTGGTCTTTTTTCTCTCTTTTATGGTTTTAGCTATGATTAGAGTTCATTCTTCTATGTGTATGCAGGGACAGATGAAAGAAGTTCTCCAATAGCATACCAGCCCAATCATTTATCGAGTCAAGGTGTTGTGTTGTTGAGCCATACTTGGAGGTCGAAGATGCTGAAATAGAGTCTACCGTGGTGAATCTAAATCCCCGAATCGATACAGTAGTCTATCATCAGCTAGAGCTAGCTAGCTAGCTAGCTAGAGACAGCTGAGTAATATTATGATTTCGAATAATTGGATATTCAAATACATGCGCATGCGTATTATAGAAAAGATGGCTTCCTAATTGAATTAGTCGAGTGCTGTGCTCCATAGTGTCTCCTTTTTCATCGACTCTTTCGAGGATCAACGAGTAGAAAAGATCGTAGTTGGTAGAATTTGGAGTGGATTTGTCCAGAAATCATGGCTGTAGCTTGAGTGGTTCGAGAGATATGGTTGTCTAAGAATAATAATAATAATAATAATAATAATAATAATAGAGAAGAAGAAGAATATAGCGATTTACCTGCTTGCCGTATTTCTGAAACGGTAAGCTCCCTGGTCCTGAAACTTGGTCTGCACGTTGTAGTAGGCTCTAGTAGGCTGGATAATCATTCACAGTAGCTTTTGTTAGGTCTAAGTGGGAGAACTAGAATTTCACTTTAGTATTAGTCTATAGGCGGCGCGTGCGGCCGTCCGAGTCATCCCTACATAGAGAGTGCTACCGCACTCTCTGATTTCGAATAATTGGATATCAAATACATGCGCATGCGTATTATAGAAAAGATGGCTTCCTAATTGGATTAGTCGAGTGCTGTGCTCCGTAGTGTCTCCTTTTTCATCGACTCTTTCGAGGATCAACGAGTAGAAAAGATCGTAGTTCGTAGAATTTGGAGTGGATTTATCCAGAAATCATAGCTGTAGCTTGAGTGGTTCGAGAGATATGGTTGTTTAAGAAGAATAATAAGAATAATAATAATAATAATAAGGGAAAGAGCATTTCGTGAAATGAAAAAAGATGTAGGGATGACCACTGCTCAAAAAAGTAAGGAAACAAGAAGGATGGAATCTTTGTTCTGTATATCCAGCCAACAATCCCTACATATACGTCGGGTAGCTTCAGATTATAGTGTAGTAATGTACGTATATGTAGGGATTGTTGGCTGGATATACAGAACAAAGATTCCATCCTTCATTTCCTTACTTTTTTGAGCAGTTGTCATCCCTACATCATTTTTCATTTCACGAAATGCTTTTCCCCTTACTTGTTCCTGGTCTTTTTTTCCTCTCTTTTATGGTTTTAGCTATGTATAGAGTTCATTCTTCTATGTGTATGCAGGGACAGATAAAAGAAGAATAGTTCTCCAATAGTATACCAGCCCAATCATTATCAACGAGTCAAGGTGGAAGTAGAAGATGCTGAAATAGAGTCTACCTTGTTGAATCTAAATCCCCGAGTCGATACAGTAGTCTATCATCATCATCATTATTCTAGCTACATATACCTATACCTAGCTAGCTAGCTAGAGGCAGCTGAGTAATATTATAATTTCGAATAATTGGATATCAAATATATGCGCATGCGTATTATAGAAAAGATGGCTTCCTAATTGAATTAGTCGAGTGCTGTGCTCCTTAGTGTCTCCTTTTCATCGACTCTTTCGAGGATCAACAAGTAGAAAAGATCATAGTTCGTAGAATTTGGAGTGGATTTATCCAGAAATCATAGCTGTAGCTTAAGAAGAATAATAAGAATAATAATAATAATAATAGAGAAGAAGAAGAATCCAGCGATTTACCTGCTTGCCATATTTCTGAAACGGTAAGCTCCCTGGTCCTGAAACTTGGGTCTGCACATTGTAGTAGGCTCTAGTAGGCTCTAGTAGGCTGGATAATCATTTACAGTAGCTTTTGCTAGGTCTAAGTGGGGGAACTAGAATTTCACTTTAGTATTAGTCTATCGGCGGCGCGCGCGGCCGTCCGAGTCATCCTTACATAGAGAGTGCTACCGCACTCTCTGATAGAGAAGAAGAAGAATCCAGCGATTTACCTGCTTGCCGTATTTCTGAAACGGTAAGCTCCCTGGTCCTGAAACTTGGTCTGCACATTGTAGTAGGCTCTAGTAGGCTGGATAATCATTCACAGTAGCTTTTGTTAGGTCTAAGTGGGGGAGCTAGAATTTCACTTTAGTATTAGTCTATAGGCGGCGCGCGCGGCCGTCCGAGTCATCCTTACATAGAGAGTGCTACCGCACTCTCTGATAGAGAAGAAGAAGAATCCAGCGATTTACCTGCTTGCTGTATTTCTGAAACGGTAAGCTCCCTGGTCCTGAAACTTGGTCTGCACATTGTAGTAGGCTCTAGTAGGCTGGATAATCATTCACAGTAGCTTTTGTTAGGTCTAAGTGGGGGAACTAGAATTTCACTTTTGTATTAGTCTATAGGCGGCGCGCGCGGCCATCCGAGTCATCCCTACATAGAGTGCTACCGCACTCTCTGATACAAAAGTGAAATTCTAGTTCCACCACTTAGACCTAACATCCAGCCTACTAGAGCCTACTACAATGTGCAGACCAAGTTTCAGGACCAGGGAGCTTACTGTTTCAGATATATTATGGCAAGCAGGTAAATCGCTGTCTTCTTCTTCTTTATTATTATTATTCTTCTTAGACAACCATATCTCTTGAGCCACTCAAGCTACAGCTATGATTTTTTTCTGGATAAATCCACTCCAAATTCTACCAACTACGATCTTTTCTACTCGTTGATCCTCAAAAGAGTCGATGAAAAAGGAGACACTACGGAGCACAGCACTTGACTGATTGAATTAGTGGAAGCCATCTTTTCTATAATACACATGCACATGTATTTTGATATCCAATTATTTGAAATTATAATATTACTCAGCTATCTCTATCTAGCTAGCTAGCTAGCTCTAGATAATGATGATAGACTGCTGTATCAACTCAGGGGATTTAGATTCACCAATCCATCTACACCTTGACTCGTTGATTGGGCCATTGGGCTGCTATGCTATTGGAGAACTATTCTTCTTCCATCTGTCCCCGCATACACATAGAAGAATAAACTCTATACATAGCTAAAACCATAACAGAGAGGAAAAAAGACCAGGAACAAGTAAGGGGAAAAGCATCTCGTGAAATGAAAAAAGATGTAGGGATGACCACTGCTCAAAAAAGTAAGGAAATAAGAAGGATGGGAATGGGATCAATCTTTGTTCTGTATATCCAGCCAACAATCCCTACATATACGTTGGGTAACTTCAGATTATAGTGTAGTAATGTACGTATATGTAGGGATTGTTGGCTGGATATACAGAACAAAGATTGATCCCATTTCCATCCTTCTTGTTTCCTTACTTTTTTGAGCAGTGGTTCATCCCTACATCTTTCTTCATTTCACGAAATGCTTTTTCCCTTACTTGTATACATATATAAGGAAAAAAATTTATACTAAATAAAAGGGCCATGTAGGGTTAGTCTGTACTTTCAGCTTCTGTGAACAAACATCAAAATTATGCTGCCTTTAATAATAATCCCTACATCACTGCCTCCCACAAAGCTGCTTTAATTGTTCATGTCAGTGTAACAGTTCTGCTTTGTTCAGGCAGTGATGATTATTAAAGGCAGCATAATTTTGATGTTTAAATACAGTAGACCCTTGGTCTCGGTGTCTAACTATTATATTGATACCATGAAATATCACTCAGTCTGCATCTGATTGGCTGGTATTCACACTCGTGCCTGCGGCACTCTCGGCACTCTTGTGTGAATAGACTCATGGTATCAATAGCCGTGTTTACACATGCGCCCAACCCAGGTTGAGATTCAATCCGGATCTAAGGAGTTGAAGCACAAATGAATATCAGCACAAAAGCCTAGCTACTTGCTCGCTCGCTCGCTGTGACTCAAATATTGTACATTGCCCTAGTTAGTCCACATTCTCTTCCTGTCATTCTTGACTATCCCCTTCCTCCTGAACACAATGCAAGTATACCATTTTCCCGGCCTTGAATCCATACTAAACTCTATGAGCTATTGCATAAGCAGACTTTGCTTGTATTGTATCCAATGAAAAGGAAGCCTCAGAAACTAGTGGTTATGCAGCTTTTTGTAACAGGTCTAGAAAAAATAACAAAAGGTACATTATAATTACATTATAAAACATGCAGACATCTTACCATTCTCTTCACCACCACTGTTAGTTAGAGAGCTAGAGCTAGCCATGCTGATGTGCAAAAGTTGTCATCACAAATACCAATACTTCCAGGTCTACTTCCAGCCAACACGGAGTGTCCGCATTTTATATTGAAAATTTTTTCCATTTCCAATTCAGGGGCAGTGATATACTATCTATGCCAGAAATATTTTTCCTCATTTCTTCATTCTATTACTGATTCACAATTGTGTAACTTCCTAATGATTTTGAGGCAATCCCTACTCATTGTTTTTATTCAGAAGAATTTTTTTGTGATTGCTTATTATGCACATTGCAATAAAAGACTGAGCATCAGCCAATCTATTGAACAATCTACGAAGTTGAATCAGGATATAGTGCAGCCAACATTATGTGTTAGCTATAGTGCACATGATGACAAGTAATGATGTATCCTCTAGTGTATTTCAGAGAACAGATATCCATGACTAATTCTTAAGTATTATGGTTCGCAGCTAGAAATAAAGCAGTTTACAGTTTTACAGCAACATACATACCTTAACGAACCATCCAAAAAAATGGCAGGGTACAAACACATCCATCTTATCTATAAAATTATGGAAGGATCCATTTGGATGGCCTGGGGTATAAAGTTGACAGTCGTCTGCATAAGTTCTCTCTGGTAGTGGGCGGCCAAGTTCAGGATAGAGAGACACCAATAACTGCCTTGCATCATCCACTGTCTACAGCAATAAATAATAACTTAGTGCTTGCAGTTATGCAGTATATACATGTAATGAAAGTGATTACGAATTGATTTTACATACTTGAAATAACATAAAAATGAGAAGGAGGACGTAGAGTATATTTAGACATAACACCAGCCGCCAAAGGATGGGGTGTGGTCTCACAAATGGCCCATCTGGCATATGAATGATTCCTATTAGAATGAAAACCACAACAACTGCAATCAAGCCTCGTTTAGTATTATAAGCTGAGTCATTTGGTGTCTGCTCTATTAGGGACACATAAATCAAGCCGAGTGTGATCAACACCAACGCAGTGATAGTATGAGCTCGCCTAGAAGATAAAAGAAAATGCATAGTTAATACATTGGAAATGAAGGTGCCACAAAATTCAATAGACATGGCCAACTTCAGTTTTTTTTCATGCTTGTAGACATCAGATAATTTTCTCTGCAGGAACAGATATTATTGTACCCTATTCTTCCTAATGACCCATGCAAGTCCCAGAGAAATATCCATAGACATTACACCTTGCCCATCAAATACTCTATTGATGTCATGGTAGCCCATCCAATGCCATGAACAAGTTTCATCAGGTTAGCTTACCAGAAAAATGTATTAGTACCATCATCATACACTTGTACTTCTTCCTTTCTCTCTTGCTGAGATCTCATCTTGCTCAGTACCCACCCCAAAAAGAGGTGTGGTCGTACATATATCACCTGTATTATTATTGTCCTGCAAGCCAATCCAGCTGCACTCAGGGGCCTACAGCGTAGCGGTATTAAACGTTTACAACTTCAGATATATACCGTTGCAGCTAGCTTGAGCTAGCTAGCTCGACCGCCAGGAAATTTGTGATGTAAGGATCGTCACTATCGAAACCACGTGGCCGGCCGTACACGTACACTATACTAGCGAGCGCTAGGTACATCTCAGGGTACTATTTACAGTAAGTTGATCTCTACATAGTCATAGTGACATAGTGTTTCTGCCATGAAATCGATAGAAGGGACTTGTAATGTCCTGTGTGTGCTATTGTTGCAGTTGCCTATATCCCAGTATCCCTTTCACTACTTTTATCTATAGAATAAAAAGCAGCACTGTAGTTAATAATAATTACTTGCCCTACAAAATGTTATACTTTTGAGGTCATTATGTTCCACCTAATCAGGCAAAAGGTAATCAAACATCTTAAGTTCCTAATATCGTTTATAATCACTACCCTTGATCAATCCATGCTTGAAGATGAACAACTTGGTATGCAAGGAATTTTGTGTTGTGACTTGTATTACAGTAGTGTGTCAGTACTCAATATGTCTACATACCATAGGTCCCTGTGATTGTGTTCCTATGATTGTTATTGAGATGATTTGCCTCTGATCCACTAGTGTACATGTATAATATGTGTATCATTGAGGATCAATAGTGTAATGGTCACATGGTGTCTAGGTATGAGTAAAGACACACGTGAGGATGCTATTACAAAAGCTGCTGCTGGTGCTATGGATACTCTGAACCTTCCTGAAGGTATGAAGTCTATAGTATATCTCGTTCTCTCATTCTATACAACATTACCATTATTAGAGATAATTGTGCTACATTAAAATGGACAGGAAACATGCAAAGATTCTATTCCAAAAGGGGGTGTCATTTTTATGCTCAATATACTTTAACCAATGGGTCATAACATAATCCTCTAGCAGCTATATGTGTAGGGTGTGATTTAAGTGTATCACAGTACTAATGGTATGTCATTTATATTTATGTAGGGAAATCACTGCAAGATATAATGAGCAATCCAGCAATGATGGCTGATTTATCCCAAAAGCTTGCATCTGTAATCAATACCTCCAGGTACGTAGTAAAACTGCAAAACCCTATTACTCTATGCAGGCAGGTCTTAGCTAGTCGATATTAATGTACCTCCAGGGATTCATACAGGATTTGAGGTTGAGATATGGTGCAACCAATATTCTACATTGAAATTTTACATATAAAAGAGGTCCTTTAGGACAGTGTTGGCATTTTCAATACCACAAGTAATTTACAAATGTATAAAAATCATGATTGCTCTATCGGTAATGTCACTACCTTTTGAACTACTGTATAATCAAATTTTGGAATTTGTAAATGTAGCATGAAAGAATTGACACTGTCAAAGCTAGCTGTATTAATAACATGAATCTTAGCAAATTACTCCATTCCTGTGTAATTAAATTTGTTTCCTATTCCAGTGCAGTTGATCTCCCTCCAGGCGTACTCAAGAGAGTGAAAGCAATGAAAAACCTCCAGAAGGCTACCACTCAGATAGAAGCAAGGTTTTATAAGGAAGTTCAGTGTTTAGAAGCAAAATATCATAAACTCTACCAACCATACTATGATAAGCGCCAAGCTATTATGAGTGGAACATATGAACCTACTGATGATGAATGCAAATGGAGTGAGGATGAGCATGACCCAGGTGATTAATCAGAGTCATGGGGTGAGATATAATATCTCTCATTATTACATCACATAATAATTATATCTTCCATAATCAGACCTCCTCTTGTACAAACGTAGAGTGTAGTTGCATTTGTGTCATCTCTATGAAACAACACAGTATGCTTTCATGTTTGGTTTACCTAGCAAGAAGATTTTTCGTCTTGATTTTGGTATAGAAACGATATTCTTGGTGTTCAACCCCATAACTGATCTCAGTGCCTGAGAATCTTGTTCAAAATGCTTCACTCATAACTCATATGTAATGCCAGATTTAGTACATCTTGTTATTCATGCTTGGTATATCACCAGGTGGATGAAAAGGTCATTCCATATCAATTCAACGAAAGTTGAAATGTGCCCCCTTCAGAATTGGATCAAATTTGGTGTGTATGTGGGGAATGGTATGACAACCTCTTGTGAATTTTTTTTTGTCTGGATACTGTATGGCTTCTCAGCTAGAGCCAATTAAAAATGATAAAATCCGCTATTTTTGGAGCAGTGGCTACTGTTTATTGCACTGTAACTTTTAACCATAAACAATTAATGAACATCCTCTTATAGAGTGAAAAATTTCCTTTTATTTGATGTTATATGGCTTCATCCAATAAAAATTTGGTGTCGTGCTTAATTAGTAACCTTTGAACCCTGACCAGTCAAAAAAACGCTGCTTCGATTTTTTTTAATTTTCACAGATATTCTCTTTGTAACATCCTCTTATGATCCTGCAAGTTTAGTTCCAAGGGGATCATGATATATGTTATGGGATGTAGTGTGAAGGTACTGCCGTCATTAACAGAAGACGTTTATAATCAACAACTAGCTATCTATGTGCACAGTTGTGTTTTCATAGAATGCACTGGATGGATAAAAATTGTGCTTTTATACGCTTATCCTCAGGCTCCTTTCTCATACTGCCTGGGGGTCAGGAGACTAGGTATCTAATACTGTACTAGAACAGTAGTAATGAAGTTACTCATCTAAACTTGTTTTGATTTAAAACAATGGCTTGTTTTGATTGAAATAATGGCTACTATCATTTCTGCTTCTAGTTCCCTCAACCATCTGAAAATTTAGTTTGTGTTGACTTTGTGTTGCTGTAGTTCAGAGGCTCTTAGTGCCATAGAAGCTAGCCAGCATTGTCAGTAGTCCTTTGATACTTCTGAAAGGAGTAGATTGCTCAAGTATTATCAACCTCGCTACATAAGTAACTTGACAGTTTATTTTTCTTTAATCACCTATGGCTCAATCCTGCTGTAATCCATTTGGCTTACCTAACCACAATTGGAACACTCGAAAGAAAACTTTACGATCAGTGACCAGTTGGATGTGCGAGAGAGCACCTATTTCTATGGGATGCGACAACTGTAGGAAAAAGCTCAGCAAGACCACTGTGGATGTGAATGTCAAGTCCGACTCAGATCATGAAGTTGATGTTGACTCACCTGACATAGATGTTGATTCATCTGTATTATATGTTGATTCAGCTGAGGCAATCTCTTCATTGAATCAGTGCCTTGCTGAAATTGGAGAAATTCCTTTCCTTAAGCGTAGGGCTCACCAACGTCACTATCCAGATCAGAAAATTGAGAAGATTACTGATGCAATGAAACGAACACTTATTAGTGACACTGATTGTGGTAATAGTTTAGGAGATGGAGATAAAATCATTGAACAGTTGAAGGAAAAATTTAAATCAAGCACGTCAAGAAGTGAGCAATTACAGATCCTTACTGTTTTGCCCCAAAGTTGGACACTCAAAAAAATTCAAGACATGTTTCAAACATCAGATGATTATATGGCTAGAAAATTTAAGCAGCTCGTTAGGGAGAAGGAAATTCTCTCGACTCAAATCCTAAACCTGGTCGTTCCCTACCATGTAAGTCAGTTGATCTTATCAAGGGTTTCTATGAATCTGATGACATAAGTAGAGCAATGCCTGGAAAGAAGGATTTTGTTTCTGTTAAACTAGGAGAAAAGCGTCTGCATATCCAGAAACGACTCATTTTGAGCAATCTAAAAGAAGTATACTATGCATTCAAGGACCAATATCCAAATGAGAAAGTTGGCTTTTCGAAGTTTGCCGAGCTTCGTCCTAGGCATTGTGTACTTGCTGGAGCAAGTGGCACACATTCTGTTTGTGTTTGTACTATACACCAAAATGTTAAGTTAATGGTACAAGGAGTGAAACTGTCCGATCTTTCAGCCACCAATCTGGCCAGTTATCAACACTGCTTAACACGGATTCTCTGTAATCCCCCATCCCCTAGTTGTTACTTAGGAAGCTGTGATGCCTGCCCAGGCATTGATGTACTCAGAAGTGATCTAATTACTCTTTTGGATGAAAACCTGATTGACAACGTAATGTTCAAGCAGTGGATCTCTGTTGACAGATCCACACTGCAAACATACAGCACTTCCACAGATGAATTTGTGGATATGTTTTGTGAAAAGCTAGAACTATTACGTCCTCACTATTTCATTGCAAGTCAACAGGCTGAATTCTACAAGGATTGCAAGTTACACCTTTCACCGGGGGAAATTCTTGTCACTGCTGACTTCTCAGAAAATTATTCATTTATTCTACAGGACGCAACTCAAGGCTTCCACTGGAATAATTCGCAGGCCACAATTCATCCTTTTTGTTGGCTATTACATTGATTCTGGTGAAACACAGCATTTGAGTTATGTCATCATTTCCGAATGTCTAAATCATGATACTACAGCTGTGTACCTTTTTCAAAAGTGCATTATTGAAAAGGGTGATTCCTGCTGAACAGCCGTTTAAAAAGTGATATACTTTTCTGATGGTGCTGCATCCCAATACAAAAACAGGAAAAATTTCCTGAATTTGTGTCATCACAAAGAAGATTTTAGAATTTCAGCAGAGTGGCACTTTTCAGCCACTTCTCATGGTAAAGGGGCTTGTGATGGCCTTGGTGGAACTGTCAAACAACTGGCAGCTAGAGCAAGTCTACAGCGGCCTTACGACCAGCAGATAATGACACCTCGTCAGTTATTTGATTGGGCAACAATAACAGTCCACTTTGAATACTGCACTATAGAGGACTATGAGAGAGAAAAACATTACCTTGAAGAACGGTTTCAGGTTTCTCAGACGATTCATTGTACCCGAAAATTACACTCATTTGTACCAACCTCGAAAGATACATTGGCAGTCAAGTCTTATTCAGTTTCGTTAACTTCCAAGGAGGTAAAAGTAACTTCAGCAGATAGTGAAATACCACTAGAGAACATATCAGGATTTGTGACATGTGCTTATCAGCAAAATTGGTGATTAGCCTGTGTACTGCAAGTAGAGCCAGAAGACCAGCTGATTACTGTAACATTTCTCCACCCTCATGGCCCTTGCAGTTTATTCAAATATCCCACAGCTCCTGATGTACACACGTTGACAGCAAGAGATATTTTAACCGGTGTTGATCCTAGAATCAGAACTGGTTGTGTTTACACTCTCACTAAAAACTGAGAGTAAATCTGCATCTGAGCAACTGACCAAATTTTTATAGCTTATAAGTACCCACATATTAATATAACGAATATCTGAGAATTACATGTATGGGGGATTGGGGAGCATTCACTTTATGCCATGATCCTTAATTTCAGGTCCCATAATTAATTGCACACATGATGTTGCTAGCGCTCTCAAAATAGCACTTCAAAATCTAAGTCTAATTTGGCTTTAGCGAGCCGGTAAGTGGTATTTCAGTGGGGGGAAGGGGGAGAGAGAGAGAATATTCCCTTCCATACTTGCCCCCATTCCTCAAACCAGTATTATGTATTAAGCAACCTACGAGAATGAAAGGAAATACCATTGTGTATATCACACTAATATATCATGATCCCCTTGGAATCCCAAAACCAAACTTGTAGGATCACAAGAGGATGTTACAAAGAGAATGTCCTTGAAAACTAAAAAAAATCTAAGCAGCTTTTTTTTGATAGCCTCGTACCCAGGCCCGTTTTTTTCGCGGGGCGGTGGAAAAGCGAAGGCCTGGTATAAGTTGCATGCGCATGCACTCCATCTCCCCATTTAGGGGGGATTCGCTATACTTTCAGGCACGTCCGTTACACAAATTGTAATAAACATTACATCATCTTATATTTGAGAGCTGAGTCAGCAGCTAGCTCTAGATATAGACTGTTCTGTCTTTCTGCGCTAGATTCAACTCACCTCATTCCCAGAAGCGTTCTGTGCAAGCTGTTTATGAAAGAAGTTATTTATTTGTGTCGCTACCAACTGGTTAGACGAGAAGAGTCGCTGCTATCAAAGTATCATGTCTTACCTTTTGTTTTTTACCATAAGCTTGGCTTGAGAGGGATAATGCTGTTCTTGTTGTGTCTTAGTTTATCTTTTCAGTGATGTGGATAAGGTCTGGAGCCAGATCTAGCTAGCTAACTAGCTAGCTTTAAGCTGCACTGATTGAATGCGCACGTGCTACATACATTTTTTTATGATTACATCATTCATCATGGACAAAATTTTGCGTATTATTTCGTGTTAATTAAGCGCGTGCGCATGCAACTTATACCAGGCCCTTCGCTTTTCCACCACCCCACGAAAAAAGCGGGCCTTGGTACGAGGCTACGTTTTTTGACTGGTCAGGGTTCAAAAGTTACTAATTAAGCATGACACCAAATTTTTATCGGATGAAGCCATACAATATATCAAATAGGACTATAAGAGAAATGTTTATGGTTAAAAAGTTACAGTGCAATAAACAGTAGCCACTGCTCCAAAAATTGCAGATTTTATCATTTTTTAATTGGCTCTACTGAGAAGCCATACAGTATCCAGACAAAAAAATTTTCACGAGAGGTTGTCATACCATTTCCCACATACACACCAAATTTGATCCAATTCTGATGGGGTCATTTTTCAACTTTCGTTGAATTGATATGGAATGATCCAAATTCGTGTAGTTAATGCATAATGCTTGTCCATTTTTTGTGTTTTGTAGCTGATAAAGTAGTAGAGTGAGATAAGTGGATGCCTATAGCAAAAATTATTATTAGAGCTGCTGGCCTTAATAATTCTATCGAGGTGTGGGCACTGATTGCACTGATTTGATTATGATTGCTAGTCTAATATGCCACCTAAAGTCAGATACATGCATACCTTCTAATACTGTCTCAGGGTTTATTTCAGGGAAGCTTTCATTGTCCACTTGCCCCTCATCGAATTTTTACTCTAGGCGTTTGCAAGATTATAGAACTATAGAAAACGAGCTCCATAAAAGCTCATCAGATTCCTTTTTAGTTTATGCAATAATTACTGCACAGCTACAATACAAGTTTGGGACAAACTGTAACTGTATATAGTATCTCTGGCTGTATGTAATCTGCATTAGGCGATGAACCCAGAAAAAGTCAAGTATGGATAGCTGTGTGTGTAAAGTTCAAAAGGTTCATGAACAAGAGACCCTCATAATTTTAATAATCACACCAAACTACTGTATTCATACTCCCCACAAGAGCATTTGTGGAGAGCGAAGTAGTCTGGTGTGGTTGGATATGGTTGATATGATAGGTCATTAACTTTTTGAAGTTCATACACACACAGCCATCCCTGTATACTTATCCTAATACATACTACATCCTTATTCAATTTCTATGCTTCCATATTTCAGATTGATTCTTTTTTAACTTCTTCATATAACATGCCATGCAAGGGACAGGGTTTCCAACAGGAGAGACATTAGTTTATGCAATGAAGCACCAAGGGAAGAGCAACAAGGTACCGAAGGTACTGTGGTTATATTTGCAAGCGTATTTGACACTACTCTGAATTCTCCGTGCAAGAAGCTTTCATGGCTGACTAGGTAGCTTTAGTGTTATATTCTAAGCCTTTCTAAGCTCTATCGTAGAGTATTGGTTATGGCTCTATCCGGCTTCACTCTGCAGCAACCCATGCATGTACAAAACCTCAGTTATCCAAACACCTTTGTCCAAACTTTTTTTTTTCCAGGCTGCCAAATAAGTGAATTAGTCCAGGTAAGTGAAGTGCATTAAAATAATAGTGTTGTGGTTATGCTGTGTTGTATAGTTTAACAAGTAAAGGAAAAAATATTTTCTAAATAAAGAGAAGCAGGGATGGCTGTGTGATGTTAAGCTTCAGTCAAGTAACCCCTTACCCATCACCAATATTACTAAACTACAAGCTAACTATTCCTACTTCACTCCCTTTATATTTCATCTGGCCTGACATGGGGTAAAGCATTATGGCATGGTCAATCTTGAGTAGTGTGGTATAAAAATTATGAACCATTTCTGAAATAATGACCAGATGAAAACGGCGATTTTTGACTTTAGAAATCACTGTAAAATGACACTGCAATATCATACTAGAGTCCTAGCACATTAAGGTATTCTGTCTTTAAGACAGGAGTAGAAAAGAAGCATTCCTGCATAATGAAAAAAATTATTTCGTATTAGTGCAATGGGGCAATCTACATGTACATATTATTTTTAACGAGTTGGGGATATCTGAGGTTACACTGTACTTAGCTGTTGCAGTTGAGTTGGTAAGGATGGTTATCGGCACAAGTCGCACAGCAGGAATGAAGGGGTTGGCTGGGTCATAGAACTTGGCTTGACTGGAAGCTACAAAAGTTAATCTCCTGCTATCCTAAGCCAGCATGCAGAGCTCCACAACCTTCCATTAGCTTGAAACATTCTTTATTTTTGTACTCTGTATAATTTTGTTGTTGTTGTTGTTGCTTACCAGAATCTTCACTTGAGGAAAAAGCAAGCGAAGTAAGTGTAAGCTTAACTCTACCTTTCAAGTTTTAATTCAGCTACCATTACACTTAAACATTATATAGAACATGTGCACTCACTTCATAGTGCCTACTTCAAATAAAAATGTAGTGATCCATATCCCAAGCTTGGAGTGCCATTATGTTGCCATAAAACCTCTGGCTTAGCTGTTTTATCCTGCTATTGATTTCATGAGGCCCACTAACTACATATCAATTTGATGGTTTTACCAATTCATATATAGGCAGTGTAGGTGACATGGGCCCTATGTCCATATCACTTCTGGGAACAGAAGTTTGGTTATGGGGAAGATAATGGGGTTAGAGAAGCTCTCAGAGAGTTGAGATAAGGTTTTGGATACTCAGTCTATTGTACATGTATTATAGCACTTTATTTCTACAGGATTCTGATCAAAACGATATCAGAGGTATTTTACTGTATGTTTAATAAGAAAATATCCGTCTTACTCTTAATGATAATAAATTACAAAAAGAAACAAACCGTCTCTCCAAGTAATATCCATTCCTCACTAATGGGTTGTTGTGTCTGGTTGTTTTAGGTGTACCTGATTTCTGGTTGACTGCATTAAAGAACTGTGATATTTTATCTGATACTATATATGTAAGTATTTAATGATTTGCTGGTCTACATTTTGTGTGGCACTACAGTAGCTGTCTAGCAGCTAGCTTATCTCATTTATGTAATTTCTATTTGATCGTGTTGGAGTGAAGTGTATATCAAGGCAATGATGCAGTAGTACATAGGAGAAAATAACTCTTATGACTAGCCTTACTAGAGGCTAATGCTAGTATTATCAGCACTCCATGCTGGAGTTTCGTAAGAGACTTAAAATTCAGTCTGTTATTTTTTATCATATAGGAGTGTGATGACGAGGTCTTGAGTAGTTTAATTGATATAAAAGTGGTGTATGCTGATGATAAGGGACTAGTAAGTTCTGTTGACTGTGTAATAATTTTTTGTTGTAGTCCAAACTATGGCTTTGTGTTTGTCTAAGCCACTGAGCAGCCACAGTACTTGATCAACAAGAGTATTATAGACATTGGATCCAGCTCAGTGTGGTTTCTAAGCACCACTGAGTAATGGTACCAGCTATCAAGGATACAATAAGCTATAGTCTTGTTTCACAATGACAGTATACCTCCACTAGTAAGGCTGTGCACCATCAGGTCATATAAAAAACAAAAGTGAATTGTGTAAGAATTGGAAGTTACTGTATCAACAGTTATCAAAATACTGTAGTACTAACAATTTCATAATTAGATTTCCTTAATGTATCATAGGTCTCTAGTACATAATTGTGGAAATGCTTACCTATTTTTTAGGACTTTACCATTGAATATCACTTCTCTGAGAATGATTGGTTCACGAATAGAGTTCTGACAATGTCATACTTTGTAACTTGTGAAGTTGATGCAGATGATCCATGGTCATTTGAAGGTGCTACCATATATGCATGCCAAGGGTAAGGATGATTACTACATAATTTAGTATATTGCCATTCCTTATCGTACCATAGATGTCCAATTGACTGGAAGAAAGGGAAAAATCTCACAGTGAAAACGGTTAAAAAAAAATCTAAATCTAAAGGTTCGTATTGGATGATTTTGACAGAGTTAAACTTTTGGGGGGCCTGTGCAGTGATTAATTTTCATTTTATGAATCTTAGGTAAAGGTCAGTCAAAAACTATAACCAAGCAAGTTCCAAATGATACCTTCTTTAATATGTTCTCTTTTACAAAAGGTATGTCCAATTACTAAAGTTTTCGTGTTTTATTTTTCACCCTGAAAATTCCTGCCACTATACAAAACTTAATCATGCAACTACAGAACTAAAATTACACCGTTATGAAAGTGAATTTTACTCAGCAGTTAGTTTACCTAGTTGTCTTTTTTTTTTCTTTTTTCTTTTGGTGGATAGCTTTTTTTAGCATGTGGTGTTTTTTTTTCCACTGCAAGTGAAGAAAGCCTAGGAATCATGGAGCCCAAGCCATTCCCATGATTGTGTATATACATGCTTTATGACAGTGGGTTTAGATTGTATATATGAGCAAAATTAACTAACAAAGTTGTGCCTGTCTAAGCAGGAATGCATAATACATTCTCTCTCTCTCTCTCTCTCTCTCTCTCTCTCTCTCTCTCTCTCTCTCTCTCTCTCTCTCTCTCTCTCTCTCTCCTTCACCCCTTTCATTGCCATATAAACAGCAGATAAGGTTAGTTAAGAGTACATCTCAGAAGAAATAATGATTCGTTTTTTATTATAGAATCCAGATCAAGATGACACACTCTCACAAACACTTAGTGACAATTATAATCGTGCTGAATTCATTCGAGATCGTCTTGTCCCTAGAGCAGTTTTATTTTTTACTGGTGAGGCTGTAGATGAAGATGAAGATGAGGTGAGATAAGAGCTTTTTATCCACAATCTTGTTCATGTCTGTTTTCTTGTAGTATGATGGTGATTATGAAGATGATGAGGAGGATGCAGAGGGAGGCGAGGACTATAATCCACAACAAGATGTAATCAGTATTAATTTTTTCTATTCGTATTATTATATTATTTTTTCCCACAGCTGAATGCTGCAAAGCCTCCTGAATGTAAACAGCAATGAGTGAACTGACTATTGTGCTATAAACTTACTCCAGAAGTCGCGCAGGCGCGCGTATTGGGTCGTCACGTGCACGCACTCGCATGCTATTATATTATGCTGAGTGGTCGCGTGGGCGTTATGAGATAGGGGTGTGGCTGGACTTGGGTAAAAGATGGGTGAAGCTAGTGAGATCAAAGATGATCGTGTATCTAATACACGTAGGTCTCCGGAGTACGCTCGTCGTCCACTACGTTGTCCTAAGATTACTTTCGCTTCGTGTGTAGATTCTATCAAACAGAACTTTAAGAAAATAGGTGGACGTAAAGATGTTCCTCTGGCTAGAAAAAACACTATCATTGAGTTACCGGAAAAAGAAAATCAGAAAATAAGACCATGTTTAGATAAAGAGAGGAGTAAAAATAATAATAGCAAAATGAATGGTGCATCTGGTCAAAAATCCAGTTTTGAAATATTTTTGTCTATGCTACCAAAAGTGGATCCAGTGGATAGGACTGTTGGATGGGTGCTCAAGCAACCAGATGAAATGGTACATGCCATAGCTAGGGAGGGGGAGGGGGAGTGGCTTCCTATCAGTAGTAAGTGACCATACAACAGGGACTGCCGTATTCGACAGCCAAAGTATAACAGGTGTCCATGATCAGTTTTCTGCACCTTTGGACTGCTGGAGATACATGCCTTGAGTCTTTAGTAGTAGTGGTTGTACTTCACACTTATAGACACAGTGATGCCGTACAATTCCCCACTAACATGAAAGATAACCCCTCCCCATGTTTTGCAAGGGTAAGCACACACAGCACTTTTAGGTGTACTGTGCAAGACATCAAAATTATAATTAGGGATCACATTTTATATGCCCCCTCTTCCAAGGACTATACTTAATACATTCATGTTATTATAGGATGTTGAAAGGAAAACTAGAGTGAATACAACACAACGAAGTTATAATTTTCGTGCCAGTACTTTTGTAGAAACTGAATCTCTTGATTCTGTCAGTGAAGTGGACTATGACACTTCAATTTCCAAATATGAGAGTGAAAGGGGAACACATGGAAGGGGAACCCCTCCTCCTAGAGAAATAGGACAGCCACGACTGGATGAACTGTTCAGGAAGCTACAGGTGATTTATTATTGGTGTACCCTACATTGTATTGACAGAAACTTAACATGGGCTCACTATGCTTCCTATTCTTAGCTTAAACAGGAAAGAAGGGCAAAAAGAATATCTGAGAATGGAGAGCACATGAACAAAAGCCACAATCTCCAAGTACAAGGTTTGCAATGAAAATTAACATGCATTATGGCCTGACTTAGTAATACTATATTTAATAGGGAAGACAAATTGGTTGGCATCACCATGGATGGTTAAACAAAAATCTAGTCATAATCCAAAAGGCAGACACAAGATGGAAGGACAAACTCCAAAGATAAAACAGGATATATTGCACAAAAATTCCTTTTATTTCAACCAAGGACTAGTTGTTAATGAGGGCTATCACTTACCAACTTCAGCTGAACACTACTGTGAATGGAGTGAGTGCAAAGCAAAGTTTTCCTCATCTCAAGACCTGCTAAAGCATGTACAAGAGGAGCATATATCCAGGCTTCCTGTTTGTTTATCAGAGTATGATGTGCAGAAGAGATTAGTTTGCCAATGGAGAGAGTGCAAAAGTAACAAACACTACCCTGATAGGTATAAACTATTGTTGCATTTACAAAGATGTCACTGCCATCAAAGGAAAATATAAGTCCATTCATAATTTATTCATCTGATATAATTTCCTCCACTTATCCCATAATGATAAAAAATGTTTTGATACAAAAATTGTAATACACAATGACATCACAGCCACTTAAGCAGTCAATGTTGTGTACTTGAAGCACTTGTCATAATTCTTGGTCGTGGAAGATCTCCAAACATTCCAGTATCTTGCACACTAAGAGCCAATTGCCGAATTGAATTGCCAACATCATCAACAACAGCATCATTATTTTGATTGCTCTACTTGGGAATTTTGTGTAGGGAAGAAAAACCATGAAAAATCTGAATAAGACTAATTTTAATCAATTACCGTTGGAGCTGATGCTTCATTAGTTTTGTGAAATAAAGGAATACTGACAGGAACAGACGTTGCTAAATTCAAAACTGAAATGTCTCTGTAAGAGCTATCTGCATAAAAGTAAAAGAATGCATTGTAGGTACATAAAATGTCAGGTGTCAGATTAGAAACTCCACAACCCACCAGCCAGGTTGCTAATGGCCACAGCCTACCCAGTAGTTCTCTAAAATATAACCTACTTTCACTGATGCACTACTAAAATGTCAGCAAGAAAAGCGAGCCCCTATGCAAATTGAGATTTGAGATATATCAGAGCACTCTCTAAGTAGGGATGGCAGGTCAAAGGACTGTACAAACTAAAACTCTTCTTCTCTTCTACCCTTACTCTACAGGTTCTCAGAAGGCTACAGTGAATTATTACATCTACAAAGAAGAGAGGAGAATGTTCAAAAACCAAAAATGCATTTGCTAACATAAGAAAAAAAAAATGTCTAAAATTGACTTTCGTTACATTCTTTATAATAATAAGGATAATAATAATAATAATAATAATAATAATAATAATAATAATAATCAGATCAACGTACTGGCTTACTGGCTATAGTCATCAAAATTCTGCTTTGGCCATCTGCTAGAGCGGCACCTACAAGCTGATCTTTTGCTATTAGTTTTGACTAAGGCACTATTCGATAGTACTCGGCACTAGCCATAGATAATAGAGCACTCCGTGGATATGAAACGCCTGCGAATACGGATGGTATACGGATATTTCTCAGGACAATTATTGCAGCGCTTGTTAATGTGTAACTAAGAAATCGCGAGATGTAACCAGGCAATCCTCCCAAGGCTGCATCTAAGTTTGGGCTGCTGGAACTTCTCATGAGCCTTGATTCAGGTTATTTCAGTGTGAAACTGTGGACAATAAATAAGGTGACTAGTAGCAAAAATATAATTTGTTGTTTTTGCTTAGACCAAGCAGAGGGCCAGAATGAAATGAATAACTTCCCTAGTAACGACTTTGTGTTAGATTTTCTTACACTGGATATCTATTATAGAAGAATCTAGTTTGCATGGAGCTTCGTTTCTTTATCAAATACTGGGACAATCTATAGAAAAAGAGTATTGGCACCTTTTCCAATTATGAGGTCCTTCATTTTGTGTTAGATTATTTCAGAAAATTATTAAATGATGCACTTAAACTGTGTGTATTATTGTAGTACACAGGTCAGTGTGCTGGGAGAATGTGGTGATCTTGTTGGCATAACATGCACAACTTCATAAGCACTCTTCCATCTACGACTGATCATCTGTGCACTACCACTTTACCCAATGAACATCAGCAGGTATTAACCACAGGTGCACCAACAATCTCAAGCTATTCAAAAGATTATATGATAAATGTACTTGTTCATCAATGTATGTGTGTGGTACAGCAACTTTTAATTGATAGATGATTTTCAAACACCTTCTGGAAGTGCACCTGATGATGATATTGCTGTCTCCTATTGAACATAAGACTGTGGTGGACTGCTGTTGGACATCTTCCCATTCACCTGGAACATTATTCTTGCAAATCTCTTAGAATAGCATTTCTTGAATATCTGTCCTTTTTAACTTAAATTTAAGAATTTGTTTGAATAATATCACACTACTATGTATCTACGTATAACCTAGCTACAGTATTACATAATCATTGATGAGATTCCTGCTGTTGCAACTTACTTCTAAAGTCTCTTCCTGGATGCAGCTATGAAAGTCCGTATTTTTAACGTTAGTATTCCGTAAATGGGTGCTGCAATGATTAAACCTCGAGAAAATGAATATACGGAGCGTTTCGGAGTGCTCTATTATCTTTGCATTAGCTAATCTTTCTACGCTATTTTGAAGCACATGTCAGTAGGGGGTGGGGCTTATGGGTGGAGCCACAAAAGCTTCAGTAAGTTTAGCTAGCTAGGCTAGCCTAGGTCTTCAGTTTAATAGCTATTTATTCTTATCTGATGATGTTCCAGTCACTCCGTGCTGCGTTGCAGTATAGATGCTCAGCACATATCATTTACATTGCTGTTGCTGTAAAGTTTTATATTAAATAATAGACAAAGCTTAAATAGCTAAACAAATTCTTCAACCAGAGACTGTGCATGTACCTACGAATGAAAAAGATAAGGTTTATGTAGAGCTAGCTTTGTATAGTACTGTACTGTAAACTCATGTCAAATTAATAATCAATGCATACTCTCAGTTGAAGTGACACATTCAACTTCAAGCACTAAGAAAAAGGATAGAAACAAGTGAGCACAAAAAATTTCAAGGTTAAGTAGGGTTAGCCTAAAATCTAGCTGGGCTATATAATGTACTGCAGCCTCGTATGAAAACAATCCTTATTTTTACAACTGCCATAGCTAGCAATAGGTAGTGGATGTAAATGTAGGGTTTGTTTTATACAAGGCTGCAGTACATTATACAGCCCAGCTAGATTTTAGGCTATCCCTACTTAACCTTTTTATTTAGAAGAAATGTGCTCATTATACTAGGTACATTTAATTGCCCCAAAGTGCATGCTTTTCTGTGACATCATAATACTCAGAAAGTATTCTAAGTCTAACTGGCATAGATAGACCGATTCATCAAATATCGAAGTTGACCAACATAAACTGGCAGCAGTGGCTCCATATTTAAGCCATGACTTCACTGCATTAATTGTATGGTTCCAGCAGTAATTTAAGGCAGATATTTGTCCACTGCAAGGAGAAAGGTGAATGCCAGTACATCACTGGCTCTCAAACAGATAAAGGTCAACTGCTCCAACAGGGGCTGCAGAAAGAATGGACTTGAGCAAGCACAAACTCACATGTCCACACGAGAAGATAAACTGCAAGTTTGAGCCTTCTTCACTTCAGACAAAAGGTTTATAAAACTTTATATAGGGCATAGGTTTTGTAAGCCACTACCTATATCTCAATTGTAGCAGAGCTCCTGCTCATATGCCTTCTAGCTTATAATCAGGTCCCAACGTTACTTGGGATCAATGGGACCGATACTTCTCTCCTACTGTCAGCAACTCTTGTTTTGAGACAAAACACCTTCAGTGTGCTAGGACTCAAGTATGAAAAGCAGAGGACAAAGCATTCATAGCAACTTCTAAAACCGGTGTTTTTATCTGGTCATTTGTCATCATTATCATCTGCAAACTTATTTCAGAAACCACACTACTCAAAATATACTGCAGTGTAATCTTTGATATAGCCTCGTCCCCAGGCGATTCCACGCGCAATAATAATAAGCTTGTGGAAGGCCTGGTACGCGACCACACCGGAAGTGACAGGTACCTAGACTCTACTGTTAAGTACTTCCATGCTGTTGTGAATGAAACACACACACCAGCATGGTTAAGCACTGTCATGACCTGTATATTTGTGATATTTAGTATTAGTATTTAATTATATTATACTCGTTTATTTGTAGCCCAAGCAATGAGCATGATGGAGAGGAAAAGCTGTAGCCCAAGGACCTTCACTGAACAGCATTTGAGGAGGGTAGAAAGAGCTGTGATGGATTTCAGTGTGTCAGCATCTGAGTGCTCATCATCTTCGTTACCTTCATGTCTGCTGCAGTTTCCTATTAATTCAACCACATCTGGAGTATTAGCAGAGAACTCGGCACTGATTATGTCCAAAGAGAAACTTTTGAGGTGCTCTATTGTGTCTGGACATGGTAACTGCAGATTTGGACCAAGCAATGCTTGCATTTGGTCATCCAACTCAGATGATTGGTGCTCCAACTCCACTATCCTTTGCCGTAATTCATCATTTTCTCTACTCTAGTTCATCATTCCTCCTGAGTGCTATCTCCAGAGAAGATTGATCAAAAAAACTTACTGTATTTTTTTCTAGGCCATAAATGTAAGTTTGTCTTTTCTCCCCAACCTTTTTACTCACTGAATCGGGGAATCCTTCTCTAATAGCATGAGAAAGAGCACAGTTACTAATTCTGGATGGCAGAAGTTTGGTGGTAGCTTCGTCCAAAAGGTCTGAATACTTCACTCGTTTGCTTACTGGAGTAATGTTGCTTCAGCCAATCCTTGATTTCACTCTACTTCTAGTTACATGTATTTTTTCAAAATGTCATTTTGTATTTTTATTTACAACATGAAACAAGAAACAAGTATAATAAACATGAAAACAAAATAACTGGTTCTAGTTGGTCAATTCAAGTAGCTGGCGAGATGTGGCATATTCTTGCTGAGGTATAGGCCCGACCAGCTCGAGGCTCTATCAGCAGTGATTAAAAAGCGTAGGCAGATTTAATATGCTGCGCTGCCCACGCCCAATTAAGTCAGTTCTAGGTCGATTACAAGCTCACGTGTGGTCGCGTACCCAGGCTTATTATTGCGCGTGGAATCGCCTGGGGACGAGGCTAATCTTTTCAATGTGTTCAACAACAAGGCAGACAATACATGATATAATGAAGAAAAGTAGGGATGGCTGTGTGCAGTTCAAAAAGTTCAGCAACAAAGAGTGAACTTCAGTCAAGTAACCCCTTATCCATCACCAATATTACCAAACTACAAGCTACTTACTCCTACTAAGTTCACTCCCATAACAGGCAAAGTTGAGATATAAAAGGAATGAAGTAGGAATAGTTAGCTTGTAGCTTGGTGATATTGGTGATGGGTAAGGGGTTACTGGATTGAAGTTCAACGTCTTGCTGAACTTTTTTGAACGGCACACAGCCATCCCTACTTTTCTTTTCTATTTAAGTGTTCATCACCTTTTTATAGGCAACTGGATGCTGTGATCCTGCTATCCAAGTTAAAGTTGAATGTATTGTAACTATGTAGTTTCATCATAATGAATCTGATCTGGAAGGACTAATGTTGATGGAGCTCGGTTTATAATAATAAGATTGCTATTGACGTAATTTGCAATATACTTGCATTCATAACCAGACTAATGCCTAGGTTTTACACTCTGAGCATTGAGAGACCAAGATCAAGAGAGAAAGGTAATGACAGATTCACTTCAGTTATGAGGTCAAGGAATCATGTGTACGGGATGGGGCATTAAAATATCTGCCACGTTGTAGGTTGAGTTGGAATATTTTTGAACATGTCAAGTTAAAGGATTATAGCACAGTCAATTTTGAGTAGTGTGGTATAAAAATTATTTAGTTGAGTCCTAGCACATTGAAGGTTTTCTGTCTTCAAGTTAGGAGTTGCTGACTGTAGGAGGGAAATATAAAAGAAAATAGTCCAATCAATCCATGCCATCCCTAAGAGTACTATCATACTCTTCTTGACTATCGCTCTTATAGTCTGCTGTATTTGCTGTCATTGGTCAAGAGAAGAGCTTTTTATTATAAGTAAACTTTCTCTCATGAGGTTGGTCTCTCGATGCTAAAACCACAGGTTATGAATCAAGCATTGTTGATATTGCTGCAACACACTATCCAGTAAAGGCCAAATTGTATACTTGCAATAATGATGAAATCTCCGATGAAACAATACATGTTTGGACTAACTTTATCTGGTATATATGATCAGGGAAGATCAAACTAGTGAGCATCCAGTTGCCTCTAAGAAAATAATAGTTACAAAAATTTAATTTAGGATTTCTTTGTATACATGTATCATATATCTCTATGGGTACTATATGTTTCGTACGTTCTTCTGGTCCCATCTGGTGATGTTCCAGCAAAAACCTTTGCTCACCACAATGCTATAGTCAAATCTCAATTTGCATGTTGGCGGGGCAAATTGAGAGCTGCCTGGTTGCCACACTGATTATCTGTAGGCTAGTAGTAAGTATAGTTACCATTGGTGCTGACTTCATCATCTGACTGAGGGAAAGCAATGTCTCCAGAACCACTAGTTCCATCAATACTTTCTTCATACACTTGCTCCTCATCAAAGCCTTCTAGTGTGAACAAAGAATTTTCACCAGTTTCATCAGTTCCAGATAACTATATGAAAGTAAAATATTAATTATTACTGTGTGAAAATATTAACATATTTTTGAGACCAGTATATTAGTAGGAGCTAGGTGGTAAGTGCTTTGTGGTGGTAAGCATGAGGAGCTGCCTAGCTGCCACTTACATAACTCAACAACAAAGATTTGAAGCACATGAATGGATTTAAGGGCGGTGGCACATAGCAACGCACGTGCTAATAATTAAACATTAGTACTGTAACTCCAAAATTACTATAGCTATGGACTTCAAATTGCAAAGATATATATCACTAATACACACACTACAGGTGCTACGAGTCTTTTTACTCTTTAGAGATAAAAAGCATTGTTTCTCACCAACCGCTGGAATTAAGTGGCTGATTCTTGGCCTAAAGCCCCTCTGTACAAAATTATAGAAGGATTTGTTGGTATCTATTTTACTTTTTGATTTCCCAAAAGTGAATATATTAAGTTCCTGGGCTAAATCAAGAAGTAAAATAGATATCAACAAACCCTTCTGTAATTTTTTAGAGAGTGAAAGCTACAAACCAAAAATCAGCCAGTGAAGTTTGGTGGTTGGTGAGAAGTAATGCTTTTTGGTTTGAATTCGAAACTGTTCATAGCACCTGCAGCATTTGACCTTTCTTCTTCTTTTTTTTGTGTGTGCAGTAATACTAAGCCACCATATGCAGTTTAAAGTCGATGGTGCAAGTAGTTGTGGAGATATGACCCCTTAGCAACCATGTGTGGGCGGAATGTGCCACCACCCTTAAGCTGTCAGCTCTGAAAGCTATAGGAATAAATGTTCGCTCACTTGCTGTCATATGTTGCACACTCCCCTAGTTATAAGGCCAAAATGGACTCCAACCACCAAAGTTAATTCTGTAAAATAAATACTTGGTCAGAATTGTCAAAGTCGCACGTGAATTCAAGCAATTCCTTTCCTGTCAGAGAATGAGCTAGAGTTAACTTATATATGCAGGGTCTGCCCAAGAATTTTATCATTAATTGATTTCCAGGGCATTGGTCTTTTCCGATATACGTGTTCATCTCATCATATCGCTCCACCAATCTGCAGCACCTTTTCACACTGTTTTCATGGCATGCAGTTCCACTCTTCCTTCCATGGATGCCCTACCAACTGGTGCAAAAACACTATCTGTCATATCACTATTTCTGATGTCACTGGAGCCCAAGGGAGTAGGTCCAGATCAGATTGGGCCTGCTGTATTGAAACACACTTGTCCAGCTGTTTACTTACCTCTTCATCGCCTATTCTCACTATGTCTTAGCCAGTTCAATATTCTGACAACTGGTCATTACTCCAAATTCCAAATCAGGAGACTCATCTTGAAAATACAGACGCTAAGTAACACATCATTGATTCTGGAACATAATTATCTATGTTGATTTCATCTCTTATTTGATTACCAGGTTTCCATCTAAATAGAGTTGTGGTTAGTTTAGCATCTCGCTACCAGAAGGTGAAGGAGAATCACCAGTAATCAGAGTCATTGCCTGCATAAATGATCTACAGTCTCTGTCAAACACACTTTAAGCTGATTACACAAGTGTTACTTGCCCATTTGAACCCCTATTGATGAAGTAAAAAAAGATCTGGATGCTCTGGCCAATAGGAGTGCTTTCAATTGTAACAAGTAAAGGAAGAAATATTTATTCTAAATAAAAAAGGCAAGTAGGGATGGCTAATGTGTATGGTTCAATAAAGTTCAGAGTAAACTTCAGTCAAGTAACCCCTTACCTATCACCAATATTACTTAACTACGAGCTAACTATTCCTACCCATGACAGGCCAAGATGATATAAAGGGAGTGAAGTAGGAACAGTTAGCTCGTAGTTTGGTAATATTGGTGATAGGTAAGGGGTTACTTGATTGAAGTTCACTCTCTGGTTGCTGAACTTTTTTGAACCGTACACATTAGCCATCCTTACTTGCCTCTTTTATTATTTTTTCCTTTACTACTTTTTTGATGTAATGCAGTCCATATTTCCAGTTGGCATAAAAATCAAGGCCTGTAGCTATCAAAACGACTCAACAATATTATATGTCGATAGCTAGTCTGGCGTAGCCGACCCTTTACCTTCCCTTTCTTGGGGGCACGCCAGCCCCCAAGAAAAGGAAGGTAAAGGGTTGGCTATGCCAAACTAGCACTGTCAGACATGAGGTTCAGAGACTCAGGTGTTTCTATATAGCACACTGCAAAAATGTCTGCTGTGTTCAAGGGTGAAAGCTAGCAGGTTGGAAAATGATGAAATATTTTTGAACATGTCGAGTTAAAGGTAAAGGATTATAGCAGAACCGTTTTGAAGTAGTTTGGTATAAAAATTATAGCATTTGAATGAACGGTGTGGAAGATGATGATGAACGACCAGATAATGGTGATTTTAGGAACTGCTGTAAAATGACACTGCTTTGTCTTCTGCTCTTCATACTTGAGTCCTAGCACATTGAAGGTGTTCTGTCTTCAAGTCAAGAGTTGTTGATAGTACAAGAGAAACATTTCTGCATAATGACAGAAAAATGTTTTATATTAGTGCATGGGGCAGTCCGTGCCATCCCTACTTAGAGAGTACTATCGTACTCTCTGATAAATGTGATCATCGAGTGTTAGAATCTAGACACTCTGCTAGGGATTCGATCATGACTTATTATTTCATCTTGTCTAAGCATTATTGGCCAACTAACAGCATGCACTTCAGTATAGGTGAAAATATCTCTTGTGAGATCGCATCTGCTGTACTGTTCTCCCATTTGGTGTCCTTATCTATTAAAACTCCTGTATATATATAAATTATGTGGCAATGACTACAGGAACTTGATTAGCCTCATACTTGATATCCTACCATTGATGATGTTTTTTTTTTAAATTAATAACATCATTACATCCAAACTGAAACTCATTTCATCTCATCATCAATAGCACACCGAACACTACCTAATATTTCACCGCCATTTTGAAGCCAGTGCACGTGTGCGGGCATATGGGTTGGGCCACGTAGTACATCAAGTGACAGAGGTAGCTAGCTCTTCACATCTTATAAGAAAAAGAGAGCACTGCAAAGGGCATGAAAAACTTCACTCATTGCTCTGATGATGGGCCAGGCTAGAAGTCTGAGGGGGAATAGTGTAAATGCTGTGATCACCTTAGGGAGAGGGGTTTATGGATAAGGAATTTCTTGCCATCATAAGTGTTTTTAGAAGTCCCAGTCTTTACAGTCCTCAACATATGTGTATTATGAAAAAAATTGTGCAACATTAACAAACCTATAAGGGCCTGGGGTCCAATCATTATAGTTTACACGGAAAATTATTATCTGGCGCACCTTAGTTAATGGATGAGGAGAACTGTCCTGTATTGTAATGGTAACTTTCTTAGTAGTTGGATTTTCTACTTTTTCAACATTCATATCATGTGATGCAGGAATAGGTTTTGAAGATGATAACTGCATTTTAGTATCTGGATTGATGATCTTGATTTCTTCAGAAATTACATTTTCTTGAGCCTTGGCTATGGCACTGTAATAAAAGTTCGATAGGATAACATTCTATGAAAAAAATTAGGGTACAGGAAAAACAATCCAATGAATATAAGTATGAGAAATACGAGCAAACCATTACTGCAGACTCATATCACACTCTGACAAGTGTACTATCAAGTACTATCGAGAGTGCATTAGCACTCTCTAACTTGTAGGGATGGCAAGTCAAAGGTCATAAGACTAAAACTCTTCTCTTCTACCCTCACTACAGGTTCTCAGAAGGCTAGAATGAAATACTATGAGGGAAAAATGTTCGCTAACATAAAAAAACAATTTCTAAAATTGATTTTTCTTTATATACGCATAATATATGATTGACGCACCGACTTACTGGCTATAGTCATCAAAATTCTGTTTCAGCCATCTGTTAGAGTGCCACCTAGCTGATCTTTAGTTTGACTAAGGTTCTACTTCATAGTTCAGCGATATCGATAGCACCTGGAACACTAGCTAGTAGTCTTTTTCTGCCATTTTAATCCAGCATACATGCGCTGGAGGGGCGGGATCAATATATGGGCAGGGCCACATAGGATAGCATCTACATGCTGCTACAGAGCTTACTAGCTCTTCTCTTTAGTTTAGCTAGCTCTTCACATCTTAAGGATGGAAACAAGTGAGTAAAAAAGGAATATAGCATAAAACTGTATAAATGTACTGCAGCCTCATATGAAATAATCCCTGTATTTATAACTGCCATTAGCTAGCTATAGGCAGTGGATGTAAATGTAATAAGTGTTTTGATATGCTCACAAATTCTTTGAGAGAAAGAGAGAGAGAGAGAGGGAGGGAAGGGGAGAGAGGGAGGGAGGGAGGAGAGAGAGAGAGAGAGAGAGAGAGAGAGAGAGAGAGAGAGAGAGAGAAGGAGAGAGAGAGAGAGAGAGAGAGAGAGAGAGAGAGAGAGATTTCAGGAAGAATTTGAGGTCACTATAATTAGCAAAGAAAAGACAATTCCTATAAATTAATGACTGATCATTGTGTGAGCTTGCTTCACTTGCCAAAAAATAAAAATAGAGAGTGGCACATACGTATGTATATAACCATGGACTGAATAAGCATACTTGTAATACTTACGCAAAGAGCAGTCTCCTTTCTCTATGTGCTTTCTCTTGTAATGCAAAAAATGCCTTTCTTTGTTGCTCTTCAAAAAGGCTAAGTCAAGATTAAAAAAAATCATCTGTTTCAGCAGCAACAACAACAAAAATCAGGACTGGAAATTAACTGTCTGACTACCAAACATGCTCTCTGCATCAATAACCCTTTTTAAATCTTAGTATAGGTATATGCTCCATACTAGATATTGCTTGTGCATGACAGTATTGCAACAGAACAGAGTCGATGCCTTCGTAGGGGCTTAACTAAAAATGACATGTTGCTAAATCCTTTATCAGTAAGAACCCTGACTTCACATACTGGAATATAATTGATGAACATGCACCAGCCCATGAAATGGTTCTAGCCATAGCTCAAGGAATTTTTTAGTTTAACTAACGTGGAGAGCACTGCTTAATCAATGATTGCGTGGGCAGTTTCTAATGTATTGTGGTTTATGTCTTTAGAGAACAATAGAGGTGATATCTTCTCCCTTTAAAACAGGCTCCCAAGTACTTGTTGGATGGGGGGTTCCTTGTCTACGTACCTAATTCTTTCTTCCATGGCTTCCTCTTCCAACTTAAGGTATTGCTTCATTTGCTGATGGACTATCTTCATATCAGGGTCCTCACGCCCAAATGACATGCTGGAAACTACAAACAAGTAATTACTACTATAATTCATAGTCTCTTAAACGGATGACTCCTATGTACCTCTTTTCCTTCTGAATAGCTCTGCATCTTCTTCATGAACAGTTCTTAATAATATATTGAAAATGGAACTGAAATTTTCTTCTTGAGTCACCCTTAATATAGCATCACAATTACACTGGAGAAAATAATTATAGATGTGATGACTATTATGTGCACCACTTACAATTTGATCAACAAAAATATTGCAGAAAACAATGTTAGACTATAAATTTCATTATTGCTTTCCTTTAAAGCTTGTTGGTATTCACATGTGTGATTTTGCCATGGAAATAAAAACATTCACACATGCATTAATTTTCTACATAAATGTGTGTAGGTAGTTGGCTAGCCAGTTGCTGCATTGTAGAAGAGAGGGTGGACCTGTAATGTTAATCTCTTTAATGGTTATGGAGACATGATGTCCTATGTAGTACTGATCAATTTCAACTGGTTTTCATATATAACTGATGCATACCTCAAATGCACAGTCTCACCCTAACCTAAAATGCATACATATGATCTGGAATAGACAACTTTCTGCATAATGAGCTAAGTCCTCTGCTACAGACCAGACCTGGTTCACCCTGCAATGAAAGCCCCACATTCATCACTGCTTCATTCATGCACCATAGTTAGTATAGAAATACATACATAACATGAAACATAACTAGCATTCACAGGCTACAAAATGGAACACTTAGGAAAGTAATCTCACCATCTCTTACCAAAAGATTGGATGTAACAAAAGTTCGGTCTCCCTTTATAGCATGAGCAACATAAACATCAGTGTTACAGTTGGAGCAGGAGTAAACAATCCAATCTTCAATACGCCGATTGCATACCAGAGCTTTTTGTTCCTATGAAGTAACACAACTAAATATACAATAAGGCCACTATTAAAAAAATGATTGTTTCCTGTCCACCGCCCGCGTATTGAAAATGTCACCGCATCAAAAAATATTATTACTGCCTAGCGCCTGCCATTGCTCATGCGCGCAGTAGAGCGCGCACATTTGGCTTCACATGCAGCTCTTTTTGGGAAAGCCCGTGGTGAATGACTAGTCTCGCGGCTGCGAGACTAGTGAATGATGAAGACAGGACCCTTGAGACAAACAACGAAGCAGTAATAGAATAATTATAATAACCGCCCGCCCGCAGCACTTGTGGATGTTTCTTGGACAGGAAACTAGGATTCTATAAATAGTGGCCTAAAGAAAAAACATTTATGATGGTGATGTAGGGATGAGCTGAATGGATGAGATTATGCAAAGATGAAGTCAAATGGGAGCACGTCACCTAGTGACACGCTTTCTATGTAGAGCTAGGGATGACCTATGACCCTCCATACAACTAATACAAAATGAAGTTTAATTTTCTCAGAAAACACTAAGTTGTAGTGTTTACCCTGTCTTTTATGCACATTCTTCTTATCATGCAGGAGAATTTTGGAGGCTGAAAGATAACACAGGGAACAATAATAGCGAACTTTTTCATGATTTCTTATTCTTCAGGTTCTTAATCATCATCATATTCTTTATAATGGCATGATCTGGAGAAAGATTGGGCTGCACTTGGGTCATGTTCTATATATCAATCTGTTCCATTTTACTCGGACCAGATCCACATCCTATCATAGCCTTGTCCTGAAAATAGAGCCTGGTATCAATTATTTGCACATGCGTGTAGTGTACAGGCAATAACCTGAAAGTTTACTGAGTGAGATTCCTTTCTCCTTTGTTTTTCCACACCATTTGCTACTGCAGTACTTATGCTCCAAAAGACTGTCCTTAGGCTGGTTTTGTTTGGTGCTTAGATTATTTTTTCAATGGATAAACATCCAATTACGGAGTGTCAGAATTCTGAGGCTAGCACGAAAAACTGATTACCAGGCTCTCTTTTAGACAGGTCACAAGAATGCCTGGAGCCAAGGCTACATCCTATCGCAGTTCACTCAGAAAAAACCAGGCCGCCAGCATTCAATTTTTGACCAGAAGTGGGTGTGTTACACTGCGATGCATGTTGAGTGTGAGCTTCAAGTCCACTTAGACAGAGTTCTTGTCTGCAGTAGCTAAGAAGATTTTCCTCTTGCATGGATCTACCAATCCAGTGCCTATTTGTGTCAACTACCAGTTTTGAGATGAAAAGGTGAAATTCTAAGCAGTAGCTTCTGGTTGTTTTTTGGTGGCTCTGTACAGGTAACTGTAAGTGAGACACTGCTAAAACCAACCTTATTACATTTCTTAATGCACTGTGTGGTTAGCAGATTGTGTAAGGCAAGATGCAAAAAACGGGAGAGTGCCACTGTTAAAGGGTGCTTTTGTCTCGGTGACTGTCCTGTCCTAATGTGGTTAAACTTTTGTCAAAGAAACAAACAAGTAAGAGGTAATAGCTTAATATAAACACTATTCCTAAAGGTTTGTTTCTGTAATCAAATACCACCCTCAAATATGTAGTAACCCAGCTATACAACAAGCCTTCTACTCTTCCTAATAATTATAATGCTTAGTAAGCTAAACACAGCTGGTCTAAAGGTAACTTTTATAGGCATAGATGGATACACCGTATAGTTTCCTCTGCACACATATTGATAAGTGCAGGATCCATAAGTAGGCATGAAAGGGTGTGGGTATAATCCTGAAAGAAGGCTCCAGGTATATTATCAATGAAAATTTCACTCTGCCATCTCTCAATTCCTGTGTGAATAACTCTGCAATAACACTGTGGCAACGTGAGGGAGAAAAAGTGCTCTCTCCTGCTGCAACTTGATAACAGTTGCATGAATTGCACTGGTAAGTTAGTTTGTATTTTCATCTTTCAATATCCTCTCTCTGTTCGCTTGCAAGTCAGGTTCAGGCTGTTGCGTCTGAATGTTATGAAATGCATATCATAGCATCGCTTGCAAGTCAGGTTCAGGCTGTTGCGTCTGAATGTTATGAAATGTATATCATAGCATCTGCAAAATTTTCGCTCCTCAAAACATGTTTGATGAAATCATTCCAACTTTCTGTCATGTGTTATATAATGTCAACACCAAATCATAATATCCACACTTAAATTGCAGCCTTCCACTAGCAATCAAGAGTTACAAGCCAGTACTTACACATGAAGTGGCTGGAAAAAAAAATGCATATGTTTGATCTTAATACGAGACTTATGGGTTTTGGATTGTGGGCGAGTGTTTACATACTCAGTTAGCTGATAATGTCTGTATTGCAAAGAACAGAACCGGAAGAACGTACGATATATAATAGCGTCGACTCCCTAGTGTGGGGCTCACTTTGTGCACCCCAAATATGGATATGATCCAACTACTTTTGCTGACATACATTTTTATCAAGCTCTAAGTGTGATGCTGTACACCAGACAAAAACAGGCAAACTATTAAGTACCTAGAAAATAGATGTAGCCTCACAGGCCTGAATCTTAACTGGCATCATTTGCACTAAGTAGAGTGCTGGTGCACAAATTCCAACAGTTGTCTATGTCCTCTAGCTCAGTCTCTCACTTATTTCCATTAGTATAGCACCAATTTTCAGGGCCATCCCTACATAATGCAATGATTTGCCTCGTTATTCTATATAGCTACACTGGACTGGATCACATTTCTGTTCATAATACATCTGCTATCATTTGGTTGTCATGAACAGTACTATGGAGTGACTACATAATTTAAAGTAGAACACCATGTGATCAGAATGACTGAACTATAATAACAAAAATAGCTACCTGCTATAATCATAAGAATAGCTAGCTGTGATAATGGAGAGTATGGGGGATGAGTATCTGCTGAGCAGGCAGATCTAGCTATAGCACGAGCACTATGTCCATATACATGTGCTATTGCTCACGCTCCACCCTACACATGTGTGCAGGCCTCAATATGACAAAGATAAGCTAGTGTTCTGTATGTTATCAATACCACCGATTTTAAATAGTGCTTAGTCCAAACAAATAGCAAAAAGGTACACCTCTAGATAGTGCTCCAGCAGATGGTATTGATGTCACACAGCCAGTAAGTCAGCACACTGATTATTATGAACAAACTGAGTGTTGCGTTAGCAAGGGATTACAGGTCAAAATATCATAACACTGCATAAACTCTTAACTCTTTTTTCTTACTACACAGGTCTCAAAACAAACAACTACAGCCTGCCGCTACATCTTCATACAACAGAAAATGAATTCGAGACCCATTCTATACTAGAGAGAAAAAATATTCGCAAGGAGAAGCTGCTTCCATTGGTTATTTTACAACAATATTGAGTTGTGATGGGGCAGTAAATCCAAGGCCTGCAGGATACCATTCCAACACTACCACAATGCATGATAACAACCAACAACATGAAGTAGGCAACCACCTTATGATTGCTGAATGACTTCACATCACTGAACCTGCTACCTACAAATGATATCATGTCATCTGAAAAGAGCATGGTAGATTTGCATTTTGAAGCAATATTTATAAATAAAGACAACTTCCAAATATGGGATTGGGGACGGGAGAAAAGTGTTCTATCATTTTGATGGCAAAGAGTAAGTAACTAGGACAAGCTCTCCAAGATACTGGCCAGTTGGACCACAGCCGAGTGAGAAAAAAAAATTCCAGCTCTGAGGCATGATTTAGTGCATAGAAGAGTATTACTAAGTGGTAGTACTAAGTACCACCTCTCATAGATCTTTCAGGAGATTCTTCATATCTAGTACTTTTGGTGGATTTTATGCTTTAGGCAGAAGTGACATCATGCAGAGTCCTAAGATGATGTGTATATTTCCAATCCCTTATCCCTCTCTACTGTAACTTCTCCTGGCTTAATTAACTCACAAGACTAATACTGTGTCTCCCGTCCCGGCACTGGGATCGGTCCGTTCAGACCACCAGTCCCGGCACCAGGACACTTAGAGAAAATTTTCAAAGATTGAAAAAGGCCAATTCGGGAATCGAACCCAAGACCTCACGTGCAATAGCAAGCAGCTATGGTCCCGGCACGGGTGCCGGCCTGAATGGACCGATCCCGGTGCCGGGACAGGAGACACAGCATTTAATTAAACCATTAGTCTAGCTGCTCAAACACTACCAATTATTGTCTCAATGAACAGTTAGCTCTTGGGGGGTGACAGATCCAACTCCAAACTGCCACCTTGATTTCATGATGTAGTAGCATCTAGCTGCAGCAAGCTAGTATTATGTAGCTAGCCATAACTTACTATAACAATACCAGCTACGTCCAACGTTATTTCATACAATATATCGTCTTTTCCATTTCCTATAACGAGATCATCCTTCCATTCATCAGATACTAGCTTATTAAGATGAATAGGGTTGTCCTGCCATTCAGTGGAAGCTGAGTGAACGTTTATATTCAGGCAAGAACAGGTCAAACGAGCCATAGATACCCAAAAGTTGGATCAGCTAATACTAATAGGTAAAGATCGTTAAGCTTACACAGCGAAAAAAGTCCGGTCCGCGTGGTGAACCCCTTACCATATGTGTATGTAGGCATTTGTCACCGAGATGAGTGGTGTAGAAGATTTATACAGAAACTTTGGAATTCTTGCTGATGCAAAAGAGAATGATATTGGTCAGGTTAGATCATAAGCTTTTTTAGTGTTGGGGGTTGGGCCTCATTCAAAACACACCTTACCCAATGTAACTTGCCCAGTGAGCCTCACGTCCTTGGTATCAGATAGCTTTTGACAAGTAATTTTCCCAAGATCACTTTGTGATGCTCATATCTGGATTTTTCCACTCAGATGCTCTGGAGGTAAACTGTACATTTTTGTTTTAGGCCATACCAACAAAATGAATTGCCTTCACTATAACACACAAAACAAGTAGGATATATTACAATATATTTTATTTTTAATATAATCTGGGGCAGAGAGAGCAGGAGGAAGGACTCTTTCACTAGCTCTTTCCATCAAAACATCACTTACAGAGAGATTGTGGTCAACAGCTTGATATTCAAGAGTGACACAAGCATAATAGCATCCAACACTGTTCACAAACAGAGACAGGAGTCTCTGGAGAAGCTAAGTGGACTGGATCAACAACAAATTTTATCAGTCTTGGATATGTCTACTCGATACTTAGCCTGCTGACCATTTCTTCAAAGGTCTTGTTCCAACTGCACTTAACAATAGTACACTGCTTCACTATAGTCAGTCCTCTTTTGCAAAGAACACTCAAAAACTGTAAGATCAAGCCATTGTCTCTTCAAAATAGCCAGCTGCATACATGCGCCCATATGATTCTTAATACTTGGTACCATATTTTCATCATCACATCTAAAAAGGTGAGGAACAAGTATTGTGTAAAATGTTCATGAACAAGAGAGCAGTCCCCTCCTAATTTCAATAGCCACACTCATATTATCCAACTACTACTCTATCCCTACTGTACTACCCATTATATTCCTACTTCACTCCCTGGGAGTGAAGTAGGGATATCTAGAGTAGTTGGGTAGTATGGATGTGGTTATTGAAATTAGGAGGCAAAGGTTCTCTTGTTCATGATCTTTTTACACAGCCGTCCTTACTTAGAATAAATTTTCTTTTCTTCGTAACATAACAGTGGTAGCAAAATTTCCAGTACATCAGAGTGACTCTATGTAGGGAAACTATGTCCTATATTTCTGAAGATAAGCTCCTGTGATATCTACTGTGCACACTCATGAACATGCAGGAGGATTTAGGAAGACAGGATATACTGATCATAGCACATTCTAAGTTCCAGCAACCAGGCTTATGCCTACCTGCTATCTACTTATCTATAATGGGATTGAACTTTGGTAACATGCATGTGTAGTATGAATCCTGTTTTGCACTACAGCAGACCTGGCCTGCATGATTAGATCAACAATTTCATGGCCGAAGAAATCTGCTGAGCTACCAGTGAAGTGTGCTTTAAACCAGCTAGACTCTGTACCAGCTATTATTTCTGATAGGCTTTAGTCGCACCATAGATATTAGACACGGAACAGGATTGGAAACTTAATACTACCATGCGCGTGCTATCCGTGTTTGCCGGGAAATTTTGGTGCGAGATATGAATGCATAGTTACCACGTAATAGTTAAGAATGAGTTCTGCAAAAGATATCAGAGCGGATATTAGTCCATGTTGTGCTTTTATAAAAATAATAAAATTTAGTATAAGACTAGATCTAGATAGATAGTATCTCAAGTTTTGAAAGATGAAGAGTTAGTCTTCTTCTCCAGCCATCTATAGATGCCCGTTCTTGTGCAGAGAGCTTTATGGAGTGGATAATAAAACATGATAATATAATTGTAATAATATTTAACCCCTGCATTAAAAGAAAACTAACAGCTATGAATCAATATAGCATATATCATCCGATAGACAAACTAAAAGATACCAAACACTTCACTTCTAAATTTATGCGAGTCCTGTTCTAGTCCCACAAATTGGTAGGCCTATAAAATCTTTAGCAACATATCCTACACCAAAAACAGTTATTATACTCTTTATTCCAGTAAGAAACTTTACCTTCCAAACTTCTTATAGGAGAAAATTGCTAGAAAAGCACTTGCACTCGTAGCTCTAGTCCCACAAAGTCTGTACCTCTCTTCTTCAGAAAATGTATTGCAACAATAGGGCTAAATTTTCTATGGTTACAACGCGGATAGCATGTGCGAAATGTATTAGCTTAATGGGCATGATGTCACATGACGTAGGCAGTTTCCAATCCTGTTCTGTGTCTAATATCTATGGTCGCACAAAGACTTGAGTGATAAAAAAGAGAGAATTTTTGTGTGAGGTGGATGGAGGCTTGTGTATGCCATGCCAGCAGTGCACTTGCACAAGACCAAATGGTATGCAGCTAAGTAATAGGATTGGAGTCTCCCAATTCTCCACTTTCCATGCCACTTCTTCATCCCTCAGTCAGTGGCTGAGCTGCATTGCTCCATAGTCCCTTTCCATTTCCTCAGATTCTTTCTTTTAGTTTGAAGTACCTATAGTGATTCTTCAAATTCTCTATGAACTTGTATTCTCAACTGACGTCGCAGTCTTGTCAGTCAATGCTTCTCTGCAGTGATGTTTCCAAGGTTCGGATATTATCTTATAGCTCCACACACAATGCTGTAAAGCAGACAGCTGCCTACAACAGCTACTAAGTCTGAAATTTAGTTCACTGTCAGTCATTTGCTTCTCCTATAGATTTTGCACCATCTTTTAGATCACTTTTCATTTTCTTTATCGTATTTGGTGTTTTATTTGAATAATAAAGTTTAATGTCGGAACACCAGTACTTGTACTCGTTGGCTCATGTGACAAATGTATTAGTGGGCATGGCCTGTAAGAATAAAAAAATCTATTTTCATACACATACCTGTGTTGTGTTTCGTATTCTTATATGACACAACAGTTGATATTGCCTTTTTCCCACTATCATTATAAACTTAATGGTGAAACTTTGTCTGGTACGGAGAAGAAGAAAAACAAAAATAAATGTAGTTTGTTAATAATCCTTAATTATTGATGTGAAATTCTCTTGTTTGCACTTGCAGCATTGTTCAAGTTATGAGCGAATCATTCAGGCTACTAAAGGATCTGCTGGTGAAAAGAAATTGGCACCAGGTTTCATCACAAGATTTTTGTGTCATTTTCCTGCCTATCATGACACTGCAATAGATGCTATTTTAGATTTGATTGAGGACGAAGTGCCACAGGTATGAATTTTTTTCTGTGATCAAAGATTAGTTACTATCTACATGCTAATATACATAGATAAGAAGAGTTGCTATCAAAAGTCTGCCAGATATCTGCAAGGGTGCTAATGATGATAATCTCTATGCTCGTGTCAGTGACGTTCTCACTCAACTATTGCCCATTGGTAAATATACATACTACTGTATAAGTGGGTTTATGACAACTAAACCACACAGTAGCTAGCTAGCTAGTACTAGAACTAACATCACACACCATATGATTCTAACACAGCTGAGAAGGGATGACCTACATATGACCCTCCATAGTAGAACTTCGATTTCATATGCATTCTAAGAATTTTTGAGGCTGAATATCTCAACTTGGATGATGATTCATGATTCGTAATAATGGCACAAATGGGGCTGTGTTGTGGTTATGCTCTACATCAAAATTTGTAGCATTTCATCCCATCAGATCTTAAGTTATTCTAGCAAAGGACAGTGTAGGGTAATGCTCGTGAGTTGCCTGCATGTATTTAGAATAGATGCTAGGTGGCAGCAGCTTAGCTATATCTCATAAAATTGCTCACCAGACTTGATCTGTGGATCCATCATTGCAGAAGTGCAAGATTTTCATCAGTATTATTATACCTGTGCAAGGATTCAATCGTGTTCTATAGAGTTAAGCTACTGTTGTAGCTGAGCTTGCCTCTCTTATATTATCATTTTCATGAAGTTAATTAATCATTCTTCTGTGACTACAGTCAAGACAAATATTATATGCCATCTTCTAATTCTTAGCCAGGACACCATTTTCTTTTCTCTAGGTATGGAGCACAATTTGAAAAGCCTGGCATAACAAATTGTTTAGAGCTTAGACCTTGTTATTAGACATCATGTGCTATTCACATATGCCATGTGCCTGTAGATAGTTCAAGAGCTTATGAATAGCCAGCTAGTCAGCCATGAAAGTTTCCTGCACACTGCAGAGAGTTGTGTGAAAAAATCACCAACAACTAGGGTGGGCTTTCCAGCTTATAAACTACACTATTATCTGTGCTACCTTGTCACTCGTACTTTGTTGCTTTTAATTGTTGCTGTTCCCTAGGCTTTAGTTGCCATTCTTCATAGCATGAGCTAGCAGCTAGCTAGCTAGATAGATGGAAATCCCCACCCCTTGTGCAGCTTATTCATGTGACGACCTTTGGTATGCAGTTGGCCCTTGTATATAATAATAATAGAATTTTTTTTTCTGTAATAAATTTCATTGCAAGCAATGAGGTGGGCCAACTAGCTACAATAAGCTATTATTAAGGCCCCCTTAAAGGGAGTAGATGTAGGAATGAGAGTATGGAGGTAAGAAAAGAGACAAGAAGGACGAAAAGAAAAGAAAAAAAGAAAGAAAGAAAGAAAGAAAAAGTACAAAACAGAACAAAAGACACAAGACTAAGAGACTAAAACAAAGACAAGAACAAAACTAAACCACTAAATAGGTTTTCAGGGTGCGCTAGAAAGTCTTGTAGTTTGGAGGTGAGATGACATGGTCTGGTAGGGAGTTCCAGAGGGTGATAACACTAATAAAAAAGGAGCTCTGATGATGTTTCGTTCTCACGAATGGTCTGAACAGTTGCACACTGTTTTGGTGGCGGGTACTCGTGCTGGGTGCAGATTCGAAGACACTTGATGGAATGATTGAACCCTCTTCGAGGATTTTCCTGCACAGACAGAGCTTTTGAAAAGTACGTCTTTGGGATAGCAGTGGCCAGCCTAATTCTGAGACTAGAACAGCTCCAGTCTCCTTCCATTTACCGGAGGCCATTTTAGCAACAAATTCCTGCACCTTCTCTAACTTGATCATACTGGTAACATTAGTAGGGTCCCAGACGCAAGAACAGTACTCAAGGATGGGCCTAACGAGGACCTTGTAGAGGTAGGAGAGACATTTCACACCAGCCCATCTAAAGGTCCTGAAGATAACGCCCAGTAGTTTCTTTGCTCTCATACAAAGTTTGGCAATGTGGACAGACCAGTTCAGGTCACTGGAGATCCAGACACCAAGGTATTTAAAGGTGTTAACTTGTTCAATTTTGACAGAGTCCACAGAAAGGTCAAGAATTGGTGAATTTTTTCCCTTGATATAGCCATGCACTTAGTCTTGTTCTTATTGAGCCTAAGGTCACTTGTATCTGCCCAGTCAGCAATGATGGCAACATCAGACTGAAGGCATACAAGATCCTCAAGAGACCTGATGACCTTGTGTAGGACGATATCATCTGCGAACATGCCCAAGTAGGTGTTTTTAGAGAGGGAAAGCTTGGTTAGGGGGTCCACACTCAGAATGAATGAGAGAGGGCCTAGGATAGAGCCCTGGGGAACCCCAGATGTAACACTAATAGTTGTGGAGAACTTTCCATCCAGGACCATTCTCTGTTTCCTCCCTGTGAGGTAATCTGCAAACCATCGATAGAGGTTTCCACAGACGCCTGCACGAGCTAGGGAATTCATGATGAGGGAGTGGGGGAGGGTGTCAAATGCCTTAGCGAGGTCAAAAAATACACAGGCCACACTTGCTCTGTCCTCCAGTGTGTCATGCCACGACCTGGTAGTTGATAGAATGGCTTCCTAGGTTGAGCTGGAGGGGCGAAACCCAAACTGTTCCAGTGATAGAAGGTCGTTATCCAGTAGGTGTGACATCAGTGCATTATTGGAACAAAGGCTGAAAGGAAGGATGAAGTTGAGAGTCGTCACTTGTTCCAACTAATTCCTACATCATATTATTTTCATACTTTCTGATCATACTGGCCCTGAGATTTTTATGTAGCTGAGTTTCAGAAGATATGAATAAACCAAGTGGAAAAATCAAATGCTGTTACTAAACCTTTTCATTTAAGGAGGAGCAATCTCCGATCTGTTTTGCCATGGATGTGTGAAAAGAACTCTACACTTACATTAGATGACAAGATATGCAACAGCTGCAGCAAAGATACCAACTACAAAAGCTGAGTTCACTGAATCCTTGGTATCCAATCATGGTTTTTGTAGCCTTCTTGAAGATAGTGTTCCCCAAGGAATAATCCCTAGAATCTTTGAATCAATGCTTGACTGTCATTGGCATAATGTTCGCTATCTCCACTTGTGAATCCCATACTCCACTTTCTCCATCCTTGTCTCAGCAATGTCGTCATCAATGTGCTCAATACTGTCATAGTGGTTAGCCATCACATTCCTCATTAATAATCCTCCAACAGAATGCAAAGCAATTTCCCTTACTTCAGCCTGACATCTTCCCTGAGATGCTGATTGTTCAAAAGCTTCTCCAGCCTCTGAAATGTAAAAGGAGGATCAAAGAGAAGTGACTAACACTTGAACAGGTTAAGCCCTTGGTACTCATATGAATGGCAGATCGAGAGGAAGCTGTATGAACGAACACTGTACACCATTACTGAACCACATATTCTGATTGGGGTGAGAGTTCAGGTGATTGTGACACCATGGTGTAGTGGAAGGTCAGTGGTAGCTGTCCAAAGTTGGCTCCAAACAAACTCATTTGAGTGGCTTGGAAAGAACAGCCCCCTGACATCTCATCAATGATATGATGAGGTATTCATGGTGCAGTGGGATTCTCCCCTTGAATTGAGCTGCTCAGAGAAGCAGTCTCAGAAGTATCTGACCATCTATGTTAAAGGCACAATGTCATATGAGACCAGGTGATGATCTGCCACACTATTTGTAAAGAAGATTATTGGCAGCGTTGCTGAAACTTCACAAAGACTGGTGGCGAAATGTAGCACACAATTGCCCTGAGACCACGTACCTCATCCACTGATAGTCATTAGGATGGTGGTTAACACCCCATGTACATGTACCTATGTAAAAAAATTTTGTAGGGTAAGATTTGTTAGTGGGCTCGCTTTGCTCGCGATAGGGACAAATATCTTTTCCCCTTTAAATGTCTTTTATTTGGAGGTTTTATTGTATTATTTTGTTTTCAAAATGGCTCTGTGTATATTTTCATAATTCTTCCATGCTTTTAAGTGTTACTGATTATTATTTGTTTTTTAAAGAGGATTCTACTGACCTTGGTTTGGTGAAAACAAGCATGGCTACTATTTTACAAATGAATACGAAGTCTGCTTTATCAGGGATATTTGACCAGATAACAGGTGACGATGAAACCATTAGAGAGAAAGGTTTGGAGTATGTCTGTGGACCTTTGATGAGTATGAGGCATAAGTTGTTTATGCAGCATCCAGAGAATGAAAAATTTCTTTTAGAACTTATAAAAAAGGTCAGTGTGTGATAAATACCATTCTTTTTTCAAGGTGTTTACTTGACTGTCAGTCATTGAAAGGGGAAGTGGAGGTCAGAGTTAGAGAGGTGGAATGTAAAAATAGGTTATTTGATGAAAAATAAGCACTACATGCTAATATGACCGATGGTTTATTAATACCAACATCTTTTTCTGTGCTGACCCGATTTTTTTCTTGTTATGCAAAGAGCTGTATTGTATTTATTGTTTAGGTTATGATAGATGTTACAGGAGAAGAATTTGAGATGTTAATGGAGGTGTTGAGTAAACTTGTGTACATTTCTACTCCTGAGGGTTCTAAACATCTGTCCGATTTAATTAGTGAACAAGCAGAACTATCATCAGATTTTAAGGTGAGTTCAGGATTCTCCCCAGTGAAATTGATCACACATTAAAGGATTTTGATATTCTTGTGGCTATTAATATTCCATCAGAGTGGTGTTGTACCTCTCTAGCACCCTTTAGGAGAGAACCCTGGAGTTTCTCGTTTAAAGTGTGGGGATTAAAATTATACCAAAGACTGAGGGCTGCAGACCCAGTGCTTTGTGCAATTATAAACTGAGTGTGCATGCTCTATCTTACATCCCATTACTATAATACTGGATCGGCCTACTTCTGTTTATCACAAGTGAGGGTTTGAGGGATCTAGGGATCAGGTAGCTGGATGACCTGTGACTTGCTTGTTACAAGATCTATTGGGAATTGAAGCAATAGATTTGGCTTCTCTGATGGCTTGGATTGATGATCTTAGGAGTGAGAAGGACAGGTGATAGCTCATTGTCAAACTATGTGGTTGATCCCATTTGGTGGATAAAAGATTTGCTAAGCACTTGTAAGATGAGGTAGCTGCGGGCCTCTGGTTGAAGATAGTACAAGTGAAGAAAAAGAAGACTGCTCTATTTCTGGTTCTCATGTTTGTGGTAGCATGCAGAGGGAGTAATGTGTCTGTTAGAGGGGGCATATGAGTTTAAAACCCTCACATCAAAGAATGTACTCTCAAAGCAGCCACCCCATAACATATTTGCTGCAATGTCCCTTCTTGGATGTTAGCTGAAATCCCACCAGGAATCGATTGTACCTCCAACAGGAGGTTGGTTGTGAATTCTTATAGATGGACACCTTCTTATGGGCATGATGAGGCATCTTCCATAGTAAATTTTTTATGAGCTTTGTGCTGTTCTTCCAAGGTCTCAAAAGAGTACACTGGGTCTTTATTGATTTTCAATGGACTAGAAAGGCAGAAAATTTCTCAAAAGAATGTTTTGAGGGAGCATCAATCACTCAATGCTCTAAACGGCTTCTAGCTGGATGATCACCCTTCCTGTAGCTGAGTTTGGCTTCAACCTACACAAAAATGTCTTCCATGTTGCCTTATACGCTATCTAAACTAGGATAATGTGCAACATTTGAGTCACAGCGAGCGCAAGCAAGCTAGTATTCCTATGGGCTGATATTCATTTGTGCTTCAACTCCTTGTGCTACTTGCTGTTGAGTGGCAGAAAGCTGTAATGTTTACCGCAAAGCATTTAGATTAAGCCGGATTGTAGAAATCTATCAAGCAATTATGCTCCATTCGAATATTCCATATCCCATGCACAGGAAGTGTATGCTTTGTGCATGCATAAATTGAAATTGAAGGCATAAGCTTCGTGTACGGCATACGGAATATGCAAATGGAGCGTAAATCCACTGTATTCACGACAGGTACCTTACATATGCCTGGGGCATTAAGGAGTGTAGACCTAGATATATATATTTACAATTTCAAGGAGTCATGATTTAAGAGTCATCTCGCTTGCTCGCTCGCTGAACAATTAAACTGAGGATTATAACTTGGCCCTGCCCTTTGCAGCATACATGTGCTGGCTTCGAAATGGTGGATAAATGCTCCAATAGTGAATTGGAAAAAAATAACAGCAAACAATCAGTCTCTATGGGCCACTCTAACAGGTGGCCAAACAGAATTTTAATGACTATAGCCAGTGAGTCAGTCCGTTGATGTTATATTTATTATTAAGAATAAAATAATGTGAATTTTAGATTTTCGAGCATTCTTCCCTCTTCTGTATTTTAGATTTTTGAACATTCTTCCATAGATGTATTTTTCTGAAAGAAAAATAGTCTTCTGACTTTTGACCTGCCATCCCTACATAGAGAGTGCTAATGCACTCTGATAAAGAGGAGAAAATGATACACACCTACGCATCTAGTTAACCATTCATGAGCTTCTGGAAAATTACATAATGGGGAAAAAACGTAATCTAATCTAAATATATAAATAAATAATCGAAGTGTGTTTCTTCTCCGCATACCACAGCTTCGCTGCCATCACGGAACTCTAAAGTACTATTAACTTAGAACGCCTAACTCTAGGACTGCGCATCAGGTCGGAAATTGTACTACCGTCTCCAGGTTGACGATCTTTACCATACAATCTAAGAACACGTGCAAGAAGAGTTCTGTAGCTTTCTCCTATAGCACATGCCTTGATTGCAGACAGAGATGAGATTCCAGTGTGTAAAGAACACGTGCAAACAGAGTCCTTTAGCTTACTCCTGTAGCAACAGAGACGAGACTCTGCTAACCAGTGTGTAAAGGCATTATGTGGTTCAGGTGAGTATCTAGTCAGCTTTAGCTAGGTCATAATCAGCTGCTTGTATTATGGAAATGTTTCCTATCTTTTATGTGGTTATGGCCTTCCAGCTTCAATAGTGTGTCTGCTTGGGCACTGATGCCAGTGATGGTTACTCCGTAGGCCGTTCTGGAAGGGCACTGGTGCCAGTAGGTGGTTCTGGAGGTAGGCCCAAGGCCAGGCCTTTCTAGAGGGGCACTGGTGACAGTAGGCAGTTCTGGACATAGGCCCAAGGGCACTGGTGCCAGTGAGGGCTACTCTGTAGGCTGTTCTGGAGGGTGCTGGGATCTCTGAGGGTAAAACTGTTTCTTGTAGATTTTCATATTATCATTCCTACACCACTTCCACTAGCACCACTACGTCCACAAGACCAAATATACTTTCACACCATACCCTATTATAATGAATAATAGGTATAATAAGCACAAATGCTGCTCTACTTGGTATGTCGGTTACACTTGAAAAAAACAAAAACACTTTGTTTTATAGATTTGATTTTCCAGCTCACAAAAGGACCAATCAAGTGAGTTGTTGCTCCATCCTGCAAGAATTTTCCAAATTATAGTCAGCCTACAGATTATTGTTGAGCATAATATGTAGCTATTATTACATGAAAATTACGGTAGGCAAAGGTCTTTAGAGGCCGATTTGAAAGAGGAGTGGCAGACTGAATTTCGGCAGCATCCAGAGTCTTGAAAACAATAGGGTCTATGTCTGTTTGTTCTCCCATTCCTTGAAGGAACAGGAGCTAGTTGACATAGTGGGTGTCTATTTTTTAACACCTCCCAAACTGAGAGAGACTTGAGTAGAAGCAGTAGAGGGTTCCAAGGTAATGTTCTCCAAAGCCAGTCCCGGTTGCAGATGCTGAGAAGAACATTTTCCCTGTTCTTGCAGCAAACAGTAGTAGTGTAGAGGAGTTGAATGTGATGGTGGATATGTAGCACGAGCATTGTTAAAACATGTTCCTACAATATACAATTAACAGTGGGGTCTAGGTGCCATCAACTTTTGCGCTCGCAATGCAGCAGCAGAATTCTGGATGAACTGTTACAGATTCGGATTTTCATCCTTCCCCCACGAGCCCCCTTTTTCCTGTATGTTTGCTTAACATAGATCAGAATCTTGCATTTCAACACATAATTCACTAAGTATGAAAAATAGGCAAAATATGAAATATTTTGCCTTTTTTGCCTTGTCAAAAAATCTGTCACTGACCACTATAACTACATAATATAATATATGATTCTTCTGACAATAGTAGTCAGTGCGTCCGTATCTCTCTTTGTCAGAAGGTAACTAAAATACTCCTTGAATTTGCTTGTTCTCCATCTGCACTTCACTTCAATAGAGCTGCCTCAATTTCTGTGACACTGTGGGTCTTTACTCAGAATGTGGTGGTATCTCAAATATATCTGTCATGCTGTGTATCTGAGAGAGTTTCCTTCTTAGTCTACCATGGTCAGTATATTACTTTTTCCCGGATCCAGTCCTACTTGTTTGGAAGGTATAAGCATTCTAATGTCTTCCCTACATCTTTTCCCATTTCCACCTTCCACTTTGGTAGAAAGAAACCTCCATCAATTCCTTGGAGTAGAGCAGCGATACTACAACCCCATCTGTTGTGATCTCATGATGGAATTCATCTTCTGGCAACCACCTTCAGCAGTCTTCTTTCCCACACCACTTCTTTAAAGCATTAATTTCTTCATCCTTGAGGCTTGGTTATTAGGAAAAATGATCAGCAACACTACTATCTCGATGTCAAACTTTGCATGACCATGGATGTTGGACCTCTTGGTGGGAGCAAAGCAGAAATAGCAATCATCCTGCACATCTTGTAAGTGGCATTGGCATACTCATACGGTCTTTTTTTTATGTTGTAGTAAGCGTTCTCAGGAAGCAGCTCTCTTAGAACATCTGCCAATTTTGTGGGAACCTTGATCGTGGGGTGCCGACAATTGTCTTTTCAACATTATGAACTCATCTTCTCTTTTACTGGAGTGTTCAGGCATCTTTCATCAGTGTAAATGCTTGAATCATGCACTGCCTTTTTTCACTATCTTGTAATTCTTTGATGCTGCACACTTTGCAGATATTGACAAGATTTCAGATCTGTACTATTTCAATAACACATTGTTTTGGTGAAATAACTTAACCACTCTTTGTGCATGATCATCTATATGTAGCTCATTGATCTACTTTGGATCACGAATCTCTTTCTAAGCTAGCTGCTACTTACATTAGATGGCCTTCATATTTTTGTGTAATTTTGTATGAATGATCATGCCAAAGAACTGTTAAACTGTGGGTCACACTCAATGGCTGCACACTACTGCTGCTAGCTTGAGATATTTTACACACTACTATCTTTTCCAGCCCTTCTGGACTATGGTCACTTCGGAATTTATTGGGTAGATGAATAGATGAATGAATCTGATGTAAACGTCTTGTGCTGGTATCTCTAACTGAATGATTAGAAACAAAAGTTAGGTCCTGTGGCTGTTTTAGACTCACTGGTCAGGATGAAACGAAGAATGCCAGTAGCTGAAAAACAATAGCAGAAGAATCTTCTTTCTGAAGGCGCTTATTACATTTCACCCGTTCCTGCTTCTTTCTGTGTTAAAACCACTTCCTACGAGGTATATCTAGAAGATACAATATGTTCATACATTGCTCACTTATTACTAAACGCTACACCACCATCGATATGGAGAAAACAGATTTATAGGAAGAGTGTAAGGTATAACAGTTTAATTATTGGCGAGCAAGCGAAGCCCCACACTAATTGGTCAAAATGGAAAATTGAGATATTTTATATGTATGTACACGTACGTCAGTTAAATACGCATGCGCATGAAATAGCTACTAAGCAACGTTTATCAGAGAGTGCGGTAGCACTCTCTAAGTAGGGATGGCAGGTCAAAGTCCATAGGACAGTATAAACTAAAAACTCTTCTTTCTCTTCTACCCTTACTCTACAGGTTCTCAGAAGCCTACAGTGAATTATTATATCTACAAAGAAGAGAGGAGAATGTTCAAAAGCCAAAAATTCATTCGCCAACATAAGAAAAAAACGAGTTCTAAAATTGACTTTTCGTTCTTTTTCTTTATAATAATAATAATAATAAGGATAATAATAATAATAAGATCGACGTACCGACTTACTGGCTATAGTCATCAAAATTCTGCTTTGGCCATCTATTAGAGCGGCACCTAGAGGCTGATCTTTTGCTATTAGTTTTGACTAAGGCTCTACTTCACTATTCGATAGCACTCGCAACACAGCTGCTAATCTTTCTACGCCATTTTGAAGGGGGCGGGGCTTATGGGCGGAGCCACGTAAGCTTAAGTTTAGCTATAGCCAAGGTCTTCATTCATTATCTGATGATGTTCCAGTCACTCCTTGCTGAATTACAGTACAGATGCTCATCCTATAGTAGCATTATAGCCAGTACTTTGCTGTAGTGTAGTCAGCTCACTTCACCATGCCGTGTACATGTCATTTACATTGCTGTTGCTGTAAAGTTTTATATCAACAAAACTTAAATAGCTAAACAAATTCTTCAACCAGAGACACTGTATGTACCTACAAAAGAGGTTTATGTAGAGCTGGCTTTGTATAGTACTGTACTGTAGCCTCCCTCATTCAACTTCAAGCACTAAGAAAAAGGATAGAAACAAGTGAGCGTAAAAAATTAAAAGGTTAATTCGGGATAGCCTAAAATCTAGCTGGGCTATCTATAATGTGCTGCAGCCTCGTATGAAAAAAATCTTCGCGATATCACCTCATAAAAGGGGTGGGGCAATTAATAGCAGTTCTCCTCATATAACACCTGCACAGGATGTGGCCATTTGATGGCATCCACTATTATGATCACTACACCAAATGCATAAACTCCCCATACTCCTCCCTCAAGCAAGACGTACGTACCATCTCAATAATTATTTCAGTGATCACATATGTAACAATTAGCTAATGCTGTTCACTTTTTAAAATGTTCACTCCTTTCAGTACTCCATTACACTGCAGATGATCATCCTTCAAACTCTCCTCCCTAAACAGAATGAAATACTGATCATTAAATAAATTTAGTTCAATCAAGGAAGCCTTTAGTGTCTATCAATTTTCATAATCACAAAGAAAAAGAATGCAAACAAGTGAATGCAAAAAATTTCTTCGAAATAAAAATGTGAAGTAGGGATGCTATTATAACTGCAGCTTCATTATGAAAACCAAGTACTGCAGCATCGAAGCAGTATGGCCCAAAAATCTAGCTGGAATATGTATTATAACTGCATGCAAGAGAGTGAACTTAGTGAAGTGACCCTTACCCATCATCAAGTACAAGATACTATTCCTACTAGTATCTTGTACTTGATGATGGGTAAGGGTCACTTCACTAAGTTCACTCTCTTGCATGCAGTTATAATACATATTCCAGCTAGATTTTTGGGCCATACTGCTTCGATGCTGCAGTACTTGGTTTTCATAATGAAGCTGCAGTTATAATAGCATCCCTACTTCACATTTTTATTTCGAAGAAATTTTTTGCATTCATCTAATAACACATGTACAGAGTCAGCAGAAAATAGGCTGCAAGAGCAGAGCAAATGAGAGCCAGAAGGAGAGAGGAGTCAGCAGAACACAGAGCTGCCAGATTAGAGCAAATGAGGGCTCATAATAATGAGAGACTAGCCACTGAGTCTGAACAGGAGTGCTACCATGCATTCCGGGGTCCTCGTCCCGTAGCCTGGATTCAGAGAACACACAGATGCTAACTGGGAATGCACCAAGTCAGTTAACAACCTGAATAGATATCGAAAATAGTCATTGTTGAGGCTATATAATCATAAGTGAGGGAGGAGTACTTTGAAATAACCACTGGCTGCTCGCTCGCCCAACTAATGCCTATCTCTAGTTATATTAATACGCTTGTACATACGTACGTCATGGTTCAAAGGTCAATTAGTAATGTGTGTCACTCGTGGTAACAAAACAAGGAAGGGCGGATCGAGCCGATATGCCCAAGGTATGGACTTGACTAAACGTTACAGAAAGAAAAAGAAATACAGTTCAAAGGTTAATAGCTACTGCGACTGCAGTATGCCTAGCCAGGCTGGCGAAGATAGAAACAAGCAAGGGACCAGAGACTGCAGTAAGCCTAGGCCAGTGAAGAATGCAGGGCTGCAACAAGCATACATAACAAGCATGATGCCAGAAAACTGCATAGGAAAAGCCTCATTGGGGGAAGAAGAGCACAGCATAGGCTTAGCTAGATGAAACCAGCCCCAATAGCATGCAATTTCATATGCAAAATAACATTGCCACAGATTTTCTATTGGTGCATGCTAGTGGTAAAATCAATTTGAAGTATTTATTAGCTCTAAAAGGGCTGATTTCTTTCGCTACTGGAACTGTTTTCTGAGCAGTGGCCAACAAATTGAAGATAACATATATTTTTTAGCTCTTCTATATGATAGTAATAAATATTGAGGCCTCTAGAGTGCCCAAAATTATATTCGATTTTTTTAATGCTGTGTAATGTATTTCATTGTGTACCACAGCTTTTCTTTTTTTTATCAGATAACTTTGAAAATGTAGCAGTAGTAAATGTAGTATATATATTATAGGCTGGAGATGTTGAATTTGTTGACAAATTCATTACTTGTTTCAAACAAGCCCTCAAGTTTAGCAAGGTATGTATATATTCTATGCGAGTGAAATGATAGTGTATAAGGTTATGTATACTTTTTCATGCCCAAGCTCCCTACTCTCAGAAAGTAGCCATTATTTTGTGTACAGGAGCAGTAGTCAAGTAGCTGCAATGGACCCAATTTCCCAATGTATAGCCAGCTCTTAACTAGAATGTATACCATGCTATATCAAAGTGGGAAAAAACTACATTTGCCCAAGGTATGCTTTGTATTACGTATGTATTCATGATATATAGTGTGGTTCTACTGCCTCTCCTTTTATTGAGTATACTTGCATCAAGATCTTGCCAGTATTTGACGACCTTTCAGAAGATCAACCTAGGTATGTATAATCATACTTCATACAGTACCATTAGACCTCCTCCCCCCCCCCCCCTTTCTGAGACGTTCATCATTATATGACTGTATAAGAATTGTACACTAGATTAGTAGTGATAGGATCTGAGCTGACCCAGTGGCTCTTAGAGTGTAGCAAAGCTGACAAGTTAGTAAAGAAATAAAATTGAGATCTAGTTCAGGTAATTTCATTAAGAAACTAACCAATTGTTATTCCTTGATTAGACAAGAATTGCTGCAACTACTAGCAGAAGCATGTCTCTATCCTGTACAAAAGGAAATCGCTATCACCTGTATTCATCCTGTGTATGATAAATTAGTGGTAAGTAAGCAACCAGGTACTGTATGTGTGACTCATTAGAAAGTATACATATGCAAGACCAATACTCGCATTAGCACTGAAGTGCTAACCCTCAGTACACATAATTATATGGGAGGCTGTGGGCATGAAATTAACTTTTTATTATTGACTCTATAACAGTATAAAAATTTTCTGCTCATATCAGTCATATGGCAACGATTACATCATTAAACAGCTGATAGTGGTTCATAGGCTATGTTTAGTTCAGTGATAAGGTGATCCTTTGTAAAAATATCTTGGCAGAAAGAGAGTACAGTGCAAGAAGATCAATAATTAGGAAAACTTGTCTCCTAAAAGAATAGGTGTCAGACAGCTACAAATAAATGAAGGGCTCAGCTTGATATGGATATCGTCAATAGTTTTATTCAAACATTAGTTTCCAAGGCTTCCAAGTTAGATAAACTGGCCTAAGACATGCAGTCAATGTTTTAGTTTGTAGTTTGTTCCCTAATCTACTGTAGGTGGGTGGGTTGCTAGCTTATAAGCCAAGCATGATTGGGAAGTCCTTCATTCCCTGTTCACTGGTGACTTTTACCAGGGTACCTTTGAAGATTGGAGGGCATTAACATTTGGTAGTCCTTTTTTGATTTCTTCTTCTAATAGGATCTGCAATCATGCATCTGTCCACCATGTTGAAATCACGTAAGTAGCATCGATATTGATAACTTCATCCCTAGGTTGAGGAAACCTAATACAAATGTAAGATAAAATGGGATAATTCCGGACACTTTTTACAAAAGCTGCTCTTATTCCTGGCTGGAGTAAGCTACAAGGCTGCAACAAAGTACATCAGAAAGCTTATTCTCTCCTCTACTTATGAAGCAATTCTGGAACACCAAACATCTGTAGTTTGTTGCTACATTAAAAAGCGTCGAGTGGTGTCAAATTTTGTGGGTTTGCTTGTGCTGGCAGTCTTTGGAAAAGTCACAGTACAAGAAAAGGTTGATTTGCTGGAGATCAGCAGTTTAGAGCTATGTAGAGCCAGCATTGTAAGAGCCTGGCTCTCAAGAGTTGATGGAGAGGTAAAGCAGAAGTAGTTGTTTTTTAGTTCCAGGTTAAAGCCCGTTCGCTTTCTTCTCTTCGGAGTACGGAGCCGGTATCTGGGCATCCGAAATTATCCCAGGTTATTATGCCCAGGATGTAACTATCAAAATCACCATTGTTGATAGGGCATAGGCTTCAACTTTTCCAAATATGCTTTAAGGACACACATCTATAATTTAATCACCATGCCCATAACCACACCCCAACAACACCCATATTATGAGTACTTATATGCATGCACAGCCAGGGGCTGATACAGGGGGGTGGCTAGCCACCCCCCCTTTACTAATCACACCCACTTTTCAATTAATAACTCAGTTCATTTTGCTTGCCAACAGTAACTAAGCAAACAGGTAGCAGAAAGAAGCACGAGTTTGATAGTTAGCTAGCAACACCTGCTATAGCTAGCTAAGTCATACATCCAAGAAGTGTGTGATTAGGCAAAAGTGGGCATGGTCATGCAAACATTTTTCCGTGCACCTCAAAGATAGGTTCCTAATTAGCCACCCCCCCATTCCAAATCCTGGATCAGCCCCTGGCTGACAGCACTGACTTCATAGTAACTACAACTTCAAGCTTGTATAGTTTGCTGGCTAGACAACTTTAAGGACAAACAACAGGGCAGTAGCAAGCCATTGAAGGACAAAGGACAAAGTCTAAAAATTAAGGATGCTGGCAACCCTCCTCCCACGCATGGTTGCTAGGGGAGTATAACTCCAGAGCTGTTTAGAGCAGCAATAAGCAAATATCCTAGCTATACAGTACGATGTCACTACCACATACACCAAAATTTTTTTCGTGGGTGCTATGAACAACTTTACTGATGCCTGTAAGTCTCAGGAACTGTTGGACTTACTTGGATAATTTTTCCTCTCAGACACCTTCTATCTGTACTCTACAACATAACATTGAGTTTTTCTGAATTTCAATATTAATTTTTGTTTATTCTTATTTTTTCATGCCCGACCTTATGATTTGAAAAATCTAAGCTAGAGATAGAAAAAAAACTAACTGTTATGTTGATCACCTTAACTTATGGAACTACATGCAAAAAATAAGCTGATTCCAACCAGTGGTTCCTGAGATGTACGAGATAATCAAAATTTTATGGTTTAAGGTATTTTAGCCACACCATGCCCCACCCCCTCTTAATAACTATTACATAGTGTGTAGATTGAAGATAAAACTATAAAATTATCTGACTAGCTGCAGTATAAGTGCAGGACAACCTTTTCTTACTCTAGAAATAGAAGCACGGGCGTTGTTATTGCAAGCACCCTGAAGGACTGTCCTTCAGATTTAAGGACAGTTGGAGCCTGTGATAGGGAAACACTACAAACACTACTTTCTATAGTGAAAATTCTTCACCTGAGCAACCAGAGTTTCAATTGGAGGGTACACAGACAAGATCATCCATCTCTACATTTGAATGTAACTAAGGCAATGTGCAGCATTTTACAGCAAGCAGTATTCTTGGAAGCTACACATACATAGAAAGCTGTAAATGCTTACCACAAGCACCAAGTGCCTACAATCCACTTAGATATGCCTAGTGTCTCTATGACAAAAGGCATAGAAAACAATGTATGCAATCTAGCTTGATTACAATTGGAGCATGCACATTATGCACCCTCAGTGCTACTAATTCAGGACATGACCACATACGTAGGCCTGGGGCATTTTGGAGTGTAGACATAGATAAGTCATGACCTGAGAGTCACTGTTTCCCAGAACCAGCATTGATCAAGACCCTCGTGTAAATCCACCCTCAAGACAACTCTTTGGTTTGATGTCTAGAGATGGTTGGTATTCATGAAGACATTTCAAAAATGAATTGTCCTTCCATGATTTCGGATGTAAATGTGCCAAGGACACATGGAGTGTGCACAGCTGTCCATGATGAATGTTGGAAGTAGTCTTGGGACACAGTTGCTACTGGTTTTCGTGGTTGTACAATGGCTCATAATCTGAGAATTATCTAGGTGATATTCAAAGTTGGTGTTGCCTTTAACTCAGTTATGTTTCTCATCAAATAAAGATGTTGGAACCACTAACTGTTCAATGTTGGCAGCTGGATCTTGTGTGCCAGAATTAGAATTACCGTATAGCGCTTTATTTTCGAGGTTTTCGCGGATTTTGCTCAAAACACGAAAATTGTGCCCTCGAATATTTTTACCTGCCACATGTTATGTACGCGCGTGCACAATGCGTACAGCTACAGTACAGTGCAGCTGTCAAATCATGTCATTTTAGCTCTAAACCAAAGCAACCTACTAATCCACTATCAGATCCCTGTAACAGTTCCCTCCTCTTCTATAGAAGCAGCGAATTCGAAAGTTTCTACCGCGCTAAAGCATCGATCTACCACCGGCACCAGAGGGCCATACTCTAGGTTTTCTTCAGAAAAAAGGGCTGAAATTGTAAGAAGAGCAGCAGAACATGGCCTACGATGCTACCTGTAGCATCTATAGCAGCCATAGCAAACGGGTCATAACTATTCCTGGTGGTTCTTTTCAGCACAGCAGTTCTTTCCAAACAAATGATCCTCGAAAATTATTCCGCGAAATAATTTCGAAATAGCTATCCTCCAAATATTAGTGCCTCGAAAATAGAGCGCTATACGGTATACAAGTAACATGCATGTAGATCATGACCTTACACAGCACACCCCCTAGCAAGGATAGCTCACATGAAGGTATACTGAAGCTGACATGCTTAGTTGCTATGATAGTCAGTTCTGTAGTTTGTGAGGCCTTTGTAACTTACTAGCTAGTGTGAAATGTAGGTAAAGTATTGCTAATGGATCTGTCAAACTTGAAATGGCAATCTTGGATGCTTCCTTTTTTGCATCATTATAATATATAAATTTCATAAACAAATTATGGAGATAATTATGATGGGTGTGTAAAATGACAAAGACAAGAAGTACTTTCAGTCTGCAACTAAATTTTTCCGTTGGCATATCAGTCATGTTTAGTTTGTACCTACCTATAACTATGTCATAAATCTTATATAAATAAGTTCTGACACTCAAGTCCTGACCACTTTACAGTTACACTTGATCGCAACCATAAAGGTCTCATTATAAAGTTTGTGTCTAATTTTAAAAAGATTCGGTAGGTATGTAATTTTTTTCTCCACTACTGTTGACTTTCTACTGTTCAAATGAAAGAGCACTTTTTTTTCAAGCTTAACTGACATACCAAGTAGAGCAGCATGCAGCGCATGCTGTGCCTTTATTTGTTTTAGAATAGGGTGTGAAAGTATCTTTGATTTGGTGAGGTGGGGGTGCAGTAGGGTGGTGACAGGGGGTATGGCATGATTCAACCTGCACAAATTTATTATGATGAGGCTACTCAGGTGAATGGCAAGAAGAGGTAACCACAGTAACAATTTACTCCCTCAAGATCCCAATGCCCTCCAGAACAGCCTACAGAGTAACACTCATTCGCACCAGTGCCCTCTGGCCATACCTCCAGAATTTCCTACATGCACCAGTATCCCTCTAGAACAGCCTACAGGGTAACCGTCACCATAGATACTATAACCTCCGGACACGGGATTGGAAACGAGTGGTTTGCGCGAGATTTTAGGATACAATCCGCGTTGTTTGCTGAGTCAGCAAAGACGTTGCCAAACAGTATAGCTGAGGCAAGTATTTCGATAATGGCTGAAGCTATAGGAGAAATACAGGTAAGCAAAGATTGTAACCTTAAATCCAGCTATTATAGCTATGTAATTCACTTTTTAGGCCCCTCTCAATGAGTCTGAGATACATTCAGGCAGTAAAAGGTTTAAACTTCCTTCATCAAACGCTTCTGCATCTCTGCAAACTGCAAGAGAGTTATATGCATGGTGCCTGGACTGCAGGAATGAATGTTAGCTTTCAAGTTTTGCTTTAATCCATAGCAAACTTGAAACAGCTCTGACTATTTAAAGTCAGCTGTAAACAAAGGTGGGGGTTTACCATTATAGCATTTATTCATCGGATGAATTCATCTTAATGTGGAAGAAATTCTTGGTGTCATCACAAAAATATGGTGGATTTCCCATCTTCCAGAATATCATCTGATAGGTTTTTTAGGTGAACATGATGGGGGATCTACTGTTACAGCAGCATGTCCATTTTGATACATTTATAACTGTGTAGGACAGAGTCCATGGTGAAAAAATATGTATGGAGTGGTTATTCAGTTTAGAGGAACGAGCTAGCTATAGAAGAAGCAGCAGTCCAATCTTCAGCAACTGGATCCTCAATGTGAACAGAAGTGGCTTGTATTTTGTATTAGATCTATATATATAGATGATGCTAGAGAAATATCATGTGGAAAAAAGATGAAATCATGGAAGAAGTAATGAGAGATGAATGAATTGGTCTATATATAGTTGCACTGGATATGAATGTCGAAATTGGGAAGGAGTTGCTGAAAATGATCATTGAAGGGTGGATCGAGATGAGTGAATTGCGTGGTTGAAACTTTAAGCAGGGGTTGAAAAAGTCCCTCCAATGTTCTAAAGGACTGCGCAAAGTCCTCATCACCAATAATCAAGAATTCATGCAGCATGCTTTTTTTTTCTGTTATAATGATTCATTCATGTTTGGAAATCATTCTCTGCTTTGCATTTTCTTTTTCCAAATCAGGCTTGGAACTGTGAGCCCTGCAATTGCCTCTAACTGGACCTCTGCAAAATGTATTAATCACCCATAGTGCTTGAGTGTTGTTGATAAATTCCTCAACACTGGGATTATCATGAGTTCCACCTCTTTGTCGCTGGCACCCAAAAAACTTTTCAGAAGGTGCTCACTCAATTTTTTTTTCACTCCATCAATGGAAAACAGAATATTCCATAAATGATAATACTATAACAAGGAATATTAGCAAGCTAACAAGAAGCTCTAGCTACCTGTCATTTTCAAACCCAGCAAGGTCTCAGGGCTAAGGAGCATTTTCTTTTTCTCAACTTTGGAAAACCCTTTCCTTGCTTTTATGCTCCATCCAAATAGACAAGAATAGACAAGAAACTCTTCTTTTAGCCACTATATATAAATGTAATGATAAAAATCGTCACAGGTAGGAGTATCCATGCATTCAGTTCAGAGTTGACCAAATTGGATTTTTAAAGTTTATGGTTATAGCTAGCATAATTATGATGTGTAACTTAAGGCCTACACTAAAAGTCAACTACTCTAACTATGCACATGCAAAACTACTTTTATTTTGCTACGACATCAACTGGTTATTTTTCATAGTAAACTTCTCCCAGACTGGTAAATTGAGCACACAATTACACACATTACTGGCCTCCTGAACTTACAAAACCCAGATTTTTTTCCAGTAATATTTAAGTCTTAGAAAAAAAAGCATCCTATAACAAACTTTATCTCCATGTATACCATTTGGTGGAAAATTTAATGCAAAATAGCTTAATTCAACACAGAAAACCTTTCACACAGTTTTCTTCTCCAGGAATTGACCAACCACGGCAAAAACTAGCCATATCAATGAACTAGGGTTTAAAGTTTTGTTTTAAGTATCAAAATGAGTAGTATAAAGTATTAGACAAAACTGTTTTCTTACTGGCTCGCTCTATTCATCCGTTTCAGAGCGATGTCTTTATTCTCTTTTTATGTGCGGTCAACAAAAATTACGACGCGGAGTGCACGCAAGCAATTCAATGGTTGTCATAGGCGCACGTGAGCCCGTTTCCAATCCCGTGTCTGGAGGTTATAGTATCTATGCCGTCACTGGCGCCAGAGCCCAAAGCTTTCATGACTGACTAGCGCTATATTTAAAGCCCTATCATAGATAGTGCTAGCTATGGCTACAACTCGTGTGTACTGAGCTGCTGCAATTGTAGGCACAAGTTTCGCAGCAGAATGAATGGGTTGGCTGGGTCATAAAACTTGGCTTGACAAAAGTTAATCTCCTGCTATCCTGTGATAGTCAGTAGCCAGCATGCAAAAAATCAGAGCTCCAGGACCTTCCATGAGCTCAAAACATTACATTATATATTTTATTTATTTTTCTACTTGGTATATAACTTGCAAAATAATGCTGCAAGTTTTTGTTTATTCATATATTTATTTATTCCTCATTAGAATTATCTACCACTTCCACCAGAATCTGGAACAGTACAACCAAAGCTAGTATTTTCCTCGGTAGAATGTGTACTTTTTATCTTCCATAAATTAATTCAGTATATACCTGAATTTTTAAATGGCAATGAAGGATCTGCTAGGCTGAAAGACTTAAGGCTAAGGTACTCTATACAAATTTGATTGAGCATGTGTTCCAAGTGATCACATTCATTTCAGGTTACAATATTTTGCTCGAGGATCTCAGACTTACCATGCACAACTAAGCACTGCCTTTAAAGGTAATAATCCTCTCGACTTGAAAGATGAACAGGTATGTTTACAATAATAATCATAGGTAACTGCATTTGTATTGGCTAGTTATTGGGTGGAGAATAACAGTGGAACCGCATACCAAGTAGAAAAATGATGATTGGTAAATCATGCCGCGTAAGGGGCAGGGTTTCCAACTAGAGTCAGAGTCAGCGAGAAACTAGTTCATGCTATGAAAAGCCTAGGGAGAGCAATAAGGTACCGAAAGTAGCATAGATAGCTTAGTTTATATTTGTAAGTGTATAAGCTGGAAAGCCTACCTTAGTTTTTGGTGATTTCCTTTGCTCTTGGATTTTCCATGCATGAAGCTTTCATGGCTGATGTTAGTGCTATATTTGAAGCCTTAGTCCAAGGTCTAAACTCACTGAACTATCTCTGCACAGCAATGGCTGATTGATCATGCTTGAATTGGGGATATTAAGAAATTACGTAGTACATGACATCTATGTAGGTATTTCATTCTGCTGGCTTCAATGAACTACCAGCATTTGCTGAGAAAGAGAAGATGGCATATAAGTTATGACAGTAGTAAGTACTGAGATGGGAAGAATGAAGCTCTAGAGTGCATGTAAGTGCAGATACATTACAGTTTTATTAATTTTTCTACTTTATATATAATCTTTTCCCAATGATTACACAAGCTATGAAAGAGGGAAATCTGTGCTTACCAAGTTAGTGTCACTGATGGCACAGAATGCTTGGGGGTCGTCCTCTTTTAGAGATTATTAACATGAGCGCAAAAAAAAAATCTTCTAATTAAAAAGGTTAAGTAAGGATAGCCTAAAAATAGCCTAAAATTTAGCTGCATTGTATAATGAACTGCAGCCTCGTATGAAAACAATCCCTACATTTACATCCACTGCCTATAGCAGTTGTAAATGTAAGGATTGTTTCCATACAAGGCTGCAGTTTATTATACAACCCAGCTTAATTTGGGCTATCCCTTTTATTTAGAAGAAATTTTTTTGCGCTCACTTATTAGTACTTGAAGTAGAAAGTAGTTTTGTGTATGTAAAGAATTGAGGGTGGCAGTATTGACCGTCTTCAACTGAGAGTATGCAGTGGTTCATGAGACTACAGTACACAAAGCCAGACAACATAAACCTTATCTTTATCTTTTTCTTTTGTAGGTACATACACAGTCACTCGAAGAATTTGTTTAGCTATTAAGTTTCATTCATCTATATCAAACTTTACAGCAACAGCAATGTAAATGACATGTGCACGGCATGGTGAAGTGAGCTGACTACACTACAGCCAAGTACTTGCTATAATATTACTAGAGCATCTTTACTGTAATGCAGCAAGGAGTGACTGGAACACCATCAGATAAGAATAAATAGCGATTAAACTGAAGACCTAGCTTAGCTAGCTAAACTTATGAGCTATCGAACTGAATCTTTAATAGCTTTAGCTATTAGGCTGTAGCCATAAGCCCCCCCCCCCCCCCCCTCTACTGCATGTGTGCTTCGAAATGGTGGAGAAAGATTAGCTAGTGTTCCGAGTGCTATTGATATCACTGAATTTTTTAGTCAAAACTAAAGCGAAAGATCAGCCTCTAGGTGCTGCTCTATCAGATGGCCAAAACAGAATTTTGATTACTATAGCCAGTAAGTCAGGGCGTTGATCTTATATTTAGAAACAAAACAAAAATATCGTGTTTTTTTTCTTATGTTAGTGAATGAATTTTTGGTTTTTGAACATTCTCCTTGCTTCTTTGTAGATGTAATAATTCACTGTAACCTGTAGAGTAAGGGTAGACAAGTTTTTAGTTTATACAGTCTATGTCCTTTGACCTGCCATCCCTACTTAGAGTGATAATGCACTCTCAATATTGACAGATAAATATAGCAAAATACATTAATTTACCTTTTTCTGTATGCTAATATTTGAAAAAAGAAAAAAAACAGTAATCATATTACTAAGAAAAGCAGGGATGGCTGTGTGTGGTTTCGGCAGCAAGAGAGGAGTGAACTTCAGTCAAGTAACCCCTTATCCATCACCAATATTACAAGCTAACTATTTCTACTTCACTCCCATGACAGGCCAAGATAATATAAAGGGAGTGAAATAGGAATTGTTAGCTCATAGTTTGGGATGGATAAGGGGTTACTTGACTGAAGTTCACTCTCTTTTTGCTGAACTTTTTTGAACCGCACACAGCCATCCCTACTTTTCTTTTTTATTTGGTATATTTTTTCCCCCTTTTTCTCTTTACTTGTTTGTCACCTTTTTTGATGTAATGCTCTATTTTTGCTATAGTTCCTGTATTGTAGCTATGAAGTTCATTGGAGGTTTCATCACAATATTGTATGAGCCAAAATGAATCTGATCTGGAAGGACTAATACTATCATTACAGTTTATGACCTAATTTTGTATACAGTTTTTAAGCCCTTTACTGATATGTACCTGACATCAAGGCTTGATTCATAACCAGACTAGTGTCTAGGGTTTACGCTCTGAGCATTGAGAGACCAACATCAAGAGAGAAAGCTAATGACAGATTCACTAGTCTGTTGTTAGGTTAGGGTCCAAGAATCACATGCACTGGGTGGGGCATAAACACATTGTGGAAAATGATGCTCAACATGTCGAGCTAAAGGAAAATAAGTCCAATGGGGCAATCTGTGCCATCCGAGTACTATCGTACTCTGATAATTTGCTGCACAATATTCATGTTTGTTATATTTTTAAATGCAGAACAAGCTTCGTGGTGTTGCTTTAAAAACAACAGCTAATATCAACACATTGATAAAGGATTTTTTCCACAATCCTCCGCTGTACAAGGCAAATGTAGTACTTTCATGGGGTGCAAAGGTTAGTACAGATATCATAAATCTATTACTAAGTATGTAATGAATAGATTTTTCCAGTTTTTCAGTTCAATTACAGCTGGATCATTAGTGACTGAATGATTAGTGCTGGTTTGGACCTAGTGTACCACCCTTCTGGTAATGGAAAAAACCCATTGATAAAGCTGATTCTAGAGAAAAGGATTGTAATGTACACATGCTGAATACAGGGAGTATTTCTAAGTTATAGTTTCATATTTAACAAGTTGGTCTTTCAAAGGCTAGAAAAGTCTTGGCATGTGGATGGGGCAATACCTCTTATAACAAGAGCAGGGTTTATTTCAAGGGGGGCGAGGGGGGGCTTCTGCCCCCTCTGAATGATGGCTTGCCCCCTAGGAATTAGCTAGCTTTCGTAATGAGATAATAATAAAATTCCACATACATGTACTGGTTTGTAGTTGCCCCTCCTCAAATTTTTTCACTAGGCATTTGACCCCCCTCGAGCAAAATTCTGAATTAAACCCTGAAGAGTGTGAACACTTTATCTACGCTTGTGATAGGTGCATGAGCAGTGGAGTTTTAGCTATTGTACTATTAAGGACTGTAAGTACTGCAATAACTAGTACCAGGTCCTTCGAGGTGATATGGATCCCATCCCAGTCTTTGAGCCTATGGATCTGGAACCAACCATGTAATACACTGCTGTAGCCACTTGATGTTTAGAGTACATATTATTATTATAGCAGCCTACATATTACAAAACTAATTAGCAATCATTATGAATATGGGGGCTAAAACAGACCTCACCCCCTGGTGTTGTGAGTGGCCACCAGAATGAGGGTAATAGAAAGTGCTTGAGCTCCTTCGCAGTACCTGGTCTCCCAAAGTAATCCAGATAATCACTGTAAGGTTATTTTTTGTTTTGTTGTTTATTTATTTTTTGTTTTTGTTTTTTAATTTTTTTTTGTTTTTTTTTAAGAGACGACCACATACCAAGTAGAAAAAAATAGGCAATTCGAGTTTACTTCTTAATCATATTTTGTATGCTTTTTTTTTTTTTTTTTTTTTTTTTTTTAACATTACGAATGTGTCACTGAGAGAAGCTGTCAAGGCCTGACCAGAGAAGCTGGAAGGCCATAAGCAGGAAAAATTTTAATACAAGCAGCTTGGTAAAGATCAACATGGAGACTGTAGTACAATCACCAATGATAGTTAAAGCTGACTAGATACTCACCTGACCACATAATGCCTATACACACTACTTAGCAGAGTCTCATCTCTGTCTGCAATTAAGGCTTGCCGCTACTTGAGAAAGCTAAAGAATTCTGCTAGATTGTCAATATGGAGACAGTAGTACAATTTCTGACCTGATGCGCAGTCCAAAAGGAAGTAGAGTTAGGTGCTCTAAGTTAATAGCATGAAGAAGCTTTAGAGATCATGAAGCACTGAGGTACTTAGGGAAGAAATATATTTTGATTATTTCTTTATTTACATTACGTTGTTACTGTTTTTGTTGTTGTTTTTCAAGGGCCAACCGCATACCAAGTAGAATTTGAACAGTTAGCTAGAATATTTGGTAAAGGTCGTCACATGAATAAGCTGTTCAAAAGCTTAGTTTATAAGCTTTTCCACATGACTCTCTGCTGTTGGATTCTCCATGCATGAAGCTTTCATTTGCTGACTAGCTAGCTTTAGAGCTGTATTCGTAAGCTCTAGAACTATCTCGCATGCATGACTTAGGAAAGGGTTGCCGATATAACTCATTAGTACATGCCGCCTGATTACGTAGCTAGGGGGAAAATGGCATTCCATTCCACTGGCCTCACTGAAGTACCTGAGCAATGGCTGAGAAAGAAGATGTCATGTAATTTACAGCTCTTTTGTAAGTTTTGAGATGAAGCTCTAGAGTGCATGTAAGAAATATTACATTATACTTGGTATGTAATTTCTACTACTTGGTATTTAGAACACAGTTACCTTGTTTTGTAGACCTCATTATTTTCTTTAGTAACCTATACCAGGGTTTACTAAGAGCCTATGGCACTTAGTAAACCTACTATTGTAGCTTAGTACCCTGTGGTGAGCAGCAATTAGAAAATATTGTTATGAATCCATAGTAACCAACCAACCCCACCTGGTGGGCGTGTGTTAGAAGACTTGTCAAAAACCATTTAGTTGGGCAACTTGACCAACGGGATCTAAGTTATTTAGAGACCCTCGGGTCTCTAAATAACTGGTCTCGTTGTCTAACTATTATTTATTATATAATTATTATTATTTGGTTATACTTGTTGTTTTTTGTTTTGTTTTTTGTCGTTTTTTTGTTGTTATTTTTTTTTTTGATTTTTTTTGTGGGGGGAAGGGGGGGGGGGGGGGGAGGGCATTCATCCTGGTTCAGCCCCTGGGATTTTTGAAAGGCTTAATTACCCAAGCTCCTTGCAGAAAGCACCTTGATGGTCTTCATCATGCTCACAGGCTGAATCCAGGTATTAGCAGAGGTGGCATCATGAATGACGTGAAGAATCCAGTCTCTATTTCAAGGGCACTAGGATCAACGACCATATCCACTGATGTTGAATGGCAATGATATCAGCTAACACTTATGGATTAGTGATCCATGGGCAGCCACTGTCTGGCCTAAAGGGATACAAGGGAGAGTAGGTAGCTCACCTATAAACTGACAGGCACTATACGACTCCTTTGGCCCTCTCAAGTAGACTGTCGTTACTGCAAGAGTATGTGGTGCTCAGCAGACAAGCTGCAAGTCTACCCAATTTGTAACTGTAGTAATAACTTCGCGTAAACTGTACCAGCTTCTACCCATCCAAGAAGAAGGCCGCCATTGACAAACATACCCAGCTAGCTAGTGAGTGAGGTAAGCAACAACTCACCAAGCATAACTGATCCATTCCTGGTGACTGGTTGGGCTATATTGGAAACCCATGATGCTAATGACCTTGAAGAACTCATAACGAGGCAACTGACAGATGTACATAGCTATCAAAGCACCTGCACTGGCCTCTGTGCTATGTAGTAACCGTGGTTCCTCTAGCCATAGTGTCTGCACAACTGAGCAGCAGATCACTGGTACGACCGTTGGACTATGGGTACCAGTGGCGTATCTAGTGAGGTGCTTAGGGTGCTCGAGCACTCCCCTCAGCTGCTAGCTAGCTTTTTCAGTAGGCTCGCTTCTATAGTTATCTATCCAATTAAGCTGATCGTCTAGCAAGCAGTTATTACACTTACAGAAAGAGAGCCTGAGTGTGCTTCTTTTTGAGCCTCCAGTTATAAGAGGATAGGGATTGGTGCTATCCTATTACTTGGTCTTTACGTTCTTCATTGGTAGCCTGTCAGTCAGTCAATAGCTCAGTGTTGCAATCAGTCAGTTAGCTAGAGCCAGCCATCAAGTCAGTCAGACAGCCAAGTATTTGCAGCAAGTTGATCAGCGATAACAGTTACCAGCCAGTCTATCAGTTAGGACTGACATTCTGACTATAATACTGCAATTATAGCTATGTACATGTGCACTACCATTATGCCCATTAAGTAAGAGATTAAGTTACCATTACCAATCATCTAAACCCTCTGTTTAGTTATACAGCTCATATAAAGGGGGATAAATAATAGGTATGGTTGTGGAATTTGTTTATAAACCATGCACATGATAATCCCTACTTGCTACTTGTATTTATATAAAATTGGTAGTGCCTTATCGACAGTAGATTTTTTATTACAAGTAGGGATGACTGTATAAGGTTCTGAAAAGTTCACAAACAAGAGAGTTAAGTTTCCCCTTCCCACTCTTAATCACAATAACCACACCCATATTACCCTACTACTTTACTCTCTTGTGACTGCCATATGAATTCTGCAATAATAATCTTTCCTGGCCTATGGGAGTATATTATTCAGCCATTATGAGTGTGTTTATTGAAGTTAAGTGTAACTTAAATCTCTTATTCATGTACACAGCCATCCTTACTTGTCCGTAACATAAGGTGAATATCCAGCTGGCATGAGAATACTGGCTAGTGTGGTTCAGGTAGGTCTCTGCACACTAGTGATTAATGCAGATGGAGCTCATGTATATGCCCATCTATAAGCGTTTGATGGTATAGAGTAAGTTCATCCACAAGATTTAATTAAGCATCAAGTAACCAGTGCCTAGAATTTCAGTAATCAGTCAGGATCCTTTGAGCATTGAGAGACCAGCCTCAAGAGAGAATGCTCACTTGTAGTGTAAAAATCAAAGGGGCAGGATATGTTCGATACAGTGCACTGCTAAAATGTTTGCATGTTGCAGATTGAAAGCTAGCAGGTTGGAAAATGACAAATGTATAATCAAGTTAGAGGTAAGGATTATAGCGCAGTCCTTGAGTAGTGTGGTATATTGAATTATAGCATTTGCCCCATTAATTTTATAGTAGAAAATTATAAAGACTTAGTGTAGAAGAAACAAAGGAGCCAACTTACCACTTTCAGAAAAGTTGGTTAGTACAGTTTCAGACATCAAAATAAAATGGCATACAATAAATAGTACTGTGCCCTGTAGTGTCTCTTTTACATTGAGGATTGACAAGTAGTAGCTGGTAGAGTGAATTTATCCAGCTTGAGTAGATGGTTATCGAAGAATATGTCCATACATAAAGAGATCTACTGCTCTCATCTGTGTATATTTGATACAGTCATAATATTGCCATGAGCACCCAACACAGCAGCTAACTATACTGTGTGTCAATCTCTTCACAATTATTTATTTAGCTCATCTCATGGATCCAAGATTTAACAATCGATCTACCTATTATATGGAGACACTGAATAATAAGTATTGTGAAATATTCACATCCTCAACCTCTTGAGTACACTTAATCATTGGACTGCTAAAACTATTGCTATGCCATGGAGTTGACTAGGAGAATTCATTCATCTCTCCCTCCATGCACATGAACTCCTGCATTTGGGGGGGGGGGGGGGGGGGGGGGGGGGGGGAGTGTAGTGCTCAAAAAAGTAAGCAAACAAGGATAGGGATGAAGGAAATGGGTATTTTTTGTTCTGTGAATCCAGCCAACAATCCCTACATGTACGTCACACTTATGGTGTCAGCTATGAGTAGCTTCAAAATATTGGCAGAGCAAAATTTGATCCCTTTTCCTTCGTCACTATAATATAGCGACCTTTATCAAATATTCCAACTGCACCTATTAGGTAAAAGATGACCATTGCTTAAAAAAAAAGTAAGCAAAGGTTGTCACATACGTAAATCGCACTGAAGTAAAGATGACATCTATTCGCAACACTGTGTGACCCAGTTTGTGTTTCCTGAACAAGGAAATGGAGGATAGCATGATTTTTGGCTCTTCTATGATTGTCAGTACCAAACTTCAGTGGTCACTTGACTTATAACCAATCAGATTCTCTGAGAAGTGTGCCTTAAAGCACACTTCTAGGTGCAATAAATGTGAAGCCAGTAATCAGGAATACCTTCAAATGTTCCTAAAGCTCCAGGAAAAGGAAGGTCCCGCCTATGATAATGCTTACAGTGAGAGAAAAGCTTAAATGTTTTCTTTTATAGTCACTAGGTACATTGGATTTCAAACAGGAAAACCTCAGGAATTCGCTTCAATCTTGATCAAAACCACTGAAACCCAATGTTCTTGCAAGGTACTATGAAAGAAAGAGTACGAGTGTTCTATAGGGAGTCTAAATAATAGTTAGACACTGAGACCAAGGGATCTATGGCATTTAAGAGACCCGAAGGCCCTTGGCTGTAGTGACTGAGTGCAGCAAGGTCACTACTAAGGGCCTGAGGGTGTCTTAAATTCCATTGGTCGAAGTGTCTAACTAATTTCCATTTCCAAGTGCTAGCTGGCTTCAGAATTAGAATGCTCCGTTTTTACAACAGAGATAAAGTAGACATCACAGACCAACGTGTTTTGTGGTAATCCAAATTGTCTAGTGCAGTATCTGTAAACCAATTTCAGAAGAAACTAACATGGCTACCGCTAGCAATCCAGAACAGGATTACTACAACGACCTTTTCTTTGAACTGAGTCAACAGATAGATTCAAACCCCGCCATCCTGCAGTCTAGTTCCACCTCTCCTAATACAACACCACCCCTCCTCTACCCAGCTCCACCTCTGGTCTTCCTCACTTCAGCTCTACAACTCCAGCTTCAACTTTTCTAGCCTTCCTCACTCCAGCTCTATTGTTCCACCCAGCTTCAGCTCTACTGCTCCAGCCGTCCTCATTCCAGCTCTACTGTTCTAGTCTTCCTCACTCCAGCTGTACTGTTCTATCCAACTATTTCGAATCCTAATAAATCCAAGAGAATAATAAAAAGTGACACAGAGGTAGAGCTATCAAAAGCTGCTAGTATCCCACAAAAAAACACTGAGGAAGGTGTGGGGAAATGTGAAAATAAAGATATCATACCACCAATTACAGAGCTTACCAAGGAAGACTTACAATATTGGCTTTCGATATTTATACTAGAGGTAAGAAATAGCTTAAGATTCAGCTATGTTGCTATAATTAAAAGATTGGGTAAGGAAACAAGAGTTTCCTCCAAATTGTGTGCGTAAATGGGCATCCCGAAATAGCCTTTTGTTGTTGTTGTTGATGCTGACTCAGCCAATTCAAGGTATCACTTGATGCACAGTTACAGAACTTGGTAAAGGTACAACAAAGTGTTGGGCAGAGCCACTAACCCTAAGTTTTATGGGAGAAGGGCTTGCTCGGAGATGCAACTCCACAGACATTGAATACCGTGTTATTCTTCAATGGATTGTATTTTGCTCTCAAGAGTGGGGATGAGCATCGGCAGCTAAGACTGCGAATAGAACTTATTGAGCAAAGTAGAGAAGGCCATATCAAAGAATAGACCTGATGGCATTAAGAGAAGAAAGATTAAGCCTAAGGTTGTGTATCACCATGGTGCTTTGTGCAACTATACAAGAAGTACATCCAGCTAGGACAGAGTCAAATACATTTTACTTGCAGCTATCAAAAATCCGACATCAACATGTTGGTACACAAAGAAAGCTGTAGGTCACAATTCTTTGACACATTTCTAGGCTGCAAGAATGCTGGGATCAAACTAATCATGCTACAACCAATGACAAGTACTGGAGCATGGTACCTTACCTGCAAGAGGAACATCCATCAACATGGCTTATAAATATCCAAACAAATACCAAAAACAGTCTTCTAGGATCATTCATATTTAATTCATGTGCTTCAGTTACATACATTCCACATCCACTAAAGCTTAAGCATCTCACAACAAGAATAAAACTAGCTATTATTTATTGTACATCTAATGTCTGAACTGTTTTTCTATCTCCTTAGAGAAAATGCCCTACAGGTGGCTATAAGAAGACCTCAGAGTGACCAATCAGATTACTGTATTCAAACTAGCTATGTTTTAAGGACTGATGCTGACTTTGCATCTTTTAATGAGGCACACTTAGATGATTTTATGGTGCACTCAGTTACATAATGCACTCATCTTTGGTTCATGCATTATGTTAACTTCATGTTGCATCATCCTCATATGAAAGACTTAAAGTTAGCTAGGCATGTTATAACTATTACTCACAACTGACACAAATATCTTCTAAATAGTGATGGCCCTAAAATCTAGCTTGCCTCATATGAAAACAATCCCTACATTTATAACTGGATGTAAACATAGGGATTATTTTCATATGAGGCTGCAGTACATATGCAGCCAAGCTAGATTTTAGGGACATCCCTACACAACCTGATATTTTTTATGTTCACTTTCCATCCTTTTTCTTTGTACGATATGCTTTATTCATTTTGAGAACAGTTTGTATGAAGAGTTACAGAGAATTGAGGGTGGCCCTCCCTGTTATCAGGCCAATACTACTACCCTAAATTAATTTTATGAACAAAACTATTTGTGTGTATAAGCTAGAAGTTAACCATAAGGCTACAGTACTATACAATAATCTCCAAACCAGCCATCCCTACATTGTCTTTTTACTTTATTCTATACATTATGTATACATGTAACTTATGATCTTCTTTGAGCATCTGTAGACTCTAGTGCAGCACAGATACAATACGCAGTAAGGTAGACTGGAACCATCTGAACAATAGCTATCCTATGTGGCCCCACCCATATGCCATGCCCACATGCGCTGGCTTCAAAATGGCGGAGAAAGACTTGCTAGTGCTGTCGATAGCACTGATTTGCAAAGTAGGTCCTTAGTCAAAACTAATACCAAGAGATCAGTCTCTATGTGCCGCTCTAACAAATAACAGAATTGTGATAACTATAGCCAGTTAGTCAGTACGTCAATCATATATTCCATATAGAGAAATAGAACAAAAATCTGTTTAAGAAATTTGCTTATGAATTTTGAACATTCTTCCATCTTCTGTGTAGATGTAGTACTTCATTGTAGCCTTCTGATTTACCATCCCTTCATAGAGACTGCTAACGCACTCTCTGATGATTTGACTTTGTATGTAACTACATTACGCATGTAATTTTAAGCATGCACTAGCTGCATTTATGCTATACATGCTGATCTTACTTAACACTCTAAAACCTATACCGATAATGTCGATGTTCAGACCAATATGAAATGGCTGCATATCTTCACTGGAAAATGCTTCTAAATTGAATGCAAATTCGTTTACTTAAAAATGAGGTACATAACTCGTATTCAGCTAGAAAGTTGAGGTATATAGCTATTTGAAGAGAGTTTGCTGGTCATATTTTGTTACCCTATGAAGGTACTGCAGTCATAAACAGTTCATGACTGATGAGTGAAATGAGGGTCCTTTTTTATTTAAGCATCACTGACCATGTCACCATGAGTTGCCTTATTCTTTTAGCAATCTATTTCCTGTGGTGTTTTAATATGATAAAAATTATGTATTTCCTTATATTTGTGTAGAAGAAAGATATATCAGTGGGAGAGTTTCAGCGTAAACGAGTTGGTGAGGATCACGAAATTCCGTCTAAAAGAAGACCTTCTCCCATTCGATTTGAACCATCCACATTAAAAGAAACTGCAAAAAAACAAGCAGTGACTATATACTCACCACCAAAAGACAAGTTTAGTAAACGTTTTGCTAATGGATCTGGTTTCGATGACTATCAACACAGCAAAAAGAGTGGTAATAGAAGTCAACGTGGTCGGAAATATGGACAAGGGTCTTGGAGAGATTAATTGCTGCATGCAGAACCTTTCTCTTGTTATTATTACTATCTTCTTTTTCTTTTTATTCTTTTTTCTTTTTTTTTTTTTGTATCTTATATGCTGTTTATCTGACTTTAAACTAAACATTTTTAAATGTGGTAGGGCTGTCCTTTAAAAGAAAGGAGTACGACAGTACCAATACTATTGTTAAAACAAAGAAGAAAGTACATATGTAATATTTTTCTCTTACTAGAAAAGATGGATGATACACTAATTATCACAGACTATTTAAAAAATAAAAAATTTGATAAGTTACTATGGAATCTACTAGTTCATTAAGGGTATGCTTATTATTAGCACCTTGATAGCTATTCTTTTACGGTCCTATCTATCATAAGTATTGATGAGTCATCACTGTCTTCCTCTTCTACATCTGGGTTGACAAAACTTAATGCAGACAGTACTTGAGGGTGGTTTAACTTCATCAATTGCTTGTTTTTCTGGTACCTATTATAAGTTCAACAATAAATTAATTATACCTAGTCAGACCCCTTACTATATACTTTGCACACACTTGCAGTTGCACTGCACACAAGTAAAGGGGTTACCTTTTCCATAGTGCTAATATAATCAAGATTACTGCTGCAAGTAGAGCCACTCCCAGAACAGTGGGAATTGTGAGGGTATTAAATGAATACTTTGGAATGCCATGCTCCAGTGGTTTCTTTTTAACGGCAAACTGAACAAGATTTAAAACACATACACAAAGAAATAAAAACAGTGATTGCATAGGTAGTCTCACTTGCTACAATGCCATGTCCCTTTTCACAGTATTTATGATAGCTATCTAATGTATTTTACACACGGTGATAGAACTAGCTGTTGGGATCAACATGACTCACTTCAGATGATGATACTTCAGTAGTTTGAGGATCCTTACCACAACATGTAAATAAAGCAGCTAAGAACTTTCTCTTTCTTGTTCCAGGACAAGCATGTCTTACCTGAGTGTAATAGACTTGCAGTAGCACATTCAATGATTAGTGGGGTGAGCCATGAAGCTGAGCTCAATTTACAAACTTACCTCTGTGCTGACCAATTCAGTTGTGTGTGAACTTCTGAGGGAGCACTGAATGACACCCCTAGCTGACCAATCCGTTTGAGATTTACAATTAAGAATGTTGCTACCAACAGTGTATTGTATGCAGTCTGCAATAAAGTAAACAATTTGTGAATAGCTAATTTGATTACATTCTTACAGTACCTTCTTGTTTTGGCTTAGTCATATTTGACTGCACACAATGTGCTATTGGCATTTTCAGTATGTTAGGAGAATAAAGAACTGTACAATCTTTTCCATGTGGACACTTGTATTGGTTGCATGGATTGTAATATGTTTTACCAGCTATGTTCACTGTACCACCAGAAATTTGGACAGCTTCAGTGCAACTGTACAGATTTACGACAGACAAGATCATCACCATAATCTTCGAATAAAATGAAAGTTCATCATAATATATAATTTGCTGAAAAACAATGAAGAAGCTTACTGGCACACTTTGGGCGGCCATCATCCACAAGGAGGGCGTTGCCCTGTTGACTGCTTCACTTCGTGTAGGCCTTAACCTACTCCCTACAGCGACAATTCGTATTTCGGAGTCGATATCGGAGTCGATATCAGATTTTCTCCACTAGCTTATACAGGATTGAACCTCTTCAGAATCACGATCTGATGCCGTCTTGACTAGACTGCATGCACCGGCTAGAGCAGCCCAACCCCTTTCCAATACTTACGGGTACGCATGCGCACTTGTATTGCATGCAAGTAAGTCTGATGAGTGGGTGTTTAGTGAAGTATATAAGAGGCTGAATTACCTGCAAGGAATCAATTACGTGGTCGAAGCGTTTTATTTGTGAAGATTTTAGTGATGGAAGCCGTCTCTTTAGAATCGTTGCCGCCAGAAGATTCGGATTTGTATATCCCTAATTTATCAGGTGTGCAAATGCAGAATGCTACTTCACCTTCGAGTGACGCCGCACTGCAATCACTGCAACTTTCTACAATTAGATACACTCCTTCAACACCTGCAGCCGCGCAAGGAGCAATACCACCTCCTTTAGTGGCTGCACAAACACCAGGTTCGCTTATCCAAGGTATATATAGGACAACATTTACTACTCAGGTCATCGCAGCACAAACATTCCATTATCCTCCAACACCTCCAATCGAAGGTCATGCAACTGAACGCGGGGAAAAACACCATCTACAGCAAGCCAATGTGGAGACCCAAGTGCTTCCTCCTATTACTCAGGGGATCATGGAGAATGAACTTAATGAGACCACAGGGATGGAGAAGACAATGAATCCATTTCCTTCCCCTCTTCCTACACCACCTGACATTAATCCTCCTGATATAGAATCACTCAGCATTTCAGATCAGCAGCACAATAGGGATAGTATACAAACATCGATGGTTAAGACAGTTACTTCTGGACATCAGCAATGGGCAGCTCAACCAATGGGTAATACTAGCTTCATGCCTCAAGCTACAGCTTCATCTGGAAGCCAACTAGTACCATACAATGGTGCTAGCTGTGGTGTTGGTGCTCGACGAGGTTATCCACCTTGCCCAGTTCCTGCACTGCAGCAGATGTGCTATTCTGCTTCAGGAGTTCCTAATCAATTGTCATTTAATGATCCTCGTTATGCTGGAACCTCTGGTACAGCTTTTGGAGAAATGCTGAAGAAGATCCCTGCTGTCCCTGCACTAGTCAAAGATGGTGAGTGCAGCTAATCTTTTGTTCTGTTATAACTCTATTAGCAGTTCATGAATTTGCTTAATGGACAGTTTACATTTAATGTGCCCCAGTCCTGTAGTTGTTGTTGGCTTAGCTGTCTGAGCATTGGACCAAAACCACTGTGGAATGCACCAGTGCAGTTTGCTACCTCTAAGGCTTCCACCCCCTTTGGAAAGTACTTAGTCTTATTGGAACTCCCCATACTATGTGGAATTTTTTTTGGGTGAATGAGCTTAGTTGAAGTCTTTGTATTGGTTTTGGTAGTCTGGCTGGATAGGAGGGGTGCAAACTGCTGAGAGTGTACATGTGGTATTTTCCTTACAGAATGATTTTCACTGGCTGGATGGAGTGTTGCCACCTGTTAGCTCCAGAGAATTAGTCAGCATATTGTACTTCCTTCATCTGAAGACATGTAGAACTTTACTGTGCGTGATCAACTGGTATAGGATCACAAGTCCACCCCCTTTAGCAAAGACCACAACTTTAGATGCGTGGAAATAGCACCTGTGATCAATGATATTCATAGTTATTTTCTATAAACCTAGGAAACCTCGAGCTGTCTCTCACATATGTCAGTAAAATTGGGTGTTATTTTGTAGGATCAGTGAGTCCGGTCATTGGTTATACACATCGGCACTGCTCCAATTGCAGTGCTACTGTGACACCATTGTGGCGAAGAAATGCTCAAGGAAAGTACCTCTGCAATGCTTGCGGTCTCTATTATAGGGTTAATGGAACCAACAGAAATGGCACTCAAAAGAAAAAGGTAATCAAGTGATACAGAAACTGTTGACTTCATATATGATTTGATGTAGCATGTTGTGATTTTCTATGGCTACATGCCTATTTACTCCTGTTTTAATCTTTGTGATCACTACTATCCTCCTTTTGGAAGATTGGAGGTTGTTTCTATCTGCTGGACTTCTCTATTATATCAGTCCCAAGGGGCGATACGTTGATAACATATAAATCTCTATAATATTGGGACTGTGAAATGCAAAATATTGAAGATTAGATAACCGCTAGTTTTAATGTAGTCTTCTGTTTTGTTTGAGCTTGCTTAACTTTCTCTTCCCAAATCGTGCTCTAATCTTATCAAGATCACGTTGTCATGGTTATATATGTCCTGATTTCTCCATTTATGTTTTCGAAACTAGTGTTTGGTTTGCTTTTCTCTAAATGATGGTGGGTGTGACTCATCCAGTCACATGTTGTAAAATAACAAGTGTAGCATTTTCATGTCCTGTCCCATACATGCAGGTATAACCTTACCTTCAATTCAATACACTATGAAAATGAAGGTTGACAAGCCCAAGCCACGTGATATTTTTTAATTAATGTGTTCATAGGTCTCCCATTATGAAAGCCTTGCATCTCTTGTGTGCAAATATATGTTACCAATCCTGAATTGGCACCTGTGTACATTTACCATGTGTAATAATGATAACAGGTTCCTTAATGATTGACAGATAAAAGATCTCACAGAGAAGAACATACACAGCGTGGTATTGGGTTAATATTCATCTTTTGTTTGTTGTTTTTGTTGTAGATTTTTGCCTCTCTTTATGCTTTTTTTGTATGTAATTTTTTGGTAACTATTTGAGCAGCAGTCAGTGCTCAAGCCACCTCCTCTTTAAGTAAATCAGTACTACACTGGCAGTTACCAAAAGTTGTAAGGCATTCAAGTGTGGTTAAATACTTGGGCGGGCCTAAGAGTAAATTAGTAACACTTGACTGAGCATGAAGTTGTGTACTCTCCTAACTTAACACCTGGATGTGATAATGAATTTAGTACTACTTACTACCTCAGTTGTATACTACTGTTGATTTTGTGTAAATTACATTTTCCTGTTTCTATTTCATAGCAGAAGACTAACCTGAAGTGTATGAACAATAAATGCAGCAATTGTGGAACTACTAAAACTGTTCTATGGCGAAGAATGGAAAATGGAGACCCAGTGTGCAATCCTTGTGGGCTGTATTATAAATTGAATGGGGTGAGTTGAACCTTCAGTCCTTAAAAATTGGGCAAGTGAAGTGAGCCTGCACTTTGTCACATGATATGTATGTTGGTAAATAAATTGAATATGTGCAATAATATTTCCATCAGTTGCTTGGATACTAGGATTGAAGTTTAATTATTTTGTATAATCCTATGAGAGCGAAGGTCAAGTTTTCCATTTGTAACTAATCTCCTTGTAGCTTGCTAGGTACATCTATGGGGGACCTACTATGTGGTAATTTGGGTTACGGTATGGTATTTGCTCATGGATCATTCATGAGTCAAGGAGGCGAGTAGTTGCACTGGTTTCATATATTTCCTACTCTACAACTGAGGGCAAACCTGACATTCTAGAATACTACTGTTGCAGCTGCTAAGCAGCTATCTTTTTGCGCTAATTCCATGTGCTGACTGTCTTTTGTGCTTAATCAAGATGCAAGGCCGGATGAAGAGCTTTTTGCCAGGGAAAGCAAGCTTTAGTCACTTTAGCTGTTGATGAAACGATTGAATGGCCATAGCTCTCACCTACAGTGGCTTCTTTTAAAAATCTCATCATCTGGCCCTGCCCACTGGTTTGTATAATAAGAATAAGCACAAATACGGTCAGCACATGGCTGCAAGCACATGGCTGCAAGCACATGGCTGCAGTTCAAAGCAATTGGCACAGAAAAATTGATCGAGTCATGACTGCTAAGCGGTTGAGTTTCTCTGCAATGGTAGTGTTCTACAATCTTAGCTGTGGAGTAGGAAGTGTTAGTGTGAAGCTGTAGTTTTCAACACAACTACTTGCCTCATTAACATTAACTTATGAATTATTTATGAGCAAACACTACTGCAAGAGCTTTGCTAGTATCAGAGAGTGCGTTAGCACTCTGGATAGCAGGTCAAAGGTTATGAGACTGTATAAAATAACTCTTCTACAGGTTCTCAGAAGATTATAATACATTACTACACTTACACTGAAGAGGGAAGAATGCATTCTCTAACATCAGAAAAAACAATTTCTAAATTAACTTTTGTTACTGGTTCTTTATAATAAGATCAGTGCACCAACTTACTGGCTATAGTCATCAAAATTCTATTTTGGCCATCTGTTAGAGCAGCACAGAGAGGCTGATGTTTTGCTATTAGTTAGACTAAGGTTCTATATCACAATTCAGTAATACCGATAGCACTCCGAACACTAGCTAGTATTTCGCTGCCATTTTGATGCCAGCGCACGTGTGGGGCCACGTAGAAAGTTTAGCTAGCTAAGGTAGCTATTCAGTTTAATCGTTTAGCTAGCTATTTTATAATCTGACAGTGTTCCAGTCACTCCTTACTGCACTAGATGGTCATCCTATATAGCCAGCACTTGTCTGTAGTGTAGTCTGCTCACTTCACCATGCCATGCACATCATTTACATTGCTGTTGCTGTGAGTTTGATATTTAAAAAAATCCTTCAAATCATCAGTGTACATATCTACAAAAGGAAAAGGTTATGTAGGGATGGCCCTATATCTGTCTTTGTATAGTACTGTAGCCTTGTGTCAAACAACCATTGCATTTGCTAGCAGTGGATTGCCAGAATTGAATTCTATAATGCCCACCTAGTTACTAATAATTATGGTAAAGTATTGGCCTGGCAGTAAATATTGCTACCCTCATGAACAAGAATGGAAACAAGTAAGCATAAAAAATGCCTGGATTGATATGATGCTGTAGTCATAATATACTAAATTATGGGGCCGGGCCACCCTTAACATTTTTATTTAGAAGAAATTTTTTGCTCTCATCAAGGTTAGTATTGCAGTGTTTTGGGGATGGACAGACCCAATGTCAGACAAGTAAAGGTTATTCTAGATAAAAAAGAAAAACAGGGATGGCTGTGTGTGGTTCAAAAAAGTTTATGAACTTCAGTCAAGTAACCCCTTACCCATCACCAGTATTAGAACTACAAGCTAACTATTCCTAGTTACTCCCATGACGGGCTAAGATGAGATATAAAGGGTGTGAAGTAGCTTGTAATCGGGTAATATTGGGGGATTACTTGACTGAAGTTCACTCTCTTGTTGAAATTTTTTGAACCACGCACAGCCATCCCTACTTTTCTTCCTTGTTCATCGCTAATGCTCTATTTTATTATGGGCAACTGGATGCTGTGATCCTGCTATCCAAGTTAAAGTTCATAATATTATATGTGAGGTGTCGTGTGAGCCGAAATGAATCTGATCTAGAAGGACTAATGTTGATGGAGCTAGTTTATGATTGCCATTGACCTACCTGATGTACTTGATTAGTGTTGCATCAAGGCTCAATTCATAACCAGACTAGTGCCTAGGGTTTACGCTCTTGAGTGTTGAGAGACCAGCATCAGGAGAGAAAGCAGCTAATGACAGATTTGAGCGATTTCTGAAATATGTCATTTGATGATGATGATGATGATGATGATGAACAACCAGATGAAAACGGCGATTTTAGAAGTCTGATACTGCTTTGTCTTCTGCTCTTCATACTTGAGTCCTAGCACATTGAAGATGTTCTGTCTCAGTTAGGAGTTGCCAGCTGTAGAAGGGAAGTATTCTGGAGTTATGTGATGTATTAATTTGACTCAAACCAGTCATCCCATTAGTCTTCTGGATCACTTCAGAACTGTCACTGTCGTCTCTCTTTTGTATTCTTTCTTGGGAACTTCATTCGATCTTTGAGCCCCAGCATGCTCAGCTGAAAAACTTTCTGGTGGCTGACCCTCTACATTAATTTCCATCAGATCCGTAGACTAGTACACTGATCTGTTACGATAATCTTTATGATGAAAAATATGCTCTCCACCTTGCTGTTAGTGTAAGGAAGTAACTAAGTCAGCAGCAACACATTAGGCCACTTCCTTGGATCAGGTACTGTCAATTTAAGTTTTGCCTGTAGAAATTACTTCTTCAAGGTCATCTTTCATAGAAAAGATGAACATTCCCTTTACTCCCTTCAGATGAAGCACTGAAACCATGACAACTTCATAAATGGAAAATCAAGTCATGAAGTAGGCTTTCCAGCTTTTGCACTTGGAAATTAGACCTAAGCTATTTTAGTACCTTGTTGCTCTTCTCTGGGCTTTAGTTGGCACTCTGTAGTGCCAGGAGGCAAGAAAGTACTAGCTTCTCCCAAACTCATTTGAAATTCCACCTGTTCAGTCATCAGAGTGCTGAGGGCATGCAATGGTACGTAAGTAGTACATATCAGTGCATGCACAATGATTGTGCATATGCGTGCAAGAATCAACTAAACAAGCTTTAAAACAGAGATATGATCATGAAATTCACTAGTATCTAAGGCTTTTCATAAATCTATCTGCCCAAAACTTACCAGGTTATGATCCAGGATCGCTCCCATGCCTTACACACCCTAGATAACCAAGGCGCTCAAAGATAACAACGCAGTGAAGCAAAACTTACATGGCCTTCTTCCTCTCTCAAACAGCTGGTGTGCAAAGATTGAAATGATGTCATCGCGTTAACGGACATACGTAACAATTTATGGAGTATTGTGTCATAACAGGAAGTTCAATGTTTGGATGCGTTTTATTCCGAAACGCTTTGTCAATCTCTCTCACTTCAAGCGCTTATAGCTCAGGGGTGCTTTAAGGTATAGAGCTTACTATCAATCGATAGCTAACGTAGTGAGCTATTGTGTGATAGGAATAACTCCGTTTTGAAATTTTGAGTAACATTCCTGGTTTTCATATAGCATGTCACAAATACGAGAATATTTGCTCAGTCTACCATTTGAATGCCAGAACAGTAAGACATTTGGCCACTTGGTTTGGGTATCCACAAACACAAGCAAAGCTCTTAGCAATTTGAAGCCACATGCGGATGTTTTCAGTAAGCCTCTCCAGGTCAGATAGTGCTTTTCGCTTACACTGCTGAAGTGTTGCATCATTAAAATTCTTCAAAGCTGTTCCCTGGTAAGCTTTCTTGTCACCTTCATCATGTATTAGATCTAGTACCTGCTTAACTACCAGCCACTGAAGGATCTTGGCTTCTCAGGGACTTCAGAGCACTGAATGCTTGAGGATCTGCTTAACGGCCAGCACAATATCAATATCTTTCTCCTGGAGGGCCAAATTGTGAGCTTCTATGTAGAGTACACACCCATGAGGATCCTACAGTCAGACCATGCTCGGTTGTCACCTTGTACAGATGAATCTTCAGCCAGCGCAATTAGATGATTGACATAAGCTCCAAATCACGACAATCAACTATCCTCTGAAGTATCCTTCATTTGTGGTTGATCCACCTTGACCCTTGTCCTCAAATGGGTACATTGCCAGCATGTGGTAGCTCGAATGCTTTGTGTAGATTGTATGTGCAGAAGGTAAGGATTTCTGAAGTCGTTCTTTGATGCCCAATGTTCACTAGCAGGTTACTAGCCTTGTATTATAGAGCACCATGGCCACCGCATATTGATAGCTATTAGCATGATCAACCAGGCTACTAGCCTTATGATTTGTAAAACCATCTTAGAGAAGTTTTTTTGGCTTCAAATTTTTGCTTCATATTTTGACAAACTTCACATCAGCAAAGTAACAAGACTTCGATCATTGTGATCTTTCACATGCCTAAGCCAAACTAACGTTAGGTAGTCCTTATTAAATAAGGGGAAAACATTTTTGAAATGAAAAAAGATTTAGGGATGACCACTGCTCAAAAAAGTAAGGAAACAACGGAAATGGGATCAATCTTTGTTCTGTATAGCCAGCCAACAATCATTGGTAGCTTCAGATTATAGTGGTACGTATATGTAGGGATTGTTAGCTGGATATACAGAACAAAGATTGATCCTATTTCCATCCTTTTTGTTTCCTTACTTTTTTGACCAGTGGTCATCACATCTTTTTGAAATATTTTTTCCCTTACTTGTTCCTGATGGCTTTGAAAGGGGCTATCTTGGAGAGTGTTGATATGAAAGAAAAGCAAATAGAAGCTGCGACTGTTTGGATGATACTTTTGTACCATTACCCACAGGATATCTTAAAGCCACACCCCATAACAAAATATGATGCATTACATACATCCGTCCAGAAAAATTCTGGACACTCAGAACAACTCGACCATGCGAGTTTTGACCAGACCCTTATTTTTCAACCGCCCTGCAAAAAAATGTGGGCTGGCTCGCAAGACTACACCTTAGTTATTGGTGATTTTTCCACGTGACTCTCTGCTGTTGGATTCCATGCACGAAGCTTTCATGACTCACATGCATGAAGGGTCGTCGATATAACACGTTAGTACGTGACGTCTAATTTTGTAGCTAGGGAAAAAATGGTGTTCCATTCCGCTGGCCTCACTGAACTACCAGCGTTTGCTGAGATCGGCTTTTTTATGACAGTAGTAAGTTCTGAGATGGGAAGAATGGAGCAGAGCAGAAACATTACATTGGATTATTATGTCATAATTTTGTCAATGGTTCTTTTTATGCTTGCTACTCATGGCTTTGTTGGCTTTCTTGCTACTTCCCAAATGACAGTTAACTGGCCTACTTTGTAGCCTCTGTTGTGATGGTTCAAGGCTTTTTTTTGTAGGCTCTTGCTGCCTTTCGGAAGCTTTGTACCCTCTGTTCTCGCTATTCAGAGCCTTTTAAGAGGCCGTCTTTCAGACGATCATAAATCATGTTTTGTACTCTGTCTTTCTTGCTCCCTATGCTTGCTCAGATGATTGTTGACTTGCCTATTGCTCCCTATGTTTGCTCAGATGATTATTGACTTACCTACTCTCTCTGCTCTCACTGCTCTTGAATTTCTAGTTATCTATGCATTAGTGGTCATGCTGTGGTTGCGTAGATACAGACATGTGTATCATTAAAGCGCTCCTACTTAAGTACTAACCAGTAGGTTTTCCCTAGCCTCGTCCCCTCAGACGCTCTTTTTAGTTATGAATGTGGAGGGCCTAGTACATGAAGTCATGGGGACCGTCTAATTGGGCGTGGGCAGTGCACGAGAGCATTATGACCCTGCCCACACATTTGGGCCATGGACTAGAGTGACTACAGGATTGACCTAAAGGCACCAGGTGTTCAACAGAACTTTTGTTTCACTACAGCAAAATGATCAATTTGCTATGGCCATACAACCAAGGACTTACTAAAACTCGTGGCCGATCTATTTATAATCCAACTAAGCCTAAAATCTAGACTACTTATAGCTTTACTATTAACAATAAGCAGCTCTGCTGCTAGGCTAGCGAAGCTCCAATTCATTGGTAGGCTAGCTCAATGGCTCAACACTTCTTTTTATCCGGCCATATGCTCGTGCGTGGTTGTAGCACCAATTTGTCATGGTGACGTTAGCAATGTGAATGTGTTTCCTTGAACACACCCATGCTATGGGTTTCTATGCTTTTGCGATATTTTCACGTACCAGGCCCTCCACAATTATATTAAAAGGAGGGCCTGGGGATGAGGTTTGGTTTTCCCCAAGCCCTTCACACATGACAAACTTTAGATCTTCTATGCCCAAATCTGATAACAGATATTGTTGTTTTTGTAGTTCAGCAGACCACTCACTCTTGTGAAAGAAACTATTCAAACAAGAAACAGGAAATCAACTGGGAAATCTAAGAAGAAGGGGAAAAAAATTCTATCATCACATCTTACCCTTACCCCTCCATTATCTTCTGGAGAAGGAACTGGTGTGTTTTCTGGACAGGGACAAATCTCTCCACGCAGTAATTATGTACTTGCTACAGCTTCAGGAAGTTATGAACAACCTTCCCCTCCCATTCCAATTCGATATGGTGAATATAACTATGCTCCTATAGGTTTCACCCCAGCTGGTTATAACATAATTCACAGTCATCAGGGGTACAATAATGACAAACAAGAAAGAGATGGTTATGTGTGTGAGGCACCTTACTCAAGTGTCGAAGATGTCAAACCAAATATTGGGTCTACTACAAGTGCCTTCAATGTTATCAGTGCTCCCCCTCAATATGCTATGAATTCGTCCCATTCTGTGTCCAGAGCTGAAGAACAAGTGGACACCACCATGACTGCATCTGGTACATTTCATGCAAGTACTTATAGTGCTTTTTCACCATTTACAAGTGATCAAACATCTCCACTGGGTCAGTCACCAACACAGGCCACTCAGTCCCCATTACTATGAATAGAGACAATTTTCTATCACTTTTATTAATAATTATTGGCATTAATGACACTTAAAACATTGTTCACTTCTACAGAGTAAATTTCTCCTATATTTGCATAAAATGTGTTCCAAACATTTTATAAGTATTGACCTTCATGTAAGTTTGGCTTTTCACTTGCATCACATGCAATTTTCACATTCATTTTTTTCTTTTTCTTTTTTTTTTTTTGGCATGTAATTTTGTTAACCTGCTATCACTATTTTTTTATCTCCTGTGGAGATAAGATCAAATGCCACAATCACTTAACATTAGTTTTATACTAGGCTGTTGCTTTATAGATTTTTTTCCCCTATGTATAATTTTTATAGTGTGTTTAAATTCATTTTTTTTTAATACCGGTGAACATTCAGATATGCTTCTATAGACCATAAAGGAGCAAAGAATTCTCCCTTATGCTTTGACTAGATATACAGTATGTTCACTATCTCTGGCAGTCTAAATTGTGGGCTTATACTCGTCAACTCGTTCCAAGAGCTTTTCTGAGTAGCCAGGAGAATAGTACCTGTGTGGTGAAGGAATGTTGCAATTCTCATGTGCCTGATGACAGAAATCATTACCTAACAATTTCTTCAGGGTAACAGTCGTTTATTGTGTGAATGTATTCAGCCAAGATGCTACCAGGTTCTGCTTGAATTTCTTGAATCTGAGTAATAAAGAGTATGTCTTTCAGCATGATGTCTATCTAGAATTTAGGTAACACTTGTTATAAACTACATACCTTTTTTAGACCACCAGAAGTTACAAATAATCTCCGAGACTTTGGATCGTGAGGTAATACTTTGGAAAACTGACCAACTACATGCTTAAGGATATTAGGAGGAGCATCGTGAAGCAGAGGCTCGAGAGCAGGAAGATGAACACAACGAATAAGGATATTCTTTAATGCCTTCTTTGACTGTATAATAGAAATGGATAAATTTCCTTGTGAGCAAAGGTTTAACTCCTGCTCAAAATGGGCAAACCCAGAAGCTACAGTGCATGTGATTGAGACACTGATGATACTGTACAGTGTTCACTTAAAATTGTCCAAGAAGAAAAGCTTACCTTATTGATCAAATCTTCTGATGAATTTGGATTCAAGTATAGATCCAATAAACGTGGCAAAATATTGGCTTGAGCAATTGCTAATGCATGTTCTGGAGTATGTCGACCAATCTGTCCAAGTGCCCATGAACAAGCAGCCTAAATTGCATTATCACAACATCATTTAATGTCACAGATACCGTTAAATGAAGGCCATGGTAATTTTTATAATTCCTTGTTTCTCAGGCAAAAACTGTCCACAAATTGAGGAGAAGGGTGTGGTCAGAAGGCATATCCACCACTATTATTAGTGGAAATAAAAGTGACCAAAGCAGCTAAAATTATTCTAGTGGCACATTTTCTAGAGAGAGTTGCCAAGCTCTATTTGAAATTTTTTTTTCTCAGGGAGGCATCAAAATTAGAGGGAGGGCCTGAGAAACAGTTAACTATGGCCTAATAGAATAGAAAGTCTCTATATCACACATGTAATAGATTTATATACAAATTATATACCGTAATCGTATAAGTTTTCGATGGGGTTTTATTTTCGTTTTTTTCGTAGTCGATCAGAATCCTCGAAAATAATAAACGAAATCATAGTACTATCTATGACGTCATAATGACGACGATGCGCATGCGTGTGTGATGCAATATCGATTGCAGCTGGAAGAAAACCTGTCCTTGAGACGATCATGGCTGTTACCTGTCTCTCTTCTACAATGAAGCGTCTCGCCTTCCGTAGCAGTCTAGATTTTAGTCTGGCGTCACCAGCCCAGCTTTTCTTCTTTTTGGGGGACTATCTAGATTTCTCTGTAGTAGCCACAAATCACGAGAAGGTAGCCATCATGCATGTCACTCGGCCCCAGCAGCAGGCAATGATATAGCTATTATGCGCATGCATTATTTTCCATGTGCTTGCTACGAAAATTAGACCCGCGGAAATTTTTTATTATAGGAACAGCTCCGGAAATCACGAAATTTTAAACCTCCGAAAATTTATACAATTACGGTATTTCACTTAGCTACCATAGTATACACTAAGTTACTATATCTACACAAAAAGTTAATAACAGCAGAAATTTAACTTTCTTGCTTATACTTTCATACAGCTGACAAGCTTAAATATTTTGTACATGGTTTTTCTTCTAAATGGGCTGCTGCAGCCTCATAATCAAACTAAAACCCTAAATTTACATGCAGCTACTAGGTGAAATGTAGGATATGGGGCCAGCTAAATTTTAGGGCCATCCCTTTATGCTCCTTTCTTTTTTATTGTAAGATGTGCTTTATCTCATATTTTTTTGTAGGTATATGCACTAGCCCTTAACTCTGATGTACAAATTATAAAGGGCCCTGGATTGCACTTAGCACTTCTCGTCAAAAATTGTCATCACATGCACATTTTTGAATAATTCAAAAATCGGAGCATGCACAAACAATGGATACCAGGCTCTCTTCCCCCCCCCCTCCCCCCCAGGAAAAAAAAAAGGAAAAAGAGGCAGGGTTCAAGGCTAACTATCACCCTATCACCCTAACACCTGATGTTACTCTTTAGTTAGTCCAGTGCACCAATTCTCAACTTTCATCACTTGTCCTGACATTGAAATACTTAGTCCAAAGCTATGAAGTACCTATAGTACAGTGTAGTTAATGGAGCTTCATAACCTTAGTTTGCAATGTTACTGCTCTCACTGCACCCATACTGATCCTTATAGTGCTAGATCATTGATCCAGCATGCATGCTCCTTAGCACTTACCAGGACATGGTCCTCTGGTTCCTCTGATAGAGCTAATGTTAGTTGAATCACACCCTAAAATATTTAACAATATTATAACCTGGGTTCACACATGGCTGGACTTTTAGATTGTCCTTTGATCATATTGACCTGATACATTAAACATGAATTAACCATGAAAAGTGTTTCATGGGAAAAATTGTACAAGAGTGGGCTTGAAAATAGAAAAATTACCTGATGTAGTAGGATAGCATTGATAAAGTACTGACTGCTCTTATACATGATACATATATATAAAATATCCATGAAAGTTTTTCACCGAATAAATGCAGGTCACAAACTCTTTGAGTGATTAATGTGTACATTACAGTAAATAATGAATGGCTAGGTTCGAATAGATGAATTAATTATCAAGATAAGAGTACCAAGGCAAGGGGCAGGGTGTACAGTCCACAGTAAAATTGTCTGTCTAAACATAGCAGGTTGAGTGCTGTAAAGGTGAAACATGATTGAAAGAATCAAGTTTTATGCCCAGAAGAAATGGAACAATGAAGATTGGGTTTCCTTTGCTGAAGATCTGAAGGTTTGGCTGAATGAACATTTGCTAACCTACAACAAAAGTAAATAAACTAACTGCCCCACACTCACATTCATTACATCCATTAAGTTTGAGAATTTGTCAGATCTTTGCCTCCTGTTTCTTCTTCTGAGTCAGGTTCTAGCTGGCACAGGCACCATGACCTACCTGTTAAATTATGGCTATAGCAGCCATGTAACATGCTCATTTCCACAACTGTCTGAACTAAGTAGCCATGTCAACAGTTCCTGTCTGTCCCTTTGCTCCTACTGCAGCAATTAGGAAACAATGTACTCTCTAAGTATGGATGGGTGGTACAGATGAACAAACTTGTTTATCTTCTATATGATAGCAACTCCTGGCTTACTATGCATGTGCAGATGTTGTACATGTGCTGGTGTAGCTTATGATAGCTAGTTCATTTCTGCAGCAGAACTCTGCTCAACTAAACATTGCTGTAAAGTCTCACTGGTTTGTCTTCATGTCATGTGTAGCATGTATAAACTTTACTGTAGCTCTTTGTTTGTATTAAGCACACAATCTCTATATTGTGCTATCACCAGTTGTGCATGTGCTGAACTCCATCATAGACTATTATAGGTTCCAATATGGATTGATAAAATTAATATTAACAAGGCACTTCCAGTCATGTGACATCTGTGTTGCACCCATTGCGCTGACTGTATCTTCATGAACGGGAAAGATCACAAAAGTGGTTAACCCTACAAGCTTGTAAGCGGCTGAACTCTGCCAGGGAGACTATACTACAAAGATGCCAAGACCTTGGGATTATTGTCATAGCAAAACTCTGCTTAAGTTGCATATAAATACTTTGTGTAATTTTATCTTCTGAAGTAGCTCTATCATCCTTAGTTAATGACTTGGAGTGCATGTTAGTTAAACAATTTTCTGCTACATTGTTACTAACTATTACACCTTTCTTTCTCAAATAGTATACTTGCTTGTGTAATTTTATTGGACAAAGTTCAACCAATCCAGCTCATACAATAATATAAGCAGTTCATATAAAGTTTGCAGTGTGGTTTGATATTGGTTGCCAAAAATTTCACTAGATAGTTAATTAATTGATGGAAACAGCCAAAAGTACAATATCGGAAAGTATTACTATAAATATATGGTATACCACAAGGAGGATGTAATTAGGGGTATCCAGTCTATTCTGGAACCTCTATAGTCTATGACTCCATCACCTGATAGCTATATAAAAGTTAAAAAAGTGTCATTTATCCTCACACTCTCACTTACTATCTCAAACTGACTTCATTATATCTTACCAAACTTGTCACATTGGCGTAGTCGGCAGGATAATAGCATGTTACATCTGATAGTTCTGGAGCCCTTTTTGGGAGAAGGAAGTTTTTGATAACTGGTTTGACCTTATGTATCAGCCATCAATGGTAAGAACCTGACAAACTACTCCAGATACGAATATAAATAACAAGTCTTGCCCAGAAGGCATGCAAGCCGAAGTAAAAGAGGTGCACAGCTGGCTTGAAGGGGAGATTCAAACCAGCAAGTCTATGGGACTGCGGCCTTTTGCATTCTCTGCCACATAATCCCAGCATGGATGTGCCTTCCTATTGCTGCTGCACCACAGCCTCTTGCATTTGACTGTGCCACATGTACAGCTAATTGCAGCAATGCAGTCTACAGCTGTCCCTTGCTCTTTTTTTTCACAGCTTCAGGAGTAGTCTGACAGCGCCGACCCTTTACCTCCTTTTTCTTGGGGGCGGGGGAGGGAAAGGGATCTGGTAACTCTAGCATAAATAAGTTGTGTCAACGCTGCCAGGACGGCGGCCCAATCAGATTGCTAGAAATTGGTGGCTGCGCTCTTCTTAATTACCCGCGTCGTGCTTTCCGGCATGGCTAGCTGTAGACTGTAGAGTTGCGATGGCAGAACAGCTACCTAATGACCACAGTTCCCCTGTGATGAGCGCTTCAAGAAGTATTTAGATTCGACTGAATAAAGCCTGAATAGTTACAGGCTGTAGCAGGGGTAATTATTCAAGATCCCCTCTTCTTTAGCCCTTCTCCTTGGCTGCTATGCTCTTCTACAAACTTGTTTGTTCTTCAGTCATCTATCAGCAGAAAACCCCACCTACCAACTGCAAATACGTGCACGAAAATATTTGTGGTGATGACACAACTCGTTTATGCTAGAGTTACCAGACTCTTACCCTCCCCCCCCCCCCCCCCCCCCCAAAAAAATCCCAAAAAGAAGGTAAAGGGTTGGCACCGCCAGACTACTTCAGGAGTTGGAGTATAGAACTGCACCACACGCTTTGCAACTCAGCAGTCCTGGTTGTGGTTCAGTCCAATGGTCCCATTCCCTTCTATTTAGCTGGCTTGCATCTTGCACATATCCACAACCTCCTTTAGGCACTTGACTAGGCTAGGCATTCACTCCACACTCTACCACATATGTACTCTAGGCCTGCCTACCTTTTCATCTACTCTGACCACCGCCAGTTTACCCTTAACTTCACCATTTTCTTCAACACTGCAGATAACGTGAATACACCAGTCCACATATGACTCCTTCTCTGAAGTTTTTAGTCTATGACCTTTGACCCACCATCTTTACGTAGAGATAGCTAGCCCTCAAACTGGGTGTGAACAATATGAACTGAGTAGAGATTTAATGCCACAGGCTCTGTATGAATTGTATCCCAGAGACAGGGTTCTTAGAAACCCAAATCAGTCTTGACCTATTGTGTATTGAAGTGGTAGAGTTTTACAAACATGTAGAGTAAGGACAGATGAGAACGTTTAGTTTGTGACCTTTTACCTGCAATCCCCAATTGAGAGAGCTAGTTCTCTCATAGTGTAAAAAATTTTATAACCACAAAATCTCCCACTATTCTGTATATTAAAATTACCTTTGAGACAATAACAGCCATAGCCAAGTTTTCTGAATGAGCTGCAACATAACCTAGCATCATGACTCCTGGAAGTCTAACATTCCCTTTAGTTTCACCAACATAGTCCACTACTGCAGCCACACCTCCAGCATTCACAATAAGTTGTGATAACTACACAGAAATGAGATTCCATTGTTATTTAAGCCAATACAATACATCCATACGATCAATCCATACAAGGGCAATGTGCAATATTTTAATTTCTTGCAGTAGCACCGTGTGCATTCGTAATGAACATACTTTGTTAGACTAAAATTCCTTTGTGCTTCAACTCTTTTATGTAAGTGGCAAATAAACAGTAATTACCACAGGTTTCATTCCGGGGGGGGGGGGGGGGGGGGGGGGATGAAAGTTGCAAAATAAGGGGGGGGCAAGCATATCCGCACACTTGTGCACAGAAAATTTGTGACCTAACCATGCCAACTTTTGCCTGACCACACCCTTTTGGATAAAGTGTGCAGAGGAAGCTAAGACCTTCAGAGCTGGTACCTATTTCCTGGAAATTCTTTAATCTATTCTTTGTAATGGTCTTAGCCTTGGGGGGCTCAGCCGTGCTTATCTAACTAAGAATAGTAGTATGTATACAAGTAAAGGAAAAAACATTTTAAAAAAATGAAAGTTGATGTAGGGATGACAAAAACAGTGTACAAAAAAATAAAGAAATAAGGAAAGAAATTGCAAAAAGAAAATGTATATCATCCCTACATCAAGCCAAGGAATTATTGTAGCCAGCTAAGTAGCTATCATAAGATGTTCAATGATTATGTGATGCTACTATAGCTAGGTGGTATTCATAGAATGCACACATATTGATTCAACCACCTGCTAAAATGTGCTAAGAGTGACTGCTAATAGATTTTCATCTTTGAAAGAGGACAGCCTCTCTATTAGAAGATAGATAGCTAGTCCATTGCTACCATCGATAGGCTTGATGTAGGGATGATAACATTTTCTTTTCGCAATTTGTTTCCTTGATTCTTTTATTTTTTTGTATACTGTTTTTGTCATCCCTACATCAACTTTCTTTTTTTTTTCCAAAAATTTTTTCCTTTACTTGTTTTCTTTCTTTTTTTGTAATTAATATTATCTAATTCATAGCTCCCCTTGCCTACGCATATACACCCTTTGGTATGAAATCAAAAGATACATATTTTTAATAGAGAACTACTTGCTTGTCCCCAGGTTTGTGGAGGCGGTCAATAGAGCACTCTTTGAACATGCACCAAAAATCGGATTTGTAATCTACTCTCAGTAATCTTCCGTGACACATGATGCAATATGCTGAATAAGCACTGCAGTAGACAGCTATGGTATTCTTCTCGGACAGCAGCTATGTGTCTTTTACATCCTATCTCAGCTGGGACAACCCCACCTAGTACTGAACAAGGAGAGCCTGAGGCTGCATGTGATTATCTCCTCTGGCTTAAATTATTATATTTTTTATTGTTATCAGAGAGTGCAGTAGCACCATAGATATGAGGTTTTACAGGATTGGAAATGCCCAATGAACTGCACAACCGTGGTGCGTTGATAGATGCGCACGCACATGCAGCATTAATTATATTAATGGTTGTGAAAAAAGATCAATATTCACTCCTTTCAAGGCAGTTAGTGATGTTCTGCCACTACAGCTCACAGAATAGTACAAGTATGGGGAAGGTATCGAAGAAGTGAAGAGTAAGAGAGTTGAAGTTGGAGAGTCTGAGGAAGGAAGTTATTAATTATTCATAATTTTTTTCCTTGTAATTATAACTATGAGTACCTATCATTGCTCATTATACATTAATTTTATGTGATTGATTTGAAAGAAAGGCCAAAATGACTTTTGGTATTAAAATTAGACATAGATTCATTATTATTATAGCTAGATAATTTTCCCCCGAAGTTATCTGCTCAATTCTCCCTCATCACAGCTTTTGGCTGTTGGATTTTGACTCAAGAATTCAGCTCAGTCAGCTGTCCTGTGGACCCTATGGATATTAGGGGGGAAATATAGTAAGCTTGCCATATCCATAGGATGACTATTGTATAGAAAACAAATGCACTAATTCTATTTACTGTTCTATCCTTTCCCTGAAATAACTAATACAGTTTCAATATTGTTAATCTATTTCTTGGGAGAGGGATCACAGTTTTAACACCACTTGCAAATGCTAGAGACAATATATGTCAGCTAATACAAAAACTAACATTACTATTCCATGTAGCTAAAGTTTACATGCCTTTTGATCAGAAAATCGGCAACAGCAATTGATTCCATCAAGTGTGAGAGGGAATACAGTTCCATTAACCACTACAGTAGCATTTGTAGGAATAAACTTGAAATTCTGAGCTAAAATTTATTTCATACAGTAAATCTATGCCCTAGTGTATTATCATTGGCATAAGTCTTACCTCACGGATCTTGTCAGAACAGCAACTTTGATAAAAGTGCTATTTCTACAGCTGTAAACGCACCTCGGTTGTTAGTTGCTAATGAGAGCACGTGATCCGTTTCCAATCCCGTAAAACCTCTTATATCTATGGAGCACTCTCTATGTAGGCTTGACACGCAAAACGCCTATGCTCATTATAATAATAATCTTCTTCTCGACAGCCATAACTCCCGACTGCTTCATCCTATATCTACAATCTTGGTACCATATTGAAGCTCTACACCTGATCTAAGGAATGGTATTGTTCAAAAGTAAAGCTCAAATCCTAACTATCAATTGCCGTTCGAGTGCCTTCGTGGACGACTCAAATTCTCAAATGCTTTGTAGACAGCAAAGTTAGCTTACACACTTCATAGACGCTCCTGCGTAGACGTTTCATAGACAACATTAGAACGCTAGAACGCTTGTTGAGAAAAAAACTGTCTTGCTGAGTTGTGGTGGATGTGGTAAGATTATTTGGTAAAGGGTCATTCTTGACATCTTTATCCACGCCCCTTGAAAAAAGTGTGCAAACAAGTGAGAGTAAAAATATTTCTTCTAAATGAAAGAGTGATGTAGGCTTGAGTACATGACTATAAAAAGTACAGAAACAAGGTGCTGGCTATGTACTGACCCTACATCGCTGCATGGACTAACTATCATAAAATGGACATAAACCCTACATCGCTGCAAGGTGTAGCCAAAAAAAAGATAGTAAGGCAGCAGCAATGTAGGGTTTATGTCAATTTTATGACAGTTAGCAGAGCAGTCCATGCAGTGATGTAGGGTCAGTACATAGCCAGCACCTTATTTCGTACTTCTTATTGGCGAGCGAAGCGAGCCACTCTCTGGTCATGTCAACGGGAGCTCGAGATATATAATTATATACGTACGTCAATAGCTAGCGGGCATAATTAATAATACGCATGCGCACGTTCGTTTGACCTTTGACCCCACAAATGAAACATGCCCATAGCACTTAGAACAAACAGCTTGAGCTTATTGTTTTCTACAGGATTTTGTCATAGAGGTGCTAAGTGGATTGTAGGCGCTTGGCTTTAAGTGCTTGTGGTAAGCATTATACAGCCTCCTATGTATGCAGCTGCAATATCTTAGTAAGTCAAAGTACAAATGACTTTCACCAACTGCTTCGCTCACCAATTGAATATGTTACACGAACATATCCTAGTAGTCATGTACTCAAGCCTACATCACTCTTCCATTTAAAAGAAATGTTTTTACAGTCATAATTATTATAATTTATACATAATATCTGTGATAATGATTTTTTTGTCTATGTATATGTTCTTTGTTCCATCTCACAAATGTGGGTACGTCACACTAGTGACTGCACCCGGATTCGACTTCATCCTTGCATAATCTCATCCATTCAGCTCTTGTTCCAACTCTTTTTTGACCAGTTAACTAGTCATCCCTACATCACCTTCATTTATTATGTTTTTCTTTACTTGTTTCTTTTATTTATTTATTTTTTTTTATTCTTTTTGCAGGAGGATATTGGAGCTGTATCTATGAATATCTAATTATAGCTATTTTGTGACATCTTTTTGTAGGAAGCAAGTAACCGCTTGCTAGGCCTGCAAGTGGTCAAGTATCTGTAGAGACCTGCGGTTTCACATAGAGACCTGTGGTTGTCATAAGACTATACTATTGTCTAAGTCGGTTAGATCACTCCAGTGAGTGACTACTCTGTTTACAATAGACACCTCAGCTTTGCCTTGGTATCTATTGTAAACTTCGTAGTCACTCACTGTCGTGATCTAACCTATACGTAGTATCAGAAACTTCAGGTGATGGTCTCATCAGCAAGGGTCCTTACTACCATACTGTGTGTATTTTGGAATGTAGACCTAGATAATTATACAGCTTCAATGATCACTCGCTCGCTGAATGACAGGGAACACAATATTTTTGTCTTAAATGAAGCCATAGTGAGGAAATCCAATGTATTGACTAGACATAAGTTCACATTAACACGATCCTTGCAATGAAATGCTCATGACTGTAATAATAACGACTGCTTTCTTTGGGATCAAAATGAACATGGATTGTACAAGTAATATCCATGAGCCCTGCAAAACGTGGGAAAGCTGATTGATCAATATAAAACTTTGCTCGATTAACTTTTTCACATCCCGGTTTATCATCGAACAGAGATGCTCGGTGATATATCCCATGCCTTTTTTCCTAGTTTTTTGGTTTCTAGTTATTCTAGTATGTCATAGTTTTCGTTGTAATAAACCAAGTTCCATAGTGACTTCATTTTCTTTTCCTATTAGTTTCAACCATATGTAGCTGCTGAATAGTTTGTTCGCTCTACTTTGCATATATGAACTACAAATTGCTTGTACTACCTGATGATGTTGTATAATGTAGCACTTACATGCAGCACATGCCTGCTAGCTTCACTTACAGCTTGTGAAGAAAGTTACAGCATGAGTCACTTTAATATTGGGAACTTCCTAGCTCCAGAGAAAGGGGATAAAGTTCAGGCTAAGAAACCTAGAGCTATATTGAGCCCTTAAACAGAAGTGTGTTGTTATTGCTGAGGCCAGAACCGAGTAAATCAAACCTAACTAGATGACGAATACGGTATACTCAAAGATCTCAAGCAGAATTTTCTTCAAGCAGAGTTGCTCCATACAGTATGGTGCAATTGTGGATGCTTTTTGTCACTCTGTTTCGTAACAGGCCAAACCATTTCTTGTTACCTTCAGCATGATAAGGGCTAAATCTTTAGGTGAAGCAAACTTCAAAACATCAGGTGGGTGGTGAAGAAAGTAAGAAAGAGCAATGCCATAGGGAAGTGTTCATTAACATGGAGAAGTTGACCAAAAAATTGAAATCAGGAAAGAATTAGAATGTCATGATCTAAATCATACTTCAAGCTTACTCCTCTTTCAAAATGAAATGTTCAAAACAAGAAGACAGGTTCATGAAACCAAAGCACAGAAAATTGAAGATCAAGTCATGCTTATCACTTGCACTAATGCCACAATGACATGAAGTCTCTGACAACAATTGGAGAGGCTGAAGGTATTATTGCACTGAAAGCTACAAATCATGGTCGCTTGCCGTAATTCTGAAATGAAGGTTCTGAAACTCTGCACTTTGTAGTAAGTAGGATAATCATTCACAGTAGTTTTTGTTAGGTTTCACTTTTGTATCAGTCTATATCATCTTTCACTATCTAGTCTAGTCTATGTCCACTTTTACATAACCATACCCATTTTTGATTGCCTGGCCCACTTCAACAATGACATATTTTGCTAGCTGCAGCTGCAATTGTTGCTATGAAGTATGAAGATTATGAGTAGATGGCCACTTCTTCACTAACTTATTCTTCACAATCCACAGCTACTTGCACAGTTTTTACAGCAAGACTTAAATCTCAGGCACTACTGCTTTAAGGCACTACTGCTTTAGAATCAGAGTTATAGCTAGCACAAGGCTAAAACTGACCTTTTCTGGACAGTAGGCTTTGACCTACTTCTCGATTGAGTGAACGATATTCATGTGCACACACGTGTGTATGTGAATTGCACGCGCTCGCACTTAAAAATTTTTTTTTCATTTTGAAAAGGGGGTTCAATCAAACCTATCTGGCTACGGGCCTGTATATGCAGCATCCTACATAGAGAGAGCCACTGCTCTCTCTGATTAAATTGTTACAAGATCAATTAGGGAGCTTCATCCCAAAGCTAAAGTGTCCAGTGAGGAGTTTAATGGCAAAGCGATGTACACATATATGTATGTGTGAACTATGGCATAAATAGCTGCCATAGTCCACACGCAAAAATAATAGTCAATCAAAAACACTATTGTTATTCTACCACTGTACTAGTAGTGCAAAAAGTGTGGATGTGGCAGTTACACCGGCAGTTTAATACTATTGAGTAAATCTTCCTTTGGAAACTATTAAATAGTGTATAATGTGTGTACATACACAGGGGCAGTACTGACTGACGTGGTCTGATTTCTATTTGTGCATGTATGCATGTATACATAATGGACTGCTATGCAGTTTGAATTTTGTGTGTTTGCGTGAATTTTGCATGTGGATCGATTATTTCAATCACCTTGAGATCAGCCACTCTGCCCACAATTGAAATGTGTATGCAAAGGTCTTTAACTGTAGGAAATTTTTCTTGCAAGGGTAATGCTATTACCTAAGTATTGACTATTCAAAAGGTCATGAAGCCTAACTGCTGAATTAATAATTATAATGACTACCAGGAGTATGATTCTACTCTCAGCACATACAAGATTTGATTTACCTCAGGAGTATGCTTAGCAATCTCACGAATGAGAGTAGCTATATTTTTCTGCACGTATTCATCATGGTCCTTAAGACTGGATAAAACTGCTGGAAAAATTTCTGCTTCGACAACTAATTCTGCCAATTCCACAGTATGTTTGGATATTTGACTGAGAGCACTGAACACCTGTACATCAGATAAGAACTTATAATGACAGGCAAATCCCAAGATTGGAACTCAAATAACTTCTTCTAGATATCAATCTATTCTCCCTCACTCTCAGCTTCAATGTAGTTACATTTCCCATGCACCTAACTTTCCATACTAGATTACATAACTTAGTCTTTAAATGAATTGTAAAGGACAGAAAAGAGCTTAATGAAATGAAACAGTTACCTGTCTTTTTAGTTTGAAGTCACTATGTGATATTAGATGTGATAAATGGGCAATAGCTCCCCCATCAACTACCATTTGTGCCATCTGCAATAGAAATTTGGACCATAATCAACATGAACAAAAGAATAGATTCCTTGCTGTTTACAGCTTTCACATAGATAATTATAATACCACATGTTATACATCAGCAAAATTCTTTGGGCACAAGAGTACTTCCTCATGGCTAGTAAAATTTATGTGACATTATCAGCAAGTGCATTAGCACTCTCTTAGTAGGGATGGTGGGTCAAAGGTCATAAGACTGTATAAACCATACTCTACAGGTTCTCAGAAGGCAATTATTACATCTACATAGAAGAGGGAAGAATGTTAAAAACTACAAAATTCGTTTGCTAACGTAAGAAAAAATCTAAAATTGATAATCTCAGATCAGCGTACTGACTTACTGGCTGCAGCTATGACATTGATATCGTTGCAATTTGTTCGAGTGCTATTTAGAGGCGTGCCTTTTGCTATTTGTTCCAACTAAGCCTGTACTATACAAAATCAGTGCTATTGATACCATGAGGAAGGCAACATTTCTCTGCCATATTGACGTGTGTACATTTGCACAGGGCTAGCACGTGCCAGGGGAGGTGCACATGTGAAAAAATTCCATGTGCACTCGAGATAATTAGATATAGCTAGCTACTGTGTCCTCATCCCCTCCCTCAAGCAGGACAACCAAATCTCAGCAGCCATTATAGAAATGTAATGATCATTCTGATCAGATGGCATTCTACAATAAAGCTTATGCAGCCACTCCTTAGTACTGTATAGCACTGCAGATACTTATCCTTCAAGCTTCCTCCGTCAAGATAACAACATTCTTCAGTCCTGTGCAGCTATAGGCTACAAAGAAAATAATGAAGATGAATTCATTGTAAAATACCCTGAGATATGGTTCGAGGGTGCATTATCTTGACTGCACTTATCTATAATCACAAGGAAAAAGAATGGAAACAAGTGAGTGGAAAAAATTTCTTCTAAACAAGTTGGGATGGCCTCAAAATTTAGCCTGGGCTATGACTGCAGCATCATGTCAAACCAAGCCGTGTAGCACCAAAATTTAGCTAGATCATATATATAATTATGACCGCGCTGCAGTCAAAGTGCATAATCTTTTGGGCCATACGTCTTGGTTTGATTATGATACTGCAGTCATAGTCCAGCTAACTTTTGACCCCATCCCCACTTGATATTATTATCTAGAAGAACACTTGTGAAGATAGATATAATTACGGGATTGGAACGCCTATACATTGTCATCAATTCAGTAACTAAAGCCTACCATCCACTTTATACCAGATACAAAAATCTCTAGTGAAGAGTATCTGGTCGATACTTACAAGGATACCAGAGAATTGAACGAGGCTCTATTTCTGGCAATATGTAATTCCAAAGATCAAGGGTTTTATGTGACCCTGGGGGGCTTTATAGCAAATATCACTATCAGTCCAAATGAAGGTGTCTTTGCCTTCATTTACCAATAAATTCAGCAGTCATTTTACTATAGCTAGCTGGCAGCTGCTAGTGAATTTGAATTTGCATGTATGCAATATATGTACGTATACAAGGATGTACTTTTTATAATAATATACAAGGGGAAATATCACTAATCGACTTGTATGAAGTATTACCACAATGATAGAAAAAAACTAGACCATGATCAATTCTTCCCTTTTTGTGAGCCATTGCATATCTGATGATGTCTCTTTGCCTTTCTTTTCTTTTTTAGTTCAATAAGAATAGCAATTACACATGCAGCAGTTGTTTGTATAGATACAAAAGTATCCAAATGGATGAGCACTTGGATACATGTATCCAGATACAAGGTATCCATGTATCTGGATACAAAAGTATCCTAGTGGATGGGAGGCTTAAGCAAGATAAAATGCAATATCTAATTCATGTGCTTCAAGCTAAGAAAGAAGAGCAGCAGAAATAGAATCACCTTCTACAATGATAAAATTTTCTTGGATTTGTTTATCACTATCAACAAATAAATGTAACTACAGATAACTGCTTCAAATTAGCACAATCTGTCACTTCATCTGCTTGTGCTTTGTTTGCTCCTAGTGATATTAGGCAGCATTGTTTGTGACTAGGCATTTTCAGATATGGACTAAGCAGTCATCAGCTTTTTGTAGTCATGAAGAGCTACCACCAGGATTCCAAGACTAGAATGGTTGCTTTCAGAGATTCTCCAACCTTTCCATGCACAACAGGCATAGGTAATTCAAATATGAAGGTGATAAAGTCTCTATTCGAGTGTGTTTGGTTTACGGAAAACAAGGTCTTTTATTTACAGGTCATCTATATTAATGTGCTTGTATGTACGTACGTACACGTCACGTACGTATATCTGTCACAGTTAAAAGGTCAATTGGTAATGCATATGCGTAATGCGCATACGCCGAAGCACTCGAGTTTTTATAGCTAGGGACTTGACTCAATAATGAATCTTGACGCTCTAAGAGTCCAATGTTACAAAAAGGTGAGGGGAGAAAGAAAGAAAAAATACAGGTCAAAGGTCAATAGCTACTGCGACTGCACCAAGCCTAGCCAGGCTGGCGAAGATAGAAACAAACAAGGGGCCGGAGATTGCAGTAAGCCTAGGCCACCAAAGAATGCAGTGCTGCAGCAAGCCAAGATAGCAAGCAAGAAAACTGCATAGGAAAAGCCTCACTGAAGGAAGAAGAGCACAAAGAAACCAGCATGTCAATCTCAAATGCTTGCCACAGATTTTCTGTGAGTGCAGGGAGAAATGATTATACAACAGATTGTGAAAACAAGGGTAATTTCATGGAACTAATCCAGTTCAGGGCCCAAACAGACGAGGTATTACATACACACCTACAAACAGCAGAAATGCTGTTTACACCTTGAAAACGAGATCTTCTTAGTAGTAGGTAGTGCAATCCAGAAAAAGATCATTGATGAAATAGAAGCTGCTAAGTAATTCACCATATTTGCAAGCTTTGTAATATACACCATCTTCAGACATGCTGTAGTGCAACCAACCACTTAACTTTAAACTGACAATTATTGATACCATACAAGGATAATTATAGATCTGGAGTAAGCTTTGTCTCTGGTAGTACATTTAAACTTCCATTTTGCAACAAAATCCCACTATTTAACACATCAAGATGAATGCAAGGGGAAGGAGATGGAGATGATGTCTGGTTCGGTTCAGGGGACCCTGATTTAGTTTGAGAAGGAACAGAAAACTACTACATGAATCTAATATAAGTTTCTCTAAGGTTTCAACCATGTACTGAGAGAAGTTTGACCACCAGATCTTTCATGATCAGGTGGTAAAGTGTAGTTAAACACAGGTTCAATAGTTTACAACTTCTCAGGTTCAACAGTGTACAGCTTCTCAAGTTCAACATTCTAGGAAAAAAATACAGCTTCCCGGGTACTACTTCTCAGGTTCAACATTCTAGGGGGAAAAAATCGAAGCATCTCATGTGTTTATTGAAAGATGGGCAGGGCCAACCAGTATGGTTAAATTACAATCACCACATATCATGTGAGCAGTCTCTTCCACATTCACAAGAAGCGAGCGGCTAACTAGCTAGCTAGCTGGCCTGCTAGCTTAGTTCATATTGGGAAATTGACGGTGAGTACAGCTATTTATTAGTTACTAGATCTACTCCGAACCAGTGGGGCTCTTAAAAATGAAAAAAAAATAAATCATTTCTCAGTTTATTGTATCCCTACATTACTGCCCAGAAGAAATTGTGGAAGTCACACTGAGTAGAAGTTGACAATCTCATTTATATCCCATTTGGGCCGGGGCTTACTTTGATGTCCCTGTATTTCACACATGGTTCAGTATTCCTTCCAAAAGTTAATCTTAGGGTATGCTAAAAGTTATACCAAAATTAGAGTGAGATATCAGTCAAAATGCTCTCAAAGCTGATGATGATCAGCTTATCATGCTGTAGGTAGGACTGGAGTATGTGTGAGCTATACAGCATAAGGTATCATACTCAAACTAAACATACAATGATCTTTTATGCTGTATAACTCAAAAGTAAGTCTATCCATAGATACTCCGTGAAACGCTTCCGGATATCCTTCTATGGCAAATTCAATCATTGTCTCACGCATGATGCAGACTAGTATGCACACCTACCATGGTAATAATAATACCTCCCTAAAGGAATTTGAGCTCTTTAGTACATCCTGCTGCATAAGACTGGTAAGTACTGCATGATATGCATGCAGTGAATGATTATAGCTATTCAACAAAATCCAGATTATTGAACTCAGAATTGAGTGATTCTACTGATGAGAGCCTGTATGAAGAGGAAGTAGATGGATGCTGATTTTGGTTACTAAGAAAGATATCAGTATAATTTTTTTAAAGCATGCGTAGCTTTCTATGTAGCCCACAGTCTCACCAAACCCTTTTCATCCTTTCTTCTCTTGCACACATCAATATATCTGAATTTTCAGGACATAATGAAGCATGATTCAAAACTAAAATGAGTTGGTTGATCACATCAATGGAAGTAAAATTTTCCTAAACTCATAATTAGCCATTTGTTTTAAGAATTTTATGTCCGACAAAAAATACTGTCCAAGTACCATCTTGATGGATGGAAAAGTGAGGTTGATACTTGGCACATTTCTTCTTCTTTCCCACTGTCAATCTTGACAAAATGAGTGATATCATCACTCACATGAGTCTGCCATTGCTGTAGCAGTGTGAGACAGTGATTGTACCAGGGAATTCCGTATATTATTCTGTGTTCGCACATCCATACGGAGTCTATGGTCTATCTAAGACTTTTAGGCCCCTTCATACAGCATACTAGATTGGCCATCAGCTCAGAAAGCCTGTGTATGCAGTGAAGTAATTGCCCTGCTGCACATGTACAGCAAGGCGTTAAATAATTGGTTGGGATTCATATATATGTCTGTGGCAGAAAACTATTAAAGTATGCACTTATTCGACACTTATCGTTAGCATGCCTTCTTGAAGCCATAATGCCAATAGCATAAAGAATGCTTGAATGCATGTATTTCTTGCTCCAAGGCTATCAGTTCAGTTAATTTGATCCTGCCAAATATAGATTGCATGTGCAATGCCAGTTTTACGTATTAAAATTAATGATCCTTACCAAGTTGGAAACTGAACGAGGTTGTGCACGACCAGACACTTTACAGGCTTATCACAGTGGGGCACTAACTCTATCACCTTTAGTTCTTTGCCTTTGATCCTTTAAATGTTATTAAAACCTTTGACATACCCTAGCATTTGTTTGTGCAAACTTTGAGTGGAAATATAAGGCCATTTGAGTGGTGGTATTTGAAATTTTAAGTCGACCTAAACAGATCCTTGAAGTTATAAGGTTGAAGAAGGACTCAGAGCTAGGTACCTAGTAACTTACTGGCATGTAGTGAAGAGCAGAGAGAGTTATTAGAGTTCAGTAGTGTCAGTTCTTTCATTTATTTACTGTTTAGGCAGATAAAAGGTTGTAAAATGCATGAAAATGAGGCAGCAGCCTTCACCCAACCAGCCTCTTGGTGTACACCCCTCACGAGAGCGCTGATCAGAAAAAGTGTTGGAACGACCACTGCTCAAAAAAATAAATAAATAAGGTTAGGGATGAAAGCAAGAAGCTATACTAGAAGATTGAGAATCTAAAATATCGATAGATGGATCGGTGAATCTAGAATCCTTGAGTTGAGCCAGCTAGCTGCTGAGTGCACATGGAAATATTATAAGCGCATCTGCATTATCAACTTCCAATAATTAAGCTGGCATAATATTGTGCCCTGTAGTGTCTCCTCAACAAGTTAGCTGGTAGATTTATTCACTCGCTGCAGGTTGAGTGGTTCGATCGTTGACTAAGTAGAAGAGAGAAAATCATCCAGCGACTTACCTGCTGGCTGTATTTCTGACCTGAAACTTATTCTGCATTTTGTAGTACACTCTAGATGATTCACGATAGCTTTTGTTAAGTCTAAGTGGGAGAAGTGGAATTTCACTTTTGTATTAATTAGTACTTGGAGAGAGCTACCACCGCTCTCTCTGATCATTGGACTTATCTTATCAGTAAGTAGTGAGTGGGCCCAAGTTACACTATACTGCTAGGTGTACTGCTATGTGTACATCTTTTGCGTATCTGCCTAAAATTCCTAGATAATGAGATCTAACCAGTCTATACTATGTCAAGGGCATTAGACTGTCAAAGCGAATTAGAATCCATATCTGGATATGAGTTGAATTCTGGATTCAATTCCTTGATTTCAATCCGGATAAGGCATTTATACATGGACTAATCTGGATTCTGATCCGGATAAAAGTGCCATATAAACGGGGCTTTAGAGGTATGCATAATGATTGTTGTTTTTTTTGTCAGAAGATCTCAGCAAAAGTATGGACATTACTGAGGATATGTAGAGTTGCATACCCATCTCTTGCTTCCTTGATCATGCCATTTACCTCAGGTGAATGTTTAGCAATATCACTCATTGCAGAGGCTGCTATTCTCTTTAGAGCAATTTCAGGTTCTTGTATACATAAAACCAGCAATGGTACAGCTCCAGCATCCACTACCGCCTGAGCAAGATCTGAAATGGTATAAAGAATCCAGTAATGTGACAAATAACATCTAATAAATCAAACCTCCATTATGTTTAGCCACATAACCAAGAGCCCAAGCTGCAGCTTCTTTAACTCCAGGGTCAAATTCTTCCAAGCATATCACGAGGGCATCCAATGCTCCACAGTCTACAACACTCTGAGCCAGCTCAGCAGAATGTTTTGCAACTGCTCGCAACACATATGCAGCAGCTTTTTTATAAAATCTCTAATTATTATAGAAAATAATTGTCAAAAATAGCAAAAGTTATCCTCACACATACATTTTGTTCTGCAAGTGAATACACCAATTGTGGCAAGATATCTCCTTTAACTACTGCTTCTGCCAAGTCATCATTGTAGCTAGCAAGACGTCCAAGGGCAATGGCAGCAGTCTGCTGAATGTTGGGAACGATATCCAATAAGAGTGGACGAAGTAGCTGCATCACACCAGCATTTTGAAGAGTCTCTATATTCTGTGGGCGTGATGCCAAGTCAGATACAGTCTGCACGAAGAATGCCCTAGATTTCTGGTATGATTCAAACACTAAAAAAAAAATCAGCCACATGATATATATTAAAGCTCTCTCTTTCTCTTCCCAGTCAAGAGAATTATACCTTGAAGTACTTGTCTCTGGCTCATTGCGATTATTTTACTGGAACGCTTGTAACCATGGAAACAGATATCACGTGATCACAGCTATGAAAGCTGGACTCTGGACTGTGGAATGGACCGTGTGGAATCATAGGTTTACGGGATTGGAAACGGATCACGTGCTCTCGTTAGCAACTAACAACCGAGGCGCGTTGACAGCTGAATGACATAGAACTTTTGTCAAAGTTGCTGTTCTGACAAGATCCGTGAGGTAAGACTTATGCCAATGATACTATAATACACTAGGGCATAGATTCACTGTATGAAATAAATTTCAGCTCAGATTTTCAAGTTTATTCCTACAAATACTACTGTAGTGGTTAATGGGACTGTAATCCCTCTCACGCTTGATGGAATCAATTGCTGTTGCCCATTTTCTGATCAAAAGGCATGTAAACTTTAGCTACATGGAATAGTAATGTTGGTTTTTGTATTAGCTGACATATATTGTCTCTAGCATTTGCAAGTGGTGTTAAAACTGTAATCCCTCTCCCAAGAAATAGATTAACAATATTGAAACTGTAGTAGTTATTTCAGGGAAAGGATACAACAGTAAATGGAATTAGTGCATTCGTTTTCTATACAATAGTCATCCTATGGAGATGGCAAGCTTACTATATTTCCCCCCTAATATCCATAGGGTCCACAGGACAGCTGACTGAGCCGAACTCTTGAGGTGGATGGTGTCAAAACCCAAAAGCTGGAAGTATTGCAATAATGTTGATGAGGGAGAACTGAGCAGAAACTGGCGGATAACTTTGGGGCAAAATTATCCAGCTATAATAATAATGAATTTATGTCTAATTTTAATACCAAAAGTCATTCTGGCCTTTCTTTCAAATCAATCACATAAAATTAATATATAATGAGCAATGATAGGTACTCATAGTTATAATTACAAGGAAAAAAAAATTTATGAATAATTAATAACTTCCTTCCTCAGACTCTCCAACTTCAACTCTCTGACTCTTCACTTCTTCAATACCTTCCCCTTAGCTTACTTGTACTATTCTGTGAGCTGTAGGGGCAGAATATCACTTTAACTGCCTTGAAAGGAGTGAATATTGATCTCTTTTCACAACGATTAATATAATTAATGCTGCATGCGCATCTGTCAACGCACCACGGTTGTGCAGTTCATTGGGCGTTTCCAATCCCGTAAAACCTCATATCTATGGTGGAATGGACCGTGTGGACTGGACCGTGGACTAAATCGATTTTTTTTTTGTATTTTTTGTATATAATTTTTAATTTTGCACTGGTACATGGTTTGGACATAACAACTAGCTTGAAAACTATGACTAGTTAGTTTCAAATATTCTGAGCTTGTGAAAATAGTGTCTTGTGGAATAGTTACTTTAAACATCAGTCTCAAGTATTCTTGGTGAATGATAGTTAACAATGGTATATTATCTTGTGGAATCCTTAGAGAATGTGTAATGAAATTTGCCTCTGCTGCTATTATGCAGTCTAAACGTAAATGGTAATGACAAGTTTGTTCTTGGCGTGGAGTCACTAAGGTCCCATTCATATCACGAAACTGACGCCTCTCTGACCTGGCCACTACTAAATCAAATGGAGGGGGTGGAATAGATGAATCCGATAACTGAACAGTGGTCTTGCACCCCTGACACATCCTAATATTTCCTTGAATAAATTTAACATAAAATGGATTAATGTTAGGAGGTATTGGCATACTGGAAGTGCTCAATTGTGGAGGTGTACAAACAATTGTTAAGGGTGGATTTGAAGATGACAGGGTAGGAAGTTGAGGAGTCAAAGATTGGTGTACTGACACACAAGCAGAGGCCAAAATATTGCATGCATTTGTTGAAGAAGTCACTGGTATATGACTCCCAGTAGAACCTTGTTTCTCAAAAACTGGCCTGGGAACACTAACCTCGGGACTAACAGCTAGATTATGTGACTTGGTACGACGAGGAACACCACCTTTCCTTCCTCTGCCTGATGGAAGTCCAGTCATTGCAAGAGAAGTAATATTTGGCTGTGCATTGGAACTATTGTACCAAGATAGAAAATCCGAAAGATTATTATCCATTTCTGCCACAGCTAATGAATGAGAACAGACTCCAGAAGAAGACCAATTCAAGCACCTGCTATCATAAATATATCGGCCTCCAAATTCATTCTTGACAAGGTGAGGCATCTGTGAAGATGTAGAAAGAACCATAATATCATCACCAGGGGCTGGTGTAATAGCATTTTTTGTAGCCAAGGGCTTCTCTGCCTTGTCCCACATGAATTGCAGGGTTGCCAGTGTTAGCTTAGATATATTGCTATCTTCTACTCTTTCTCTTCAGATCATTAACATCCTTTTGGTTACATAATTGAGGGACAGATAATCTACTTTTCAAAGTGGCCTTATCAAATCTTGCTATAATTTGGCGGCGCTGTTCTGGTCTCATTTTCCCCCACTCGACTGCAGATACTGTGTAATGACTATATTCTGGTAGCAATCGGTATTGACCTCTGGATGACAATGCTCTAATGACTTCTTCTCGCTGCTGCTTCACCAATACTCTCATCTTATCATTAAACTCTGGCCACTCAGATTCCTTAAAATTCACTTTTAATTTTAATACAGAATTTATACTCTCGGATGAATTTGTGGTAAAAATACTTGGTGGAAATCCCAAACCAGCTTTTTGCTTGATATCTTTGCGCATACAGAAGCAAACGGCTTGAGCTTTGTATCGCATAAAATAATCATAAAATTTAGGAGCCTCGGAACAAGTGTGCTTTGTTTCCCTTGCATTCCAGGTATGCTTACAATTTTTAAGGCGATCATTAAACTCCTCTTCAGATGCTGAATCAACTAGACCTTCATAGTAGGTACTTCCAGATCGTTTTCCAAATGTCTGCAACGAATTCATCTGCTATCTGACCAGATATTCCATACTGAGCAAGTTTTTCCAAAATGTTCTTCTTAAAATGTATGAAACATCTCAATTGTAATGCTGATGGAAAGCTGTGGCTGAATGCTTCAATTATAGCCTCTTGACCATCTGTGCCAAAAGCACGTATATTTCGTTAAATTCAACTAAAGAACTTCCAAAATAGCAAAATCCATCCTTTGATGGACAAGAACTGGTCCAAGAATGAGTGGATGCTTTTTACTACAAGTGTCTTGAGATGTTGGAGTGACGTAAAACTGACCCAAATTATGTTGGATCAGCTGTTAATATGCCAAAGTTTTTGTTCTGTGTCAAGAATCTCTCCATATCTTCCAATTGCCAATCAAAAAAAAAGGATACTCTGAGGGTCGGGTGCAGCTTTGACATCCCTTACAAACGCTTCCTGTGTTCCTTGTGCAAGCTTACACGATAGTATTACACTATATAAAACATTGTCATCTTTTTTGTGCTGCTCCCTTCGAAAATTGGAGATTTGCTGTCAATTTCGAGATAAGGATGACATTCCTCTGCCTCTACCTCACCACCTTCTTTCTGTGTAGCAAGAAAAATGACTTCTTTGGGCTTATTCCTTATAGACAGCTCCTTGTGGAATTTCTGTGCAGATTCAGAAATGCGAAAGAATGGAACATCAGATTTAGAATTCCCATGAGGCTTGATTTTTATTTCCATCTCAGGTCCGTCAAAATAATACTGTAACATACAGTACTTATTTTGAACCATTGTAGTATCTAAAAAGGAATTATTATTAGATCATAGCTTAGTAGAAAAACAAATCACCTATCACCCTGCTCTTAGGCAAGGAACTTTAGGGGGGAAAGCACCTGCTGAACAGCTAGCAAACAAGAAGTGGTGGTTAGTTTCTTGTACACCGGTCACTTAGATAAAATGCAGTCACCTTTTTTGATGTAATACAGATAGCCATAATAAAAATATGGTGTATGTATCTAGGATGACATCACTACAGGCTCTGAAATATGAGCTCAAGATAAGTGGGCAGAAATTGTTTGCCTGGACAAATTTTGATATTTGTATCATTCTATAGCAGAATGATTGTTCTATAACATTCATTAAAATAAAAAATTCCCATCAAGCAACTTCGAGCTGCCACAAGTTGTCTCATTTTAGATAGCCAATAAATAGTTATTGCACCCTTCAGTATTATGGAATACCATTATTACACCCTCCTCATGTGTAAATCATGGTATTCCATACTCTGAAAGGGTGTAATAAATAAGGAAAGGAAGGGTACAAAAGATTGGTCACACACATTGATTTTTATGTTGACCGAGGGACTCCTTAGCAATTTTATTAAAGTGACAGTCCCCTCTAGAAATCAATTAGTTTGCTTGGACTGTCACATACTGGCCAGACTGAAGCATAGTACATTATATAAGTATCAAGGTTGTGTATTAACCTATAATCATAGAACTTGCCTTGTATATCACAAATGATGCGATGAAAACGCTCATAAATTTTGTGGACAGAATTAGCAAAAAATAATTGTTACGATCAGCTCCAGCAGTGGCATACTAAAGAATTAGATGTAGTATAATGAAAGTAGGTTCGTTTTGTACCGGTAGACTTCCAAGAACCTAAATCATCTGCTTTAAGATCACCAAAGCCAACTGAGTCGATATCAATGAGAAAGACAGTATTTTTTACAATCCCTAATGGCTGCACTTTACACACACGAGAAAGATCCAGATCTTTTGATAAGCAAATGAACAGGATACCCACTGCCCATTTTATCAAAAATCGGAAGTTCTTTGTCTCCATCATAATATTCCAATTCAGCAACAGTACTACTTCCACTCTCACTATCACTGCTAGAAAAATCCTCTTCAAATTTCAATCTACAGTAATAAAAATAAAAATATCCCCGAATCATTGATATTGCAGATTTTACATACCTTTTCTTTGCCAAGCATAAGATTGACGGAGAAACCACATCCTAATCTGAATTGGAATCAGTCGCACAGTAAGATCTACATGAACAAAGAAGTGTTCTTTATGAGTTCATATTTTTTATGTACAAATGTAGGTCCCAATGTCATACAGAGATTCAGCTCTCTCCCCAACCTAAGCTAGCTGTGGTTGATACAAGAGATCAAAAAATAGCGAAACGCACCTTTTACATGGAGTCAGTTACGCCAGCAGGCCAATTTAATTGCACGACCGGAAGTGACTGCTAGAATATCTGGAAATGAGTTAATTATAGTCAGTCTAATCGCCAGTGGACGTAATTAATTACCACGTATTAGCGATGACGTCATAAATTGTAGTCGAAAAACAGAAATTGTGCTGGTGTTTTGTATGGACTGTAACTGCCTCTTAGAAGCCAAAGAAGCAATATGGAGAGCACTTTCTGCTAAAGATGAAACCTAGGTAAGTATTACTGCACAGTAAACATTGTTGCAAGCTATAAACAGGCAGAAAATTCAGCTATATGTTGCCTCTGTTGCTTGGCTAGTTTCATCACGTCATAGTGTTTCTTGCTAGAATTTTCGTTCCTAGCAGTGGACACTTCAGATTCTAGCTGGATCCTGTGTAGTATTGCTTGTATAATATACAGTAGCAATTTTGTGGATGTAAGTATTGCAAAATGCAAATGTCACACCCATTCATCTTGTCTTTCATTTAGTTCATGTTCTTCATCACTCTCTGTATTATCTCCTATCAATTCTTCGTTCTGTTTCTGAAGTCCATCAATGTTTACAGCTCCATCACTGCTTCAGGATGATTGAGACTGTTGTTATAGCTATTTAAACAGTTGACACACTTGCATCCTGGTCCACATTTGTATGCTTGTCAATTTTCAGCCACACCCATTGAAAACAAAATCCTGAACTCTTGCCATGTTTTCAGGAACGTCTAAGACACTTTGGACTTTTCCATCCAACCATTTCCAGCTATATAGGTAAATGTATGTGTGTCAGTGAGCTAGAAATCGAATCTTAATTACATTTCTCAAACAGCTAACTTACCTGGAAGATCAATGTCGTTGGAAGTTGCATGATGCCACATCTCTAATACACAGGGAGCGATTCCAGTGGAGCTTTAGAGCTTCGGTAGAGGGCATGGTCATGTCTGCTCACTCCCACACTGTTCTCCTGATGATAGTGCAAGTCATGGAGAGACTCTGATTTCATTGAATAAAAGAGGGTGATTGGTGAAGATTGCTGAAATCATGATAAATATACTCTAAAATATCCACAGCCAACAAGTTGGAGGGAAGGGGAGGCAGGATCTGCTGTCACTTGTCCTAGTGAACCACATAGTGTTTCATTATTGATGAAGGAGAAGAATGATAGAATGTAGAGAGAAAACTGGTATTCTCGATCCCATGAAAAAGGAGTACAGACATTAAGTGTGGTAGTAGCTCTTCTGTGATAGTGTTCAAAGAGAGATAAGGGCATTCTGATTCAGGAACCTATAGCATCTTTAGGATGAAAATCTTACTCCCAGGAAACATAATAGTATCAAACGTATGTGATACACATCTGTACCTATCAAGAGAGAATATCAACTTTATCTGGGGTTGGCCTGGGGTATTAAAAGATTGGTGGTGCTGTATGTCAGTTTTTTACAGTTCTGAATACAATAAATTGTTTCTGTTCGTAGCTACCTGCTTGGTTGGGCAGCCATCAAGGATGGAAATTTTTAATGTTAGCTAAGGGTTTTCCTTTTGATTTGCTTCATGGAAGCCTGGCAGAGGTATCCGTGTCTGAAAGTGTCCCATGATGATTAATAGTCAATCAATATTTTTAAGTGTGTATCTGAATGATCACTGCTTACAGAGTGACATGGTCCATGGGCAAGGGTTGTCATTGCTATAGTGTGTGTATAGCTATAGTAAAAGATTTGGATGGACTACTGCTAGCTAATAGCTAATACCAACACACCATTCTTATTCAGTAGGCCATTATATTCAATGAACAGTATAGCTTCAAGCTATGAGTAGCATTCAAAGGCTCTATAAAGCAAAGGCTGTATTACAAACATGCACTAATGGACAGTTAATTTTATTACGCATAACATGCCACTTATAATAGGAGGAGCTCTACATACCTTCGAAATAGTGGCAGGAAGTGTGAAATACAAATGTCACAGCCCACAACACGATTGATTATCACAATATCAAAGACCACAAAAATGTAGCAGCTGCTTCGCGCGTGCAGCTGCATTTGCTATTAAAATTATAGTGGAGTTAGTACCGTGCAAGGTGCAGCTACAGGCAGCTTTATGCCTTCTGTAAAGGGAAAATCTCGGCACTACAACTAAAGGAAGTGAATTTGACCACAAACACTCTCTCCGGATACTTCCGTAAACTGGTGAGTGATAAAAGTGCGTGTCTGTGCAATTAAAGTTGTATTAGCCCTATGGGCCTCGCCGACGCTGGCGATTAGACTGTAGTGTTAGACATACCTTGGCATGAGCTACGTTCATACACTAACCATGCATATCTTTTTCATCACTCACAGATTTACTAAAACGACACTACAGCCCCTGAAGTTGGATCCACTTATTCGTACTCTTGCAGAGGACCTTCCATGATCGCTACCGACCAGCGTTCCTGACCATTTATTTGGTATTTGGATAGATCTTTTATATGCAAAAGTTAATATCATTTTGCATAAACAGTGCATGCGCGCGCTACAAGTGTTTGAAATGCGCGAAAATCAGCAGCCAGTCCAGTACAGCTGCTCTGCTGAAACAGCCACTTGTAATTGTCTATACATACAAGAAAGTAACAATATTAAACTATAATATTAAATCCAGAAACAGCAGGAAACCGAAGGTGTGTTACAGATTGTCTCATCTAGTCTGATGTACCACGAGGAGAGACCCTGCTCCAATCGTCTTCTGTGCAAAGAACAAACACAAGTTCAATATACCCACCCTATAATGGAAGAACATAGAAATTTCTACACAGGCATTGAATTAACACACACTATCAGTGGAAATGCATAGTCTGTTCCACTGCAATAAAAGGCTCAAACTATTCAAACTTTCGAACGTGCTCTGAACCCGACACACGCAGATTTAATTTAAAAAGATCCATCACTTCTAGTGATAAAGTATCCATGGCATGTTACAGATATAATCTCATGGTACTAAAAATAATGAAAAATAATCCAATCGTGATTTTCAAACCACACTACTGTCGATTCAGACCCACCCTACCCATGAAAATCACTCGAGAAAATGAACCCATTGAAATAGCCTTCAAATTAACAATAATTACTATAGTTCAAGAGCTGCTAGATAACCATGCACTTACACTTGTCGGTGCATATGAGAGCTTCCTAAAGCAGCTGGACTTGCTTCTTCCTATGATCACATATCAAAATCATCCAAAAAAAATAGGGTCATACTCGTAGAATAATTAAGAATCCACTTCTATAAGGCCAGATATGAAGAAACCACTCTATTCACTAATAGTTTTCCCCCGAAGACTGGACACCAGAATAAGTAATGACAGAGGGAATGTTTCTTATTAATACCAAACCTCTACACAGTCCAACTATGGTGATTTTCATCTTACCATTTTCATCTTACCTTATTTCGACAAAGGCAGCCAGGAAGTTCATTGGCTATTTGACAATCCCGGGAAACAGGCTGAGAATCCAAGTCTTCGAGCAGGCTAGGCATGATACCTGTATGCTGACACTTGATAATGACACAAATACCTACAAAGTGGAAAGAGTTACTCAAATGTAGAAATGCAAAAGAAAAGTTATAACTTTTCTATCGGCTTATATAGTTGATATAGAGGTGACCACAAATGGTGTACTAGAGATCCGGAACACAATATTCCAACCACTATTCAAACTCTATTCGCTTCTACTGGCTGTGATTGCATATCGTTCTTTTCTGAGATAGGGAAGTCACTATTTTATCGAGTATTCTTTGAACAAGCAAGATTTATCTTAGGTCATCAAAAGGATTCATTTGCCACACATCTCACACATATCAACTTACATGAACTAGCAAATAGCAGTCTGCTAGCATTCATCAGGTTAGTTGGATCCACCTATTTCAAGAAGCACAATAATATTAATGCCTTTGGAGGTGAAACTCCCAAATCAGTCTTCAATCGTTTCAGTGGAGCAACTTCATTCCTCGAACAGCATCGCCAGTGATTAGACCATCTTTTTGTGACACAATTTTGGGACAGAATTTCCTTTGAAAATGAGCTGATCTCATCACTCGAAGTAATTCAATATCACTGGCAGAGAAGTTGCTGGATTCTTCATATGTGGAGACAAGGTGAAAGCAGCCACACACTACTTGCGAGCCTACATGGACATGGGTGGGTAAGGGAAGAAGATGGGAGACTAAGAATACACTAAGAAAATCAAATGAATGTGAAGAAAAGAGTTCAATTATCGAGAAAGGGGTGCAGTTGCAAGACAGGCTGTAATAGTGCCAGGTAGGATGATAAAGTGTGTGGTGCAGGATATCAGTGTACCAACTGCTGTAATACCAATCGAAATGGAGATAGATGACTACGATGAAGAAAGAACAATTGAAATGGACTATGATGAAGAAAGAATGGAAGATGATGACTATGATATTTTAGAGGATGATGTAGAAAACATGATGGAAGCATTTTTGGGTCTCATTATATTACCCTCTACTATGATGATTGATACAGACCAAGAATAGACTCACAACCTAACCTTACCCCCCTTTCTCTTGAATTTCATATCCCATTCATCCTTAATTTTTTAATGGTTCGAAAGTAACACTGATAGTACCGTAGTCACTGTAATTCAAGCGCCAGAAAATAATAATTCCATGTAGGCGTGGCGCTTAGCTTATGGCTTAAAAAATGCACTTCCTCTGGGCGTGGCGCTTAAATTACAGTGGCGCTTAGTTAATTGTAGCTTATCTGGACTGCAAAAAGTGGAGATGGCTGCTAGCAGTGCCAATCACTTTCAGCTGTCATTCAGCAGTGTTGTGAGGGGATTTCACGTGTATCAGGCAGTTTGGACCCCAGTGCTCAATGCTGAATACCTAACACAGCAAGAACATGGCAAAAAAGCTCTTGATGGAAGTCTGCTTGGACGATATCACCTCTTAAAAAAGCTGCTTCAATAATGACCACGTGGGTTGCATTTATTTAAGCGCCGCCTAAAAATAATACAGGAAGAGGTGTGGCGCTTTTCTAACAACTAATTAAATGTGATTAGTTGCTAGCTGGCGCTTAAATTATAGTGGCGCTTGAATTACAGTGACTACGGTATCTCAAAATACTTATCATTACTTACACAATTAGATTTACCTTTCAACCAAGTATTGCAAAATTTCTGGGGAAAAATAATGGTCAGGAACGCTAATCTAGAGCAACTTTCAAAGGTCCTCTGGCAAAGGGTAGTTTCAGTATTGAAGCCTAATTCCCCACTTTTGCTATAAGAAGTAGACTGTACTGGTTCACTCCACCTTAGAAGCTCCCTTTTACATCCTTACCATTGTTAGGAGACTCTCACTAGTACGCTTCTCTGGCTACACCAGGCTAAACACAAGGGCGATTTGAACAGCTGTGGCTGGAATGATGTAATTAAAACGTGATCAAATCATACTGCGGTTTTATGGAATCTTGCAAAAATTAATCGTCCGTAAACCGACTACTACGCATGCGCAGAACTTAAAATTTTGAAATTGCACTCAGATTTGGAAAGAACTTTAGAGAAGTAAGGTTTGAAGAGCTAGCTAGTGACTGTTGTAGTATAGTTTTAACCTATTAGCGTGCCATTCACCTTCTCCGGTGAGATTTTCGAGGCTCAAAGTTGAGCATGCGCACTCAGCATTTTGCAAGATTCCATAAAACCGCTGTAGCTACTACTGCGGTTTTATGGAATCTTGCAAAAATTAATCGTCAGGCGTCATCCGTAAACCGACTACTACGCATGCGCACAACCTAATAATTTGCACTCAGGTTTGGATAGAGCTTTAGAGAAGTATTAAGCTTTGAAGAGCTAGCTAGTGACTGTTCTAGTATAGTTCTAACCTATTAGCATGCCATTCACCTTCTCCAGTGAGATTTGCGAGGCTCAAAGTTGAGCATGCGCACTCAGCATTTTGCAAGATTCCATAAAACCGCAAACCATAGATATGAGGTTTTACGGGATTGGAAACGCCCAATGAACTGCACAACCGTGGCGCGTTGACAGATGCGCACGCACATGCAGCATTAATTATATTAATCGTTGTGAAAAGAGATCAATATTCACTCCTTTCAAAGCAGTTAAAGTGATATTCTGCCCCTACAGCTCACAGAATAGTACAAGTAAGCTAAGGGGAAGGTATTGAAGAAGTGAAGAGTCAGAGAGTTGAAGTTGGAGAGTCTGAGGAAGGAAGTTATTAATTATTCATAACTTTTTTCCTTGTAATTATAACTATGAGTACCTATCATTGCTCATTATACGTTAATTTTATGTGATTGATTTGAAAGAAAGGCCAGAATGACATTTGGTATTATTATAGCTAGATAATTTTGCCCCAAAGTTATCCGCCAGTTTCTGCTCAGTTCTCCCTCATCAACATTATTGCAATACTTCCAGCTTTTGGCTGTTGGGTTTTGACACCATCCACCTCAAGAATTCGGCTCAGTCAGCTGTCCTGTGGACCCTATGGATATTAGGGGGGAAATATAGTAAGCTTGCCATCTCCATAGGATGACTATTGTATAGAAAACGAATGCACCAATTCCATTTACTCTTCTATCCTTTCCCTGAAATAACTAATAGTTTCAATATTGTTAATCTATTTCTTGGGAGAGGGATTACAGTTTTAACACCACTTGCAAATGCTAGAGACAATATATGTCAGCTAATACAAAAACCAACATTACTATTCCATGTAGCTAAAGTTTACATGCCTTTTGATCACAAAATGGGCTACAGCAATCGATTCCATCAAGCGTGAGAGGGATTACAGTCCCATTAACCACTACAGTAGTATTTGTAGGAATAAACTTGAAAATCTGAGCTGAAATTTATTTCATACAGTAAATCTATGCCCTAGTGTATTATAGTATCATTGGCATAAGTCTTACCTCACGGATCTTGTCAGAACAGCAACTTTGACAAAAGTGCTGTCATTCAGCTGTCAACGCGCCGCCTCGGTTGTTAGTTGCTAACGAGAGCACGTGCCGTAAACCTCTTATATCTTTTTTTTTTTTTTTTACAACAGCAAAATAAGAATGTCGACATGTCCTCCATATAACTAATACATTTTTTTTTCTATGCGCAAACACCGCGAGAGCGCCACGCGCATGCTCGAAAATTGTCTTGGTTACATCGACCGACAGTCAGTGCTTAGCTATTATGATGAGTAGAGTAACTCTTCAAGTACTTCCTACTCCAGGCCAAGTTCAAGTAAGCTATAGCTAGGATTCTAGTTACCTAATGCAGTTAGAAAATAGCGTTCACACTATGATTATATGCTATGTAATAGAATGAGTTCACCTAGTCTGGCACAGCACTGCCCACCGACTTGAGTAGGTGGTCTGGTGACATACAATACAACGAGTTGTGCCGGCGGATTCTAATGCGCACACGCGTTACTAACAGGAAGTGTCGTAGGAAGCGGTATTATAATCAGCCAGTGACACCACAGTTGTCATAGTTATTCTTAATTTAATTGGCATGCATGGCGCGATGGCAGGTAGTCTGGCGTAGCCAGCCCCAGGCACTTCCGGAACTCCAGCGCAAGGGTCTGGTAACACACAATACAGTGAATTGCAATAGCGTTGAGAAATTCCGTCAAGCGTGACGACCTCTTACAGTCAATTGCAGCTCCGTTCGAATTTCCGTCGGAAGCGTATGGTTTGTGCGTGCCATACAAATTTAGGCCTATCAACACTTCTATTTATGGCACGCACAAACCATATGCTTCATACGGAATGGAGCTGCAATTGACTGTAAGAGGTCATCACGCTTGACGGAATTTCTCAACGCTATTGCAATTCACTGTACTTCGACTTGTTCCCGTTTAGCAGAAATCCTGCTAAAACGATGAATATCATTAACTGACACGTTATGACGTTTAATGACGTGAGGTAGCTATAACAACCATAATTATTACGGGATCGAGAGACCATTTTTTTTTCTTCGCGCGAGGTGTTGCTATGACAATTAAACAAGACAACGTCATTTTACGACACTAAAACGTCATATTACGTAAATAAAAAATTTAGGCCGGGAACAAGTCGAAGTACTGTGTGTTACCAGACCCTTACGCTGGAGTTCCGGAAGTGCTTGGGGCTGGCTGCGCCAGACTAGATAGCAGGTACAATTTTAGCGCGCGAACTTACAGGAAAAGGCGCCAAGTGTTTGCGTAATTTTACGTCGTTAAAGGTCATTTAATGATATTCATTGATTTAGCAGTTTTCCTGCTAAACGGCACAACTCGTTGTATTGTATGTCACCAGACCACTAGACCACTACTCAAGTCGGTGGGCGGTGCTATGCCAGACTAGAGTTCACCTACAGAGTAAAAATTATTAATCCATCGAAGAAAAGTGATGTGATGGTTCGTGAACTACACCACTTCCACTCCAAGTTTACATCTCTAGTAAATTTACATGCAAAATTAGTTGAAGAGTTCAACGATAGTGTACCAGATTCTTTAACATTTGGGGTTGGATACTATGAAGGTCAAAGATACTGCAAAATGGTTATTGCTACTCAGGAAGACATTAATGCAATGTATAGGAAGTACCCAAGTGGTGACATTACCTTATGGTGTGATGGGAAAAGTGAAGACAATGGAAAAGGGGAAAGGAAGAGAGAAACATCTAAATATAATGAAAGGGAGATTGAAGTAGATGAAATCTACAGGGAATTGGAAGCTAAGCATTCAGAAAAATTTGAAGTCCCTAAGCTTCGCTTGTGGGCTAGGATGATTTCCTCAAATCTCCATGACAGTATTGATGATCCACCAAAAATTCCAGTGTTTGGTGGGTCTAAGCCAAAGAGACCACGGCAAGATTTATCGAATGCTTTGAGTGGTGCTGCCATAGCCCTAACCCAAGCCCTAAATCATAAAAAAGGCACTGATTCTGATGAGCAGTCCACAAGTATTTCCACCACTACAACCATGCAGATGCAAGTGGACTTGAGGATGAAGAATTTGGAACAGCTGAAATTCATCAAGCAATTATATGATGATAGGGTACTGACAGAAGCTGAGTTTACTGAACAGAAAGAAAACGTACTGAGTGCTATAAGAAAATTGTAGATAGCTATACATACAGACTGTATAATATATTCATATCATGTCAACTCAGATTAATTCATGCAGTTGTTAGTATCCACAGTGTGAAACCCATGACTGTGTATCTTGTTCAGTTATTGAGGCGAATGCAGTAAGCATGACCGTCTCAACATCACTTGTGGATTCTTCCAAAGCTTGCATTGTGGTCTTTACTTTGGAGAATGCCAACTCAATGGGATTGAAGTCTGGGGAATAAGGTGGCAAAAAGTGCACCATTGCACCAACATCTTCAATTACTTTACAAATTTCAGGAACATGATGGATGGTACAATTATCCATGATAACCACACTGTTAGGATTTGTCCCATTAAATGGCTGTAGGTGTGGAATAAGATGCCTTTCTGTCCATTGACAGTGCTAGTCGTAACAAAAACCCCTTGATTGACATCATAGCTATGGCAGATACACGCTAATGTATCTGCCATAGATATGATGGCATCAAGTTCCAAAACTTGGTCAGAAGTTTGTTCAAGGATCATAGTTTTGATCTATACAGAAAAAAAATTTTGTTCAATATATTGACCTGTGATATAAAATTACCTATTGTGACAATAATGTTCACGCGCGTTTAGTTAGGCGGATTTTCCTAAAACGGGTCACAAATAAGTTTTATGCCACTTTTGGCAAGAAAAAAGCTCCCCACGTAACGAACATTCTTACATGGGTGGAGTGTTATAGTGCATTGGTCTCCGTTTTATCATCAGCCTACCCTCAATACGTCCCGGAATTTATGTCATACATGTCATTCATTATAAAGTGCAACAAGCAATTTGAAGGCCTTGGCTGGTGTAAGTATGATAGGGCATACAGGCGTCATGCAGCTGCCACCAAGAGCTTATGTTGGTCTAAGCCCGATACCACCCTATTAAATTTTCTCACATTAGCTGGTAGAGCAAAGAAACAACCGTCATGCGATTATTCCTTTAGCTCAAATCATGACTTGACACACTACCCAGAAGCCTTTTTCCAGAACCCATTGGGATCTCTGACTTATTGTGTAGATCTAATAAATGCTTTGTGGTCTGTGCTTCAATACTTCAATACTTAGTCTAAAGTGTTGTCTAAATAGCTACTATGGAGAGTCCCAGAGAGAAATCAAACATTTTCTTTTTTTTTGGTCTCATATAAAATATGAATGGATCATACAAATAATATTTGGAGGGTGTGCTGGATTCTGGTAACCATAACATCATTGTGGAGACACTGGATGAGATCATGCTGGATCAAAGAGATGTGGGCAATGATGCATGCATAATAAAACAGAGGAAACAGACAGCAGCCCCTGAAATTCAATTGCCATCAATTGGAATGTAAAAAGGATGACCGTGTATTAAAACTTGCCACCACAATCCAACAAGGATCAATATAAGCGTGCCTATGAGGGATTGAGGGTGACTGCTGATAGGTTACCATAACATTAGGTTCTGGACTGGACATTTCACCTCCATAGGCATGAAAAAATGGATTGTGCATGATTGTTTATAAACGCATACGTAGATAGACTCTTACAATGAGCAACACAATGATATAATACAAAGGAGCCAATAGCACTCTCATAAAATGACTGAACAACAGTTAATCAATGTTCTCCTACAACCAAGTTTCGATGCACGATACTTCACCCTCAAGCTCATTCCACACCTTCTGAAATAGTTTAAGTCAATGTTAGTGATGACAGTTTAACAAGGACGTACCTGGTATACGTAGTATACGTAGTAGATAGCAGACTGTTAATGAATATAGATTCAACGACTCTACATCTATGGACTGAAAAAAAGTTTTCCACTGTTCAAGTGCATGTTCGGGACAGTATATGACATGTGTGGAATAGAAATATGTTCTTAGTCTCAGAATCACCCATTTCACATCAATCAAAGTGTTTGGACAGAGAAAGAGCTTAGGAAGGACATGCCTGGAAGGGATTTGGACTGAAACATTGTTAGAGTGATGCTGGAGATAATTCATGGAGGCCACACCATAGGATGACTAAGCTATCAAAAATAGCAATGCTAGAGACAATTTATAGAGGGCATACCCTGTGCAGTAGCAGAGCCAGAGAATGAAAAATAGAAACCTGTATGAGTAAAACAAGTCTTAGTTTGTACTTGGTTGGAGATAATTAATGGAGGGAATACCTCATTTTAAAAGGTAGAATATACGGATGTGTCCTTAGTCCAGTAGCACTTACGATAGAGCCAGATGATGACTAAGAAATAGAAATAATATGTACAATAAAAATAGCACTCGTTAGAGTGATGCTGGAGACAATTCATGGAGGGAATACCTCGTTTTAAAAGGTGGAATATATCGATGTGTCTTTAGTCCGGTAGCACTTACGATAGAGCCAGAGAAATAGAAATCTGCACAATAAAAAATTGCACTTGTTAGAGTGTTGCTGGAGACAATTTATGGATTTTAAAAGGTGGAATATACCGATATGTCCTTAGTCCGGTAGCACTTACAATAGAGCCAGAGGATGACTAAGAAATAGAAATCTGTACAATAAAAAATAGGATTAGTTTGCACTTGTTAGAGTGATGCTGGAGACAATTTATGGAGGGAATACCTTGTTTTCAAAGGTGGAATACACCGATGTGTCCTTAGTCCGGTAGCACTTACGATAGAGCCAGAGGATGACTAAGAAATAAAAAATATGTACAATAAAAAATAGGATTAGTTTGCACTTGTTAGAGTGATGCTGGAGACAATTTATTGAGGGTATACCTCGTTTTAAAGGGTGGAATGTACCGATGTGTCCTTAGTCTGGTAGCACTTACGATAGAGCCAGAGGATGACTAAGAAATAGAAATATGTACAATAAAAAATAGGATTAATTTGCACTTGTTAGAGTGATGCTGGAGACAATTTATGGAGGGTATACCTCATTTTAAAGGGTGGAATGTACCGATGTGTCCTTAGTCCGGTAGTACTTACGACAGAGCCAGAGGATGACTAAGGAAGTACAATAAAAGATAAGATTAATTTGCACTTGTTAGAGTGATGCTGGAGACAATTTATGAAGGGTATACCTCATTTTAAAAGGTGGAATGTACCGATGTGTCCTTAGTCCGGTAGCACTTACGATAGAGCCAGAGAAATAGAAATCTGCACAATAAAAAATTTGGAGGGAATACCTCGTTTTAAAAGACCGATGTGTCCTTAGTCCGGTAGCACTAATGACAGAGCCAGAGGATGACTAAGGAATAGAAATATGTACAATAAAAGATAGGATTAGTTTGCACTTGTTAGAGTGATGCTGGAGACAATTTATGGAGGGAATACCTTGTTTCAAAAGGTGGAATATATTGATCTGTCTTTAGTCCGGTAGCACTTATGACAGAGGCAGAGGATGACTAAGAAATTAAGTACGATTAGTTTGCACTTATTAGTGATGCTTGTGAGGCCATACCAAGGTGAAATATAACGTATCCTTAATTAATCCAGTATCACTTACAACAGAGCTGACTAAACCTGTACAACTGAAACTGTTATAGTAATATATCCCAACCGAGCTGGTCATTTAGTGATGCTGGAATTTGATAATTTCGTCCTCAGTCCATTCTGACAGCTAGCTACCCATGCAGCTAAAACCTACTTACAGAGCATCCTCCAGTATTACTAGCTCCTCTAGTATAGTAGTCTAGTATAGTAATAGCTAGAATTTAGTGTTGATGGGGTTATACCTCAGGACGAGGACGGAGTTAATGTGTCCTTGGTAGTGTGTCTATGGTTCAGTGTGTCCGTTTCTGATACATTTAATACCTGTGTATAGCAGAAAAATCATTCGTGCAGACAAAAGAAATAAAACAGTGGAGTGAGAACAATGTTTTAGCTGAATGCTGTCCAAAGTTTAGCTAGATTATAGCATTAGGAACGGTGATCCAGAGTAAACTTCAAGGGTACCCTGCAACAGTCTTCGTATAGGTACTCCCAAACTTCAGGTTATAAATCCAGAACGGTGCTACCTGTAGAGATAGAACAAATTATTATGTTTAGCTATTGTTTTTTACTATACTTTCAAGCAACATCAGTGCTTATGTGGAAGAAATGTAAGAGATATGGCCGTGTAAAATGAGAGTAGATTTCTTTGCTTTTTAATTCATTTTTAATTTTTTGATTTAGCAACTTCCGGTCGTGCAATTAAATTGGCCTACTGCGCAGTCGTTACGCCAGCGGAACCGGAAGTCATAGGGCCCCATACAATTTTATTTGCACCGGAAGTTCTTTATTTGGAATATTTTCCTGTTTAGTTAACTTATAATTCCTGCTATAACTCTTACACTTTATACGTGTAGTAAGTAAAACACTTCACACAAACAGATCACACATAGACCTATCTAACTATGTGAAAAAGTTGTTACTTCCAGATACACGAAGTCACGATCACTTGGAAACAAGTGCCTTGACGGTAGAGGTGCAACTGGATTTTCTGGAAGTGGCCACGACTTAAATTCTGCACTATCTTTGAGACCATGAACTGAAGTTACACTCACACAAAATACATTTTGTTCCCAACGGTAGAAAGCGCGCTACACACGCTACAATTTCAGCTGTTATCAATCAAGCAGGGCCGTAGGAACCGCAGCGACCGCAGCGGCTATAGCCGCTCCACTTTTTTCATAGTCTGGCGGCGCCGACCCTTTACCTCCTTTTTCTTTTTTCATTTAATTTCGCATGCGCGCGCATGAGTCTCAGCTTCTTGCAGCTGATTCCAACAATGGCTATGAATGCCGTGCTTCCAACTCCAGAGGTTGGCGAAAATCCACATCAGCCATCAGATTTCAATTTCCCAAAAAGAGAATTCGGAAAATCAACGATAGTAAAGCGTTCATTCCAAGCAAGCTGGTTTAAGCAACATAATTGGTTGCATTATGATGAAGAGAGAGATATTGCATTTTGTCATACCTGTATGAAAGCTTATAAAGAGAAGAAACTGAGGAGTGGCAATCTTGACCCTTCATTTGTCTCAAAAGGATTTTCCAACTGGAAAGATGCTAGTATCAAAATGAGAGCCCATGAGAAATCCAAATGCCATTCCGAATCGGTATTAAAGATTATCACTTTGCCAAGTACCACTCACAATGTTGGAGAAATCCTGTCATCCCAACTTAAGCTGGAAAAGTTAGAAAGGAGACATTGCTTCTTAAAATTTTTATCAAATATACGATATTTAGCTCGCCAAGGTATGGCTTTGAGAGGGGATGGAAGTGAGATTGATTCAAATTTTAATCAGTTATTGAGACTAAGAGGTGAAGATAATCCTAAAGTGCTTGAATGGATGACCAAGAGGAAGAGTAATAAATACACATCTGCTGAAATTCAGAATGAAGTGTTGAAAGTAATGGCTATACAATTACTTGAAACAGTGGCAAAGAATATTCAGAGTTCATCATTTTATACAGTGATGGTGGATGAAACAACTGATTGTGCTAATCATGAGCAAGTGGTTATATGTTTAAGGTGGGTGGATGACTGTTTTGATGTTCATGAGGATTTTATTGGTGTTTATGCTGTTGAGAATATATGCTCAGACACTTTAGTTCAAGTAATAAAAGATGTTCTACTAAGAATGAATTTGGCACTGAGCAAAATGAGAGGGCAGTGCTATGACGGAGCCTCAGCCATGGCTGGTTCTAAATCTGGAGTGGCCAAAAAGCTTAGTGATGACGAACCAAAAGCCATTTATACACATTGTTATGGCCATGCCTTAAACCTTGCTTGCTCTGATGCCATAAAGCAGATAAAAATATTAAAGGATGCATTGGACATAACATATGAAGTGACCAAATTGATCAAAATGTCACCACGAAGAGAGTATTTTTCAACGACTGAAACAAACTATGGCACCAGATTCTCCTGGCATGCGATTGCTTTGTCCAACTAGATGGACTGTGAAGGCTGATTCTCTGAAAAGTGTGCTTGATAACTATGAAACCCTCATGGAGACATGGAATGAATCAGTGGAAGTTTTAAAGGATACTGAAATGAAGGCACGAGTTCTTGGTGTTTTATCTCAAATGAAAAGATTTGACTATTTTTTTGGTGTATTACTTGGAGAAGTCATCTTAAGTCACAGTGATAATCTTAGCCGAACTCTGCAGAAAAGAGATATTTCAGCTGCCGAAGGACAAGAAATTGCTGAGCTAACAGTAAAAACTCTTGAATCTATTCGATCTGACATTAAATTTGAATTATTTTGGAAAAAAGCAGAGCTAATGGCCTCAAAATTAGATATTTCTGAACCTTCTCTACCACGTCAGAGGAAAGTACCTAGGAGATTTGAAAGTGGCAGTGCTCAAGCAGAGTTTCCTGATTCTCCCATCAGTCATTATCGAAAGATATATTATGAAGCATTGGATTTAATAATTAATTGTATAAGAAAGAGGTTTGATCAGCCTGGTTATAAAGTATATCGACAGGTACAAGATCTCCTCCTCAAAGCAGCAAGAAATGATGACTACACCTCTGAATTTGACTTTGCCACCAACTTCTATGGTTCTGATTTCCATTCTCCAGCATTGAAAGTTCAACTTCAGGTATTTTCTGAAAAGTTTAATGATAAAGTACAACCAACATTAGGAGATATTTTTACTATAATGAAGAATCTCTCCTCTGCTGAGAAAGAATTACTCTCCGAGGTTAGTGTTGTGACTAAATTGGTGCTAGTCATGCCAGCCACTAATGCCATAAGTGAACGCTCATTCAGTGCTTTACGTAGAGTCAAAACTTACCTCAGAAGTACCATGAACCAGGATCGTCTCAATCATTTGATGGTCCTGCACATTCATAAAAATATGACTGATAATTTAATTCTAACTTCAGTAGCTAATCAATTTGTTGCCAATTCTGAACATAGATTGGCAATATTTGGAAAATTTCACGAAAGTGACCTTATACCATGAAACAGTTAGTCCACTTACACGTTTTCTCATACATTCATTGAAGATAACTAGACCTGGTTTCTTTTAGTGGGCGTGGTCTTCAAAAATTCCACACGCGCATTAATTTTCTAATGGCCTCACCACTTTTTGAAACAGTGCTACGGGCCTGTCAAGGCGGTAGACTAGACATGCGTCTCTATCTTTTTTGTATGAACATCCATACCTGACCACAAGGTAATCAGTTGTTGATAATGAATTATTAAAAGAGTCATTATGAGTAGAGATACAAGGCAAATATGTAATAGCTATCACAGCCACACAAGACAATAGGTATGTGAGCCAGCTTGGGAGTATGCCCTGTCTCTCCAGAGTTGCCTCTTGATGCAGCCATCTGCGCTGCCGGCCCTGTAGGGTGGATATCAATAAAGTTATGAATATGCCAACACATACCCGAAGGGCTCATTGGGTTAGAAATGCTAAGTACCAGGGTGTGAAGACACTTCATTTGTAGCCACAAAAATGAATCCACAAAGCATAGCTAGAGCTATACAGAGCAATAGATGTACCTTCACCAACTCCCATGTGCAAGTCAAACTATCATAATTATGGTGTATAACACCAATATACAGTTGGTATTTATACATTTAATTGGAACTGCATATGACAAGAAATATGCCACTGGCTTTGCTAATGTATCACCGACAGCCCATTTTCTAAAATTTAGAAAGCCAAAATCAAACAAACAAACAACATTCTGAATGGTTGGAGGATATACAACAAAACACCTGGCTACACCCTCAGATGACATTGGCAAAGAACATGTTGACTTGTGGCAACAAGCCGACCAAATTCTATGATTCTGGAACCACTAGTTAATCATGGGTGGGAAGTAAAGCTTAACATTGTAAGGGTTCACTAGCCTCTTGCTGGGTGTTGTCATCAGAGGGGGATAGAGATTGTCACAATTCTGGCACTGGCACTCTTCGCCACACTGGGTCTGTTTCCTGAGGCAGCTGCAGCGTCTGGTGGAGCAGCCTGTGATGCACTTGTAACCACTCAGAAGAAATCATGGACATGATATTTGGAGAAGAGGACAATCAAGGTAATCTGGAGTTGGATGCAAATGAGTTCAATTAGTGTGAAACAGAGCTAGCTAATGGTGGACACGTGCAAACAAATTTTCTGTTTTCTCCTAGGTTATGAAACTTGGTAGTTACAGTCTTTACTCACACCTCCGTTGTAATATCCAATTTAGAGTTGTTCTGTCCAGCCAATGCTGCATAGCATCCTCTTCTGTTCGATCATCTTTGTTTCTAATTGTAGCACATCCACAAAAACTAGTAGTGGTACTTAGGAAAGGCTTAGTCCTGGCATCTAAAACTGGTGATAAAAGATAGAAAGCTTCCTTCAAAGGAGCTACAAACTATCCAAATAATCGTAGCAATAAGCATCACACCAACAGCATCAGCCAAACACGGACACCTTCCACGCGGTCGAATAGCCATTTTTAATAAAATTATGACGTAACCGTGCAAATAAAAGTGTGCCTAAATTACCGCTGGCGTAACGACTGTGCGTAACGATTGAATAGTATAATAAGGGAAAAAGCATTTCGTGAAATGAAAAAAAGATGTAGGGATGACCACTGCTCAAAAAAGTAAGGAAACAAGAAGGATGGAAATGGGATCAATCTTTGTTCTGTATATCCACCCAACAATCCCTACATATACACACATTACTACACTATAATCTGAAGTTACCTGACGTATATGTAGGGATTGTTGGCTGGATATACAGAACAAAGATTGATCCCATTTCCATCCTTCTTGTTTCCTTACTTTTTTGAGCAGTGGTCATCCCTACATCTTTTTTTCATTTCACGAAATGCTTTTTCCCTTACTTGTTCCTGGTCTTTTTTCCTCTCTTTTATGGTTTTAGCTATGATTAGAGTTCATTCTTCTATGTGTATGCAGGGACAGATGAAAGAAGTTCTCCAATAGCATACCAGCCCAATCATTTATCGAGTCAAGGTGTTGTGTTGTTGAGCCATACTTGGAGGTCGAAGATGCTGAAATAGAGTCTACCGTGGTGAATCTAAATCCCCGAATCGATACAGTAGTCTATCATCATCATTATCTAGAGCTAGAGCTAGCTAGCTAGCTAGAGACAGCTGAGTAATATTATGATTTCGAATAATTGGATATTCAAATACATGCGCATGCGTATTATAGAAAAGATGGCTTCCTAATTGAATTAGTCGAGTGCTGTGCTCCTTAGTGTCTCCTTTTTCATCGACTCTTTCGAGGATCAACGAGTAGAAAAGATCGTAGTTCGTAGAATTTGGAGTGGATTTGTCAAGAAATCATAGCTGTAGCTTGAGTGGTTCGAGAGATATGGTTGTCTAAGAAGAATAATAATAAGAAGAAGAATAATAATAATAATAATAATAGAGAAGAAGAAGAATATAGCGATTTACCTGCTTGCCGTATTTCTGAAACGGTAAGCTCCCTGGTCCTGAAACTTGGTCTGCACATTGTAGTAGGCTCTAGTAGGCTGGATAATCATTCACAGTAGCTTTTGTTAGGTCTAAGTGGGGGAACTGGAATTTCACTTTTGTATTAGTCTATAGGCGGCGCGCGCGGCCGTCCGAGTCATCCCTACATAGAGAGTGCTACCGCACTCTCTGATAATAATAATAATAGAGAAGAAGAAGAATATAGCGATTTACCTGCTTGCCGTATTTCTGAAACGGTAAGCTCCCTGGTCCTGAAACTTGGTCTGCACATTGTAGTAGGCTCTAGTAGGCTGGATAATCATTCACAGTAGCTTTTGTTAGGTCTAAGTGGGAGAACTAGAATTTCACTTTAGTATTAGTCTATAGGCGGCGCGCGCGGCCGTCCGAGTCATCCCTACATAGAGAGTGCTACCGCACTCTCTGATAAAAGGCATGATGGTATGCAGCTAACTCAGGGGGGGGGGGGGGGGGTCGGACAAGGTCAATTATTGCTGAGTAGGCACTTTTTATTCACATAGAATTTCGAGATATGTACGCTTTGAATGAACTTGAATTGGACTGTAGATAGATCTAACAGGTAGATTTCTGAAAATCGACTGAACCTAATCCATCACCGTCCTGTTTTGGAGATTCAGAAAAAGGTTAATTGCTAAAACCCCAGCTAAAACTGGTTTGCTTTCTAGCAACTAGCTTACTAGATCTTTCTTGTGCCAAGGTAAAATCATCTACAAACGCTTAAAGCTGGAGAAACAGCCTATCAAACATCAGGTTAATTACATTCCAACCATTCTTTACTGCGCGTCTATTCTTGCAAAGCTTTGCGAGCCAATTTCGCGAAAAGCTTGTCCGACCCCCCCTGCAGCTAGCTAGCAGTGGCGTGGTTTCTGTGGTTTCCATTGAGACCCCCTTTGCTCCGCGCTAGCGCGCGCGATAGATGGCGTGTGCTATTTTAATACCAACCTGTCAGTACTGAGCATGCTCAGAGTCTTATCTCTCGCCTTCAGTCGTCCGGAAACGGCTAACTTACAGTGATTTTACTCAATCTTGCAAAAAAATTGTTCGTAGACCGTCCTCGCGCATGCGCAAAAAAGCTCTGCTTAGTTACATCGAGGGTTCAGTAACTATGAATATAGATATAAGAGGTTTTACGGGATTGGAAACGCCCAATGAACTGCACAACCGTGGCGCGTTGACAGATGCGCATGCGCATGCAGCATTAATTATATTAATCGTTGTGAAAAGAGATCAATATTCACTCCTTTCAAGGCAGTTAAAGTGATATTCGGCCCCTACAGCTCACAGAATAGTACAAGTAAGGTATTGAAGAAGTGAAGAGTCAGAGAGTCGAAGTTGGAGAGTCTGAGGAAGGAAGTTATTAATTATTCATAGCTTTTTTCCTTGTAATTATAACTATGAGTACCTATCATTGCTCATTATACATTAATTTTATGTGATTGATTTGAAAGAAAGGCCAGAATGACTTTTGGTATTAAAATTAGACTTAAATTCATCATTATTATAGCTAGATAATTTTGCCCCAAAGTTATCCGCCAGTTTCTGCTCAGTTCTCCCTCATCAACATTATTGCAATACTTCCAGCTTTTGGCTGTTGGGTTTTGACACCATCCACCTCAAGAATTCGGCTCAGTCAGCTGTCCTGTGGACCCTATGGATATTAGGGGGGAAATATAGTAAGCTTGCCATCTCCATAGGATGACTATTGTATAGAAAACGAATGCACCAATTCCATTTACTGTTCTATCCTTTCCCTGAAATAACTAATACAGTTTCAATATTGTTCTTGGGAGAGGGATTACAGTTTTAACACCACTTGCAAATGCTAGAGACAATATATGTCAGCTAATACAAAAATCAACATTACTATTCCATGTAGCTAAAGTTTACATGCCTTTTGATCAGAAAATGGGCAACAGCAATTGATTCCATCAAGCGTGAGAGGGATTACAGTCCCATTAACCACTACAGTAGTATTTGTAGGAATAAACTTGAAAATCTGAGCTGAAATTTATTTCATACAGTAAATCTATGCCCTAGTGTATTATAGTATCATTGGCATAAGTCTTACCTCACGAATCTTGTCAGAACAGCAACTTTGACAAAAGTGCTGTCATTCAGCTGTCAACGCGCCTAGCGCCTCGGTTGTTAGTTGCTAACGAGAGCACGTGATCCGTTTCCAATCCCGTAAACCTCTTATATCTATGCTATGAATAACTCTACAGCACAACCAGTTGCTTCTAGACCAGGAAAAGTAGTTTTTCGACTTGTATCACCAGATCATGGTCCTGTACAACCTTTAGGAAGTCAATTAGTCCAACAGACTGTGAGAGCAAGAGATGTTCATGCTGCAATCATCAATAATGTGAGTTTTGTAGTTGTTTTGAGCTAGCCATAGCCTTGCTTGTGCACATAGCATAGTTTATGCAATTAGGTATCTACACTGAACTATACACACTGGCTACTAATATCTTACAACTGTGGTTATTTTCATACTAATTTTTTTCAGCCATCAAGAGAAAGTGGCGATAAATATTATAAATATAAAGTGAAAATGTTTGTGCCTAAGCACAAAAAGCCCATTACAAGACAATTACACCACTTGGAAAATAAGTTTAGCTCTGTTGAAACTTTAAAAGTACAAATATTAAAGGAACTAAAGGATGAATTTCCTGATGATCCCACTGTTGATGTTGGCTATTATGATGGTCGCCAATCATCAAAAATTTGGCTTGTGTCCAGCGAAGATTTGAATCACATGTATCGAAGCTGTAAAAGTAATGAAGTGTCTCTGTGGGTGGAATATAGGAATGAAGAGGAGAGTGAAGAGGAAGATAATGAAATCTGTTCAGCTAGAAAGAAACCACTAAACGGCAAAGTATAGAAGATAAGGTGGATTCTATTTATAAGGAACTTTTCAAAAAACATGGGGATTCTGGTGTGTACTCTTGTCCACAGCTAAGACTATGGGCAAGGATGATTCAGTGTGGAACTCATGAGGATTATGATGATCCACCCCGTGTACCACAGATAACTGGACTTATAAAAAAGCCAGTTAAGAACGAGTCACTATCTGAAGCACTTGCTGGAGCTGCAGTTGCTGTTGCTAAAGCATTTACTCCACAGCAGTCAACACCAGAACACACTCTTTCTAAGGGTTCATCAATATCTCCTGGTAAATCTGTTGAGCTAAGAATGAAAAATCTGGAACAGCTTAAATTTCTGCAACAACTTAGGGATGACTGCATTTTATCACAAGCAGAATTTGTTGAACAAAAGACAATTATATTGGAAGCACTAAGGAAACTAAATTAGCCACTAAGACTATTAGCTGTAGCTATTATGAGAGTATAATGTGTATTATTATGATTCCTTGTATATTCCAATGCTGTTTACCCAAGCTTTGCAATCTTCACTTGTTATTGAAGAAAATGCTGACAGTGCCAATGTTTCAATATCATCAGTTACACTAAGTTCGACTTCCATAGCACGTAAAACACTTAACTTTAGAAAGTAAAAGTTCAATGGGGTTATAGTCAGGCGAATAAGGTGGAAGGAAGTGGACAAGTGATCCAATTTGTTTTATACACTGTACTGCTCCAGTGACATGGTGTATCGAACAGTTGTCTAAAATTATGACACTGCTAGGATTATCATCACTAAACGTCATGATGTGAGGTAATAGATTGATGTTGATAAAATCAATAAAATCATCTCTTGTCACACCACCTCGAACTATCTTCACATCCAGAATACCCCAATTAGGTATCGCTACAATAGCAGAAATACGTTCACCTCTAAACAGAAGTTTGTTGCACCTTGCAGGCTTTCCTCTTAACCCATACCCATATTTTCTAATAGCATCCCTGCGGTCGCAACCTGTTTCATCAATAAAGATAAGGTTATGCTGATTGTAGACTGACACATCACTAGTGAACAGAGCTCGTAATTCAAAATCTCTTTGTATGGCAATTAACTGTAGTTTCTTTCTGCTAAATTTGCTCTTTTTTAGTAGCTTACAAATACTTGACTCAGAGACATCCAAGTTAAAGAGAAACTTCAGTTCTTGCTGAATTTCCCAAAGATATGTGTCAGGCTTTTTAAGTACTAATTGCAGTACTGTGAGCTGTACTGGTTTTGAAAGCTTCACTGTCACATTCGGAGCTGAGTACCTTTTTTTGCTGACTTCTCCAGTGGCATCAAATTTGGAGACAATTCTCTGGACAGTAGAGGTGTCTACACACAAATTAGCTGCTATTTTTTCAAGCTTCAACCCCTGTAATTTGCGCTGCCATACTATTCTCCAGCGTAAATCTTCATGATATGCCGACTTCCTGTAAGGTTCACAAGAGAATCTTTTAGCCATTACGGAGCCCTCGATGTAACTAAGCAGAGCTTTTTGCGCATGCGCGAGGACGGTCTACGAACAATTTTAATTTTTTGCAAGATTGAGTAAAAACACTATACCATCTTCATCACTCATAATAAACAATCCAAAAAGGGTGTGTTTACGGTAAGTGGGCGTGGTCACGCAAAAAATTTTCCAGGCCGCAATAGCTGAAACTCCCTTTTAATTTTTCTTTAATCTCAGTTGTGGTAATTTTGATAGAAGATATTGGAGTTATTTGGGAGGAGGCCCCTGGACATGGTGGCATTATCCCTTAGTACTAGTTAGCACCTATTATTGGCCCTTTTCTGACATAATGCCTGACATTGGCTCTTTGTGCTAACTAGTACCCCTTAATGAGCTACTAGCTAATTAGACCCCCATTAGTCAGTGACTCACAGTGCTCTAGCCCCAATTGACACCTTTTAGCACCCATTAGCACTGCTTCGCACTATATTAACCCAACTACTGTTTTGTGGCCTCTCCCCGCCACGATTATCCCCGTTTTTTGATCCTCTCTTGGAGGAACTTCATCCAGAGAAAGATGTGGGCCAGTTGCTCACATCTTTCCCTCCAAGAGAAGATCAACACCCTTCTCTCTCTCCCCCCCTTTTATATATATATATATGTACTGTAGTGATTAGCATTCTTTATTGCTAGCTATAGGGGATGTTGTCCATGAGTTATGTTCGGGCTATGTTGACTGAGGTGCTGGCCAGCTCTTCCCGCGGAGTACAAATGTAGGTCAGAAATGCTGAGCTGCTCCATCTTCCCATCATTCGGATGGTGGAGTCCTCAACACCTGCTCTTGCTGCTGCTGTGGCTGCCCCTATTCTGAAGCTATGGCCAGCAAAGTCCTGGTGAGGGAGGCCAATTGCATGTAAGGCTGACCTGATCCTGTCAGTGAATATCCCTTTGGTGAGGGGTTTCTTGTCCCCAAATTGGAAGAATGGACCAGGATGGCTTCCTCTAATTGCCATGTATGCCAATGTTGCTGCGACTGGGCATAGCAAGCAGCCTGTTTTTCCTATGAAAACTTCCACGCCCTGGAGTAATTGGTCTGTTTTGGACTGTTTTAATCTAACCTTCAGCATCTTCGGTGAGTGAATGCTGTCCACTCCAACTCAGGTGCTTTGCTTGATCATAGGCATTCTGTGATGGTATAGTGAGTTCCCCCGATCGGAAGAAACCGAAAAAGCACATGACAGCTGCTGCCCAGAGCATTACAATATCAGGGTCTGCTGCTCTTGTCGACCAGAGGGTATGTAGCTGACGTAACACTGCTGGCGTGATTGGTAATCTTATTCGAGATGACTCTGGTGGATTGTGGACGTGCACCCTCTTTATGCCTGACTGATCCAATCTCAGCCTAGGCAGTGAGGAGAACTCTTTCAGCTCTGGTAACCCCAGCGTAATTTGCATGTGTCTTATTCCTGACAAATAGGCTTTTATGGTTTGTGGTGATAGTTTCTGTGATGCTAAATATGATGCATAGTAGCACAAAATAGCCTCTGATACAGGGAAAGGTGATACAATGTTATACTGAGAGCAAAAATTTACGTAGAGCTGACTGATAGGTGTGATGCGTGGAGGGGGCTATTCCTTTAGCACAGAAGAACTGAACCGTGCCATCCAGTTGGGAGAGGTCCAGTCCAGTTGTGGGTGAAGTAGCCACTGTATGAGGGAAGAAGGGATGGTAGAAGGATCAGGGTCACAGTGTTGGACTTTGGCAAGAAAAGATGCAAGATTGTTCCTGGACAGATTGTCTGCCAGGGTGTTTTGGGCCCCTGGAATGTGTACTGCTGATACCGAAAATTGATGGTGGGCTTCAATAAAAAATAGGCATCTTAGCATGTGCATCAACTGTGTCATTGGCATAGCGGCTGTTAATCACCGCCACCATTGCCATATTGTCGCAGTGGGAGACAACCCTTTTCCCCTTCCAGTTGTCTCCCCATACTGCTGTTGCCGCAATGATTGGGATTAGCTCCTTCGCTGCAATGCGCATCTCATTCTGAATTGTAGATAGGTCCCAGGGCAGTTGGAACCACTTGGACCCATGCCACGCCCACACCCCCATGATCCGGATGCATCCGATGTTACGTGGATCTGTTCGCTGTTACTATGGGTGACTAGAGAGGCCCCATTCCAGTTGGATGCGAAGACTTTCCACCATGCGAGGTCTGATCTGATCTCCTTGTTGAGCCGGATGTGGTGGTGCCTCCGTCTTGCTATGCTTAGCAGTTCAATTGCCCGTCTCATGAAAGAGCGACCGGCGGGGATGACTTTGTATGCACGATGGAGCGTCCCTATGAGGGATTCCAGTTCTCGACATGTGCATGTTTTCTTACCCTCCCACTGTGATAACCTTCTCAACTTGTCTTCGGGGAGACTGAGTTCTTGTTTGATCGTATCGATGAGTATCCCCAGGAAAGTTATTAGCGTGCTGGGGCCATCTTGCTTCTCCGGGGCGAGAGGGACTCCAAGCTCCTTGCAGATGGCTACTAGGGTATCCAATGCCTGCTGACAAACAGGTGAGTCTGGGGGGCCAACAATTGCGTAGTCGTCCAGATAGTGGAAGATGAATTCCACGCCTCTCTGTGCCACAATCCATTCCAGGACGTTGGCCAGGGTATTGAAGATCTTTGGGGCTGATCTCAGGCCGAAAGGTAGCATTCCGTCTACAAAGATTTGATCCTTCCACCTCATGCCTAGCCATTGCCGGTCATAAGCACAGATGGGGATGAGCCAGTAGGCAGACTTGATGTCAATCTTGGCTATGAGTGCTCCCTTGCCCAGGGCAATGGCTGTTCTGGCTACGGTTTCCACTGTGATGTATGTCAAGGAGCACACATCTGGGTTTATCACGTCATTGATGCTGTTCCCCTATGGAAAGGAGAGGTCAGTTATGAGTCTCCACTTTCCAGGTTAATGTCTCTTGCCAAACCTATTTATGTGGACCCTCGGTGCAGTCCCTGCAGTGAAAGGACCCAGAATATTGCCTGCTGTATTTTCCTTGGACAAATAGTCCTCTATCACTTCTGGGTTTTGCTTTGCAGATAGCACGTTTTGGCTTGCTGAGCAGAGTGAGCAACTGTCATCCACTCCTATCTGAAAACCGTGTTCAATCCCATTGAGGATATAGTGGACATAATCCTATCTGGGTGCCTGCGAAGGTTCTGAGCCCATGCTCCAAGGTTGAGTGGAGTTTTCATCTGTGCGAGCCTTGGATTGGACGCCATCCGATGTGTGTTGGTATTCAATCTTCTAAGGTCGCTGGTGTAGATGTATGCTCCCTCTGGACCTGCAATCAGAGCACAAGAGTGGGACACGTGATCATAAATATTCATAACATGTACATAAGGTGTCTGGTTGCATGAATCATTTAGAACCTACCTAGTGGTGGGTGATCACGCCTTGTGCCGGAAAATCTATGATAGTCACTACCTACAGTTCTGTTCATTGACTGATCATTCGGCTCTACTTCTTCTGGTGGTAACAGGGTTTGGTGAACGAGATCTGTGCCGGCTGTCAGTCTGCTGCCTACTTCCTCTTCGGCATGTAGAAACCGGATGACGGCCCCTGCAGTCAGAGCAGATGTGGGCATACTTGCATGGGTTAAACGTGCACCGATTGCTTGTACGCCCATTAAAGAGTTGACACACTGCTGTCTGATTGCGGGGAGGTGGCCGGGTCCAATGCTGGGGGTTGTTCCCAGTGCTCTGGTTTTGTATCGGGGCGTAGATACACTCGTGAGAGACATGTAGTTCACTTGCACAGTATCGGCATCGGGCTAAGACTTTCGCCCTTCCCGTGAAGGTCTCGTTGTAAAGGGTGAAGTCTATGTCTCCCCAGTTTAGTGACTTTGACACTGCCGCCTTCCGCCTATAGCATGTGTCATACACTATCTAGCCCTCTCCCACGAATGTCCGTTGAGCTCACACGATGGTCCGCTGGTATGCCATCAATTGTGGCGTCTGTTTTGGGAACCTAGATGACAGAACGGCCACCAGTGTGGAGTAGCATTCTGTCCATACCAGAATGTCATTTACTGGTCCCCTCCTCAAGGATCTCCTGGCTTGGCAGCACTTAGTGTCCTCGTCCTGTAGCCTCCATGTGTCGGGGAGGAGTTCAGACATCTCAATGAACTCCAGGTCCAGGATCTTTTTCTGGAGTTTGGCTGGGAGGGACATTCCCAGGGGGGTAATTTGTTGTGGGGTGGTCGGGGTATTGTCTGCCCCGGTGGAAACGATGGGTGCCGTGATATCTCCTCCCTCAAATGTGGGCACATCCGGTAATGCAGCGGCTGGTGGGGTCGCGCCTAAGCCTGTAAGAGGATGGGAGTGGCATCAATTATGTGGGTAGGCTGTGATGCCACGCAGTGTCATGCTGCTGGGGCCACATGCCTTCATTGTATGCTGTTGGGGGGCCGCCCCCCCCCATCATGCGTGATGCCCGGGCCACCGGCCCCCATCATATGCTATTGGTGGGCCATATGCCCACTGTTGTAAGCTGCTGGGGGCCCCTGCCCTCCTTGTATGCTGTTGGGGGGGGGGGGCCATCATCATATGCTGCCAGGGGCCACCCGCCCATCATATGTGCTGCTCGGGCCACCCGTCCACCATTGTATGCTGTTGGGGGGCGGGCACCCGCCCACCATTGTAAGCTGCTGGGGCAACACGCCCACCGTTGTATGCTGCTGGGGCCACACGCCCACCATTGTATGGTGCTGGGGCCACTCGCCCACCATTGTATGCTGCTGGGGGGGGGGGCACCCGCCCACCATTGAAAGCTGCTGGGGCAACACACCCACCATTGTATGCTGCTGGGGGCCACACGCCCCCCATTGTACGCTGCTGGGGCCGCCCACCCACCATTGTATGCTGCTGGGGCCACACGCCCCCCCATTGTACGCTGCTGGGGCCACCCGCCCACCATTGTATGCTGCTGGGGCCACACGCCCCCCCGTTGTACGCTGCTGGGGCCACACGCCCACCATTGTATGCTGCTGGGGCCACATGCCCACCATTGTATGCTGCTGGGGCCACACGCCCACAATTGTATGCTGCTGGGGCCACACGCCCACCATTGTCATTGTATGCTGCTGGGGCCACACGCCCACCATTGTCATTGTATGCTGCTGGGGCAACACACCCACCGTTGTATGCTGCTGGCACACGCCCACCATTGTATGCTGCCCCCTATTGAATGCTGTTGAGGGGTCCATTGCTGGGAGCCAATTGTATATGGTGCTGGGCCCCTCGTGGGAGACTACCATTATTGGATGATGACAGGAGTGTTTTATTCATGTGCATCTTTCTTATTATTGTATCTACATATACGTGTACTTTGTGGGTCTATTGGTCAGTTAGTTGCCGAGAGATCAGGGGTGTTGTGGGCCTACTAGGGTTTGTTAAATAGCTAGCCCCTCAGCTGAGGGGGCATGACCATATTTACCCACATTGCCAGGTGTTCGGGTGGGGGTTGGACCATCCGTAGTTGTAGTTGATGTGGCATTCCTTCCCATGCGGGCTGTCAAGAACTGGTCTAGCCATGCTTGCTGCTCTTGGGAGAAGACAGGGGGTGTTTGATCTGCGTTCGGTGACTCTCCTCCAGACATCTGCCAATGTGGTTCTGATCTTTTAGGATGGAGATAGTAGCTCGAGTCCTGAGAGCGCGGCGGATTGACACAGATACTATGCAATCCCCAAATGGCCTTCTCTTCCAGAGCCGCATGCACGGACATCCTGAGGCACATGCACACTGCACTGAATATTGCGTACACGCGCGTCCCCTACTTGAAGCGCGCGGGCGGTAGTATACAAATCTCCTTCTATTAACTCCGGTTAATGTACCATTAACCTTCATACATCCGCCACTGGCTAGTCTCGCGAGCCAGCCCACTTATTTTTTTCGCGGGGCGGTATAAAAATTAGGGTCTGGTCAAGTTGTTCTGCACAGTCAGCAGTACTGGCCAATATGCAACCGGATCTTTAGTTCGACGTCATGCATTATGAATAATCGCGCGTGCAATGTTAATGAGCCGAGCTCGAGCAGATCTGCAGAAGATCTTGGCTTTGAAAAGGGCTATCTTGGAGAGGGGCTGTGTTGTTGGGCTATAGCAGTATGCAAAATAGAAGCTGTGACTGTTTTTGTGTACTTTTGTACCATTACGTACCCGCAGACTATCTTAAAGCCACACCCCATTACGAAATATGACACGTTACGTACATCCTATCCGTCCAGAAAAAAAATGAACACTTGACCACACCCTTATTTTTATACCGCCCCGCGAAAAAAATAAGTGGGCTGGCTCGCGAGACTAGCAGCTAGCTGGGAGAGGGTCTGAAGTCGGTTCTGCTTTTGAAGACAGGTAGACTTTCCCCGGTAATTAGAAACAGTAGAAACTTTGAATTAAAAATGAGGTCAACCCTCCTAGGCACTCCATTAAGGTGCAGTATTGGCTTTTCATCCATTATTATAGTCCTGCTATTTGTGCTATTTTGCTATTATATAGACTAGTGCCTATTATATAGACTAGTATAGACTAGTGCTATTTTCTATAATAGTATGCTACTACTACTATAATCCTACTATTCATGCTATTTTGCTATTGTGCTATTTTCTATAGCATGCTATTACTAAGTCCTGTTATTTGTGCTATTGTGCTATTTCTATAGCATGCACATAATTACTAAATTATGCTATTTCTATTTTCTATGGTCTTGTGTTTTTACTAAATCCTGCTATTTTACTATTTTCGATAATACCCCTTTTGCATGCATGCAGGAGCCTGCTATTATGCAGGGCTAGGGCTACAAAAATAGCACAAGAAATGAGCGAATACAATTATAGTTCCTTGCATGCATTTACAGGCTTGAGCATCAGCATTTATTTTTTATTATACGATTATGGGTATATTCCTGACAAAATTATTATTCAAAGTAACATGTTCTTCAACTGCAGATTTCTCTAAACTCTTTTATTGTGAATACTATATAATCACAATCCAAAGAAAAAACAAATCTTGAATGTGTCATCCTACGCACAAGATGTTTGAATCTTCCTAACCACTTGAATGCTTGTTCTGCACATTCAGTATTTACTCCATGAACTTCATGCATTTGCATGCATGCAGGAGCCTGCTATTATGCTATTTATAAAGGGGCTAGGGCTAGGGCTAGGGCTAGGGCTACAAAAATAGCACAAGATAAAACAAGAGCGAACTTTGGAGCAAGCTTTAGACATGATGACAGTAGAAGTAGCATGCTGGAATTACGTGCACCATTCAAGAATACGAGAGAGAAGAGAATACCAGGCTCCTATATGAGTAAATACAAATAGCAAAATAGCACAAATAGCAAAATACCTATAGCTAGAGAGAAAAATAGTAGACTCCCATGGAGAGAAGAGAAATAGCAAAATAGCAGGCTCTTATGCAAATAGCAAAATAGCAGGCTCCTATAGAGAGAAGAGAAAATAGCATAAATAGCAAAATAGCAAAAGAGAAAATAGCAAAATAGCAAAATAGCAGGCTCCTATAGAGACAAGCAAATTTTAATGAACCTTTTAACTGCCTGCTCATTGAAGAGGAAAAGAAGTACAGCAGCAAGACTTGGTCCTTAATGATCCTGCACTATTTTGAGATCTGTACATCACCAACTGCTTGTTGCTAGATGTGCAAATTTGAGTACTCTTGTGTGGGGCAGGGCAGGGCCAATATGAGTAATCATTCTATGAATGGACGAGAAATACATTCCTGTAGCTGATAATACTTTCCACCAGGTCTAGGCCTAACAAGCATGCCCTGATGAAAGCAAACATCCTGTGCAAGAGTTTTAGGAGTTGACAATATTGATAAAACAAAAAAACAACAACTTCAGAGTATCATGAAATGAACTGCAGGATCATAATTATTTCACAGTGCATTTGTCCCTGCTGCTGATATTCATTGAAATCCTGCAAGAACACATTATTCAGAGATGTTACTTTATCATACATATCTACCTGGGCTTAATAGTGAGATATAGCAGCTAGAGTATTTGACTTCTGGGCTTTAACAAGTGGAACTGCATACCAAGTAGAAAAAAATATACCATCAGAGAGATGGTATGAAGCGCCAACTAAAGCCTAGGGAAGAGCAACATACCAAATGTAGCAATTTGAATTTGGAAGTGTATTATTCTATGCCTACCTTAGTTTTGGTGATCCACACGACTCTCTGCTGTTGGGATTCTCTGTGCACAAAGTTTTCATGGCTAACTAGCTAGCTTTAAAGGATGCAGAACGTGGTACAATTTCTGACCTGATGCACAGTCCAAAGCGAAGTAGTGTTAGGTGCTCTAAGTTAATAGCATGGAGAAGGATGAAGGTACTTAAGAGATTTGTGCTTTATTTATTTTTACATTATAATGCTCTTTTTTTTTTCTACTTGGTATGTAACTGTACAGCATTTCTGCAACCATGTCTGATTCTCCAGCTAGAAAGAAAAAGCTGCTTAGTCCTGTCAGTTCATATCAATGCCAGAGTACTCTCACAGAGTGCTGGCGGAACAAAGAAACTAGCACACAAAAATTATCTGCTAATACGGAAGTTAAGCCTTCAAAATTTTTTGATGAAATTGACTACTCAGAACTTCCTTTGGAGTAAGCAGATCTAAATTTATACATGTGTAGTATGCATTATGAGGAGTACATCTCTAATATTCTGTCAGTGTTGTCTCAGTTGAGGGGGATTCAAGTGGTGCAATAGCTATGGCATCTTCAATTTCATCAACTACTGGAGGACTTGAAATTGCTGCAAGGTTTGTTTCCTCCTCTCCCTAATATTTATCAGACCTTACACATATGCTGTTGTAAGCTTTACTCCCCCCTCCAATTAAGGCGGTATTGGTAAGTTGTGACTGTTAATTTACTGTGATTATATCCCCCCATGTAGTGTGTATCCTATAATGTTTTTTTCTTCTTCTCATGTATGCAATATTCAATAATTAGAATATTAGAGAATACAGTAGTTCCCTACTTAGTGGCACAGATGCCCCATTGGACTAAATACTTAATATTCTAGGATACAGTCAGCAACACCTTCAATGTGCTAGGACTCGAGTATGAAGAGCAGAAGACAAAGCAGTATCATTTTACATCGACTACTATAATGGCCATTTTCATCTGGTCATTCATCATCATCTTCAAACAACTTTTTCCGATATAATTTTATCCACACTACTCAAAATTGACTGTGCTGTAATCCTTTACCTTTAACTCGACATGTTCAAAAATAACATGGTCATTTTCCAACCTGCTTTCAACCTGCATCCAGTTGCCTATTATTGTTACAAAGTAACTATAACTATGATGCATACACCATCACCATTACATTAATTATACTAGGCAAAAAGTTAATGCCCAACCCTTCAATATTACCCAACTACTCTATTCATCCCCATGAGAGCACTACTCTATCCTCCTTGAGCACTCGTGGGGAGTGAAGTGGGGATAAATAGGAGTGTGGTTATTGATCTCTTGTTCATGTACTTCTTTCCTACTTGTCTATTATCTTTATTGTATATCATTGCAGTAGTTCATGTGAAGTTATATCCAGGAAAAGATCAAAAGATCAGGATTCTGAGATTGAGAGTGCTGTTTTTCAAGGTCAGATTACTCCATCCAATTAAGAAGCATAGCATAGACAAGAGCTGCTATTCATTTCCAGATTTTTCATTTGGGCCATCCACTGGTCCGATTTTGCCCCCACTTCGGTCTTCTATTGATCATGCTGTTCTAATCTTTGTACCTCTAAGATTTGGAGTGCTCCCTCGTCCTTATCCTGTGAAATTTCGTGATGTGTGGGATTCAAATCATGTAAAGATGCCATGCTCTGATAAAAATGTATACCCAGTATCAAGTGGTAGTGGAAGAATTTTATCTTCTCGTTGGAGTCTGATATGTCAGTCTCTGAAGAGTCCAATCTGTAATTCTCATGAATTGGAGAATGCAATAATGAGGTATAATTCAAGCTATTTAGGGAAATGGAATTTCGATGGACTCCACACCTATTTCACTGAAAAGTCAGTAAAAGAATGCTCCATGTTTTTTGGAACAGTGTTGCCAGCACTAATATCATTAGTGCTTCAACTGCCTCTGTTAGTGACTCATGCTATCCCTCTTCTGAAAAAGCAAGAAAATTATTCAATTACCATGAGTCAGCAACAAGTAGCTTGTTTACTTGCAAATGCTTTTTTGTGCACTTTTCCAAGAAGAAATGTTATTGGTGGCACATCTGAATATTCATCATACCCTTCAATTAATTTCAGCAATTTATATTCAAGTGATGCACCAGGTAAATTGAGGAACTGTGTATGAGCATACGCATAATGTGTTGAGTCTATATATATTCTTGGTTAGGCCATATTTGATTTTATGTTTCGCAGGTGAACTACTGTCTCTTGATATTGGGTCAGTAGATAGAAATGAAAATGATAATGATTCATTATCATGGTAATATGAATTTAAAAAAACACAAAAATCTACTCCTTGGTAGGAGTGAGTTTAGCCATATTGTTCACCTGCCTAGTGGAAGGTAGTTTGCCTCACTTAGATGTCACACTGAGCCAAGCTATATTTGCTGTTTTGGGTGACAGGTGAGAGTTGGCAAGGTTTTAACCTTTGAACCTAATCTATCATTTTCATTTCAAAGTTGAAAATCGGGTAGATAAAGCCCACGAAACATCTAATCAAATTGGTATGGCCTTACCTGGCAGTCATTGCATGCAGTTTCACTTTTCTAGAGCAATGTTTAAGTGTGGTCTAAATGAATAAACCCATGTGATCCATGAGAAGGGGGAACCAGTGATACTTATTAGTGTTATTCAGCTCCCCTAGACTATTCAGTCAGATGAGCATAGCTAATGAACCATGCATGCTACATAAGTACATAGTGCAACGACAAATTATATAGGGAAATCATTAAGTTTTCAACTGTATAAATTCCTGTAGAATGTAGCACTGTCACATGCTGAGTTTATGTGTCTTAGAAAAACTAGTAAAGACTCGTATGTATAGCAGTGGGATACATTTTGAAGATGTAGTTAGCCACTTCAAAGGAGTTCACTTTACGTGCAGTGTATTTCTCTTGTTCCCACTCAATTATGTTGAACAGTGCGTATGCACCCCTGATTGAAGAGCATGTGAGTAAATTGACCCACACAGCAATCATTATTGCTAGGAAAAAAAGATAATAGCTTTGCAGCACAAACTTTAAAATAAAGTAATAGATTTGCTTATTGGATAAGATTATTTGCTTTAGTGGGAAGTTAAATTCTACTTGGGATGAATGTTAATTAGGTGCTGCATTACGCATTTAGTGCACATCAAAGAAAATTCTAAGCTTGGGACACTAATAGTACACTGCCATTCAAGCATAGATAGTGTTTATAGTGCTTCTCCCTGCCAAGGAAGCATACCCAATAAAATAATGCTATTATTGTATGCAGGTAAATCAATCACTTCAAAAAGATCTAATAAACTCACTTGTATCATCCACTACTTTAAGAGGATAATAGAAACTACTCCTAATGGTGTCATAACATTTCAAAGACGAGTATTGCATGTACCCCCTAATTGGGAAAAAAGTACTATGCATTTCACGAATCTAGTTGTTGACTATCAAGGTACTATTGAGACAAATGGTCATGGGATGCTCCAGGTTAGTTCCTCTCTCTCTCTCACTCTCTCTCTCCCCCTCCCTCCCTCCAATGGCCAACCACATATCAAATAGAATAGTAACCATTGCCAGCACTCTATATGTGTATCAGAGAGTGTAGTAGCTCACTATAAGAAAAATCCAGCTGCTTAACTTGACTCGCTGATCATAGGGCTTCTAAAGTTATTGCTATGCCATGGAACAGAAACATCTTCTGTCTTTCCCTGCATGTGCAAAATAAAGAACAGGAAGGGGAAAAAAAATTTCTTTGAATGAAATAAATGTAGCTGCCCTTGTTTACTTACTCTTGTTTATCATTTCATTTTCCTCATTGGATAAGGGTTTCCATTGATAACCAGATTACCTATTACAGGAATTTCTTTGAATCATCTGCTGTTAAAGCACCTTACCTGAACTTAAGCACCTGTGATACCGTCCACACTCTAGTTCTGGAGTATAAATGATTTATCATAAAAATTGCCTCTCAAGTGCTTTATCTCATGCTCTTGGAGAACAATGAATATAAGCTTACTAGCAGCACGTTGTACAATTTTTTAAAAGAATGAATCTTATAAACCCACACCTGCAAAATAAGTAATGCTGGTGATTAGACTGCGTTAAGCTATGGAATTCTATGCATGACTAAAAAAAAAGGCACCTAACTGGCTGAGATTTTAATTTTTTGCTCATATGTGATGGTAGCCTTATATGATTACTTCATTGACTTTGTTTATTCATTATTTCAATAGGTAGACTTTGCCAATAAGTGTGTAGGAGGTGGTGTACTTCGAGGAGGTTTAGTGCAGGAAGAAATAAGGTTCCTTATTTGTCCAGAATTGATTCTATCTCGCCTTTTTACAGAAGAATTGGATGACAATGAAGTTCTTGAAGTAGTTGGGTCAGAGGTGTACAGTACATATACGTAAGTAGTAATCACAGTTCACATCCTATCATGGTCTAGTGGCACCAATAAAAATGCTTTCAAATGCAGCAGTCCAGGTCCAAAAAGTTTTTTTTCGACATAGGTATTAGGAAATTTTATCATATGCATGACTTGCTTGTTTTGTATTGGACTGGTTTGAAATCTACCACAAGCAAGACTATATCTAGCTGTTTGACCAGAGTAGATTTTTTCTGTTTCCTATTCTAGTCCTGTAATGTTGAAATAATTTTAGGGGTGGTACGTACATGCTGTATAAAGGTTAGGTCAGCAAAAATCTGTCTGGATTCCTTGTAACTGGAATAGGCACTTTAAAACTAAGCTTCCTCGCCTTACTCTGCCATGTATTTTTGGCATGAAAATATGCCCATTCTACAGTCACCAATGATCTTTGCGATCATTATTTACAAGTCCTTTTCCCATACACCTTAAAGTCAAGTTTGTACCACTTTTCAATGAAAAGTCGAAGATAGACATACACAGGGACAAATTGATTGACCAAATGACCATAATAATGGTGGTCTGCTATAGAGCATGTGTGTCAGTTGCAGCATAGGAAAGTATAAGAAAGTATGGGTATGGGCTAAGAGGAAAGCCTGCAAGGTGCAACAAACTTCTGTTCAGAGGTGAACATATTTTTATTGTAGTAATTCAAAATCTCTTTGTATGGTAGTTTCTTCCTGCTAAAATTGCTCTTTTAAGTGGATTACAAATACTTGACTCAGAAACTCCAGTTCTTGCTAAATATGTGTCAGGCTTTTTAATTTGGCTTTTTTTTGTTGTCGGATGCATGTTACTATCCAACAATGTTAAATTAACAATATTATTCAATAGAATTAGTTCTCATAAAATTAGCTTATGAAACAAACCACCAACGTTTCGACCAGAATACTCTAGCCTTCATCAGGGTGATACAAAAAAATGCACACAGAAACGTCATTATATAGCTACGCTCGTTATCTAGACAACGCACATGCAAACGCCTATAGATATTATATTATAGCATGCCAATACCTGAAGTCATAAACACTATTTCCCTAAGGCTTTAAGCGTAGAAACCCAGCAACCTTGAAGTTCTAGACCTACATCCCTATTAAAACGCTGCTCCTCTGAAGTTAAACCAATATGAAGCGCTTCTTTTAGAAGCAGCTCCTTCCTAGTCCTAGCTTGATCTACAACTGAAGCTTCCTTCCATAATATAGGATGATGATTACTCCAGGCATGATCAGCAACAGCAGATTTTTCTTGTTCGCAAGCTTCCTTATGCTCCTTCAGCCTAGTTTCCAGCCTTCTCACCGTTCCACCAATGTAAAATTTTCCACAACTACAAGGTACCCTATAAACAACATTAGAATTTTGGTCAGATGGTAACTTCCTTAATCTTAGAAAGTTTGGATCTCAAACTAACCCCTGATCTATTTGAGATCCAAACTTTCTAAGATTAAGGATAAGTTACCATCTGACCAAAATTCTAATATTGTTTATAGGGTACCTTGTAGTTGTGGAAAATTTTACATTGGTGGAACGGTGAGAAGCCTGGAAACTAGGCTGAAGGAGCATAAGGAAGCTTGCCTACGAGGAGAACAAGAAAAATCTGCTGTTGCTGATCATGCCTGGAGTAGTCATCATCCTATATTATGGAAGGAAGCTTCAGTTGTAGATCAAGCTAGGACTAGGAAGGAGCTGCTTCTAAAGGAAGCGCTTCATATTGGTTTAACTTCAGAGGAGCAGCGTTTTAATAGGGATGTAGGTCTAGAACTTCAAGGTTGCTGGGTTTCTACGCTTAAAGCCTTAGGGAAATAGTGTTTATGACTTCAGGTATTGGCATGCTATAATATAATATCCATAGGCGTTTGCATGTGCGTTGTCTAGATAACGAGCATAGCTATATAAGGACGTTTCTGTGTGCATTTTTTTGTATCACCCTGATGAAGGCTAGAGTATTCTGGTCGAAACGTTGGTGGTTTGTTTCATAAGCTAATTTTATGAGAACTAATTCTATTGAATTTTTATCATGTTAGCTGAGAATAATAAGCAGAGAACAATATTATTGTTCTCATGATTTGTAATATGACAGTAACTGCAATACTGTGAGCTGCACTGGTTTTGAAAGCTTCACTATCACATTCGGAGCTCGAGTGTTTTTTTTTGTTGTTGTTTTTTTTGCTGACTTCTCCAGTGGCATCAAATTTGGAGACAATTCTCTGGTACACACTAGCTTCAACCCCTGTACTTGTACTGCCATACTATCCTCCAGCATAAATTTTCATATGCCGACTTCCTGTGAGAGAATTGTATCTATGGGGGGTTTCTGTGCCTGTGTAAGTAATGGCCTACAAATTGAAACCACTGTACTCAAATATTCAACAAGTAATTGAGTGCAACATTTCAACATATGTACCACTCCTACTTTTTTCATGTATGGGCTTACTTTTAGTTGACTGATATATACTATTTATTTTATAGGGGCTATGCTTCCAGCTTTGCATGGAGTGGTAATTATCAAGATTACATTTTTAGGGATAGCTGGGGAAGAAGACAACGAACTGTTGTTGCAATGGATGCACTTCAATTCAACAGATCAAAATCTTCTCAATTTAAAGCTGGTAAGTTTCCTGATTGACTTAAATAAGAATAACCACCAGAAAGAAAAGATGCTATATAAATATATATCTCTTGCTGCGAATTATGATAGCCTGTAATACTGTTTAAACTTCCTGACTTTTTGCACAAAGTCAGGTCAGTATGAGATTTGTGGCGATATTTTGAGCTTGAGTGAAATGTCTCAGCCACATCACTGCTGAAGGCTTCAAATGTTATGGATGTTCTATTGGTGTAATAAGAAACATTTTACGAGTCTGTTGGCTAGTATTCACACAAGTGCCTGCGAGTGTGAATACCAGCCAATCAGACAGGGAGTGATATTTCACTGTATCTACTTAATAATCAATTTATTATATAACTACTGAGCATGCGTGGTGCCTTCAGGCCGGTTGGATTCTGTTTTGTTTATTTGATGAGTAAGCTTGACTTGTTACAGTTGTAATTGATTTCTACAGCATTTCTAATTGTAGACACTGTAAGCGCTAAGTGCTTTGTGGCTAGCATTACAGGCAGCTGCCAGGCTGAACTGCCACTTACTACAACAGCTAGCTAAGGAGTTGAGGCGCATCTAAAAGCATAGATAGTATATTACCACCCGGGATTGGCTAATTGAAAATTCCACGGGCACTCCATGTTATGGTTTGCGACCAAGAAACTTACCTAGTTACGTGGGTAGCAACGGGCTGCAGCAGTCTGCTAGGAGGCTGTGTGGCTGCTCTTTCACAGGGAAACTGCAAGCAGCAGTTAGTATTTATAATTTCCATCCACAATCTTCATAACTTAGGTTTGTGCTTATTATCTAGTTTTGTGAGTAGAGTCATCCTTCTTTTATAGAATGAGTGGCATTAGATGCATGTTACTGCATTAATGGTGAAAATATAAACCAATTACTTAGAGCACTCATGGGAGGAAGGAAGCATCAGCTATGTACAAGAAAGTAATGGTCATGTAACCTCCACTGCTGCACTCCATTCCAGATATCCTGGTCACTCCACAGTTCATGCCAGTATTAAATGATCAATAGTGTCAATATCATTTATAGATTGCAACATGACCCTAAAAATTGTTCCGGCATTGCAGCTCCTGTGTCTCTCTAGTAACTGTGCCGGATTGATTCCAGCAAAATTGTGTTGGTAACTCTGATGACTGCATCTTGGCATTGAAGTTCATTGACAATTTTGATGGTATAATATTATATTATTAGCAACTCTGCATCAATTTTTGTAATCACTTACTTGTGCATGCAAATCTATCTGAGCCAGAAAGTAATTATTATATTGTGTAGTAGCCTCCTCGACTGATGAATAGGGAGAGGAAGAAGAGTCCATCACATCACTAGTAGCATGCACTGTATGTATTGCACATTATCACTGTATGTTCTGTAATAATTATTAGATTTAAGCGCGCGCGTTGACTTCATAACACGGATTGCCCGTGGAATTGGTTCCGTTTCCAATCCCGGGGCGATAATATACTATCTATGCTAAAAGGTATAACTGTACTTGCTTCACTTGCTGTCAAATGTTTTTACTTGCTTTACTTGTTGTCAAATGTTGCACGTTGCCATAGTATAATTAGCTACTGGATTTTTCTCCCTAGCAGAATGTTTTTTTATTCCTTATTTTTTAAACTCTTGTAAAGGAAGTAAAGTCTAGTTATAGCTACATATATATTATCATGGCTATAAAATAAATCATTATGCAAAGATTGCCCAGGGGGACGTAATATGACTACGCGATATGACTACGCGATATGGTAAAATATCACCCTAGTTATGATACTACTATTCTCTATGGGACATGCTCAGTAACTACATATATATTATTATGTAGTTACTGAGCATGTCCCATAGAGAATAGTAGTATCACAACTAGGGTGATATTTTACCATATCGTGTAGTCATATTACGTCCCCCTGGGCAATCTTTGCATAATGATTTATTTTATAGCGATGATGATATATATATGTATAACTTGACTTTACTTCCTTTACAAGAGTTTAAAAAATAAGAAATAAAAAAAAAACAACATTCTGCTGAACTCCTAGGGGAAAAAATCCAGTAGCTAATTAGCTATACTATGGCAACATGCAACATTTGACAACAAGTAAAGTAAGTAAAAATATTTGACAGCAAGTGAAGCAAGTACAGCTATACCTTTTAGATGTGCCTCAACTCCTTAGCTAGCTGTTGTAGTAAGCGGCAGTTCAGCCTGGCAGCTGCATACGAGGAAGCTGTAATGCTAGCCACAAAGCACTTAGAACTTACAATAGACAATTATAAGACTAGTATAGTGTCTACAATTAGAAACGCTGTAGAAATCAATTACAACTGTAACAAGTTAAGCTTAAGCCTCGTTTACACATGTGCTCTACCTGGGTTGGATTCAATCTGGATTCCAATCCACCTAATTGATATGGGTTGGGCTACCCAGGTTGGAATCCAGGTTGGTACTGTTCATAGGCGAAGCGAATCCGGGTCGAATCCAGGTTAGAACCCCGTGTAAACGTGGCTATACTCACCGAATAAACAAAACGAATCCAACGGCCTGAAGGCACCACACATGCTCAGTAGTTACATAATAAATTGATTATTACATAGATACCGTGAAATATCACTCGTCTGATTGGCTGGTATTCTCACTCGTGCCTGCGGCACTCGTGTGAATACTAGCCAACAGACTTGTGATATTGCAACGTTTTTGCAACTAACACCGCGAGAGCGCCACGCACATGCTCGAAAATTATCTTAGTAACTGAGGACGGTCATGACCTTTTCTTGTCAACCTCATCTTACCAAGGCCTATAACGAAGACTTAAGGTGGAGAATAGCCTGGCAAAGTGAAGCCATGGGTCTACCTCAAGCAAAAATTGCTGCAAACTTGATTGTTGATAAATCAACTGTAAGTAGAATTCTAAGCATTTTCCACCACACTGGTGAAGTAAGTAAAAAGGTATATCCTAAAGAACAAGCTTTTAGGAAACTTACAGAGCCAGCCCAATTCCTGATTTTGAACCAATAATAAGCAAGCCAGGTGTTTACCTAGAGGAGATTCAGAAGGACGTTTTATTGAAATTGATGATATATGTGGACCTTTCCACTATTTGCAGATTCCTGCAATTAGTGGTTTCAGTCATCAGAAAATGCTACAGGTAGCCATTCAGCAAGACTACTGCAGTCGTCACAAATATCTACTGGATATTTCTGTGTATAGTCCAGAAATGTTGATATTTCTTGATGAAACTGGGGCAGACAGGCGAAATTACCTAAGAAAATTCAGCTACAGTGTGAGAGGTATCCCAGCAAGACAGCATGCAATGTTTGTAAGAGGGCAGCGTGTGTCTGCCATAGCTATGATGTCAATCAAGGGGATTATTGATGTTTTTATCACGACTAGCACTGTCAATGGACAGAAAGGCATCTTATTCCACACCTACAGCCATTTAATGGGACAAATCCTAACAGTGTGGTTATCATGGATAATTGTACCATCCATCATGTTCCTGAAATTTATAAAGTAATTGAAGATGTTGGTGCAATGGTGCACTTTTTGCCACCTTATTCCCCAGACTTCAATCCCATTGAGTTGGCATTCTCCAAAGTAAAGACCACAATGCAAGCTTTGGAAGAATCCACAAGTGATGTTGAGACGGTCATGCTTACTGCATTCGCCTCAATAACTGAACAAGATACACAGTCATGGGTTTCACACTGTGGATACTAACAACTGCATGAATTAATCTGAGTTGACATGATATGAATATATTATACAGTCTGTATGTATAGCTATCTACAATTTTCTTATAGCACTCAGTACGTTTTCTTTCTGTTCAGTAAACTCAGCTTCTGTCAGTACCCTATCATCATATAATTGCTTGATGAATTTCAGCTGTTCCAAATTCTTCATCCTCAAGTCCACTTGCATCTGCATGGTTGTAGTGGTGGAAATACTTGTGGACTGCTCATCAGAATCAGTGCCTTTTTTATGATTTAGGGCTTGGGTTAGGGCTATGGCAGCACCACTCAAAGCATTCGATAAATCTTGCCGTGGTCTCTTTGGCTTAGACCCACCAAACACTGGAATTTTTGGTGGATCATCAATACTGTCATGGAGATTTGAGGAAATCATCCTAGCCCACAAGCGAAGCTTAGGGACTTCAAATTTTTCTGAATGCTTAGCTTCCAATTCCGTGTAGATTTCATCTACTTCAATCTCCCTTTCATTATATTTAGATGTTTCTCTCTTCCTTTTCCCTTTTCCATTGTCTTCACTTTTCCCATCACACCATAAGGTAATGTCACCACTTGGGTACTTCCTATACATTGCATTAATATCTTCCTGAGTAGCAATAACCATTTTGCAGTATCTTTGACCTTCATAGTATCCAACCCCAGAATCTGGTACACTATCGTTGAACTCTTCAACTAATTTTGCATGTAAATTTACTAGAGATGTAAACTTGGAGTGGAAGTGGTGTAGTTCACGAACCATCACATCACTTTTCTTCGATGGATTAATAATTTTTACTCTGTAGGTGAACTCTAGTCTGGCATAGCACCGCCCACCGACTTGAGTAGTGGTCTGGTGGTCTGGTGACATACAATAGGAGTTATGCCGTTTAGCAGGAAAACTGCTAAATCAATGAATATCATTAAATGACGTTTAACAACACTTGGCACCTTTTCCTGTAAGTTCACACGCTAAAATTGTACCTGCCATCTAGTCTGGCGCAGCCAGCCCCAAGCACTTCCGGAACTCCAGCGTAAGGGTCTGGTAACACACAATACTTCGACTTGTTCCCAGCCTAAATTTTTATTTACGTAATATGACATTTTAGTGACGTAAACCTCTTATATCTATGGTTGCAAAAACGTTGCAAAACCCAATCTACACTCCAAAATACCCCAGGCACATATGTCTGGTTGGAATTGTTCTTGACATTTGTAGGGCAATGGGCCTGTTCAACGAGATATTCCACTATTGCAAGATGACCTTCAATCGCTGCCAAATGGAGCGGAGTGTCTCCATCGATATCTTTATAAATGGAGCCATACGTAAGTGTCTTGCAATAGAAGCACCCTGCACGTGCATTTATGGGCAAACTCCAATTGTAATTGCTTGATTGATTTCTACATCGCTTTATTTATAGTGTGGTGGATAGTAAGGGCTTGGCTTATCTAAGTGGATTGTAGGCACTAGACATATCTAAGTGCTTTGTGGTAAGTACTTAGCTTTCTATGCATGCAGCTGCCTGCCACTTACATAACTCAACAGCAAAGCACAAATTAACTGTCACGTCTGTCAGCTCAACATTTCTACAGCCTTTTGGGCAGCAGGCACAAGGCTTTAGGCTTATCTAAATGCTTTGAGGTAAGCATTACAGTTTTCTATGTATGCAGCTGCCTGCCACTTACATGTAAAACTCACATCTTCTAAGGAGTTTAAAAAACAAATGAATAGCTATAAGCACAAAAGCCTATAGGAATACTCGCTTGCTCGCTGTGACTCAAATGTCGTACATTGCCCTAGTTTATAGTACAGTCATTTTTGAGTAGTGTGGTATAAAGATTTTAACGGACCGTTTCTGAAGTAAATTGTGTATGATGATAATCAGGACCCGATGAAAGTAGTAATTTTAATTTTGTAAGTCACTGTACTGCTTTGTCTTCTGCTGTTGCATATTCTTTGGACTCAAGTATGAACAAAGCAGTATCATTTTACAGTGAATTCTAAGTTGCCATTTAGATCTCATTGTCGTCATCTTTCATGGCCTTATTTCAAATATGATTCATTTAAATGCTATGATTCAATTAAAATTGACTGTGCTATTATCTTCACTTTTAACTCAACCTGTTCAAAAAGACATGACCTCCAGTGTACATGCACTATTATAAGCACTGCCCTGTGGGCATGATTCTTGGACCTTGACCTTGCTCTGGCTGAGTTTTGCTCATAGTTAAACCCTAGGCATTGGTCTGCCTTTATGCAACACTAATTGAGTATATCAGGTACATGCATAATATGAAAGCTCTGATACTTGCCTGTTTCATTTAGAATATTTTTTTCCTTTCTTGTTTATCACCTTTTTCTATGCAATGCAGATTACAGATGAAAATATGGTGCATGTATCTAGAATAATCATAGAATCAATTTTTGGCAACTAGATGCATCCAAGAGAAAGGGTAACCGAAATGAAAATCATTTCTCAGTTTATTACATTTGTATGTATACATTACTGGGAAGAAATAATTATGAGAAGCATTGGTTGAAGTCTCACTTGGAAAATAGCAGTGGAGGTTGGCCATTTCATTTATATCCTGTTTGAGCCGGGGCTTACTTGTGATGTTGTAGAGGAAACTCATTGTACAATCCCTATTAACAAATGTTGAAGTGTGTTATTTCACATATGGTTCGATAGTTGCACTAAGGGTGGTGGCACATCCCACCCACACATGGTTGCTAAGGGGTCATATCTCCAAATAGACTTTAAACTGCACATGGCTATAAAGCAGCTTAGTAATACTACGCACACAAAGAAAGAAGAAGCAAGGTCAAATCCTACAGGTACTATGAACATTTTTCAGATTCAAACTAAAAAGCATTACTTCTTACCAACCACCAAACTTCACTTGGTTTGTAGCTTTCTAGCACCACTCTCTAAGAAATTACAGAAGGGTTTGTTGATATCTATTATACTTCTTGATTTAGCCCAGGAGCTTCAATAGTCACTTTTGGGGAAAATCAGCTACTTATTCCAGTAGTCATTGAGAAGCAATGCTTTTTATCTCAAAAGAGTAAAAAGACTCATAGCACCTGTAAGAATTAACCTTTTTAGTGTGTGTATTAGTGATATACTACTTTATAACTCTGTGCAATTGTTATGTAAGAAATCAAGTGTTAGCACGTGTATTGCTATGTGCCGCCACCCTTGAAGGCTGTAATAAACATTGTTAGATATCCTTCACTGCATACAAGATGTAAGAACAGGCTTTCTGAGCTAATGGTCAATCTAGTATGCTATATAGTTAGGGGCCTAAAAGTCTTAGACTTACTGGAGTATATGTGAGCTGTCTTAGATATACTGAAACATGTGTGAAGTATACACCATAAAAGATGATAGCTAGAGCTAGGGCTAGCTGGCTAGTCAGCTTGAATGCTTAGTTCGACAATCAGTAGGTAAGATGCCTTGTGCTGTATACCTCACACATGCTCCGGTAAGTCCATCTGAGAATTCTAGCCCCCTACATACAGCATGATAAGCTGGTTATCAGCTCTGACAGCTTGTTTCTACATTTTGAAGTGATTCTTTGGATATCTTGCCTTTGGTAATAGTCATGAACTTCAAATTTGGGTATAACTTTTAGCATACACTAAGACTAACATGTGAGTGAAGTAGGAATAGTTAGCTCGTAGTTTGGTAATATTGGTGGTTACTTCACTGAAGTTCACTCCCTTGTTTCTGAATTTTTTGAACCGCACACAGCCATCCCTACTTTTCTTTTTTGTTTATTTTTTCAATTTATTTAGAATACATTTTTTTTTGTTTGCTTTCAATTCATTGAATATTTCATCAACTTCTTCCTTTTCTTGTCATCTGAAGGTCACTACTTCATCTCTTTCCTCGTACGGTGGTTAGATTCCAGCACTAGAACTGATCAATGCTAGAGTCACAAGACCCTTTCCTTCCCTCGCAGTTGGTAAAGTGTTAGCTAAACCAGACTTCCTCTTCCAGTTTCTCCTCTGCACTTCGTTTGTTGAGCTGACTTTGTTCTCTGCTTTGTTTCTTGCACATGCATATGTGACAAGTAGAGGGCAATGTGCAATATTTGACAGCAAGGGAGCAATTAAAGGCTTTATGCTTCAAATCCTTAGGCTTAGCTACTTCAATTTTTTGCTGTTGAGCTACCAAAGAATAACATCGGGTGATAATACTAAATTGATTGGAGTGTGTAGGATACTACTTTTATGTTGGATGTTATATTAATATTGGGAATTGAATCTAGATAGTACCTTAACCTTCAATTTCTTTTATAATGAATTCTCAAAGAAGTCTTGTTTCCATTACCAGTTATGAATGACGGATGCAAGGATGTGTTGGGCCAACAAAAGAGCTTCAATGCTCAGCAGTGACTGTGCAAGTCATACGAAATGAAGCTTCTCATTCATTCAGAAGCTTCAATTAATAAGTAACTCCCTCGTGAGATCGAACTCCTGTTAGCATGAATTATAAGTTGGGAGAAAGTGGATTCTCGTTCCGTTCGAATAAACATTGCATATTGCAGTTGGCTTATATTTTTCCGTAAACAATATCAATGATGGAAACTGTAGCTAATGGTCAGTAGACATCCTCTCTTCTCACTGTAAGTGCAGCGGTGTGCTTGTGCGTTGAAATAGTCGATGAATACCATTACGGAATATCTCTCACGGGTCACGGAAAAATTATTAGATTCAAACGGAACGTGAATCCACTGTAGTCTGTGTAGTGTATTTCTACAGTCTTTAATGTAAGTGTATATGTAAGAAGGTGCTTATTTCCCGCCAAATATTCTGCTTGCCCAACTTCACTGTAATATACTGTAATATACCTATCATAATCTATAGGAATGCTTGCCCAACCTCACTGTAACATACCTACATAATCTATTTTATCATAGGAATGCTAAGGAGGGAGTTAAATAAAGCATACTGTGGATTTATGGCAAGTAGAGATCATTCTATCCCAAGTGGAAAAGATATGGCAGTTGCTACTGGAAACTGGGGATGCGGTGCCTTTGGAGGGGACCCAAGGTAGTGATCTATTAGTATTATAATTATAAACCCATCATATTTCATCCTTTCAGGCTAAAATGTCTTTTGCAGCTTATGGCAGCAGCTCAGGCTCGAAGAGATGTTGTATATTTTACATTCGGCAATGAACCTCTGAAAAACGATATTTGTAAGTTTTACTCTTTTCTTCGTATGGGATCCTACACGGTTGGTGATGTAAGTTTATAATAGTATCTATCATAGTTGCTTCTATTGTGTTTATTACATAGATATGGAAAATTTTGCTTAAATGTGGACCTCAGGAAGATATATTTATGTATCTCAAACAAGAATTAGACAAGTCATAGGCTAATGATCTCGTGTGTGTTGTTGTTGTTTTTTGTTTTATTTTGTTTTGTTTTGTTTTGTTTTTGTTTTTTTTAGTATGTTTCTTGCTCACTGACACATTCCCAAGCCATGATTATGAAAAGATTATTTCTGCTATAATGATATATCTCACACTAGAGTAGTACCTGGAACAATTCCTGTGGAGCCGTGCCCTTGCTTCCCAGCTATCTGCTCAGCTGAGGAGCACTGCCCAATTTTGCTCTTGAAGATGTGAGCTCTGCATCCACCCACCCCTAGGACCTGACGGCCCCACTAAGGGAGTCCCTATGGAAGCAATAGTTGGCACAGACTTAACCCCTGGGTGGGAGGGTTGGGTCTTCTCAACAGAAGCTGGCTGTGCTTGGCTGCTGTTGCTGCGTGGTGGCTTTTCCAAAGCATGTATGCGCCTGCGCATTCATTGGTTATCACATCTGGCCCCGCCCCTAGCTGAGCTCTTATGTTAACTCTCATATTAAACTTATATCGCTCTTACATAAACTTTATTACCAGTTTGCCCTTCAGGTCAACTAACGTGGATTTGGTGAGGGTGAGGAAGTAGCCCCCATGAGCAGGGGAGTTTGGTTTGGTCGCTAATTGGCTTTTAGGCCAATTAGCCCCTCTTATGGCTGATTAACCCTTATTTGCCCTCCTTTCGGGTAAATACCACTGCCACTCCCCCAAACCACCCACTCCCCTCTCCTGGGGTCACTGTCCTTCACCCTGCATCTAGGCAATTTCCAAACTAAATTGTTGACTTTATAATCAAATCACTGTAGCTATAGTGGTTCCTGAAGACTGGTGGGGGAGATCGATGCTGCCAGGCGACTTGATACACCAGCCAGTTGATTTCTGGGTGTCTTAATACAGCAGGTAAGCGCAGCTTTTCCACCGACCCAGCATTTTTATCATTGCATCCCCTATGCCTTGCTTTGCTGCTGTGGTGGCCGCCACACTTCTGAAGCTGTGACCTGAGTATGCCGAGCAATCAGTCCCTGAAGCTGCAATGGCATTCTTCAGGCATACAACAAATCTTGCCCTAGTGAGGGGTCTGCCATCATGAAATTTGAAGAAGGGATCTTTGCCTGGGCCCCTCAGCACCATGTAAGCTAGTACAGCTGCCACTTGGCACAGGCTGTTATTAGTTCATCCCAGAAAAACGTCCACCCCAACCCAAAATGGATCTGTCATGGATGCCTTAATCCTCACTTTGAGTAATTGTGAGTTGATGCTGCCCATAGCATCTTGTTATCCCATTTATTGCCTCCCTTTGACCAGACCTGTCTCATTTTCAGTAATAACTCTGGAGTTATGGGGAGCCTAGGGAACTTCTGAGGGGTTCTGGCTTGGAGCCTTTTAATGCCTTTTAGCACCTGTTCCAAGCGAGACATGGTACTAATACCAGGGTCTCCATAGCCTTCTGCTATATGAAGATGTCTGATAGCTGACAAATAGCATTTAATAGTACTATGACAGTTTTTCATCAGCTGAATATGAACTGAATTGACAGAGCTGGTGTTCAGTTGCTGGCAGTGGTTTCAGCCCCTTATCGTTACAAAATGTTGCATACCGTTTCTTTGCCGAGTTATACGCCCTCTTCGAAGATGATGCTAAACCATTGGAAAAAATAGCGTTCCACAGATCTGTCCAGCGCTTGGAGGTCCAGTCTGGCTTGGATATGATCAGCAGATGGAGCAGTGCCTCTGGGATGGCCGTTGGGTTCTGGTTTGCCTGCGGGTGTAGAGAGCAAAATAGTGCTAAGTTATCCCGGGATAAAGCATTTCTTTGCTCCTTGAATATGCGATGCAACTATGGTGAGATCAAACTTTGCTTTTATAAAAGCCAGGCATCTTGCCAGATGCATGGCTTCCTGATTCCGTGATGAGCCCTAGTTGACAATGCACACCACTGCTGAGTGTCGCACCACGCCCTGATTGTTTTCCCCCGCCATCTCTTGCCCCATACTGATGCTGCGATGACTATGGGTACCAGTTCTTTCACCGTGATATGACATTCCCTGTATGTACTGGTCCATTGTAGCATGAACCACTCCGAGCCTGAGAAGCCCCCACAACCCCACTGACCTGACGCATCTGAGGTAAGCGATGCTTCGACCTCTCTTGTTCCTTGAATCATTGGCGTGCCATTCCATTCTGCACTAAAACGAAAGCACCACTCAATATCTGATCTTGCATCTCTGTTCAGCTGTATGTGATGGTCTCTACCATTGACAGATCCAGCAGTCTCCGAACAAAAGATCTCCCTGCTTTCACGGCTTTGCAAGCATGAGCCAGGGTGCCTGAGGGAGAGGAGCTCCCTCTTTATACAGGCCTTCCTGCCTCGCCAGTTGCTCAGCTCTGACCTCATGCGGCTTAGCTTTACTTGTGGGAATCATCGATGTAGTGGTAAACATGGAGTATATGGCTGTGAAAATTAAGGGTGCTGACCTGAGGCCAAAAGGAAGGGCTGCATAGCGAAAACAGTAGAAGGACCCTATAGAAGGACCGGCTAGAAATGACGTCATAGTGAGATTCAAGATATTTCGCGAGATCAAAAATCATTACAGTACTGACATATTCTATTATACTAGCTGTTTAGCTGTGTAGCTATGCTGCAAGAAGTGATGAAACAAAGAAGGACCAAGAAGGATGAGTGAAGGACTGGATAAAATGAGTGGAATGATGAATCACACTATACTAGCACTGAAGCACTCTCTGTACTGCATTTAATTAGAATTGACACTCTGTGAAGGTTAGAATCATAATGATAATGATAGAGAAGAACCGAACGAAAAAAGAAAAGGACTGGGCTCTATTGTGGGCACCAGACTGCTCTAATTAGAGAGACCACACTATACCAGCACTAAGACACTCTTGAGCGTCTCTGTACTGCATGTAATTAGAGTTGACATCCTGTGATGGAATCAAATTAGAATCATAGAGAAGGACCGGATGAAAAAGAGAAGGACCGGGCTCTATTGCAGGCACCAAACTGCTCTAATTAAAGAGACAACACTATACCAGCACTAAGACACTCTTGAGTCTCTGTACTGCATGTAATTAGAGTTGACATCCTGTGACGGAATCAAATTAGAATCACAAAGAAGGACCGGATGAAAAAGAGAAGGACTGGGCTCTATTGCAGGCACCAAGCTGCTCTAATTAGAGAGACAACACTATACCAGCACTAAGACACTCTTGAGAGTCTCTGTACTGCATGTAACTAGAGTTGATACCCTGTGACGGAATCAAAATAGAATCACAAAGAAGGACCAGATAAAAAAAGAAGGACTGGGTTCTATTGCGGGCACCAGGCTGCTCTTATTAGAGAGACCACACTATACCAGCACTAAGACACTCTTGAGTCTCTGTACTGCATGTAATTAGAGTTGACATCCTGTGACGGAATCAAATTAGAATCACAAAGAAGGACCGGATGAAAACGAGAAGGACTGGGCTCTATTGCAGGCACCAGGCTGCTCTAATTAGAGAGACAACACTATACCAGCACTAAGACACTCTTGAGAGTCTCTGTACTGCATGTAACTAGAGTTGATACCCTGTGACGGAATCAAAATAGAATCACAAAGAAGGACCAGATAAAAAAAGAAGGACTGGGTTCTATTGCGGGCACCAGGCTGCTCTTATTAGAGAAACCACACTATACCAGCACTAAGACACTTTTGGGAGTCTCTGTACTGCATGTAATTAGAGTTGAAATCCTGTGACGGAATCAAATTAGAATCATAGAGAAGGACCGGGCTCTATTGCAGGCACCAGACTGCTCTAATTAAAGAGACCACACTATACCAGCACTAATACACTTTTGGGAGTCTCTGTACTGCATGTAATTAGAGTTGACATCCTGTGACAGAATCAAATTAGAATCACAGAGAAGGACCGGATGAAAAAGAGAACCAGGCTCTATTGCGGGCATCAGACTGCTCTAATTCGAGAGACCATACTATACCAGCACTAAGACCTCTTGAGAGTCTGTACTGCATATAATTCAGGGGTGTATCCACAGAATTTTTAGTGGCCCGGTGTGCTTGTGCGTGGGATCACCATGCACACTTTATATCATTCACCTACTTATCAGAAGGAGTTTCGATAAAGCTATGCTACAATGTGATCATGATTCTTGAAGGTCATGGTACTTCACATATACATAATCACTTGGCTAACTCTGCAGGCATGAGAAAAAGTGGTCCGGTGAAGACTGGACCAACCGGAGTGGTGGATATACCTCTGTTATTAGAGTTGACACCCTGTGATGGAATCAAATTAGAATCACAGAGAAGGACCGGATGAAAAAGAGAAGGACTGGGTTCTATTGCAGGCACCAGACTGCTCTAATTAGGGAGACCACACTCTAAGACACTTGTGTGGATCTCTGTACTGCACGTAATTGGAGTTGACACCCTACAAAGAAGGACTGGATGAAGAGAAGGGCACAGAAGTGAAGTGCTTATGAGCATGCCTATAGCTACATACACCTTATCATTTGCAACATTAGTTCACCTCAACTTGGCCTGCATGCAAACAATTTTTCAGACTTGCACACTCAAGCTATCCAAAGGGGGGTGGGGCTCATATCTGCAGGGTATTTCGGAGACCTTAAGGGGTTAATGCACAATAATGTTGTCATGGGTAGATTGAAAGGCTGTGACAAGATTTGGTGACCACAGACTTATTAACAGGTAATTCATGTGCCTGTGACAGATTATGTTTTAGCTACATCGCAGTGATTTTTTTTCACCAACAATGCTGGAAATCAGATTTTTGCTCACAGGGAGTGTAGTTTTAATGCTGGGAAGGTCAAATTGTGACACCGGGACCTCTATACAGTGCTCTACTGCATACTTCATGGATGGGGAAATTAACCCCATCTATGCTGATTACATGACGTACCACCATGGGAGCATCATACGTGATTGAAGTAGAGCCACTGCTAGCATGGACACTAATGGCTATTTGGAAACATCAAGATGATATTATGCAGACTACAAAGGGGGGGAGGAAGAGTGGGGTATAGTTCCTCTAATGGAACAGCTATATAACAGCTCTAATAGGTTCTCCCTATGTACGTGGTGTCCAGATATTAAAGTAGTCGGTTAGCTCTAAGTGAATATACCCCATACCCTGCAGAGAGGTCTAGAGATCAAGGTTCATAAATTTTGAAACAACTAATTCAGGGTACATGTATATGTTCACTTAGAGCTATCTGGACACCAAATAGGGAGAACCACAGCTGTTATAACAGGGGTGTATCCACAGAATTTTGAGTGGCCCAGTGTGCTTGTGCGTGGGATAACCATGCCCACTTTATATCATTCACCCACTTATCAGGAGTTTCGATATGCTAATGTGATCATGATTCTTGAAGGATACATAATCACTTGGCTAACTCTGCAGGCATGGGATAAAAAGTGGTCCGGTGAAAACCGGACCAACCCCGGAGTGGTGGATACACCCAGGTATATAGCTGGGAATTATACCATAGGTGTGTATGATATCATCTTGATGTTTCCAAATAGCCATTAGTGTCCTAGCTCTAGCTAGCAGTCGCTCTACTTCAATCACGTATGCTCCCATGGTGGTACGTCATGTAATCAGCATAGATGGGGTTAATTTTCCCATCCATGAAGTATGTGGTAGAGCACTGTATAGAGGTCCCTGTGTCACAATTTGACCTTCCTATTACCAAAACTACACTCCCTGTTAGCAAAAATCTGATTTCCAGCATTATTGGTGAAAAAAATCACTGCAATGTAATACATGATGTGATGTGATCTTTTATGAAATCTGTCACACATGAATTATCCATTACTTGGATATTAACAAGTCTGCGGTCACCAAATCTTGTCACAGCCTTTCTACTCATCCAATCTACCCATGACAGCTTTATTGTGTGTTAACCCCTTAAGGTCTCAGAAATACCCTGCAGATATGAGCCCCACCCCCCCTTTGGATAGCTTGAGTGAAAAATTGTTTGCATGCAGGCTAAATTGAGGTGAATTAATGTTGCAAATAACAAGGTGTATATAGCTATAGGCATGCTCATGAGCACTTCACTTCTGTGCCCTTCTCTTTTTTTTTTCATCCAGTCCTTCATTGTGATTCTAATTTGATTCCGTCACAGGATGTCAACTCCAATTACATGCAGTACAGAGATTCACACGAGTGTCTTGGAGCTGGCATAGTGTGGTCTCTCTAATTAGAGCAGTCTGGTGCCTGCAATAGAGCCCAGTCCTTCCCTTTTTTATCCGGTCCTTCTCTGTGATGATTCTGTCACAGGCTATCAACTCTAATTACATGCAGTACAGAGACTCTCAAGAGTGTCTTAGTGCTGGTATAGTGTGGTTTCTCTAATTAGAGCAGCCTGGTGCCCGCAATAGAGCCCGGTCCTTCTCTTTTTCATCTGGTCCTTCTTTGTGATTCTAATTTGATTCTGTCACAGGCTGTCCACTCTAATTACATGCAGTACAGAGACTCTCAAGAGTGTCTTAGTGCTGGTATAGTGTGGTCTGTTTAATTAGAGCAGTCTGGTGCCTGCAATAGAGCCCGGTCCTTCTCTTTTTCATCCGGTCCTCTATGATTCTAATTTGATTCCGTCACAGGATTTCAACTCTAATTACATGCAGTACAGAGACTCTCAAGAGTGTCTTAGTGCTGATATAGTGTGGTCTCTTTAATTAGAGCAGTCTGGTGCCTGCAATAGAGCCCGGTCCTTCTCTTTTTCATCCGGTCCTTCTCTATGATTCTAATTTGATTCCGTCACAGGATTTCAACTCTAATTACATGCAGTACAGAGACTCTCAAGAGTGTCTTAGTACTGGTATAGTGTGGTCTCTTTAATTAGAGCAGTCTGGTGCCTGCAATAGAGCCCGGTCCTTCTCTTTTTCATCCGGTCCTTCTCTATGATTCTAATTTGATTCCATCACAGGATTTCAACTCTAATTATATGCAGTACAGAGACTCTCAAGAGTGTCTTAGTGCTGGTATAGTGTGGTCTCTTTAATTAGAGCAGTCTGGTGCCTGCAATAGAGCCCGGTCCTTCTCTTTTTCATCTGGTCCTTCTCTATGATTCTAATTCGATTCCATCACAGGATGTCAACTCTAATTACATGCAGTACAGAGATGCTCAAGAGTGTCTTAGTGCTGGTATAGTGTGGTCTCTTTAATTAGAGCAGTCTGGTGCCTGCAATAGAGCCCGGTCCTTCTCTTTTTCATCCGGTCCTTCTCTATGATTCTAATTTGATTCCGTCACAGGATTTCAACTCTAATTACATGCAGTACAGAGACTCTCAAGAGTGTCTTAGTACTGCTATGATTCTAATTTGATTCCGTCACAGGATTTCAACTCCAATTATATGCAGTACAGAGACTCTCAAGAGTGTCTTAGTGCTGGTATAGTGTGGTCTCTTTAATTAGAGCAGTCTGGTGCCTGCAATAGAGCCCGGTCCTTCTCTTTTTCATCTGGTCCTTCTCTATGATTCTAATTTGATTCCATCACAGGATGTCAACTCTAATTACATGCAGTACAGAGATGCTCAAGAGTGTCTTAGTGCTGGTATAGTGTGGTCTCTCTAATTAGAGTAGTCTGGTGCCCACAATAGAGCCCAGTCTCTTTTCTTTTTTCGTTCGGTTCTTCTCTATCATTATCATTATGATTCTAACCTTCACAGAGTGTCAATTCTAATTAAATGCAGTACAGAGAGTGCTTCAGTGCTAGTATAGTGTGATTTCCCCAAATTTACAGCAGTCCTGTCACAAAAAATTTGGTCCGGCCAAAATTGGTCCACCCGGACTATTATTTTCAGTCCGGTCGGACTATTTTTATCGATAAAAATGGTCCTTTGATGATAAAAATGGTCCGTCAACGGCAGTTTGGTGGTGCTCTCAGTATTGATGTCGAGCAGACTCCCAAGGATCAGAACGGTGTCCCAGGTTACGCCAGGTAGGGCTGTTAGCTGGTTGTGCGCATAGTTAGCTGGTTGTGCGCATAGCCTATATAACTTTTTGTTTTGGGGTTTATGTTGTCTTGGGTATATAGCTGCATATACACATGATAGCTACTATTATAGAAGATTGAAAAAACACATCACTGACTAGAATTACAGTTGCTACATAGCCAAACTATGCTATTGTCTTTCATGCATTCATTTGGAACTGTCTGGCAGAAGATATGAAACCAGGATTCACACTTTGTGCACTCGATCATTTCTGTTTGAATGTCCGGCATCCTACACACACAGAATACAGGTATGCTTTCCTTGTTCGTTAAAGGATTAGTAAGGGAGATAATCTTCTTGTGTCGGAAGAGTGTCATTTCCCCTCTTTTAAGACATCTATATAGGTGCCCTCTCATTCTAGTCTGATCATAATATAGTGTGCGTGGTGGTCGTCCAAATGCTAGTGCAACAGCATTAGCAATCGCAAAGAGGCCACAATCACTGCTCCCACTCTATAATAAAACATGTAAAGACAATTAAGCAAAGTATGCTGCATACAGTTATTACTACATAGCTACCTGTCGCTGCACATCCATGAATTGAAGCTGAATAGATTTTTTCTCTGTACATAGAATAGTTGAGAGTTGCAATGCTACTGGTGTTGATGCAGTGTTGTACAGACTATCAAACACTGCCACATGAGGGTGGGCCAAACCAATTGTAGAACAAGTAATCCAGTGGCCTGGTGAGTGAAGAATTTGAATAAATTCGTCTTGGACAATTTCAAAATTGTAGACCAGTCCCAGCTCAACTGGTAGGAAACCTCCAATATGCGGGAACTGCAGTTTAAGGAGCTTCTGAACAGCATTTACTATGGAGTCAGTAATCCATCCAACTGGGCTAAGTAGACTCTCTTTGTCCCCAACAGTGCCAGCTCAGGTAACCAAGGCTTTGGTGGTTTGGATTGCACTTCATCGGCCACAGTAATATCATGTTTCTGCCTGTAAAAGTATATTGCAGTTATAGTTCTTGATAGCTAGTATAGCCTCACCTGCAAGTTTTCTTCCTTTTGCTTTGGTTGTATGAATTTTTACGGTACTTTTCCATTAGTTTTCTGGCTAGCTCATTAGGTCTGCAGAAGAAGCACACTAAAGACATCCAAATTAGTTTTATAATTATACCCTGAATGAACTGCCACCCTGTGCCCATCTGATAGAGTACAATGCCTGCATAGAATCGAACATGCATGCTAACCCAACTTCTTTGTTCCATATCAGGTACCTGGTTTCTTAGGTGCAGATCTAGAATGGGCAGTCACTGTTGAACCTGGCAAAGACTATATTATAAACCATTAAAGCAGTATTACATAATATATTTAGCCTACCTTTCCCTTATTCTCACAATTACTACTGCCAGAAGCCTTTCTTACTCCTGCTGCATAGATGTTAATTAACTATTAATTTTGTTTAGTAAAATTGTGTACGCCAATACCTTTACTCTTCACATACTCATATAAATCCCAGTCTAGATCATCTTTAAGAGCTTCATCTTTTTCGGGTGATGGACTTCTTGTTGGCTCAGAGTACAAAACAATCCTGGCCTATAAGATACACAAGAGTACAGTGCATGTGTAGTGCTAATGCATATTTTGACCTTTTCCTCAGTTATGCCAAACTTTTCTTTAATGATGAGGATCAGAATTTCTGGAAGAATGACATCCAATGAATATTGAAGGACCTGAACAACAGTATAGTGTCACAATGTAGCCAGTAATAAAAAATTACCTGAGGAGAATCGCTTCCTCGCTCGGTGCAAATCGAAATCAAATATGTTGCTAAATCCTTAAATTGAGAACCAGATAGGCAGCAGATGGCGTTGCTGGCCCACTGCAATTTTTCTGTAATGAATACTTTGTTATATAATTTTTGGTGTCTTCACAAAACATACTGCGAGTCCCACATGGTAACTTGAGAAACTTCTCATGACTAAGGCAACCAGTCAGCTATATAGTATATTCTTGTATGGAAAAAAAATTGGGTCAGAATCTAGAAACATACCTTCCCATGCCTCATATTTGAAACAGTAGGAACAAATTTTGAGGCTTCTGCAACCAAAGACTTGGAAGTTATTTCTCGGAGCTCACTAACACATCTCTCAGGCTGAAAATCTTGTTCCCTTGATGAATTATTTAAGTAAGTAAATAATGCTAAGATGCACAGTATCCAGCATACGTAACTACCTCTGATGTGTGCCAGTAGGCAGAATCAATTATGTTTACCTTAAATTCTTTCCAGATGCTGGCACTTCATCAGGATGATCTTGTATATCAGTGTCCTCAGTGTCTTCAGAAGTGTCTCGAGACCTCTTTTCTTGAACTTTCACTGGGGTACTAGTTGATGATGGCTGGAAATTTTCTTTATTTTGGCTATGCAGCACTAAATAAGTAAATTGGCAGGCAGAACACACGCATTAGCTTACCAGAGTGGTTTAGGTAGTGACACAGAATCATACGATGCAGACTCACTATAAGTAAACACTGAATGATAGCATAAAAAATTAATACACAACTCACTCTGATGCAGTTATAGAGTAGTCCACCAATTGCGGAGGTTTCTCTGATACATCTGCACTGCTAAACCATTGTTTTAAACCGATGAATAATAATTATAGCCAGGCCATTATAACTTACAACTTTGAATCATTGTATAGCTTTAGATGAGAGCCAATAGCCTTCCTAATTTTGCCTGTGTTCACATTTTCAAGATGATAGACACCCTTGCCCACAGCTTTGGTGATCTTGTAAGGCCCGCTGTACCTCATCCCAAGTTTGCCACCCTTACGCTTCTTTCGACGGAAATCTTTAACCAGCACATGTTTCCCCACAGCAAAAAGATGAGGATTTGCTCGCTTGACATCGTAGTACTTCTTTTGCTTCTTCTGTGCCAAAATAATATTCTTCTTGGCTGCTGCCAGGAGATCATTTCTCTTCTGCTGCTGCTGGTGAGTAACCTCGTCAAACTGCAGGGGTAGTACAGCCAATTCTGATGGTGACTTCTTCTCCATATTGATGTCAATTGGTAAGGTAGCAGTATGATTAAACATCAGCTCAAACGGGGTGTATTTTGTGGATTCGTGGCGTGAGGTATTGTATGCAAACACACAAGAATCCAAATAGGCTGACCACGACTTCTTATTCTTCGAGACAAACTTTACCAACATATTTTGAAGAGTCTGGTTCCATCTTTCATCCAAACCATTGGCCTACAATTTAATACACCAATAATATTATAGTAACTGTTACTGAATACAGCTTTATACGTACCTGTGGATGATAGGGAGTTGTTAGCCTACGCTGAATTCCCAATTGCTCTGCCAAAAGGTGATCTAGCGTACTGTTAAATTCACCTCCACAATCAGAAATGATCACACGTGGCATTCCAAATCTCATGAATAGCTATGATGAAATAATTGGATTGAAATAATGGAATGATAGATATTACTTACACCACCTTGTAAAGGATAGATGCCACACAACTAGAACACTTATCTGGTGTGGGGATAGCCTCAACATACTTTGTAAAGTAATCACTGATAGTAAGAATATATTTATTTCCATCATCTGCAGTTGGACTTATTGGACCAATAAAATCAATTCCTATACAGTGCCATGGGCTGACCACAGCAACTGGGTGTAACTGTGGAACACCAGTTGTCAGTTTCCTGTTCATGCGCTGGCAAACATCACATGATGCAATCTGAAATTATCAGATATAGCTGACATGTTTGAAAAATGATTATACCCTTACCATTTTCTTGACATCTTGCACAAGGCCAATCCACATAAACCTCTCCTTGATCCGGTGCAAGGTACGGGTATTCCCTAAATGACCTGCCGTCTTATCCACATGGCAGGACTTCAGAATGCATTCTTGCTCTTGCTGGGAGCAAATATACCTTAGCAATGATCCCTATTGGTTACCAGGTATAGCAGTGAAGATGACATACTATACAGGAGTATTATTATTATTATTATTATTATTATTATTATTATTATTATTATTATTATTATTATGTTTGCAAAAGGTGCAAAACAGAAATGTGCAACTGTTTATTCGTTGTTAGTTAAGTATGTCACTGTGATTCACTGACTATCTTGTCCAAACAACTATTTTGTAGTCATTTTCTGTAGTCATTTTCCTTTCTATTTGTTTCATCCATCTCGCTTTCATTCTCCTCTTCATTTGCTTCCAATAGGTCATTGTTGCTGTCAACCGGGTTGCTGCCATGGTTGGTGTTGTAGATTGTGCATTTTCCCATAATTCGATCTCGGTTTAAAGTATGGTTGGTAATGTACTACTGGAGTATTGACAAATGTGCCCTATAACATGACATGCATAGGCAATCATTTTCTGTGCTATGTGTCAGTGTGACTGAGGTGGGTTTTGACTATGGCGAAAGAAATGAGTTCCTTTTTTTCGGTTTAGCACCACAACTACTGCGGTTTATTTTCCTATAGACTAGTTGATAGTGGACAGGACACAAAAAAACTTCCTCTGTACTTTCTGATGGTAATTTTAAGGCTAACTTTATTCGTTGGCTGCTGGCAAAGGATGCTTTAATCCTGTACGCTGTATAGCTACATGGATAAGTGATTGTGGTTATTTTGCCCATTTAGGTATACCTTGTATCCTGGGTCAGATTGGTGGTGCTTGAGATCTAGTGTGGTGGCTTGACAGATACAGCTGTCATCAGGAATTGGACTCTTAATGTGAGTAATGGCTAACAATTTCAAAGAAGCCGACCATGTCCCAAAGTGTGAATAACCGGGTTCTATATTATTGCAGAATGGTGAACAGCGTCCTTTCAAGAATGGAATGAGCAGCTGCTCTCAAACTCTAACTCACTCGGATGTTGACATTAATCTACTGCATTGGAAATTAATTATTAGCTATAGGTTATACCAGTGATGATAACAGTAATGAAGTTCAAACTAATTTGCTAGTTCACCACAATGTAAACATAAACCAATAGCTGCTGCAGTGGCAGCTGCTTAGCTGGGCTATGTGTATAATGCATGCCTGGAAATGAGCTGGAGATTTAGAGTAGGTATTTAGTTACTTTCCTCGTAAGTGACACAAGAGATATTTTCCCTACTGTTACTCTGGGCTATTGTCAGCTAGTATCTAAAGCTATAGTGGCATCAGAAGTGCAAAACACAAATGTGCAGACAATTGCCAATTTTTAGCCATGTGTGTGAAGTGGCATCTAACAGGAGAATGGCATAAGCTTCAGATCCCAAACTTGGAGAATTCGAAGAAAGAGTACTCGTAAACATGCCAACCAAATGTATAGTTCATTTGTTGTTTTACTTGGAAGAAACGTACACAAATAGCCAGGGGGAGGTCACTCCCATTCACTCTGTACATACGTTCACGACCGGGGTCAATTTTTTTGATCACCAAAAAATCTGTTGACCTCTTGATCATGCACAGAAATTTTCCTTGATCTGTTGACCGTACCTAATACCTTTTCTTGACCGGTACCTTATGTATTACGCATGCGTAAAAAAATATTTTCCGGAACTGTAAGAAAGGGGCCAATTTTGTAGCCATTTCGTAGAATGGTCTTCTCTTTGGTATCCTTTTATCATGGGAGGTTCCTGAGGGTGAGGTGTAGCTAGCTAATCACCAAATTATATTTGTGAACACATCAAGTAAAAATCAGGATTAAATCACATTTTAAAGTTTTTGAGTAATTGATTCTTGAAGTGCAAACTTCAAGAATCAATTACTCAAGAATCAATTACTCAAAACTTTAAAAATGTGATTTAATCCTGATTTCTACTTAATGTGTTCACATTTGCTCTTGCAATTATTTAACAAACCATGATTCAAGTAAGTAGCACCATAATTCAACAGGATATCATCAGTCATGAATCTTATGTAAGACTACCAATATGTACCTAGCTACACAATACATATAGTAGCAGTGAAATTTTCTGCACAGAACTTCTACAAGCATGCGCGCGCGTAGCGCAGAACTTATTAGGATTACATCATATCATGACGTCATAATATTATTATTCTGCGCTGCTGCTGATCTAATCGATCGATCAGCAGTTTGGTTATTGCTATTATAATAAGCTATTGGTATTATAAAGACTACTAAATGTAAGCAAATGTATCTAGCTACTTTAATTGTTGGGTAACAGCATTGGGAAGACTTCAGTCATGAATTATATCTTGACCTTTGACCGAAACTCCGAAGAGCCGTTGACCGTCTGACAGGAAAATAAAAATCGATCTTGACCCTTGACCTCACTATGACCGCGGTCGCGAACGTATGTACAGAGTGAATGGGAGTGACCTCCCCTGAATAGCGATATACCATGGCCCAGCTAAGCTCCGTAGTTAAGGGGTGTGGCCAAGTACCGAGAAATTAAAATGAGAAAACCATGCGTTTTTCAATACGTGCGCTGAAGGGGTGTGGCCAAGTACCGGGAAATTGAAATGAGAAAACCATGCGTTTTCCAATACGTGCGGTGTTCGACTGTATCTCCATTTATCTGGCCTGATTGTCACGTAGTCTCTCCTAAGTAGGATTTTTGATGAATGTTTCTTTGACTTTTACCAACATATCTCTCATTGTATGTCCTAACTTGAACGGGAACTTTATGCCATAAACCCTGCCTGATCAGTCCCTTTTGTCAAGTATCATTGTCGTCTTCACGCCACTCGTGGGCTTCAATGATCTTTTTTTTTTTTTAATTTTAATTCACTTCTGAAAATAATGGGCAGAGCTAGCGAGCTAGCCAGCGCCCAGAAAAAAAAACACTTGTAAATTGAGTTCAAAGTTATCTTTATATAACCCCATCCACCTCAACTGTTCTTATGGATGTGCAGTGATTCCACATTGAGGCATTGACCTTCCATAAACATATGGAAAGCCTTTGGAAAAGGTGGGTGGTAGAGTCAGGAAGCGGGATACCCAACGTCTGGCCCAATAGTCTGCCAAGGCTTTTGATGGTATCAATCGCTCTGTCACTCCAACCTCATATTGACTCGATCACTAGCGGAATGTTGATATTGAAATGATTTAAGATATCCATTTGTTCATGTTCTGTATTCCTCATTAGATAGCAACTTCTCTGCCCTAACAAGCATTTAATTACACTTCGCTTCAGGATATGGTGCTTTTTCCGATACCTAAATTGTTTATTGTCATATCCTAGTATACATGGTCCGAATATACATATGGACGTAAGTATACATGGGCGTATGTTCTTCACGACATACGCCCGTGCACTACAAAAATTGCATTACAAAGATAATGGGCGGAGTTTCGAACTAAAGTTAGAAGAGGCTAGTTTCTTGCTTACTGGCACTAAAAAGCATCAACAGAACCTCAGGAAAGAGAAACAAGGTATCGAAGGTAGCGTAGATATCTTAGTCAGTTCATATTTCTGAGCGCATAAGCCTTAAAGCCTACTTTTGTTCTGATGATTTTCCACATGGCTTTCTGCTGTTGGAATCTCCGGCACGAAGCTTTCATGGTTGACTAGCTGACTTTAGCGCTTCATTTGAAGCCTTTGTACTTTAGTCTGAGCTCCAAAAGTTTGTCTGTTGTTTATTCGAGAATCATAGATGTCGCTTGTGTTATATAAAAATTTTTTGGCCTAATTCTGGGTCAACTGACTAAACGTTTGCCTATCACATTATTAATTTCGATGCTGAGTGGCTGGTTTTCGTAAATTGGGTCACATATATGAAAAGTTCTTTCACAAAATGTAATATTTTTCTTATCATTTCAAAAAATATTTCGACCCGCATTGACTACTGAATATTCAAGAAAGTAATAAAATTAAAAGTACAAAAAAGCTAGTCAATATCATAATTCAGTGATAAAATTTTGTATTAGAAAAAATTACAGATGCAAAATGTAATGGTGCTATCAAGCTGTATTGAATCATCATTTTAAGTTTCTTGCTAGAAGAATGTAGGAAAATTCTATTAACACTTTCCATATAAGTGGCGAAATTTTCGCGAATTATTTAATAGAAATTTAAGTCACCAATCAAAGAATTGCGATTCCGATTTCAAACTAGTATACATTTTGCAATTGACATTCGCACGGATTCATATGCTTGTTCCTAATTATCACGTAGTTTTACTAATTAAAATTCCAAACTGTTTATCTATGCACAATTGTGTCTTTGACTTGTAAGTGGTGAAAATTTTCGCGAATTCTCTTCTGTCCATGAATTCGGATCACTAAAGTTGCAAGATTTGTTCATGCTACTCATGTACCTAAAAAATATTCAAAGGCAGAATTAAATAAAAAATTTCGCTCAGTTTATTATTATTACTCTATTTTATTAATTTACTCCGTATTTTAAATACTCCCAGTTTGTTTTTTTCCGCATAGCGAGTGACAACATAAATCTATAATGATCAACAATAAGCTTAATCATACCATAACCAGATCACTAAAGTTGCATTCTCACATCGTTGCAGAAAAACAGTGACACATGATCATATTGTCTGATGTGGCAGAACGAAACGCCACCGTAAAATGATCGCTACCGTTATAATATAATACTTTGCTAACTATGGCATATTAACTTAACCGATAGTCATAGCGCTTGTAGTGAATAATGAAACCAGATGCTGTGTTTAATAATTCATCACTAATCCATACTAATAAAAATCTGTTTCAAATTTCATATCTATTTAGTAATAAATGTTAAAATATACATTTTTAAAATAACTACATGCTTGGTGAAAATAACTAGCAAATTGTATAAAAAACAAGTGAGAGAAGGAAAATGGAATATTTAAGAAAAGTTTACTTTTAAATTTTGGACAACTGCACGGCAATTATTTTGCTGGTACTCGATTACTCTCGAATAGTCCTAAAGATAGCCATATGTTACAATCTTAAAACTAGCATAAATAAGAAGGAATCTCGCTCTGAACAATATACCTTTTTAAATAGAGCCTTGGGACCCTTTTATATTTGATTTGTGTAATAGCGTATCTTTAGAGCGTACCCAATTGTATATAATTTATTTTAGATTGTGTATGACTATAATTAAATCCCACAGTAATTCACAATTCATAGGATTCATGCAGGAAATGATGTATGCACTATTTCAAATCTTAGATAATTTTCTTGATGAGGGATTATTAGATTGAGGTATTCGATCAATAGGTCTGTAGCTATATATTTTGATGTGTATCGGCGAGAATGATCACATTGATAGATAAACAAAAAAATTTGAGTATTCATTAATCATGTAGAGCCGTTCCGGGCATCAATTTCTCTTCCAAGATATGATGTAATGGAAAATGAGATAATGAGAGGTTTAAGTTCTTATTTGGTGGTGATATAAGCCCTTTGATCGCTCTCTGCTGCTGCATTATTTGAGCACTCAAGTGAAATTTCCTTCCACCATGGCTAATATACATAAATACATGCTAAGCGGTTTCACCATAGCTGATCATGCATGGCTTATTGACTAGCGTTACTATACAACACGGAGTGTCCACGCATGTTTTGTATTGTTTAATGGAAAAATTTGGATGCCCAGAAATCGTTTCCTTTATCAAGGCAGAGTATAGTATCTATGATTAAACTCAGCATTAGGTTTAATTTTTCAACTGGAAAAGCGCTAAATGCCCAGATGCGATCCTTTTGCGGTGACGTAGCATGCTTCCACGTCGAGATAATCTGACAATCAGCTGTTTTGTGCAACAAGGAGAGTATGTAACTTTAGTTATTCGAATTTGTGGACAGAAGGGAATGCGCGAAAGTTTCGGCACCTACTATATTGGGCAAGACACCAGGCTAAAAAGAATGCTTAAGTATAATACCTAATAAAACATAGAAACAAGTACAAGATAAAGTGAGAACGCTTATAAGGCAACAAAAAAGGAAATAATATTATAACATTAACTTTCACATTCACGAACTATACGATGTGTTTAATACTACAGTACAAGTAATTCTAACCTTATAAATTTTTCTTACATCCTTAAAACAAGCTAATAAACTTTTTATTAACATTTGACTATTTCTCGCTTTCTGTAAAATTTATACTTAAATTTCATATTGTCATATACTAAATCATTGGTGTACGAGTGGAGTGAAATAGTAAGAATTGATTCCAATTACACATGCTCCGCTATAGCGAGAGACTACATATGAACGTAAAGAAGTTCTTTCATAACATGTAACATATATTACAAAAAAATATTTCAACCTTCATTGACTACTGAATGTCCTAAGGCAATAAAGAAATTTAGTTTTAAAATTAATGTACAAAATGTAATTCAACATCATGTCAGTACTTTATCATTCAGGAGTTTAAATTTTGTAAATTACAGATCAAAATGTAATGGTGTATTTAAGCTATAAATGTGGAAGACAATATTGCATTGGACATTTGAAAGGAAAATACAGTAATGGTAAGATTAAGTTTTTATGTACATCATTACAGATTTATTGTCACTCGCTATGCAAAAAAAGTACTGCAGTAGCGAATTATATAAAAAACTAAGTCAGAAATGGAGAAAAAATCTCGCTAAGTTAATTATTGCCGAAATATTGGTATTTTGGAATTTTACTAGGATGACAATATTAAATATGATCAAAAGACAATACCAGCTTAAGACATTGACAGGAGAATTCTCGAAAATTTTCTCAACATACTATATGATACGAAGTGTCATTCTTAAAATACCATTAATGTTCACCATATGAATTTTTTATTACATCCTTCAAGCAAAAATCTTAAATAAATATTCGAAAGCTTGAATACACCATTACATTTTGAATCTGTAATTTTGTCTAATACATTAAATTTCAACCCCCTGAATTATTTAAGTGCTGACTAGATGTTGAATTAAATTTTGTACTCTAATACCTTTCTTTATTGCATTGGACATTCAGTAGTCAATGAGGTCTGAAAGATTTTTAGTAATTGTAAGAAATATTACATGCTTTCGGAAAGAATTGTCTTTAAGTGCGTATGCTCATGTCACTCGCTATTGCGGACCATTAATAATAGCAAAATTTTTTTCAATAGCCTAAAAAAAGAATCATTTGAATTCACGTCACTCGTACGCTTCAATGATTTAGTTTAAGTATCAATATTTAGAGAAAAAGCACTAAATCGCATCATCACGTGAAGCAAAGAATAGTTTAGTTTTTTTAGTGAAAGAACTTTTTATCCCTTACGCATGTCACTCGCTATTTTTGACCATGTGTACACAATAAATTAAGATTTTGTATCGCTCCCGTATTTTGATCTGATATTGTCTCACTAGAGTGTAAGAATGAAATTTTATCTGTAGTTATATATCTAGAAACAATTTATAATAATGTGAGTATTAATATTTAATATATGTCCAGATTCACTTCATTCGTTATATCTTGTTTCTAAAGGTGTTATAATACAGCATTATTTAGCAATTATCATAAACAAGATGAGTAAAGAAGCAGCAGATGATTACTTATAGATTAAAGGCAGGAAGCGAGTGCTATTAGTATAGTCATGAAACAATATTAATTTTTAGTGTGTTGGTTGTCGTTCAACAAGGGACTTCTCAAAAGATTCCACAAATTTGCAGGCTTCATTGCACTTGTTTACCATAGATATATATTATAATATACGTTGTTAATCAAGAATGCTTCTATTTTAAGTTGTTATAAGGGGGAATCATACTCAAAGACTCTTTTTCATTTTTGATGAAATAGCTCCAGTAGAAGACAGTAGCTACTCTTTTTTGTTTTAATGCAAAACATAAGGTAAAAAATCATTAATTTACAGTATGCACTGAATATGATAATTCTATTTTGGCTGCAGACTTATTGACACATTAAAAGGCTCATTAAACCCAACAACGCTATATGTTAAAATGTACCAAATGATTAAAATACAAGTAGTTTGACCTGTATTTCTCCAAGCTGCATACGATACTGCATGTATGAATAGTCATGATATATATAGCTAATAGTTTTGAATAATTACACTGAGTCTGTTACATTTCATAATGTGCCATGTTCGTAGATCTTTTTTTCTTTGTAAAGAGCATGTGGAGTTGTACCATTGGGAAATTGTTGCATAGACGGAGAATTATATAATTTCTTTATAAAACTATAGTGTATGTGAAAATGGTTATTACAAACCATAATACCTATCATGCTGCCTTAAGTTGATCCACCTGTAGAACCGATGGTATCTATATACTAAATTGAGAAGAGGAGAAGTAAGTTATTTAGGTATAGCTCCCAGAAATTGTCAATTTGTATGGGTATATTGATTTAAGCGGACGACTGAAGCTTGTACTGAACTTGCTGCACTTTAATCTGGTGTCACGTAAATTTAAGGACGCATAAATTTTGGGATTCCTGATCCAAAAATTATCGTAAAATCATGGTCCCCCATATAGAATTGGTGATCGCATGCATGCTCACCGCGCGCCATTCACGCATGCTTTGAAGGCTTTGAAAAGGGTGACAAACAATATAGCCATAAGAAAAAAAGATTAAATGTTTCATGCTGAAGGAGGCTAATCTGTACTGGTAGGCTTACTGGGGCATATACTAGTTGTAAAGTCTAGATAACTATAATAAAACTATCTATAGGCGTTAAGCTTATATTGATCATCAATGGAGAGAGAGAGAGGGAGGGAGGGAGGAAGGGAACACTTCAATAATGTCATGAGACACTGGTACATGAATTGGTACGCATAACATTTCCATAGCCCTATAGCTATGATCTAGGGTAGAGTTTATAGCCATGTGCAGGGCATTCATGTCTATAGGCGATTAGGTAAGGCAAATTTTCGAGCTAAATCTATGCTTATAGTAGGTTGTAGATGCAACTATTCATAATGATAGTCGCACCGAACCAATGATCTAGTCTTTAAAAAATTTTATTGGCATTGTTATATATTTCAACCTATGTAGCTATAATAGCTATCGTGGCTATGCAACTCATTTGTATTAAAATTTTCCACAGGTTGGAACATATCAACGTATAGCTAGTTATATAAACTATTGTAGAAAGAATGATCTGGTTTTAAGCCTGTTCAATATTGGAAGAAGGATTTAATGTTATTTGATGACTGCCTTACTACAGTGTACACAAAGAATCTGACATATTCATATAATTGTTAAGTACTAAAAAATTTTTAATAGCTACTGAATTATATAACAATTTATATGAAAATGATGCCAAAATGGAGAGAAATTTATATCGTTAGTTAGAAATATGATGATTCTGAGCCAGTTTTGAGAGCAATAATGTTAGAAGATGAGACTCATGATTACTTTGATTATCTTCGAAACCAGGGAATCTTAAATATGATCATACCAATTATAACTCTTCAGGTGAAACGATGTGACCAACAATATTGTAACTAATGTACACAAAACGTAGATTAGAACACAATCATCTTTTGAATGATTAATAACAATCTTCTGGCAATAGTGATAATTTGAGTAGCTATACATAAACTTTTTTGTTATGATGTTATAAATACTTTGGCTATATTCATTGTAGTATCAGTGATATTTGAGATACTGAAGAAGTTTACTGATCCTAGAGATGTTTATTATAGTCTTAATACTAGAGACGCCTTCTCTTTATTAAGAGTTATGTACATTTGGTGTTAATATATGCGAGTCAATTTGCAAGCTGTTACATATGTAAAGATTTAATCGAAAGAAAATTAGACTAGTTGCTCTACAACGCAAGTCCTATTGTTTAAGAAATGTTTGTATTAATGGACTAAACTAGATTTGATAATCGCAGTTATATGAGAAATTATGAATATGCACTTAAAGATCAAGTGCCCGAGTTTTAAGGTTATTAGTCAGGAAAATTAGACTAGTTGCTCTACAACGCAAGTCCTATTGTTTAAGAAAGAAATGTTTGTATGAATGGATTAAACTAGATTTGATAATCGTAGTTATATGAGAAAGTATGAATATGCACTTAAAGATCAAGTGCCCGAGTTTCACAGGTTATTAGTCAGAGGTCAACGAATATCAGCAATTGCTGCCATTACAACCGATTGTCTGGTTTAACTACCTCCAATGTTAATCTTTTAATGACTCGTACTTCTTCAGTGGATAAGGTGTGCCTAGGCAAGTAATTGCTATAGTACCTCATGCTTCGTTTTAAGAGTTTCCAAAAAAAATTTTTTTGCTTCATTTATCTTATCATTTTTAACACATTTAGCACGTTTGCTTACTGGTGCATCTGTAGGCTTTTTTGATTTTCTTTTGAGATTATCCTTTTTATATTTCCATCAGATTCCATGTCACCTGTTTCTATGAATTGTGCAAATGTTCTATAAGCTTTACTTACTGTAAAAACTAAGATACGAGAGCAATAATGATAATTTACTTTTACATTTCAATAAAAACGTTCAGTTAGTGATACTGTAAAGGAATTGATTGGTTGTTTACTAGGATACGACAATAAGTAATTGTGACCGGATATTCCACTCAGCGAAGATTGAACATCTTAAAACATTGAAGCACACTAGTGACTTGAAGACGACCAAAGGTTTGAGAGAGGACATTAGGCAAGGCGTAAAGGTCGCGTTCAAGTCAGGACCTAAAACAAGAAAGAGGTTGGAAAAAATCAAAGTTCATAGTTAAACCGTCGTCATTACTTATGAGAGAGTACGTGATAATTCAGAAACGAGCATACAAATGTGTGCGTATGTAACTCGCTTTTGCGGACCATGTATAATAGCCTCAAATAGGAATTAACGCCACTCTTATGATAATAAGCAATTTAAGTATCAAAAAGCACTATATCGCATCAACACGTGAAGCGAGGTGTAGTTTAATATTTGTTAGGGCAGAAATGTTGATCTCTAATATTGATGTGAAATTAGAAACACTACTAGATTTTTACAAGTAAAGTTTAGTACAGTGATCAAACTCAACCTCGTGTTTCATTATTCTATTGCAAGCGCTATTCTGTTGTGAACATTATACAATTTGAAATCTCACGGCTACTGGGATCACGATCTTCATTGATATAAATTCTTGCTTAGTATTGATTTGTGACAATAATATATTACTTTAAACTAATTTTTAAATTACAAACCGCTAGCATATACGTTGAAAAATTTTAATACAGCTGTTCTTATAGTAGATTTTATACGAGAACGTAACAAAGTATAGTGATCCATTACGGCATTCATTATGATCTAGAAAAAAAACTAGTTCACCTGTACGAGTGCTCAAGTGTATTAGAGCTTAGATAATTAGACTACGTACACAGGATTGGAAACAATTATTCGCGCGCGGACCATGCGCGTTGCGCCAAATTATTGCAGCTGTTTACAGTGTGGTTTGTTTCTCTAAGTGTGTGGCTTATTATTGCTGGGGAAAATCCTCTCTCAACTGAAGGACGAACTAATTTACAAGGTAAAATTGTGTTATCATTGCCTAGCCAGTGCTAAGAGACCTGCTACGATCTAGCTAATAAAAGCTGCTAATTTACAGTGCTAGAGACCTAGCTAGCTAGCTATTAGCTATACTGAAGCTTATATGACCACTTCATTGTTAATTGCTTTAACTATAGATCCTCAAGTTTCGCAACAAATTGTGAAAACTAAGATGATCTCTCATCCACACAATATTGCTGCTCGAGAAGTTGCTACTCTTGAATGGTGCACAAATCCTTCAACCTATGAAATGTTGAATTGCTATGAAATGTTGAATTGCTTTGAAGCACACCTAATAAAATTACTTGAATGTTGTATTGACCCTCATCCCTTAGAGAAAATGCAATGGGCAGTACCATAAAATTAAAATCACCACAGAGTTTCAGAAAATCTGGAAAGATTTTTTTTTGTCAAGCTGGTATAGCAATGGACCCTTCACCCCTCCTGTACTAGAAAAAAACAGATGTGTTATTTTGAACAAGTAATTCTTAGTAACTGCCCTATTTCAGTGACCTCAGCTCCACCTCCCAGCATAATCATGAGTGTGTAATTACTTACAAAGAGAGTAATGCATTGCTGTATGCAGCAGGGTACATCCCAAGGGCTCTGCACAAGAGATTAAAAAGTTCCTCTCACCCTTTGAAAGAAGATTGTGATTTGTTACTATGATGACGATGAAGAATCAGAGGATTGGATAGACTTGGTTGACAGGGGAGATTACTCCACATTTCAAACTCCCATGTATAGTTTCATGGTGGAGATGGAGAAAGAAGTTCAGAATCATTTGATAAAGCCCATTGATGACATTAAGTTAAAGAAGGAATGTACAAAAATAGTGAAATTAGATGTAAATGGTCTGCTTAATTTTGATGAAATTAATGTTCATGCAGCTAAAACAAACTGTAACCTTCCTGAGGGTTTACATATGGTCCTGTTACGATCATTTATTAACCTTATAAATCATTCGTCTGGGTGTCGACAAAATTTGCAATCATCCAGTAGGGTCAGAAGATGTATCACATCTAATGGTGATGACATAAGTGTTGGTGCATTGGCAGTGGCTTTAATTTTCATGTGATCAACCTCTACATCTCTAATATTTAGGAACCATTTAAAATCTTCCATTATGGTAACACTAAAGAGTGAACAAACTGCTGTGGAATTTGGGTGAGTTTCACCAGGTGAGGTTGGGCTCTTTCAATTTGATGGAAGTATATACACTGTTTGTCCAGGATGACTGAAGGATCACTGAAGCAGGACTTGAAGATACTGGCACAGGAATAGATGGCACCTTGAGAATGTTCTTACTTCCATGTTTTTGACACACAGTTTGCTTTTTTTCCTCCTTGGCATAGCTAACAATTGTATAGTAATAAATTAATGTGGATGAGTTAGCACGTACACTAGCATAATACTGGTAACATGCAGCTTATGGGATTGATGCTATTCCAAACTGCAGCACTAACTCTATCAGTTGGCAAAATTTCATTGCTCATGGAATAGTGCCTTTTGTGTGAAAGAAAGCAAAAATATACACCTCCAAACACAGAAAACCCCAGAAAGCATCAAAGATTCAGGACAAAAACTTATATTATGCACACCATTCCGTATGGCAAGCATCACTCCACAACATGAACTTCATTAAAAGGACACAGGAATTATGCCTTTGCAATGAAAGAAGGAAAAAACTTTATCCGTTGCTAGGGTGATAAAAATCTCCATGGAAAACTGTTTTATGAGCAAACTAACTATACTTAAGAAATACATTTCACATCCCTGGAACATACTCTGTAAAGTAGCCCTTTATTTGATGCTAAAACTCACCAGTTTATTCTCCTTTCATGAAAAGTATACTCGAGAAACAAGGAATAAATTTCCAATTTTCCTTCGCGCATAGCAACACGGATCGTCCGCGACGATTTGTATTAGCATAATGGGCGCACGTGAGCTGTTTCCAATCCTGTGTACGTAGTCTAATTATCTAAGATTAGAGTAACAAGTTCTGTTTTTCACAATACATCTGTAATTCACAAAGGGACAAATTTCTGCATCAACAATTTATTTGTGATGTTTCCCTCTATAAACAGGACATGTTTATATTCTTAGATGAAACAGGAGCAGATAAGGATACTGTCAGATGATATGGATACAGCTTGCGTGGTACTCCCATAGAGAAACAAACTTTGCTGGTAAGAGGAGAAAAGACTTCTGCAGTGGCTATAATGTCAACTCGGGGCATTTTGGATGTACATATAGCCAAGGGAACCACAATGGTGATACCGTTTATGAATTTATCCTAAAACATCTCATTCCTATATTCAGCCATTTAACGGAATAAATCCAAATAGTTTAGTGATTATGGACAACTGCTCCATACACCACGTACAAGATATAGTTGAGACTATAAGAGAAGTTGGAGCAATGCTACATTTTCTGCCACCGTATTCCCCTGACCTAAATCCTATCAAAATGATTTTTTCTAAAATGAAACGCAGGATAAAAGACTTAGAACTGTCCATGGTTACTGCTGATATAGATACTATTATGCTAGCAGCATTTGCATCTATTTCACAGGAGGATTGCCAGGGTTGGATCTTTCAGTTGTATTTACAATGCTGTATAAATATTCATCATGTGATACTCTTAGACTAGCTATAGCTAAATTAGGTAAAATATAATTATACTGTTTCTGTGCTTTGGTATTATAATAATATGATCAATTTTATGATAACAATAGCTATCTAGAGCTTTCTTAGCACAGGTTTTAATTGTATTAAATATTGTATGATTCTATAATTGATTTCTTAGGTACAAATCTAACAAAATCTACTACAGATTTTTAAAGAATCTTCTAAAGATCGAACAGAATTTATGATATGTAGAATCTATTAGAGAATCAGTTATTGAAACTAAGTGGATTATTTATTTGTAAAATCAAATGTGAAATCAAGAATAGATTATGCTAATCTTACTGTGGTAATCACTTATTATTATTAGCAGCAGCAAAAGGTAATAGCTACTAACATAAATGTTTGATTATAATACTCTTGTATAAGAATGATATATAGTTTGTTAGATAAGTATATGACTGTGCCACACTGGAGCCTGGAGGCCTAAACATGAAAGAGAAATTGAATTGCACAGAATAAATAGAAGTAGAGCTAATACCTAGGGAGCTCGAGTTTAAGATTCAGTAGATTCCTTAGTGTTTCTGCCACATGGAATGAGGAATTTGATTGCAAAGAATATAGATAGAAAATACTTTGACATACTTTATAATACCAAGGGAGTTGAGTCTCATCATCACTGTTAACCTAAACATTTTGATATAAGGAGAATCAAGCCTATAGACATTTCGACATAGGTAACTGCATGACGTACAGGTAATTGGGCTTCATCACTGTCATAGGCCAACACATTGCTAGAAAACAATGGTGGTGTTGTTGCATTGCAGCCTGATGAGGAACCCATTGCAGCTTCCTTTTTTCACAACAAAGTTTAAGGTACATGAGCAAGTAGCTAATACTGATAAAAATACCTGGTTATTGATAATGGGAGATGTTGGTGTTGTGTTTTCCCCAGCTTCTCGAGCTACAGTAGCAGGTACCTGCAGGTGCATGGATATGGTAATTATCTGTATGGCTATATGTTAATGAATCAATGAAGTAACATCACAATTTACATACCTGGTGTAAGTTTTCAGACATTTCGTACTGTGGAATATAATACTTATAAGCTTATAATTATATTATTATTACTATTATAGGCATACACACCAAAGCTTTGCTTCTCTTTCTCATCCTTGCCTCCCTCGCCTTCTCCAATACCTTCAACTTTTTCTTCAATCTTTTGTTTTCACCACCCTCATCCTCATCTCCACTGCTTAGTGGTGGTGACACATCATCTACCGATACCTATTGATTGATTGAACAAACAATAATCATAGAAATTGTCTTATATTATTTGCACCTTGGTAACACTTTTCTTCACTTTATCAATTTCCTCTTCATTCCTTGGATCTATTGTGCCATCCCTTACTGCCTTTAACACTGCCCTCTCTCTTGCAATCTTGAATATCAAATTAAATTCTTAGATCAATTAATAATAATGTAATAGCTTACATAGGTTTGTCTGCTGGCCTTTACTATCAGCTTTCTTTTCCTTTTTTTGTCCGTATCTGCCCTGGTTATTGCCACATTTCTCCTACTTGAATAGAACCCTCTTATTCTATTCATGATGTCTTTCTCTGGTGGCTCCTGCATACTTTATTTTATTGCAATAACTAGACGATTAAGTGATAGCTACATACCTGAAGGTCGCAAGCAATCAATGAATTTTTTACTAATCTTAATAATCTCTTCTTCACTTCCATGCTTAAGTCACTCCATACTGTGCTTGCATAATGGTCATTTAGACAATACTCAGCATCAAAAACATCCTTAAGGACAGCCTGAATAATATTGTGTAATAACCACTTGATAGTTAGTAACCAATATTCTACCATTGGAATCTTTTCGTCCATTTTTTTAGGCTTCTTACTTGACAGGGCTAGATAACAATGCATGTTAATTATTATGCCACTAACTCTATGCTATGATATTAACCGGCTTCAAGGTCTGCAATCCTACTCTTCATTTCACTGCACTCTGTAAAAGAATTACTGCTGAGCTGTGGTATGTGGCTAACAATAGGATAGGTACCTCTTTCAACACGTTCAACAACTCTAGTTAGCTGAGCATTCTTCGCTCGAACTTCTCTCAACTCGTTAAAAATTCTCTCCTTTCCGTTGTTCGGCCTTTGCCTTTGTTGAGACTGCCATTCATACCCTCTGCTGTACATGTTGGCCATCACACGGTAATACCTGCGCAGTAACTATGCAGAGCTAGTTGCGCAGTAGCAATCTACTTACGCATGCGTGAGAATTGAATCTTAGCAACAATGGCTAGCGCTACTCAACATCTCTGTATGTGTGCTCTTTGCAAAGGCGAAAAATTCTTGGGATACTCCACTACAAGGAGGCATCAATCAGTGTATGGTTTGATGAAAGAACCCGAGCAGCAGGAAAATAGGTCAGTTGTGTAATAGATATAGCCAAAGACCTAAGGCTATTAAATTATAACAATTGTCTTATATGTAATAATAATATGAATATGAATATAGAATTCGTGATACATTCGAAAATAGTTTCTGTGATGAGGATGAACTTGGTGATAAATTATTTGATGATAGTTTTTCTGATGATGAGGATGATACCTTTGAAGATAGATTTTGTGACGGTGATTACAGTAATGAACACACTGAAGATGGTACTGTTGATGGTGCAGATGCTGTTGGTGATGCAGGTGCTGATGATGGTACTGTTGGTACCGTTGGTGATAGTGCTGTTTCTTATCATGGAAATGAACAGTTTTTTGATGACGACGATGACAATGATTTTGTTGAGGATCATGATGATGATGTTGATTTCACTGACACCGATTGTGAAATTGAAGATTCTGATGATTTTTATGAAGAAGACAGTAATGAGATTGATGATGACGATGATCAAGAGGAGATGGAAGATGATACTGACAATCGTAGCAATCATAGGATCCTTCATTGGATATTGCTTATTTTTTTCAGACTCCAGCATAAATTTAATATATCAAACAAAGCAGCCACATCAATTCTTGCATTTATATCGGTCATTCTTAACCTTTTATTACACCCTCTACGATTTTCTTTTCCGAAAACATTTTATAAAGCTGTTCGAATAGCATCAAACGACAGTCTTGAAAAGAAGCTGTACATCATATGCCCTAAGGAAAGCTGCAATGCCATTTACGAGGAAGGTCAGAAGATTTGTTACAATCCTTGTTATAGGAAAGTATGTCGGACTCGTTTAGGCTTTGATAGGCAATTGTCCTTTGGGAAAATGAAATGGACACCTTTTAAGAACTTTCTGTTCATTCCCCCTTCGACATGGCTTAAGAAGATGTTTACATCAGAGGAGTTCACCACTCTCTTAGATCGAACCAGCAGTAGCTATGTTCCTTCAATGATGCAGGATGTTTTTGATGGAAGGATTTGGAAAGACTTCACAGCACAGGGTTTTCTTGTCAGCAAATTCAACGTAGCATTGATGCTAAACGTTGATTGGTTCAGGCCTTTCAAAAGATCCGAGTATAAAGTAGCTGCAATAATACTCACAGTGCTGAACTTACCAAGAGAGGAGAGATTTAAAAAGAAGTGGACAATGATAGCAGGTTAGACACTACATGGGGATAAAGGCTAGCAAAGAATCGTATAGGGAATAATAATTATATGTGTGTGGAGATAGTATATACTATTGTATACCTTTTTAGGGATTATTCCAGGACCTCACGAACCCCCAATTCACATAAACAACTTTCTTCGACCACTTGTCGATGATTTGCTTGAATTGTGGAAGGGAGTACCTCTTACTTCAGGTGGTTCTCAGTGTGTGAGGGCAGCTCTGTTATCAGTAGCTTCTGATCTCCCAGCCATCAGAAAGATCACCCAATTTCTAGGTCACAAAGCTGACTTGGGTTGTACCAGATGCAAATTTCGGGCTGAACGTGAAGCAGGCACTGTTGGTGCATCAGGAAGCATGAGTTACTATACACCCAAAGCTAGTGAGCCCAGGAATCACCAGCAAGTTTGTTTGCAAGGAAATGAGTACAGGAGTGCAACTACAAAATCAGCTGCTGCAGAGATAGCACAGAGAAATGGGGTCAGGTACTCAGAACTAGTTAGGCTTCCATACTTCGATATTGTTCGTATGGCAACAGTAGATCCGATGCATACGTTTCTGCTTGGCATGGTGAAGAGGGAAACGGAGCTAAATCTCGATATGTTGATACCGGCAGAGAAAAAAGAATTTCTACGAAGATTAAAGAAGGTCCGGCTGCCACATGATATCGGTAGACTACCTTCAAACATCTTCGATTATGATGGACTCACAGGTGTAACAGCTGCTCAGTGGAAAACATATATAATAACATGTGCAAGACCATGTATGTACAAACTGCTACCACCGAGAGCATACAAAAGCCTTGTCCTACTGGCAAAAATAGTAAGCTATGTTTCTTCACCCATCCTCACACTGGATGACATAGCAGCTTTGCAAAGAACACTCCAAGAACATCACAAGCTCTTTTGTAGCGTGTATGGCAAGTGGGCTGTTACAGTAAATTACCACATGTGCCTCCATATCCCAGACATAATCCTTGACTACGGGCCTCCTCATACTTTCTGGTGTTTTGCCTATGAAAGAATGAATGGGATGTTAGCAGGCACCCCTAACAGCAATCGGTGTGTAGAGTTGGAAGTAGTCAATCGGTTCTTGAGGGATTTCAATTATAGCCACACAGACCTACCCAACATTGATGTATTGGACATTCCCACTGGGTTGAAGGAGGTAGCATCACTAGAGAATGACACACAACTTGTGAGTTACCCTCAAACAGCATTGGTTATGTCAGTGCTATCACCAAGTGAGGAAGAAAGATTTGAGCACCAGCAGGCAGTAGATAGAGGAAATGTAGAAGATGATTGGCCAGTGAAGTTTAACCATCCATGTAGAAAAAATGTAAGGATAGACCAGTCTTTTCTGTGTGAGTTGGAAGCCTTTTTTGAAAGCCTTTATGGAAGTAACCTGGAGTACATCAAACCAAGGATTAATAAGTATGGTCGCTGTTCAGTTAACGGACAAAACTTTTCGAGTGAATTTAATTCAACTGATCGTGGTAGTGTCGTGAAGGCCATGTTTGTTGATGAAACATGTATGCTGTGTCCATATTTTGGCATAGTAAAGTTCTACTTCACAGTAACTGCTGTAATATGTCAGCAACCCAAAATTCACCATCTCTCTTATGTACATTGGATGAAGTTCAAGTCTGAGAATGCAGACCCTCTATCAGACTTGTATATGGTTACGAGGAACTTTTATCAAACAGATAGAATTCTCTCTCCACGGAGATTCTTATGCAGATGTGTACTTGTGAGTACTAAAGAGAATCCATTATTTTATTTCATTTCAGATCTGCCAAAATAGTGCATTGTAAGTAATATTGGGTAAACTAAGAATTGGGGGTTCATGCTTATGCAGAAAAAAATATTTTTAGTACTGTAGCTAGCTATCATTAAAGAACTTACTTGTGACAATATTATTGATTAATTTTTTTCACAGGATTTGAATCATAATTTGAACTCTTGAGTCACTACAATGAACATCAAACTGAGCTGAGTTATATTATCCTGTCTTTGTACTTTAGTCGACCCTTTTCCTCTTTTTAATTATGCTTGCTAATAATTATTATAATGCGGTTGTCAATGTGGCAGATCATTAGTCAGATTTCCTACTTTAACTATCTATGTATGACAATATTATGAGGTTAGTTCACTAGGTACTTGAGATCCGCTACTTATTCTATATAATGTGCACCATTATTCCAGCTAGCAAGTCATGCATGTGGCATCTGAGTGGTAGATTAGTCTAGTAAGGGTGAAGGACTGCATTCTTGTGCGTTACTGTCACCATATGTACTGATGAAAGTGCCAATTTACAATACCACACTGTAGACTAATGGCTTTACAGTGTCCATTATGAGGACAACCTGTAATTATATAATTTGCTCACAAGATGTCGATATTCAATTACAGAATGCTGAGGTTCTTACCAATATTTTTTTCTGAAATGCCTTATCATTTCATTTTGTTTGCGTGCCTTACACAGGTTCACATTGCACTTCATGCTTTGTTGATACCCTAAAATTATGTAAATTGGTTTTGGTCACAACACACACTGCCTTGTACTTCACTCTTCACACATCAAAGCTTGATTTAAGTCAAACTTAGCAACTAAAAGGATGGGTCTTGTGCATCATGATAAACAGGTGCTTACTACAGGTTGAGAACAAGCAGATGTTAAGGCCTTGAGGGATTAAGTAGGTATTCAGCAGGTTTCTATCCAGAGGGTCTGGATTCACATTTGGGGAATTGGACTCAGTCGTATGATTTCTATCTGGAGGATCTCTAGGATCATGGTAATTAACCTCTCCCCTAACTCCTTTCAGGTTGGCATCTGCCTATCATGTTTTACATGAACAAACAATTCCCCCGCCTATTAATCAACTATTCTACACAGCAAAATGACTATACAGCTCTATTGGAAGTTGATTTTAGATATGGACAAAGCAGTCCAGCAGCTTAATTTAAGGACTGAGCTAGCAGTGCAGGGGTGCTGGAAGCTATTTTTGACTGAGGGGGCACTCGCATCATTGTACAGTGTGCATTTCAACGAATTATTGATCACATCTTTTCCTTCTATCATTTACTGCTATAAATTCATTAGCTACGGCATTAAGGTCTATGTCATCTAATGGCTACTAAGGAGTGCCCCCAAGGCCCCCCCCCCAGTTCAAAATAAAATCTGGGGGGGGGGGGCAGTGCCCCCTGACCCCCCTGCTTCCAGCACCTATGCAGTGTATTTACATAGCTGTATATCGCACCTTGTCTAGTTCAGGAAATCACCTATTAACATTCCAGATTATGCTGGCATAATTTATAATTAGGCTGGTCCTACTCGTCTGTTGTAGCAGCAGAGAAATAGGGACATTGTATGGTCAACATGTTTGATACGACCTGCCTATTGCTCAATTTGACTTTGAATGATATACTCATGCTTTAGCCTCGTACCCAGGCCCGCTTTTTTCACAGGGCATGCTTCCACCCAAGTGGTTGGGTCTCCCCTACATGGAAGACTTAGCATGTACATTGTGGTAATGCTTTTCAATCCTTCCCCATGGAAGGATGCCTTCCCTACTGCTCAGTTGAAAGGCTTAAGAACATAATGGTTTGGCAGGGTTATAGCTATATATACTTACAACTCATATTAGCTGAATGGATGATTACAGTGGAAAGGACCCTGCAAGAAAAGGATGGTCCCAAGTGTAGCTACACAAAAATCTTGGCTCATTAGCCATCATGCTGTATGTAAATTTTTTTTATCTATACGTAGTCAGGTATGCTGTCCCCGGGCCCTATGGACTGAGCAGAACCAGACAATGTGCTTGGAATCCTCAGACATGAAGGCCATGGAACAGTTTTTCTTGCATTCTCTTGATGGCTCTAAATTGCTACAGTAGTCTGAGCTCTGATCATATAATTATTATGTACGATCTTGATATTTTTAGGGTCACATGACTTTTTTTGGCATGATATAATAGATTTTCTAAAAATAAAAAAAATCTGTTATTAAATCATTCTATATTTTATAACCAAAGAATCATCTAAAAAATAGTATGTAAAATCACCATCAATCAAACATGAGATTGTTAGAATAGAAATCAATCGATAGATTACCTATGTGATTTTTTAATATAAAAATCTTCTATGTCATCATTCAATGAATCTATTGTAAAATCATGAAGAGGATTCCATACAATTTTTACCTGTGTAGTGAGGACAGTATGTTCTCTTTTTGTTCGACGTATTCCTATATAGTTGCTGTAAATATCTCAATTACTCTAAGTTTTTCATACGTAAATTTATAGCCTTTTCTGGTGACATAGGTCTAGCCATTCCAATCTGTTCTTCACCTACAGCAGTGCCATTATTGGTTAATGCCTTGGCACCTGAAGTCCACTTCTGCCTCTCTCTCCCTTGATCTTTCATCTCCTGTGAAGCGTGCTCTCCCACTTTTGTACCTCTAGTTTCCACCTGAACTTCACTTATGCCTCTCTCTTCAGCCCCTTGCATGCTATCTCCAACTTTTCTCTCCCTTGATCTTTCATCTTCTGTGAAGCATGCTCTCCAACTTTTCTGCCTCTCTCTTCCCTTGATCTTTCATCTTCTATGAAGCGTGCTCTCTTGCCTCTTCTTCTCCCCACATTCTGTGCCTTTCTCTTTCTCTTTCATCTTCCGTCAAGCATACTCTTTTACTTCTCTATCTCTCTCTGACTGTATATGCTCTCCAACTTTTTGCCTCTCTCTCTCTTGATCTTTCATCTTCTGTGAAGCATGCTCTCCATCTCTTCTGCCTCTCCCTTTTTCTTCTAGTTTCCACCTGAAGTTCACTTCTGCCTCTCTCTCGATTTTTCATCTCCTGTGAAGCGTGCTCTCCCACTTTTGTGCCTCTAGTTTCCACCTGAACTTCACTTATGCCTCTCTCTTTAGCTCTCCCTTGCATGCTAAGCCGAAATTTCGCGCCATTATATTTATATTTGAATGTAATCATGTCTATGCATGCTAATAACATCAGCAAGATGTATAAAATCATTTAAAAATCAATTAATTATAGTGTTGCCGTTGTAGTCGTGTGGTAGTGTGCTTGCGTGCCAAGCATAAAAGACGCGGGCTCGAGTCCCAACTCAACCGAGTTTTTTTCCTTCTCAATTTTTAACTATGATGCACTTACTGCTTACCTTCAAGCCAATTCAATGCGGCTAACTGCTTCCCAGAATGGTGAGTAAAGTGAGTTTCCTGTCAGACTGGCATATGGGAACTGCAGTTTAGTGAAGATTCCCCTCACCATCATCACAGAGCATGGAATTTGCAAGTGGCTCCAAACTGGTGCTTTGCTCCAAGGATCTCTCAAATGCTTGAAGATGCTGGTTGATACTGCCAAGGTTAGTGAAACCAACCAGCTCACCAGAGTGTTTGTCATAGACCAATTCCTCTTTGATGTGCATTTCATCCAGAATTAGCACCACACACTTTTGCCAATACTCAGAAGTTTGGGCATGCAACTACTGCTCTTTTCGGGATCTTTTTGAAAGGTTTCCCGTGAATGCTGGAATATTGGGAGGGTCATCCATACTGTCCTGTATGCTAGATGAAATCATTCTAGCCCAAAATCTCAATTTTGGTACATCAAATGTATTTTTATGTTTTTCCTTTTTTGCATTTTTTTCCCTGAGCACTGATAGTCTTCAGTACGACCTTCACACCATAGCCGGTTTTAAATCGTGTATACATTGCTTTAATATCAGCTGTCACTATCCACATCCTATTTTCATAATAGAATGTCATGCTATCTGGAACATTTTGTTTAAATTCTTCAATTAATTTAGCCCTCAATGTAAGTACAGAATCAAATTTTGATTGAAAATGGTGTAATTCTCTCATCATTAATATTTATATCACTTTTTTTCAATGGATCTTAACTTTGTATGTGTATTTACTCTATAGAGTTGATAGAGCATCAGCAGCAAATTACACTCACTACAGTATAATTGTAGGTTTATATTTACCACATTTTTTGTCTTGAGCTAGGAAAGACTTGTACAGTAACTCCTTGTCTTGGGACTGAACAGTCGAATTGCCAGAGACCGGAAGTTCCATTATATCGCGTACAATTATTAATGTTAAATAACGATTACGTCATTAAACAGCTGATAACAAAATCCACGTGTTTCGTGGGCTATGTTTAGTTCGTTTTTTCTAAGTGACTAGGTGGTCGTATCTTAGCAGAAAGGGAGAACAGTGCAAGAAGATCATGAAAGGACAAAACTTATCTCCTAATGAAAAAGAATAGAGGCATCAGACAGCTTAGAAAAAGGTAGGTTCTGAAAGGATCAGCTTGATATGGTTATAATTCTCTGTTCAAACATTATTTCCCAAGGCTTCCTATATTAGATAAGCTGGCCTAAGAACATGCAGTCAATGTTTTTAACTAGGATGCAGTTTGTAGTTCGTTCCCTGTAGGCGGTTACAAGTTATTGTAGCTCAAATTTCAGGAAAATTTCAAGTATAATTAGTGAGGATATTAGTTTTATACATAGAGTTTCATCAATAATAAGAGTGTGTTTGTATCTTCATTATAGTCACCAAAAACTTTCATCATTATATCATCAACAGACATGCTGCCAAAAGTGTGATCTTCAGTGTGGTCATCTTCATCTTCTGAGCTTGAGTCAAAGTCAGTTGTCTCCAGATCAGTGTTCGAGGGATGGCTGGTAGCCTGTAAAGGCAGGTTAGTACATCCATTGCATTTGCATCCTACACCACAACATTGATGTCTTTTCTTGCATTTACAGCGGGCTGTGTGGCATCCAGTTTTGCAACCACATCCCTTACAAATGAGGTCAACCCTTGATCGTATCTGGGAGACATTACTCTCGCTATCCCAGTCATGGAGAGCGTGTTTTGGTCAGGGTGTTTCCATCCATGATCATTTAATGGTGGATATGTGATATGATTTGAAGTTGATTGACTCCATACAGAACGTACCCAGCATGATCGCTTCCAGTATCTCAGAAGTGCATCATATGAAGGAATCATTTGATCTTCATACTGGATTCTTGTCCATATTTTTTTCCCTTATTGTGTCAAGCCATATGCTGTGATGGAAAGTATGTGGTTGATCGTTTATCACAAGTGAGTTGAAAAGTGTTGTTGGGTTGGGAAATGATGCTGCTTTATGTTTCCTAAAATAGGCAAGTCTGGTGTGTCACTGTTAGTCAATATCCCTGGAGCAAATGAAGTGGGAATATTCAAATAGTGTGGCTATAAAGGTGGCTTTTCCAAATCCATTAAAAAAGGAAATGAAATCACAACCTGTGCATATATATAATGTTTGCATAACAGAAGGAGAAAGGGCTTGATCCACCACAGCGAGATCTGGGTCATTTCTGAATGCTTTGATGAGAGCTTGCATATCAAGCAGACGATGTTCCAATGAGCTAAAGGGGCTCAGTCGTACCACCACATCAAGTTCTGTTCTGGATATGATAGGTAAGCCTATGTGATATACATCAGTATCAGTGCTTAATACCAGTTTCTTTGAACCTGCCGAGTTTAGTACATGCAACCAGATCCTGATGTCTGCTTCTTCAGCATTGCATGATAGTGTACTATCATGCAATGCTGAAGTAGTGCTAGTGACAAACATTGCTTTGTTTTTCATAGGACCATCAAACCCCCCAGCAGTAACAAACTTTTGTTGAGGGCCAAGTTTTAGCTGAATTTTTTCCATAATATAAGAAGACAAGAAGTTAACGAGTCTTCTCTTGCAGTTCCTGCAGTTCAATATGTTTTTCCTCCATTTAGGTGGAATTAACATGTCTTGAGAAAAATCAGAACAAGAATGATCATTGGGAACCTGATTTGCTTGGTCACAATGTAGTCTTTCAAAGTGCTTTGGGCTTACTCCATCACAGATAGGATCATCAAAAAGTAAGTGTACTTCTTTTGACATACCTTGGAAGTGGGGAAGGATATGCTGCCTGATTAAAAAATCAGCATAGTGTCCCATGTTTTTTCATGGTGTTATTTTATCAAGAACATGCCCTCCATGACCACCGTGTCAGGTATCCATCCAGATTTTAATGATGTTGTGATAATCTTGGGAGTTGCAGCTGCATACCTTTTCTCCAGAACTGTTGTAGTATTGGATTTATTGCCCTTGACTGGCTTACCATCGATTGTTGCTATTGCTCTAGGTAATTCTAATCACTGTTCGTATGAAGTGTCAGCTCAGTTGATTCTAACTTTAAAGAACTCGCCACTTTCTTTTAGAAGCATGGGAGTCCATCTACCGGTTTTTTCTCTCTCAAAGAAAGCTCCACCAGATTTCTTTTACAGTCCCAATGATGACAGACTGAAGGTATCTATCTACATGTAGATTGTAGGCATGGGTACCTTCACATGATGTAATTGTCCTTTCACTTACAGTGGCTGCAGGGGGATTTCTTGACCTACTTAGCAGATTGGAAAAAGGAAGTGTACAGTGACAAGAGTTTGAGCACAACAGAGAAAGGAAAGATGCTTTTAAGCCGAGAAACCCTGGAAGGTTTATCTGTTACTGGTATGTTATTAACTGTTACTGGTATGTTATGCCCCTTTGCCTTTGTTTTTGCCTCTCCCCCATTACCCTAATACATTGTTCTTTGTTGATTGGCGGCTGTGTGTTTCTTTTAGTGATGTCATTTGTCGAAATGACGAAATTTTTGTTGTCTCAACCACAAGATCCTGCTACTACTCAGAAGCTGTATCTACTAAGTGAGCACCTATCTCAAGACCCTTTGGAAAGCAGAGGGCTAGGGGGGGAAGGAACAAGAATCCCAATTTACAACAGTGTGTGCATAACGCTGCAGCACTGCGTGTGCAGAAATCCATGGCTCTGGATCCAGTTAGAGGTAACTGCAGCAGGAAGAGGCGGTTATTCAGTAATAAGCAACCAACAATAGATGAAACCCCTTTACCCAAACGAACAAAAAAGTAGTACTATGTATGTAGCTATGATCATGATACACCACTAAGAGACTTCCTTAAACCTGTTGACTTTTGTGTATTTTTATTCTCTTGATTTTTATAAACTTCCATCCACGATGCAACCATAGCAAACCTCCTATGTGTAACAGAGAGCTTAACAATTTCGGTTAATAGAGTAATGGAGTCATCTGAGTCTTCAATATCTTGTGACGTTAACAATACCCAGTGAAACTGAACATCTTCATTGTCAACAATCTTATCATGTACACTTTGCTGGAATGAACCTTTGGGTTTGGTATGGAGATAGTTTGGAAGGTGTATGCGCACACATTTTTCAATTTCAATGAACAAGTGAAATGTATCATCATTGATTGGAAACAGACCACCTCTGTTCACTTTTTCCATCCACTTTCTTGTGTATGAGAGTATGTCATCACCTTCTCCCGAAACAGCCATCTCACCAAGGCAAGTAACATACTGGCAGTACACTTCACCAGATTTCTTTTCATAATGTCTTAATAGTTGCCGTGCTACATACCCACTAACATAACGTAATATGTTAAGTTCATCAGCTGTTAAAATGACATCATGGGCACTTCCAACGCTACTGCTTTGACTGCCAATAGTGAAATACTCTTTTAGGCACATTTCAAAGATTTCTTGGTACAAAGACTGCTCAAGTAAAGCATCATCAATGTTCACACCCAATTTCGTAATCATCTGCTTCCATAAGCGTGGTAGTGTATCTTTTACCCTTTCTGCCTGGAACTCTCTCCATAGATGCTCCATTTTTGAAGTTTTGAGCCTATACTTACTGGCTATAGAGCTCATCATGGCCTGAAGATGCTTCACTAGCTCTGCACAGAAACTATTGAACTGCTCAATTTCTGACTCCCCCTGAGAAGCTTTATCAAGAATTTCCTGAGCCCAATGCCTTACCTTGCAACTCCTTGAAGACTGAGAAGGTGTCTTTTCAATCACTGTGCTGAGAGCACTCCTCACAATCCCAGCCATATAGTTGCCAGCTGGTCAAACCTTGCACATGGCTGGCGCGCAGTGCGCTTTTGATTATTGGTGACATGATGTCATGAACGCGGCTTAATCTATGATGTAACCATAGATATAAGAGGCGGTTTACGGGATTGGAAACGGATCACGTGCTCTCGTTAGCAACTAACAACCGGGGCCGGCTAGGCGCGTTGACAGCTGAATGACATAGCACTTTTGTCAAAGTTGCTGTTCTGACAAGATCCGTGAGGTAAGACTTATGCCAATGATACTATAATACACTAGGGCATAGATTCACTGTATGAAATAAATTTCAGCTCAGATTTTCAAGTTTATTCCTACAAATACTACTGTAGTGGTTAATGGGACTGTAATCCCTCTCACGCTTGATGGAATCAATTGCTGTTGCCCATTTTCTGATCAAAAGGCATGTAAACTTTAGCTACATGGAATAGTAATGTTGGTTTTTGTATTAGCTGACATATATTGTCTCTAGCATTTGCAAGTGGTGTTAAAACTGTAATCCCTCTCCCAAGAAATAGATTAACAATATTGAAACTGTATTAGTTATTTCAGGGAAAGGATAGAACAGTAAATGGAATTGGTGCATTCGTTTTCTATACAATAGTCATCCTATGGAGATGGCAAGCTTACTATATTTCCCCCCTAATATCCATAGGGTCCACAGGACAGCTGACTGAGCCGAATTCTTGAGGTGGATGGTGTCAAAACCCAACAGCCAAAAGCTGGAAGTATTGCAATAATGTTGATGAGGGAGAACTGAGCAGAAACTGGCGGATAACTTTGGGGCAAAATTATCTAGCTATAATAATAATGAATTTGTCTAATTTTAATACCAAAAGTCATTCTGGCCTTTCTTTCAAATCAATCACATAAAATTAATGTATAATGAGCAATGATAGGTACTCATAGTTATAATTACAAGGAAAAAAGTTATGAATAATTAATAACTTCCTTCCTCAGACTCTCCAACTTCAACTCTCTGACTCTTCACTTCTTCAATACCTTCCCCTTAGCTTACTTGTACTATTCTGTGAGCTGTAGGGGAAGAATATCACTTTAACTGCCTTGAAAGGAGTGAATATTGATCTCTTTTCACAACGATTAATTATAATTAATGCTGCATGCGCGTGCGCATCTGTCAACGCGCCACGGTTGTGCAGTTCATTGGGCGTTTCCGATCCCGTAAAACCTCTTTTAAAAAACCTTTTAAAACCTCTATGATGTAACTAAGCAGAGCTTTTTTGCGCATGCGCGAGGACGGTCTACGAAGCTGTAAATTGTAATTCTTACTGCTATAATAAGGATACGCATTGGCGATGCCTCAAAAATTAAGGGTGGCCCTGGCCACCCCTGTTCCTACGCCACTGTTCAGAAACTGGTGCCAAGTTTGCCAGATAGCTATAGCTACTAGTTATAGATAGTCTGGTGTGGCCACCTCGCGCTCGCGCTCGGGGGTGTGGCTACGCCAGACTAAGTTATAGATAGCTACTAGTTATAGCTCCACCTCTCCTGTCAATATGCAAGCACAGTAACTTAATGATATACAGAGCTCAGTTTCAGGAAGCTATATTCAATTAAATTTGACTCACTTCATTCGATTTCAGCAAATTCTCAGGAAAACATGAATATGTTATAGCTACAGTGACAAGAGATTGATTATTGCAAACCTGTTGGGTTGTGCTGGCAAAATGGATGTAATATGAGATGTATAATATGATCTAATATGAGACTTTGTACACTATGTTGAGAGTTCTTAATGCAGGAGTAGTACTTGATTAATTTGGCTGTTGCTAATTAATTGTTACAATTAGAGTCATTTAAAACAGCATTCTATATTCTATTCCATATTTTTCAGTCACCCAGCATTGTGTATGAGACTAACTTTCTACAGAATAGCAATGAAAGTTTCATAAGCCTATACCTTCATTCCCTTCTTCCTTAATAGTCTTGTACAGATACACTTGCCCCACCCTTGGAATTCTGCACAGGAGCAGTAATAAATTTATCTGGAATATTATCCAAGATATCCAAGAGCCTCACTGATGCTAAGAGCCTGTATTTTACAAGTAGTACACTTTCCACTTCTCTTTAACTGCGGTCATGCCATACGATACAATTAATCATACAGATAGCTAAGCTAACATAAATTTGATTGAAGTGGAGATGTACATTCAGAGACTGTGATGTACAGCAATGTTGTTCATTGCACATAGCAAACATACATACATGGCAAGAGGTAAACTAATATCACCAGTAGGATTGGTCAGTGTGGATCAAGGGCTAGATATACCTATAGGCTATATAGCTAGGGGGATAGGGTGTAGCTAAATAAAAAACAGGTACAGTGAAACCTCCAAACAAGGGGGCTCTGAAAAGCAGCCAAACTCTCTACAACATGCAGCCAAACTGAATGGAAATAAACCTCTGAGAAGGGTGAACCTCTCGAAAGATCAAAATACCTGTCATGAACTTGGCTGTTGTTCAGAGGTTTCACCGTATTTATAATTCCTAGCTGTTGCTTTAGCCACTAGCTATAGCTATATACTTTATGGCAGCTATAGCTAGCTATGGCTAATGATTTATTTGCAGGCTATAATTTTCTTGACATGAGAGTGAACAAATAGGTACAACATTGGAAACTGCTAAGACTCCAAGAAATTATCAATTTTTAATTATCGGTGAATCAGATCACATTATTATATACCTTGATGCAGATCACGGATTTTAGTAGGCGGGATGGGACGGAACATCCTGCGCTTGTCCTGGATTTTAGTAACAACCCACTAGGCATGGGGCTAATATGCTAGCATAATAATGGGAATAATAGGGCCTCACTGGAATCCCAGCATAATAGGCTAATAATAGGCTGCAGTCATTATTATAGCTACTATAACCTCACTCCTTCCTAGCCCTTGTCTGATTGTCAAGTGCTGGCATCTCAGAATAGAATAATAGGCCAAAAAAAGAGCATATTAGCCTCGGGTGGTAATAAATCAACGCAATAATTATAACAGGGTACACCGGTGTAGGAGTGATATGGGGCCCCCGTGATATGGCCCCCCCCCCCAGCTGTATATCATATCACTAGTGGAATTTGAAATGGGGCCCCCAGGGGGGCCTCATATCGCTAGTATTTTGGGGCTCCCCCGGTGAAATAGGGCCCACGCACGCGTGCTGGCAATCAGCTGGGAAGAGTACTTGACAGGTGGAGTGTATCCTGATGGCTATGACAAGCAGTCTAAGAATGGTCTTAGAAAGAGGAGGAGGAAGATCCAGCAGCATATAAAAATTGCTATAGGCGCTAGACTGATGTGTTGATTCGGTGGGCAGAGCTTCTTGGAGTTATGTTCATCTAGGCATGCATAGCTAGCTGCCATGAGTTTCGGGGGCTAACCGTGTGAGGTAGGATGCCATTGACTAGGACTAGGGCTAGCTGGCATGCATTGCATACAAGAGGCAAAGATACATAGTTTCTATATAGATTCCTCATAGCTACAGTATTCTAATGGTGTGTTAGTCAGTTGGAGTATTATAACCACGATTGAGTGTAAATTTTCTGACTTGCTTCATAGACTCTGTGATGTTGACCATGCAGATTGAGACACTTTTCTAGTGTCGTGTAACACAGCTTACTGAATAGAAAATAGGGAACCTCACCTAGCTAGATAGCTATTTTGTGGTAGAACTATCCAATTGTGGACCATGAATCAAGATGCTCATCTAGCATGCGACATATAGCTAGAGTTTCACCACGATTCTTCCAAGGTGATTTTTATAGCTAGACTGGAGAAAACCACCAATTTCTCTCGCATCCATGCAGTGACAATTCTTCAGCCTTGAGGATTTCATTATTCACTGAGGGGGACATTATGCCCTAGGGGGACATTACTCACTGGTGAAAGTTGTCCACTGGGACAAATTTTGGGAGGACAATATTCAGACACCATTGCAGTTAGCTACACTGTAAAGTTAAGCTTTTATTTTGTTAGGAAGCTTGGAAAATTGAGGGAACCCCATATCACTGACTGGTCCCTATAAAAGCCTTTATTTTGCCAGGAAGATTGGAAAATTGAGGGAGCCCCATATCACTGACTGATCACTATAGCAAAAGCTTTTATTTTGCTAGGAAGCTTGGAAAATTGAGGGAGCCCCATATCACTGACTGGTCCCTATAGCTTTTATTTTGCTAGGAAGCTTGGAAAATTGAGGGAACCCCATATCACTGACTGGTCCCTATAGCAAAAGCTTTTATTTTGCTAGGAAGCTTGGAAAATTGAGGGAGCCCCATATCACTGCATGGTCCCCATAGCAAAAGCTTTTATTTTGCTAGGAAGCTTGGAAAATTGAGGGAGCCCCATATCACTGACTGGTCCCTATAGCAAAAGTTTTTAATTTGCTAGGAAGCTTGGAAAATTGAGGGGGCCCTATATCACTGACTGGTCCCTATAGCCCTAGGAATATGGGGATTATGGGGTCCCCATAACCCTAGTTGCATGGGGCCCCCCCAGCCCTAAATCTCTAGTGATTTGGGGATGGGGGCCCTATTTCACTGGGTCAGCTAGCTTGCATGCGCGCGCGCATAATTATGCTACGTGCGCGCTAGTCCGGAAGTGACCACACCCCTTGAAATTAAAAATGAAAGCTAGAATATCCACTACTCATGATCTATAAAGTGCCATTTGATCAAAGTGGTCTGCTTCTTCCCATTTCTTATGAGCAAATTCATATTTCCACTTCAGGCTCTCACAGAATGTTTTTGCATCTTTCACATGCACAAAAGTTCTCCACTTTGTGTCCGAGATTTTTGTGCTGCCATCTTTCAGTTTAACTTTTTCAGCAACCTCCTCGTTACGATATTCCACATCTAATTCTACCCGTTGTCGTTTCTCAGGAGGTTCACCAATCATTTCTTCTCTGAATGTGTCTGTCATAACAGGATTTAATGCAATCAAAGGTATGTTCTGCTCTCCAGTAACACTATCAATGGTGTTCAGGCCATCAAAACACTGGTGAAAGGGGGTCCAGCTTGCAGCAAGTTGGTTACTTTCATTATCTTTAAGGTCTTTAAACTTAGCTTTGGGTTTGATGTGGCAACAGTAAGGTTTAAGAATTCGGCCAAATGAACTAAGATCCTCAATACTTTGAAATTTCGCAAGAGGTGTATCTAAACTGATCGCTGTTCCAAGTGATTCTAGTGAAGAATGACAACATGAATATTCATCTAGACTTTGAATCAGTGATTCAGAGTCACCAGGAATATAATGCATAAACAGTATTGGGGAAAGCTCATCTTTCTCAATAATTCTCTCTTTGATTATTTCTTCTACTATTACATCACTACTAGTGATAATCACAGGGTTATTTAGGTGCCAGCGTCCAAGAAAATATCGAAAATCTTGAGCATCATGTTTATTCTCAAAAAAAATTGATATATATAAATCAGGACTTTCATCATCATACCAAACTGATTTTGATCTGTCTGGAGAATAGTGTGCATGATATTTCTCTGCAAAGTTGTACACTGCAGCCCGAATTCCATTCTTGTTTTTAGCACCTTTACATTTTCCGTTAACCTGATAGCATTTAATAATTGAATCTTCAATCAATTCTTTGATAAACAAAGACTCATCCATATCAAATTTCATCTCTGTCAGGTAAGGTATTAACTTTAAGAATTTGGCTCCATTTATATTTCTACCTAAGAGATAAAGAATTTAACATAAAGCACACAAGTAGAGCAATGTGCAGGTTGCAAGACCAGACAAACAGTGCCCTATGACTACTGAGCTATCTACTAGCTAATAGTACAACAGAGTAAAGGTCATGTATTCTTCATTGTGAGATTTCAATCACTTCAGTCGTTACACAATGTCATTGACGTGCAATAGAATTTATTTTCATCATTACATCATTTTTAAGCTTGACCAACATGACATGCAACTTTCTAGCTTTATAACTTGCGGGACTTTACATAGATGCCTTAAAACCGCTAACTCAGCAGGATCCGACTGTGAGGGAATGGTGAGTAGAAAATCTACTAGATCTCTGGCAGGTTAGATCGCGGTGATAGGCCCTTTAGTAGTAAACTTGCATGTTGCTCTGGAACAGCATTCCTAACTCCAAGATTAGCTTTAAAATTCACTAAGGGGTAGAACTTAAAATTTAGAAGAAATACTTCCATCAAACTTTTATCTTCAAAGTTCAAAACTTCAATTCCACTGACCATATCACAGCTCCAGTGATAGTGACTTGGATCAATTTCCTTGTGAAGCATCCAATGATGCTACTACACCAGTTGGTTCACATTATATTTGTGGGAGAAAAGTTAATTACTTTTTTTTAGTGTTTCTGCATGCAGGTTTTTCGAACTAGAGCACTTGGATTTCTTCATGCCAATGAAATTATGATTAGTAATCAATTCTCATACCTCTGTTGTTTATTTCTAAGTGGTGGGCCTTAGCCAGCTGCAGAAGCAGCTGGATGGGTACTTATATATTATCATAACTGCAAATTTGGATAATTGCTAGCCTTATCTATGTACTAGAGATTATTAAAAAACAGAGTTAGGAACGCCATTTGGTAGTGAAACAGTAAGGTAGTTTTTGGGTGGTAGCTCATCTTGGCACCACTTATGGATTTAGAACAAAACAGAGGCATAAGTTCCTAGAATCATTTTTTTTTTTTTGCATTCGATCAATTTAGAGTTAACAGTGAACAAAAATTGGTGAATTTTTCCATTCATATTTCCACCACTTCATGTTTAGTAAATCACAACATCAAGTTGTGCAATTGGGGCCATGGTGTAACGACTGACTTTGCCAACCCGAAACCTCTGTAGTACCAACTTCCAAACCACTACAAAAACTAGCTAACTAGCTATCAAGAAATCTGTTTACCAGATTTGACTGGTTATGTTATCCTAAATAATGCACACCTATTAATTACATTAGCACCTTTAAAATATTTCTCGTGTTTCGGTTGCAGTTGGAGGTTGTTTTCTCTGAACTTAGCCCTGAGCCAAGTGATGAGTTGTGCGTTTGTCAGATCTTTCCTAAATCTGATCTCCGCGCTGGCCGCCATGCATCGACGCGACATAAACAAAATCGAATCGGCAGTGGTCGGTCATCACGCTAAAAAATTCCACGTACGTATGTATGTGCGCATGCGCACTACTAACCATCAATGAATATCATTACGGGATTTGATTACGGCAAATTTTCAATTTTCGAACGCTTAGTAAAATCGCTGTACAGTTGATTTCACTTCCCTTGGAACTTCCGTGAATATATCCGTTGGGCGTGGCTCGTGATAGAGAGGCGCTATCTCCACGCTCTTTGCACAAGAGCTAGTTCAGAACAAGTTGCTGCTAAGAGCGTAGGACCGACCTGCCACGCCCCACGAAAGTTCCATGTGAAGTAAGTGAAAACATGTTAACAGTACTTAACTTGCGCGCGCGCGGCGCTGCACTCGAGCTCGGATCAGATCAGCTGATCAGCTCAGCTAACTGGCCTCGTACCCCCTTTAAATCGAGAGAGCCGGCTAAGCCCAGCACGTACACCGATTTGCAGGTCGGTTGTCACAAAAATGTCGTCAAATTTCATGCATGCGCGTTCGTCTCATAATTCAACACGCATGCGTGCAAATTGACGACCTTTTCGTGACAACCGACCTGCAAATGGCTTGTCTAATCACTGGAATGGACTATGGACTGGAATGGATTTTGGAATGGAATTGTTATATATATTGTGTTATAATAATAATATTGTGAATGTTCAAGAACACACTCCAACACCAAAAGCCTGCATTAAAATTGTCCAGTGTTCAATAAGCATAGTAGAACGCACATTAGGTGGAATTTCTAGTTGAGCAGGCATGAAGCCTGGCCGATTGACACGAACACATCTCATATCAGCATGGTAATACACATTACCAAAATCGTAGAAGGAGATGGTGAGTTGGGGAAAGTTATCTGCCGCCATTCTTCATGTTCTATACACAAATTATTTGGAGGGAGAGCGGTTTAGGATATTGCCCCTTGCATCCAGCACACCTCGATATATTCTCAGATATGAAATGAAGCTTAAATGGACACTCTTTAAAAGCTGGATTTTGCAGACTTGTTTGAGTAACGATCACATTACACACCTTACCAGCAGTATTTCGTGTGCTTACATTTGCTATTGTAGCAGCATGCGAATATGCAGTTGAAATGTGAGGATTGGCAGAAGAACAAGTGGTAGGATTGATTGCTATTGTAGCAGCATGCGAATATGCAGTTGAAATGGGAGGATTGGCAGAAGAACAAGTGGTAGGATTGAAAGGAACCCTTGTTTCAGGAGGTGTACATTTGTTCCGTTTCCGTGGTGGTTCACCTCCTTTCCGCCCACGGCCTGTAGGCATGCCAGCCTTAGCCAAAGCAGACATATTTGGAATCTTTTTCTGCTTCTTGAAACAATCCAGGAGCATTTGATTGACCTCTGCAACAGCAACAATGTGTGAGCAAATTCCAAAACTCTTGAAATTGGGACAGTCACTGTCACAGGAAAATTTGTGAGCTTTACACGGTGATACTAAATGAGGCCTTTTCCCTGTTTTGCTTTCAACCATTCGTGAGAGTGGTGAACATCCTGGAGCAGTAACAATTTTTTGTGGGTTATTATCCCTGCAGCATTTTTCCATATTCCTTCAAGCACTGCAATTGGAGTGCTTACTTACACTGCCAGCAATATCACTCAGTTGAACAGAAAGAGCATTAGGAATATCCATAGGATGAGGGACTCCACTAACAATAGGTAACTGGCTTTGGTCATTCACTGAAGATTGGGAAAAACTAGGGTTATCATAATCAGGGCTCAAAACGAAACGATTTATCTTTGCCACGTGTTTCTGCCGGGCCTCGGGTGTCATGTTGAACCATTTCTGCTCATTAATTTCAAAGAATCTATACTGCAGTCGAAATCTGTACTTTCCTCGGCATCATATAGAACGTTCAATTTCTTTTTGTTGATCATCAACCAAGCATTTCATTTTGTCAATGAATCTATTAAGGCTACTTCGTTCATAATCCACTTTTGACTTGATGACAGCATTGAGTGATTCACTTGCATTTGTGGTGAACTGTTCAGGGGGATTTCCCAGTCCTGCTTTTATACGAACTGGATGAATAACAGAACTTTTCAACACGTCCACTTTGTTCTTTTGAAACCATTCAAAAAAGCCAGGAGTACAGGCATTATCACTTGACTCCCTTTCCTCCCAGAGAGACTTTAATGAAGCCAATTTGTCATCAAAATCCATACAAGATTCTGCATCAATCAGCCCTTCCAAATATACTGTCCCTTTTCTGGCTCCAAATATTTCATCCATAGTGGCCTTTCGGTGTTGCTCTGGAAACTTTCAATCTTGTAACTGTTGCTTGATATTGCATCTCAAATGAATTGCACATGATAAATGAACAGCATATCCAAATTCGTGAGAAAAAGAACCAACTAAAGCAGTCTCACCATCTGTCCCAAAGGCTTTTAACAGCTCTAGATCACGACATAAACCAATGAGCGTTGAGGCAAAGTATAAATATGTTGAAAAAGTTTTACGAAAATGAATTAACATAGGACCCAAAAAAATTGGTTGATTTCCTGAACGCTGAGTTTCTAGCAATAAGTGGCGATAGGTCAATGGAGTGACGTCAAAATCCCCAAGGTTGAATGTTGGATCAACCGTTACAATACTAAAATACTCTGGATTGGTCCCAAAACGCACAAGATCATCAAGCTGCTGATCAGTAGCTAAAACTAATGCAGGATCTGGTGCTGCCTTAACATCTCTGACAAAACGGGCAGTTATATCTTTTGACTTGTACTCAGTCATTGCAATAAATAACTCATCATCAGCATAACTGGAAGAATTTTTTTTTCTTGAATGCCGAACATTAGCAATTTGATGTTCATCACGAGGCAATTTTCCTGCACTTGATACATACATCATTCCACCAGTGCTACTACAAACACGACCAACTGTTTCTTTAGGCTCATGTTTCTTTGCTTCTGTTTTTATCCGTTCCATTGTGCTAGGCCATGTGGGGTGAAAAGGAGCACTGGACTTTGAGTTGCCATGTGGAATGGCTTTTGGAACTTTTCCTTTTGGAAAACGATATGATGCTACACAAAGATGATGCAGATCTCCATTAGCATCTAGAAATCAATCATAATAGTAATGTGAGACACCTTGAAAACTGCTCTATTCTGTCATACCATAATATAAATTTTGTAGGCCATCCCTTTTTTGTGCAAGTTAATAATCATGTTCATGGTCAATAAAAAATTAATTACATAAACAGGAAAATGGAACCCCTGTTTACAGCGACCACAAGATCAAAATCAAGGCAACATCACCAAGGTGGTCTCTGCAGTACTATATATTTAACTACCTTCTACCCGGGATCAAACAACTGAAGGATAACCATAGTGATACATACCTGTGATGAAAGCCAACATTCGTTTACACCGGGAATCTGACAGATGATTATAATGCACACGGCGAAGATACTGTACATCATCTGGAATATTATCACCTGATACACGTTTGATCTTCATATCACCTTCTTCAGTGAACCATGCTTGAAAGGGCACCGTGTGAGAACCACAATGGTTCCACCTCCCAAAGTTATCCCTTTTAGCATCATCTGGATATTCCAGTTTATCCAAATCAATGAGGAATGTTGCACTGCTATGGATGTCAACTGGGCGCTCCTGGCATATTAATGTTTTATCTCCAGGATCCAAAAGCATGTTTATTATTTTTTTCAATAGAATACTGCTTGGATGGTACATCAAAAATTGGAGTATTTGGATTATGTGACCGATGAATATCCTCGGCCTCGTCTTCGGAAGAGGAACTGTGAGGAAAAGGTTAACAGATAATGGGATAACAGACACAATCTCGCTGGCTACAACAGCTCATTGAAAACCGATACTTGATCCTGTACTAACCACTTGAAGTCTTAAAGTGGTCAAGTCTATACAGAGTTATCTTGGCTTTGACTGACAATGGTCTTCGCAAGGGTTAAAAACAAAACCAACAAAAAACAGTCTATAATAACTAGTTCACAAGGCAACATGCACCACTTCTAGCCACCATTATTACCTCGCTCCATCAAACAGAACTTTTTTACGTTAAATCTTCTGATAGTTCACTCAACACACGTCTGAAAGTAAGTCATAAAAAAGTCTACTGTAAAAATAGTGAACAACACACCATTGACTCATCCAAGTTACCTATATTCCTCTTTAGCCTTCACGACTTTTAAGGGTGAGGGGGAACACTCTAAAACTATGGGGTTTGAATAGGATCCCGACTCGGCCATGACTGCATGGGCTAGATATCATAGGAGGCGAAAGGTGGGAGCTGGAGCCCCCCCAATATTAAGAAGGTGGGGGCTGAGCCCCCTCAAAAATGATGGATTATGACATCATGTTCTTAACAAGTGTAACTGAAATAGTTTGCTTTTTTTGTTGTTTTTTTGTTCTTATTTTTAGGCAGCTTAAAGGTAGTTAGCTAGCTAACAAGCTATAATATTCAGTGGGAATTGAGACCTCACCCTAGAACCTCAGAGAACGCACCAGATCCAATCTAATGAGGCTTAAAATCCAAAAATTTTCCTGGAGAGCATGCCCCCAGACCCCAAGATGGCACGCTTTGCGTGCTAGTGTAGTCACACTTTTATTACACTCAGCCCCCCCAAAATAGATGACCTTCCTCCCCCTATGCTAAGTAACAGAGCAGAGTAACCAGCTACAGTCTTCGATCATACATATACCTCGACGTACATATACCACGTACCACGAGGTAGACCACGTGATTCTATGATCCACGATCCATTCCATATGGTCCATGATCCAGTCCATAGTCCATCACAGTGATTAGACACAGCCCCTGCAAATCGGTGTACACTGAAACTCAGCAGCATGCAGCGCATGCGCATTCGCATTCGCTAGTTAATGCTTAACTCCATTGTGGAGTTTGAAGAGATACCCCCCCCCCCCCATGTTCAAATCTGGCCTGATCTGCCCTGTGTACAAGGGTGGTGGGAGACCCCACTCTTACCACCAACTATCGCGGCATCACCGTTCTTTCGAAACTTCTGGAGATCCTGATTCTGCATAGAATGGAAGCAAGCCTTGCTGAAGCTGGTTTCCCATATCTTAACTAGTCAGCCTTCCGTAAGCACGTCGGGTGTGCTGATGCCATCTTTGAACTTTTGCAAGAACTGTCATCAGTTTCAGACTCTGACTCTGTCTTATTTGACTACCTGTGTCACTTTGCTAAATTATTTTTAGTTTTGTTAACTTATACCATACGTTAGTCACTGACTCTGACTGAACTCTGTTCAATTTAATAGCTACCTGTGTTCACTGTATGAATAAATTAAGCTATGTGTTATATTTAGCATACCTCTCTAATCTTTCAACTCCCTCCCCAAAAGTGTTGAATAGTTGTTCCTCTGTTAAATTGGCACAGGGAAATTGTCATATGGGAATTGGAAATTTGAAAAAAGGCCTCTGACCATCACTACCAGCATAGACTTTGAGAGTCGTTTGAGAGTGTGTTGTGGAGCATCTTGCAAGGACATTTCGAGCTCCATTAAGTGATTATAAATGTCCCCCAAGTCCGGTGTTTGTTGTACACCAGACCCTCTTTTATGTGCATCTCATCAATAAGAAGTATCATGTACAGTTGATGGGGAGCACAGTTCTTCACCTGTAGTCAGTCATATTTGTAGCTTAACTATATAGCGACCTATATACTTTGAGTGTGTCCATCAGCATCCTATCAACCTCACTGCAGTAGCCTGTGGTTGCTGGAACATAGTGTGTATAGTCTCTGAGTGTGCGCTGGCTTTACCATACAAATGCCTCAAGTAGAGGCACCACCTAATCATGGCAGGATGCCACCTGACAGTCCGCCTGTTCTTGCACCCAGACGACTGAGCATGCTGCTCCCAAAAAACCCGTTGGAATGTATTTTGTGGATACTTTTTAGCTGTTTCAGCCAGGTTGTTTTGCATTATATGCTTCAGGTCATCAAGCTTCTTATCAACTTTCACTCCTTTACTTGCAACCAGTTTCTTCACTTTCATTGTCAGTCTAATTATCCTTCTCTGTGCCAATCGGTACTTTCTGCAGATACAGCATGCTTGTCTCATCAGCAATTGCCTTGGATGGTATCTGTAGTTGGGCATGGCTAGAAATATTGGTATTGCTATTTGACCTGGACTCAAGCCGGCTGAGCATTACATGTAGTGATCTGCGATGGTTACAGCATTTGCAACATCTTCCTGGATGAGAGACCAGATATTCACAGCTCTTGTGGCGGATAGTTGCTCTTCCAGTTACCAAATTTTCCACCACTGCTGTGACTTCAGTACCTTTCATGAATCAATAATTTATTAGCTATGTGGTTTAAAAGTTAACCATTTAGCTACCTTTAGCATTGGTAAATTCTCCTTTCCTAGCCAATGCCACTGGCTCAAATTTGCATCAGGGTTCCCAACACATATGTGACACTGGTCTATCATTCCAATCACCTCCTCAAGTACAGCGGTACTCTTGATGGTGAGAGGGAATCGTGCCATTTCCTTTGAGACAACCTTATTACAATTAACAAATACCATGGACCCATTCTCCACACTGCACTGTTAAACATAGCTATACCTTTTGGCCACAGATGAATAAAAGCCAGGTGAAATCTTTTTTTATTTGTAAGCTATAGTACACTACATCTGGGTTTGTCTCTGCAAATTTACAGAGCTTTATATATCCTGTGCATGAATTGTTCAGTACCCATCCTGTGATGATATACCTTAAACTATAATTATTAATAATAGTTGAGTCCATACCACAATGGAGGTTGTTGCAACTTTCAATCTGCTTTCTCAGTATGTCAATTGATGACAGGTTGATTTTCACCATGCATTCTAAGTCATTTCTAATCACTGCTGCTCATTTCCGCTTCCAATTCTTGCCCCTTCTCACCCTTCTTGACAATGGCTTTTTGGGCATTCTATAAATATATTAGGATTCTATAAAATACATTCGGAATACCTCTGTAATGTAAAAAAACATACATTGTAAATATGAATAAGACTTATTGCCTGTTTTCCTACTTGGTATGTGGTCAACTCTTGAAAAGAAAAAAAAGAAGTAAATTGTTCTTAGTCACTTTACAACCACCAGCCCCTTGGTTAAAGTAAATTTGCATACTTTTATAAATTTTTTCCATTGCTGTAGCCATCTTTATTAGGTTGATCTCACAGACCGATTGTCCTGTCTCCATAATCACATGCTATCAGAAGCGATCATGAATGCAATCTTTGTCACTATTTGAATCCATGGAGTGCACAGTGATGACTCTTACCAAATATCCAACTGCACCAGGTTGTTTTCTTCTATAGCATGCCCTTGAAAAAAAAAATCTCATTGCTGCAGTGAATGACTGTGTTGAGCAGGATAGGAACTTAATCGAATTTGCTATTTCTCAAATATGCTAAATTTGATGAATTTGATCAAAACTTCGGTCATGTGTTCTGACTATCTCCACACAAAACTTCCAGATTAGTAGTCATGTCAAAGTATAAAAGTGATGGATGTATCTAATACTGGATTTTGACTTAGGACTGTCACACATGGTTTGGCTAATTATATTATCAGTAAATAAACCAACAATCATAAGGGAGCAGTTACTAAAGTTCACTAAATGCAGCTATAAAGTACTAAAATATTTAAAATTGTTCTGATAGAATCTCGCACAATTTCTTAGACATGGCTTCATTAGCTGTTCGAATAGTAAGACGATAAAGCTGTAATGCAAAAATAGTATAATCAATCAAATTCTCATTTTCTAACACACATCAAGATCATAGTGTCACCATAGATAACATAGTACCTCCGGTTGATATGAAACGCCTGCATATACAGATAATATACGGACTTTATGCAGAATAATCACTAACTGCAACTGCAGCGCAGTTCTGTCCATTTTATCACTTTCCCTTTCACTCCATGCACTGATATAATAGTCTAGTAAGTGAATATTACTTAGTTTATAGCTTAGCACTACACCAAAATATCCAGGAAAATGGTATTATTTAGCTACTTGGATAGTTTTGCTTAATTATAATAGCACTTATTATCATGGATTGAAAAGAAAAAAGGAAAAAAAAGGGCAACCTGAAAATCCTTACATTGTGGGAGACCGGGAGAAAGTAAAAACATATTGTCATGGTGGTTAAACATGACTCAATATGGCTGATATTTTTATTAGATTTTCATCTACATAATAATGCTAGGATTTCTCACATCTTTATACAGTTAAAGGGTCAGTGCACCAGGAGAAAATGTAATTTTCATGGACTAGTCACACTTTGTGGCACTATCAAGATATACGAGCTTTCACTATGAAAAATTGCCTATAGCATAATTCAATTTTTGGGCAACAAACAACAGCAACATTGCTGCAACAAATGTGTAATTCAACTATTTGCATGCATAGTGTAGCTAGCTATAGCTAATCGATACTGTAGTATAATGGAAAACTCCATCCTACCAAATTTCACAAATGATGATGAAAAAAAAAAAGGATCAAGGTTTTTGATCAACATGTGAGAGTGAGGGTAGCCTACGTTTATTTCCAGATTGAATACAATTTTGTTCAGCTCTGAAGTAATAATATTTGCAATGCTGAAGATACAAGAATGGTCCAAATGCTGTATGCAATCCAGGAGCTCTCCTATTCTTTTACCTTTTTGGAGAATGCTTAGAAACCATAGAGAGAAAAGGATCAGAACATGGCTGGTTGTAGCTGCTTCTTCTTGTACTGATTTTGTTGGTATGTTCTTTGCATCCATTTTCTTCTATCTCCTCTTCAAATAAACTTCCTTCACTCTCTCAGTATCACTACTTGACTCCATGAGCCTGTCTCCAGCGCTAGTGGCTATGTATTCCACCATAGAAATCCGTAATTTACTCTGTGCGTGTAGTTGCATTACAGTGATTGAATTGCCACAATAATTAAAATCCGGAAACGTTTCGCATCAATATGGAGTATCTATAATATCTATGGTGTCACTTAAGGTATCACTGTGTGGACACAATCAAAACCAACCTTTATATACACTTACTTTCTTCTCCTTATTAGGTTCCAGTCTGAGTAGACAACCTACTAAAGTTTGCTTGGTCTTTACGATTCCAGCCGAGACGAAGTTATCCTTAATGGGATCAATTCCCTCCAGCACAGAGACACCAATTCCCTGTAGCTGAAAATTCGATGATGTTTGATGTGCATACTTCAATTATTCTATGATCTGATCCAGGGTTTTATTTCAAGGGGGGCGAGGGGGGGGGCTTCTTCCCCCTCTGAATGATGGCTTGCCCTCCCTAGGAATTAGCTAGCTCTCGTAATGAGAATTCCACATACATGTACTGGTTTGTAGTTGCCCCTCCTCAAATTTTTTCACTACCCCTCGAGCAAAATTCTGAATTAAACCCTGTGATCAGTAACTTCAAAGTAGATAGAGATTGGCAATGTCATCTTACCAGCCAGAAATTGCATGTACTAGACCCCTTCCCCTCAAAGCAAAGTAGACAAATTAATACATGCATTCTAGAGCTTCTTCTTCCCATCTCAGTACTGACTACTGTCATAATTATTTGAGCCTAAAATTATATGCCATTTTCCTATTGCTCAGCAAACACTGATTGTTTAATGAGGCCAGTGGAACAGAACACCAATTTAAAAAAATCTAGCTACATAATAAGATATCACGTACTAATGCGTGATATCAGTCACTTAAACCAATACATGCATGAGTTCTTTAGCGAGAGCTTTTAAAGCTAACCATGAAAGCTTCACGCATGGAGAATCCAAAAACAGAGACTCAAGAGTTGTGTGGACATCATCAAACTGGCTTTCCCCCCAAAACAAAGGCAGGGTTTCCAACTTATATGCTTGCAAATATAAAGCGCTTCATAGCATGAACTAGCTAGTTGGAAAGCCGGTTCTAAAATAGCATTTTTCTACTTGGTATATGGTTCCACTTAAAAAAAGAGAGCAGGCATCTGCATTAATAGGCACTTGTATAAATTTAGACAAAGGATTTGTATAGCTTTCCTTCTTGAAACAATTTTCTCCACATCATCTTAATATTACTATAGTTACTTGACGCTTCTTGATGATATTCATAAATAAAAGTGTCCTTAAGATATATAATTCCAATGGAAGGTTTGATATTAATGATGACAGGTACACTTGGTTTATGATTCACGAGTAAATGAGGTAAGTTACAATGGATACAATATGCTACTATTGAAAACTACCTTTTAATACCAACTAGCACTTCCTACTCTACAACTGAGGATAAGAGATGCTCTAGAACACTACTACTCATTCAGGACTTAACTCTTTGCTATAATGCATCCAGCATCCAAAAAACAGATGTTATAGTTAGTCTTGTGTAGTCAGCTGCTAGTCTGGTGCAGCTAGCCCCAGGCACTTCCACAACTCCAGCACAAGGGTCTGGTAACACACTCGTTCCTGTTTAGTAACTGATGCATTATGATGCAATGTATTTCATTATGAGTGGGAGCTATAACTATCATAAGAATTGTTACAGGATCAAAAGAATCATTGTTATGACAAGTCAACAAGATTAATGTCATTTTACAACTTTTAAATGACTAAAAATTGTAGGACTGGAATAAGTCAAAGTATTGTGTATTACCAGACCCTTGCGATGGCATTGCGGAAGTGCCTGGGGCTGGCTGCACCAGACTAGTCAACTGCATGATCACAGCACTGGACATATTGTATGATCACCACATGAGAAAAAGTTATGGTTTCATAAAGTCAAGGAAGAGGTGTAGTCATGTGAATTAAGTTACCAAATGAGCTCATAGATTTGTTACTGCATAAATTTTAAAATTTGCACGATAAGTATGATATGAGCTAGACGAGCCCCTTTTTTCATGTGCTGATGATGAAAAGCATCAACAAATGCTGTGACCAAGGAGTTCGCTACATTAATCTCATACAAGAGTATTTGTTTATTCTACTTGGAAAAAAAATGCATACCAAGATAATTTACCTTTATTTTCACTGGTTCAAATTCTATTGGAAACTTAGCAGGAAACACTTTCTGCGCTTCTTGTGCAGGTCTGAAGGTATTAACAAGAGAATGAATTTGATAACTGTATCTATTAAAGGGCTACTATACAAGCGGGGCAGTGGAACAGCGTACTGCCTGCAAAAAAAGTGGGGCCTAGGACTGTGCTTCATTACAAGGCATCTCATCCTTATTCAAAATTGGATCAAATATTTTTTTGAAATAAAATATCAAAGAGTTGCCAGGTACAATTAACCTAGTAAATACATTCAGGATGTATCCCTTGTGCTGTGAAATATACATGCCATGCCTCCTAGGAAAGTAATAAATATACATATCACTATATTATACGTACACTGCCAGCTGCTTCCACCGAGAAAAGAAATCAGTTGAAGACATGGCTGAAGGTTCCATAAACTTGGTGATAAATACTGGCAACTGCAACAGCAGACTATTTGGTTTTCCACTAAAACTGCACAAAAATGATAAGATCAAAGAACTTATAAATTACAGTATCAAAATTCTTACTACACAAGCTGTTTGGTTGTGTAGTATAAAATTACTATAAGGAAAATACTTACTGGAAAGTGATTTCAATTCTTGGTGCCTCAAAGAAAACATTCATGCACTCCACATCCAATAGCTGCTGCTTCTGTGCACCACCTTCTATAGTTGATGCCACACTCTTCATTGTGACTACAATATTTTCACTTAGACCAGCTGACATTGACAGAGATGTGCTGAATGACTGCAATGTTACTGTTGATTTATTCCCATAAAATATTCCAAGACGACCTATGTATATGGTATCAATGAGTTTACATGCATGCATTATAAGAGCAGTGCAACATACCAAGATTGCCTTTGTATTCTGATTTAACTCCAATTTGTAATATATCATTCTCAAACAAAACACCGTTATTTTTCATAAGAAATTTCATACAGCCTTCTACAGATCCTGGTGTAAGGTTTTGTAAGGTGTCCAATGTAGAATTTGATCCTAGATCATCAAAGACATTGACTAATATATTTGCATCAGAAGCAGGAGCAGCTATGGAACTGGAAGCAGCTGGTATAGGTGACGTGTGGGGGGCATCTGGGGAAAAAAAAGTAGCTGTTCATTCAAGTACTGGTAATTGGGAAATTTTCATTCTTGCCTCGGCACCAAAGTGCCGAGGCGCAGTGCTGATTGGCGATGGTGGTACGTTTCACGCGCACGCACAATGATGTGCAATGATCGAGCACGTGCATTAATTTAGCTCTAGCTAGTAGCTAGCTAGACATACATGTACAGTACTAAGGATAAACAGACAGGCTCAGGCTCGCAGTCACTACACGATAACTCTAGTGCTGATGCTTCTTGGCCGTCTTTGCCAACAAATCAAGCCCATTATGATATGCAGAGAACTGACTAAAAGACAGCAAAACAACAGAGATTGCAAGGTACACGAATTAGTGATCGTTTGAAGTGTCAAAGAAAGAGCCATGGTGAAGGAGAATCTCAGAACTAAGACTTTGAGGCTTCCAAACAATGAGAGAATCCAGTACACATACTTCAATCAAGCTATGCTTGAGAATAACCATTAAACAGCAGTTCCAAATTGTTGAACAGCAAGAATACTGTATAAATACTAATCTTGCTCAGTGTGCATTATTTGGAACTCTCTACAGAAAAGAAGCTGAGAGAAATATTTTGGCAACATTTTGTAGAAACATTTGACCCCGCAAACCCCTGCACTTTTCATTATTTATGCCCATACAGCAAGTGTTCAGAAATTCCAAACATAATCATCCTTGTAGGACTCTGGCTTCAAGCCGGTGATCCCTCAGTGTATCTTTATCGTCTCTTATATACCACTGTCATGTCATATTCACTGTAAAGCATTTAAAATTAAAACAAAATAGCTAAATTAGAAAGTTAAAGGTTGCACATAAGTGCCGAGGCATTCCTAGTCTTTTTAAAAGACTAACTTGTTAATTTTTTTTCAGTGGGTCATATGTTCAACAAAAAATTGTAAGCTGTAATGAAAACATGAATTATAATATAAAAATTGCCCAATTTAGGTAAGTGTAGAATATTATGACTTTTGACCATGAATTGGGATCATGGTTATGGGTGACAACTCATAATGAAAGTATTAATTACACGAAAATTAGTTAGCTGTAACCATCAATGTTAAACTATATGAAGTACAGTGAACTCTAAGCAACAGACAGCAACAAGAAGAAAGGCTTTGTTTACGACTATGATAATTGTGAGTTTGAACTGTGTTATGAAGCTGAGTAACATTGTTTGACCATTAATTTCCCTTTTCTAGCTAGGTAGTTAAATAGTAGCAAGTATGATTTACCTGTATAATTCAATAGCACTTGCTACAATGCTGGCCGCTAAATGCTGCCATTAAAAAACAACAGATAAGCTACATGAAAATTCTATGTTATATTTCTCTCTCTCTTTCCATCATTTCTTTCCTTACTATGTATTTGGATGTCAAATTAAAGAAAACAATAAATAAACATACTTGTATTGATCAGAGAATCAACAGGCTGTCCTATGTTAACATTTGGTTCAGCTACTGCATTATTGACCACAGGTTCCATAGGTGCTCCAAGCGTGGTTGCAACTTCTCCAGAATTACTTTCCTGCTCCACCTGATGGAGCTTTGCGGTCCAGGGAGCTGTCTCATATAGCTTATTGAGAAGAGAGGACTCTCTATCTGGGAAGGCTGGCATCTCCTCTAACACAGTTGCCTGAAAAAGGACACAATGAAATTTTTCAGATATGTATGTATACATACATATAGATGCAATAAAAGATTTGCACATACAACAAATACTGACCAACAAATCAGCAGAACCAATTGATGATAGCTTCAAGTACTCAATGGCTCGTTGTTGTAATTCCTGGTCAGAATTTCTTAATTGATTGTCTGCTTCTAAAATCTAAATTCATATATATGTCATAAAACACAGATAAGGGTGGTAAAACAAATTTGTACACTTACTCCTGCAATTTGAGGCTTAATTTCAGGGAAAAGATTGATAAATTTTATGTATGTTGATAGAAGAAGTGCTCTTGTAGGTGCAGAACACAAATGAAATTTGGAATGTAGTAATCGGAATTGAACTAGAGGACTACAGGAAATGCAAATTAGGTCAAAACATAAAGTATTACAATTTTACAATTATTATAATTTGGTAACAATAAATAAATCTCTGGCTTCGTACACCACTATTTTTTGTACTACTTTTCTTGTTCCAGACTACCTATACTGAAAACTGACTGTGTCTAAGGAGATTCTCATTCCCAGGCTCTAAATTCTTTGCTTCTACATACCAACAATTCATTGATTAACACCCTTTCCCAAGATAATAATAGGCAGAGAGATGGAACAGAGAAAATTAAATTGTTTCTAGTTAATGTATGATAACTAGCAGAGGATCAGAGTTTTTGGATTTGGTAGCCTAGGCAATTTTTTTTTGAGAATGGAGTACAGGGCTGTCCCAGAGTGCGATAGTGTGGCACAGCGCCACGCTACTATTAAAAGCAAGCTCTAAAGCTAGCTATAGTCTTTGAGGGTCTGGCTCAGCTAGCTAGTGCATGAAGAGAATCCAGCACCAGCAGTAAGGTAGGCTTTTATGCTTATGCGCTTGGAATAATGAACTAACTAAGCTATTTTCGCTACCTTTTCGAAACCTTACTCGACTCTAGCTCTATAGTTAGTTTGAAACTCAGCCCCATCCACACTGCACCTGCACTGTATCGACCGATGATCTCGCATGCGATTGATTATGCATATGCACAGTGACAGAGCTCTACTTCTTTTTCCTGGAGATAACCGTGGAGTATTTGTCAGACTTCAGAGAACAGCCAGATCATGGGGCTGACACATTCTTTATACAAGCAGCAATCAAAATCTACTTGATCTGTAGTACAAGAAGAATTGCTAGCTAGATCTAAACTTTGACCTGTACAAATGTTCAGTAGTTAACTGCACATATGCATAATCAGTACACTCCTCCCTCAACATGATTAGTGCTTCACTCACCAATTAATCTACTCAAAATTGTACTGGCTACGATCTTTTCTTGGCCAGCATAAGCCCATAACTATTCTGTTTTAGATATAGCACTGCTGTCTAACAGGCTATTCTTGAGAGGTGAAAATTCCATGTTTATGCAAAAATGGCAATATTCGTGGTTAAAATTTCATGGCTATGGTTGGTCTGTGCATGCAGTAGCTCTGTGCAATATAAAATCACACCACCCCTATCTTCTTGATCTAGTGAGATACGTAAATTGAGCAGCAAGTGGTAGGTGCATGTGTAAGAAGTAGAAGTTGTGATTGTGACTAAGTCACTTGACGTATAATCCAGTACATAACATACAATCCACAGCTTCTGCCTGATGGATAGCAATCAAGAGAATTTCCTGAAACTATAGAAGAAGATGGTACTGCCTTGGGGATCTGGAAGATTTCCAATTTTTTTTTACTGGAATGATCTATAACTACTACCACATGGGAGGCATGGTTGTATGTATGGCATATCACTATTCAATTTTTGTTCATTTTGGTTATAAACTTTTTCACCACTTGGATGGGAGTTAAAGTGATGTAGGGATGAGAGAGAGAGAGAGAGAGAGAGAGAGAGAGAGAGAGAGAGAGAGAGAGAGAGAGAGAGAGAGAGAGAGAGAGATTTATCTCTGTACTTTATCTTATTGTTTATCCATTGATCTCTGTCATAGACACAGTCAAAAAGCTCACCTAGATCTTGGGTCACCAGCTATTAAGTTTCCAAATTCTCCTAGGATGTATCCTCCTACTTTGATCATATTTTCATGGCAGGCAGGTGCTTGCAGAGACTATTAGAATTATTATAATATGTAAATTATTCTTGGTATTAATTAGTAACAAGGTCTGACTCATAGCTAAATGGCCAAAACTGGATATTCTAATATGTAACGTAAATCAGGAAATTTTCACTGTTAAAAATAATTCACGGTTGGCTAAAACAACAAAAATTAAACACACGAAATCTTTTCTACAACGGATTTTTAAAATATTAAAATATATGGTAGGAAGCACATTGCGTACTAGATAGCTAGCTTGCATTGCAGCCATGTCTCTCAAATATTTGAAGCAGAAGGATGGTCCAGATCCCAAGGATCTTTGTCTGATACTCTTCCTTCTTGGTCTATTGCTCTAGCGAATAGTGAAGTGGAGGCAGAGTTAGTTAGAAATTCTTTTGGGCACATGTCCTACAATCGTACCTGATTTCTTCACTGCCACCGCATACCTGTCTTTTTTATTCGTTGGCTCCCTCTCATACTCTAGCGTTTCACCCAGACTGGCATCCCATATGTCACGGTACACATGGGTAGCCACAAACACAGTAAGTGATCTGGAACTCTGTGCTAGCACTTGCCATTTTTTCCAGCTGGATTTAGTAGTGAAAATTTCATTGTTGAGAATAATTCGCGAGTGGTTCAAAAAATAAATAAATAAATAAATAAATAAATAAATAAAATAAACACATCGAAAAAATGATAATTTATGCAAAAATTTCCCGATTTACGGTAATTCATGACGCTATTTAACTAATTGAAAGGATTAACTTAAATATTTACAAACCTCAAAGCAAGTTTTTGCAGCATATCCTTGCACATCATCTCTGTTGATGACAATCTGGATGATGCGGTACCACACTTCTTCACTGACATAATCTCCGGCTAGTCGAATCAGGTTAAGGATAGTATCCACATACCATGTGAAATCAGTGGCATATTTTTCTGAAAGAATGGCTATTTTTAATACCTACAAATACAATAATAATATATTGATTCACTAATATATCATGGTTGAAGCATTTCATCTTGTTGTCCAGACTCTGACACTGCAGAGATTGGTTATAGGGATGATTTCTTTCTTCAAGGTAACAACCTACTAAGTAGGAAAAAATCCTACCAAAGGTGTGGTTCTTCTTGGTATGCCAGTTACACTCGAAAAAAAAAAAGAAAAAAAAAAAAAAGAGAAAAAGGAAAGAGCACAGTCTACACAGTAATACCAGCTAAAACACTACAAAGTCTAGCAATAAGAAACAATTTTCAACTTAGGTTACAAGATATGAGTAGCTTGTCATCCATCAATAGGGTGATGAATGCATTAATTTTTAGTGGTACTGAATTTTGGCATGGGGAGTGGTATATCAGTAAGTGGTGCAAGTCTGATATGGCCGACCCTTTACCATATTTCCCTCTGTTGGCATATGCCAGACAGGTAGTAAGAACAATAACCACTTATGTTGCTTCCTTTGGAGACACTAACATTCAATTAAGTAATTATCTAAAATTGTGATAAACATGCAGCTGCCTACCTGGAACATACTTAACCACATAATTTAACCGCAACATATGGAGTTGAAGAAGATCAAGTTTGAACCTATCAGCTATAGAATACTTTATATGCACTGGGAGTAATCTCAAAAACAAAATAAAATAAATGCAGAACCATTGGTCTTCTGAATACTATTTTAGATATTATCAGCACTGAACAGTATAAAACTATAATCTGTTCACATACGTACTTACAAATTCATACACAGTAGAACCAAACCCTCTCATGCATACTGTCTATGTACATATATATATATCTTTGTAGCTCTTTTTCCTGATCACAAATTGCCCATCTAACAACATACTGTTTATGTCAACTTTCTCCTACCAAACAAGCGCACATATGTATCAAGAGTGCGTTAGCACTCTCTAAGTAGGGATGGTGGGTCAAAGGTCATAAGACTGTATAAACTAAAACTCTTCTTTCTCTTCAACCCTTGCTCTACAGGTTCTCAGAAGGCTACAGTGAGATACTACATCTACACAGAAGAGGGGAAATGTTTAAAAGTCTAGAATTCATTCGCTAACATAAGAAAAAAACGAGTTCTAAAATTGACTTTTGTTCAGTTTCTTTATACCGTAATCGTATAAATTTTCGATGGGGTTTTATTTTCGTTTTTTTCGTAGTCGATCAGAATCCTCGAAAATAATAAACGAAGTCTTAGTACTATGACGTCATATATGACGACGATGCGTATGCGTGTGTGATATCGATAGCAGCTGGAAAACAGATAGTCGAGAGTATCATGCTTCATTACCGCCGTTACCTGTCTCTCTCGCTTCTACAACGAAGCGTCTCGCCTTCCATAGCAGTCTAGATTTTAGTTTGGCCGTCGCCAGCCCAGCTTTTCTTGCATGTCACTCGGCCCCAGCAGCAGGCAATGATATAGCTATTAATATACGCGCATGTGCTTGCTACGTACGTACGAAAATTAGACCTGCGGAAATTTTTTATTATAGGAACAATCCGGAAATCACAAAATTTTAAACCTCCGAAAATTTATACGATTACGGTAATAATAATAATAATCAGATCAATGTACTGACTTACTGGCTATAGTCATCAAAATTTTGCTTTGGCCATCTGTTAGAGTGGCACCTAGAGTCTGATCTTTTGTTATTAGTTTTGACTAAGGCTCTACTTCACAGATCAGTGATATTGGTAGCACTTCTACGCCGTTTTGAAGCGCACGTTGGTAGGGGGCGGAGATTATGGGCGGGGCCACGTATAAGTGCACATGTGGCTACAGTACAGCCTAATATATCTCTAAGCTTAGCTATTAGGTCTTCAGTTTAATCGTTTAGCTAGCTATACATTCTTGTCTGATGATGTTCCAGTCACTCCTTGCTGCATTGCAGTACAGATGCTCATCCTATAGTAGTATTATAGCCGGTACTTGGCTGTAGTGTAGTCAGCTCACTTCACCATGCCATGTACATGTCATTTATATTGCTGTTGCTTTATATTAAATATTAGACAAAACTTAAATAGCTAAATAAATTCTTGCAGGGACTGTATGTGTCTACAAAAGAAAGTTTTATGTAGAGCTGGCTTTGTATAGACTACTGTAGCATCATGTCAAATATTAATAATCACTGCATACTCTCAGTTGAAGTGATGGTCAATACTGCCCACCTACTTACACAAACTTATTTTCAATTTCAAGGACTAAGAAAAAGAATAGAAACAAGTGAACACAAAAAATTCCTTCTAAATAAAAAGGTTAAGTAGGGACAGCCTAAAATCTAGCTGGGCTGTATAATGTACTGCAGCCTCATATGAAAACAATCCCTACTTTTATAATGGCCCATAGCTAGCTATAGGCAGTGGATATAAATGTAGGGATTGTTTTCATATGAGGCTGCAGTACGTACATTATACAGCCCAGCTAGATTTTAGGCTATCCCTACTTAATCTTTTTATTCAGAAGGAATTTTTTTGTGCTCACTTGTTGAGCTAGTGTTGATGTCTAGTAAATTCTGATATCTCTAGGGAACCTTCATCTATTTTTTTAATCTACCTGAGCTTGGGGAGATTTGCAGTACATGATATCATATAAACTAACCCACACATGCATAAAAGCTAGCTGGGGTTACTTAAAAAAAAAAGGTTCTCTGAAACTTTGCTGTCTACCACATAAAGGTCAGAACTCTATTAGTACAAAGCGGATGAAGCTGACAGTTCAGTAGTTAAGATACATCCTATGATGTAGTGTACATATGCACATTGCTTTCGCTTCTTGTAAACTTACTAGAGTTTCTCTGATGGAGTAGTCAGCTTTTTCTAAATACTGAAGTAATTCTTCGACGATTGTCTTGGCATTAGAATGGTCACACATGGCATACAAGAGATCAATGGCCCGCTGACGTACACTCACATCTCTTTCAGTCTGAAGATTAACAGAATTGCATTAACGAAATCTTACAGCCATAATTATAACCTTAGATTGGAAGATAGCAACACAAATTGTATACATATGCACCACATACTTGTAGAAAATAGTTACCTTGAGAGCTTTTAGCACTACATCTTGATGTTTTTTCACTGCTTCACGAGAGAGATCTGAAATTGCTAGATGGCTTAGAATCTCCAATGACATATAACGCATGTTGGTCTCTTTGTGGGTTAGGTAGCCACCAAGAAGGTTGCATGCCCGTACTTGTAAACTTGGGTCCCTAAAAAAAGGTAAGTTTATTATAATATATATACTACATTAAGATAGGATGTCACTAACCCCTGGAAGTGAAGAATGAGATTGATGCCTTCAAATAGCACTGAATTCTTCGAATTAGAATACTGAATCTTCTTTGACTTAGTAGGTTCCTGTGCTCTGTTGAGAATGGCCTCCAATGCTTCACTAAGTCGTGCCCTCACAACTGCATCATCTATGATGAAATAAGATAATACGTATAACCTTTGAAGTGTATGTACATGTCTATATACAAAGTACGCAAGGAAAAAAAAGAGAGCTAAATCAATGTTCTTGTATTCACTAGTGAATCATAATATAATTATGATACAGTGATTTTCTATTATTAATGGTAACCACATACCAAATAGAAAAATGAGCTGATAATTATTGTTCCAGCATGCCTGTGAGTTTGAACTAGAGTCGGAGCTAGTTTTTGCTCCCCAATGCTACAACGTGCCTACTAAAGCCTAGAGAGGTACCCAAGGCAGTTAGCTTATTTATACTTAAGCCTCCTGAGTTTTTTCTGCTGCTAGATTCTCTGTGCACAAAGCCTTTATGACTATATTTGCAATTAGTCTAAGCTCTAAACCTAGGATCTAGGATCATAGGTTCAATGTCAATCTATGTACCTATTCTACGTAGAGAAAAGAAAATGGCATTTTGCAACTTCTCTGAACTATTCATTTTCTCAGCAATGGCTAAAAACTAGCAGATGGCACAATTTTTTGGCTTTAGTATGATAGTAGTAAGTGGTGAGATGGGAAGACTAAATGCATGTAAGAGAAGAACCCTTTATTAATTTTTCTACTCTGTATGTAATTACTAGGCAATATGCAACGTCACAGCAAGCATTTCTATAGGCTTTTAGAGCTGATATTTATTTATACTTCAAGATCAATCAAGGCAATCAATTGGAGCATGCGTATTATGCATATTATTATTATTATTATTATTATATGATTATAATAATTATTATTATTTAGGGGGGATGGATCCACACACTCTCTTTGAAACTTGTATGGGATAGCTGTAAGATATCTTAAAGACTACTATTATCAACCTGGTATCTCAAAACATTGTAGAAGTCTCAAGAGCTTGACTGTGAGCCAGGGAGCGGGGACAAAATAGTAGGTGTAGTCTTGAAGGTCTGCATGTGCTGTCACAATCTAAAGACATACATTAATAAATGTAAACTAGGACAAGGAGCAATTCCTTCCAATATAAATGAAGGTATACATAGAAACAACATACAGTATAACAGAACTTGTAATCAAATAGAACTCCTATGAATATTAAAAGATGATGATGATCTCATTTCAGTATTGACTAAGTACAAACCAGGAACTGTACTTGAAGACTCTGATGGACACCACTGGTATAGAAGGTCTAAAATAGTGTGTACTCATCACAGATTCATTGGTCTGTGGAATCAACAATAAGCATTTCATCTTAGAGAAGGCATTCAAGCCGAGAAAGCTGATCATGATGTCCTGTAACTTGGCAGTGGTCCACGAAGTGGGAAAGTTTACACAATGGATACTGGACATAGAGAAAGTTGCAATTGATGTGGAGGTCATCATAGACAATCAAACTGCAAGTTACCAGGATATAGCATGCTACAAATTTAACATTTAGCTTGGGTTTGAAGAAGTAAAAAATGTACTTCCAGCCAACTAGAAACAGACGGATCATATGCAGTATGAAAAGGATAGTCAACACTGTGGAGACTGAATCCGAATCAACATATGAGAGCATCACGATCAACTGGTGATAGCTCATCAAATTGTTAACCTACTACAGCTCATTTGAGGCCCTAATCAGGGGAAGTCCTTAAAGCCCTTGGGGGGGGGGGGGAGATTGAAGTCAAAGTATCTTTTGACAATCAAGAAGAACAACTCAGCCTGCTAATATAGTGGAGGGCAATTGATGCAGCTTCCTAGGCCGAGATTGGCTATCCAGAATTGGGCAAAACTACTGGACAGATACAAGTCTTGTGTTTAATAATGAATTCGGGTGTGTGAAGGATACTAGAGCAAAGATATAAGTCAATACAGCTATCCTCTAAGTTTTGCAGGGTCCCAATACTCTATGAGAGATTAAGTAGTAGAACCTGTGCGTTTTCAAAATGGGAAGCTCCAACTGTTCTTGTTGTTTAAAGTGATGGCTTGATTCAAATTTGTAGTGATCACAAGCAAACATGCAATAGAGCTGTTACATCTCTCTTACGATTTGCCCAGATCTCTAGCAGGAGGGAAATTGTTTTCAAATTAGCCCATGCCTATCAACAACTGCCTATGGATGAAGAGTCCAAAGAAATATACCACGATCAATACTGAAAAGGGATTTAGTATCTCTGTAGCTACTGTTATATTCCAGAGGACAAGAACATCCTTCAAGGTAGCACTGAAGAGCACTGAAGCCAACTATTATAAGAATTTGGAGGCTGTACTAAATTGTCTGGAAAAAGTAATGGGTGGACTACAGTTAGAAAAAAGCACTAAGAAGCTCCAACCAAAGCTTAGGGAAGAAAAACAAGGTACCAAAGGTAGCGTAGCTAGTTTAGCCAGTTCATATTTCTGAGTGCATGAGCTAGAAAGCCTACCTTAGTTCTGATGATTTTCCACATGGCTCACTGCTGTTGGAATCTCCGTGGACGAAGCTTTTATGGCTGACTAGTGAGTTCAAGGTTCGTAGTTGTCATTTATGCTATAATTTTTTTTTGCTTAATTTTGGCTCTACTGACTAAATGTAGGACTATTACAGTTCAGAAGGACTGAACTCGAAGCAGTCGTTGCAGCACTAATTTGCATCACAGTTGAGGGGATTCCTGGGATTGGTGAACTATTATGGAAAATTTTATTTCTTCAATTGACACCCCTGTAGGCTTATCAAAAAAGAGAAAAGTGAAATGGAACAGACAACACGTCGCATTTAAATTCTTGTCTATTTTGATCTGGAGAAGGACTAATTCTCAGTTGTAAAATACAAAGATGGGCTCTAACATTGGCATCCTACATAAACCTGCTCATGGTTTGAGTTGACTTCCATTACCTGAGAGTCCAGATGAAATCCATATTCTGAAATGGTGCTATGTTTGATCACAATACAGTTCTAATCTGGAAGTATACCGTATTGGGTTTTAGGATTCATCCTCCTTTTTGTGTCACAAAACTGTACCTATACCATAATGATATGGAGATACATCAGCCACAAGCTGGCAATCTCTGAAAATATGCTAGAGAGGTTTGTGGTCAGACTGTACTGTGAACTGACGACCGTAGAAAAAATGTTGGAATTTCTCTACAGCAAATATAATTCTTTATCCAGTTGCGACTACTTTTTTTTCTGTGGTGGCAAGAGTCAAAAACTCTGCCTGTTTCTTCAAGCTTTTGCCTTATCGAAGATGGAAAGACTGGCTGTGTTCTGAGGGGAAATCGGATTGTTGTTCTACCAACTGGATGGGAGGAATTATTGCATAACGGACACAACGGCATTTCATGTATGAAGCTGGTCTATTATGGGGAAGATGTTGTAGATGTTCATACAGAGTGACAATTAATTTAGCTACATCTACCACCATTATTGAAAAATTAAGAGCCATGTTTGCTACTCATGGCCTGCATGAGACTTTAGTATTGGATAATGATACTGTATAGAATTCATAACTTTCTTCAACAAAACATATGAACTCCCCCAATCATCCAGCTTCAAATCGACAAGCTGAGCATGCTGTACAGACATTCAAGAATGGAACAAAGAGAAGTACTAAACACACAATAGAGACCAGGGTATCGAGATTTCTATTTAATTATCACATTACGCCTAGTACAACCATACCTGCAGAGCTGCTAACGGGAAGTCAGCTTTGTTCACATTTCAATGTGCTCCATCCAGAAGTGGCAGTAAGCCAATCAACAGCGGCAGAGAGAAAGCACAACAAACAAGCAAGGGTTTGGAGATCCAGTCTATGTCCGGGATTTTCCAACAGGAATATCATGGCTTCCAGCTGTGGGCAATCTACCTTCAATGTGGAGCTGAATCCTCCATAGGCATGTGGACCATTGAACCGAGTCTGAATCGGAGCTATGATCTATATGTGATCCATGTCACGTGCAGGGTTCCTGAATCTTCCACTGAAACGACCACTAGCACCAGCACTACTGAAACTGAACCAGACAGTGACCCCAATTTCCACAACTTGCAACACTTATTAAAAGGACTTACAATACATAGTGTGAAAGTTACGTTGGGTTCCAGTGAACATGATGAATACATAGCTAAGGAAGAAAATGTTGTCACATTCCTCCCTTCTAGAGGAACTGTTCGAAGTTAGTCCTCACTCTAATAGGACTTCTCAAAGTTAGTCCTCACTCTCACTAATAAAATTCAACTTTATTCTTCACTTACTACAGTAAGCAACTCACCCGTGAGAGTCTGGTGACAGCAAGAGGGACACAGTCACTAAATCCCAAAGAGTTAATGTGAGCTAGCTCTTCCAATAAACTACATGCTGCAGTCACAACACCCTGCAACAAGTGATAATATAATTTTGTCCTAGTGTGTACTCATACGTTATTAGGCGTATGTGCTTATATCTCCACATCCACAGGAAATAAACCATTGCTTAACAGTGAGTATGTGCCTAACAGTGAGATAAATAATTTAATTTTTGGTGGATTACCATGTGAAAAACCAGCTGAAGTCAACGGCAGTTCTGTGCAGAAATAGAGGTAAGCTTAGTATTGCTACACCAATAAGAAAACAAAAATAAGCCAGAAGAAGCAGAAATAGAGCTTATAAGCAAGTGCTAAAACCAGCGCCTAACAGTGAATATGCGCCTATAAGTGAAATGTGCCTAATAACGTGTAAGTACGGTAGGTACCTACATACGCAAAACAAGTATATATATACTGTTAACTCACCAGATGCTTGTCATTGAGGAGCTGGACGATTTTTGCTGCATACTGGTCAATTGGTATAGCTTTCGGACTTACTCTTAGCATTTTTAACAGACACAAGGCAGCTGTCTGCTTTACAGCATTGTGTGTGGAGCTATAGGATAAATAATAGCTCATATCCTGAACATATAAATATTTCCACCCACTGGCATGGCACTGGGTAGTCCATGCTATAAATAGAAAGAGCAGCAATGACATACCAACTTTTAATTTCAGGTACTAAATTTAGTACCTGTAAAATACAAGCACCCACCAAACTGCTAAATTAGTACCGAGTGTAGCTCACAGATTCTAGATTAAGAAACTTGATAATCAGTGAAACATGAACCATGCATTATACAGTGATTCGCACAACATTTTTACTACTCCACACATGCTCACAAGGTATAAGAATAGCAAACTCCTACTGGAATTATATGAATCCCCATTTTCAATACATCAGAGAGTGGTAGCTCTATGTAGTGATGCCAGAGATGCAGCATAAACAATTCCAATTTATCCATTTGGACTTAATAAAGGGAGTTTGCGGCAAGCAGGTAAGTTGCTCGCTTCTTCTTCTTCTCTATTATTATTCTTAGTGTACCATAATATGAATCTTGTACACCACTCAAGCTACAACAACAACGACAAATATTCTACTGGCTCTGATCTGTTCTACCCATTGATCCTTGAAAGAGTCAGACACTGATACACAGAAATACATGCAAGGATTCTACATTTACGGCTACGTACATACTGAAACAACACCTGATGTCTCAGCTGCCAAATCAAATTTTTGATTTGGTAGCTGCTTCACTACATCTAAGAAGGGTATTGGATATAGTGGTATTCAATTTTTTTTTCACTCCACCTTATGTATTTCGAACAACAGAGTATAAACCCTTACGACTGAGTGAGGATTGGAGGGATGTCCTTGCCAAGTTGTTCAACCATGTCCTTGTTGGCAATGTTTGCTATGCACTGCATGGCTAAAGTATTGAAGACTGGGTTTTGGGAGGCCACATCTTGTCGGATAGCCTGGATAATCAATGGCATCAGATCATGTCCATCTCCGATGATCACCGACACAAACAAGTAGCCCTAAAGATAACACAAAAAATAATGTAGTAATCTTTCTGGTTTGATATTTCTTGAATGAAATTAAATCTACATGTACAAATCAGGTGACAAATCTATTTGGTGCATAAAAATATATACTGAATGACCAGATGCTGTCTTATTGTAATATGTAGTGTTACTGTATATTAACTCACTATCTGTTTTTCAGAAAAACGAACACTTGAGAGTAAATTTACAGCTTCCTGCTGACCAAAGTCAATATCATTTCCCAACAAGAAGATGAATACCAGCTTGCACACATATTTCTTCTTCTGATATCCATCTAGTCTATCACCTAACGTTAAGGAATTCATAAAGAGCTATAAAATATGCACACGCATATAGTGTAAATTATTGCATTAATTACTATATGGTGCCTAATTTTTGTGGTTCTAGCGGATTTAACAAATAGCATGAAAGTTAAGCTCCATGAAAAGTTGAAATATTTGACACGAGTTCATCTGACATACATACACAATGTAGTTTCAACTCGCTTGCACTGAACCTCCTAAGGAGTGAGATGAACTGAATCTAATGCAGAAAGAATATATCTTCAAATGTTCTGACATAGAAACATTAGATGAAGAAAATTCTTCGGTAAATATGAGCTCCTCTATAATTAGATACAAGTACTCTGCCCTAGCAAAGAAGTTTATCAATAATTATGTGCAGAGCTTGAGCTTCTACAGTACCATTTTATTAGTACTAGTTTGTAACTATACAAGTGAGCGCAAAAAATTTCTTCTAAATGAAAAGGTTAAGTAGGGATAGCCTCAGCCTCGTATGAAAATAATCCCTACATTTACATCCTAGCCTCGTTATGGAAATAATACCTACATTTACATCCACTGCCTATAGCTAGTTGTAAATGTAGGGATTGTTTTCATACGAGGCTGCAGTACATTATTAGATTCTAGGCTATCCCTATCTAACCTTTTGGGGCTCACTTGTTTCTATCTTTTTTCTTAGTGCTTGAAGTTGAAAGTAAGTTTGTGTATGCAAAGAATTGAGCAGGGTCAGATCCAGAATTCTTAGATAGGTGGGGTTGCAGGACTAGGAGTGTGCACACACTGGGTCATGCATGGGGAAGGAGCAAGTTATTTGGAAGACCCATGTTGACTTCATTTGTATTCAGCTATTTATAATTCTTAATGTCACAAATAGCTAATCTTTGCACAAAATTGAATCCAAGAAGTCCAAATCTCCCTAAATGGCACATGAATGTAGGCAAGGAGTGAAGCACCCCAAAAACTGTGTTATCTAGCTATTACACTCAAACTCTGAAGTGTCACAGTTAGTATGCACTGAGTTATCTAATGTGTGACCTTGAAAGTGTGATGTGTCATGTATACATAGATTGTTTCTTTCTTGACCATAGCCTTATGATGGCTGCATTAGTTAAGTTGGCCTCACAATATGTTCCTGTAATTATATTACTTTAGACCAGAAACACAATATTAACTGTCGAGTTGTTCAAGAAAAATAGACATGGGTAAGCAAGTAGGCATGGTCAAATTGCATTATAGTGTATCATTATATCTACAGGCTTGGCTTGGGAACAAAAGGGTGGTTGCAATCCCCTCAACCCCACCCCTGGATTGAGCCCTGTTGAGGGTGGCAGTATTGACCGTCATTTCAACTGAGAGTATGCAGTGGTTATTAATTTGACATGAGGCTACAGCAGAGTACAGTACAAAGCCAGATCTACTTTATCCTTGTCATCGGTGATAGTTTAGCTACGTATAAGTTTGTCTATTATTTAATATCAAACTTTATAGCAACAGCAATGTGAATGACATGTGCATGGCATGGTGAAGTGAGGTGACTACACTACAGCCAAGTACTGGCTATAATAGGATGAGCATCTATACTGTAGTGCAGTAGGAACACCATGCTAGCTAAACGATTAAACAGAAGACCTAGCTTAGCTAGCTAAACTTAAGAGCGAAGTTTTTAGGCTGTAGCCACTTGCACACTTATATGTGGCCCATTCATACCACACGTGCACATCAAAATGGCGAAGAAAGATTAGCTAGTGTTCCGAGAGCTATTGATATCACTGAATTGTGAAGTAGCGCTTAAGACTAATAGCAAAAGATCAGCCTCTACGTAGGTGTCACTCTAACAGATGGCCCAAACAGAATTTTGATGATTATAGCCAGTAAGTTGGTGTGCCGATCTTATATTAATTATCCTTATTATTATAAAGAAACGGAACAAAAGTCAAATTTAGATATCGTTTTTTCTTATGCTAGCGAATGAATTTTAAACATTCTCCTCTCTTCTGTGTAGATGTAATGATTCACTGTAGCCTTCTGAGAACCTGTAGAGTAAGGGTAGAAGAGAAAGAAGAGTTTTTAGTTTATACAGTATGACCTTTGACCTGCCATCCCTACTTAGAGAGTGAGCTATGCTAGTGCACTCTGATAATCAATCTCAATAGATAACACAGTTGTAGAGACAGACATCCATTATTCTAGTCACCTTTGAATTTGGATCGAATATTAGCCAATTCTTTATTAATCCTCTTTCTTTCTGCTTCTTTGGATTTGCCTGCAGAATGGGAATACAATAACTACTGCTATCTACAAAAATTGCTTTTACATGAACTTTTTCACATGTGAAAACCACACTAGTATGATGGAGACTAGCTTTAGAAAAAGTGATTTTGTAAATCAATTGATCTTGTAAATAATATGCCAATGGGTGTGACCAACTATTAAGTGATTATGAGGTAATGTTTGTGGGTTTTAACGAGTTTCATTTATATACAAGACATGTCTAGCACAAAATAAGAATAAAGATCAGTCCAGTAAGATTGCAATTACCGAAATATTAAGTGCTGTGCTGCTCCAAACAGCTCTGGAATTATAGTTCCATGTGTGTGGGGGTAATATTTGAGCAATGGTGGCACTATTTCCATTCTTTGCTATTTACTCTTATACATTCCAGCACTTTTGATAACAGTTCTTGCCAATGTACGTAGCATATTAATATACAGAAGAGCATCAAATTGTCTTCAGCAAGTGTTTTAAACATACAGTGCAAATGTCAATAGCTATTTATAGTATCAGTATAATTTTGTGCATTTTGCAGATAGATCACTGATGAACAGGAGGTACTGAGTACAACAGTCTACACTTCATTTGAATCATCTATAAATTGGCATTAATTGACAAGAAGCACATTCCCATTTTGAACCCCCAGCAATCATCAGTGCCTGCATGTGCACGTAGAAAAAATGGCCTAATGATTGTACAGATGTACTCTATAAAAGCATGCAGGTAAGATATGCAGTAGCCTTGTACCCAGGCCTTATTAAAATAAGGGCCTGGTATCTACTGTTTGCGCATATGCTGGTTTTTCATGGTTTTCCATGAATTTGTGCACTTTTGGAAATTTTAGGATACATAACACGTCATAATATATTGGGCGGGGCCTTGTTTCTATGACGGCAAGTTGAACAGGTGCTTCTCCAGCTTCAGCTACCGATAAGGTAGGCTACCAACGTGGCTACCAACGGCAACGATACTTGTTTCTCTGACACCATCGCTTTCCAAGGCTTGGAGACTTTGGGCTTGCCTTATGCGGAGGAACAGAGCTTGGCCCATCAGGTCTGTCTACAAAGTATTTTTATGTCTGCCGACTGGTTTTGGGAAGACTAAGTTCTGCCTTTTGTAGTGGACCACCAGAACTTCCATTTGTCTCGGAAAGGTCTGGCCGCGCGAGATTGTTTAATAAGAAAAAGAGGTGGTAGCTAGCTGGGAAGAGAAGCGCAGTTCTTGCTCCAGATGGAGGATCAGGTCAGAGGATCGAGAAAGAAGTGTGTGAAGGCCTCCATAATCACCTCTTCAAAAGAGAACTTGGCTACTGAGTCTTGTTCCTGTGGCAAAGATCGAATCATCAAATTAGCACCTCCCACTCTACGGCGTCATCGGCACACTATAATGATATTCATAGATGCTGGGGGTGTGCACGCACAAACAGTGGATACCAGTTTATAAGGCCTGGGTACGAGGCTAAGACATGCAGCAGCTAGCTAAAGGCTGTAAAAGCTTAAGCAATGTGCACATAGATACACACACTAGACTAGTACTGTAGAAGATCCAGCTAGCTATGAGTTTCTGTATATATGTTCTTATCACACAAAATGTGGTAGCTGATGCCACTTTTAAAAAGTACATACACCATTATTTGTATTGACTACCACTTACAATTTCTGATGTCTGAAATAAAAACAGTGAGACCACGCAGAGCTTCACCAAACTTTGACATTACTGCAAAATTTCCTAACCTAAACCATGCAATGAAGAGAATTGTTACGGTCCCTACTGTGGTAATATTTCAGGACTCTCACCTAGCTACATAGTTTATAACTGATAGAGTTCACCCTGTACTGTACACACCTCAAATAGAACTCTACACATTGCATTAACATTTCATTTATTGAGCCACACATCCCTAGGCTTGTCATTTCAACAAATAGTATGGATATAGAAGCTCAAAAAACTCTAGACTCTTTAATCCACATCTTGTTTTGCAAACCATTTCTAGCCATATTAACTATAGTTGGTCAAGGAATAACATGCTATATACCCACTTAAACAACTGCCATGGCTTTAAATCTGGTGCAGTCCCTGCCCTGGCCTAAGGAAATCTTTATCCTAGCCAAACCCTTGACCACACCCACAACAAGATAGAGTTAACAGCTACAACATAATACAAGAAGCTCTTGATTAACAATCGAGCTAATTATTGTCTGCTTGAGGCTTAGTTAACTAGTTCCCAAAACCTGGCTCTCGAACGCTGAATCTTACCTCTATTTTTATCTCCAAAGTTATGATTCAAAAAATCACTCAGAGCAAGCAAACAAAGTAAAGCCGGCCAGAGATAGACCCAACCCACTTTTTTTTTGTGTGACCGGCAGAATTCCAATTCTTGGAAATCCCCTCTCGGCCTGCGCGAGCGGCAACTTATGTCTGGAGAACTAGAAGAAGCTAGTGGTGGTCGTAGAGCTAGAGCGAGACTAGTGAATTATTCGGACAGCGACAGCGACAGTAGCTGTCCGCCTTGTAAGTAGCTAGGTCAAGATGCCATGACAGCCTTCGGGATTAAACTTACTACAGAAACCACTGGATATGAGTTAGGTGCCACATAATTATATAGCTATGGTTGTCCCTTATTGCCAAAATATTGAGGTAGGGAAGTACCTCCAGAAGCTATGAGGTAGCCGGGTCGCTGTAAAAGCTGGACTCTGGACTTGGAATGGACCCTGGACTGGATCGACCATGGAAGTATTACTAAAGCATGAGCATGCGCGCGGCTTCGCCACGTGTACGTGTGTGGAGCTTTATAACCCCAGAGAAGTTTAGCTTCTTCTTCTGAGACTGAAGGAGATTATTCGGTGATAGTTATATCGTCGGATGGTAGTTCAGTCAAAGTTTTCACTCCATCCAAGAGGGGTTGGTTTAGCTAAACTCATACATGTTAAAGATGTTAACCCCAAGTGGAATGTTCGATTGCTTATTTAGAAGGCATTAGAAGATGATGATTCTCCATCCATACTCGGACCTGTGAAGAAAAAGTAAGAGATGCATATCTTGTTTGTGGTGGTGTTTTTGATTAGTTATGGAAGGGGGAGGGGGATGCCAAAGTAAGTGCAAGTTGAATTGTTTATATCTTTTAGGTTAAAATTTGATTCAGTCTCTGATAGTGAATTTGAGGAGAGTGAAGATCATGTATCAGCAATAGAGTTTATGACAATGATCCTGATCTACCTATTATTTCATGTATGGATCATGGCTATCCAGTTCATTTGATAATTGAAGAGTTGCTCTCCAATGTCAATGAAACCCGTGCCTGTAAAGTACAGCCACTATGTGTAATGAAAAATGTTTTTTTCTCTATATTGATATTGATGTGGTCCCTTTTAATGATTTGAAAGCAGACGATCTTGGTTCATGGGGTGCAACTGGAACCAAGCGTACCCATTTCAGGTTTACCAAAGGAAATATAATTCGATATGCTACAGGTATTCCCTCTAAAATTTCCAGCTATTTCTATTTGACAAGGAGATATTACGTCCATAAGACATAACAAATTTCATCGCATCATCAGTGATATTAATTATGCAACGCTCTAATTAGAGCACAGTGTTGCACAATTAATAGTGTAACATTAATTTCTATGCAGTATGTTGTACATAATGTATATTTTCTTGTCATACAGATGACAATGGAGTGCAGAACCGATATTGTTTACTACTTTTCTGGACCAGAAATAAATATTCAAATAAAACCGCATGGGAATTCAAAGACCAATACTCCTTTTTTCCGCACAAGCGAGTCAGCTAAGAAGCGTTACAAGGAAATAGCTTGTTCTCATACACCCAAGGAAGCAGTGTCTCAAGCTACTAAGACACAGGGTGGAGAAGTTGAAGCTAGAGGATTGTCTTCTCTACCTCGCAATAGGCAGCAAATTTCCTACTATAGAAGAAGTGAAAATAAACGAGATGATAATGTCCTTTATAGTGTGATGTTGGAATGCAAGTTAGCTCAGGGTACTCAAGATGCTATTGTTAGAGATGTCAAGGCAGCTCCTGAACCCCAGTGCATCCTTTTTCTGGATTCTCAGTTGGAAGACATGGAACGATTTTTAGTTGATAAAGATGATTTTGGCATTTTAACGATTGACCCAACTTACAACTTTGGTCAGTTTTATGTAACACCTACCACTTATCCACATCTCATGCTGCAAAAAGAAACACCCCTCCATTATTGGTCCTGTGTTTGTACACCAGAGAATGGATTTTGCAAGTTTTAATTATTTTAGCAGCACATTAATAGGTTTTAATAAAAATCTTCGGAATTTGAGAGCTTTTGGCACTGATGGGCAGGAATCTCTTATTGATTCTTTTGGCCATTCTTTTCCCTTTGCTGTACAGTTAATTCATATGAAGAAAAATATGGCTGAGAAATTGGATTTCCTACTTCAGTTGGTCAGGAAATTCTTAGTGATATCTTTGGTAAGCATTGTGGTAGCACATACAGTGATGGCTTAGTGGATGCAACACCAGTACAAGATTTTAATGAATGTTTGGCTAAATGTGAAGAAGATTGGAATGGACGCGAGATGCCTTATGCTCCAGAAGGTGCATGGACCAAGATTTTTTGACTATTTTTGCCGTTACAAATCCGATGTGGTGTGTTATACCATGCATGCGTAAGGATATCCGAGAATCTGTCGATCTGGGGTCTCCTCCAGAAATTTTTAACAACAAATCCATCAGAGAGCATTAATGCATTAATGAAATGTAAAGTTGATGCCGAGTGGCCTCACTTTAATACACAAGTAAGAGAAGTGGTCAAACAGCAGCAGGAGGAGATTGTGAGAGCTCTGTCTGGTAGGGGTCAATTCAGGTTACTCCCACAATTTTCACATTTTTCTGTGTCTGCAACCAGCTGGACCAAAATGAAGCCTGAACAACGTCGAGAAGTTATTAGCAAGTTTAATAAAGCTACACTGAAAAGTAAGATATCCACTATTATAATTGGTGGCATGTCATCCAGTCGTAAAAGAATTGCTGTTAGCCCTGAAAGCAGTGGAATCACCAAGCTAACGATCACTACATTACAATGTATGTGGGAGAAAGCAGAAGTATTGATGAACAGTGATAATATGATTACCCGTGCAACAGGTGATGATGCGTCAGCAAAGATGGTTTTATCATATTTATCCCCTGTACCTCATTTGGTGTCAAAAGAACAGTGGTGGCCAGTATAAGTGTGACAAGAACTGTTTAAACTGGGTATATGCTCACATTCATTAGCTGTTGCTCAGTTGAATGGTGATATAATAACTTTTCTTCAATCTCAGCAGCCCAGTTGCAATGACAGGATTACCCTTTGGTCGTGGACGTAAAGGAGGCAAACCAAAAAGAGTGCGAAATCATCGTGAGAAAAGAATGCCCGAATTGACTATTCCTGCTGCTTCAGGTACTGCCAATGCATCATCTATTCAGCTCCCTAGCTGCACTAAATCTGTTTCAGGGATGCCTGTAGCAACTGTACCTCCTGTGATATCATGTACTCCTGTTACATCATTTTGTCAGTCCATTACTTAGGATGCCATACTACCGTACACTCAAGTGATGGATCTATTCCAGCTCCACTACTGTCTACAGTTCATATTCAATACTTAAAATTGGCTTTTGGATTGAACATTTTAGCTATTATGCATCATGACTTTTTATTACGTCTACCAATATTAGTATATATATATATATATAGCTCCCTCCCCTGAGCGTGCATCCTCTAACTTGGAGTAGATCGTAGAAGCTGCTGGGGTTGTCTGTCAGTATCTAACAATTAAAGCGTTGTATTCGTGAGCATTATAAAATGCTGGGCGAGCAGTAAACCACTGAAATAACTCAACAATCCAGTCCAGGGTCCATTCCAAATCCAGAGTCCAGCTTTTACAGTGACCCTTGCTAGCCAGACTCTTTTCCCCCCCTTACTATACTCAGCACACGTATCATAAAACCAATCATCTTGAAACTTATATTAGCTATTACTAGCCTACCAACAAAATATCGAAAGTTAGAAAATCAATCAGGAGAAGTGAAGAATGAACTTCCTCTTCCAGGCGTGATCTTGGATATGTTTGATGATAGGGATGAAGGTATATCATTTGATTCTACTGTTATAGCCGTGTATTTCACCATGGTGGCTGCGGCAAGGGGGAGGGCGCAGGAGATAGTTGTGCCATGTGAAGCCAAAAATGCTTATTACTCTGAAGTATCCCAAAGGGAGTAGCTTATAAAGAGATAATTTATATCTTGGTAGGGGCATTTGGGTCAGTCAGTTAGGGGATGAAGTTGAGCTGTTGGTGTGGGAAGCTTCCCCTGCACTCTACCCCCAGGAAAAACCTTTATGTACAATGTTTACTTTTCCAGGTGATGTTTCAGTGAAAGTATTTGATGGAAGAATAAGATCATTTCCCCATGTACGTGGAAATTGGGCCACATATGTATTCATTCCTATACTGTTGGTGAATTATGAAGAACTTGGTTTGGTGCAGTTTGCTGCTTTCATTCAAGATTATTTTAGGTAATACCAGGCAAGTTGATTGGGTGATGCAAGCAATTAGATTCCTTATTTCTCATTGATCATTTTGAGCCAAGGCTCCCAAGTTGAGGTGAGGGATGTGTGAGAACCAAGGAATCTATAAAGGTACCTATCCAAAAATGTGTAGTTCCACTGTAAATTACCCAATCCACAAGCCTTTGCTACAGAATTGTCCACATGGAGAACTTTGCAAACAAAACTGAGTGGAGGGTAGGCAATGTTTGTTAGGGCTTACCAGAGATATCACTGACCAACCAATGCATGCACATTGTCATTAAGTCAATCGCGAGTGAGCGAACCACTAGGGGGTTGAATGAGAGGTTGCTATTATATATCGTATGTACAATTCTTTCGGTTCCTTCCTTTGCAAACATGGTGATGTGATTGACTAAAGCTTTGCTCACCACAGTGCTTTGCATTTCCCAAGTACTAAATTGCATGATTTGATAAAAATATGACCTTTGTCCATCCCCTTTCAGTAGAGGCCACTATATAATTTGTTCTCGATAGTACTCTATAAGTAGGGATGGTACGGATTGCCCATTGGAGTATTTTCTTTCATAACTCCAGAATACTTCCCTCCAACTCCTACCTTGAAGACAGAACACCTTCAATGTGCTAGGACTCAAGTATGAAGAGCAGAAGATAAATCAGTATCAGTTTACAGCGACAAGAGGATAGACTAGAAGCCAGATAAACAATAAGAAAAAAGCAAGCCTGATGAACAATCAGACACGAGAACAAAGCTACAAATCAGACCATAGGTCTACATTTACCAAATAACCCCCTATGAAGCTACCTAGAGCAGCTTTAGAAGTTCTCTGTGAAAGAAAGGGTCATGAAGCATAACTTTAACTTGGATGTTTTTTTAAGCAAACCACAACATGAATTTCAGCATTGCAACTATCCCTTTGCCATCCTAAAGAAATAATGACTCAAGTGCACTAAAACTACTGTTTTAATACAATTTCTTATACTGCTTCACAGCTCTCTTATTAACGTCTTACTGTAAATCATTCGTAGTTATTGCCTTGATAGCATCTGGCTAGATTGCTAGGAGAAATAGAAGATCTACGTGTTTCAAGCATGTACCTAGAATGATTCATAAGTCACTAAGCAGAAGAGCCTGTCCCAGCCTCTTTAATAATACGGAAATGCAAAGCGTTGTGGGGCAAGCACGCATGCTTAGTTTACTAAAGGTCATCACAGAAATGAGCTACATGTATGTATGTATGAGATGTATTTGTACGTCTTCATATAAGCATCATTACTAGTAGTGTAAATAGAAAGATATAGCCTCGTACCCAGGCCCATTTCCCGCTTTTTTCGCGGGGCGGTGGAAAAGCGAAGGGCCTGGTATAAGTTGCATGTGCGCTTAATTAGACACGAAATAATACGTAAAATTTTGTGCATGATGAATGATGTAATCATAAAAACGTATGTAGCACGTGTGTATTCAATCAGTGCAGCTTAAAGCTAGCTAGCTAGCTAGCTAGATCTAGACCTTATCCACATCAGTGAGGAACAGATCTATCCTTCTCAAGCCAAGCTTATGGTCAAAAACAAAAGGTAAGACATGATACTTTGATAGCAGCGACTCTTCTCGTCTAACCAGTTGGTAGTAACACAAACAAATAACTTCTTTCATAAATAGCTTGCACAGAACGCTTCTGCGAGTGAGGTGAGTTGAATCTAGCGCAGAAAGACAGAAGTCTAGAGCTAGCTAGCTGCTGACTCTGCTCTCAAAATTACGATGATGTAATGTTTATCACAATTTGTGTAATGGACGTGCCCGAAAGTATAGCAAATGGGGGGATTGAGCGCATACGCATGCAACTTACCAGGCCTGGGTACGAGGCTAAGAAAGATACTGAAATCTCACTCAATTTGTCCTATGTATGTATGTACGTTTGTGTTGTATCTAACTTTTGTCTGAGGCTGTGTATCATATTGTGTCATCACAGTGATAAAGATTTTGTTTTTCATCAACTGTCAGCTGAGGAATTGCACATTAGTATTTCAAGGACAGTTCCTCTTCTGTTTCACTGGATAGACCCAATCATGATAGTACTGAAAGAAAAAATTAGCAAATATCAAATCTTCTCTGTTGGGCTTTCAAATTTGGCTTACTACACAAATGATGACAAAACCAGGTAATTTCTCATGAATGGAATATGTTTATGATAAGCCTACGTAGGTGCTCACTAATGTGATGAGTTATTTCATTCTTCATTAATATATTCATTCCCAAGTTACTGGCATTCAATACACTACCAAAGTGACTTTAAATTGTTATTCTTCATATGGAGCTTTCCACTAGGATGTTAACTGTATACATTTGTGTGTGATAGTCTGACAGTTTCTTATTTATATGTATATTCAGATCATTCATTGGATTTAAAGTTGATCGTGGACATAACCAAGTATGTTAATGCCAACATGAATTTTTTGATGTCATTGTTTTGTTGTTAAGTCGAAAAAGAAGTTTGTTTATGTTAGGATGTTCATACATATTTCAAATTTTTATGTAGCTTTGTGCTCTAGCAGAAGAAGTGAATGAATCCTTTTCTCAGTATCAGCTTCCCAAGTTTTATGATGTACGTACATATTGACTATCATAACATTTCATTACAAGAAAAGTGAAGGTTAAGCTCCTAGGGGAGAATTACCTAGCTTCCTAAAGGTCAAAACTACATAATTATGTAGCTGATGTTGGTCAAATTATAGAGGCCTGATTCTTGGCCTCAAGCACTTCCCAATAACCACAGAGCTGTGGAGGGTTGTCTTTAGAAAGTGAAGTGCTATACAATACTTACTGCATGTGCAGTTTTTGAAAAGGGCATGTAGTCTATATTTTTTATTTTTTTTCTAGAATCCATCGTTCCATGTATCCTTATATTGGTGTGTGGGAAATTTGTTGCCAATCATTAGTGAAGATATTGAAGTAAAGTTGCAGGTACACTTCACCTGTATAATATTTAGTATTAACATCAGAGAGCAGTAGCTCTCTAAGTTTGGCGAGTCATAAGGTCGTATAAACTTGTTCTCTCCTCTACCCTTACTTTACAGGTTCTCTCTACAATGAGCTACTACTTCAATACAGATGGGAATAATGTTTAAAAAACTTACTGTATGTACTAGCTCATTATTAGGTGCACCTTGCTGCTTGAATGCTAGTAGTGAGATACCAGAAACAACTACGCAAAACACAGTGAGAAAGTAACCAACAAAAACAGCAGAATCAACAATTTAGTTGAATACTTAATTATTTGAGTAGGCAAAGGCAACAGGAAAGCTAAGAACGCTGAGAACAATTGTGATTAGCCAGGTATCAGGAACTACAAGACTACAATCTTGCATGGAAGCGAACAGAGAGCATTGTCCAGCGAATGCATTATTTAGATTAACTCATCTCAGGAATTGATATTTGAATCACCTGACTTCAAAAAACTTTTACATTATGAATCATGCAGAAGCTGATACATATAGTCCATACAAGTGCTGAGTTATAATAATTTATTTCATCTATGAATTTTACTTGTGATTGTGCATGTGTTTGAATACATTACTGCTAGTTCTTTAGGAGATATTTCTACCAATAATTTCCTTAAGAACTCTGAGAGAGTTAATATTGACATTTTCATTGATGCAGGAGCAATGGAATGCAGTAGTATCCGGTAACTTTCACGCTGTGGAGTATACTGTTACTGATATTCAATGCAAATGTGGTAATAAGTTATTTAATTTTGAGTTATCATAATATTTTATAAATTAAGACCTATGCAAAAATATGACATGACTCATTGAAATTTTAAATATATATATCTATATGTCTACACTCCAAAATGCCCCAGGCGTACGTACGGTACGTATGTACGTGTCCCGAATTAGTAGCGCTGCGCGCGCGCATGCTCTCCAATTGTAATCCAGCTACAGGGGGAGGTCACTCCCATTCACTCTGTACATACGTTCGCGACCGTGGTCAAGGTTTTTGACCACCCAAAAATCTATGTTGACCTCTTGACCATGCACAGAAATTTTCCTTGACCTGTTGACCATACCTGATACCTTTTCTTGACCGGTACCTTACGTATTACGCATGTTAAGTTGGGATTTCCGGAACTGTAAGAAAGGGGCCAATTTTGTAGTAGAATGGTCTTCTCCTCTTTGGTCATGGGAGGTTCCTGAGAGTGAGGTGTAGCTAGCTAATCACCAAATTCAATTTTCTCTAGCAATTATTTAACCGACCATCATTCAGATCGATTTTTTGTTCCGGTCAGATCAGATGGTCAACAGCTTTTCGGAGTTTCGGTCAAGGGTCAAGATATGATTCAGGAATGAAGTCTTCCCAATGCTGTTACCGAACAATTAAAGTAGATAGATACATTTTTTTATATTTTTCTATAGCTTAGCAATAACCAAACTGCTGATCAATCGATCAGATCGATATTATGAGGTCATGATATGATGTAATCATAATAAGTTCTGCGCACGCACGGCCATGCACTGCGCGCGTGTATGCTTGTAGAAGTTCTGTGCAGAAAATTTCACTGCTGCTATTATGTATTGTGTAGCTAGCTACATCTTGGTAGTCTTACATAAGATTCATATGGTGCTACTCACTTTGACCCTTTGACCTCTATGGAGCGCCATTGAGGACAAAAATGGATTTTTTAATAGCATAGTGATGTTTTATTACGTCACCGTGATTGCATGTTGGATTAGGGATGTTTTGCTTAGTGATGTTCTGCATAGTGGTGTTCTGCAGAGTGATATCCTGCATAGTGATGTTCTGCAGGGTAATGTTCTGCATAGTGATGTTCTGCATAGTGATGTTCTGCAGGCATAGTGATAGCATAGTGATGTTCTGCATAGTGGTGTTCTGCATAGTGATGTTCTGCAGGGTGATGTTCTGCATAGTGATGTTCTGCATAGTGGTGTTCTGCATAGTGATTGATGTTCTGCAGGGTAACATCACTATGCAGAACATCACCCTGCAGAACAATGCAGAACATCACCATGCAGAACATCGCTATGCAGAACATCACCCTGCAGAACATCACTATGCAGAATATCACTCTGCAGAACACCACTATGCAGAACATCACTAAGTAAAACATCCCTCATTCAACCAAAAGATCCCTAATCCAACATGCAATCACGGTGAAGTAATAAAACATTATTTTTGTCCTCAATGGCGCTCCATAGACCTCACTTTGACCCTGGTCACGAACTTATGTATGTACAGAGTAAATGGGAGTGACCTCCCCCTGAGCTAGATTGTTTTCTACCCTTTTATCATAGAGGTGCTAGGCTTATCTAAGTGCTTGTAGTAAGTATTTACAGCTTTCTATGTATGGAGGTTCCAGTTGGAACCACAACTTACATGACTCTTGTCTCTGGCAGCAATATCAAGCACTGGAGCCTATCAGCTGCTCACTTGCTCACTGTCAAATGCTGCACATTGCTATAGTAGTAGTTGTAGAGGCTCTAGGCTTATTTAAGTACTTTGTTACATATAAACTCAACACCAAAATCTTCTAAAGCTAACTTGCTTGCTCGCTTGCTGTCAAAATTAATGTTGCACATCACCCTAGTTGATTCTGTAAACACAAGGTCCATTTTCCTATTATATTAAAAGAAACCACAGTCTTATTAGTACTTGCAATTTGATTAGGTAGGATGTTCCAGTGGCAGTTTAATTTGTGGTCTTTTGTGTTGGGTGTTATGAACAAAATAATTATGTTCAGCTGTTCACTCTTCTTGTACACTTGCTATTACTCAAAAGCTATGAAAAAAAAAAGAGGTGTGGTATACGTGCCAAGTGGTTATAAATTGGTTAAAGTGGTTAAAAATACAGCATTCGATTGAAGATAAGTGTCAAGCTTGAAGGAAATGATGGTCAAATTATCCATAGGGGTTGATTTTGTGAATGAATTTATACGATTAGAAAATTTGGTGATTATACGTAAATAAAAAAAATTTAACCTCTTTCGGGGTTATGTGTATTGTAGGAGTTAGATGTGTGTTGGAAACATAGGACCATGGACAATTTTATCTACAATCCCACATTTGTACTTTAAGCAGGTTATGAAAAATGACAATACAATTTCTGTAACAGCACTATTTAATCTACTTGCCTGTATCAATTTGAGCAGCAGTAACTCTGAATAGTCAGTATTGAGCTAGGAGAGAATTTCCTTCCTACACAAGTTATGTGGTTTCAAAAAAGGAACATTTTATAAAGGAATTCAAATGAGTCAGTTAATACAGGGCCCCGTAGCTTGATGTTATAACAAATAGTACCATTGATATGTAGTGTGCATAGGAAATTGCAGGGTTGCAGTGAGTGAACAATATATTGGCATAATAAAAAAGAAAAAAATGTTTAGAAAATTAGAAATTAGTCAAATATATCCATGCTCAAATCATGAAATATACTGTGAGGATGCACAAGGTCAGGTTCTACTTGATTAAACAATTTCACGAAATCTGCTGGATTATCAAGTCCGGTTAAAAGATGCTGATAAGCTTCCTGTGAACCTTCCAAATCAACTTCAGTATTGAAGAGGCCCTCAGGGAAGTGGTAATTCATGTCCCTTTTTCGCGGAGGAACTGTGTGCATTCTGTTATAATCTTCAAGGATTCTTTGAACGGCTGCAGCATTTTCTTCAATTGTTGTCATTGCTGGTGTTGTTTTTATTTGGAGAGTAGAGTCTGATGTGTGTCGAACTGCAAATAACCACATTATCAACTTGTAATGATTACAGTCAATTATTTACATTACTCTATGTAATGATTCTCACCATTTAAAGTTCCTTGATCACCAACTGAAGGTCCTGCTGCTTGAAACAGGTGAGCCTGAAAAAAAAAAAAAGGTCACAGTGTCATGCATTAGAAATCGAAACTCAATGATTATTCCAAACTTTTATAATGGTCAGTTTATCTCTACACCAAATTTCCAGACCATGGCCACTAGGAGGACACATGAAGGCCAGCTGCACTCTGTGTAGACTTACCCTATAACCTTTTCACTGTGAAACCAACTAGGGAACTTGGTTTGAAATTACGCAGCAAAAATTGATAGTCAACAGTGAACCAAGGAATCAAAGTTTAAAACAAAAACCTATAAAAATTCTGTGAAATGATAATGTGATGGTGCCTTGTCAGCCAGCTAGCTAAAAGTATTTCTAGACTAATTCTTCTAGTGCAATCACAGCATACTTACATCTGAACTAGTCTGGGCCAACATTGATTCAGCTTGATTCTGTATACTCATTCTAACAAATCTCTCTATTCTTTCCTGCTTGTCTACATCATGAGGACTTTCTCCTGATCCACCAATTGGCAATGTGCTGCTAGAACCTGGTAGTCCATTCCCTTCCATAATGTCTGCAGATGGAGAGTCTTCACTGGGAGCATCCATTCCAGCACTAATAACAATAATTATAAGATGCCACTTGAATGTTATGAATTATAACATGGTAGCTGGCAGAAAAAAAAAATAAGACGTACAAAGATTATTTAAGCCTTGAAAGACAAATCCACAGAGTATGTATGAGCTGGATAACTACCTCAACATGGTGACATTGGTGCAGACAACATATTCCACTTGCTGAGAAAAGGGGTTAACAAATGAAAAAGCCTTCATTGCCAACCACAACCATTTCTGGTTCTTGGTCAGAAATCGATACTGAACAGTTGGCATGGGTGTACGTCGTTTCATTGCTGAATAGATGTACAGTAATAAAAACAAAAAAAAAACAAATGAATTATACCGAATATTATCAACCTGAAAGGTGTGCATTTACCATCATGATGAAGGTGTACCATCTTCTGAATGTCCTCTGGATGATAATATTCATAAGAGATTTGACCGATTAAGTCCTGTGGGAGGTAGCCAAGCACACCAGCAACTCTGTTATCAACACAAAATCAAAGTTGCAGGAAAGTGTGATAAAAACTTTCTACTGACTGATGAATGTATTAAGTACATAATGCTACATTAAAATATTAGGCAGACTATGCAATCAGATAACATTCCACTACTAGGAGTGAAAAAACAACAAAAAAAAAACAAACAAAAAAACTAGTAACTTGCTAGCATCAGCATTGTTGTCATTTGGCTTGCATGCTGCTATGTAGTTAAAAGACTGGAAGAAGTAACTAGCTGCAATCACTATCTAGTAGCTAGATATTTTACTTTGTGATGGATAAAGTAATCAATATGAGAATTCTATTATAGTCCAAAAGAAACTAGTTCAATGTCAGTAGTTCGTGCATACTGTTCTAATCATCGGCGACAACCCTCTGCCGGCAATCGGGTGATGGACGCTTTTTCAGGACCTGATAGCGGAAAATTCAGCCGACAACACCTGTCAATAATGCTGTAATTCAATTGGCTAATACCTTCTTATCATGCTATGCTCAGAATGACTTCGAAGTTCATGTTTACATACATATACAAGACCTCTGACTAAGATGTAGTTAAGTGCATAGGTTTATCTTGCAGTCTTAGCCTCTTCAAGTAGTAAATTTATCCAACTGAAACTGAAGAATGATAAGTCCATTTCTGATTTATTGATCCCGATTTTAGGTGCTTTTATGTGTAATATATGTGAGACCTCAGTTAAGGGTGAGGCTTGATGCCTGTCTAGCATCATGGGTAGGATAAGAGTCATAAATACTAGCCATGAGTTCTGCAACTCAGACCTAGCATTGCAAACCCTTTACATAAAGGAAATGGTCTGGATTTACTAGTAATACCCAAGTTTCTGAACGGCAGGGGCTAATTGGCCCTGAACTAATCACATTCATGAGTTAATGCTTCATTGTTATGATTATGATAACCTTGGATCAACATATGTGAACCTTCCATCCACACCAACTCGAGCCACAAATTCATTTTCACTAGCATCCATCTTTGGCCTCTGAACGTTATCTCCGAAATGTTGTAATCTGGCTACTGCCACCAAACAAGCTCCCATAGATGATTCATCAACTCTCAGTGCTTGTTTTTCAGTGGTTGTCAAATTTCTGGGGTCAAAAAGGTGCAATGAAAAATTAGTGATAAAAACAACAACAACATAAGATCTTACCTAATGAATCCAGTGCAGTGCAGCACTGCATACTGATATGGGATACATTGCTGTGCTGATTGCAACAATTTTATGACATTCTCAGAATTGTTGCAGTCAATTTCTGGTGCAGGAGATTTGGATGTGATATGACTGGATCGTGGTGAATTCAATTTCTTGACACGACATAAGAATGATCTTCGAAGCCCATTCATTGACTGACTGTGTGTAATGAGTGGTGCTAGGAGAAATGAGGATAGCAAGGAAATAATAGCAATTGTTCTCACTAATTATTTACAAAAGACTTCTCATTATATTATGAGTTAACTCACAATTAGCAACACTGGGCTTGGCACTACCAGCTTTCTTTGCTTCTTCAATGTCAAAGCAAGTCAATTGTTCTTTAACCTTTAGAATATCCTATAACAACAATGCCAGTAAACTCAGTTATAATAACTAGGAAGCAAGTATTCTGTACATTACATAAGTGCTCAAGGTACAGGATTGAGACTAAAATGATATAGGAGTGCAGTACTATACGAATGACGAGCATAATGCAGTACATAGTATTGAGGGTCAGACTCCAATATCAATGTACTTGCTTCATAAAAGGCTTTAGTATTATTTTTATTCTGCAGGGAAAGACTACAGTTCAAGATGGTCACTGTTCAAGAGGCATTTATTTAGGCATTTATTTTCTTAGCACTTCCTATGATGGGTAAAGTGTCATATAAACTCTCCTGTCCATGCTTATGACATAGGTTCTCATAGTGAGTAATAGAAGAGAAAGGAATTCCCATGAGGGAAGATTCATGAAATTGACATTTTGTTCAGTTTCTTATAATACTGACTAGTTATGATATTGTAGATTGGGAAATTTTTTTCATGAACATATTCAACAACGAAAATTAATCACATGAAATTAATTTGATTAACTTATACAAAATTTGAGGTATTAAAAGATGGGCTTCACAGTACATGCTAGCATGCTAATAGTCTACTCCATGATCATTCATAAGGTGGCAGTATAAACTGAGACAAATCAGAAAGTACAAAAAATAAAAAGGATGGCCTAAAATCAAAATGGGCTGCATTATACTGCAGCCTCATGAAAATAACACCTACAATTATAACTGCCATTAGCTAGCATTGGCTGTGGCTGTAAATGTTTCATGAGGCTAATAAAGCCTGGCTAGATCTTATCCCTACATACCTTTTTATTTTCTATGCTCACTTGTATGATGTGCACACACTTTAGTAAACTAGCAGTATAATCTAAAATCTAATCAGAGAGTACGATAATACTCTCTAAGTAGGGATGGCATGGATTGCCCCATTTGACTAATACTTGGTATAATTTTTCTTTCATAACTCCAGAATACTTCACTCCTACAGTCAGCAACTCTGACTTGAAGATAGAACACTCACTGTGCTAGGACTCAAGTAAGAGCAGAAGACAAAGCAGTATCATTTTATAGCCACTTCTAAAATCACCTGGTTATTCATCACCATCATCATCACTACCATAATCTTTATTATCTCAGAAAAGGTTCATTCAAATGCTATATTTTTTATACCACACTACTCAAAATTGACTGCACCATAATCCTTTACCTTTAACTACACATATTCATGTCATTTTCCAACTTGGTGGCTTTCAACCTACAACATGGCAGATTTTTATGCCCTGCCCCCATATATATGATTCTTGGACCTTGACCTCATAACTGACTAGTGAATCTGTTATATTGGTCTCTCAATGCTCAGAGTGTAAACCCTAGGCCTCGGCAATAGCCTGGTTATCAGAGAGTGTGTTAGCACTCTCTAAGTAGGGATGGCAGGTCATAGGATTAAAAATTCTTCTTTCTCTTCTACCTTTAATCTACAGGTTCTCAGAAGGCTACAGTGAATCATCATAGCTACACAGAAGAGAGAAGAATGTTCAAACATCTAAAACTCATTCACTAACATAAAAAAAAAACAACGATATCTAAAATTGACTTTTGTTCTGGTTATTTATAACTAGGGCAAATTGCAACATTAATTTTTGACAGCGAGCGAGCAAGCAAGTTAGTGCTACAACTCTTTAAAAGATTTTTCTGTTGAGTTTATATGTAACAAAGTACTTAAATAAGCCTAGAGCCTCTACAATGACTACTATAGTAATGTGCTGCTGCATTTGATAGTGAGCAGCTGATAGGCTCCAGTGCTTAATATTGCTGCACACCATACATAGAAAGCTGTAAATACTTACCACAAGCACAAAGCGCCTACAATCTATTTGGATCTATGATAAAAGGGTAGAAAACAATCTAGCTCAGGGGGAGGTCACTCACATTCACTCTGTACATACATACGTTCGCGACCGGGGTCAAAGTGAGGTCAAGGGGTCAAGATCGATTTTTGTTCTGGTCAGACAGTCAACGGCTCTTCGGAGTTTCGGTCAAGGGTCAAGATATGATTCAGGACTGAAGTCTTCCCAATGCTGTTACCGAACAATTAAAGTAGATAGATACATTTTTTTACATTTCTCTATGGCTTAGCAATAACCAAACTGCTGATCGATCGATCAGATCGATATTATGAGGTTATGATATAATCATATGTTCTGCGCACGCACGGCCATGCACTGCGTGTGCGCATGCTTGTAGAAGTTCTGTGCAAAAAATTTCACTGCTGCTATTATGTATTGTGTAGCTAGCTACATCTTGGTAGTCTTACATAAGATTCATATGGTGCTACTCACTTGAATGATGGTCGGTTAATTAATTGCTTGAATTTGGTGATTAGCTAGCTACACCTCACTCTCAGGAACCTCCCATGACCAAAGAGAAGACCATTCTACAAAATGGCTACAAAATTGGCCCCTTTCTTACAGTTCCAGAAATCCCAATAATTGCGCATGCGTAATACGTAAGGTACCGGTCAAGAAAAAATATAGGTACGGTCAACAGGTCGAGGAAAATTTCTGTGCATGGTCAAGAGATTTTTGGGTGGTCAAAAACCTTGACCCTGGTCGCAAACGTATGTACAAAGTGAATGGGAGTGACCTCCCCCTGTTTTAGAGTGTAGACATAGATATAATCATATTTTTTGATTCACAATTCAGTGATATCAGCAGCACTCTGAACACTAGCTAATCTTTCTTCACCATTTTTTAGAAGCCCTGCAAGGGGCAGGGCCACGTAGAAGTCAGGTGTGCGCGAGCTAGAGCCACCTGCTAGAGCTAGCTTCGTTTAGCTAGCTATATGTTCTGGTCAGATGGTGTTTCAGTCATTCCTCAGTACAGATTCTTCACCATGCCAGTGCCTCCAACCTGTGAAGAGTGTACACTTTGACTTCATGCTCCCATTTTCGCTAGCTAAGCTAGTTTAATCGTCTATCTATTCCGATCAGATGGTGCTGTTCCAGCCACTCCTCAGTACAGATGCTCATCCTACATGTAGTCTGCTCACTTCACCATGCCAGTGTGTGCGCCTCCAACCTGATTTCATTAATACAAGCTAATTTCTTGAGAATTCCAGTAAAAATATTGAGGAATCAGTATGGTTGCAGGCTCTGCCATTCACGATATTTAGACACACAAATTTTGTTATAAATAGCTAATCTTTGATCTTATAAATAGCTAATCTTTTATCACAAGTGCTACGTACCTACAAAGAGGAAGATAAAGGATAGATTAAAAAGGTTGTTGTGAATTTCTATATCTAATTACAAAGAAAAAGAATGCAAGTGAATGCAAAAAATTTCATAGTCATAAAAGTTTAGCTGCATTCCTATCACTCCTAATTTCACCTATATCCTACTTCCCTCCCCCTTACCTGTAGCAATATTACAAAACTACTATTCTCCTAATTTCAATAGCCACACCCATTTAGGAGGCCTAGGAGTGAAGTAGTTTTGTACGGGTAAGGGTTACTTGGCTCACTTAGGGGATATAGGTGTGGTTATCGAAATTAGGAGGGCTAGGAGTGATAGGAATGCAGCTAAACATTTATGGCTATCCCTACTTCACTTTTTATTTAGAAGAAATTTTTTGCGCTCTTGATGCAATACTAATTAAGTATATCAGGTACATGAGTAAAGGCCTCTAAAAATTATAAACACCAACTCCATCAGCATTATTCCTTCCAGATTCATTTCGGCTCATACAATATGATGATGAAACCTACATAGCTACAATTAACTTGGATAGCAGAATCACAGCATCCAGCTGCCTATAATAAAATAATAGAGGATTAATTACTTCAAAATAGAAAAAAATATATTCTAAATAAAAAGAAAAGTAGGGATGGCCGGCCATGTGCTCGTGTGTAGTCATAGCACTGATTCATCATGGTGACTTATGCAATGGGATCCGGAATGTGTTTCCTTGCCACGCTATGGGTTTCTATGAAATTTTTATGTACCAGACCCTCCGCCATTATGATTTTAAAAAGAGGGCCTGGGACAAAGTTAAGGTCAGCTACATACGTACATAGCATGTGTGATTCAAAAAAGTTCAGCAACTCTTAAGAGTGAACTTCAGTCAAGTAACCCCACCAAACTATGAGCCTACTTTATATCTCATCTTTGGAATGAAGTAGGAATAATTAGCTCGTAGTTTGGTATTATTGGTGATGGGTAAGGGGATACTTGACTTAAGTTCACTCTCTTGAACGTTTTCAAACCGCACACAGCCATCCCTACTTTTCTTTTTTATTTAGAATCCTTTACTTGTAATTAGCTACACCTAGCATTAAATCAAAGCTGCTGATCAGGCACCTGTTACTGATATGATCTCATTCCAGCTTAAGAGGCATTGAGCTACCACTGAATTTGAGTGTTGCTATGATTTGCTAGTCTAGTGTCTAGTGCTTATCGTTAGCTTGTAAACTATCAAGTAGTCTAGATTTTGTTCATCCTTTAGAGCCAGCTGGATCATACATAGATTGACCTCAGAATTCATGTTGGTAAGTCCTTGGTTGTATGGCTATAGTGAATTGGTCATTTTGTTGTAGCGAAACAGCAGAAGTTCTTCTGAACATGATCCTGTAGTCATAGCCCAAACATATGGGAGGGTCATAATGCTCTCCTGCACCGCCCATGCCTAACTAGACAGTTCTACAATAGTTTTATCTCCCTGTGATTTCGTGTACCAAGCCCTCCACAATCATAACTAAAAAGAGGGCCTGGGGGACGAGGCTAGCTGACCTTGGGATGTAGAAGGTCATAAAGACATGATCCTGTCCAATTTTCAGGTTCCTCATTTAGGACATCACTAATAGTATCAGAAACAAAGAGAACTTTGGCTTGTGTGCATTCAATTATTAGCATAAATCCATTGGCAGCCTGCATGGAGAATACAAGAAATTAAAGGAGATAGTTGAAACTACAAAACTGTACTTACTTCTACTACTAATTGCTTCAGTTCTTCATCAGTAAGAAATCCTGGCTTATAATCTGAAGATGCATGAGGATCACCACGCAAGTTTTTCATATGATCAACTGCCATTTTAAGAATTGATAGTTTATCCAAGCGACGTGGAACTGCATTACATGCTGGAATCATCTGGGCAAGCTCAGCCATATAACGATTCATTCGTTCACGTCGCCTCTTTTCCACTTCACAATGTTGAGAACGCCTGGAAAAATGTTTTATAATTGCAAAGGTGAGACCAATGAAAGACTATAATTATGTTACAAGACACCAGAGTGTCAGGTAATCACAATTTGGTAGAATAGTGAAATATCGATGTCAAAATTGTTCACAAGATATCAATACTATTACTTTGCTTCTGTAGTAGGCTTGTTGCCACTCCTGTGTTTTCCTTCTTCATCATCTGATCCGCCATCATCAAAAGACACACCAGAGTAAGAGGAATTATTCCTATAAGAATTATAATACAGTAAAATCTCAGGACAGCAAACAGTTTGTGGAGGGTGTTCGATATGCAATTCTACATCACAAATATTTTGAGAGCAAAATTTTTTTTCAAGGGCAGGAGCTAATCTAAAGAACACGTTATAATACATACTTCAGCTGTTTGCTCATAAATTCTATGAATCTCCCCATATGATGTGATTTTTACCACTCAAAATATTAGTGATGTAAAATTTTATGAGTTGGTGAGACAGGCTTCAGAGAAGTATAGTGGGGGTGAAAATGTTTTCCTTTATGCAGGAAGCAATCACTGATTGCTGACTAAACAAAATGTACCTACGTTACTAGCAAGATAAATGGAAATGTCAGCCAGTCCCATTTTTCATGATGAGGAACAGGAAAGCCAAGAGCGGGATGAACAACCACCGGTGATAAGATTGTGCACAGGAGCGCCAAAGATGGGGAGCTAAACAAAAACTCTACCCATGAAATATAAACAATGTCATAATACACTTTGCCAAGCAAGTCAAATGGCCAAGTAGATATTTCTCTTGGTTTCTGCGCTGATAGCTTTTCTTCCAATAAAGCTCAATAAAGCGGTGGATAGGAAGATCAAGAGCTACAATGCCTTATGATTTGTTCTACTTAAACATGATCTCTATGTCCTTGATTGGAATAGTCAGCTTATGACAAAGAATGACAATCGTAGCTTGATCCAGGTATGAGACCAACTTCAATAGGTGCAGTTTTATCCTCCCTGCTCTAAATTTATAGTTTTTTATTTGCACACTAAAATTTTTTTTTTGTAGTTACCCATTACCCTAAGATCATGTAAAAATTAACTGAAAGTGCAAACCCTCAGGCCTGAATTTCAACTGTATGGGTGCATCTTTTCAACTGTCCAGCTGTCAGTGTGGAAAAAGAGGAATATACTTCTAGATGGCTACGCCTCTTCTCAGGCTCTCTTGGCTGAAGGATTTCCCTTTTTTTAAATCAATAACACACGTGCTCGTAGCTGTTTTAGCTCCTAGATCAAGGCGTGATAGGCAGATAGACAAAACGATCACTATAATCCTTGCACATGTGCTGAGGGTTAATATACTTGGAGAGGTGCCAATCATGTTTCCTTTTCATAGACCAGACCATACATACTCCAACTGCATCTAAGTAGCCTTATTGGTAAAAAAAGAAGAGACTAAACTTGGAACCAGCATAGATTTTATATGCACATATCCGAATAACAGGTACACTAGCCTTGTACCCAGGCCCCCCAAGGTTGTACATGTGTGAAATTATTTAACCACAAAACCTTAGATACGCAGGGTGATGACAAAAAATGGACAATAGATCACGATTGAGCTATATAGCTGATGACAACTGCCCAGCTAGCTACCCAGCTGATACTTCATACTGGGCATCCTGGCTTTCAGAAAGGTAGGCTGGGGCATCCTGGCTTTCAGAAAGGTAGGCTGAACCACATAATGATAGATGGTCTCTTGGTATGCTGAAACACTTCTCGATATCTTCAAGGCAAACAGCCACAAAACAATACATACTTAGCCCAGGCCGTACACATATGGCATAACCTATATTCCTGGAATTACAGGAAAATCCATAGTTCTTGATTTAGCTGTGGGTTTTAGGGTCAGTACAATGATATTATCTACAACACTTTCACCCACTCTGAGGTTGCTCCTTACAGCTTAGCTTTCTTTGTTACAGGTCCTTCTGATTTTCGTTGTCCATGGATGACTGTCCCTGAAGAGGAGCCTCCTGGTTGAGGAATATTAGGTGGCAATATCTGTTGTTGTTGGTGATGTTGTTGTAATTGCTTCATGACTCCAGGTATTCTGGGCAGATTAGGGAGCTGATTAACTGAAGGGAAAGGAGCTTGAGAGGACGTCGCAAACCTGGATGTTGGTAGGGTTCCTTGTACTAGCTGATTTGAGGCATTAGGACTGCCTCCGGAAGAGATCATGCCTGGAGCTACATTCATCTGCACACAACATATCACACACAGACGTAATCAGAATGACTAGCTACGCCGTCTCGGAGTGGTTGGCTAGTCACTCTTACCTTTGAAATCGCTTCAAGAATCGGTTTATAGTTCGCCCCGTCAGCACAAATGTAAAGCAGGAAAACGGAAGTTTAGTACAAGTAATTTGAAATAAAATTATACACTATTTTTTCTTAATTTTGATTCTCTTTCTTTTTTTGGCACTATTCCTAATGAATTCCTCAGTATCTGATAAATGTAATTGGCTTGTGCTTGAATTACAACAGTCACTATAGTGTTCACCAGTTAGTGATAGAATATCACCTGCAGTATCCAATGACACAACTTTGAACCAAATGCAAGAACCATACTCGCATCCCGAAGGAAATGTGTTGCTAAAGCCATTCTTGTGCCAATTTCTGCCTTTGGAAATCACAGAGACATTGAAACAGTCAAAGAGAAGACATCCAACATGATCAACACCTATTTTGTTAACTGTTCCACATAGTAAGCTACCCAGTACAGGTCTGAATACATAGGCAGTGTAAGTTATGTCAAAGTGAATATGGGGCTGTTCATCCATAATCTTCGCTTCATTCTGAATTGCGCGAGGTTTAGAGTAAGATAGTAATACACCATTAAACTGAGAAGAGTATCTTAGTATTTTTCTGTTGATGTGCTCAGTGATTCCATTTGAGACTCTTCCAATATAACACGGAAGGAGAGAAAGGTGTTCTTTTACCGTCATGTTACGGAAGCAAGATGAATCATCGTTTTTTCTCCTATCTGCACAAATAGGTAGTAGTTCAGGGATCCTAGAGAAAGACTTTGTCATTCTTGGCCCCGGCCGGCCTGGCAGCTAGCTAGATCTAGATATAGAGCTAGAGCTAGCTAGCTAGCTAGCTCGCAGGAGTGGCCGCGCCGCGCGAGATGTTGCGCGCTAGTATAGCGCGCGCGTAGCGCAGCTCACATGATCATGTCATGATCATGTCATTACATGTCCACGCGCGCGCGCATGTCCCACATTATTAGCTAGCTAGTTAGAGGACAAAGATGGTGAGTTCTTTATAGATCAATCCATGTTAATCGAAACTGTACGGTATACGGTATATGTTTATATAAGTGATTAAGTTGATTCTTGTGTATTTGCAGGTAGCGCGACTGAGGAAGACGCGTAAACTTCGTGGGCATGTTAGCCATGGTCATGGAAGAATAGGTTGGTTTTGTGTGTCTGTACAGCAACTGGTCCCCACTACACTACTATGTAGGTAAACATCGTAAGCATCCTGGAGGGCGTGGCAATGCAGGTGGTCAGCATCATCACAGAATCAATTTTGATAAATAGTAGGTAGTGTTGGAATACCATGCAGATTTACTTAGCTAGTAATATTCTCTAGCCATCCAGGCTACTTTGGGAAAGTTGGAATGCGTCACTATCATCTTACCAGAAACAAATACTTCTCTCCAACAATTAATCTTGATAAAATTTGGACGCTGGTATCGGAGCAGACACGCCAGCAGTATAAAGATAGGACCGACAAAGCACCTATTATTGATGTTGTGAGAGCTGTGAGTGGAAGTGTATGTACGTACAGCCAGGTGAATGAATTTATCTTTGCAGGGGTACTACAAAGTTCTTGGCAAAGGTCATCTTCCAAAACAGCCCATCATTGTCAAAGCAAAGTTTTTTAGCCGGAAAGCAGAGCGGATGATAAAAGAAGTTGGTGGAGCTTGTGTACTGGTTGCATAGCATTGACTTGTACGATTAACTGCCTGACCTTTTGACAATAAATTAATTTATCACAATCTTTTAATAATAATTATAATAATAAACTTCAATCTAACCACTCAGTTTAGTCAGGGTATTTAGGGATAAGGTTGTCCAGGATAAGGTTGTCCAGGATAGGGTTGTCCAGGATAAGATGGAGGTGGATAAGTTTGGCCAGGAGGTGGTGCATATTGCTGCTGCGGAGGTGGTTGATATGGTTGAGGTGGTGGGTTAACTGCAATAAAGTGACAGTACTGAGTGCAAAGGTAGGAGCTTGTAATTCCGTCAACCCACTCCTAGATACAGCACTTACTATAAGCAGGGGGAGGTTGAGTTCCAACTGGGTAGTTGGGAACAGGAGCTACAGGAACTGGAACTTGCTGAGTAACAACCACGACTTCCCTTGGTGGTGGTGGTCCAACATGTGCCACATTGACATGTCCATGGTGATGATGGCCATGTCCATGATGATGGTGATGTGCTACATCATGAACTAAATCAGCTCTCTGTCCTGCATGCACAGCTTGATGATGTTTATTTGCTGCTTTAGCCTGAAAAGAGCTATTATAATAAGAGTTGTCTTACATTAGTAGCTACTTACCTCCAGCTGGATAGCCTTTCCAATATTTCCATGTAAAGCTGCATTCACCGCTCTGCCATGAAGGCGATCTTCCTGCCTCTCTAAGCGAGCTTCTTGCTATTAAAAAATAAAATTCTTATATAAAATGAACTTCTTGCTACTCAATCCATAATATAATTATATCAAGCCTACTAAATTAAGTTATGCTCACACGAAGAGCTTTCCTTTCTTCTCGTGCCCAATGTCCAGCCATTTACCTATAGTTGGAACTCTTGCTTTGATAGAATAGTGGTGTCACATGATGGAGAAGATCACGAGTTCGTCACTCTCTTATATTCATAGCTACCCTGACCCTTTATTTTCCAGCCCCGCCTTTCGTTTTGTGTCATGTGCAACAGTGCAGTGGGCATCTATTGGATATTATTTGGTATACGTATGGTAATCGGAAGATTACTGTTAAAGCATGCAAGAGAATAAAGATGGAGGTTGATCGATGCCTTCGCCGTTCTTGATCACTCATAAGGAAGACGTTTGACTTAATAATAGAAACTGGAGTTAGTCAAGAAACATGAGTGAAACTATAAATCATCAAGGAATAAAGAAGAAGACCAAAAAAAGGAAGAAGGGTAAATCTGGTAAGGGTAGTGGTGGACCCTCAACTGGAGATGTTCCCACTTCAGATCAGCGCAACAGTAAAATGCCTAAGGTAAGAGTCAGTGATGAATGATGTCATGTAATTTTACTTTGTCTGGATTCTTACCAGAGGTAGGGGCGTTCCCCACCCCAGAAAATCATCCTTTCCAGTTACATCTCAAAAAGTTTACTTGTAGTAACACAGTGGTTGTGGTGCATTGTTGGGGTCTCTAAGGTTTGAAGAGCCTGTGCTTTGGTGTGAGTGGGTGTGGTCATGCAGAATTTCCTCTCCAGTAAAATATCTTGTATTAAACCCTGCTTGATTTTGTGCTGATGAGTTATGGTATTAGAATTTTCTGACTTTTATGGAGTTGAAGAAGTGGGCATGGCTCCATAGAATAATAATCAATTAAAGTTTCTGCTCTTACATGCTCTCTAGATAGGCTTTTATTCTTCCCACTTACTTCTGTCATACTAGAGCCAAAAAGCCATCTTCTAGTTCTCAGCCATTGCTTAGAAAACACAGCTAGTTCAGTGAGGCCAGCAGGATGCCATTTCTTAGCGTAGGTATGTAGAGACATAGCGTATGGATTGATGATTCTACGACTAGCTATGCTTCAAAACTCTTGATGCAGAGCTTAACTAAAGAAGAAAGAGCACCAAAGAAAGCTTTGTGCACTGAGAATCCAGCAGCTAAGAATCATGTAAACCTGCTGCTGTGGAGGAAATTTGCACTTATGCTTAGTCTTTCTGATGTGTTTAAGTAGTCTCAGACACATTATCAGAGAGTGCTATCGCACTCTCTAGTAGAGTTAGCGTGGCTTCTCTCATTAGAAGAATACAAACTAGACTCTGTATCTCTTCTATTCTTGCTATAGGCTGAACTAAACTGCTTACATCTGGAAAACAATGCAGAAGATGATATGTCCGCTCAAACTCCTCCAGAACAGCATCAACAATCGGCACCAGCCGTCATCTAAATCTAAAATTTTTATGATTTATTCAGATTCATCTTTGATGGCTGTAACTTCACATGCAACAATGAACTTGTGCAGTTATAACCACACAATATGCTTTTACCATCGTTATTCACACAGTTTTCCTCCAACATATCAAACAACTTCATTATAAATGATACTGTATAATGTCGGCCATTTAAAATTTATAATGACATCATTCGCACATGTCTGTCACAACCACGTGTGTGCAGCGCAGATAATTATCAATTATTGGTTATTAATAACTAAATATGAGTTTGTACAGTAAGTAAAGGTCATATAAAAAGTAAGAAAGGATTATTAAATAAAAATTCCATGTAGGGTTAGCCTGTACTTTTACCTGTAGTAGTTTCTGTGAACAAACATCAAAACTATGCTGACATCACTGCCCACTTTCACACTGACATCAGCTTGGTGGAAGGCAGTGATATAGGGAAGGTATCACTGCCTAAACTTTTACACTGACATGAATTAAAGCAGCTTGGTGTGAGGCTGATGTAGGGATTATTATTGAAGGCAGCATAGTTTTGATATTTATATGAACAAACTGCTACAGGTGAAAGTATGAACAAGTAAAGGGAAAAAAATAAATAAAAATGGCAAGTAGGGATGGCTAATGTGTACGGTTCAAAAAAGTTCTGCAACAAGAGAGTGAACTTCAGTCAAGTAACCCCTTACCCATTTAATATTACCAAACTACAAGCTAACTATTCCTACTTCACTCCCATGACAGATATAAAGGGAGTGAAGTAGGAATAGTTAGCTTGTAGTTTGGTATTATTGGATGGGTAAGGGGTTACTTGACTGAAGTTCACTCTCTTGTTGCTGAACTTTTTTGAACCGTACACATTAGCCATCCCTACTTGCCTTTTTTATTTAGAATAAATATTTTTTACTTTACTTGTTCATCTACTTTTTTGATGTAATGCAGGTAGAGACAAAAGTATGGTGGAGTCCATGTTTCCAGTTGGCATAAGAATCGAGGTCTGTAGCTATCACATGTTAATAGCACTGTCAGACACTAGTCTTAGTCTCTCTCACGTGCGAGACTACACAAGCCTAGCGCGCGGCTGGCCGTCCCTTGCGTTAGTAAAGGGTCGACCCACGAGACTAGTCAGACTCGCGTGCTCAGAGAATCAAGGAGCGGGGCATGTTTCTATATAGCACACTGTGAAAATGTCTGCCGTGTTCAAGGTCGAAAGCTAGTAGGTTGGAAAATGACGAACTATTTTTGAACACGTCGAGTTAAAGGTAAAGGATTATAGCGGAACTGTTTTGAAGTAGTTTGATATAAAAATTATAGCATTTGAATGAACCATTTCCGTGGAAGATGATGATGAATGACCAGATGAAAACGTAGTCTGGCGGGTGACGACCCCTGGTAAAAAATAGGGGTCTGGTGACATCACTATACCGGACCAGTTCTAATGGAATGTGATCAGCGCGAATTGAGGATGTCATCGCGGTCATGGAAAAAAACCACAGTCAACCGCCTGCGCAGTGCACATAACTTGTTCTTCAGTCACAGGACAAACTATAGATGGCTCAGGGGATCCAGAGCTGCAGATCTTGTCGAATGTCCATAGCAAAGGCTTTTCCCATACCCCGTAGGCAAGATCCCGAAAACATCTCTGAAACCTGCAACTGTAGATCTTTCAGGCGACCCGCCGCCACGCCAGACTAGGCGCTTAGCTGACTCTAGCCTTGTATCCAGGCCTTTCCTCAACCTTCAAAGATTCAGTCTCGGGCTCCATGCATGGAAGATCTATGGCATCAGATTCAGCCATGCGGAAGTCGCTCTTTGGCTAATGGAATTCTTTGGTCGTGCTAATGATATTCACGATACCGCAACTTCCCCCCCCCTCCGCCCCCCCCCCAGAATCGTGGAGTAAAAACTGATTCGGTATAGCAGTGTCACCAGACCCCTATTTTTTACCAGGGGTCGTTGCCCGCCAGACTAATGAAAATGGCGATTTTAGGAATCGACACTGCTTTGTCTTTTGCTCTTCATACTTCAATCCTAGCATATTGAAGGTGTTTTATCTCCAAGTCAGGAGTTATTGATAGTAGAAGAGAAATATTCCTGCATAATGAAAGAAATGTTTTATATTAGTGCAATGGGGTAGTCCATGCTTAGAGAGTACTTTCGTATTCTCCGATAGATGGCCTTTCTATTTGGCATAAATTCATTTGTCACAGTTAAACTTGCAAAGCATCTATTGATGAACAACAATGTCTACAAGACTGTTTCATGTACAAAACTTGTATCTTAGGCTACACAAAGTTTCTCAGCATTTTATAAGGATATTTGCGCATATGTAGATCTCTTTTGCAGTGCAGTTATGAGAATCTTACCTGCAGTTAATATGTTGGTATAGTGGAGTGTGCAGCAGTGTCTGCTGCTAGGCTAGCTAAGTGTAGTCAGTGGCCCCTTCTTTTCCTCAGGCCAGGCCAGTGCTTGAACGCATGGTTGTAGCACCGATTCATCATGGTGACTTGTGTGATGGGAATGTGTTTCCTTGGACTTAACCATGCTATGGGTTTCTGTGGTTTCTGATATTTATCTGTACCAGGAACTCCACAAGCATAAAATTACAAGGAGGGCCTAGGGATGAGGCTACCAATAAATGAGAATAACCTTGGTGTGTAGTCACCATCTACTAATACCAGGTTGTCAGCCATGTCTCGTGTCAACTGTGTCTGCATTCCTATGAAAAGGAGTGAAGATATTTTATCTTCATGGATTTGAAACCTTCCATTTTTTCCAGACACACATTTGGAAATGAAATGACGGTGTGATTCCTCGATCAAATGATGAAATTTTCCACTCTTGCAAAACAATGTAAATATGAAGGTAGCCTTATTTGTAGCCTCGTGTGGTCCCTCCTGCACCCTCTCCCTCGCTGTGGCCTATGACCACACGATCGGTGTGATTCTTAGATATTATGCTATAATAATTGTACCACCAGAATTCTATAGAGTCAATGAGCGTCGATACCATGATGCTATAAATGAGGTCTGGAATGGAGTGCAGCGGTGAAGAGGTTACATGACCATTAATATGGGAAGACAATGAAAGGAATAGTTGCATGTCTAGGCTTTCTCCTTTCTGAGTACTCCCCGACTAATTTTCTTCTAGTTTTCTAGATTGCTAAAATGCCATTGAACTAGTAGGAATAATTATAATACTAGCTGCCGCTTTGTAGAAGAGCAGCTATACGCCACTGCAGCCAAGTAAGTTTCTTGGTCATCAGCCATAAACACGGAATGTCCATGGAATTTTCAATTAGCCTATGCTACTGTTTCCAATCTATATACTTTCATAGACTAGCCCAGCCAGTGATTGTGCCAGCTAGTTGTGTTGTATTTTTTTTCGTTTTTTTACTCCTGTCAGGGTGTTATTTTCACTCTAACTATGGTGCTTGTCATTTTCACTAGCCATTATTGGAATTTGTTTACTAAAATGTGGAGAAGGGTAACTAGGAAGGACTGACTAATCACATTAGTGGAAATGAAATATGCCTTGGGAATAAATCTAAGCCATCAGAGTAAGGGCTACTATACTTAGTGCCCTTCAGCTAACCAATCAGATTGCTCTATTCATGTTTTGAGTGTAGTGGAAAATGAATGTAGTTTGATCGAGGTCGTCAATTCTCATTGCATTGAATAATTTTTCAGTGAGGGGTTGTCAGGTATGCATGAATAATAAAATTGTGTCTACTCGCAACACTAGTTGATATATATGTAGCTCCACTAGCAAATTACTTTGATTTCCTGTTCTAGTTAGACTGAAGTAAGTGTGAAGTAGCATAATTATTATAGTAAAATGGTATTTAACTCAATTTTTCTTGTTTTTGGTCACATGTAGCAAGTATCTGAAAAAGAGGATCAGGTGATCACTACAACCAAGTGTCACCGGTGTAAGGGAACATTTCGTCAGATGATTATCCAGAGTGATGCTTCTGTATCACTAATGCAGGTTGGTTAGTGTTGATCAATACTACTGCCTCTGTGCATGTGTGAGGGTTGCAGTACTCAGTTATGTGTCTACATTAACTTTGCTGCTTTAACTTTAGCTCTTGATGATCTCTCTTGTACTTTTTATTTTTTGGTTTATTCCGGGAAGAAAGCAGGATATATTACTTCTACAGAACATGCAATACCCATTACCTATTCATCTGATGACGTCCAGTGACATACCCCATCACATTAGTGATCCCAACCTGTAGAGTCTGCTAGGCCATCTCTGCCAAATCAACGGCATATTGAGCCACGAAGTGGCAAGAGGGCATACAACTTCTGGCTTTGGGTATATTGTAAGATGTTACTAAAAATAGCTTAGCATATGTAGGCTCTGCCTGGATATGTCTGGATTGTGCAGTAAACTGGATAGATACCAGTTATATGCATGCCCTCTCATCACTTTTCAGCTCGATGCATCCTTGACCAAATCAAGTGAAGATCAGTAATATAACATGGACAGTCATGATAGCTTGCTAGTAGGCCAGTAATTTACATGCACTGATGATTCAAAATGAAAATGTGGACTCTGCATCTTGTCAACTGTATGTGAACTCTGCTAGTTCTATATTAGTAATATGGAATGAACATGCCAAGTGCTGTGCGCTGAGGATTAGCATGTTAGTGCTTTTAACTTTGTTATTGCAGTCTGCAAACTGGATGTGCCCCTCTTGTGTCCAAGAAGTGAAGTTGGAAGAAGAGAAATACTCTGTGAAGTCTTCAGCATTTCATTCTTCTCTGCCTCCACGGTCCACAACAATAAAGGATTCTCTTACCTTGGGATCAGGAGGCTGCAACTGCAATGCTTGTGTTGCAAAACGGTAAACAGGGACAACATAATATATATTGAATTGAGTGCCATCTGGATAAAATAATGTGGTCAGCATCTTGTAATATTGTTTTTTTCAATAGCTGTATTGCCAAAATTGAGACTCTCTCACAGTTTTCCACCTCATAAAAAAAACCAGAACTCCTTATTTGTATTTCATCATTGATTAGTACAACTAAACATGAGTAGACTAGTCCTGCATACTACACTCTCCATGGTGCTTAATGATATTCATTATAATCATCCAGTTGTTGATCTTTTCATGTAGTGAGAATGCAGTAAGTCCTGAAGTCGAAAGAGATGCTCATATAACACAAACCTATTGGATGGAGATACGTCATGTGGTCCGCTGTATCTATCGAGATAATATGTCTCTGAATAGTTCGTTCTCTACTTGTACAAAGACAAATTGTGAATTTCCATACAATGTTATTCTCTATGCAGGTCAAAGTAATCGTACTTTAATTGGGTCAGATAAAATGCGTATGATAGTCAAGAAATTGTGCAGCCGTGACCCTCACCAGTTTTTTCAGAGGCTAGAAACATTAGCAAGGTAAACTAGCGCAATGTATATTTGAGTCACAGTGAGCGAGTGAGCAAGTATTCATATAGGCTTTTATGATAGCTATTCATTTGTGCTTTATGTAAGTTTATATGCAAGTGGCATACATAGAAAGCTGTAATGCTTACCTCAAACACTTAGATAAGCCTAGTGCCTACAAGCCGCTTAGATAAGCCTTGTGCCTGCTGCCCAAAAGGCTATAGAAATGTTGAGCTGATCATAGTTCATTTGTGCTTTGCTGTTGAGTTATGTAAGTACATGGCAGGCAGCTGCATGCATAGAAAGCTTAACAACAAAGCACTTAGATATGTCTAGTGCCTACAATCCACTTAGATAAGCCTAGCCCTACTATCCATGAGATGTAGAAATTGGAGCATGTGCATAAATGCACATGCAGAGCACTATTGCAGGACAGGTATGTATGTATGCCTGGGGCATTTTGGAGTGTAGACCTAGATATATATATACAATTTCAATGAGTCATGACCTGAGAGTCAGCTCGCTCACTGCAATTAACCCATTACCTATCATAAAGAAAAGTGTTCATATGTGTGCACAGTTGGCAAGTTTAAATTATGGGAGAGTGTTGTGTTTGAGCAGTAAGTAGACATAACTGTTTTTAATATTATATAGAGAGTACCTACTTGAAGTTAAAGTACGTCTTTTGGAACAACTCTCGTGTGGTTTTAATTCATCACAGTTAGCCATTGAGTTTATTCAGATGCTTCTTGAGGAGTATAGCACTCTTTGTAATTCTCTGCCTGCCCTTTTATATCTTCTAAAGCCACTGGTAAGACCCACAATTCAATCATTTGATTTCAAAAGCAACTGGTAAGACCTACAATTCTAACCATATTTTGTCAATAGAGGGTGATTTATCAGTTTAGCTAAAGATAATATTGTAGTGGTACTTTTCTAAATAGTGCCTAGTATAGGCACATGGGTTCATTTAGTACGTGCATATATACTAGTTATAATTGTTAACAGAATCAGAGAGAGCAGTAGCTCTCTCTATGTAGGGATAATGTGGATGGCTGCGCCTGAGACTAATACAAAAGTGAAATTCTAGTTTCCCCACTTGGACTTAACAAAAGCTGATTATCCAGCCTACTAGAGCCTACTACAAAGTGCAGACCAAGTTTAAAGGACTAGAAAGCTTACTGTTTCAGAAATACGGCAAGCAGGTAAATCACTGGATTCTTCTTCTTCTCTGTTGTTGTTATTATTCTTAGATAACCATATCTCTTGAACTACTCAAGCTACAGCTATGATTTCTGGATAAATCCACTCCAAATTCTACCAGCTACAATCTTTTATACTCGTTAATCCTCGAAAGAGTGAATGAAAAAGGAGACATTACGGAGCACAGCACTCGACTAACTTAATTATTGGAAGGCTGTTTTTTTTTCTCGATAGTACACATATGCATGTATTTGATATCCGACAGCTAGCTTAGATCTAGATATGTGGGTATGCTAGATCATAGAGTACTCTATCAACTCGGATTATAGATTCATCAATCCATCTACCGGTAGACTGACTCTATTTCAGATTCATCTGCATCCTCCAACTTACTATAATCATTTGGCTGCTATGCTATTGGAGAACTATACATCTCAAGAAACTTCTGTTCCTGCATAGTACACATAGAAGAATAAAGCGTACATACATAAAACCATAAAGAGAGAAAAAAGACTAGGAACAAGTAAGGGAAAAACATTTCCGTTGAAATTAAAAAATATATAGGGATGACCATTACTCAAAAAAGTAAGGAAACAAGGGTAGGGATGAAGGATGGAAATGGGATCAATCTTTTTTATGTATATCCAGCTAATTATACGCACTATTATCTGAAGCTACCTGACGTATATGTAGGGATTGTTGGCTGGATATACAGAACAAAGATTGATCCCATTTCCATCCTTCATCCCTACCCTTGTTTTTCAAGCAATGGTCATCATTTCAACGGAAATTTTTTTTTTTCTTATTCATAATTGAAACACACCAATTTTCAGGGTGCTAGAGACCAAGTCATATGATTCTTCTGTTATATATTCCAAGATTTGTTTTTGAACACAGCCAATTCCTTGCTTGAGTTATGCAAATTTGAGTAATTAACCTTCAGCATATGTGCAGCAGTGCTCGTAGTAACAGTCAGTCATCGGATATTTTCTGGACAAATTCTTGTTTGCACTTTTTGATCAGAAAAAAATGATCTGACATTACATTTGTACGAAACAAGATGTAATGATTAATCACAAGCTTGATGTGCATGCGTTATATTGATACACATGAGCTCGAGTAACACAGCTGCACAGCTAGCTAGCTAGTTTGAACGCTAGTTTCTCAAGTGGCAACCAAGAAGGGAGCACCAGCTGGTGACGACAGCAGCAGCAGCCTTAGCTCTACAAGTTCATCAAAGAAGAGAGCAGTAACAAAAGCTACTGTGGAGAAAGGATCCTTGATCACAACAAGGTCCTGAATGCAGCTACCTGGATGAAATATGACAGAGCTGATCACTACACTTGAAGTGTGTACTGTATGCAAATGACAAAATTAGAGGCTCCAGAACTTCAGTCCTGCATTTATTGAAGGGTCAACCAATCTGTGCACTCAAGTTTTGAAGAAGTATATGCATAAGAGAGCCATGCAATTACTAAAGAAAGAACAATCTTCTGGTGTTTATGACTACGCTCCTATTGCTTGAGTATTTTACAGAATGGATGAGGAGACAAAGAGGAAAGTTTGATGTAGCTCATGTCATAGCTAAGGAGGGCATAGCCTTTGTTAAAGCTTGACAGAAATGTTCAAGCTTGTGCTACATTTGTGGACTTCATAGCTAAAACAAGTCTGTGAAGCTTTATGTGAGGCTAAATTTTTTAGCATACAAATGGATGGCAATGTAGAAAAGGAACTATGTGGCATAAGCAGATTGCTTCAAGCTGGATTATTACATCATGGTGTTTTTCTCACCTGCTTGAGTCGTCTTTGAAGGATTCATTCAAAGAATACTCTATTTTCCACTATTGATGAGTTTCTCATGCGTATTTACTATATTTTGTCAGAGTGCATGCCCTTGAGCAGATATTGGACATTGGACAGATTTGGAGAATATTCGAATAATTTTAAATGAAGGTCCATCAACTAGAGCCATTGACAAGCAAAAGTTTGACATAAACTACATCAAACTTTTTTCTGACCTTCCTCTTTTGTTTCCTCATTCTATGAAATACTCTAGTAATAAGAGCGTAGTCACAAACATCAGAAGATTGTTCCTTCTTCAGTAATTGCATGGCTTGCTTATGCATGTTATTTTTTGCATGGTCTCTAAAACTTGAAGTGCGCAGATTGGCTGAGCCTTCAATAAATGCAGTACTGAAGTTTCTGGAGGCTTTAATTTTGTCGTCAACAAATCGTTTGGAAACAGTACACTTCAAGTGTGAAACGTGGTAGTGATATTTCATCCAGGTAGCTGTATTCAGGACCTTGTCGTGATCTAGGAATCATTTCTCCACAGTAGCTATTGTTACTGATCTCTTCTTATATGAACCAGTAAAGCTAAGGTTGCTGCTGCTGTCATCACCAGGTGCTGCTCCCTGCTTGGTTGCCATTTTAGAATTCAAGCTCACGAATCACGCGTGCATGCATGTCAAGCATGTGATTAATCATTACATCATGTTTTGTACACATGCATGGCTGTTAGTTGTGTTAGGTCATTTTTTCCAATTAAAGTGTTATTTAGCTACGCAAACAAGAATTGGTCCGATGACCGACTGTTACTACGAGCACTGCAACAGCATAATGAAGCTCATAGCTTGCTGAGTTTTAAACTAGCTATAGTCTGATTTTTTTGCTTCTACAGTACTAGTCTAGTACATGTATCTATGTGCATGTTGCTTAAGCTTTTACAGCTGGTACATGTTTTGCCTCCATGCTTTTATAGAGTACATCTTTTGTACAATCATTAGACCATTTTTCAATGATTGAAGTCGGTAAAGGATAGAGACACTTGAAAATACTACGGTTTTGTGCAGTTTGACTCTTATTCTGTTCATAGCTTACTCTAGTTTCTTATACAAAAGATCACTGAATAGGTTAATGGACTACAAGCTAGATTACTATGATATAGATGTTTACATACTTCTGTCTTTCACTGTGATCAGGGTTCTACCCACATTGGGGCACCAATCAGCAACTGCGGCTGCCATGCACACTAGTTTGCCATCATTCTGCAACTACTAAGTAATGAGAGTGGCCAAAGGAGAATGGCATTTTGTCCATCACAAAAATCCTGCATATTTCAACTTGTAATTCTGAAGTTACACAGGTGTCAGACTCCATTTTTTCCCTAGGATGCTTTACGTAGCAATGTAATTTTTAGATCAGGTTTCATGTGCATATGAGTGTGTGATTTGAACTTTAAACTCAAAGATGTACCACATATATGCATACTTGCATACTGTTCAATCTGGCACTGCGTCTTGATGCTTTGGTGCTTAGGAAAAATATTTGGTATGATTATTCTTTCTCTTTTCCTTGTAGGAGGATTGTGACTATGTACAGAAGCTTGGTATGACCATTGAACTCATGAATAAGAACATTTTTCGCGAATTAATATTTGCAGAGAGTTTCATGAGTTCCAATTTGCCCTTAATAATTGCTCAGCTTCGTTTGGCTAGCTTGGCCTCAGATCACTTTCATAGGAGTGCAGCCGATGAACTCAGTCAGAGGTACTTAATTAATACATATCAGCAATGTGTATTAGTGAAAGAGTGGGATTTAGCTGGCTTGAACATGAAATCTTGCTGTATCTTTATGACTTAAGTACATACACAGATACATAGCTCTTGATCGGGAAATGGAGGAAATCAGTCAGATATGGAAGTCTGCCAAAGATCTCTTAAACAATCAACAGTTGGAGGTAACAGTCATTATTTATTATAACCAATAATGTACAACCTTTTAATCGTGTGTACTTTTGAAATAGGATCGACAGAGTCACTTTGAAAAGATAAAAGCAGATGGAGAATCTTTTAAACAGCAAGTGAAATTGCAGCATTCTGTATCTTCAAAATCTAAATCTGATGACTCTCAATCAAAAGAAGTAGAAAAGTATTGGATTTATGCCTGTATAATTATACCGTTGGTCAAGGTTACTGCTCTTTGTATAGGAAGAAGTCTACTAAACACATACCATGTGACAACACTGATGAGTCTATCTCAAATGGAGGACACAGTACTAATGGGGTCCTAAATCCTAATCCTATTCAGGCATTGCTACAGTCACAAATGGATGACAGTGATGAGGTTAGTTACGTAATGCTGGCATATCATTTTTGTAGACTAACTGGATACTATGGTATTTGAATAAGTATGCTTTCTTGAATGCGCTTTCATACATACTTTTATGTGATAAGAATAGTTGTCTTCAGTGTATTACAATAATAATACTTGCACAGTTTGGTCCAAGTGCATTTAAATCAAAACAAGCTGCTGAGTGGTCACGACTGCTTTTCAAGTGTATAAAGCCAGTGGGTGAGCCTGATTTTCAGCTCAATGGAGACATTGGTAAGTCCATTTCATAGTGTATGTATAATTTATTTATTTATTATCTTATATATAGCCACCCATACCATCACCCTTCATCTTGATATGACCCAACTTGATCTTGCAGACTCAAAGCCCTCCTGTACACGTAGTGACTTAATGAAATACCGACGACTTGGTTTGACAGTAGAAGAAATTGTGGAAGTAGCAATGAAACTGTCGGCTTTGAAAACTCTTGGAATAAATCTTAAGATTGAAGGTTCAGCAGTCCTACAATTACTATTCCTGAGACTACCAAATTTATGTTGGTAGATTTAATAGAAATTTTTGCATCCCACAAAATTTTCCCATTATTCTGTCATCCTCTTTCATTGAATTTTATCTTGTATAGATTTGTTTGATGATGAAGGTTTTTCCCTTTCGGATATCAATGAAACAGTTGTTGGAAGTAGATCACGCCCTCAAGCTGATGATGTATACTTTTTAGACTCGGATTCAGAATGTGATCCACTTGATGAATGGGCTGAAGAGAGTGGGAGAGGTTCTTCTTCGTCATCCTTGTCTTTAGATGAAGAAATAGACTTGCAAAAGGCTAAGGTATCATACAAGAGATTTTATTTTTCAATTGTTAATGGATTTATACTGAAATTTTTAAAGAAAAAAAGTTCCACTGTAGGGAGTGGGCTTATAAACAGTAGTATGCTGTTGTGATTGAATCACACACATTCACAGGTGTCAAAAACTGACTTCTGAATTTGTTAGGATAAAAGAATTTTATCTTCTATTGTTGTTCATATTCATAAACTTTGGGATCCAACATTTCAGCTATGTATATAGTTTCTATTTCTGGTAAAAGTGTACAGACTACACAGGTATTATGAAATACAAGTCACTCTGTCAAGTTTAATTCTCAAGTAAGATGAACTTTGCAGATGCACTGAATGTAATGATACAGCTGTGTGAATGTCATGATATTGCTGTCTGAATGTATTGATATAGCTGTTCAGTCAATTAAGTTCAATTACCGCAAGGAAAATAATTTTTACTTGCCTGGCAAGAATGACTGATCTTTTGTTAAACTAACAACTAATTTCGTTAACTGTACTAAATGTACTAAGCAAAATAGCTAACAAGTAAGGAAAAAACATTTCTGTGAAATAAAAAAAAAATGTAGAGATGACCATTGCTCAAAAAAGTAAGGAAATAAGTGTACGGATGAAGGATAGAAATGGGATCAATCTTTGTTTGTATATCCAGCCAAAAATCGAGATTGATCCCATTTCAATTCTTCATCCCTACCCTTGTTTTCTTATTTTTTAGAGCAATATGAACTCATAAGTTGAAAAAATGGCTTCCAATAATCAAGTTAGTCAAGTACTGTGCTCTGTAGTGTCTCATTTTTCTTCGACTCTTTAAAGGATTGACAAGTAGAAAAGATAGTAGCTGGTAGATTTTGGAGTGGAAATACTTTTAACTCGAAACACCTCTGACTCGACATTTTCAAAAAATAGCACGTCATTTTCCAACTTGCTAGCTTTCAACCTACATCATGGCAGACATTTTTATGCATACACGTGATTCTTGGACTTTGACTTCATAACTGACTAAGAAATCTGTCATTAGCTTTCTCTCTTGATGTTGGTCTCTCTATGCTCAGAGCATAAACCTTAGGCACTACTCTGGTTATGAATCAAGCCTTGATGTAACAATATATCGGGACTAAACACTTTCTAGTCCAAATAAAAGCAAGAATTCCTTCCATTTTTGCAGTAGGTTGCCCTTGTTAAATTACATGAACCGTACAATGTAAATAATATAATGCAATAGTTCTGCTCTAAATAATGCTAGAGCTTCCTTCTTACCATCTTAGTATCACAGCCATCCCTACTTTTTTTTTTTTATTCAGAAAAATAAATATTTTTCTTTATTTTTATCAGAGAGTATGATAGTACTCTCTAAGTAGGGACTGCCCCATTGCACTAATATAAGTATTGTACAGGATCATTGGGTCGTGTACACATGACTACAATGGCTTATAGAAACATTCCAAGAAAGAAAATATTGTATTGGGTGTAATTTTAAACCATAAATGAAGTATCACACTACATTTGCTGCTGCAAGATCCTTACCCCAATAGACTAAGTAGTGGGTGGAGTTGGTTGACCCTGCACAATGGTTTCTCAACTAAACCAAGAAATCACTGAAATTGACCCCCTACAAAAGGCTGAAAATCGGTTATTGTTTGACTTGCTAGTGTACCTGTTGGAGTTGTAGCTTGCTAATTTTGTAATGGGTGCAGTTTTGATTGTGGCATTTTTTTCACATGAATTCTTACTTATTTATTCAGTGTAAGTGCTTGTTCTACTGTAGTTTTAACATACGTCATGAATTGCCATATTTATGGTCGCATCCCATTTGCTAAGACAGCCGTGTTTTTTATTTTCTTTAGGAAAAGGTTTTATCACGACAGGAAGGTAATGGGCATCCAGTAACTTCTGTCTCTTCACTTATCAATGGTGGGAAGACTCGTCAACATGACTTTCTTCAGGGTATGACCATGAAGATTCGTTTCATGAAACGACTAACAGTAGAAGACTTGGACAAGCACTTCATAGCTGATGGTGGCAAAGTTATATTCAGTTCTTGCGACCAAGTCCAGATGAAACTTACTCAACTGGAATTGAGTAGTGTGCGTCTCATTACTAGTTCTGATTCATTAGGTGAGTTAGTTATTTTGTTCGTGCCCATTATTAATAGATTCGTAAGGGGGGTATATTTGATTATATCTCCCCCCTCCAATATTATAAATGCTCATATTTTTCTATCTGCCGAGTGCTTGCAGTAAACCAGTTTACTTTTCTTGTGAAGTTTTTTTTGCACTTTCTCCAACTTTGAGGTCATTTCTGGACTAAACATTTTTTAGTCCAACAAAAATTCCACCCACTGATTCATGTGTGGGCGCATTGTTTATTTGTAATATTATGGATGTGGTTGCCCTTGTTAAATAGCATGAACCGTACAATTGTGGTAGAGCTTCATTCTTCCCATCTTAGTACTTACTACTGTTCCATTTTCTATTTCTCAGCCATAGCTTAGCAACCGCTGATAGTTTAGTGAGGCAACCAGCATGATTAGATGTCATGTAGTGCAGTGACCCTTACCCAATACACACAAGCTATCTTCTAGTTCTCAGCCATTATTGAGATAACTCAGTGATGCCACCGAGCAGAATTTCATACCAAGTAGAAAATAAATGAAAGCACTCAAGTGCAAACCCTCAGTGCTGCAGTAAGCTTAACATGTAATGTGAATGTGCTACCAAACATGTTCTAACCTTATTGAATGCATTTCTAGTGTGTGGGACCACTATTCAAGGGCAAGGAGTGCTTGATTGTAGGTGTACATTATTTGATAAATTGCAAGCTTGTTATTTGCAGCTATCAAAATCATTTAAAAGTGTTAGTTGCCTCTTTGTGTTGCCATCTGTGAGATCAGGTATGTACTAATGAAATGCCATGTGATGAAAGGGGTGTGGCACCACACGTGCACATTTCATAATTGTATATGTGCATTATTTGGAATTTCAGTGTAGAATGAAGCTGGCAGTTTGCAGCTCAAATGTAGAGCTCTATTGAAAATTTAACATTTAACTGCAATGGAAAAATCATTCCTCTGTTGGTTGAAATCTCACTGAGAGAACAGTAGAAGTTGGCCATTTCATTTGTATACTGTTTGGGGTGTGGTGATGTCAGAGCAGATACTCCTTGTCGATTCCTTTGAAAATAATACGAGTTTGCCTACTTTGATGCAATGCACTCATTTTCACTCCAATGTTTGCACTTAGGGTATGTTAAATACTCTTAGTGGAGTATGTGTGAGCTGTACGTCTTAGATATGGTCACTGGAACATGGGTCAGCATTAAAAATGATGCCTAATGGCTGTGAAGCTAGCTAGTCAGCTTGTATGTTTAGTTTTACAGCCACTAAGTGTGCTATTAGCCTACACATGCTCCAGTAAGCCTATCTGAGAATTTTAGCCCCCTTCCTACAGCACGATAAGCTGGCCATCAGCTCTAAGAGCTTGTTTCTACATATTTAAGTGATTCTTTGGGTATCTCACCTTCGGTAAGAAGCATGAACTTATAACTTTTAAGAGTTTGGAGGGAATACTTGTAAAATACAGCGACCAACTTTTGTATAATTTCTGATGAGAATTGTACAATGAGTTCTTTCTATAATATCATAAGAATGCTTCTCATATTTCTTCCCAGTAATGCAGGCATACAAAACAATCCAAAACGTAATAAAGTAAGAAATGATTTTTTTCATTTTTAGTTACCCTGATTGTCACATATTTGTGCTAGTGTCTGTCTCAAGGGTTGAATATTCACCATTTCAGAGATCTTGTGCATGATACATACACACACACACACACACACACACAAAAAAAGACTACTGTAACCCTTTTGTGCATACGCGGAGGGTTGATAAAATAAATAATGTAATGTTTTTGCTCTTATATGCACTCTAGAGCTTCCTTCTTCACATCGTAGTACTGTCTACTCTCTTACTAGAGCCTAATAATTATTTATCATCTTTTCTTACTCGGCCATTGCTCAGCAATCACTGATACTTTAGTGAGGCCAGTTGAAATGAATGCCATTTTTATCCCTCACATAATAATGCGTAACATCAACAACCCTTATTCAATACATGCAGAGTGAAGCTAGATGAAGCCATAGGTATAGTGCTATATATGACAGAGCTACTCAGCCATGAAAGCTTTATGCATGGAGAATCCAACAACAGAGAGTCGCGTCAAACTAGGTAGGCTTTCCAGTGCAATTATAACTTAACTATCATTCTACCTTCGGCTATTCCCTAGGCTTTAGTTGGTGCTTCAGCTTCTCTCCTAGTTGGAAACCATGCCCCTTACATGGCATGGTCATTTCTCTACTTGGTATCAGGTTGCACTTGAAAAATTATATACCAAGTAGAAAAAAATGTTTTCGGTCTTACATGCACACTCAAGCTTCAGCCAGCCATCTTCTCTTTCTCAGCCATTGCTAAGCAAACACTGTGAGGCCAATGGAATGGAATCCTTGTATGTATGGGACCCTTACCCAATACACGCATGCTTACAGAGTTTAGGGCTTAGACTAAAAGCTAAGGCTTCAAATAATTATAGCTAACTAGTCAACCATGAAAGCTTTATACACAAAGAATCTAACAGCTGGAAAATCACCAATGACTAAGGTATAGGCTTTCCAGTTTATACGCTTGGAAATATAGACTAACAGTACATTGTTGCTCTTCACTAGGCTTTAGTTGGTGCTTCATAGCAAGAAACTAGACTCTTGTTTGAAACCCTGCCCCTTGTGCAGCACAGTATCCATTGTTCTAAAATGCTATATCATTTTGTACTTGGTATGTGGTTCCCCTTGGAAGAAAAGTATATACCTAATAGAAAAGATAATGTTACTCCATTGATATTCTTCTACAATGTGTCACTTAATATGCACTTGGCTCTTATAATAAAGGAAAGATAGAGTGTAAGCAGGCTTTCATATTCAATTTTATAGGTGATGACCTTGGGCTGGATTGTGATCCTACTCATTTGGATTTGCCTCCTATGAACCCTTTATCAGCCAATCATAAAACTCCCGAAGACTATGTATTTGTCCATACTGATTCCCATCGTGAGTTTATGGACTTACTTCTTGAGAAGCGCAAGCAATTGGAGAGTACTATCAGCCAAAAAGAAAAGGAGCGCAGAAACCTAAAGAAAGAAGCCAGTGATTGTATGAGGCAGAAAGATGGTTGCAAGAATCCAGATATAGCTGCAAGTACGTAGTTTGTTGCACATGCTCCATGATGCATTTGGTTCGTAGGTGACTAGTAATTGATTGTGGAATAAGGCCATAGTGATTTGTAAAATTTATAAATTGAAATGAGCATGCTCACTATACCTGATTGTCATCAGAACTTTAATGACTTTTCATCTTGACAGGTTTGTCTATACTCCTGTATCCCCCCCAGCCTATATTAAATTCTGATATGCTATAAATGTAGTCTTTACTGGAACTTATTACATAGATTTGCCTCGCTATCATGTAAGAGACCAGCAGGAATCCTTCACATCCCAAACATGTGAAAAGAGTACCGAAAACCAATCAAAAGATGATATAAAATCCACCAGTTTCAAGCCCCTATATCTCTCTAAAGGCTCTAAACCTTGTCAGTGCTCTGCTTGTGTTGGAGCTGTAGCTACTATCATCACTCCTGTGAGTCAAAGCTATTACAAGAGATATGAGGAGCCATGTAAAATGACTTCTTTACAGTACAAGTATATATTACACAGTTCTTTTTTTTTTTTTTTTTTTTTTTCTGCATAGAATTATCAAAAAGGTTTGAATGGAACTTCTTCAAGTACTATTACCATTGAGTGTTCTCTCAGTACCCACTTGGAAAGTGACCAGAAATCTTCCACAACAACTGGTGATACGGACTTGTTGGTGCGAAGCAAAACGTCAAATGTTAATGTGACATTTGACATTGCCAATACATCAGAATGTAAGTAGAATCAATACACTAGAATACACTATAGATAGCTTGTACGTACATAAACAGTTTTTAACTAACTAAACTATTCCCCTCCCTCCAATAAGCATCCACTTCACCTCTGTCTAAGGAAGGCTTATGGCAGAATTGGATGTCTACTAGTGGTAGTGCTCAACTAGAGAATGAATCTCATGTTGCAAATGGTAATCATCACCATGGAAGCTATCATCATTGTCACTACAATGAAGGAGGGGAATATCAAAAGAGATGTGAATCTGAACACGCACATTCATCTGGTTCATCAGGATTTGACAGTCATTCACAATCTGGGTGGGTCACACTGTAGATATCTGTTTTTATTATTAAGCAAGCAAGAAAAATAAGTGGTTGGGAAACTTACATTAATTTGATTTACATAGTCCTAGGTTATGAATTTTTATGTTAGTTAATTCTGGGTTTCTCTTTTAGTACTTGTGGCAACCATCACTCGAATGCGTCATCATCGTCATCCTCTTGCATTAACAAAGATGGTGGTACACATGAGAGTGGGTCTAGCCATAATTTTGGAAATGGGCCAGGGAGCAGTTCTGGAGAAGTTCCTCGTCGTTATTGCCCTTGCTGTTACTGTGAACTATTTGGACACAATGTGGTAAGCTACTTGCAAAGTATAGTACCTTTATTGCATGTGCATTGAGAATCTTCAACTGTTAGCCTCCAACAGCTCCTACCAGTCAAAATTATACTAAGCGCAGAGACATTATGAGGCACAAATTAGAAGAAAAGAAGAAGAAACAGAAAGAGCATGATGGTAGCAAATCAGGTAAAGAAAAATCCATTTATCCACTTGCAGCAGTAGTGATGTTTTTTGGTGTGGATATCAGGAAATGGACAAAGAGGCAAAGAAGAAGAGCAGCAGACATCAGTAGAAGAGTTGTTAGCATTTATAGAAGGAGGTGAATGTGAAGAAGGGGAGCAGAATACTAGTTCTAAAGCATCCAAGCGTCAGAAGAAGAAACAGAAGAAGGTATGACGTGCATTTAAGATGTAAAACTATTTTCTGGTAGCTTGCATTAATACTAATACTTCCTTTTCATTAGCAACAGACTTCTAATTTCCATGGTAACGAAGGAAGAAACCTTAATGACAGAGTTACAACACCTGACCACTTCCTTTTCCATCATTTGCATCAAGGAGGATCAGCTGATGTTTTACTCAACAGCCTCATATCTGGAGATCATACCCGAAGAGGTATAAACTAGCTTTTAATTAGTTGTAGACCAGAGTCATGATTTTAATGTTTCATTCCTAGAGAAAACTATTAATGGTCCTCATCTACATGAAAATTCACAGCACATCAATGAGGTACAGTGAATCTAGACACTAGTCTGAAAGTGAGTTTGCCTTCCCTCACTTCCCACCCAGGAATCTGCAGAACTCAACGGAGATGAATATGACAACGAGTTAGAAGAGTTCAAAAAGTGAGCGTATGGTTGCTGGTCAGATTATAGCCATTTGGTGGTATGCATGAAAACCCTTCACCTCTTTTTTTCTAGGTTCTGTTTCGCAGATGCTCCTGCTGGTCCACGCATCAAGATGGCTATACCTTTGAAGATGAGTGACATTATGTCCAAGATTAAATGATAACCATTATTGTACTTCTTTTTTTTTGTCTTCAAAACCAGATCTTTGCTATTGTATGAAAATGTATTTATTCCCAGATTATTATTTTCATGGTAAAGGAATATTAATGAAAAAGTTGTTTTATTTCATTTTAACAGCACTCTGATTTACTTTTACTTGATGACATTAACTTATAGTGAGTTAGACAATCCAGTATCCATGTAGCTGCCACTACTGCCACAACTGAGTCTTTACCTTTGCATAGTTCAATCCATTTTCTCTTCATTGGTGTGTCACCAGCAGTCGGATCATACACAATGAAGATGCTATGCAGGAAATCTCTTCCTGCATGATATGGACAAGTTGGAATATCTAAATGAATGCTTGATGAATTGGGTTCTCTGGATAATATGACTCCCCCAGATAATTTCACTAAGAGAAGCAAGTCTTCCTTCGAAGGATTGGGGGGAGAATATTCCCCACAAAAAAAGAATGCACACCCATCAAATAATCCTGGAGCCTGTAAGGAGAATATTATGATAAAGAGATGTGCAAACCAGAAACTAGGGTATGCTTGTTTAATATAATATGGGTGAGTGAACAAAGCATTGGTACCCTAAAAGTTCTTATACAAACAGCAATCTTTAGGTCTGAATTTTTCCCCCCAAGTAATAGGGAAGAATAGTGCCAAGGTGTCGCTATAAAATCTTTACTAGTTAAACTGTGGAACCAGATATTACTACAGAGAAGATTTAGTGCATACTATACTAAGCTTTCACTATTATAAATCATCTCTAATAGGAGAGCATATTCCCTATAATAAGGTGTTTCTTATAGTAGCAGGCAGCATTTTAATCTTGTTCATCATTTAGGGATATACACTATGCATGCATGTTAAACTAAAGTATTGAAGTGCTAACCCGCACTCTAGGAGTGCTTAGCTAGTTTGCAGATAATTATTGAGCAGATCTCCAGGTATCTACTCAATTGGCATATGCAGAATTTTCCCCCCTTCATAGGTTTAGTATTTAATATTATAGTGTCTGGTTCCACAATTGATCATTTTTTGGCTAGTATTCTTGTAACAAGTTTCTGTTGGTGGTTACTGGAAGAGTTTATATATAAACTTACTGACTGGATTGTATACGTATTATATGGTTCCATTTACAATAGGTATGACAAGAGTACCTTTAGTAAAGCGTTTTCTCTCCCTTTCTTGCATACATCTGTCTGAATCATAGTGCCACCAACCATCACACTAGAGACTTCATAAGGCGTTTCATCAACCCAATCATTCTCTGCTACAGATTGAGTGATCCCTATCATAAAGTTCTTGAATAAATAAATAAACTTCTAGGGCAATGTGCAGTATTATTTTTTATAGCAAGCAAGTAGAGCAAGCCAGACCTCTTACCCACCCACCCACCCGCATATGCGAAGGGGGAAAAGGAGTCTGGTCAAACTGAAAGAAGGTTTTGTTCACATTATGCCATGAAAATTGTGGTGGACATGTGCAGTATATAGGTCATTGTGCGTTACCATGACATCATTGAGAATTATCTTGATGCGCGCGAGTTTTCTAATCTGCATGCCTAAATCTGTATGTGACCTATAATATTCCGCATGTTAAAAATTGTGTACTAGGTGCTGCGTATACGCGCGTGCTCTAAGAAAAATTGCTCTGACTATGCAGAACAACTTCAGACTATTGAGTTTGCTTAGACCTTTTGGAAGAGACTGTGCTTTAACTCCTTAGGTGAGTAATGTAAGTGGTACTAACCAGAGAGGCTGTAGAAATCAATAAAGCAATTATAATTGGAGCATGTGCATTATGAACATGCAGGGTGCTACATAACAGCTGCATAAACAGGAGGCTGTATAATGCTTACTACAAGCACTCAGAAAGTGCCTATGATCCACTTAGGCCTCTATGACCATTGTACCCAGGCTCGAAATTATGCAGAGGCGTCCTCTGCTTCTGCAAAAATTTTAGAGCCTGGGGACAAGGCTACTATGACATATTATGCTCTAGCTGTTTGGATGAGTCATGACCCGAGCGAGAGTCAGATCACTCACTTCGCTCGCTCGCTGAATTATGATTACTGCATACCTAACTATTAATATGCATACATTCAAATCTGATAATCCAAAGTCCTTTTGCCACACCACAAAGGAATTTAAAGGTGCGTAAACAGGCTCCATTCTCTCCACAAGCTGTTATAATATGAGACACTGAAAGGGGAAAAATGGTGCTCAGTACTCATATATATAGCATAGAACTGATTAATCCACCTTCATTGTTAAATGAAGATACAACCTCAGCTTTCAATTCCTTAGCAAGCCTCATTAATGTTTTCTGAGAGGGGGGAAAATCTCTTGACAAGTATACTCATAAATGATATGAATACCTTCTGAATAAGATCAAGTCCAGTCCCTAACAATACCACTTTACTTTTGGTACCATTCAACTGAGGAGATGCCTATGAACATGTACAGAAATTGATTAACACCAGTCCTATGATAATTTTCATGAGTAAAAAATGTCAGATCCTATTATTAAAATGAAGAAAACATTATTTAAACTTACCTGCTTAGTTTTTGGTATGACAGAATTTCGTTTAAACAAAGAAAAATTTGTGACTGTACGGTTCATTGACTCTGTCTGACACAAATCCTTAGGAGTAAAACCATACTTATTTCTGAAAGCAAACAAAAAAACAACACAGCTATCATGTGCCCATATCATTTATGAAGCTGTAAGATCACCCACGTTATAAGTAAATTCTGCTTGATATAAACAAACAATGTAACAGCATGGCCGCTTAAGATCTAGACTAACCTAATATTGATATCTGCTCCCTTTTCTAATAACAAAGTCACTACATCACAGTGTTGATTGGCAACTGCATCATGAAGTGGTGTATCATTCTCATATCCTGGAATATTGACTAATGCTCCATAATCGAGCAGGGTAGAAACAACTTTTGAATGTCCGTGATTACAGGCTTCATGCTATGTATATAGAATGAGCAAAAAAGAAAAAAAAGTAATGCCTACAAGTTCTTTAAATACATAAGTGATTAACATCATACATACAAGAGGAGTCCAACCAGCATAATCCTTTACATTAGCATCAGCCCCAGCTTTCAATGCTTCTCTAATGAGCTTTTCATCACCCTATAATGTATATACGGTCAATTATCATACCTTTGATAATTACAGCAACTACTCCTAGAACTGTACACGAGTTAAAACAGGTTTTTCAGTAACCCGTTAAAATGACCTTACTTGGTCATTACACTACAATCAAACCTTTTTTGCAAGATGATGGAGTGGAGTTTCTCCTTTAGTGTTTCTTCTCTGACTAATTTTCATCTTAGAAGAAATGTGCACAGTTCCGCTTCTTTCCTCAATCAGAGATGAAAATATATTCTCTAAAAATTTTGGTATTTAGTATCTAGATAGAATAATTGACAATATACTTGCACTGAATAGCTACATTTCAACTGCTATATGGCTATAACACGGTCAACAGCACATGACAAGTATCAATTCACCTTTCTCACTGTTCATCATCTTTTCTTGATATCTTGAACTTGTGACAGGTGGAGCTTCCGAGTCAGAACTATGGGGTCGATGATCAGAATACCTAAAATTGGATATTCGTTTTTTATGTGCTGAAGTTGTTTGAGAATGTAATAATCGTTTTGATGCCCTATTCTTCTTCAGTACAGTGTTGATGCAATTAGCTACGCCTGCTGCTTGCTTTAATTTAAGTTCTACTAAATTTATATCTGTGTTTGCCAAGTCAATATTGATTTCAGGATGATCACTGGTCTCTGATGAAGATCTATAACGGGTATTATTCCTTGAAAGAGAATTTAACATTTTCCTAGATATTTCCTGATCACCAATCATAGTGTTCTCATCTCCCCAGACTTTTTTATTGTTGAATGATTCAAAAGGGATACTAGATGGTGATAGGGTAGGGATATCAGACCTACTAGGTGACGAAAGGGTTTCGATATCACAGTTGAATATTGAAGATGGCAATGATATACACTTTCGGTCTCTTTGGAATACTTTGGCTTTCTTCTTTAATTTTAGTGAAGAATGAAGCTTGAATTGATCAAGTTTGGGTTGTGTGGTTTCTGCCGAAGGATTACTATCTGACCAAGAAGAACCCACAGACAGTTCTGATGTTGAACCAATATAATCGAAGAGCTTGCGACTACTACATAACAGATATCCACAATCAATATCTGATCTAGTTTGGAACGAATTTTGATTATCATTAGAAGATCTAATTGTCCGCTTTATATCAAGAAGAGCTCTGATCATATTGCTGAGTTGTCTATTTAAATAAACATCCTTGACCCAAGCTGGTACTTTACACTCGGGACATTCTGAACCTCCACCACTAAGTGCTAGATGAATGCAATCACTATAAAAGAGAGATGTACAGTAGTTCATAATAGTGATATGTGAGAAAACCCCTTTTAGTCACTAAGTCTTATAGTACTAATAATCCTACTATGCTATGCATGAAAAACAACAACAAAGCAAACAAAGAACAAAACCAAAAACAACAACAAACAAACAACAATAACAAAAAACGCACTTGCAAAATGAATGGCCACATGTGCTCAGAGTAAAAGGTTCATGAAGGAGTTGATTGCTATTAAAAATAGAATAAGCTATTATATGTACGTGTTTAATGATAAAAGCTATTATGCACTAATTATGTTTAATAGAAATAGTACTTTCATGGATGTGAAACTCCTGATTATATAGAATTGATTAAAATGGTCATTACAGTGCTTAATAATGGAGGTGTAGCTGCTGTTTGTGCCCTTCCATAGAGATTCGCATCAATCGTGGCTGACTATCGTTTGATAGCCGGTTATGTAATCTAGTTTTATTAGTTTCATCTCAATACAGAAAATAGTAGGAGAATTAGCCAACAATGAGTCCTCAAAAAACAATAAAATTTTCTTTTGCACTCCGCGCAGGAGGGGACACATCCTCTTCCTGCACCCTCCTCCTCACTGTGGCCTAACACTCACATGATTGCCACAGATCCACTTCTCCCCCTCCCCCCAATGAAAAAATCCTGTATGAAACCCTGTCTAGTTTGATTGATTAAGCATGCACGTGTATTGCACTGGTGTGCTCGATGGATAGTAACAGCTGCAGTATGGATTTTCAGCACTACTTCAAGCCAGCTTCGTCTCTCCCTGACTGGAAGGGGCACCAAGGCTGCTAATAATGTGCCTCTTCTCTATAGCAAACTTTGTTACATCCCATGGCTTCAGTAGAGGACAGTCCATCACTGAGTAGAACAGCTAGTCCTCACCAGATCAGATTGTGGTTTATGTATAGGTTATTGCATGAAATGGAGGAGTTAGGAACCTGAGAGCTGTTGCTAAATTACCAACTTAGACTACAGCTGGCTAAGTGCTATAGCCCTCAGTGCTTAGTGTATAATGGAGACACAATGAGTCATAAATAGGTGATTTTCACTGTACAGCTTATCAAACAATTCAAGTACAAATCAATGCAAAATATAATCATAATTCATAATAAGATTTGGAACAAGATAATGGATTATGCAAGGATGAAGTCACGTCACCTAGTCACTGCGCCAGGATTTGACTTCATTCTTGCATAATCTCATCCATTCTCTTGTTCCAATTCTTTCTCGATCAGTTAACTAGTCATCCCTACATCACCTTGTGTTTCTTCTTTTAAATTCTCTTTGCAGGAGGTCATTAGTGCTGTATCGATAACCATCTCATTATAACTGCTTGCTATGCCACTATTTTGTGATTACTTTTAGCAGGTGGTTAGTGATGTATATCTATAGCTTAAAAAAATTAAGTTGTAGTCTTGTCCTCAGGCCTGAGATGGTAGTGGGAGAGAGGCAAGGTAACTGTAGCTGAAGTACAAAACATCATCCTTGCTTCATGAAATTCATAGCTCTTGTGTTACAATGTTGGATCACAATAAAGCCTGGGAAGCAATTTAGTATTCAGTTCTAAATAGATATAGCTGAGCTGCTCAATCAGCCCACTTATTTTTATTTCTAAATAATGTGACCTCAGAAGTAATATTTAGTTCACTCTTATCAAGCTCTAAGTGTTTTAATGAGCCTGCATGAGAATGATGCGAGCACTATGAGTGCACCAAGATCAGAGTGATCTAAACTATTTAGTGCTGATCACATGACTTGGGTCTAATCAACTCCAGTTAGCTCAGCACTAACCCAGAACATACTTATGACTCATTGAATCCAATAATTAATAATTAATTCCAGTTTGAAACCCAATGTAACTAAAGTCTATAAAGAAGACAATTAGCTCATTTACTGTAAGCACTACAGAAGTTCCTCGAAACATTTAGTGTACATAAAAGTGTGCTTTAAGAGATTTAAAGCACACTTTTCAGAGGATCTGATTGGTCACTAGTCATGTGACCAGCTCTAAAGCTTTTTTAGAATTTCGAGTCATGGCAACTAGTTATGCTTAATGGCATAGTCAACTGTACTAAGAAAGTGCTTTTTTCCCCCGAGTGAACTAGAGGCTAAACTGATAGGACGTGGACCTAGTCTGGTACAGATCTATATATAGAATATGGCCCAAATGCAGCCCAATTTTTCTCCAGATCGTGCCATCATGATTATGAATGAACCTGAAGAATGAGCTATTATTGTTTTTCTGTGTCGAGCCTTTCAGCCTCCAAGATTCTCCTGCCTGGTATTAAGTTCACTAACTAGTTGTGAAGTGAGGCTCATCTACAAAATATCTTTTATTGGGCGAGTGAAGTCTGCCCATTAACGAAATCAATCTTACTCTACAAAAATTTTCAATCTGTATGTAGGAAAATTTTCAATCTGTATGTAGGTACGTGTATGTATATATTGGGGTCAAAGTTCAAATCACAAGTTTCATTCTATACACTCAAAGAAGACTATTTTGCATGCAATACGGTGACATCATCGGCTAACTGAGCATGTATGCTCATCCTACAATGCTATTGCATTTCCCTAACCGGCCTAATAGTTGGTAGGTATTTCACATTGCTGCTCCAAGCTGATATACGTAGCTAGGCGGGAGTACAGAGCACTGTGAATAAATCGAACCGCTTATTTCAATGAGTGCCACTGATAATACACGATATTATTCTTACGCATGTAGGTAAATTAATTTTGTGTTTGACAGCATCTTTTTCTGACTGTTCCAGTACAGTACAATAAATTGTTGATCCTCTACACAGTAGAGATAACTATACCAAGGTTTTAGCTACAGCTACACGCATCCACATTATGAAGTGGATGGTAATGGACGTTGCAGTGCGCTGTTCCAAGATTCCCTAAAACTGCAGTAATACCATTGATCATCATCATAATTAATGTATAGTAAGAAACTTTTGAGGCCCAAAATGTTTGTTTTTCACGTATAAAAATTTCAGTGACAGCAATCCACACCTCAGGTTATAACTCTTCTTGATCAGGTCATTAACTCACACATATACCATGCACACAACATAGTGTACAAGCAAGTATTCAAGGGATATAAACATTTCCTACTATGAACTTTTTTGTGGGCATATCTACAGAGATCTGACTAGTGTGTTAACTTATTGTTTCAACTCCTCTACTAGAGACTGGTTATATCTCCTGTGCACTGTTCTACCAAGCTGACTAAGTATTACTCCCCAGGACTCATGGGACGAGTCGTGTATTGGCTAGTCACCAGACTCTTGCGGTTGGCGCATGAGACTAGGAAAGGGTTTGGAGACAGCGATGTACAGTGCCAGTTCTTGTGGAATGCACTACCGCATCATATCATAGCTCAACAGTTATCAACTTAGATCTGCACTCAGCACTGTCCCCAGCTGGTAAAGGGTCAACTACACAACGGCACTCAAGCCCAATATTCTGATGCATGGTAGCTGTCTAGACCAAGTAATTTAACATGGAGATACCAGTCCTATGATACTGCTGCTACACAATAACTGTAGTTCGTTTCTGTGCACGTTACATAGATCTCCTCACCACATTGAGCATTGCAATTGACTCTCCAGTAGCACTACGGCCGAAGTAGTTGCAGACCAGGACATTGCCGCCTTTGCGCTCTTCACCTAAGGTTAAAGTTCATTAGAGGTTTAAAGGTTATTACCATGGCAACTTAATCTTTGCAGCGCAGCCTACAGTGCTATGGATTATGAATGCGACCTTCGGCGCCTATTTCGTCCTCCTATTGATCATCTCTCCTCTACAGAACAACTATGTAGATTCAGACAGAGAGACATGGTTCCTTCTCACTTGTACAGACTGGGACTTCGTCTTTTTACAGAAAAGGATAAAGTTTGTCGTCGAAGAGTGACAACATTAGAGGAAGGAGATCTCGAGATCAAGCAAGTCTATCCAGGAAAGCGCTACAGCTATGCCAACACTGCACATAAAGAAACAAGTGAGTTGCCAAAAATATTAAATATCATGCAGGCAAGGCTGGATATTTGTAATCCAATCAGAAGTTACATTTCTTGGCTTATATGCATATAAAAAGATCAGAGCTGAAATGATATATAGCTGCTAGCTATGTGATTACTTTTTTTGTTGTTCATAATAATTTATGAAACAAACCACCGACGTTTCAGCCAGAATACTCCAGTGTGATACAAAAAATGTTCTTATATTATAGCTAAGCTCATTGCTGTAAATCAGGAAATTTTCGTTAGATAATAATTCATGTTTTGAAGTTAATTTGAGCTTACTTGTAATTAGCTTTTACCATACAAGGTAATTACATCCCATTGCTATACTATTGCTATGTATTGTAACAAGTAAAGGAAAGGAGATTTACTAAATAAAAAGGAGAAGTAGGGATGGCTGTGTGTGGTTCCAAAAAGTTCAGCAACGAAAGAGTGAACTTCAGTCAAGTAACCCCATACCCATCACCAACATTACCAAACTATATGAATCCTACTTCACTCCCATGACGAGGGATGGAAGTAGGAATAGTGGCTCGTAGTTTGGTATTGGTGATGGGTAAGGGGTTACTTGACTGAAGTTTGTTGCTGAACTTTTTTGAACCACACCTACTTTTATTTTTTATTTTTTCCTTTATGCAATTACTTTCATTGAGGACACTATTATTCCTTCAGATGATGATAGTAATGATGATATTTATGATGATTTTAAGCTAATGCGTTATAAAAAGTTATTGGCTGAACGTACTGCTCTTCGGACTTCTCTTAATGGTCTTGGAACAACTAGAAGATGGTTGCTATCTAAAACAAGGACTCCATTAGAAGAGAGCCAGCTTGCTAAGCTGATTAATCCACAGGTATAATATTTAAGATCTGGGTTGTGTGAAAGATATGCGAGTCTGATTTATAATTGCCAAATGTATAAAAAAATCCTGGCACAGCTCAAATGGTTGCCATTATACATTTGACCACAGCCTATGAAGGATTTGCATTCAGATAATAAGAATGCTCTATTTTCTCAATCTCATGTCATGTCAGCTCAGATTACAGTGAAATTTGTACACAGAGTTAAAGAGCACAATATTATTGGGGGGGGGGGGGGGGGGGGGGGGGGGGGGAGAGGGGAAAGTGTACATAGCTATAATGTATGCATACACTATGGCTTTTGGAACTAGCTCCCCCTAAGAGTGATTTTTAAAGTACTAGTCATTACTAACTTCTGCTCCAACACATGTGTGATATGCAACAATAAATTATGATATATGAAATGCAGGAAAAGGATATTGAAATTGATAGTTCTGAACTGGGTCTAATAAGACACATTGATAAATGTAAAAAGGAAGAAATAGAAAAATTCAATGCTTTGATGTTGTACTTGGACAGGAATGGTGAGTTTCCTTACTACATACAGAGATCGAGTTTCTTGTTTTGAAATGGTAATAAAGGTGCTTCTCACTATCTCCAAGTTTAGTAGAGTGATTATGTGCCTAAATTCACTGGGATTAACCCCAAATTCGGATTTGCAAATTAAAGAGTAGATCCAGGTGAATAGGCAAGTTCTGATCATTATCAACTTACCAGGGATTTGCTTGAATAAAATATATATGAGGATCCACTAGTTGCCCATATCTCTGGACATAATTATTATCTTCATAATAATATTGTAGCATTTCAGTATCCTTCTGACCAATCAATAGAAGACATGGTATTTTTAATGCAACCACGAGCATTACTATCCAGCAAGTTGCACAAGATGGATAAGTCCAAAGCTGTTAAAAATAAATCCAAAGCAAATCAATACAAAGGATTTCAAGGCCATAAGAAACCACAACTCTTGAAGCTGGTTACTGGTAATTCCAAAGTGGAAGCAAAAGTGAACACTTGGTTAACTCACCAACAACACCTACAGTTAATGATGTAAGTCAAATTTAATCATGTACCATAGTCTTAATCATACCTCAGGTTTTCCAACACAGAATCCCCTCAATATCTAGGAATCCTCAGCACTTTTTGGGCTTAGCAAATAATAATTTTAACTACAGACTTGTAATATGCAGTAGTGAAACAAAGCAACAAGCTACAATGTATGTATTCATTAGTCTCACAAGCTGACTGTGCCTGGGCTGGCCAGCAATTTAAAATACAGGATTTTGCATGATCTTTGCACATTGAATTCCAAAAGCTGCCATGCACATGCTCAAAATTGTCTTACAACTAGCATGCAATATCAATGAAGGTTTGCATTTACCTGGGGCTCTACCAGCTTGGGTACCCCAATACTCACCGATGAGAAGTCAGTTGCCAAGCAATTTGAGCATGCATGTGGCGCTTTTGGAATTCAATGTGCAAAGATCGCACAAAACCCTGTATCCCAAGTGTGAGATGTGCGCAATAATTAAAAGGGGCATGGCCTCAGATATAGTGGCTCAGTAGAAGATTATCTCACTTTCTGGACATTAGTGAGTAAAACTGATAGCTAGAGTCAGTACTTTATTTCTTAAAAGGCCCCATAAAGCAGGTCTGAGGGGGCTATGTAGTGATCTTACAGAGATCAAGAGCTACTTGCACTGATTTCTTTCCCAGCTGCACTGCATTGATTTCACACACACAAAAAAGTTATTTAAGCATGACAATGATGTAATTTCTACATAGTCCCCTGCAATATTGAGCTCCTGGCAAAGAATACTTTTATCCTAGTGCGAGTGAGGGGAGGCAACCAGTTTTACTCTAGTGTCACTTTAACTCACTAGCCATGAAGAAATATTTAGTACAAAATTATTTTTTTTATTTCTCTCAGCTAACATAAAATTCATAGTTCTCATAAAAATTAGCTTTATGAAACAATGTACACAGATGATATCTGCTATTACAGATACCTGGCACTTTAGGGCCAGTCTGACAATCAAAGAAGGGAGCATGCAAAACACCAGTGCACACCTGCTAGAACGTTTTTTATACTAGCTAGAAAAGCTTGTTGGGTTTGATACATGGAATTTTAATGTTATTCATTGACCAACTCTCTGACCACCGTCAACAAGTGGTCTTCAGTGGGGTCCCGTGGATGTAACATCTAGGGATCCATTCTTGGACCCCTATTGTTCATCATTGCAACGGACTCCCTGTCTGATGTCCCAATCTCCAACTTAGCAAGAATAACAATGTAGTACTGAAAGAATAACACGTTGAAAGGATTCATTCATATCTCATGGCTCTCGAAGGATGTCAACCTCATCAATAATTACCAATAATGGATTTATGCTCAACATTACAAAGTCTATAGTTATCTCGAGGAATCAGAAAACCACCTACCCAATCTTTGTATAGGCCTATGTGCAATTGACCAAGTGACAAAAAAGAAAATATATTCATTGACCACATTTCAAACCCAACAAGCTTTTCAGAGAGTAGCCAGCATAAAAGCAGAACTTCCAAGCTCACATACTTAGGGTGGCATTCTGTATACCAGCTTGCTCTAGCTATCTCGCATGACTGTGTGTGTAGTACACTCAAATATGGATTTAAAGTTCAAGTGGCCTCTTTGATTTTCGGGCTAAGCATGACACTATTACCAAGTCAAGCCCATGGAAGTGAATCACTTACCTGGCACTTAGTCAATGCTCAGTTGATTCATCAGTACTTACTACCAAAAGTTGTCGTCTTCTATATAGACTACCCCTCTTAATCCAATAACCGTACAGATGTTTGTAGTGAAAAAACTAGGAGTACAATGAAAATAAAAATGCTTAGCCCAAAATGCCTCCTTGAAATCCTGACAGAATTGCATGACAGAGGCCAAAATTAACATGGCTTAGTGGGACACTGAAGTTTCACTTCCTATTGTATTTCATAATTGTTACCCATCCCCTTTATGCTATTATTACAATCAATTATTACAGGGGATCTCATGCACTTAGGACTTCTGTGTCTGGCAGTACACATCGGTTGGGATCACCGCTGGATAAAGTTAGATTGTGGATGCCAATGCCACCAGACAAAGCTATCCGCTCACATCATAGCATATTCATGTCACTACAGCAAGATAGATATTATTTGAGTAAGAATGAACAAAGGCTTGCATGGCCTGAAAATGATACTGGACGTGTACAATTTGGAAGTGCCACAAGAAAACAATATCAAATATAACTTTTTTGACTACTGGTGTTGAGGAGTATGAAATATTCACTAGCTATGGGTCTACAAATTTAAAGCTACAGACTGGTTGTTGAGTTAAAAACTATTACACCAAAACAAATTCACACAGCCATATCCATTTGTATCTTGGGATGTGGTTTATAGCCATTGATGGAAAAATCCTCAAATTTGAAGTCATCAATATTTTCCACTTTTCTTGTAATATGTAATGTAGGAAATGGGCGAGGTTTTCTCTCCAACTGCATAGAATTCATACTGCACATTAAATTTAATTCTACAATATTTACATAAAATTACCTGTTTCTTTAGAGGGGCAATATGATTAGTGTATACATGTGCATCCCCAAGACTGTGAACAAAATCTCCAGGCTGTAAGAATGAGTGCAAATTAGGAAACAGTTCATACAGTGAATATTGTGCAATTGGCATTATACATTAATGTGAACTGTCTTTAACATGGATGCCAGGGTTTTACGATCTTAAACAACCCAAGCCTGCGGTTATAATCCATAAAACCCTGGCACCCATATTTATATCCTGGGCTAGCTACAGTAAAGTAACACTTTAGCAGCTGTCAAAATTTCATCAAGGCTACTACTGCTGAAAGGTAATTGTTTGAAACCATAAAATAACTTCAGTGAGATTTTACCACTACTGACCAAGAGCAATTACACCTTTTTTTCACTGTGAACAGTAAAATAGTGGAATTGCTCTCTGATTGGACAGAGTTTCATGCGTGTAGCAACCACAGCTGTTCAGTTTGTTTTTTTCCCCCCCTGCAAAACATTTATTATGTGGATACTTGATTGAAATATTTTACCTCCCTAGCCTAGGCATAAGTATTTGTACTCTATGACTATTTATCTTATACAAGTGTAATAAAGAATGCTGTACAGTAGTATCTATAATAACTAAAGCTGACTGTACCTTGAGATCACACACATGAGCAATCATGTACGTAAGAAGTGCATAGCTGGCAATATTGAAAGGAACACCAAGTCCCTGGGAAGAATAAATCAATACAAAATGACTCAATGTGGTGTGCATAAACTCTTAGGGTTGTTTATGAGTTACACAAGTAAAAGCCAACCATAACCATAAATGAAGTAAGCATACTACTGAGAATGTTATAGCAGTGGTGGAGACGATCTATCACATAAACTTGTACAATGTTTGACAGTGGGTGGGTGTGGATCAGCTTGATGGACACAAATTCCAAATGGCTAACCATATCAGCTGAACGCTGGTAGAGCTGACAAGACAGTTCTCCATTGTTGACATAAAACTGTACAAAGGCATGGCATGGAGGGAGAGCCATTTCAGGTAAATCTAGTGGTAATAAAACATGATACATTAGATTATGTGTAGACATAATTTCTGGACATCAAAAGAATGGCCTGACATAACAAATATTTAGTCAGACATGCAAACACAATTATATATTTCTCTTATAGGTAGAACCAAAGATTTAAAAAAAAAGTAAACAGGAACCAGATTAAATTATTACATGCCAAGTAGAACATAACATAATGTAATCTGAATAAATAAATAAACAAAGTGCGCTTCTTCCCTGAGTACCTCAGCGTTTTGTTGCCATTAAACAACTTCATTCTTCATGCTATTAACTTAGAGTGCCTAACTCTACTTCATTTTGGACTGCACATCAGGTCAGAAATTGTACTACCATCTCCATGTTGACAATACAATCTAAGAACATGTGCAGAGTTCTTTAGCTTTCTCACCTGTAGTGGCAAGCTTTGATTGCAGACAGAGATGGGACTTTGCTAACCAGTGTGTATGTGCAAGTCTTGTGGCCATCACAGTCGCTTCAATTGTAAGGTTTGCAAAAAACGTACGTCCAGTAAGAAATCTGTAAGTAGTAAAGAATACAACGTAGGCTGTTCTGGAGGTAGGCCCAAGAGCAATGGTGCCAGTGATGGTTACTGTGTGTATGGAAGTAGGCCCAAGGGTACTGGTGCCTGTGATGGTTACTCTGTAGGCCATTCTGGAGGGGCACTGGTGCCAGTAGGCAGTTCTGGAGATAGGCTTGAGCTGGTGCCAGTAAGGGTTACTCCATAGGCTGTTCTGGATGGCACTGGGATTTGAGAGTAATAAAATTGTTACTGTGATAAACTAGTTTACCTCTTCTTGCAGGCCATCCATCGGAGCCTTATCATAATTATTTTGTGCAGGTTGAATCATGTCATACCACTTGACTTCCCCCTGCCACCACAACACATTATCATTCCTACTGCACCTCCACCACTATCCCCTCCACTAGCACCACAAGACCAAAGACACTTTCACACCCTACCCTATAACTTATTATTATAACGAATAAGCACAGATAACATGCACTGCATGCTGCTCTACTTTGTATGCCAGTTATGCTTGAAAAGACATTTCTTCCCTGCACATCACAGAGCTTCAGTTCTCTCGTCCTTCTCCATGCTATTAATCTAGAGCACCTGACTCTACTTCGTTTTGGACTGCACATTAGGTCAGGAATTGTACTACTGTCTTCATGTTGACGACATAAGAACACGTGCAAGCAGAGTTCTTAAGCTTTATCACCAAGCCTTGATTGCAGACAGAGATAGACTCTGCTAACCAGTGTGTACAGGCATTATGTGGTTCAGGTGAGTATCTAGCCAGTAGTAATAACTAACTCAAAAAGCAGCTAGATCATAATCAACTTCAGCTGCTTGTATCATAGAAATGTTTCCTATCTTTTATCAGGTTAGCTTCAATAATATGTGACTTGGGACACAGTGAGAGATATCCAGCCACTCTTTCTAGAGGCTACATGACATCTCTTCATCCAATGATTGAGTTTCTGTTCCTTTACACTTCCTTGATACAGAGTGATCACCCAAAACTCTTCTAGTTTTCTCCTCCCACCACAGCCTCATGGCTGCAGTGCCATCTCAATATAGAGGGCCTTCAACTCTAATGCGAAGAAGGTGGTCCAATCTGTCTTTCCCCAGGGATGTTCTTCTGTAAGTTTGAGCTGTGAGAAGCAATCTTCCACATGGCCATTTTACAAAGGAATGGCAGAGGTAAGTTCCACTATGTTTTCCCATTTCTTAGCATCAGGAGAAGTAATTTCCACCACACCATATACCACCCTGTATGGATCTTGAACTCATTGCTATGTGGTTGCTATGTGCATTAAATCAGCAAGTGTGCACTAATTTTGTAGGAGTGCACTAATTTTTTGCATCCCCAGGCTATGCTGAATCCTGTAAGACAGCTTGAAGAAGTTGAAGTTCTGCCTTTCATGCTGGCTACTATACTCTCTGAAAAGCTTGTTGGGTTTGAAACGTTATGAATATCATGTCATTATAAACGTGCAATGTGGTCAACGAATAACATTAAAATTCCATGTTACCCAACAAGCTTTTCTGAGAGTAGCTAGTATAAAAGAAGGAACACTCTAGCTGGTCTACAGCAAGCTGGTGTTTCATATGCCGCCTTCTGGACTGGGCAGGCACAAAATACTTGTACCCTTCGTGCTCGGGGAGTATCCCCGATTTATAGATAGCTATAACAGGAGCATCAGCAGGTACATGGACTATTCTTGCCGCCATTCCACAACTCAAGAAAGAAGTGGAGACACAACAATTAGCTAGCTATAGCAAACCAAACAGTACTGATGTTTGTAACTATGGACTACAGTAGCTACGCGCATGCGCAATGGGATCTAAAATAGATAAAGCATGCGCACTCGGTTTCTGGTTGATTTAGTGCACCATCCCTCGAGCTACGGTTCACTAAATCAACCAGAAACCTCGCGCACATGCTTTATCTATTACTTAAATAGCATAAAAACATCATCCCACTCCTGTTGTAGTAGGGCACCATTCATTTTGGCTTCTTACTTCTGCGATCAGCCATTACATGCCTACGGGGAGCACGATCATCATCAGGGCACGCTACTCGTGAAGATCTACCATTGGACTTGGCCATCGGAGAGGGACGAGTGCCTCTCAACACATGACTCTTATAAACTGACTCAAAATTCTATCTACATGAATTACATGTTCAGTTTTCAATTATTTCATTTTACTCCACCTGTATCCCCTTACATGAAAGAATAGATTTGCAACAAAAAAAAAATTTGGCTTCTTGAAGGGGAATAGTAAACCTTGATTGTAATTGCTACAATAGTTCTTCCTCAGGAACTCTAAAGCTGTATTATAACTCGCTTCCTTAATTCTCTCAAGAACTTTTTGAGCAGATGGAAGCTCTTCAAATTGAACCCTTTGAAGATTCAACTGGTGTTTCAGGTCTATGCTGAGATACACAGCCACTAAAAGACATTTCTGTCAACTGATGATGGACCTCTTCCAGTACAGTAGCTGCTATTTAATGCCCCTAAGGGTTTGGCTAAGAGGATTAATTATTACAGGGCTTGCCCTTATTATATGGTAGTATTCGGACTGCTAGGTGTCCGTGACACCTACAGATATACCTGCAGACACCTTCAGATACCTGCAGATACCTGCATAACTATTATTCTTCCAATTCTTCCATCAATGAGCAAGTATTATGTAGAACTTGAATAAAGTACTAAGCAGTTAATTATAGATACCTAGATACCACTGATATTGGTATCTAGTCATCTATTATGACTGTGTTTTTCTTGTATTTGGCACTGTCTATTAGAGAGGTTTGTACACTCTGGTCTTGCTGTTTGCTCTCAGACAGTAGTTAGCTTGCCTTACTTTCTCATTTGTACATACATGTGGCTTGTATGTACCATATAGTCACCTTCGCACTGTGCCTGGCACTAACACTCTGTAGTCTGGCGTAGCAGCAACCCTTACCAATTCAAGGGAAGGGAAAGGGTCTGGGGACATTAACATCAATGACTTATGTCTCACGTCAAGATTTTGACGCCACCAATCAGATCACTTGAGAGACGTTTTCGTGATGTATGCGCTTGAACTTTGCTTCAATGACACATGCTCAAGATCTGCAGACATGGATGGAAGAGAAGTTTCGTATATTGGCTGTGGTGAGTTCATGCAGAAGAGATCCAGAAGAATTATTTCCGACTCCACAGACATTCTTTCATTGTAGGAGGGAGCATTGAAGAATGTTGGAAGAGACAAGCTGTTCAAGATGATAGCTTTATAACTATGTCAAAGTCAAGAAAGAACTAGTCAAAGTTTTAATATAGCTATCTAATTATATTTAGCAACTTTACTAGTTACAGGTAATCTACCAGAATTCAAGAAAGGCGCTTGATGTCTTGACCCTTCAAGCTGCTGGGGTTACTAGGAAACGAGATCATCTTAGTGCAGACCATTTTCAATCTCCCTCCACCAACCAATTTATTATGCTTCCATATCTGTCCTCCATTTTTCCTTTGATATACGCACGCAAAATTATGATTATACCGCGCATGTGATAATCTGGGTGAAAATTAATTTTCCTGGAATTCCAAAGTGACAAGTCGTTGATGCTGATGTCCCCAGACCCTTTCCCTTGGTAAGGGTCGCCGCTACGCCAGACTAGGCACTCTGGTGCCAAGGCAAAAAATTTAGCCTTACATAAAGCTTCAGAGTTGACCGACTGTTACTATGAGCACTGTTATAGGAAACAAATATCCACTGATACACTTATGTACTGTACAGTACGTTGGCCAGTCATGTATACACTCAAACCTGTTGGATTCCATGCAGACATGATGATTCTCCTATCATTTGGGTTGGTTTTGATGGTATGGATCACATTAGCCAATTGATCCACACCTTTTCCTTCATAACTGCTGTGTTTATTGACATACTTTGCTCCAAAATGCCGCCACTGGAAACCATATATAGGACCAAGATCACCTGTACAAACCACATAGCAAGCAAGTAAACATACACACTTATTTTCTGAACCATTAAGCTACCAGCCATTCACATTCCCCACACGAGGGGAGTGTAGCCGTGGAGGATCCTGGCCACAACCGTAATATCTATGATTGCACTTGCACCCCTTGTAAGACACACCCTACAACAGCTACTTGGAAGTGGGACTAGGCAACTAGCCTGGGCCTTCTCCTCAAATGTAAGTAAAATTTACAAGTGAGCAAAAAAGGTTAACTATCCCATGTGCCCCTGATCACATATATTCCCCACCCCCAGTGCATGTGCACTGGCTTCAAAATAGTACAGAAGGACGATTTTAGAAATCATTCTTTTAATTATCTTATGTTAGGGAATGAATTTGATACTTTGAGTGTGCTAATGCACTCTCTAATTATAGCTAGCTAAGATAATCACAATAGTTACAGTAAGGAAATGGTAGCTTGTGCTAAGGACTGAGTATGAGTTTGTGACATGGCATGCATATGATCAACCATTGGACTCGAAACAGAGGAAGGTTGGCAAGTAGTTATGTGCAGATGGACCAAAACATAATATTTTCATAACATACCCTCTTCTCTCTCATGAAGTCCTCTGGAGTCCAAAAAGGCCCTGGAGCCATTGGCATCCCATATATGTATATTCTTCTCCGTAAGCTGCTTGGCATCTGTTGATCCTGATACAAACCACAGTAGTTCTTCTGCTACTCCACGCCAAAACACTCTCTTAGTTGTGAGTAAGGGAAACTGATCCCTTAGGTTAAATCTAAGAAACAAAAATATCTACCATAATCGGCAATATTCACCTACAATTTACATATGTCATTCCTACTGGCAGTTGATTTGCAAGTGAGTAAATAAACCAAAATCTAACTGGGCTGTGTGTATTGCAGCACCATATCAAAACAAGTCCTACCCATAGCATAGTTTAACTAAGTTAATGGCAGGAACCTGCACAGCCCAGAGGCACATGGTAAACTCTGGAAGACTGCACCTCTTCCAGCTGGCAGTAGAGTACGCGCATGTGCTAACATATCATGTGCACTAGTGGCAAATCGCCCACTAGCCATACACGCAAGAAATGCAAAGGGTCAGGTCGCTCCCTGTAGCCATCAAGGGCATACCCTTACAAAAATCCATAGCTGCATTATGTTGCATGTGTTTTACTTACACCCTGCAAAATATGTGCCTCATGTGTTGTACGTTTTTAATGTATGCCACTCGAGTTTATCTCACATGTTAAAATATTATCCCACACATGTGCCAATGATGTATATATAGTGCATATGTTTGTACAGTAGAACCGAACCTCTCGATTATCCAGATTGAAAATGTAGTTCAGAATACACGTTGTACGTGCACAGTACTTCAATTAAAAATTTTTTTGCAGCTGTTCTATTGATCAATTTCAAGGTTAAAGAGTGGAAGAGTTCATTCTGGGTCTACTATAATCAGTTTTCTACCTAGCTGTAGGGTCTATCATGGGTTTTAGCTAGCTAGAGTGCTTGTCACAGTTGGTAGCCAGCTAAACTGAGTCTAGACATGGTATCAATATTGCCACTAGTCATCTCACTGAAACTACTGCAAGATCATTTACACTTCATTGCTGAGTCAATGATACTTGAGCTTGTTCATAGCATCCAAAGTTCAAAGTTCTTCTCACTGTTGCTTGATGGCTCGACTGATGCTGGCAATATTAACAATGAAGTTTTTCTCCTTGCTTGGTTTGGAAAAAATGGAGTCGATGAAAGGGTCTACACTAAAAGCAGCTATTTCAAGGTCAGCAAACCACAGACAGTTTCTGCTCAAGGTCTCTATGATGTACTACAGGAAGCTTTGCTAAGTCTAGGTATTCAGACTATTAATGCAGATGAGTGTACAAAATTTCTTGTTGGTATAGGAACAGATGGAGCTGCAGCTGGAGGTGGATTGAAGTAGGATGTTCTTGATGTGGTGCTTGGCCCACAGATTGGAACTTGCTGCTAAAGACGCATTGAAGAACACATCATTTGAGTTAATTGATGAGATGCTTCTCAAATTATTTCTCTTTATATAAAATCCCCTAAGAAGTGCCAACAGCGGAAGTAATTTGAGGGTCATTCCATGTCAATTCAACACAAAAAATCCCTGCCCCCTTCCAATTTTCATGAAAGTTGGTGAGCATTATGTATCCATGAAGTAACTAAACCACACTGAATTTTAGTGCCATAGGTTTATTTTCCCCCAAGATATGGTCATTTGAAATTTATTAGTTTCTCAGGTTTTTCACTGTACCATTAGAACTTTCATACCTATAACTTCACAAATATTGGAGATAAAATTCAAAATAAGATATCATCTTGAAGTTCTTTTGATGCTCTTTCATATGATATGCTATATTCCAACAAAATAATGAAACTGAAAGTTTAAACGCTATTGTTAATCTTTGACCTTCCTTTTTTTTTTTCTTTTTTTTTTGAAGTTCTTAAATGAATCTTTTTCATTCCTCAAAGTTTTAATTTGGGACTCCAAAGGGATCCCACATAATAAAATAAAGACATATTCATATCAAAGTTCGAAATGGCCATTACATGTAATAGCATGATTTAATACAGGATGGGAAAACAAGAAAGGAAGTATCATCTGTGGGAATGAATGCACCATTATGACCTATGTACTTCCATATCTTGTTTCCTCTTCCTCATTTTTTTTAACCCTCCTAGCTATTAATAGAAACAGATCAAAGAGGGTTGACCAGGTTATGGATAACCAAATGGGTATATAAAAGAAGCGCTGCATGCATACACATATTAAGACTATTGTTCAAAATGGATAAACCAAAGTGGAAAAAAACCTTCTGTAATCCCTTTCGTCAGCCTAATCACTCAAAGAAGAGCAACCTCCGTCATGTTTTATCATGGATGTGTGAAAAACAGCCCAATCTCACATTAGACGACAAGATCTGTGACGACTGCAGGAAGAAACTTGCAAAGCTCCCAGTCCTATCTGCTGAGGTTGAATCTACTGATTCTGAAAGTCAAGAATGGGAAAGTCAAGATGTAGGTGAAAGTAGTCAGCTTGAAGAGAGTGCTCTTCATCAACAAGAATCTGTCGAGTCCTTGAATCAGTGTTTGAGTGCTATCGGTGAAACCCCCATAACAAAAAAGAAACTCCAACAAGTCAAATATCCAAAAGAAAAACTTAAGAAAGTCAAAGTATCGATAAAGAAAAAAATATTTCCAGATGCAGCATCAAATGGCAGTGATAGTGAAAGTGAAATGGTCAAGCAGCTGAAAGAGAAGTTCCATGGTACTACTGAGAGAAGCGAAAAAGTACAAGTATTGACAGTTTTGCCAAAAAGTTGGAGTATAAGGAAAGTTCAAGACGAGTTCAGAGCATCCAACTACATGGTGCGTACAGCCAAACAACTTGTAAAGCAGAAGGGAATCTTATCAAGTCCAAACCTGAAACAAGGCCACTCATTAACTACTGAAGTTGTTACATTGATTCAGGAATTTTATGAGTCAGATGAAGTTAGTCGTACCATGCCTGGTAAGAAAGATTACATTTCAGTCAAACAGGGGGAAACTAGGATTCATATTCAAAAAAGACTGGTCTTAAGCAATTTAAAGGAAGTGTATCATCTCTTCAAAGAAAAATACCCCACCACAACTGTTGGCTTCTCAAAATTTGCTGAATTGCATCCAAAGCAATGTGTTTTGGCTGGAGCAAGTGGTACACATAGTGTGTGTGTGTGTGTGTACAATTCATCAAAATGTTAAATTGATGATGAATGGTGGGAAAATTCCTGGCATTACTGCTAATGACAATAACCCACTGAAAACATATGATCACTGCTTTGCAATCCACCTCAACCAGCTTGCTACTTGAATCTATATTCTTCTTGTCCTGGCACATCAGCACTTAAAGAACAGTTGAAAAAATCAATGGATGACAATCTAATAGACAACATCGTCTACAAACAGTGGATATCTGTGGATAGATGCACACTTGAAACAGTGAGTAAATCTGCTGATGATTTTGTGGGGACATTCTGTGAAAAGTTAGAAAATCTCCTTCCTCATTCATTTATTGCAAAGCAACAGTCCTCCTTCCAAAGTAAACTCAAGTTAGAATTAAAATTGGGAGAATTTTTGGTGATAGGTGACTTTGCAGAAAATTACTCCTTTGTTTTACAAGATGCAGCTCAAGGTTTCCATTGGAACAACTCTCAAGCAACCATTCACCCTTTTGTTGCATACTATTTGGAGTCTGGAAAACTGGAGCATGTTAGCTATGTTGTGATATCGGACTGTCTTCATCATGACACAGTTGCTGTTCATTTATTTCAAAAAGGCTTCATCGAGTTTCTAAAAGACAAATTTGCATCCTCACCACTCGAAATCTTCTATTTCTCTGATGGTGCAGCTTCTCAGTATAAAAATAGGAAAAACTTTATCAATTTATGCTACCACATTGAAGACTTTAGTGTCCCTGCAGAATGGCATTTCTCAGCTACCTCGCATGGTAAAGGAGCACGTGATGGAGTTGGAGGCACGATAAAGAGACTGGCCGCAAGAGTCAGCCTTCAGCGTCCTTATGATGAACAGATAATGACACCCCGACAGCTGTTTGAGTGGGCCATAGAGAATATACCGTCTGTTTCCTTCCACTACTGGAGCATGGATGATTACAGGAGAGAAGAAATCTTACTAAAGGAGAGATTCCTGAAGTCCTGTACAATTCCAGGTACTCGAAAGCTTCATTCATTCATTCCACTGACCAGAAATAAAGTAAGCACTAAAGTCTATTCCTTATCAACTACTTCTAAAGAAGAGAGAGTGACTTTCCTGGAAAGTGAGCTTCCAATTGAAGAAATTTGTGGCTTTGTCACACTCTTATATGAGAAGCACTGGTGGGTTGGATGTGTTCTCCAACTGGATGAAGATAATGGAGAAGCAATGATCAGCATCCTCCATCCTCATGGTCCATCATCATCTTTTCGATATCCAGCACAACCGAAAATTGTCAAAACTAATATTCAAAATATTCTCACTAAAGTAGATCCATGTACTACAACAGGCAGGGTATACACTCTTGCAAGACAAGAAAGTGAATCTGCCACTAAAAAAATGAAGTCATACATTTAACTAACTTGGTTGTAATACTGTATTAATTAGTTATATAGCACTCTACTTTTATTTTTATCTTCTGATCCCTTTGGAGTCCCAAATTAAAACTCTGAGGAATGAAAAAGGTTGATTTGAGAACTTCCAAAAATATTTTTGAAAAAATTTGAAATGACCTTTTTAAAGAAAGGAAGGTCAAAAGATCAACAATAACCTTTAAACTTTCAGTTTCATTATTGATTGGAATGTTGCATACCATATGAAAGAGCATCAAAAGAGCTTCAAGATGATATCTTACTTTGAATTTTATCTCCAATATTTGTGAAGTTTTAGGTATGAGAGTACTAATGGTACAGTGAAAAACCTGAGAAACTAATAAATTTCAAATGACCATATCTTGGGGGAAAATAAACCTATGGCGCTAAAATTCAGTGTGGTTTAGTTACTTCATGGATACATAATGCTCACCAACTTTCATGAAAATTGGAAGGGGGCAGGGATTTTTTGTGTTGAATTGACATAGATTGACCCTTGAAGGAATGTCTTAGTTTCTACTGGCCAGGTGGCCTTAATAGGGTTAGGGAGGCTGAAACAGGTACTGTTTGGGCACTTTCTTTAGTACAGTAGACTATACAAGATGTCATTGAGCATAATATAACAAACGTAGCTAGTCGCCATGACTCAATGTCTTCAAAGCTCTCAAACAAAAGGCGCTCTAAGTTATTCTAGCTATTAGCTATGGCTGTAAAGATAGCATATAAATTTTGATTGGCAAGTAAAGCTCAAACCTCATGAGCTTCCCATGAGTTGTGCATTATTTAGAAAGGAAGCTGATCAAGCTGCTGAAGACTTTAATCTCACTAATTGTTTACCATGATCCAACATTGCAACACAAGAACAACTATGGCTTTTTCTGAGTGACTGAACCGATGCTACACAGCACTTGTTGGGGTAAAATGCTACACGCTGTTTTCAATTTACTCTAGCCAGCTGCCTGATTTGGGGTTGTTTGATTAATTACATACCAAGTAGAAAAATAATGCTTTGAGCTCATGGAAGGTCCTGGAGCTCTGATTTTTGCATGCTGGCTACTGATCATCACAGCATATTAACTTTTGTAGTTTCTAGTCAAGCCAAGTTCTATAACCCAGCCAACCCCTTCATTCCTACTGCGCAACTTGTGCCCATGACCATCCTTACCGACTCAATTGCAACAGCTCAGTACACGCACCAGTTGCTGCAGAGTGAAGCCATAGCTAGAGCTATCTATGGTAGAGCTTAGAAGGCTTCAAATATAGCACTAAAGCTAGCTAGTCAGCCATGAAAGCTTCGTGCATGGAGATTCAAACAACAGTGAGTCGTGTCAAACTAAGGTAGGCTTTCCAGCTTATATGAACCAAAGTTCCTTCGGTACCTTGTTGCTCTTTCCTAGGCTCTAGTTGGTGCTTCATAGCATGAACTAGCTTCTCTCCCAGTTGGAAACCCCGCCCCTCGTGGCATGGAATTATCTTCCTACTTGGTATGTGGTTGCACTTGAAAAATTAATAAAATAATAAATAATGTAATGTAATGTTTCTGCTCTTATATGCACTCCAGAGCTTCACTCTTCCCATCTAGGAACTTACTATTGTCATAAAAGAGCCGGAAATTACTTCTCTTTCTCAGCCATTGCTCAGCAAACGCTGGTAGTTCAGTGAGGCCAGCGGAACACAATGCCATTTTCCCCCTAGCTACGTAATTAGACGTCACATACTAATGCGTTATATCAGTGACCTTTACCCAATTCATGCATGCAATAGTTCTTATACTAGCTAGTCAGCCATGAAAGCTTTGTGCACGGAGAAGAGTCGTGTGGAAAAATCAAGGTGGGCTTTTGTGCTACCTTGTTGCTTGCTCTTCCATAGGCCTTGGTTGGGATTCTCAAACAGCTTATTCATGTGATGACCTTTACCAAATAACTGCTCAAAAATTCTACTTGGTATGCGGTTGGCCCTTTGAATTAAAAAAAGACTTCATGCCTCTGGATTTAGTAGACTTGGCTGGTTATACTGAAGGCTGAAGATCTATGCTGTAGTAGCCAGTTAGCATGCAAAGTCATATTTACGTAGTTTGTATGAAGCCTTTGTTCTTATGGCTTATGGCTTTATTGACTGTTCAAGGCTTTCTTGTAGGGACTTACTCCCAAACAAATTAATGATTAATTCTGCCACCTTATCTGGGGTGGGGACTTCCTGTTTTCAATGCATACCTCATTTGTGCTCCAAAGATGGACTTAGTTCCCACTCCAGTACGGTCACCTTTTTCATTCCCACTGTGGATGATTCGGTGAATTAAATCCAAATACTGTATCTCATCGTGAGGAACTGGAAGGAACATAATCATTGTGCAGATAATAGTTACTATGCATGCCCATAAACTGGAATATGTTCATAATTACCAACATTTGCCACAGGCACAAAGACACTATCTAAACTGATGTTTTAGGACAACTGTACGTATTAGAGCAGTAGCTCTTTTTCTATGTAAGGATGACTCTAAAGACTTGACACTTGACACTAAAGCTCAAATATCACTTCATACCTTATTTGTCATTGCTCTATGCGTTAGATCAGGTCACCCACCTAGCCTCGTCCCCAGGCTCTAAAATTTTGTAGAGGCGGACAAAAGCGCCTGGTACCCACTGTTTGATATGCGCCAGAAATTCAGGGAATTTTATTTAATCTCTCAGTAATCTTCCGTGACACATGACACAATACTGCTGAATCAGCACTACAGCAGACAGCTACCTCTAGTTCATTTCATCATTCATGTACCAGTTCTTCGTGCCCTATCTCAGCTGGGACAACCCCACCTAGTACTGAGCAAGGAGGCTATTTGTTTGTTCATTGGGGAATAGTGCAGAGCTGAGGCTCCTCTGGATATGGAAATTCTTGCCACTATGAACAGTTTTAGAAGTGCCAGTCTTGTCTTCTCTTCTCCAGAGAATTTCATTGCAATAGCTTTCTTGGTATCTCAAATATAGCGCATGGTCATACACGTAGTTACATGATCATAAAGTGTAATAGGCAGGAATTTCGTGTGAAAAATTTTTTTGCCGCATGCGCAAACAGTGGGTACCAGGCTCTATTTCCTGCCTCCGGATAATTTTAGAGCCTGGGTACGAGGGTAATCAGCCACCTGGTCCAGGCACATGCTTCTTGTTTTACCGATATGAACATGCATGCATGCATGCATGAAGGTTGCATTTTTATTCCTTACCAGGATCACTCCAAGCAGAACCAGTTTTCTGCCAGTCTATAAATATATCAACTCTTCCCAGAAGTTCAGTCAACTCCCTAGTCTGGGGCAAGCGAAGTGAGCCCCAATTACTATTCCATGAGAACTCTACCTACAGCTAGGTGTTTGAAGACTGTCCACATAAACATGATATGCAAGCAAACACATGGTTGCAATATGCCAGGGTTGGTTGATAGTGGGTATCAGTCATCATTCACTGTTTGGTCACAAAAAACGAATGAGTGTGACCAATTTGCATTTGTAATGAAATCTCGGTAATTAATTTTCAGAGTGGTCACAACAAAGAAAGTGGTCACTACCCCTCCAAATAATTATATTCAACTTGCGCTTCATAATCTCAAGATTTAAAAAAAAAATAATTTACAGCATGTAATGACGTGTAGGAAATGGGTTGCAAAAGAAAATGAGGCCAAGAGAACAGGCTGGGAGTCTGGCCTGGCAACAAGGAGGGGGTTAATCATGAGTTAGTATATAATGACTTTTCCCCCTTTGTGTCGTCCTATTCCCTGGAGCCAGCATAGTCTCGCGCGCCAGACGTATTTTTTGCGAGGAGGGGAAGGGAAAAATACGTCTGGTAACAATCGCCAGGTTTCCGTTCTTTCAAAGAGTGTGCATCACATGACTCGTGGGATAATAATTTACCACATGTGGGTGCGCACACAATTAAAAATCAGATCCGTCTATAGCTAAAGCTAGCTGAGATCAAGCCGTACTCAGGCGTAGCATGGCCGACTCAAGCGCCAAGAAAGGTCTTGCAGTGACCTACCTGTTGGAAGACACACAATGCTTCCTGAGACAAAGCTCTAAATCTTGCTTGCTTGATAGCCCAACTTGTTGGCAGCAGCAGAGATTGCACTGACAGAACTCAGACACTCACAGCTAACCATGGCATTGCTTATGAGCCAAGCGCACGCGTGCGTTATCGAATTTTTGTGGTGGCAACAACATTCTGTTCTATGTCAAGAAAACCTGGCAATTGTTACCAGACGTTTTTTTTTTCCCCTCCCTCGCAAAAAAAAAAAAAGTGCGGCTGGCTAGCGAGACTAGAGCCAGCATATGTCATACCTTCTACTTGTCTTGGAATTTTTTCTGCTGAGATTAGACATTTAGATGATTCAAATGATAGAGTTGCTTCATTTCCATTTCCAGTCTTCACACCAGGTAAAATCGAAATGTCTCGATTAGCCAAGAAGGAGCAATTTTCATCTGAACACATCATCCCGGTCGATCCCACTGCTTTCCCGCCAATTCATGCGCATGCGCATGTAGCTGCTAGGTATTCTCACGTGGTAAAGGGTCGACATCGCAGACTAAGGATCTAGGATGATGGAAGCTGTACAACCAATGAGAGATATAAAAACTCACAGTAGTATGGTGAAAATCATGGCCAAAATACTTAGTGAAGATGTTGAGGTGGGTTGAGTATTCCATACAGCCAATGGCAGGGTCATTGTACGAAGATTTATAACCTCATTGTAACAGTTGAGTGCGTTTTAGAAATTGTGACTGGTGCACATTTTTATAAATTCATAATTTGTTCTGCAACGATATTTATACATGAGTGAAGAGTAGCCACATATGCTGTTATGTAGTTGCAAGTAGCAGGCATGTTCAGTCAATTTTGGGAAGTTGTAAATCACTTACGTGGACATGAAGTGTTTGAGAAGAAAGTCCTAAAATATGCACCAGCAAAACAGTTGGTAAACAGAAGACTGAAAACATCAAGCAGATCCTCAGAAAAGTACCCCAATAAACTTTAGTTAGAACTAATTTCCATCATTTATTACTGATTATCAGGGTTTCATACAGTGGAGTGGGAAGGAAACCCCCCTTTGACTGAAATCCCCCCCGAACTTATAAATGAAAATCACTATTGAATGTTTTTGGTTTTAAACATGTCCTGAAAAGTGGGGTACAGCCACAACTTTGCTTTGAATGTTAGACACTGAGACCAGGTATTTAGAAACCCGAGGGCCCCTGGCAGCCCGAGTGGAGCAAGGGTGCTACTAGGGGCCCAAGGATTTCTAAATACCGTAGATCCCATTGGTCAGGGTGTCTAAACATAGCCATGGCAACCTACTGTTTCCAAGCAGCGCTCTCTATCGTCTACGGAGCTGGCTAGCTAGAGCCAAAGTGATGTTGAAATTTTTCGATGTAAACGTTGACATAACTGACCAGTACCCCAGCTCATCATACCCTACATGTCTCTCCAGAAGGAGGAGTTGTCAGAAGTTGTGTCTGTGCCAAAGAATCTTGACTGGCTATTCTCTCATACCACCCACGGTATTTTCTCCTGCAAGCAATTCAAACCTTCAACAGGTCAACTCCTGCCAACTATTTATTCCATTGGTTCAAACAAACTATCACAAAGTGTCATTCTTTGTGAGTATGGTACGTTTATTGAACTCTGTACCAGCTCCCTATCTTCAAATATTCAAATAGTGCATTTAAAATAGCTATCAAAAAGTTTTTATAGTGTAAAATTGTTGTTATTTTTTGTTTTGTTTTGTTTTTGTTGTTTCGTTTTGGTTGTTGTTTCTTTTTGTTGTTGTTTTTCCTCATTGTTCCTTCATTATTTTTGTATCTTTTGTGTAGTAACATTAGCTTATGCTAGTTGATGGTCCTGGTGTTGTACACCAAATTGTATACAAAAAAATGTCTTGGAGAACCGTGATGCAGTGCATGGGGGATATGGAAACTAGCTTAAAGAAAAGGACTTTGAAGACGTCATCTCCAAAATGCTCGCTTCAGCAGTCACACCACCAAGTTCCAGAACCCAGCTCCTCCCCCCTAAGTCTAGCATGCTGCATTTAAAAGTGATAGTGAAGTTGAAGAAGCTAGGTCTAGTGGTATTCCAGAAAAAAAACGAAGCAGGACACACCAATCCTTGTCAGATAGTATTAATTGAGGAGGATGATAGACCCTATCTGAAATATACAGATGTATTGAAGAACAGACCAGGAGGGATTAATAACTCTATAGAGGCTGTAGATGCCAATTGGCGTCAGGCATCTCTGACACATTTCTCAAATTCAGAAATGTTAGGTGATTTGATAGTCCAACTGCATCGACAGCCAGTTTGTTTTTCTTTTTTGTCATGGTCCCTGTCCATGGTGGTATCAGTGACAGGAGGCCTCTTCCTGTGCAGGGGGGGGGGGGCTGGCCTGTCAGTTGAGGTGCGATATTTACAGCTGCGTTTAGATCCATGTAGACAAACTGCTTTGATTGGTCTTTAGGATGTCTGCAGTTTGTGCTATAGAGTCTGGAGTATGACCTCTGTCCATCTCTCTTGTTGTAGCTAGATAGTTTCCCCATGCAAAGATTACATGTCTGATGTTTTATATTCATCCACTATCTTCCCTCTGAACCTGCTTGACATAGCTTTCTGATGCCCACTGTGGGCAACGGCTGGCACCTTTTCATCTGATCGAGTCAGGACCAGTCCCCATACAGGATGATGCAGTCGGGGGCGTATGTCGAGGCCACCCTGTCAAGGAATTGAGCCTCGCTGCTCTTGCAATTGCAGAACAGCCTGAATCTCCATCTCCACTTTTGTTGCCTGTAAAAGGCATTGGCCTTGTAGTCGAACATCCTCTTCTCTTCTAGGTAGTGCAGGAACTCTTCCAGGTCATTCGTCCTGCAGGAAAATTTGGAGAGTCTGGTCTTGAGCACCTTGACCATGACAGACTTCTTCTTCCTGTTCAGCATGTTCCTGTTTCTATCCTGCCCACCATGTCTATTCTGTCCAGAAAGAGTTTAGAGAAAGTTTGGGACCAAAATTCCCCCATCCTCAATGCCAGTTCCCCTTTTTTCCCTTCTTTCCACTTGGGGATTTCATGGAGACTTGGTTCAAGCATGCCAGTATAGTGGCATGGTTGACAGGTGGTACTTCTTTAGTACATAGACGATATGCCTTGAAAAAGAATAGGCCAAGTTTGGTGAGTTCATGCACTTTGAGAACCTCTTGCTCTATCTTTTCCCGTCTGGAACCACACTGGATAGCCTGCACTTTACAGAGAAGAACTCCAATTTACGACTGCAGTGCATTAGACTGCTTCAATGCTTTTATGCAGAGTGGTAATGATAATATCACTTGGAACCAACCTTTTCTTGTACTTCACCATGTTCCAAAGATGAATGAAATCTTTGCACTGGACCAAAAAAAAAAAAAAAACCAGTAAAAGCAACTGTCTTCTGCAGCAGTGAATACAATTGTCACTAAGTGGTTTCCAGATATGTGCACGCATGTCAAAACCAAATCTTTGGTATTCTTCCAGAGCACTTGGGCATAATATGCTTAGTAAGACAGTTGCAAGACTATGTACAGGAGCTGGAATTGAAGGGTTTAAGAGAAAACACTCATTGAGAGTGTTTTCTTTATGTCAACCAAAGTGGAGTTAATTAGCAATTAGTGATGGAAAGGACAGGCTATAGAAGTCTGGAGGGAGTAAGAAGTTATGAACATACATCACAAGTGTGCCCTGCAACTGACCAGTCAGATTGCTCTATTTAGCAGAGCTATGTTCTAAGTGTACATGACAGCATGACAGTAATTAAAGTGGGTGGTTAGCCCCCAAAATGATTTTTTACAAGCGCGCTCATAGTCCCAAAAATTATTTAAAATTAGTATAATCTCTGGATGGATTTTTTTAAGTTATACAGTTTTTTTGGCCTTTGTTGCAGCATTTTAGTATTGAGGCCATGTGTTAGATTGGTAGGCTGCTATTCATGTTGTAGAAAAAATTGCCTAATTTTCTATGTGAGTTATATATCATTCATACAATACTCATAAATTATCCGCTTTAAATCTAAATTGGATAGTTACGCAATTTATAAAATTAATAGCCTCACAAATTATGTAATAGTTATAGTACGGTGCCGAGGAAATTATGGCTGTGAACAGTCCGAGGGCTGTGACCATACTATAACTATTATATGTTCCACCTGATTGGCTGACTAGGCTCCGCCTTTAGGCTACCGCAATTTCCCTACGGCAATTTCTGTCTCGGTATGTATACTGCTGTTAATACTGACCAGTCCCTCCCTCACTTCAACTTTGTCAGTGAGGAAGAACTTTCTAAACTTAGAGATGGTTTGTACCCTCTAGTGGAACTTAAAAATTTTAGTTCATGGAAAGATTGTAGAAATAGCAGCTTTCCTCTGGAGGACCAAGTGTCTGATGATATTTTGCAGTGCACTGATGCACAAGTATATACTATCTGAGACCTTTTCTTATTATCAAGACCAGAAAATATAATGGTGAACAGTATCCGAGCAACTTTGCACGGTCTTTTTTGTAGCCTATTATAACAAGTGAAGAAACTTTCAAAACATACTTATTATTGTATCTCATGATTTCTTTACTCTAAGAAGGACTTAACTTTATAGCTAGTCCTATCCCCTGGGGGAGGACTTTATGCCAGTTAAAGTACTACTGGTGGCTGGGTGGAATATATGAATGCACAGTGCAATTTACAGATTATCACCATTTCTAAATGGATTAAAATGGGTGTATGTGAAGCCTTGTCAAATCATGCTATTGTGTATCTTACTGGTATAATTTGTATTTTGGCTTAGTCAGATGGGATCTTAGCATTATCTAGAAGAACATATGACAAACTTGAAGTACCTGAAGATGTGAAACAGCAACAATTCAGAGACGACTTGAATGAACAAGGTTTATAAGATTTTCACTAAAATGCTTACTTAAAATCGATAGTCAAGTGCTCATCCTGTGTGATACTTGCAATTTTGTTTAACCCATGCTTATGGCTTTTATATATAGAAACCAAATAATGCATGAGCTCAGGACTTGGAGCCTGGGTATAGGAGTCAGTTCTGAATCCTGTTACAGCTTGCATATACCCGGGGTTCTGATTTTCTTTCCAATATTTTGGTTTGTTATGTCTATGTGGGAAGTAGCCACATTCTTTGCAAGCTGTCATGATTTCCATTAGTTTTGTGGCTATCCTCTAATAAGCATACCATCCCAATATATCTGTATCTGACATGCATTACATCATTATGGTCAGCATTTGCAAGTGCAATGAGCTTGGCAGGTGATAAAGACGTAATAAGTTCTGTAATTGATGAATGAGAGGTTCCAAAATCAAAATCACTGAAATGCTAACCCTCAGCATGTGTATAAGGTAGCAGCGTCTGAGTGGCCACACAGTGCCTGCATGTGAATAGCTATCCATTATTAGCAGAACTATCAAGACAGTCTGGACAGAGTGAATTGTTTATAGAAGCTGCCTCCTTTCCTTTCTGGAATAAAGCCTTTTAAATTGAAGTTTTGAAGTATTCTAATCACTACTGGCTACAGAGTCATGCACATACAGACAGATGCACACTGAGACCAATAAGTTGAGATCAGCTATGGTGCCACCTGAAGCAATGCTTCTTTGTTCATGGATGGATGAAGGAGATTGGGATTATAATCTGCACGGGTTACTATGAGTAGGGAACGGATCACTACTCTCAGTCACACATATGAAGTAGGACTGGGAACAGTGATTTAACTAGCACATTAATTAGTATGGTACTATTTATTTTTTGAATAGATTTTTTATCAGGGGAGGAGATGAGTGACAATGATGGTGATGATGAGATGATCAACAAACCGGAGGAGGCAGCAAGTAGAGATGTTGTGAAGGAGTGTCATATCCTTCCTCAAGAGAGATACACAGAGAAAGAGAAAGAACTACAAAGAATAGCCACTAATGGAGGTTAGATACTTAGGATATATAGCAGGGTTAGCAGACAGGAATACTAGCCTTGTACCCAGGCTCTGAAATTTTGTGGAGGTGGACAAAAGAGTCTGGTACCCACTATTGCACATGCCAAAATCCCCCATGATTCGGATTTGGTGGATTTGTAATCTCTGCATGACACCATACTGCTGAATTAGCACTGCAGCAAACAGCTCGGTCTAGTTCATTTGTTCTTCTTTGCAGACATATCCCATCTCAGTTGGGACAACCCCACCATTCATTAATTTAACTGAATTTCTTTCCTGTTCAATCAGAAGTATGGCCTTGTTGGTACCAATAGTTATCTTCACTCATTGCTTTGATGGTGGACCAGGCTAGGGAATGGTGGAGCCTGAGGCTGTGATCATCTCCTCTGGCTTAAGGGAGAGCGGCTTATGGATAAACTCTTTCCACTATGATATCTGTGATGTCACAACCATCATTAAGTGTAATAGGTGGGAATTTTGTGTGAGAATTTTGGCACATGCGTGAACTATGGGCACCAGGCTCTATTTCTCTCCTCCATAAATTTTTAGAGTCTGGGGACGAGGCTAACAGGATTACAAAAAAGGCAGTACATTTCAAGCTATGCAGTAATTGAATGCAAGTGTATGTAGCTATCTGGCTGAAACAGCCACAAATCTGGAGTTGCAAGCTTGCCTGTTGCATTTATGTACATGGAGCATGTGCATTATGCACACAGCACTGCATGAAGATATGTACTACCGAGACTGTGGAATAGATTTTTTGCTTGGCTTTAAAGAAGTAGACCCCTTCTTTAGGGACACTTACTTACGTATTAGTCTAGCTCAACATTGATTTTAGCTCGCAAATAGACACCCTATAGGTAAGCACTTCTTCTTCCATGTACTGGTGACTGCATATAGACTGTAGACTCCTGCTAAAAGGAAATACGTTTCTAAGTCCTCCAGGATCTCAACCATTCATTAATTTATTAGGGTTATCTAGCTATAGTTATTTTAAACCATTAAGTTGTATATAGCATCTCCCTTTTTAGTTGTGCAACTATTCAATGCTGTCAGTAAACATCAGAAAGAAGTGGAGGCTAAATTAAAGGAAGCAGGAAACTCAGAGAGAAAGAAAATAAAAGGTATGCCAGAAAGAAGTAAGGAAATGAGCAAAGTAGAGATGTACAATCATGACTGTGTATAGTATTTTGAAGTAATCATCATATCATGTGAATATGGTGCATTTGTAATTCAATTTTTATAACGTATGTTAACTCTATACATATCAGTTGTATCAGCAGTTGGTAAGAAGGACTTTATTGATCATCTTAAAATGAGCAGCAGAAAATTAGCAACCAAGGATGTAAGTTTTTGTAAGATTAAACACGGTTACTATGGCTGATTTGATTGTGCCAACCATTGTGACATGACCCCTGGGGTTAAGCTGATCTTTTCACTTCAGTGTAGACACTTGTTACATCGTTATTCAAGTCAGCATTAATATAAAATAATAAGCCCTCCCCCTTCCAAAAAAAATTTGGGCCCATGCGATGTGTTTTTTTGGTGTTTTTTTTTTTTTTTTGGAAGAGTGCTTCAGATAGTGCAGTCTCTGAACCAACATGGAATGTCTTACGAGAAGACTTCATGAAAGGCTCACAACTGAAGGATTGGGACAAAATAGAACAAAAAATGTCTGAAATAGATAGTGATGACACAGAGTGACTTACATAGTGTATCATGTACTACCTTCAATGAACAATAATGTAAATGCATCACACAGGGCCTACTGCTCTCCAATCATGTCTTTCTATGTTCAAGAATTTCCAGATTATGCACTACAAAGTACTCCAAATTTTCATGAAAATAAAAAATACACAAATTTTGCTAGTCAGCCATCATGTCTATAATAATGCACATTTCTACATACAGGATAACAGTTGCATATCAAAGTTCAACCTTGAAAGCTATTTGTTTTTGAGCAACTGTTTAATTTCATCAGATTCTGCACAGTCAGCATAAGGGGTTCCATCTGGTGCTTTACCCTTGCTATCTGCACCCTAAAAAATGAAAAATAAAAAGACACAATACACAAAAAATTCACACCATCAAGTTGTACCTTATTCAATAGCATCTGTACACAGTCTTTATGATCTTCATATATTGCTGCCAAAAGTGGTGTGATCCCATGTTTGTCTGGATCCTGTAAGGAAGCACTGTTACACCTAAGGACGCCTACAGTTCCAATTTGCTTGCTACTTTTACCTGTTCACTACTGGTGTGAGTGCTATTACAGAACTTACATTAACTTTTGCTCCTCTGCTACATAAATATTCAATAACTTTTACATGGCCATAATCTGATGCATAGTGAAGTCCCTTTCGTCCATTCAATATTTCAGCATTTACATCAAACTGGTGGAGAAAAGATGATTCATTTAATTTCAAGACTATTATGATTATGATAAAACTCATGAGGGAGTAATAAATTATTCGAAGCTGAACGTTTTACTGAAGATTCAACTAAGCAGTTTATATCCTAGAACTAAGGGACTTGCATGCATTTACATGAGTCTGAACTTAGACATTAATTTTAATTAAAAGCTGTTTGGCTGTATGGGAACCACCATTTCCTGAAATTAATGGTGCAGAAATTACCCGTGCCAATTAGCTAACTATGCAGACATCATATCTTACTGCCACTCACATTAATGAACATGTACACATTTATTAGTGCACATATGCATGCTATACCGGTATGTGTAATGTGTGTGCTATCTTCACTTTGACGATAGATATCCTATAGTTCATTGAGTGTCAGGCTAGAGAAACTTCAGTGCAAGTGGAAGGAGATTGAACTGTATGCACTAATTATAACCCTTGAACAAACATTTAACACAGCAGGTGTTATCTATGAAGTGAGCCTGGTTTGAAGTGTAGGCTAATCACCTAGCTATAACTATAGTTAATTGGTTTACTGCAACTCCACCATCATGTACATACCTTTAGGTGGGTATTATTGGCGGCTACTAATTTTAGCGTTTTAAGGGAACTGTATTTGGCGGGTATTAATTTTAGCATTTTGAGCTTTGTGTAATTTTTTAATGCAAGTTCATATGAAGTTGCTTCAAGAATATCAGGCACAAACAATACAATGCATTATTGTGTCAGTAACTATCATTGGAGAGTTAGTTTTTGTAGATTGAACAAAAAAGGGAATAGTGATCCATCTATCACACCTGTCACTCCTGCCTTTTTCCACCCCTACTGCTGCCATTCTTGAGTCCATGAAATTAGATGATGAAGTATCTGAAACAGAGTCTGATGAAGACAACAGCGATCTAGCTAGCTAGCTAACTCCGCCAGGACACTCACATTCACACAGCTAGCCTAGTTTGACACTTTTTGTTCAATATTACTTCTAATTATACGAAATTTTATTATTACCGTGTGGTTAAATTAGTGAATAAAGGCCTACTCGCTAAACTCACTAAATTAACAGGTCGCCAATAATACCCACCTTAAGGTAAGCTGCATATTTCAATTTTCTGCTACGATAACTATTACAGAATTAAAATGCTTCACTTATTAATATTCTCTTTTTTCACTGTCTAGCAGGCTCTTCTACCGTTTTACGTTTATTAAGAAATTGTGTGATACACTGTCTGCAGAATTATATGTAAATGTGACTTGAAGGTTCCTAAGATGATAATTATTACAGAATTAAGCAATGTTTTGAGATGCCTTTCGCCATCTTCCTACTGTTCTATGTGTACCGAAATTTCACTACAATACACTGTCTCCATAATGTAAATGTGACTACCTAAGACTGTAGCTCTGAACTATGTAACCCACGTCAACATCACACCATGAAAAGCGTATAGTAAAAGTCTCAATATAAACCACCAGCAGCTTTAATAAACTGTTTACATTCACTATTCATGCCTTGCTATGTATGTGTCATAGATTTACCAACTGCCTTTGGAGATTTGCCAAAACATGTGACTACATATTACATTATCAGCTCAATAATGGTGCCAAAGTTACTAAACTAATGCATTTCATTAATATCAATAACAAAATATATCCATTAGCACACGCAACCTCTCCACTCATGATTATGAAATGGTCCTTCATAATTAGGTTACATCACTAAATAATCATACTTCCTTATGCCTGATTTATTGGAATTTCGTGAAAATTTTGTTCATGCAGATCTTGTGTTGATTGCGTTCCATTGTCTCTTTACACTTGGATTCAGTATGCCTTCCAAGATTTACCTCTTGTGCAAGATGAAACTAATGGCCGCCACCTTCATAGCTTTCAACCACTCTTAATATGTAAAAATGATCCAGACAAGAAGGAAGTGATATGGTACACTGCCATGCTATAATGTTCAAATTACATTTCATGCATCACATAAGCAGAAATGAAGTCAAATCTACAACTACTGTAGCATTGATGAGGGCATATGTAATCATCCTATTGATCAACAGGTGCCTACTTGGTCCTTGAATAAATATTTGTGCACAAGTTATTAATTAAAATCTAATGTGTACATATACATTTGCTCTCCAAAACTGTTGATCCTAAGCAACTCATTACAATAACCCAATAGCTCTTATGCCTTGATGGTCCATTTTCATTTGCTAAATAGGGAATCTGTGGTGTGCAGTGCCATCCCTACATAGAGAGCACTATTGTCAACATTCCCAGCCTAAATAAAAAGCAAAATCATAAGCTGTAATCCATGTCCACCATAATTATCAGTACCACACCTGAGCTATAGCAACCTCTGTGATCCAGTGGAAAAGCAGTTGTACACAACTACAGTAGCCGTAATAAAGACCTATATATGCAGCTCGTCTAGCTTACCTACAACTAGAAATTGCTAGCTAGCACTTTCTGTTTCCCATCTGATATAAGTACCTTTTCATACGCTTTTTTTACCGCATCTATGTCTCCGTTCTTGATAGCCCACAGGAGTTCCTCACCCATGACTTCTAGTTCTAGATCGAGCACAGACTTTCGGTTCAAAGTTCAACTTATCATGACGTCATTAATTTTTTCAAAGCCGCTAGCTAGCCTAGCCTATGGGAGTGATCACAGCCTAATTACATCATCACCATGAATTAAATTACCTGCTAGACAGTGAGGGTGAATTTAATTTACATAGGAGGCTGAGGGTGGGGGCTAGAGCTCCCCCCCCCCCCCCCCCCCCCGAAATTCTGAAAGGGGGGGTTCAGCCCCCTCAATTTTTTGCCTACATTACATCTTTTTCATTGAACCTTTCATTGAACTATTAGACTTGTTAGAATGTGCAATGCTCTGTTAAAACAATCACATGATTAGCAATAAACTTACATATAGCTAGCTGATTAAAAATGTGCAGCTGCTACAATAAGTTAGTGGGCTACCACTGCATTGAGTGATATTGAGCTTGATGTTATTAGCCTAGCAAAGCTTCTGCTTAGACTTCCTAGCTAGCTACTTTGGCCCATATCTGGTGCACTTTCTACATTACACCTCATCCTCAGCCCCCCCAAAACTCAAGTGCCTCAGCCGCCTATGATTTATTATAATAAACCAAAAAACCATAACTAGCTACTGTGATTATTCATGACCATAATCATCAATGGTGGTAAGTACGTGGAGCAAACTTTTCAGACATTAGCAATGTGATACCATCTACTTGATCCACTGACCACATCTTCTACACCACCAGTCTTGGCCCTTTCTTCAGGCAACAAAAAAGGTACGCTGAAGGCACCGTGGAGGAACAGTAGCTACTCCCTTTTTTAGGATTCACAGCTGTAATGTCTTCTGTCTGCATATTTTTGTACACGGCTTTCAAGTGAATTCGATATCAGCATCTTCTTCCTTGTTGAACTGATTTTCATCCTCTAAATAATCTTCATTTTCGTCCCCATGAGTTCGACTCGAATTCCAAGATGAGATGGGAAAGATATAGGCTATTCCAGCTCATCATCAAACAGCAGCAATAGTGATACGGATATGTGAGAATTTTTACCAGATCCCATTCCATTTGCATAAACACAATACGCATTTTGTATCCCCCTAGCACAAAAAAGGGAGGACTCAACCACTTTGATCTGTTCTGCTTGATTTGCAAGAAGTTGGAGACTCGAAAGGTACACATGTCACCCAGTTTTTAAATACAAATATCAGGTAACTTGAACAGCATCTGCAGATGGTTACAAATCTTCACAAGAAAACACTAAGAGAAGCTGAATTAACTGTAGAGAATATCTCCTCTACAAAAGCTAGCTAACACTCATAAGTAAAGAGGTGGGTTTTCTTGAAGGATCACTGGAGAGTTATGGAATGAGTCAGATCCCTGCCTTAGAATGTATCAAAATACAGCTCAGTATTTTGGGAGAGGTGGCTTTGATATCGGGTATTGATCAAAATATCAGTGGCATTGCAACCCACCATGGTTGCAACAACTAGCTCACTCTCTTTCACAGACTCCTCTTATAGCTATAGCTATACTTACTGAGATAGCGTATATTTTGTAATGCTGCAATGCGTTCTACAATAGCCAGCTAGCTAGCAATAGCCTGCCTTTAGTGAACATTACACTTCATTTTTGCTTGCCACTTTATCAAGTTGGTTTTCTCTCTAATTAGCTATGTAGCTATATAGCTACAAGACTGTGATTGTTGGTATTTCTATAAAATATGTGTACATCATGAGGGTAATTGACCATTTAGTTTCTGCATCTCATAGCTATATGTACACCTATAGAGTTATTCATGCAGTATCCATCAAGTAGCTATCCATTGAACTGCTCCACATCATCCCATGTTGTCTATTTACATCTTGGCTTTGTAGTAATCTATGGGCAGACTATAGCTATAAAAGGTCAATTTGGCTCAGCAGTTGCTCAGGCTCTGCTAGCTAGCTACAGTGGATTGCAGGTTGCTTGACACTAGTACTTCAGCCAGCAAGGTCACATGGACCAATCAGATTCATGCCGACATCATTGCCTGCAAATCTGATTGGTCTATGTGACCTCGGTGTCTGAAGTACTAGTGTCAAGCAACCTGCAATCCACTGTATTAACAAGTTTATCTTCAAAAAGACCTGTGGCTCCGCACTGGTAGAATATGAGGTAGTACAGTGCACACTGTTGAAATTCAATTCTAGCTAAGCTTATGTGTATATTAAAACATCAAATGAAATTCGAGTTAGTCCCCTCTGATTGGCTTTTCAGATATTCACTTCCATGCAAGGCCTGTAGTTGATCTCATTGTTCTTCCCTTTCCCATCATCTGACATGACATGTGGTGTCTCTGTTCTTTCTCTCTCTCGGTGTTCTTGGCTTTCATGTTGCCAGCTAGCCTGTCTTAAGCTTTCTTCACGATTAGACGTTTGATTACTGTAATATATTTTACTTATAAAAATCTAGTAGAGTTTCTAATTTCACATAATTAGATTTTAATTCTCTGCATTATCATTTAACTACCATCGATGCGATATAGTACATTTTCTGTAAAATTTGATACTTTCTCTCATATCCTAAGCGTATGAATGGCGTGAATTCCAAAGAATTGTGATTCCTATTTCAATTATAGATGGTGAGTGACATACGACCTTAAACCCAATTAGTTCTTTCACAACATACTCCTAATTGTCAAGTACTCTTTACTAATTAAAATTTCCAAGGGATCTATGCTCGATTTGTTTGACAGTTACCAACCTATTACCATTACCTGACCTATTACCAACCTTAGTGCGTATCCCCGCTTATACGATTTAGCAGATCATACACGTAATTGCGTGCTGAATTCTACATGGGTTGTCTATATATAAACAAAAATTTTATTAAATAATCTCTAGCCCAAACACAAGATGCATAAATGCAAAAAGAGAAGAACATATGAACAGACAGTACATTCATTCCACTGGTCATGTCTTCATCAGGAGGAGCAGGAAATGCAGCTACAGTGTGTTTGAAAAGTTTAGCATCAATGCTAGCAGAGAAGTGGGACTTGTCCTAAAGTACCACCCTGGCATGGATGAGGTGCAAACTGTCATTCAGCCTGCTGAGATCATCTATCCAATATATTAGAGAGGCACGCTTCTCAACTGGCCATGCTCAAAGACTACCACCAGATCTAGTTGTCTCTGTGGCAAACATTATCATTGAAGCATAATTTTGTTTTCATCTTATTGTAATTATAGCTCTTATCATTTGACTTTTCTTTCTTTCTTTTTTTAATCCTTTTTTAAACGGCTATGCACACTGTTTGAATTATTATTTTAAAAAATGATAAATAAAGTGCGCTTAGTGCGTATCTCCGCCGTATCGTACTTACACGCTTTAGCAGATCATACACGTAATTGCGTGCTGGATTCTACATGGGTTGTATATATATAAACAAAAATTCTTACCATTTTATTAAATGTAGAATTATAAGGAAAAGAAAAAATAGCTGAGCACCTTTGTTTCTTTGCCTCTCTGCGATAGTAAAAAGTCTATCATGAAATACATGCTCCAGGCCTGTTTAATAGCTTGTTGAGTTTCTTTGAGCCACTTTGATTCTCAATAGTTTTTGAAACTAGGTGGTAATCAACTGAACTGACATCTTTGACATCTTTGAGTGACTTTACTGGCAATTTGAATAATTTTTTCTCGCATTGAAGTTTCGCATCAACAGCTATCTACATGCAACTACCTGGCTGATATTACCATGATTAATATAGCACTTTGGTAATAATCAATATAGAATTCCACATAATTTGTAAATCTTCCCGTATTGACTTTATCGCACATTGCAAGCTAAAGCTCGCTATATATATATCGCGACAATAAACGGCGCGTGTAGAAGTAATTTTAAGCGAGATTACGTAAGATTAACGATTATTGCCGTTTTTACGCCTATACGATAAAGCGTGCTCAGTGGGTATCTCTGCCGTATCGTACTGACGCGCTTTAGAAGATCATACACGTAATTGCGCGCTAAATTCTAAACGGGTTGTCTATTTTCTTTGCCTTTTTGCGATTGTAAAAAGTCTAATCATGCAACACATGCTTACATACTCCAAGCCTGTTTAATAGCTTGTTGAATTTCTTTGAGCGACTTGGAACATCAATAGTTTTTGAAACTAGGTGGTGCAATTCATTAAATGTGTTTTTTGGTTAAAATATAAATTTTAGATGATCATAAGCAAAAAAATTTCTAGTATAACAACATAATTTAACAGCTTATATTTAAAAATGACATTGCATATTATACACATTAGCTACATCTGCAACATATATTTCGTCGTAAATTAAAACAAGATGCATAAATGCACAAAGAAAAGAACATATGAACAGACAGTACATTCATTCCGCTGGTCATGTCTTCATCAGGAGGAGCAGGAAATGCAGCTACAGTGTGTTTGAAAAGTTTAGCATCAATGCTAGCAGAGAAGTGGGACTTGTCCTAAAGTACCACCCTGGCATGGATGAGGTGCAAACTGTCATTCAGCCTGCGGAGATCATCTATCCAATGTATTAGAGAGGCACGCTTCTCTACTGGCCATGCTCAAAGACTACCACCAGATCTAGTTGTCTCTGTGGCAAACATTATCATTGAAGCATACTTGTTTTCATCTTATTGTAATCATAGCTCTCATCATTGACTTTGCTTTCTTTCTTTTAATCCTTTTTAAACGGCTATGCACACTGTTTTGAATTATTTTAAAAAATGATAAAGTGCGCTTAGTACTTGAAGCGTATGAATGACGTAAAATCTAAAGAATTGTGATTCCTATTTCAATTATAGTTGATCCGCAATAGCGAATCACAACGACCTTAAACCCCATTCAACATCAATATTAGATATTAACTTCTCTGCATTATCAATTAACAACCTCGCTTCACGCATTGATGCGATGATTAATATTACACTTTGGTATGATTGGTATGATTACAGTCTAAAATTGTACTCGATGATTAATAAGACAATTACAGTGAATAAAATTCTAATATAGAAATTTACACGTAGGTGAACAATTTTTTAATAGATTACAGTGAATGTCTTAATGATCGCATATGTCCCTGTATAAAGTCTACTATAAGCACTGTGCTGTATTAAATTTCTTCATAAGCTATTTCATATATATATTTCGCCAATCAATACTAAACATTAATTTCATGTGTTACATGTGTTCAATTAGATTCACTGACAATTTAAGATCGCGTATATATCGCGACAGTAAATGGCGCGTATAGACGTTATTTTACGCCACGCAGATCGTACATGGTCCGTGGGTCCGGTCCGGTCCGAAGTTTATACACGCCCCTTAGTACAGTGCGTATCTCCGCCGTATCGTACTTACGCGCTTTAGCCGATCATACACGTAATTGCGCGCTGAATTCTACACGGGTTGTCTATATATGTACCATTTTATTAAATGTAGAATTATAAGGAAAAGAAAAAAATTGAGCACCTTTGTTTCTTTGGCTCTCTGTGATTGTAAAAAGTCTATCATAAAACACATGCTCGAAGCCTGTTTAAGAGTTTCTTTGAGCCACTTTGAACCTCAATAGATTTTGAAACTAGGTGGTGCAATTCATTGAATGTGGTGTAAAATATAAATTTTAGATGATAAGAAAAAAATCTCAATAATTTAATAGTAATTTTAAAAAATGACATTGCATATTAAGCGTGAGATTACTGACTTGAACGCGACCGTTACGCCTACCTGATGTCTCGCTCAAATCTTAACATCCTTATCTTCACGCCACTCGTGCGCTTCAAAGTTGATCTTGAAATGATTTAAGATATCCATTTGTTCATGTTCTGTCTTCCTCATTAGATATCAACTTCTTTATACATTGTCCGCAGTAGCTAGCTGGTACTATCACTTAAAAAAACAAAAAAAAACAAAAAAAATGGACATTAGTTTATGCATGTAAAGTAAGCACGCATCCGTATGCTCATTCCTAATTACAAGCGGTGTCTCCTAAATGAAATTTCCAATGGATTTTTGACGACTTTTACCAACCAACCTCTCGTTATAGGTCCTGACTTGAAAGCGACCATTACGCCTATTACATGTATTTATTGCGTGCTCAGATTTCTAAATGTTCACAATTTAATTTGCCAATCAATACTAAGAATAAATTTCATGTAGTATCGTACAATCGTTTAATTAGGTTTACCAACAATTTAAGATCATGTATATAAAGCGATAATAAACAGCGCGCGCGTGTAGACGTTATTTTACGCGAGATTATAGCAGATCATACACGTAATTGCGCGCTGAATTCTACACGGGTAGTAAAAAATTCTTACCATTTTATAAGGAAAAATAGTTGAGCACCTTTGTTTCTTTGCCTCTCTGCGATTGTAAAAAGTCTATCATGCAATACATGCTCAAAGCTTGTTTATTAGCTTGTTGAGTTTCCTTGAGCCACCTTGAATCTCAATAGTTATTGAAACTAGGTAGTGTAATTCTGTATTGCAATAATTGTTGTAAGCCCAGGCATGTCCTGAGAGTGCAGATTTTTCTTTGCAAAGCGTCAGCGATCCTTTTCCGTGCTCTAATGTTCGGCCACCCATCCAGCACATAAGACATGTTTCTGTATTTTCGCGAAATCTGCGAAACATCGCTATTTACTACTAATATTCTTACAGTGCTAATTATATATGACAATTCTACAGTATATCTGATTTACAATTAAAATATTCCAACCCGAGGCTGAGTCCATTGACTACTTTCCTTTGAAATGTCTAATAAAGTTAGTTATAAACTTAAAGTACTGTTAAGATCTTAATTTTCCTACACTTGCATTAAAAATGGTTAAGAAATCCTATTCATACTTGTTAATCGTTCACCCACAATTTAAGATACAGAATATGCTTGCAGTAGAATAATCTAACACGAGGCTTTGTTTAATTATACTGTACTAAACGTAGAAATCTAGTAGAGTTTCTAATTTCACATCAATATTAGATATTAACTTCTCTGCATTATCATTTGCACGCATTGATGCGATATAGTGCATTTTCTGTGAAATTTGATACTTATTCTCATATCCTAAGCGTATGAATGGCGTGAATTCGTGATTTTTATTTCAATTATAGATGGTCCGCAATAGCGAGTGACATACGCACTTAAAGCCAATTAGTTCTTTCACAACATACGCATCCGTATGCTCGTTCCTAATAGTCAAGTAGTCTCCCCTAAGTAAAATTTCCAAGGGAACTATGCTCAATTTGTCTGACATTTACCAACCTATCTGTTACTGTATGTCCTGACTTGAATGCAACCATTACGCCTACCTGATCCTCGTCTTCACGCCACTCGTGCGCTTTAATGTGGATCTTGAAATGATTTAAGATATCCATTTGTTCATGTTCTGTCTTCCTCATTAGATATCGACGACTTTTACCAACCTATCACTCGTTATAGGTCCTGACTTGAACGCGACCATTACGCCTATTAAGCGTATGAATGGCGTCAAATCCAAAGAATTGTGATTCCTATTTCAATTATAGATAGCGAGTGACATACGACCTTAAAGCCAATTTCACATCAATATTAGATATTAACTTCTCTGCATTATCATTTTCACGCATTGATGCGATATAGTGCATTTTCTGTAAAATTTGATACCATCTCTCATATCCTAAGCGTATGAATGGCGTCAATTCAAAAGAATTGTGATTCCTATTTCAATTATAGATGGTCCGTAATAGCGAGTGACATACGACCTTAAAGACAATTAAGTCAGAGAAGTGGAACACAGTACATTCACTCCGCTGGTCATGTCTTCATCAGGAGGAGCAGGAAATGCAGCTACAGTGTGCTTGAAAAGGTTAGCTTCGATGCTAGCAGAGAAGTGGGACTTGTCCTACAGTTCCACCCTGGCATGGATGAGGTGCAAACTGTCTTTCAACTGAACTGACATCTTCGAGTGACTTTACTGGCAATTTGAATAAATTTTAGATCTCACATTTGTATGTCCTGACTTGAACGCAAGGAGGAGCAGGAAATGCAGCTACAGTGTGCTTGAAAAGGTTAGCTTCGATGCTAGCAGAGAAGTGGGACTTGTCCTACAGTTCCACCCTGGCATGGATGAGGTGCAAACTGTCTTTCAACTGAATTGACATCTTAGAGTGACTTTACTGGCAATTTGAATAAATTTTAGATCTCACATTTGTATGTCCTGACTTGAACGCAACCATTATGCCTTCCTGATATCTCGCTCAAATCTTCGATAAAGTAACATCCTCGTCTTCACACCACTTGTGCGCTTCAATGTGGATCATGATTTGATTTAAGATATCCATTTGTTCATGCTTTGTCTTCCTCTTTAGATATCAACTTCTTTATACATTGTCCGCAATAGCTAGCTGATACTATCACTTAAAAAATAAATTAAAAACAGTTTTAGAACTTAAGGCCAAATATATCAAAAGTTCTTTTACAACGTAAGCACGCATCCGTATGTTCGTTCCTAATTTCAAGCGGTCGTTCCTAAGTAAAATTTTCATTGGATTTTTGACGACTTTTACCAACCTATCACTCGTTATAGGTCCTGACTTGAATGCGACCATTACTCCTATTACATGTATATATAGTCCATGAAGATTGTATTTGTAGCCAGTAGGCCTGGGTTCACCAACAATTTAAGATACAGAATACGCTTGCAGTAGAATAATCTAACACGAGGCTTAGTTTGATTACTGTACTATACTTTACTTGTAAAAATCTAGTAGAGTTTCTAATTTCACATAATTAGATTTCAATTCTCTGCATTATCATTTAACTACCTCGCTTCACGCATTGATGCGATATAGTGCATTTTCTGTAAAATTTGATACTTTCTCTCATATCCTAAGCATATGAATGGCGTGAATTCCAAAGAATTGTGATTCCTATTTCAATTATAGATGGTCCGCAATAGCGAGTGACATACGACCTTAAAGCCAATTAGTTCTTTCACAACATACTCCTAATTGTCAAGTACTCTCTCCTAATTAAAATTTCCAAGGGATCTATGCTCAATTTGTTCGACAGTTACCAACCTATTACCATTACCTGCCTATTACCAACCTTAGTGCGTATCCCCGTCATTTCGTACTTATACAATTTAGCAGATCATACACGTAATTGCGTGCTGAATTCTACACGGGTTCTCTATATAATTATAAACAAACAATTTTATTAAATAATCTCTAGCCCAAACACAAGATGCATAAATGCAAAAAGAGAAGAACATATGAACAGACAGTACATTCATTCCGCTGGTCATGTCTTCATCAGGAGGAGCAGGAAATGCAGCTACAGTGTATTTGAAAAGTTTAGCTTCAATGCTAGCAGAGAAGTGGGACTTGTCCTAAAGTACCACCCACTAGCAAAGGTCCGGTCTTGATGGCTGAATTTATTAATTCAACTCCGTATCGATGCTCTCCCGTTAATTGTGATGCTAGCATTAAGGATTCAAAGACTGACCATGACTTTGGATCACAGCTCACCGTCCCCAAGACTCCCAATCTGCTGACCAATAACTGGAAATGTCCATTACCTTATAAGGCTGTTGATGAATCGAGGAAGAAGAAATGTCCAAGATTAAGCAGTACATATGTAATATGAGCAATCATTTTCCACTGCAAGAATTAAGAAAGCAATGAGTATATACAGTTCTTTCTTGAAAAATGACAAGCACATATGTTTCTTCCTTTTCCAGAAATAGAAAATTTTTGGCACAAGCCATGCCTGATTTCTCTGAAATAAAAGTGAGGAATATTTTTTTTTCTTATGAACTTCCATTCATTGGCTTCACATACTTAATAACCCTCACACATGCACACTTATACATAGTTCCTGCTAAGAGAATTTGTCCATTCACTGAACCTGATACTCCTTCCATAGTGAAAAGACGTCGCATGAATAACATCACATCAACTTCCAAGAAAGACGAAAAGGAAAAAGATGAAAGTCACGTGATTAAGGCCAGGCCTGACAATGTGTTTATACCTCGGTACCCGCTGAGATCCATTGAGATCCAGCCTTTCAGTTTTGAAGAGCAGGACAAAGAAAAACCCACACTTGTCAAAAAGATCTTGCAAAAAGGAGCATTTTTCACTGTGTTCGAATTTTTGTATATGCCATTTTTTTCAATATAAATGTATACACGCATAAAGCATACACTTCCTATTTACAGCATACGGAATGTTTGAACGGAATATCCACTGTATAAATAGATCACCATCTAAGATTAATTAGTATGCATTTTATTATAGGGTGTCTATGTGTAAATGTCTAGAAATTATGATAATTTCATGTTACTCAATTTACACTAGAAAACGATCTTCAAGGCTCAACCTTTTCCCAATTCCACCTTTCTACCATCAGTCCTCCCTGAAGTGGTCCATCTCCCCACCAAGCCTGACCCTTTTGTCCTCCATAATGAAATCAGTGGGGAACAGCATGTCCAAGAATGGAAAGAACAGGTTTGTAACTCACCCTCAAGAATTTTTTGTCCAATTTTCTTTTGTTTGTAGACTGAGAAGCAATTCCAGGATGAAAAATGTGAACCTGAGTTTAAGGCTACAGACGTATCTGTTCTGCATACCAAGCCTCTTGTTTCAGAGAGATCTACCAGGCTGCTCGAGAGGGTGATCCTCCACTCAGAGCAGCATAGTAACCAACAGGCCAAGTTCAAAGCTGAGAAACAGAAGAGGACTCACTTGATTGTGGTGGAAAACCTCCAGAGACGAGCTCTCCGGGAGTCCAAAGAGGCCAAGGTAATAGCTGAGTATCGTAGAAGTCTGATACACAAAGCAACTGCCTGTTGGACACTATGCTTCTTTACTGATTAAGCCCGGTGATAAGCCAGTTACAGAACCCATTTTGAAACTGTCCCTTTTGTCCTCCATACTGAAGTCCGGGGGGAAGAGCATGTCCAAAAGTGGAAAGAACAGGTTTATAACTGGGAAGTCGCCTGCCGTGTGCGTATTGACTGTAATCACCAGGAGTATACACTACCGTGTTCTATCCCCAGGTAATTTTGTGTCCAAATTCCATATACACTAAACACTATTGCAATTCCAATTTGCTATGCGCTAAACACGATTCCACTTTGAGTTTAGTCTCGTCCTCCATGATAAACACATTCGAATTCGGATTCTATTTCGAATCTTAATTCGTTGTTTTTTTTCAACACCGCACCAAATTAATGATTGGAACTGAGATCAAGAATTGGTTGCTGAATTGAAGTATACTACCATAATCATATAAATTTTCGATGGGGTTTTATTTTCGTTTTTTTCGTAGTCGATCAGAATCCTCGAAAATAATAAACGACGTCTTAGTACTATGACGTCATATATGACAACGATGCGCATGCGCATGTGATGCGATATCGATAGCGGCTGGAAAAAAACCTGGAGCAGATAGTCCGTGAGACGAAAGTATCATGCTTCATTACCGGGATCATGGCCGTTACCTGTCTCTCTTCTACAACGAAGCGTCTCGCCTTCCGTAGCAGTCTAGATTTTAGTCTGGCGTCGCCAGCCTAGCCTTCTTTTGGGGGGACTATCTAGATTTCTCTGTAGTAGCCACGAATATAGCCATCATCACTCGGCCCCAGCAGCAGGCAATGATATAGCTATTATGCGCATACATTATTTTCCATGTGCTTGCTATGAAAATTAGACCTGCGGAAATTTTTTATTATAGGAACAGCTCCGGAAATCACGAAATTTTAAACCTCCGAAAATTTATACGATTATGGTATATAGACTGCACCACTTTGTGTCTAACGATACCTTACCAGTCTCTCAAAGCTGCGAGTTCGAGTGGAGAAACCTACACCTACCCAGGGGTTAGTCTGGCGTAGCCAGCCCCAGGCACTTCCGGAACTCCAGCGCAAGTTCCGGAAGTGCTTGGGGCTGGCTGCGCCAGACTACCCAGGGGTGTTATCTTGAGGGGCATGCCCCCCTGAAAGTTTGTGATTTATGGTGTCTGAGAGCTGAGGGGGTTTGGCATGTAGCTATATTGATTTAAAAATTTCCAAACAAGGATAGTCAGTTTTCATATGAAGTCATTTGCAACATCTTTGGGATTCATTGAATCTATCTCAAAAAAAATTGGTCCAGCCACAGCCGGACTGGCCTTAATAGAGATTACCCCCTTGCCTACCAGAAGGTGAAGTACCATACTTCATTTAGTTACTTTGCATTGCCTGGTTTTAATGCCGTGTGTTTTTTTTTGTTTGTTTTTTGGTTTGTTCCTTTTTTATTTTCTTTGCTCTCCCTATTCCAGTATCATCAAGCACTTGATACTCCACCAGACAACAGTGCTGGCATGGTGTAGTGCCTTATTACTCCTGACTCCACTCTATAATTAAGTTATATAATATAGTATGCTGGGAGAAATTAAAACAGTAGTTAAGGTTGTTTAGGAAGACGATGATATGTTGCACTTCTGAGACTGCTGTTACATGTTACACCCACTTTGCACTTCTGAGACGGGTGCTGTTACATGTTCCACTCTGCTACCAGTAGTAATACTCTCCAGCATTTAAATTGCATCAATTTTAGGCATTCCAGAAAAAGGGTATGAACTATTATTACCATCTAGTGATCACCCCACCCTGCAAAGTAGCAGTGATCCAGATACCAGGTAGCTAGTAGGCATCGCTGCCAAGTATCTACAGACCCAAAGTAGCTACTCTGGTCCATGCACCAGGTAGCTAGTAACAATTGCACTAAAAACATAATGCAGACCTATTCACACACACACACACACACACACACACCACTGTTTCAAAATAAGAGAATTTCCTGTGTTTCCAAGAGTATAACTCAAACTTTTTTGTAGGCTGATTTTGTAGTTATGCTGGGACGACAGTCTGAACATTCGAAACATCTTAGAAATAAGTGAATGGCGTGACACCTGAATTATGAATATGTGTACTACAGATACAGTATAGCAATGCTGCATGGCTGACTCTTAATTCTTTAACTTCATAATTGACCACTATAATTAATTATAAATTCAACAAGTAAAGGAAAAAACATTTGAAAAAAATGAAAGTTGTAGGGATGACAAAAATAGTGTACAAAAAAATAAAGAAACAAGGAAAGAAATTGCGAAAAGAAAATGTTTGATTTATTATCATCCCTACATCAAGCCAAGGAATTATTGTAGCTAGATATTAGCTATACTTTGACTATTCAGCTAAGTAGCTATCATAAGATGTTCGATGATTACCATAATATTATGAAACAATGAAAATATATATAATGGTACAACTATAGTATTATGTGATGCTACTATAGCTGAAACCACCTGCTAAAATGTGCTAAGAGTGACTGCTAATAGATTTTCATCTTTGAAAGAGGACAGCCTCTCTATTAGAAGGTTTCTATTATGGTAGATAGGTAGTCCATTGCTATACCATTGATAGGCTTGATGTAGGGATGATAATAAATCAAACATTTTCTTTTCGCAATTTCTTTCCTTGTTTCTTTATTTTTTTGCACACTATTTTTGTCATCCCTACATCAACTTTCATTTTTTTCAAATGTTTTTTCCTTTACTTGTTTTCTTTCTTTTTTTTTGTAATTAATTCATAGCTCCCCTGCCTACGCATATACGCCCTTGGTATGAAATCAAAAGGTGGGATAGATACATATTAATTTTTTTATAGAGAACTACTTGCTCGTCCCCAGGTTTGTGGAGGCAGTCAATAGAGCACTCTTTGCACATGCGCCAAAAATCCGATTAGGTGGATTTGTAATCTACTTTCAGTAATCTTCTGTGACACATGATGCAATATGCTGAATCAGCACTGCGGTAGATAGCTATGTACTTCTTCTCAGACAGCTATGTGTCTTTTACATCCTATCTCAGCTGGAACAACCCCATCTACAGTACTGAACAAGGATAGCCTGAGGCTGCATGTGATTATAATCTCCTCTGGCTTAAATTATTATATTTTTTATATTATAATTTATACATACTATACTATCTGTGGTTTTTTTGTATAATTATAGCTATGTACATTATGTTCTTTGTTCCATCTCACAAATGTGGGTACGTCACACTAGTGATTGCACCCGGATTTGACTTCATCCTTGCATAATCTCATCCATTCAGCTCTTGTTCCAAGACCGGTTAACTAATCATCCCTACATCACCTTCACTTATTAGAATAAATATTTTTCTTTACTTGTTTCTTTCTTCTTTTTAAAAAAAATTCTTTTTGCAGGAGGATATTAGAGCTGTAGCTATCTATGAATATCTCATTATAGCTGCTTGTTCTGATTTTGTGATATCTTTTTGTAGGAAGTAGTTAGCACTTTTTTTCCTTAAGTTATTATAACTGTTAATATTAATTCTATGTTATGCTGAATAAAGTTTAGAGTGGTAGGGGAAGGAGGCAAGGTCTGTAGCTGTTCTTGTTTCATGGAATTTAATTTCATAGCTCTTGTGTTGCAATGCTGGATCATAACCAAGCTTGGTAAGGGATTAAAATCTTCTAACTAGCTGAGTTCATAGATAAAAGAAGGTGAAGGGATAGAGAGCTACGATCAGCCTGCTTTCGTTCTAAATAATGCACAACTCACTGGGCTCGAGAAAGCTTACCATTCAAAATTTACATGCTATTGTTACAGCTCAGCTAATATAGTTAGCTAGGATAACTTACCTTAGAGCTGACTATTATTCTGTTCTATCATAGATATTAGACACGGAACAGGATTGGAAACTGCCTACGTCATGTGACGTCACTCCCATTAAGCTAATACATTTCGCGCATGCTATCCGCGTTGTAACCATAGAAAATTTAGCCCTATTGTCGCAATACATTTTCTGAGGAAGAGAGGTACAGACTTTGTGGGACTAGAGCTACGAGTGCAAGTACTTTTCTAGCAATTTTATCCTATAGAAGTTTGGAAGGTAAAGTTTCTTACTGGAATAGACTGAAATAAAGAGTGTAGTAATTGTTCTTGGTGTAGGATATGTTGCTGAAGATTTTATAGGCCTACCAATTTGTGGGACTAAAACAGGACTCGCATAAATTTAGAAGTCAAGTGTTTGGTATCTTTTAGTAGTATAATAGTTTGTCTATCGGATGATATATGTTATATTGATTCATAGCTGTTAGTTTTTTTTTTGATTGCAGTGTTAAACTATGGGTTAAATAGTTATTATTATTACATTTCTATTATTTATTTGCATTATCATGTTTTATTATCCACTCCATAAAGCTCTCTGCACAAGAATGGGCATCTATAGATGGCTGGAGAGGAAGACTAAACTCTTCATCTTTCAAAATCCTTGAGATACTGAATCTCTCATAGATTTGTACTGTCTAGCTAGATCTAGTATCATATTAAGTTTTATTATTTTTATAGAAACACAACATGGAAACACTCTAGCCCAGCTAATATTAAGCTACTAGACTAATATCTACTCTGATATCTTTTGCAGAACTCATCCATAACTATGTGGTAACTATGCATTCATATCTCGCGCCAAAATTTCCCGGCAAACACGGATAGCACGCGCATGGTAGTATTAAGTTTCCAATCCTGTTCCGTGTCTACTATCTATGGTTCTATCTATGCTCGAAATGGCTTTTTGGTTCGATCTTAGATAATTAGACTACGTACACAGGATTGGAAACAATTATTCGCGCGCGGACCATGCGCGTTGCGCCAAATTATTGCAGCTGTTTACAGTGTGTGGTTTGTTTCTCTAAGTGTGTGGCTTGTTAGTGCTTGTATAGCTGGAGAAAACCTGATTTACAAGGTAAAATTGTGTTGTTATTGGCTAGCCAGTGCTAAGAGACCTAGCTATGATCTAGCTAGCTCTATCAGCTAGCTGGCTACTCCTAATTTACAGTGCTAGAGACCTAGCTAGCTAGCTATTAACTGAAGCTTACATGACCACTTCATTGAGCTTAATTGTTAGTGCTTGTATAGCTGGAGAAAACCTGATTTACAAGGTAAAATTGTGTTATTATTGGCTAGCCAGTGCTAAGAGACCTAGCTATGATCTAGCTAGCTCTATCAGCTAGCTGGCTACTGCTAATTTACAGTGCTAGAGACCTAGCTAGCTAGCTATTAACTGAAGCTTACATGACCACTTCATTGAGCTTAATTGCTTTAACTATAGATCCTAGTGGAATTATTGTCCAAGTTTTGCAACAAATTGTGAAGACTAAGATGTTCTCTCATCCACAGAATTGTTCGAGAAATTGCTACTGCAGCTCTTGAGTGGTGCACAAATCCTTCAAGCTATGAAATGTTGAATTGCTTCTAATAAAATTACTTGACCCTCATCCCTTAGAGAAAACACAACGAATTATGTGGGGGCAGTACCATAAAATTAGAACCACCACAGAGTTTCAGAAAATCTGAAAAGACTTTTTTTTGTCAAGCTGGTATAGCAATCACCCCTCCTGTACTAGAAAATTACAGATGTGTTAGCTATTTGAACAACAACTGCCCTATTTCAAGTGACCTCAGCTCCGCCTCCCAGCATGATTATGACTTACGAAGAGAGTAATGCATTGCGGTATGCAGCAGGGTACATCCCAAGGGCTCTGCACAAGAGATTAAAAAGTTCCTCTCACCCTTGAAAGAAAATTTGATATGTTATATTGATGATTTGTTACTATGATGATGATGAAGAATCAGAGGATTGGATATAGACTTGGTCGATAGGAGATTACTCCACATTTCAAACTCCATGTATAGTTTCATGGTGGAGATGGAGAAAGAAGTTCAGAATCATTTGATAAAGCCCATTGATAACATTAAGAAAAGTATTAAAGAAGGAATGTACAAAAATAGTCTGAAATTTCTGAGGATTGGGATGAAGAGGAGAGCAAGGTGATTGAAATGATAGTGGACCTTTGGATCACCACACGAGGCTTTGCTTTTGCTAGCTCAAAATGGCAAGTAGCTAAGAAATTGACCCAGAAAACCAAGGGCATAAGGAAGACTACTAAGACCCTCAATAGATTATCATAAAATTAATTATTATGTAGGTATTATAATTTTATAATTATAAAGTTTCTACTGCTGATATACTAGCTTAATTTTGATGATATGGTAACACTAAAGAGTGAACAAACTGCTGTGGAATTTGGGCATTTTGAGAGTTTCACCAAAAGGTGAGGTTGGGCTCTTTCAATCTGACCCATTTAGATGGAAGTCTGTCCAGGTGATTGAAAGATCACTGATACTAGAAGCAGGACTTGAAGATAATGGCACCTTGAGAATGTTCTTATTTCCATGTTTTTTGACACATAGTTTGCTTTTTTTCCTCCTTGGCATAGCTGTAACTAATAAATCAATGTGGATAAGTTAGCATGTACATTAACTATAATTTTGGTCACTGCAGCTTATGGGATTGATGCTATTCCAAACTGCAGCACTAACTTTATCAGTCAGCAAAATTTCATTGCTCATGCAACAGTGCCTTTTGTGTGAAAGAAAGCAAAAATATACACCTCCAAACACAGAAAAAGCCAGAAAGCATCAAAGATTCAGGACAAAAACATATATTATGCACACCATTCCGTATGGCAAGCATCACTCAATAACATAAACTTCATTAAAAGGACACAGGAATTATGCCTTTGCAATGAAAGAAGAAAAAAACTTTATCCGTTGCTAGGGTGATAAAAATCTTCATGGAAAACTATTTTATGAGCAAACTAACTATACTTAAGAAACACATTTCACATCCCTGGAACATACTCTGTAAAGTAGCCCTTTATTTGATGCTAAAACTCACCAGTTATTCTCCTTTCATGAAAAGTATACTCGAGAAACAAGGAATAAATTTCCAATTTTCCTTCGCGCATAGCAACACGGATCGTCCGCGACGATTTGTATTAGCATAATGGGCGCACGTGAGCTGTTTCCAATCCTGTGTACGTAGTCTAATTATCTAAGGTTCGATCGTAGATATAAGATGTTTACGGGATTGGAAACGGATCACGTGCTCTCGTTAGCAACTAACAACCGAGGCGCGTTGACAGCTGAATGACATAGCACTTTTGTCAAAGTTGCTGTTCTGACAAGATCCGTGAGGTAAGACTTATGCCAATGATGCTATAATACACTAGGGCATAGATTTACTGTATGAAATAAATTTTAGCTCAGATTTTCAAGTTTATTCCTACAAATACTACTGTGGTGGTTAATGGGACTGTAATCCCTCTCACGCTTGATGGAATCAATTGCTGTTGCTCATTTTCTGATCAAAAGGCATGTAAACTTTAGCTACATGGAATAGTAATGTTAGTTTTTGTATTAGCTGACATATATTGTTTCTAGCATTTGCAAGTGGTGTTAAAACTGTAATCCCTCTCTCAAGAAATAGATTAACAATATTGCAACTGTATTAGTTATTTCAGGGAAAGGATAGAACAGTAAATGGAATTGGTGCATTCGTTTTCTATACAATAGTCATCCTATGGAGATGGCAAGCTTACTATATTTCCTCCCTAATATCCATAGGGTCCACAGGACAGCTGACTGAGCCGAATTCTTGAGATGGATGGTGTCAAAATCCAACAGCCAAAAGCTGGAAGTATTGCAATAATGCTGATGAGGGAGAACTGAGCAGAAACTGGCGGATAACTTTGGGGCAAAATTATCTAGCTATAATAATAATGAATTTATGTCTAATTTTAATACCAAAAGTCATTCTGGCCTTTCTTTCAAATCAATCACATACAATTAATGTATAATGAGCAATGATAGGTACTCATAGTTATAATTACAAGGAAAAAAGTTATGAATAATTAATAACTTCCTTCCTCAGACTCTCCAACTTCAACTCTCTGACTCTTCACTTCTTCAATACCTTCCCCTTAGCTTACTTGTACTATTCTGTGAGCTGTAGGGGCAGAACATCACTTTAACTGCCTTGAAAGGAATGAATATTGATCTCCTTTCACGGCCATTAATATAATTAATGCTGCATGCGCGTGCGCATCTGTCAACGCGCCTCGGTTGTGCAGTTCATTGGGCGTTTCCAATCCCGTAAAACCTCTTATATCTATGGTCTATACAATCTATGACATGATATGATATAGTCAATTCAGGATCTAGGATTTTACTTAATAGATTTAGTTCCCCGTAGATATTTCCTCGGTAGTGCAGTCATCCATACCTGAAGAGAAAAGTGCAACCTCTATGGACGGTAAATATCTCAGAGCTCTCACTCCCTGTGAGCAGCAAAGTGACTTTTATGACAGCATGATCAGTTCTGGCAGAACTGGTAGTAGTGTCATCACTCCACTCAACAGATCATCTTTTATCACGCCAGGTCAGTGGAGTTATTACGTCTTCAATAGGTATTCCATTTCCTCACAATCCACTGTTGGCAACCTAACCATATGAAATAGATTAATATTGAAATTAGCTGTGCTTGCTCGCTCAACATACATGTACATACCGGTACTCTAGCTCTTCCTTTGAACACTTGTCATACCTGTAAATGGGGAGTCTAGCAGCTGTTGCCTCATGTACTTGCATAATACTGCAGGTGCACACCTATCATAATACATCCATCATAATATGTACATATACAGCCCACATAATACATCCAAAAAGTGACATAAGTGTTGTTTTTATGCACAAGGTGTCTTGGGATGATCAAAACCACTGATATGTATCATGGTACCCATATAATATGGGCCATGAAATTGTCCTGTGAATACTAATTCCCATAATTATAGCTAGAATACTCCACTCTCAATTGGGGACACGGGGTTCTGGTCTGTAGCCATTTTTGGCCACCACCACTGTTTGATGTATTCTACACAGCACTAGTAGGAGCTAAAACAAGGTGGTATGATTTTTTTAGTCTCATAAGCACTGGAGACACAATGTTATATGATATCAGCACATGTGCACATGCAAAGCTAGCTAGGGGGGAAATGGGAGTCTAAAATTCTTGGCTTTCAGATTCCTGTAACTTTAGATTATATAAGTCAAAATGTGCAGATCACAAGAATCAGTAGATAAGACACCATATAATATTGCAGAGAGTAAGCAATGTAAACAGCAAAAGAATGGAATACTGCCAGCTGCATTTTCAAGTGTGCTGACCCTTTATCAACCTCTAATTTAAGATGTATTTGATATACTTAGGATCTCGTTCTCACTCCTCTTTGCAAAAGAAATCGGGTTCCAGTTCAGCTGTGTCATTCATTACTCCTAGAACAGGTTCACATTCTGCTTGTAGTACACCAGGTTCTGGAATGGGACACCAATTGGGCTTCCATTCGTCTGCTATTGTTTGTAAGTTTTTTTCTTGGTATGTTATTGTAGATTAGTGTTGTATATGAATTTAGCGAGGTTTAGGGACATGTAACTATTTTTGGGTTAAATTTCAAAGCAGGCATAATGAGGCTCCAAAATTAGGCAGTGTTTAAGATGTAATGAAAATGAATCACATGGCTCACATGAGTGAGCACATGGCTATTTTGTAGTTGCAGCTGCAAAAAATGTATTTTTCAGATTTCTTGCTTAATGCGTGCAATTGCATGTGCGCATCACGAGATCTTGCCAGCCAGCTATTATGGATCCGAATCTGTCCAAGACTCTGCTCTCTCTTCTGAGAAGTAACCCATCTACCAAAAATTTGCCTGATAAATTTCCATTACTGTTCCCTCCAATTTCTACAAATACACCCATTAAGCTTAATACAGATCCCTCGAATAAAGCGTCTAACTCTTCTCAAGTGGGCATAGTGAATGTTATTACCTCAACTGGTACTGCCATCCCTTCAAATCATGGAACAGTTACTATTGGTAAATCACAGATCAATCAGTCTGATGAATCTGTTGTAGATATTCCAGTCAAAGTAGTTGGTGTGGGTAAGCAAGGATCTAAGACATATTATGTTGAAGATAAATATTGATGAAATGACTAATTTGAAGTGCCTGCGTGAGGAAATTTTGAATCAGTTGGAAAAAAATGTAGTCAAATTTGACCTGACCTTCAATGTAGGTTTTTTTTCAGGATCCCCACCAAAAATAGCAATACCAAGACTGAATTATGTCAGTTAAAATCTAAAAGCAAAGCTTTGTGGTGTGAAGGGAAACCAGCTAAAAGGATGCCAGATCATAGTGCAGTGGTTATCGAATCTGATTCAGATGGTGATCATCCAATATCCAAAAAGTGGAAGATCAGTGCATTTTGATGCTAAAGTTCAGAGAATTGATTCTCTGGCCAGTGAATTAAAAGAAAAGCATGGTGACAAATTCACTATAATACAATATAAATTATGGGCTGAAGCATTGGATGTTAATAAGCATGAGAGTAAGGATGTACGTACCACCTGTTGGTCCTATCTGGAACAATGAGTCTAAAAAGTCTAAGAAATCAACTTCTAGTGAATCTGGCATCAGCTTTTACCACTATGGCTAACACTGTTGCAACAACCTTTCGTCCAAGTACACCACTTAAAGAAATCTTGTCTCAGTCTACATCAATATCTCAAATTGATCTACAGCCAAAAATATTGAATCAAATAGATATGCTACATAAAATTTTTGAGCGTGGAGGTATTACTTCTAACCAGTATGAAAAAAGACGAGATGACTTACTTGCTCAGTTAGACACCCTTTGAGTAAGTCTTATCAATAACAAAATATTTGATATTGTTTATAGCTACATGCCAATCACACAAAATTATGATTTCAAAGTATAAGTATATGTTATTATAAAATGGAGTATCCAGAATGCTTAATATAATTTATTATCCTATACAATCTCTAGTAGAAATAGTGTTAAAATGCCATAGCAATTAGTAGCTGAGGAGTTAGAGTGGTATCGTATGCAATTTGGTTAGCCTTTAAGAAAGCCTTCACTTTGGCAAATGACTCTTCTAGTGGATTAAAATCGGGACTCTAAGGTGGCAGAAAACGTATTATAGCACCTGTCATCTGTATCAATCTGACGACTTTATCTACATGGTGTATCGATGCATTGTCCATCACAACAATGGCTCTCTGGTTTGTTCCATTAAAGGGTTGAAGTATAGGAACCAGACATCTCTCAATAAAATCACAGAAGGTATCCCCATTTATGGTTCCTTCATGGGTTTCAATATCTTCGATACCTCTTTGAGACATTATAGCAATGGAAGAGAAACGCTGACCTCGAATAATGATTCTGTAATCCACTGGTGTTAGACCCCTTAAGTGATAACCAAACCTTTTGCTAGCCGTTCTCTTATCCGAACCTGTTTCGTCAAGCCACACAATCATACTAGCATTTATGTAATTCATTTCTTCCATGAATTCTTCCCTTCTGGTGGCATCTTGCTGCATTGTAACATACCTGATTCTTTTCCTGGTGAATCCAAACCTATGAATTGTACGAAAAATTATACTAGTACTTGCTAGAGTACCTGTATTTCTGAAAAGCTCTTGCTGTAGCTCTTTCAAATATATTCCAGGATTGTCAAGTAGGATGGTAATATCCCTCTTCTTTAAGATTTTCTGTGGTCCCCTCCTACCATTCTTTGGTGAAACAGTTTCTGTTTGATGAAATTTGAAAACTATTCTTCTGGCAGTAGAAATGTGGATATACAATAGATCTGCAATCTGTTGGAGACTGAAACTTTTATATTGATGGAGCCAGACTATTCTCCATCTGATATCTGAGCTTAGTGCCACAGGCATTCTTCCAATTTCCAGAAATAATTATTTGAATTTTGCCGCCATAAGTTGGTCACGTGCGCGCATGTCAAGCTCGGATCGATATCGATCAAGAAATCTGTACTAGTCATTTTTGAGCATTGCTCATGCATCCATCTTCAGCAGCTGCTGAACGTTGATTTTCACTTTTAAACAATTCATTTGGAACTAAACACCCTAGAAGACTATTTGGAGGCTAGCATAATGTTACAGTAATGAACGCTAAAAATTTTGATATCGTAGAGGAAAATGTAAAGCATTAGAGCATAGCATAACTGGTAAGAAAAAAGCATAATTTACATGTCCCTAGCAAATGAAAGTCACTTAATCTGTAAGTAGTTAATGTTTGGCTGGAACAATGTTCTCTGTAATCAGGCAAGCGAAATGAACTCACACTAATCATAATAGTGGGAAAAGGTACTTGATGTTACGTATGTATAGATATGAGCATGTGCAGTCTCTTCAGAGTTCTGATTGTAGTTACTTCACTGCTCTACCTACATATATTTTTAAAATGTTACTCAGTGACACGACTCATTTTTTGAAATTGTATATTTATGGTATAGCGGGAAAATTTCGTTGGTTGAAATTTTTGTAGACGGATAAAGAAATATTCGAATAAATAATTTCAAATCGCTACTAGGCTAGCTAGCTGTAGCTGGTGCTTGGGGCTAGCCAGCTAGCAGTTCCCTGCCAGGGATTCTCCACTGAAGCCTTGGGATGACAAGCCAATAGGGGGAGGAATTATCATATGACATTCATAGCTTCACAGTTTTGGCTGCATCAAATGTACAGTGCATCCTTGTGCCCTAGCCTCGAACCCAATTTCCTTTTTGGGTGGGAAAAAGAGAGCCCTGTTTGCGCATGCACCTTTCCCCCCAGAAATCTGGGTATTCACTCAGATATTTCCGCTACACGATCATCATAATTAATGGGCGCAGTTCATTACCAGTGCTAGTACAGCTTTGTTGCATGCTAGCGATAGTTTTGCTCCTGCCCTTTACTGGTTCTCTTCGTTTCTCCTTGGAGAAACTCGACATTCCCGAAGCAGAGCTCTCAAGGCAGTCAAGGATGTCTACCAAACTAGTTATAGAAGGATCTGTTACCAGACTTTCCCCTTCATGATGATGCTGAAGCCATAGATAATAGAAACCGTAGGTGGATAGGAAACGCTCATTGAGTTAATTGTCACAATCCGTGTTGCACGTGTGCCATTAGATTACGGATGAAATATGGTGTTGCTAGGGACAAAACTGCATTTACTTACTATATTTATTTGTGCACCGAGCCCCTGTCTCTGAGATGCAGTGAAGAAAAATTGGTTCCAAGTGGTCCTGTTAATCACATAAGGTACTGACTTATGATAAATGCATTAGAAATATGCCAAGAAAATAGAGCTAGAATAGAATTAAGAAGTTAATGCTTTGTGTTAAGTTTTAGTTGCAGTAAAAAGCTCAGTGCATGCAAAATAGTAATAATTCTGTTCTTAGTCAACTTCTACATTGCACTATTATAGTCCAACTCCTTTTCAACCATTTCAGCCTGCAATTTATCACTGTTTGTGTTTGTTAGGCTAACCAGAGATCCTCTCATTTACGTATGCACTTCGTCACTTGCTACATTAAATGACACTGTAAAATCATGAGGCTGTATGTGTAACTAATTTACAATAATTATTATGTTTCAGACATGCCCAAAATCAAGAAAGGGCGTCGTCACCATTATTCTGGAAATAGAAAACATTACAGTAGCACATACCGCAGTACCCTGAAAGATTTTAGCAATTGCATTGGCAACGAAAGTGTTATTACCCCTTTGGAAGCTTTAGCTACAGCAAATCTACAGGGATGGCACATCTCCCATTCACCTTAAATTGTCATTTTTTGAGAGTTTATCACCTATTAAGATAAATTTTTCTGTAACAGTGAGTACAACTTTAAGATGGGAGGTCAGAGTTTATGGTAATCTAGTACCAGTTGAAAATCAGCTATACCATGAACTTCCCAGTTTGGTTACTTCTGTTGATTCTTTGAATACTATTTGTAATTGCATACAGGAGATGAATGTATGTGAAGGGAATGGTGATATTTTAATGAAATCGTTAAAAATAAAGGCGGTATAATTAAAAAGAACGATGTAGTGTCTGCTTATTTTGACAGCTCTATGAAATGCATTCGTCACAGCAAGTGTTTACTCATTGGAAAGGACACTGGTAAATGTAGTGCTTGCCGAAATTATCGATCTACACTGAGAGCAATGAAGTAAAGATCTAGCTTCAGATCCTGCGAACAAAACATTACGTAACAGTCATGCAAATTTCCGATATCTGTGCAGTGAAGATCTAGGCTGAGGAATGTGCAGGCAGCAAAGAGGGCAGCAGAACGAAATGCATCAAGAATTGGTGAGAAATTAAAAGTCATGATTGAAGAATGAGGGCATTGAATTAATGGAAGAAGATGCTTGTGATATGGAGGAGTTGATGTCGGAAGTGGGTGAAGATGTGAAAGCAAAGAATCATTTTCACAAAATTTTTTGGCAGCAGCAGAATACTGGCACCCATTGACAATACGCTTTGCCATAAACTTGAAGTGTCTGTCAACTAGTGCATATCAAGCAGTTGACAATTTTTTAGCACTACCCTCAAAGAGGACACTTTGTGATTACACAGTATCCTGTCAGTACAATCAGGAGTGAGCAATGGACTGATTCAGAAGATGAAGAATTTTGATAGTTGCACAGATCAGGAGAAGCTTGTTGGATCGATGATAGATGAAATGAAAGTGAGGAGTGGGCTAGTTTTCAATAGGCAGACGGATCGACTAGTAGGATTTGTGAATTTGGGGGTCAATTAACAGTGATTTAGAGGCATTGCAGTTCTCTCTAGCCAAGGAGTCATCAGAGCAGAAGGCTAAGCCAGAATTGGCAGAAAGCATGCTTGTATGGATGGTGCGCTTGCTGCACATTGCTCAGTATGCAACATGCAGTCTATCTGGAAATAAGCTTTACCCCATTGCTTGGGATGTAGTTGAGGCATTAGAGATAAATGGTTTGAAGGTGAGGTCTATCTCGTGTGATGGTGTCTCTGCCAACAGGAAGTTTTGAGAATTGGAAAGGATGCAAAGAAATCCACGCCTGGGGTTCCACATTAATTATGTTCTCTTCCCTATGTGTAAGTTCTATTGTTGGAGAGCGGGGGCTCTGCAGATGTTGTCTGCTCCCAAATGGCATTATGAATCATCCTTTTCATGACAATCTGCAATATTAAATTTGACACACCCAAAACATCTTCTGATAACTTCAAAATTTCAACACAGGATTGCCACTTTTGATTTAACTTCTCAGATACTGCAAAAGATGAAAATTCTTCCACAGTTTGTGCAGGGAAATTTTCTTTAAAACAGGACTCAATCTGTTGACTGGCATAAGTAATAAAATATCCAACCTCCTTACAACTTGTATTGGAAGAACAAACATCAATATGAGAGGTCCTTTGCTGGATTTCACTATCAATTCTTCTTCACTTAAACTACTCATCACTTTACTAAACGCATCATGTGGTACATTAAAGTCAGCTACTTCTACGGTACTGTATTGCTCATTGTCTGACTCACTGTTACTGCTTGAAGAATGAGAAAAAGTGGCATAGAAAGCAGCAGCCATCGCCTGAAATCAATTTTCCCACCCTCGCCCACATGCGCAATGCGGATTGTGACCATTAACTCAATGGGCATTTCCTATCCACCTACGGTTTCTATTATCTATGGTGAAGCATAGTGCAGTGCTGATTGCCTCGATGATGTGGCCAGTATTACCTCTGCCAGGTTTACTTCTCATCAAAACTTGTCATCGCATGCAAGTTTATTAATTATAAGTGAGAGTAAAACATTTCTTCTAAATGAAAGAGTGATGTAGGCTTGAGTACATGACTATAAAAAGTACGGAAACAAGGTGCTGGCTATGTACTGAACCTACATCACTGCATGGACTACTGTCATAAAATTGACATAAACCCTACATTGCTGCTGCCATACTATCCTTTTGGCTACACCTTGCAGCGATGTAGGGTTTATGTCAATTTTATGACAGTTAGCAGAGCAGTCCATGCAGCAATGTAGGGTCAGTACATAGCCAGCACCTTGTTTCCGTACTTTTCATAATCATGTACTCAAGCCTACAAGAAATGTTTTTACTCTCACTTGTTTGCACACTTTTTCAAGGGGCGTGGCTAAAAATGTCAAGAACGACCCTTTGCCAAATAATCTTATCACGCCCCACCGCAACTCAGCAAGATAGTTTTTTTCTCAACAGTGTCTACGAAGTGTTCTAGTGTTCTAATGTCTACGTAGTGTCTATGAAGTGTATAAACTAACTTTGCTGTCTACGAAGCGTTCTAGATTTGAGTCTTCCACGAAGGCACTCGAATGGTTAAGCTTTACTTCAATTTGATCAATTTGAACGATACCATTCCTTGTATAGAGCTTCAAGATGGTACCAAGATTGTAGATATAGGATGAAGCAGTCGGGAGTTATGGCTGTCAAGTGTCCACGAAGGCACTCGAACGACAATTGACAGTTAGAACTTGAGCTTTACTTCAATTTGAACAATACCATTCCTTAGATCAGGTGTAGAGCTTCAATATGGTACCAAGATCGTAGATATAGGATGAAGCAGTCGGGAGTTATGACTGAAGATTATTATTATTATTAATGAGCGTGGGCGTTTTGCGTGTCAAGCCTACATACATAGAGAGTGCTACCGCACTCTAGCTCTCTGATATAATTCAAAAATTGGTGCGTGCGCAAACAGTGGATACCAGGCTCCCCCCCCCCCAAAAAAAAAAGAAAAGAAAAGAAAAGAAAAAAGGCTGGGTTCAAGGCTAACTTGTGCCCCTTTCAGTCAGGGACAAAGCTGGCTTGAAGTAGAGCCGAGAATCCATACTGCAGCTACTATCAATGAATGACAATTGAGCGCACGATGTGTGCATGCTTAATGAGGGTGTGGTTTAAAATTCTAATTTTAATTTCGAATCTGTACAGCATTGGAATTATACGAAAGTTTGGACCATTCAAAAACTTCCTGCTATAATGGTATATACCTGACATACATATCTTCCCATAGGCCACAGTATAAGTTTTGTTCACACGCATGTCCACTTGCTCTCAGTAACATGAACTAAAAATTGTACAACTAGAAATGACTTATTGTGGGTGAGACTACCTGCAATGGAAAGAAGTGTGGCACAGTGAAGTTCTTGACTAGACTTATGATACTACAGCAAGAAAAAGCATGGACTGCTTAAGAAGCTTGCTCAATTACACAGTATGGATATGGTGTATGTGGGATTTGTATACAAATCACACATACACCGTGAGCTCCATCAGCAGTTGTCCTTCCAGATCAGATTGGCTCATACAATATGACATATCTACAATACATGTTTTACTTGGATAGGAGGATCACAGCATCCAGTAGCCTCGCTTTTTTCCTTCTTTTGGGGGGAGGGGAGAGCCTGGTATCCACTGTTTAATGTCTGTCATAGTGATATTACTCAACAATTAACTCACGCCCATTACGTAAGATCTTTGGAGGAAGGTCCTGGTCTGGAGCCCGCGTGTTAATTGGTGATAACAATAGTAGTAAGTGTTCCTAACCCTCACACTTAGCTTTTATCCCCAGTTATCACCTATTAATGATCACTAAGATCATGCCATACTCCTGTTTTGGGGAGATAATAGGCTCAAATTGGAACCTATCCATCCAGGACCAAGATCACATCTGCCACAGTGTCTGTGACAGATGGAGTAGGAGTGACTCGAGCAGAAAACATCTAACATACATATCCCTATTCCTTGCTCCTGGGGAGGCACCAAACTGTATCATCGCATAAATATAGTTTAATCAGGGTGGGTGGGTGGGTGGGAGAAATTCTGGCACTTGCTTGTTTGCTTGCAACGTGCAACTTTGAGTGGCTTGAGCATGCGCACTAGGTTCTTGCTATTATATCTCCCACCCCGCCCTCTCTTATACGCATGCGCTACTGCGCGATACTGATATTGACATTGTGGCCTGCATCATCCTTCTTCCTGCCTTCTGTCAGGATGGGCATCCAGCCATTGTCCTTCCTTCCATTAACTCCGTTTAATGCTTGGGCATTAACCTCCATTTACACATGCGCTAATTTTCAAATTAGTATAGGTACAGTAAATTGCAACGTCTTTGCAATTCAAGAAAAAAAATTTTTCCGCGCATGCTCAATACTTGGTTACTAGGCAAACGAAGATATAATGGAATCTGCTTGTCCTTCAGTCCCAAGACAAGGAGTTACTGTACAAGTCTTTCCCAGCTCAAGACAAAATGTGGTAAATATAAACCTACAATGAGTGTAATTTGCTATCAACTCTATGGGTAAATACACATACAAAGTTAAGATAATTAATCCATTGAAAAATAATGATGAGAGAATTACACCATTTTCAATCAAAATTTGAATAGCTATAATATCTAGAGCTTTCTTAGTGAGGACAGTATGTTCTCTTTTTGTTCAAGGTATACCTTTTCTGTTAGTATATTATCGCTATATAGTTGCTGAAAATATCTCAATTGCTTCATACGTAAATTTACAGCCTTTTCTGGTGACAAAGGTCTAGCCACTCCAATCTGTTCTTCACCCACAGCAGTGCCATTATTGGTTAATGCCTTGGCAAAGGCAGCTACTGCTCCATTTAGAGAATCTGAAACTGACTTTCTTCGGGATCTTTTTGAAAGGTTTCCCATGAATGCTTGAATATTGGGAGGGTCATCCATACTGTCATGTATGCTAGATGAAATCATTCTAGCCCATAATCTCAATTTTGTTTTTCCTTTATTTTTTTTAATATCTTGAGGGTTGCTCATCTCTTTTGCGTTTTTCCCCTGAATAAACATCTTCAGTATGACCTTCACACCATAGTGTAATTTCTCTGGTTTTAAATTGTGTATATATTGGTTTAATATCATCAGCTGTCACTATCCACATCCTATCTTTTTCTTCATAATAGCCAACTTTAAATATCATGCTATCTGGAACATGTTCTTTAAACTTTAGCCCTCGATGTAAGTACAGAATGTCATCATAAAGTGGATCATAATTATTATTATAATAAAAAAGCACAAAAACAGTTTATACGTATTGCTATAGCTAATGAATATTTATACAGCATTGTAAATACAACTGTGAGAGATCCAACCCTGGCAATCTCCTGTGAAATGCTGCTAGCATAATCGTATCTATATCAACAGTACCCATGGACAGTTCTAAGTCTTTTATCCCACGTTTCACTTTAGAAAATGCCATTTCCATAGGATTTAGGTCAGGGGAATACGGTGGCAGAAAATGTACCATTGCTCCAACTTCTTTTATAGTCTCAACTATTATCTTGTACGTGGTGTATGGAAGAGTTGTCTATAATCACCACACTATTTGGATTTATTCCGTTAAATGGCTGCAATACAGGAACGAGATGTTTTAGGATAAATTTATAAAAGGTATCACCATTTGTGGTTCCCTTGGCTATATGTACATCCAAAATGGCCCGAGTTGACATAGCCACTGCAGAAGTCCTTTCTCCTCTTACCAGCAAAGTTTGTTTCTCTATGGGAGTACCATGCAGGCTGTATCCATATCGTCTGACAATATCCTTATTATCTGCTCCTGTTTCATCTAAGAATATAAACATGTCCTGTTTATAGAGGGAAACATCACAAATAAAATGTTGACGCAGAAATTTGTCCCTTTGTGATGCAACAAGACACGGTTTCTGATAAGTGCAGCCACTTGCATGTAAATAGTGGAGGTGTCAACCTGTAAATAGTATAAAAATTAAAGAGTGCACCTTTATAATTGTAGCTATACCTGTAAGAGTAATGATTCTTGCAGTTCCTTTTTGTATTTCTCTTAAGTATATGCCAGGTTTCTGTACAATGAGATTCAGAATTAATATCTGAGCTGGAGTGGTTAGCATTCTGAATGTTTTTTCTCTGGGGTATATCTTAGCTGTTACAGAGCCTGTTATGAGAAAGCGGTTGAGAACTCTGCACACAGTTGACTTATTGATGCCCAAGTTTTGAGCGACTTCTTTCATTGTAAGACCCAGTCCTTCAGATTCCCATACAATTCTCCATCTCAAATCCTCACTATAGGCATTAGTGCAGTGAGACTCGCAAGATGTCGACATTATATGATTGCAGACCTGACCAGTCAGTAACTATGAAGTATTGAGCATGCACGAAAAAAATTTTCTCGAATTGCAAAGACGTTGCAATTTATTGTAATTACATGCTTTTGAGTAATTTGGGTATAATTGCACAAGGAACTGGCTATGTAATTGCACGAGGTGAAGCCAGTGCAATTTTAGACAGTTCTGAATGCAATTATACCCAAATTGCACGAAAAGGTGGCCTACTAGGCCGACAATCCACTTAGATAAGCCTAGCACCTACAATTCACCCTGAAAAAATACTGTAGAAATCAATCCAGCTTGCCTACAATACAGAAATGTCGTTACTAGGTTAGTCTGCACATGTGCAGTAGGTAGGAGTGAAATTATGAACTATGAGTGAAATTAAGGATTAATTTCACTCGAACTAAAGAGGGTAAATGTACTAGTAAATATTAACCATTATGATTATTAGCTATATCCAATGTTCACAATCCAGTTCATAGCATCCTTATGCCATTGATGATAGTACTTTTTTGCTCCTCAAATTCTTTTTTAGAAAAAGTTTTTGATAAATTGAAGTTGTTCAAATTTTTCCTTCTCAAGTCAACAACCTTTTCTGTGGATGATAGAATAGCTTGTTCACTACTGCTAGTGACATCACCCTTTAGCACATTTGCCAAAGCAACTGCTGCTCCATTAATAGCTGAGGTAATTGAATCAGACGTTTTTTGCCTCTTTGGGGTGCTTGCTTGAAAAACAGGTATGTTTGGAGGATCTTCTAAGCTGTCATGAAGATTAGAAGAAATCATTTGGGCCCAAAGGTGTAACTTAGGATTGCCATAATTATCTGAGTGCTTCTCTTTTAATTCGCTGAAAATATCATCAACTTCTTCTTCCCTCTCCTTATGCTTTAAGCTTGATACTGAAGAGTCATCCCTTTTTCTCTTGCCTCTTATACTTTCATCCTGCCATCCATCACACCAAATTGTTATATCGCTACTGGGATACTTGCTATACATGACTTTTAGGTCATGCTTTCGACCTTCAAAGTAACCAACGTTAAAGGTCATTGAATTTGGCACATGTTCCTTCAATTCTTCTATCAGTTTTGCACGTAGCATCACAACTGACTCAAATTTAGAATAAAGTTTGTGTAACTGTCTGAAAATTATATCACTCTTTTTAGTTGGATTAATAATTTTTACCTTGTAAGTAAAGAGCTCCTAAGAAATTCAGTTACATACCAGCTATAACTAAAACTACAACAGAATTATTACTACTCTTACTTGGACAGGAATTGACCTAGGAAGCACCTGTAGAGTAACCCCATGTAGTCCTACACTGTTAGGAGCCTGAGCACATCCTGCTGAAATTTGGTAGCTAAGCAGTATTTTACTGAGCATGCGTGCAATTTGCATCGATTTTTCCGTGTGCATGCAAAGACAACACAAAACCCTGTAGGCAAGCTTGATTGATTTCTACAGCATTTTTTCAGGGTGAATTGTAGGTACTAGGCTTATCTAAATGGATTGTCGGCCTAGTAGGCCACCGCTAGGCTGAAATAAGTGTTTTGTGGCAAGCATTGCAGGTTCATACATGCAGCTGCCTGGCTAATTTACCATATGATTAATAGGCAATCACATGCTTTTTTGTGCAATTTGGGTATAATTGCATTCGGAACTATCTAAAATTGCACTTGGCTTCGCCTCCTGCAATTACCTAGCCAGTTCCTCATGCAATTATAACTCAAAGCATGTAATTACCTATACTAATGTATAATAATGATAATTATAATAATAATAGCTATCATTATTTTTAATTATTATCAGCTGATTGTGCACTGTTCTTAAGTACAGTATTAGCTATTCAAGGAATGTGTGATCCACCCCTGACAATCTTGGGCTGATATTGATGCAAATGCTGTCAGCATTACAGTATCAATGTCATTATGAGGCATCGTATACTCCAAATTTCTAATTTCATTCTTTATTTTAGAAAAGGTCCTCTCTATTGGATTCAAATCTGGAGAATATGGTGGTAAAAAATGTACAATAGCACCTACTTCCTTGATCATTGAAACTATTTCTGGAATATGATGGATGGAACAATTGTCCATTACCACTACACTATGATTATTGATGCCATTAAATGGTTGTAATTGAGGCAGTCTCAATGAACTCATGAAAGACTTCTCCATTAGTGGTTCCACTTCGCATAAATACATTAAGGACATCACTGACTGAAATAATTCCGATAGCTGACATTCGTTTACCTCTTACAAAGAGACTTTCTTTCTGTAAAGAGATTCCTCGCAAACTGTACCCAAAGCGCCTCACTGCATTCCGCTGGTCAGCACCAGTTTCATCCAGAAAGATGAACATCTCTGGTTTATACAATGAAATATCTTGAATATACTTTTGTCTCAGAAATGCATCCCTCTGAAATGCTACAAGGCACAATTTCTGATGAGTGAAACTGCTTTGTAAGAATCTGCAGATAGTAGCAGTATCTACATCTATCATTAACTGCATGAGAAGCTCCTCCTGCAACTCCTTGAGGTAGACTCCAGGTTTGCAGTAACTAAATTCAGGATTAGCATTTGTGCTGGAGTAGTCAGTTTCATAAAATGCCTGTCTTTAGGATATTTTTTCTTGCTTACAAGACCTGTTGCATAAAAGCGACTCACAGTTCTAGACACTGTAGACTAAGTGTATAGCAACTGTCTCTTGATTGAGAGAGAGAACTTCACTCTGCCAGACCATTTTCCAATGCAAATCATTGGCATAAGCCCTAGTACGTTTGGATTCTGAAGATATCATCTCCAACTGTAGCAATGTACGTAATGAACATGTGCATTCATGTTTCTCGTTTGCCCGTGCAAAGACAATGCAAAACCCTGTACAATCTTCAGAAATGTCGTTACTAGGTTAGTCTGCACATGCGCAGTAGGTAGGAGTGAAATTATGAACTACGAGTGAAATTAAAGATTAATTTCACTCAAACTAATGAGGGTAAATGTACTAGTAAATATTAACCATAATAATTAATAAACACACATGCCATGACAAGTTTTGATGAGAAGTGCTAGCAATCTCATGCGTGATGTCATACTATTCCGAGAATGCTTAGATCCTCCAGGGCATCAGAAGTAACAAGGGCTTCAGGGGAAGGTTATCTGATCTAAGACTGGCAGATGTAGTGAAGTAGATTTGGCCACAGCGTTGTTGGTCGATCATCAGAGCAACTAGTTGAGAGGCAGCCAGTACTGCACTACGCTTCACCAGCATCGTCATAAAGGGGAGAATCTGGTAACAGATCTTAAACAAAAACATCCTTCTCATCATAAACTGCCTCGACAGCTGTATGTTGATTCCTTCTTCGGGAATGCTAAGTTTCTCCAAAGAAGAAACAAAGAGAGCAGCAGCAAAGGAGAAACGAGGAGCAGGAGTAAAACAATAGCTAGCATGCTGGTTGTGAAACTGCATCCATTAATTATGACAATTGTGTAGCAGAAATATCCAAGTGATATCCTGATTCCCAGAAAACTGGCGCATGCCCAAACAGTGAATACCAGGCTCTCTTCCCCCCCCCCCCCAAAAAAAAGAGAGGCTGGGTTCGAGGCTAAGCATCCAGTTGCCTATAATAAAACAATAGTTACAAAGTAATAAGCTTTATCTCTGACTCTATTATTACTCTAGAAGCATGCACCATATTTTCATCTCAAAAGTTAAAATAAAATCGGCAAGTAGAGATGGCTGTGTGTAAAGTTCAAAAAGTTAATGAACAAGAGAGCCTACCCTTCCTAATTTTAATAATATGAGAGCACTACTCTGTTCTTCACTCCTGGCCCACGAGAGCACTCAATGAACTTACACAGCCATCCCTACTTGCCTATCTAGTTTATATTATTTTTTTCTACTTGGTATGTAATTTTTCCTGCCTCTATTGTAATGCTTATTAATTTTTAACAAAGCTCTTGTTGAGGGTCGTGGACTTGCTAAAGGTGAAGTTGGACTGGCAACCATTGATTTGAAACGACCAGTGCTTATGCTGTCCCAAGTAAGCATTTGCATGCATGCGTAATATTAGATCCTGGCAGAGTTGTGTACACTCCAAACTACATATTATGGTATATGGGTTCATTTTTCACCCCATGCCTTGGCATCACAGGTGCAAGTGATGGGCTGAAACATTTTTTTATACAGGCAGCAAGGATCAGTGATAACTTGACAAGTGAAATAATAATTATGATACTAAATATACATATCCTGTTAGAAATGTAACCAAGAGAAAGAGACTAGTTGCAAGCCACATTGAAGGAAAGTCTGCAGTGAAGAATGATTTGGCAGAATCACTGAGGTTGCAAAAAAATCCTAAAATTTAGAACATAGCTAGTTTGAATACAGCAATGTGATTTGTTACTCTGAAGTCCATAGTTACCTGGTAGATGTAAACTACCTCCTCTTAAGGCATATTTATTAAGGGCATGTGCTACATAGCAACACAGTTCAGACCTTAGATATGTCAGCTAACTAGAAGACTATAAATGGCTGCATAGCTCAGTGAACATAGCTACAGAGTCCTAGTCACATTGGTGGGAGTGTGGCCTAACCACTCAATGTCGACGTCGATGTCATGCTGACCTAGGCAGCTAGCTACCTCCAGCTCCGCACCAAATGCTAGCAGCATGCTGTAAGCCAGCTAGAAGTCGTCTTTTATGCTAGCTACTTGCAGAAATCCATGTTGGTCTGTGATGTCAACGTTGATGCTGTCTATAAAAACACAGCATTTAGAAGCCAGCTGGTTAGTCCATTTGTATCTTCTAAATTAGTTAGACACTTCAACCAACAGATCCAACCTCAGGCCCTTAGTAGTGACCTCGCTGCACTTGGTCACTACTACTACTACTCGGTCTCTTAAACGCCGTAAATCCCTCAGTCTCAGTGTCCATAACTATTACTTCTACCATGTGTTGAATCAACAAAATTGATCAGTGACAAAAAGATCAGTAGATGATAACTGACATGGATGGACGATCATAACTTATTTAGACTATAGCCAATCACTAACTTACCTCAACACGCACTTGGAAACAATAACCATGGTTTTTAAATGCAACAAACATGAATCAGAGCGCACCTAGAAACAATAACCGTGGCCACCGTGATGCGTTGCTAGAATTGGACCAATTGGATCGACCATCTTTACCGGGTGTACCTAGGGCAAGTGAATTCTAAGTGCCATAAGGCGTGATTCTAAGTGCCATAAGGCATGATTCTAAGTTAATAGAATTCACCAAATGGACCAATGAGATTCCTTGATTGTGACTAGCTATAGTCTAATGCACAGTTATATACCATTACATCATTCAATATGCATGCATATGGCATCATTGAATAACTGTTATAGATGCATACCTCAACTTTCGCTATTCTTCAGCACATTTCCCAGGTGATGCATTAATTTACCCTTGGTTGCTATCGACGCAGATCTGCATCACACCTTCTTTTTCCTACAACTGGTTACACAGCAATTATCACACATATACAAAGTTCTGTACTATCACAGAGAAGAACTATCACAGAGAATCTGCTAACTTCGAAGGAATTGAGTCCCACTCCCACCTACCAGCAAATACACTGCAGACTTTCATGTATAATCTCCTTTCGTTTACCATTTTTAACCAGCCAAGATACAAAATTCCTTACCCTGCATCTCAAAGTGGGTAGTCAAATTGACAAGGATATTGCTCTCCATGTTTGAGCTACATATAGTCCATGCAAATATCTTGCATAGTGTATATGCACTAAAATTCCTGACATTTAAAAAAAATTTGTCAGATTTTCCAAGACTCCTGTACACTGAGTTGCAAACTATTAGTTTGCACATGCGGTATTAGCTGCTGAGCAATACTTAGAGAATGGCTTCTTCAAGGGTGCCCACCTATAGACTGTAACTTTAGTAATACTGAGTCCATGCTTTAACTCAAATTGTTATCATGTATGTAGCTATAAGACTACACCTACAAAGTAAAAATAGTCAACTCCGTGGGATTTATTATATGTTAGAGCAAGTACTGAATTCAATGATACTTAAAGTGTGAATATATATGTTAATCAAAGGGCAGGAGAAATCACTCTTATGCAGTAAATTGAAATAATAATAATATGGGAGAATATGGGTAGATGCTACAATGAGCGTATAAGGGTAAACAGTCCAATTCTGAGGGCATAGCCCGACGACAAAGACCATGATATCCAAGGCAAACATTATGCACATGCAGTACACTACTAATCATGACTTATATGTATGCAGATATGCCTGGGACATTTTGGTGATGACCTGAGGGTCAGCTAGCTCACTTGCTGAATAACTCAATATTACAGACTAACCTCATAAAGTGTGTTATTATTCTGATTGCAGTTTCCAGATAGTCATACCTATGTTAAAGTCCTTACTAAGTTACTTCTGTTGCAACCAATGGAGGTACATAATTATGTTTACATAGACTAACTCTGATACCTAATAATAAATCAATTTATCATCTTGTCTGCTTCACTATAGCTTAAGTGGTTATGTGACTGAACTTAATTTAATTGTAAAAATATTAAGAAAACCCACGTTTATGCTTATGCAGCTCACTCTGCATATGTATTGGCAGCATTACATGCCGAAAGTTCAATAGTCAGAACTTTACTCCAAATGTATTGAGGGCATTGCCCCATGATATTTTCAAGTTTCATGTTTTTTAAGGTTTGGTTCCAGAGAAGTTTGACTGCTGAGCTCTGACCTAAGATACTCAGTTATCTCCCTCTCTCCCTCCCCCCCCCCCCCCCCCCCCTCTCTCTCTCTCTCTCTCTCTCTCTCTCTCTCTCTCTCTCTCTCTCTCTCTCTCTCTCTCTCTCTCTCTCTCTCTCTCTCTCTCTCTCTCTCTCTCTCTCTCTCTCTCTCTCTCTCTCTCTCTCTCTCTCTCTCTCTCTCTCTCTCTCTCTCTCTCTCTCTCTCTCTCTCTCTCTCTCTCTCTCTCTCTCTCTCTCTCTCTCTCTCTCTCTCTCTCTCTCTCTCTCTCTCTCTCTCTCTCTATATATATATATTAATGTTGCATGCATACCCTCTACCCTCCACCAATATTGTTTCCACTTGTATAATCATCTATGCTGGAAGAAAATGATTTTCAACATATTTAGATCATTCTTCCTAATACGGTGTGTGATAGTGGTGCAAAAACCAAGCTCTACCAATTATTGTTGGAGCAATTTGATGAAGCCACACTAACAACAGTACAACGAAAGTACTTCAACGAGTCTAAAGGTCATTTATCATATGTTTTACAAAAAGTTACTACCTTATACTTCAGATTTTTGTTTATCTTTGATTATCTTGTAGGTCTTGAATATATCCATCATTTATGTGCATCTGAATTTAGTTCAGTTGAAGTTGACATTTCTACTAAGTACTATTGTCTAGCAGCTGCAGCTGCTCTCCTCAAGTATGTCGAGTTTATCCAAAATGTTGTGTATGCTCCAAACTCACTGAAAGTATGCTTCAAAGGATCCGAACAAACTGCTATGATTGGTTAGTTAACCATGCCATGCTACGCCAGACTATATCGAGAGTGCGTTAGCACTCTCTAAGTAGGGATGGCGGGTCAAAGGTCATAAGACTAAAAACTCTTCTTTCTCTTCTATCCTTACTCTACAGGTTCTCAGAAGGCTACAGTGAATTATTACACCTACAAAGAAGAGAGGAGAATGTTCAAAAACCAAAAATTCATTCGCTAACATAAGAAAAAAAAAGAGTTCTAAAATTGGATGACTATAGCCAGTAAGTCGGTACGTCGATCTTATACATTATTATTATTATTATTATTATTATTATTATTATTATAAAGAAAAAGAACAAAAGTCAATTTTAGAACTCTTTTTTTTTCTTATGTTAGCGAATGAATTTTTGATTTTTGAACATTCTTTGTAGGTGTAATAATTCACTGTAGCCTTCTGAGAACCTGTAGAGTAAGGATAGAAGAGAAAGAAGAGTTTTTAGTTTATACAGTCTTATGACCTTTGACCTGCCATCCCTACTTAGATAGTTGCTAATGCACTCTCGATCATAATAATAATATAATAATAATAATAATGTACGTACCGACATACTGGCTATAGTCATCAAAATTCTGCTTTGGTCATCTGTTAGAGCGGCACCTAGAGGCTGATCTTTGCTATTAGTTTTGACTAAAGCGCTACTTCACAAATCAGTGATATCGATAGCACTCGGCTAATCTACGCCATTTTGAAGCGCACGTACGTCACGTCGGTAGGGGGCAGAGCATATGGGCGGGGCCACGTATAAGTGCACATGTGGCTGCAGTCAGCCTAATCAGTTCAGTAGCAAGTTTAGCTAAGCTAGGTCTTCAGTTTAATCGTTTAGCTAGCTATTTATTCTTATCTGATGATCTTCCTGACACTCCTTGCTGCATTGCAGTACAGATGCTCATCCTATAATAGTACTTGGCTGTAGTGTAGTCAGCTCACTTTACCATGCCATGCACATGTCATTTACATTGCTGTTGCTGTAAAGTTTTATATTAAAATTTAATAATAGACAAAACTTAAATAGCTAAATAAATTCTTCCAGAGACTGTGTATGTGCCTACAAAAGAAAAAAAGAGAGCTGGCTTTGTATAGACTATAGTACTGTACTGTAGCCTCATGTCAAATAATCACTGCATACTCTCAGTTCAAATGACGATCAATACTGCCACCTTCAATTCTTTACTTACACAAACTTACTTTCAACTTCAAGCACTAAAAAAGGATAGAAACAAGTGAGCGCAAAAAATTTCTTCTAAATAAAAAGTTAAGTAGGGATAGCCTAAAATCTAACTGGGCTATATAATGTACTGCAGCCTCGTATGAAAACAATCCCTACTTTTACAACAGCCCATAGCTAGCTATAGGCAGTGAATGTAAATGTAGGGATTGTTTTCATACAAGGCTGCAGTACATTATACAGCCCAGTTAGATTTTAGGCTATCCCTACTTAACTTTTTATTTAGAAGAAATTTTTTGCGCTCACTTGTAGGAATAGTAGTCCTGCTTCCGCATTCCATATAGTGATTCTGGAATGTAAGGTAGTGTAATTTGGAATACTTTTTCAGGGAAATGGTTCTGACTGGGAGCAGATAGAAACAGTCTTGCGGGCCTTCCCTTTACCAAGGGAAGGGAAAGGGTCTGGTCAAACTCGCATGAGCATTTCGTTCTGCACACTCAGCAAAATAGAACGTGCTAATGATTTGCCTGCGTCTCAGTGTGTCATGTTATTGCGCGCATGGAATAGTGCTACGCTGTATGCAGGTTAAAAAGCTTCTCTTCCACTGAGCCTGATCAGGCCCTGATGCCATGGATTTCAACTAGAACTCACAGCTCGAGCACAAGCACAATCTCTCCACAGCTCGAGCACAAGCACAATCTCTGCTGGGCTTTCCAAAGGCACAGTAGTTGCTGTGTAGTCTCACACAGCCGCAGCACAACTAGCTCCATGGCTTAGTAGCTAGAGCAAGCCAGCAGCTGCTCTCTCTGGCAGCTTGCTCTCGATCGATCGCTAGTTTATGCCCAAATGACTAAACTTACATGCCAATTTAGCTTTGGGGTTATTAATTAATTATAATCTCAAGCCATGCCCCCTAATTATTAATGTTAGCTGCAGAATGGATTGTTTGTCAGTGCAGAGGGATAAAGTACTGAGATAGGATACTAAGGCAGAATTATTAGAAGTGTAGAGAATTCTCACGATGTCAACTGCATTGGAGTATAGTCTGGAGTGTTTGTTGAATTCTTCATTCCTGAAGATTGGCCACCTCACAGCAGAAGTTGCACAGTTCCTGCACACTCTTCTTCCTTTTATAGAATTAGCTACATGATGTTATTATTTGCTCTGTCGTATAGCATCTGAGCCATACTCTCTATCACCCAGGAATGGAAATTGGAGATATTTTGTAATGAATGTGCATATTTTATTAATAGGCACTGGGATAACTTCGAATATCTAAAATATTAGTAGCATATTAATAAATTCTGTTTCCAAATCAACAAAAGTATCCACCCTTTTGACATAGAGCTAAGCACCATGGCAGCAACCCGGTTGACAGCCTATTGGAAGCAAATGAAGAGGAGAATGAACGCGAGATGGATGAAACAAATATAAGAGAGGAAAGTAACTATGAAACAGATGAGATTTCAGACAAAATTGGCAGCGAATCACAAAGTGACATAGTTTTGTGCATTTTCCCACAGTTCAATCTGAATTTGAGGTATGGTTGGTAATGTACTACTGGCTCATAGTATTGACAAGTGTGCCCTATAGCATTATTTTCTGTGCTATTTGTCAACTGTGTCAGTGTGACTGAGGTGGGCTTGGACTATCGGCAAAAGAAATGAGTTCCTTTTTTCGGTTTAGCACCACAACTACACGACACAAAACTCTCTCTGTGTATACTTTCGGATGGTTAATTTAAGGCTAACTTTATTCATTGGCTGCTGGGAATGGCTTTATCTGATTTAATGCTGCACACTATAGCTACACTTGTGTTCGATCGGTGATTGTGGTTGTTTTTCCCTCCAACTCAGTCTAATCGCCACCGTGAAATATACGGAAATTTAATTACGCGATGACGTCACGCCGGAAGTTATAATATTGATTCCGGAAGTATCACTAATTCATAGTCTTTCTTCAGTGCCATTCGTTTTTCTGTATTTGAAGAAAGAGAAAATTACTTCAAGCTTCAGTCAAAAGGTAGGGAAGTAGGTTACCATTGTGTTTGTACTGCCTACATAATTCCTCAGTAAAATATTATGCGTTGAAGTACATAGTGTAGCTTAACCATTATGTTCATGTTTACAATAAGGACTATCTTTTTTCAAGAAAGAAGCTTGGACACAAAAGGTCTTAATGTCATTTCACACCCTATTACATGTAGAAGTTATATACACAATTGCAGCATGTAGCATGCTCTATTCAGCAAATGGCACTATAGCTAACTTATGAAATAACATCAATAATATCGGTGTATAGAAGGCTATTATTAGTTACTTTCTTGCTCTGAGTCACAAAAAACATGGCTTAGAATTTCATTGATCATCTTCAATGTCTTCTTCATCACTTGTTTCAGCCATTTCCTTTTTATTGTCATTCATTTCTTCCAGTTCCATGTGATGAAGATCTTCATCTTTCTGTTCCTGGTGATATGTGTTAGCACACCCAGTGCATTGGCAACCAGGGCCACATTTGCTATGGTTTTTTCTGTATTTGCATCTCAGTGTTGTGCAACCTGTTTTCACTTGCAGCCTTTCAAGACATACTCAAGTCTTCTATTGGCCTATTGGCCTTGGCAATGTTGCCATCGGTGTCCCACACCACATCAAGTTTTCCATTTTCCCTTTTCCATCCATACTCAACAAGTGCTGCATCATAATAATTAGCTATATAGAATGGGCAGTGAGCTAGCAATCTTTATAAATGTAGCTAGCTATAATGAAGCTGCATGCAATCAACCAAATATAATATAAGTTTGCCCCAAGCTGCATAGCTATGTACATACTACATACCTGGTAACTCAATCAGTTGCCAAGTGCCACAACTCCAAAACCAATAGACATTTATGCCAGTGGAGCCTCAGTGCATCAGTTGTAGGAACATTATGACTCTCTAGATCTGCCTTCATCCATACTCTTCTTCGAATAATGTCTAGCCATTCCTTACGTTTGCGAGTATCATTGCATCCCACGGCTCCTAAATTATTCAATATCTTCACCAGCTCAAGACTACCTCCATGACAAAGGATCATAGGTGTAGGAAGGAGTTCGGAAGCGGGGGGGGGCAAGGGGGGCATTGCCCCCTCACATTCCACAATCTATTTTGGTTCTTTTTAAGGCATAATAAATATTATGACAACAGTGAGCATGGTAAATATGTACCTAGTTTTGCAAGGTGCATGCACACTTGTTACAGTCTCACAGTATTACACTTGCCCCCCCCCCCCTTTCCTACACCTATCACAGTTATCATGCCACATCTAGGAATTTTCATGAGAGGAAGGCTCACCATGCTTGTATACATACTTGACATGCTGCTTGTGTGTTTTGCCTGCTCAAACACAACCTTGGAGTGCTTGAGTTGTAAGACTACATTGCTGAAAAGCTTGTAACAGTGACTACAGATGGTACTTGATGTAGTGAGTGCTGATGTTTCAATACATATGGTGGTAAGATACGAGTTAACCAGGTCTGATTCAGGGCAATGTCTGGTGTGCATTTTGGTTTGCTGTTGCAGGATGAGCATGCATGGCTGCGGGGCATATAGTGCATTTTGCATGTAGGTGTAATGACCCTTGCACAGTGGGGTGTCCTGCTCAGAACCAGAGATAATATGATTCCCAAGTATATGGATTGAAGGGATGTTGGTGAAGCCATCTGTGTTCGTCTGTATGTATCCTTATTATACCCAGCCACTCCACAGTATCCCTTCTTGCTAGTAAGTTTGTCTCTCCATCTGGGGTTGAAATTATTGGTGCCTACATTTCTGGTGGCTTGTCTATAACGTGCATGGCATATGCAGGACATGTTATCAAGTTGTTGCTCCTCTTCCATACAGGAACAAACCAGCTCAAATAGTAGCTATATTGTGGATAATAAAGAGAGCTATGATGAACTCTTAAATAAAATTTTAATAAGTAGCTATTATCTAGCTAAGTGCATTGCATGCATATCATAAGAAACCAAACACTACTTCAAAAACACCTCTGGCCAATTATAGTTAAGGAATTTTGCAGCTAATTTTCTCAATGTAGGAATATGGGACAATTAATATCTATTGGTGTTTAATACTGCAGCTATTTGCCTACTTGTCTTACCTGTGTGAAAGTGCCAAGAGGACTATTCAGCAAATGGCCCAAAGTTGAAGGATTATGCCCTTCAGAACTGTTAGTAGCTATAAATGTCGCCTGGTTTGTGGTAGAAATCCCTAACTTGAGCTGCATTTGCAGACTATTCAGTGCAGAAAGTTTCGCAATTTTGGTCCTTAGCAACTGAACGATTCGCGAATTAATGAGATTCATAACAATCTAGTATACGGAAAACCGTAAATTAAAAGGAGTGGCTAGTGCAATTAAATTTGTATTGTTCCTATGGGCACTTCCGGTAGGCGGCGACTAGACTGAACTCTCTCGGATGTTGCCATTAATCTTCTGCATTGAAAGAAAGAAATGAATATGAAAATTGCATGTGATTAGCCTGTATACTAAACAGGTAAAACGATGACCCAGAATCACCACCATCAATATTCAATGCAAAATCTGAGGCTGGTGAGCAGCAGCTGCCTGTTAGTTTTTCTAGCTCTTGCTGCCTGTTTCACAATTTTTGATCTAGAGTTGCATGCTGGCATATGAGCAAGACTTGGCAAGGCTGGCCAATGGCCACACTCGACACATCCTCTCCTCTTTACTGCCACCCATGGCTTTTGTTCATGAATAACAGTGTTTTACTTTTCCAATAAGTAAAAAATCACCATAAAATTTCCAGGCTGCTTATCATCCATCAATAATATATTTGTAAGCATCTAGACTCTTGTAATCTCCTTGGCTATTGTAAAGCTGAAGTATATACCGAAATATTGAAGATATCTGTAGTATTAGTGATAAATTCCATCCGCATCATTTGCTACCTGCATGAGTAATTTGTAAGAGCTAAGTTGCACCATATAGTAGTTTAGCTCTGTAGCAGCAGTACTCCCTTGAATGCAGGATAAACACTTCCACACTCAACCATAGATAGTATATTACCGCCCCAGTAATGGAAACGGTAGCATAGGCTAATTGAAAATTCCGCGGGCACTCCGTGTTATGGTTTGCGACCAAGAAACTTAGCTAGTTACGTGGGTAGCAACGGGCTGCAGTGGTCTATTAGGAGGCATGTAGCTGCTCTATCACAGGGAAACTGCAAGCGGAAGTTAGTATTTATAAGTTGCATGCACAATTTCAATTATTCCTACTAGTATAATGGCACACTTTAGCGGTATAGAAAACTAGAAAAAAATTTGTCGGGGGAATGGCAGTCTTCATAACTTAGGTTTGTGGTTATTATCTAGTAGAATCATCCTACTTTTATAGAATGAGTGGCATTACGTAGATGCATGTTACTGCATTAATGGTAAAAAATAAACCAATTACTTATAGCATTCATGGGAGGAAGGAAGCATATCGGTATGTACAAGAAAGTAATGGTCATATAACCTCCACTGCTGCACTCCATTCCAGATATCCTGGTCACTCTACAGTTCATGGCGCCGGTATTAAATGATCAATAGTGTCAATATGATCATTTATAGACTGCAACATTAACCCTAAAAATTGTTCCGGCATTGCAGCTCCTGTGTCTCTCTAGTAACTGTGCCGGATTGATTCCAGCAAAATTATGTTGGTAACTCTGATGACTGCATCTTGGCATTGAAGTTCATTGACAATTTTGATTATATTATCAGCAACTCTGCATCAATTTTTGTGATCACTTAGCTAACTTGTACATGCAAATCTATCTGAGCTGGAGACTAAGTGTAGTATAGCCTCCTCAGCTGATGAATAAGGAGAGGAAGAAGAGTCCATCACATCACCAGTAGCATGCATTGTATGTATTGCACATTATCACTGTACTGTAATACCATAATTATTAGATTTTAAGCACGCACGCGTTGACTTCATAACACGGATTGCCCGTAGAATTGGTTCCGTTTCCAATCCCGGGGCTATCTATGACTCAACTCTTCAGCTTGTATGGTGGAAATATGCTCCTGCTTTGTTTATCCAAGGTGTATAATACAGTCTGACATCAATTGCATGTTTACAAACCACAAAGCTAACTGTTGCCATGCATAATTAGCAAGTGGCTGCAAACCACCTTCTCCATGCAGAAGGTGGCCTTTTTTACGTGGATTGGACATGCACTTTATATCATTAAGAATGTATGCTAGTTGCTAAATTTGGTTCAGGTCTTGTATAAAGTCCATCTGACCTAAGAATTTTGATGGCATGCTGGTACATCACATTCAATGCGCATGTGCATATTTAAACATTGCTATGGAGACAAACATGCATTTTGAGACAGGAGTATGTTGCTTCATTTGCCAATTGAATGTTACATGAACATATAACTTGTCTCTGCTATTTATGTATGTAGACATAACTACTGTGAAGAATCTTGAGTTGCTGACTAATGCAAGAGATCCTACTTCCAACCATTCCCTCTATGGCATTCTTAATTTCACCAAAACAATAAGTGGAGGTATGTACGATATTGCACTCTGCTTGGTTCAGAGTGAGCACACTTGCTAAGTTGAAGTATAATTTGTACACAGCTCGTCTTCTGAGATCAAATATTCTTGAGCCACCATCTAGTATGTTGTTTTAAAGTACACATTTATACATATAAAAGTGATCAATTATTATTGCTTATTAGGTAGTGAAACTGTATATCTTCGACAGAACTGTGTGCAAGGTAATATCTTATAACGGGGTTTTAATTTTTTATAGTGATTTTTTGCTCTTCATGTAGAACTGACAGAAAATGAGGTTCTTTTCATCATAATATTTAAATGTTCTTATCGTTTTATTTTTCTAATTATTATATAGGATATGTTTTATGGATTGGAATCAGGTGTGTGCCTATGTAAATCAAATGGTGTATTGATTTATCTCATCTTTATAAATTTATTTTCAGTACATGATTTCTTTCCCTTGTATTTTAGTGCTGAAACGTTTTCTTGACCTTGATCACCTTATTTCCCTGATTGTCACTGTACCAAAGAGGGATACTCAAAGAACAGCTGAGAATGTCATCACTAATGTAAGTCACTATAGGAATGAAAGTTTCAGGTCTGTGCCCACATTTGACTTCACCCTTACATAATCTCAGCCCTTATTTCAACTCTTTGACCGGTACTTCATTTGAATATTATCTTTCTGTATCAATCAGTGCAAGTAAATATTTTAGAGTTTGATTTCATATTCCATGTGTGGACGAGATCAAAGGGCCACAGTGTGGTTTATAAGCCATAATGCCCACAAGAGATTTATGAATCTTCTTTGATCTGATGTCTTTTTCTGCAGACGACATGTTGGAATAAGTCGTGTGGCTGCTTGGTGCTGTACAAACATCTCTAACCTGCATGCTCTCATTGTTTTTCAGAAAAAATGCAATTTTTCTTCACTGTTACAGTACTGTATAGTTGTAGTGCATGAAGATGATCTCATAATCTGTTAAGCTTTCACTTTCACTGGTGTGTTGTCAATTGTCAATATATCACCATGTCTCATATTGGTATTGGTATGCTCTCATATATGACTCGTGTGTGGCACTCATGATGACTGTATGACAGTATGGCACTTGTGTCTGGCGCTCATGTATGACAGTATGGTACTCATGTTGGTGTGTTTTTTTCTCATCATTTCTCCTCTAGCTAGTTTGTTGGTGAGTGAAGCAAGCCACTACTATTAGATGTGTTGAATTTATTCTAAAGAAAGGTAGGGATGGCTGTGTGCGGTTCAAAAAGTTCAGCAATAAGAGAGTGAACTTCAGTCTTGTAGCTTGGGGGTTACTTGACTGAAGTTCACTCTCTTGTTGTTGAACTTTTTTGAACCGCACACAGCCATCCCTACTTTCTTTTTTAATTTCGAAGAAATATTTTTCCTTTACTTGTTCATCACCTTTTTGATATAATGCTCTATTATAGGCAACTGGATGCTGTGATCCTGCTATCCAAGTTGAAGTTCATGTATTGTATAGCTATATCATAATATTGTATGAGCTGAAATGAATCTGATCTAGAAGGACATGCTATCTATAAGATTGCCATTGACCTAATTTTGTATATAATTTCTTAAGGCCTTTACTGATAATTGTGTACCTGATATACTGTTGCATCAAGGCTTGATTCATAACCAGACTAGTGCCAAGGGTTTACGCTCTAAGCATCGAGAGACCAGCATCAAGAGAGAAAGCTAATGACAGATTCAGTTGTGTGATCAAGGTTCAAGAATCATGTGTACTGGGTGGGCATAAAAATGTCAACACGTTGTAGGTTGAAAGCTAGCAAGTTGGAAAATGACGTGCTATTTTTGAATATGTCTAGTTAAAGGTAAAGGATTATAGCGCAGTTAATTTTGAGTAGTGTGGTAGCATTTAAATGAATCATTTCTGAAATAAGTTTGTTTAATGATGATGGTGATGATGATGATGATGATGAACGACCAGATGAAAACGGTGATTTTAGAAGTCGCTGTAAAATGATACTGCTTTGTCCTCTGCTCTACTTGGGTCCTGGTACATTGAAGGTGTTCTGTCTCCAAGTTAAGAGTTGCTGACTGTAGGAGGGAATTATGAAAGAAAATACTAAGTATTAGTCCAATGGGGTGATCCGTGCCATCCCTACTTAGAGAGTACTATTATACTCTCTGATATATATTTTTTTCTGTTATACGTTCGTCTTGACCTTTGATCCCATGAATTATAGAACTTGGCACTAGGCTTATCTAAGTGGATGGCTTATCTAAGTGGTAAGCATTTTACAGCCTCCTATGTATACAGCTGCCTGGCTGGAATGCGTCGCTTGCCAATTGAATATATTACATGAACATACCCTCATATACCTTATGGAAATAATAATTATCATAAGGCATTGTAAATTATGTGGCTAACTTATCTACATATATAGGAGCCATTGTGTTTACTACACCAATCATTTAATGCATGGTCAAAGTTGTGAAACAACAATTTACGTAACACATCTGTTGGTTTATATTTTCAAGGTCACACATTAGATAACTCAGTGCACTACTAACTGTGATTTCCACACCTATGACCATGTTGAGTGCATATGGAGATAAACATGTTTTGAGGTGCTTCACCTCATGGCAAGCCAACATTGACAGGGGTGTATCCACCACTCCGGTTGGTCCAGTTTTCACCGGACCACTTTTATATGAAACACCACACACCTTAATCATCCATTTTTGCAGAATTGACACTAGCATGACTTTACTGATCAAAAAAGTGGGCATGGCCATCCGAAAATTTCCACGCACAAGACCACCCAAAATTCTGTTGATACACCCATGATTGACCCTTATGACATACAGGCAGCACTGGTCTTCATATGTATTATATGTGTGTGCCACATAGGCGAGGGAACCAAAGCAACCTTGGCTCCTGCAACATAGGGCCCCTAAAGAAGTTTGTGTTTATGTGATCTCCTGCAGGTAATTCACTTGAAGCATGTCCTCCAGTTAGTAGAACCTCTTCAGGATGCTATCAAAGATACGAGCAATACTTTGCTAAAAGCATTTCACCAGGTATTTGACAAATAGCACATTACAGCCAAGTGGAATAACCACTATGACCTTGCAGCCTCAGTCCCTAACATGATTTATATCATGCCTGTGCCTCAGATGTTGGGTTTCAAATTTAGAATATTTAATTATGTGAGAATATTTAATCTATACTTGTGCATACGTACGTACAAGCCAGAGACTGCAGTAAAGCCTAGCCAGCAAAGAATGCAGGGCTGCAGCAAGCCTACATAACAAGCAAGATGCCAGAAAACTGCATAGGAAAAGCCTCACTGAAGGAAGAAGAGCACAGCATTGGCTTAGCTAGAGCCCCAAAAGCAAGCAATTTCATATGCAAAATAACAGATTTCTGTGGGTGCAGGCTAGTTATTAGTAATAAATTGGGAAAACAATTTTTTTCAATCATGTGACCATGCTGAGTACATTGTAGTATGGTAATTAAGTTTATGTGAAGGGAAAAGTTTTCAGAGGTCACAGCACCAAAATTTATGCAATCGATTATAGTGACTGTCATAATACTGTAGAATATTAATTTTAATACTACTTGTGCAGGTTTTGGATGACCCTCGATTCAAGATCATCTATGACATAATCCAAACAGTTATCCATGATGACACACATTTTCAGAAGGGAGCTTTATACATGAGAGCACAAAAATGCTTCTGCATCAAATCTGGAGTAAATGGTATCGTATTTAATAGCAATGTATTATTTTATTTTAATGTTCATCTTTGCCAGGCATGTTGGATATATCAAGACAGCTGTATACAGAAGTGATTGATGATATTTCTTGTAAGTCTTGATATCTTCTATTCAATACTTGATATATTCAATACATTTATATAGCATTAACCAAGCAGATTGCTGATAAGTATGATTTATCAGTCAAAAGTGCTTTCAGTGCTAGCAGAGGTTTCTATCTTCAGCTGTTCACAGGATCTGCATCTTCTGCTGATAAGGATGCTGCTGTGTCCTCCCATAAAAATATTGTTGATGTGTCAGATTTACCACCTGAGTTTGTTAAAGTCACAAAGCACCGAAGCACTTTCAGTTTTACCACTGTGGATCTTATAAAGTTAAACAGTATGTTCAATCAGTTTTAACTACTATATGCACACATAGTACATTGAGCTCTATAGTGGGCCATATAACACATCTGTAGACAATTATATTCTTTATTAGTTTTCATAAAAATGAAACAAATGACCGACATTTCAACCAGAATACTCTTGTCTTCATCAGAGTGATACAATAAATTGAAATAGTTACGCTCATTATCTAGACAACGCACATGCACACACCTATGGATATTAGAGTTTATTGTGTAACGTACAAACGAGTAGTAAACAAGTACCATCATCCTCTAACTCTATAGTAAATTTAATAGAGGGCCTGACTTGATTAAGATGTTCAAGGAGCTCCATTTCAGAATAATACAAAATGTATCATCCACGTATCTCTTCCACTCCTCAAATAGCACTAGTGAAGCCAAGGGTTTGGAAGAGATATGTGGATGATACAGTTTGTATTACATTTGGGTTCTGAAACAAACATCTTAATCAAGTCAGGCCAGAACAAGCACATCTTGAAATTTTTATCCACTGTCCATAACATTAAATAGATTTCAGAAGGGTATGACTCTTAGATGATAAGTTGCCATTTGACCTAAACTCTAATGTTTACAGGTGCTTTGCAGCTGTGGAAAGGTTTATATAGGAGGAGCAGTGAGAAGGGTGGAAACTAGACCGAAGGAGCTTGTCTAACAGCAGTTGCATCCTATGTTATGGAAGGAAGCTTTGGTTGTACATAGATCAAGCTAGAACTAGAAAGGAGTTGCTTCTAAAAGAGGCACTTCACATTAACTTAACTTCAGAAGAGAGGCCCTTCAACAGAGATGTAGGACTAGAACTTCAAGGTTTTTCTACACTTAAGCATATTAAGGAAATAGATAATAATTATGCCTTCTGGAAATAACATGCTATCTACACAGTAACTAATATCCATAGGCATGTACATGTGCATTGTCTAGATAATGAGCGTGGTTGAAACGTCATAAAGGTAATTCTTATGAAGACTAATTTTATGTTAATTAGCTGAGATTATATTCTTGACTTACATTTTGATTTTTAGCTCGTGCAAATGACTGTTTGGATGAAATATATCTTCTCTCTCATGGGTAGGTTTTATACACATATAAGGTACAGTGGGGCTATTTCAACCGGCAGGTAATTCCGTATTGATCAAATATTTCTGAAACTACTGAGACTTCTGAGCTCAATGTTGGAGGATATAATCTACTATGTAGTAGAGCTCTAGCTCATAAGCTGGAGGAGTTTTAACGAGTTAGTCTTTAAAAAGACTTGTGCCTCAGCACTGGTAGCTAGCTGTATGGAACAATGACACTGTTGAAATTCAAGGGTCTAGGCTCATGTATGTTAAATAAGTCAGATGATTCAAATGTCAATTCCTGTGATGTGTGTCTCGGTGCCCTTCTCAAATGCTCATTTCCATGCAAGGCCTGTATAGTCTTTGATTTCGCCTTTCCTGATGTCTAGCTGATCACATGTGGTCGCCTTTGCTTTACTTTCTGGCTTGTAGTCGTTATTCTTTCAGTGGTCCTGGCTTTCTTATTTGACTAGATATAGACTGTTATCTCTGCTGTTACTTTCTGATAATCCTGGCTTTGACTATACTGTTGACTCTGCTGTTACTTTCTGGCATGTGGTGATGTTCTCTCATGCTCTTGGCTTTCCTGTTGAGTGTTGCCTGGTGTGGCCTGTAGGATGCACATACATGTATCGCCTAGACTGTGGTCTCTGCTGTTTCTGTCCATTACTTTCTCTGTCTCTTGATCGATTCAACGTGTTCTGCTCAAATCTATAAAGTGGCTAGGCCTACTCCATTTTTTTTTTCATACATGCAATGTAGATTGCATGGTGTACATGAATGCGCAGTGTGCTACTATTAAGACGTACGTACCACGCATAGTCGATCCCAGCACTGTGCGAGGCAAAAATATGACCCTTTGGAATAGCCCTGCTTTGCCTTATCATGATATTACGCATATGAGCTTGAGTAATATTATTTATACGAGCTGAAGAAATGAAAATATGAGTGAAATATCTAACCATATTCCATGATAAGTGATGCTTTCATAACTTACTAGATCAATCTTTTTATTGGCTCAGTCTATGTATGTGTGTCCCTTTAAAAATATCTAGATATATAATACCAATGCCTGAATAATACCTTGCTTATAGCTATCAGGTTTAAAATTGAAACTGAAGAGCTTGATTTGTTAGCCAATTTCCTAGCTTATTTTGAGTGTAACATATGGTACAGCTGTCTAACCATGTATAAATCAATATGTACATGAAAAGTGTTACTTTTAAACAGAATTGCTTAACCTCAGGACTTGCTATGCATGCCCTTATGGTAGTGGCTGTGCATGTGTGTGTGCAGCAAAAGACACATAGCTATTTGGAGCTAATGGGTTATCTTTTAACACCTACATAAGTCTTCAGTCCACACTGGTATATGGTATGTGAGGCTGCACTTTGACATTTCTTGGTAATCTCCTTGTGAGTTAGCCCAAGCTATTGAGTGATTGCGTATCTTGCCATATAAATTATGACACTACATTATATTAGAAGCAAGTGCAAGCACTAATTAGTAATCACCATTTTGAGTAATTCATTAAGAGTGGTTTATAAAATACCTGCTGGATTATAAGAGTGCTTACAACTGTTATTTAACAACTGTTATTTAACAACGGTTTTGGGATTTAGTTTATCAAAAGCAATTATACTATCAGAGTTTTGTAATTTTATGTAACTGATAACAACATCACTTTCAAAGTGTGAGGTATCGTGCTATAAAGCTCATATGAAGTGGCTCGATTTCTTTGTGTAGCTAAAATTGGATAGGGTAGTCATTCTAGAAGAATGAAGCGATTTCTACAGCATATAATACTGATTTTGTCTCTGTTATTGGCTTCAGTGTCATCACTCGCAGTGAAAGTCCTGTTATTTCAATTAGATGAAACACTCAATATCTCTGGCACTCTACCAGATCATGTTCAACTGGTTCGAATGAATCGGATTAATTGTGAACCTTATTTTAGCACTGATATCTTTACTAATTTTTTGATTGAGAGCTTTTATCAGGAGATCGGAAATAACAGTGATTTTATGAAGCTCCCAGTTGTGGCAGGTGTTATTGGTATCGATTGTGCTAGTGATATTAGAATGCTCTCACAGCTCTCCAGTCACAGCCGTGTACAAGTCCCAGTTTTCTCTAGCTCGTTCACTGCACTCAATACCGAAAGTAATACATACTACATGGCATCACCAGGAACTGTTATTAGTAAAGGAGTACTATCTCTCTTGCAGGATGCAAAGTGGACTCGAATAGGGATGATAACGGAGCCCTTTTACAATGCAGATGTAGGCAGGATTTTATTAAAGGAACTGAGTGCAAACGGAGTTTATATACATTCATATATAGAAGTTAACAGACATCATCATCCTCATCATGTGGTGAGATATGTGCAACAAAGTGCAGTCAGAGTAATACTGATATCAGTTTTGTCCTCTGAATTTATTTGTGAAGCCCTTCAGTATGCTTTGCTCAGGTATAACATGACATGGCCTAATAATGCTTGGCTGATCTATGGCCATTTTGCTATGGATTTATTGAATGCCAACTCATGTTGTCTGCAGTGCCTTGAGGGAGTTATTTTGATAAACCAGGATTTCCAACAGAGTTTTGGTGGCACAGCTAAAATTGTACATTCTGGTATAATTCTTGATTCGATATCTGCACTTAAGCATGCATTGGAACAAACTAACTACTCTCCTAGAGATTTGAATTTATCTGCAGTCAGCTTTTCAGGCATTACTGGAAGAATCGATTTCAGTAATGATCATTATATTGAAAGGAATATGATAATTTCCCAAATAATTGCCTCTAAAGAAGTCTATGTGGCCACATTCTATGCTACAAATAACAGCATTCACATCAGCAATCGTATACAAAGTGGAAGTATATCTACTGAATTGCCCAAAATTTATCCCAACACAATTCCACTTTCATTTGCTTGCACTAGTATAACTGTCTTCACGATAATAGTTACAGTTGTATTGTTCTTATACTTGTACTATCGCAATGAGCAAGAAATAAAGGCTACGAGTGTTTCCTTGAGTTTATTAATGTTTTTAGGATGTTATCTCCTCCTCCTATTTTTAGTGCTGCTGGCTGTGGAATCATCGTTAACTGACGTACCACCAAATTTTGATATTTGTGCCTTTCTGTTGTGGTTAAGTGGTCCCGGCATACCCATTCCGCTGATCCTTGCAACACTACTTGTTAAAATATCAAGGATATACAAAATATTCAAGAGTTATGTAGTGATCAGTAAGTTAATCTATAGAGATTTTATGCTTGCAGTGTACGTGCTTGTATTGCTGTCTCCTAACATTCTAGTACTCTCTTTGTGCTCAACTGACCTTATTGAGTATCCATTCACCATCACATATGTCAATCACACGAATCACATTGAAGTAGTCACAGGTTGTACTGGTAATATTGACATACCTCTTGTTTGCTTGCTGGTGTATCTTTTTGTACTCATTGTTGCAGTCTGTGTCATTGCAATAAAGACAAGAAAACTCCGAATACGGATGTTTAGTGATACAAAGAAAGTGAATGGATTCTTGTTTGTTCTTATATTACTAACTGTCATTTCGCTCTCTCTCTGGTGGATATTTGAGAACTACTCACATGATAACTTGCAGAGTGATATTATTTTACATGTTGGAACAGTAATGATAATCATATCCTGCCAAGCATTCCTCTTCATTCCTAAAGTCTTGCCTCCTCTGAAGAGAAGTCTTTTCGTAGCTTTCCACTCCCAAAAATCTTAAACCATTTCTACTGTGTGAGTGTATGCGTGAATTAGTATGGAATCATAATTTCTTTTGATTATTTTCCTGTTTGAATGATGTATTATAGTAAGCATAACAATTTCATTGAATATAAGACGGATGATTGGGTGATAGTCTGATCACAAATGTTTGTTCACAAAATAAAATCAAGATTACAGTTCCACCTAGGAGCCAATCACCACATCAAACTATCAGCCATCCCAGTGTTATAAGGCCACAAAATTGTTTCTCAGGCCCACCTGCTTCATCAATAACGTCCAGAATTATGACATCAATGTTGTCACATGATTAGATTAGTGCAAATTCATCTGAGATTGAATTGCCTGAGAAGCAGTTTGTGTGGCCTAATGATTACAACTGTGGCACTACAAGTTGTACAAGTGAAGGGGAAAAAAATTATGCATATAGTCAGTAGCTCAAAATGCAATGTGATGGACAGTTGTATGGCAGTTTCTGTGAACAAGCATCAGAATTATGTTGCCTTCAATAATAATCCTTACATCACTGCCTCCCACCAAGCTGCATTAATTGTTCATGTCAGTGTAAAAATGTTTTGCTTGGTTTAGGCAGTGATGTATTGAAGGAGGCGTTTTGTTCATAACCCTACATGGTTTTTTTATTTAGCATAAATTTTTTTCCCTTTACTCGTTTCTTCCTTTTTTATATGACCTTTACTTACTGTATCAACTCATATTTTTGTTAATTTTTTTTTATCAATGACCTTTCGTCTACTTATAGCTAATAACTCACTGGGTACTGATATGGCTTGCACGTGATCGTGACAGATGCGCAAGCAAATGATGTCATTTTAATTGTTGACATAGTATCGTTTAATGAAAAGTCGTTCGCTATGTGGAGTTACAGCCTGCTAAGAGATGAATCTGATTAACGAATCATAAAAATTTAAACGGCAGCTGGTGCCGATTGTTGAAGCTGTTCTGGAGGAATTTAAGCAGACATATCATCTTCTGCGTTGTTTTCCAGATGTAAGCAGTTTAGTTGAGCCTGTAGCAAGAATAGAAGAGATACAGAGAGTCTTGTTCTAATGAGAGAAGCCACGCATTCTGGACTAACCCTACATAGAGAGTGCTATCACACTCTCCGATACATGTTTTATTTGTTAGTTTATTTGTTTTCCTTCAGTGCATGAGGTAGATATACTCTTCTTTATGCAGTGTCTTGAAGGAAGTACTCAGTGATATAAGGGAGCATATTGGCTGTCTGTATCGATTGGCAGAATGTGTGGCCATGTTGGATATGTTGCACTCATTTGCCCATCTCTGCACAGTGTCAGACTATGGTGAGTAGTACTAATTATAAAGTGGAGCTTTTTCCAAATATCGGGAGAGGGGACCAATACCCTATCCATAGCTAATATTACAATCTATATTATTAGCTCTCGGAATCATTTAAATCTTGATACCCCCTCCAGTATGTCCAGAATTAACCGATACCCTAGCCATCAAGAAAGGTCACCATCCAATATTGGATAAGATTGCATATGAACCACCAGTTCCTAATAATACTGTGAGTAAACTTTGATATGTAGCATTTCATTGTGCTTAAAGATGGCTTTACTTTCATATTATCTAGTATGCATCTAAAGGAGCAAATTTTGTCATCATAACTGGACCGAATATGGTATGTTGAAGAAAATTTCCTGAGTGACACTGTTTATTTGTGTTCATGCATAAAATTTATGAGGATTAAGTGGAGTATGTAATAATTATTATGTAGCTCAATATACCAAAACTTTTGTGTTCTTTTATCCTGTGGTGGTGTTTTTATATTCCAGAGCGGAAAGTCAACGTATCTTCGTCAGGTTGCCTTGCTGCAAGTGATGGCACAGATCGGTTGCTTTGTTCCAGCCGAATATGCCAGTTTTAGACTAGCTGACCAGATTTTTTCACGCATAGGTTCTGATGATGATATTGAAACTAATGCGTCTACATTCATGGTGGAGGTATGTATGTACTTGATATCAGAGAGTGCAGTAGCACTCTCTAAGTAGGGATGGCAGGTCAAAGTCCATAGGACTGTATAAACTAAAAACTCTTCTTTCTCTTCTACCCTTACTCTACAGGTTCTCACAGTGAATCATTACACCTACACAGTAGAGATAAGAATGTTCAAAAATCTAAAATTCATTCACTAACATACGAAAAAAACGACATCTATAATTCAGTTTGTTCTGATTTTATGTTTCGTGGGCGAACTGGCTCTTGATATTGGGTCGGTAGGTAGAAATGAAAATAATAATGATTCTCATCATGGTAACGTGAATTATTAAAAAAAGAACACTAAAATTCATTCTTTGGTGGGAGTGAGTTAGCCATATTGTTCACCTGCCTAATGGAAGGTTGTTTGTCTCACTTAGCTGTCACACTGAGCCAGGCTATATTTGTCATTTTGGGTGACAGGTGAAAGTTGGTAAGGACCCTAAACTATCATTTTCATTTCAATGTTGAAAAAATTGGGTGGGTAGGGCCCACGAAACATAAAATCAAATTGGTGTGGCATTAAGATTAGCGTACTGACTTACTGGCTGCAGCTATGACATTGATATCGTTGCAATCTGCTCTAGTGCTACTTCCAGACGTGCCTTTTGCTATTTGTTAAAACTAAAAAGGCTTTATTCCAGAAAAAAAGCACGATTCCAGCTGTGTACTATGTAATAGATAAAGCATGTGCGCGAGGTTTCTGGTTGATTTAGTCCACTGTAGCCCGAGGGCCGCAGGCCCAAGGGATGGTGCACTAAATCAACCAGAAACCGAGTGCGCATACTTTATCTATGGGTCATTCCAAGATAGTTCATCAAAAATATTGACATGACTATCTCAGAATTGGACGAAACTTGGTATGTGAGTAGTGCTTGTGGTTTAATGATGCCATATCAAATTTCAACCTCATTCATTGTATGGCTTCCCAGTTATGGCCAATAAAAAATGCAATACTTGGAAGAAAAGTACTATAATTAGCTGCTATTTGAATCACCGTAACTCTGCTATTTTAAGTCTTTTCATAAAATAAATTATACCATCTTGTAGCTTTTAAAAAGGGCTTTCATACATTTTTTTTTGGCTTCATCCAATAAAGTTTTAAAGAAAGGTCATACATATAAAACTTTAACCCTTGACCTCTCAAAAAGTGTTGATTTAATTTTTCTAATAATTTATGAGGATACTCTATGGTCCCTTATCTAACAACTGTGCAAATTTTATCCTGGGGTTTGAAAGGGATCAGGAGATATGTATTGGTATAGAGTGGAATGTAAGCTATTTCAGTTGAATTCATCCCTATTGTGAGGAGAATCAAATCTAATTAGCTAGTCAAAATAGTGATAAGCACATTAGTAGTCATTTTGCATGCAACACAGAGTTTTTGTTGAAGATTTTGTCTCAGTCTACATGGCTCAATCCTGCTGCAATCCCTTTGATATACCTGGACATAACTGGAGTAGTCGTAAGAAGAATCTTCGACTGGTCACACCTTGGATGTGTGAAAGAGCTCCACAAATTTCTGTTGGTTCAAAAATCTGTGATACCTGCAGGAAAAAACTGAGCAAGGAGCCATCAATTCCCATCCCTTATCCAGACTCTCCCTGTTCAGAAGTTGAAGATGCTGAAGCTTACATTCCTAGCCCAGAAGCAGTAGCCTCACTCAATATGTGCTTAGCAGACATTGGTGAGACACCTTATTCCCGTATTAAGGCCCGTGGGAAGAAGTACTCAAGACAAAAGGTTAAAAAGATCACTGAAGCGATAGAACGCACTATCATCAGTGGAGAAGCCATTGATGATGGAAGTGAGATGATTCAACAGCTGAAAGAAAAGTTTCAGTTAACAGCACAAAGGAGTGAACAGTTGCAAATTCTTACTGTATTGCCAAAAAGTTGGTCACTGAAAAAAATTCAGCAGGAATTCAGTGTACCCAGCTATATGGCACGAAAATCAAAGGAGCTTGTAAAAGAGAAGGGTATTCTTTCTCTTCCTGGCCCGAAACCTGGACCTTCACTGCCACCAGAAACTGTTGAAATCGTTCATACATACTATGAATCTGATGAAATCAGCCGAGTTATGCCAGGCAAAAAGGATTTTATCTCAGTAAAACAAGAGGGAAAACGTACACATGTTCAAAAGCGACTGGTACTGAGCAACTTAAAAGAAGTGTATCGTGAGTTCAAAGAGAAATTTCCTGATCGAAAAATTGGGTTTTCTAAATTTGCTGAACTTCGTCCTAAGCACTGCATCTTAGCCAGAGCCAGTGGTACACACACTGTATGTGTGTGTACAATACACCAAAATGTAAAATTGATGATGCTTAACATGCGACTATCAGATTTACCAACATATCATCATTGCTTAGCGAGGATCATGTGCAATCCACCACTTCCTAACTGCTACTTGGGTGAGTGTAATGCCTGTCCTGGTATTGCAAATTTCAAAGAGGAGCTTACGACTCTCTTGGATGAAAGTGATGTGGAACAAATTGTCTACAAGCAGTGGGTTTCTACTGACAGATCTACACTTGAAACATTTTGTGTGCCAGTCGAAGAATTTGCTGAGATCTTCGGTGAAAAGTTAGAGCTTCTATGTCCACATTCCTTCATAGCTAGTGAGCAAGCTTCATTCTACACGAAGTGCAAAACAAATTTGCAGCCAGGAGAAATATTGGTCACTGTGGATTTTTCTGAGAATTACTCTTTTATTCTCCAAGATGCTGCCCAGGGATTTCATTGGAACAATTCACAGGCAACACTCCACCCTTTTGTTGCCTACTACATTGATTCTGGAGAGCTATGTCACTTCAGCTATGTGATAATTTCAGATTGCCTACACCATGACACTATAGCAGTTTACCTCTTTCAAAAATCCTTCATGTCATTCTTGAAAAATTTTAAGCCTGAAAGGTTGAAACTGAAAAAAAAATATTTTTCTGATGGTGCTGCTGCCCAGTACAAGAACCGAAAAAACTTCGTCAATTTGTGTCTCCACAATGATGATTTTGGCATATTAGCTGAGTGGCATTTTTCTGCTACATCACATGGAAAGGGGGCTTGTGATGGTCTAGGTGGAACAGTAAAGCGACTAGCAGCTCGAACAAGTTTACAGAGGCCATACAATGACCAGATAATGACTCTTCGGCAGCTGTTTGATTGGGCATCCACAAATTTATCATCCATTCACTTTGGCTATTGCAGCATGGAGGATTATCAAAAAGAATGTCATAATCTTGAGCAACGTTTTCACAAATCTCGCACAATTCCAGGTACAAGGAAACTGCACTCTTTTATTCCTATTACAAATAGCAAAGTGAGAGTCCGATATTATTCAACTTCTCACACTTTCAGGGAGGAGAAAGTTACTCTAGGCACGAATGATCTTTCACCAGAATCAATTGTTGGGTTTGTCACATGTTTGTATGATGAAAAATGGTGGCTGGCTTGTGTATTAGAAGTAGTCCAGGAAGAAGGTCAGGTAAAGCTAACATTTCTTCATCCACATGGGCCTTCCAGCTCATATAAATATCCAGGAACTCAAGATATACGCACTATTCCAATGAATAATATTTTAACACTTGTAGATCCAAGAACAAGAACAGGCCGCATTTATACTCTGTCTAAGAAAGAAATTACAACTGCTTCTGAAAAGTTTCTTATCGCATCAACACAGTAATGATTAAGTTTCATTTGCTTCAATAATTGTGTAATCTTTGACCTAGCTAACTTTAACTTTTGAAATTATATTATTGATTGTTCCAACTCTACAGTGATGGTGGGGGAAATGCTATGAAATGGCTTACATACCACTCTATATCTCCTTATCCCATTAAAGCCCCAAAATAAAATTCACACAGTTGTTAGATAAGGGTTCATAGAATATCCTCACAAATTATTGGAAAAAATTAATCAGCCTTTTTTGAGAGGTCAAAGGTTAAAGTATAATGAATGTGAATTTTCTTTATAACTATATTGGATGGAGCCATAAAATACTGTATGAAAGCCCATTTTTTAAGCTACAAGAAGGTATAATTTATTTTATGAAACGACTTAAAATAGCAGAGTTACAATTATTCAAATAGCAACTAATGTCGAATTTTTCTCTAAAAGAGTTATTTTCATTGGCCATAACTGGGAAGCCATACAATGAATGAGGTTGAAATTTGATATGGCATCACTAAACCACAAGCACTACTCACATACCAAGTTTCGTCCAATTCTGAGATAGTCATGTCAAAATTTTTGTTGAACTGACTTGGAATGACCCCCTATTTTAGATCCCATTGCGCATGCGCGTAGCTACTGTAGTCCATAGTTACAAACATCAGTACTGTTTGGTTTGCTATAGCTAGCTAATTGTTGTGTCTCCACTTCTTTCTTGAGTTGTGAAATGGCGGCAAGAATAGTCCATGTACCTGCTGATGCTCCTGTTATAGCTATACTCCCCGAGAACGAAGGATACAAGTATTTTATGCCTGCCCAGTCCGAAGATCAAAGAAGGCAGCGTGTGAAACACCAGCTTGCTGTAGACCAGCTAGAATGTTCCTTCTTTTATACTAGCTACTCTCAGAAAAGCTTGTTGGGTTTGAAACGTGGAATTTTAATGTTATTCATTGCCACGTTGCACGTTTATAATGACATAACGTTTCAAACCCAACAAGCTTTTCAGAGAGTATAGTAGCCAGCATAAAAGGCAGAACTTCAACAACTTCTTCAAGCTGTCTTGCAGCATTCAGCATAGCCTGGGGATGCAAAAAAGTAGTGCACTCCTACAAAATTAGTGCACTCCTACAGAATTAGTGCACACTTGCTGATTTAATGCACATAGCAACCACATAGCAACGGGATCTAAATATAGCCTATACTTCATATAATGCACACTCTGTGCTGCCGACCGTTACCTACTTCATCTAGGCTTTACTACAAGGTGAGTTGATTTAATAGAACAACAGCATAAATCTCAGATAGCTGGAGTATCTTTAGTTACTACGACGGCTTTATACATTAGCTAGCTGCTTCAGTCTTACCTGCATGCTTAACCATCATTATAGCACTGCTCATTTGCACTGCAGATGCTCATCCCCCATACTCTCCTCCCTCAAGCAAGACAACCAAATCTCAGCAGCCATTTATATAAATGTAATGATTGGTTTAGCTAGTTATTCTGATCAGACGGTGTTCTACGATAAAGCTTTTATTAAAGCTGCAGTCACTCCTTCAAGGTGGTCATACTCTCCTCCCTCAAGAAAACAAAACTTCACCTGTAGGCTATGAAGAACAAAAAGATAAATTCATTGAAAAATACCCTGAAAGTGTTCAATGAATTGTCATAGCTATAGCTAAATATAATTACAAACAAAAAGAATGGAAATAAGTGAGTGCAAAAAATTTCTTATAAATAAAACTGTTAAGTAGGAATGGCTCCAAAATTTATCACTGCAGCATCATATCAAAATCTAGCTAGATTATGTACTTTGATCAGTGGTGGATCTAGGAGGGGGCATTTCAGGCACATGCCCCCCCCCCCCTTTTTGGTGTGGCTACTTATAAGAATTAGCTACAGTGGTGCACGACAGTTTGCAAGTTAGCTGCAGACTGGCTAAGCATCAAGTGGGCACAGTTTCCCTAAAAAGGGTGTGGTTAGGCAAAGTGGGCATGGTCGGGTAAAACATTTTTTTCCACATGCAAGTGCATGAACATGAGCCTCCATCTATGTGCCCCCCCCCCCCTTCTAAAAATCCTGGATCCACCACTTAGCTAGCTATCTATTCTGGCCAGATGGCCACTCCTCAGTATAGATGCTCATCGTACATATAGCTAGTCTGCTCACTTTATCATGCCAGTGTGTGCACCTCCAACTACACAAATTTTGTTAATAATCTTCCACATCCAGTGTTACGTAGGAATATTAGGTTATGTTATGAATTTCTATATAATAGCTAGTAGATAGCCATAAAATTCAGCTGCATTCCTATCATTCCTAGCCCTCCTAATTTCAATAACCACGCCTCCCAACTTAAATCCCTACTCTTCACTCCCCCTTCAGCAATAAGTGAGTCAAGTAACCCCTACCCATACCCATCACCAAACTCAAGAATCACAGCAATAATCAAAACTACTATTCCTACTTCATTCCTAGGCCTCCTTAGGAATGAAGTAGGAATAGTAGTTTTGTAATATTATTGCTGTGATTCTTGAGTGATGGGTACTGGTAAGGGGTTACTTGACTCACTTATTGCTGAAGGGGAAGTGAAGAGTAGGGATTTAAGTTGGGAGGCGTGGTTATTGAAATTAGGAGGGCTAGGAGTGATAGGAATGCAGCTGAATTTTATGGTTATCCCTACTTCACTTTTTATTTAGAAGAAATTTTTTCCCCTCATATGTATAGAATGATATCAGACTGGTCTCACTTTCATGAGCCTATCAAGCTTTTGTTTAACCATAAGGTTGGCTTGAAGAGAGGTGGTGTTTTTATTGTGTCTGTTGGTTTTTTCACTGATGGATCTTGCATGCTGCTCAAAATAATGATGATATAACCTTTATTTTGATTCGCGGTGGACATGTACGAAATCCTTTCCTTTGTGCAGTGACCTGGGTACGAGGCTATACTCCTTACATATAGTTAAGACAGAGAGCATAAGCAGTTTTATCAATGAGGTTGTGTAACTTAACTTTCATCAATCCTGGTCCATATGTACAAAAACCATATTGTGGGCTGCTCCAAACCTTTGGATCATAAAATCAGGCTGCAACTCATTGTATGTACACAGCTGAGCCATATGACTCCCTTCATAAACACCTTGCACAGAACACTTCTTAAAAGTGAGGTGAATCTAAAACAAACAACAATGGTAGGGCTATTGTCAGCCATATGACTACATAACTCCACCTTGCACAGAACACTTCTTAAAAATGAGGTGAATCTAGCGCTGGAAGAACAAACACAACAGTGGTAGGGCTATTGTCAGCCAGAGCTGGAACTAGCTAGCTAGCTAGCTAGCTATTTTATGTACCCAGGCCCTTTTTTTATTAAGATTGTGGAGGGTCTGGTACGCGAAGTCATGGGGGGGATAGAACTCATCTAATTGGGCATGGGCAGTACATAACCTTTGTCACTAAAAACACGACAAATGACCTTTTAGCTACATGAAGCAATTGTCTGCAAGACAGTTGATTCTAGCACATTGACTTATTTGCAAATATCACTTCTTGTTACTCTTAATTTTCATTTACGCATCTTTTTGACTCAAAACACTACAAATGACCTTTTAGTTGCTAAACCAAAACTTGAAGCAATTGTCTGCAAGACAGTTGATTCTAAGATTATACACAAAGTAGTAGCAATGACATCAGCTGTACAAGGATTATCTAAAACCAAACAATAGCCTTCCTGATCCGAAGGGGTTATTATCTAAAACCAAACAATAGCCTTCCTGATCCGAAGGGGTTATTATCTAAAACCAAACAATAGCCTTCCTTCCTATAATCTAAGAGCATATCATCGACTGCTATCACTTCAGCAACTTTGGAGGTAGTGAAAGCAATGAAATCTTCAGAGGTCCATACAAAGAAATTTAACTGAGGCACAATAATCTTTACTGAATACTGTATAATTGGAGATAATTTCGAGGCTTAAAGGTTTCATGATTCGGTCAATTCTAGATTTCCATGAGTCGTGATCAAAATTAATATAATTTAGGTGTGTTCAAGGCTAGTGGTCCTTCTAGAGATGGAAGGGGGTAGATGAGCTTCAACTACTTGAATGAATTGTACGATCATAACAAGCTATTATATAAGCAAATTTAATACACATGTGCTGAATAATCACATGCTCTTTTTTTCCGTGAATAAAATCCAAATTCATCGACGAAAATCATCAAAATTAGAAACCTCAAATTTTTCAGCTATACAGTAACTACAGGTACTATTGCTTGGCTGGCTAATGCTAAGATGCACTGAAGCACTGAAATACAGTACGATTTACTTTTAGTGAATTCTCTTCTTCTTGTTATTTCTGATTTATAGATGCGGGAGGTGAACTACATCCTCCAAAATATTTCTAACTCTAGCCTTGTGATAATTGATGAACTAGGACGTGGAACTAGTGCAGAAGAAGGGGTGGGACTCTGCTATGCTATCTGTGAACAGTTGTTGGCCACTTCATCCTATGTTTTCCTGGCCACTCACTTTCTGGAACTGAATAATCTTGCTGAACTCTATCACAATGTGGAAAAGTGCGTAGTGTGCGTGTGTGTGTGTATATTTATTGATATGCTGACTTTCACTGCAGCTACCATTTTGAGTTAAAGGTGAGTGTATTATGCACTGAGTGGAGAATTAGGTACCTTAGTTTGGTAGTAGAGTACAGGCACACAGTTTTTTGATTTGTAGCAATTCACTCCAAAGAGGATTTGAAGTCTTTATAGTTAGGAAGTTGTGTATTGTGAACTATATTTCCTACCTCTCACTTGGGGTTTTCATAGCAAGTATGGAATCTTCACTGATTATTTTACTGGTTCAGCTCTCTAGTGATGAGAGTGGAAGTATGAACCCCAATTCTCATCAGCTTAATAAGGGTATACTGGAGCAAACCAACTATGGTGAGAAATAAAGGTACATATCTATTTTTTCCTTTTTACTAAGTCATGGTTTCATCGGTAGGATTGCATCTGGCTGAAATATCATCATTACCAGTAGAAGTGTTAGAGGAAGCACGAGATATTGCATCAAGCATGAAAAAAGAGAGAACTGTACAGGATTCAATAACAGAAGACACTCCTTCTATGGCAAAAATCCATAAACTCGGAGGCCAACTGGTGCAAGTTGCTCGGAACTCACTGTTGGATATCAGTTCCCTGAGGTATATAATATAATGATGAATTAATAGTTATATGTCGATTCAATTCTGTAGGTCCTACCTGAAATATCTGAAGAGTGAATATGATGGTCTGGCCTCTTGATCAATGACATATCTTGTACTGTATTTGGTTCCCTGCACTGTCTCTTATTATAATTATGGCAATGTCTAAATAACTGTCATAATGTATTGTAATTCATTGCTATGATAGTGGTTAAACCATTTCCCTGCATCCATTGTTGATGGCCACTGCAATAACAATTTCAGGCACAGAAAACTGGACTAGCCATTAACTACAGAAATGATGTGTAGAATTTTCTTTGTCTTCCATTGTTGAAATTTAAAATATGATTCATCATGACAACTACAGAGACATAAATAGGGTGTCATTGTGATTGGAGTGAAAGAACAAAGCAAAAACATTTGAGAACAGAAACGACACTAGACTCTATTCCTTGTTAGATAATAATCACCTTGAACCCAGCACTAGATACAAATTGTATAATTACCAATAATTATGAATGTTGGTATTAAATTGACCTTGGTAATTGACCTTTCAAAAGAGAAATGTATTCAGAATCTATGTTTGCAAACAATGGTCAGTGATGCTAGTTAGCTAGCCATAGCTATAGCTGGTGAACTATGCACAAAGTGTCATCACATTGTGATGTCCAGGGACTCGAGCAAAGTCTTCAGAATATCATGGTAAAGGGTTTCTCTTTCGGATCTATTTAGCACTTCATACCAACAGTAGCCCACACTTTAGAATCAGAATTGAATGCAGCAGTTTTTAGCTATAGTCTTTTATTATTTCGGTACTAGCATCTCGAGATCCTAAGAAGATGCTAGCTATTGGAAGTCGGGATGCAAATCATTTCAGCAAAAAAAATTTGTTTTAATGTCAAATCTAGTCCACAATTTAATCATTATAACCTGTGAGAATCCATTGAGTGCACATACATGGGAAGAGTCAGCCTCCGCCCATCCTTATTAACGTGCGCAGTGTGCCTTGCGCAATATTGCTTACGTAGTTCATAGATATACTGCAGATTTCACTTGCGTTTGAAAATTGCGTGGGCTACTGCGCATGTTTTGTATTGCAATTTTATACAGTGGTAATGAGGGTCAAAGGTCATACGCAAAACTCAATTTTCAAACGCAAGTGAAATCTGCAGTAAGAGGTTTTACGGGATTGGAAACGCCCAATGAACTGCACAACCGTGGCGCGTTGACAGATGCGCACGCGCATGCAGCATTAATTATATTAATCGTTGTGAAAAGAGATCAATATTCACTCCTTTCAAGGCAGTTAAAGTGATATTCTGCCCCTACAGCTCACAGAATAGTACAAGTAAGCTAAGGGGAAGGTATTGAAGAAGTGAAGAGTCAGAGAGTTGAAGTTGGAGAGTCCGAGGAAGGAAGTTATTAATTATTCATAACTTTTTTCCTTGTAATTATAACTATGAGTACCTATCATTGCTCATTATACATTAATTTTATGTGATTGATTTGAAAGAAAGGTCAGAATGACTTTTGGTATTAAAATTAGACATAAATTCATTATTATTATAGCTAGATAATTTTGCCCCAAAGTTATCCGCCAGTTTTTGCTCAGTTCTCCCTCATCAGCATTATTGCAATACTTCCAGCTTTTGGCTGTTGGGTTTTGACACCATCCACCTTAAGAATTCGGCTCAGTCAGCTGTCCTGTGGACCCTATGGATATTAGGGAAATATAGTAAGCTTGCCATCTCCATAGGATGACTATTGTATAGAAAACGAATGCACCAATTCCATTTACTGTTCTATCCTTTCCCTGAAATAACTAATACAGTTTCAATATTGTTAATCTATTTCTTGGGAGAGGGATTACAGTTTTAACACCACTTGCAAATGCTAGAGACAATATATGTCAGCTAATACAAAAACTAACATTACTATTCCATGTAGCTAAAGTTTACATGCCTTTTGATCAGAAAATGGGCAACAGCAATTGATTCCATCAAGCGTGAGAGGGATTACAGTCCCATTAACCACTACAGTAATATTTGTAGGATTAAACTTGAAAATCTGAGCTAAAATTTATTTCATACAGTAAATCTATGACCTAGTGTATTATAGTATCATTGGCATAAGTCTTACCTCACGGATCTTGTCAGAACAGCAACTTTGACAAAAGTGCTGTCATTCAGCCATAGATAGTATATTACCGCCCCGGGATTGGAAACGGAACCAATTCCACGGGCAATCCGTGTTATGAAGTCAACGCGCGCGCGCTTAAATCTAATAATTATTACAGAACAGTGATAATGTGCAATACATACAGTGCATGCTACTAGTGATGTGATGGACTCTTCTTCCTCTCCTTATTCATCAGTCGAGAAGGCTACTACACAATAATTATACTACACAATATAATAATTACTTTCTAGCTCAGATAGATTTGCATGCACAAGTGATCACAAAAATTGATGCAGAGTTGCTAATCTATATAATAATGTGCTTGTCAGTGCGTACATACGCACTACGTCACATTATGTCAAGGTATGCATCACAGTTAATAATTGAGAAAGAAAAAGAAAAAAACCTAATTGATTTGGGGCTCGAACCTGAGTCCTCGGACCTCGCCGGCCAACCCACTACTGCATGACTACAACGGCAATGCTATCAATATTTGATTTTTTTAAAGGTATTGCAAATCAGATATGCTATTGTTGTTTTTTAGGTATAGTTTTTTGTTTTTGACTGAATTCTGATAAGATAACACCAAAAGAGAAACAAATAAGGGACAAACAAAAAACAAAAACAGATCAGATATGCTGGGTTTTTTTTTTATTTTTTGTTTTTGATTGAATTCTGATGATCATGATTGTGACCAAAAGAGGGACAAACAAAAAAACAAGTGAACAGAAACCAAAAGAAAAACAAAATAATTTTGCAGATCAGATATGCTGTTGTTTTTTTTGTTGTTTTTTTTGATTGAATTCTGATGATATGAAACCAAAAGACAAACAAACAAGGGACAAGCAAAAAACAAGTGAACAAAAATCAAAAGAAAGATAAAATAAAACAACAAAAACACAACAGCAGTAAAACAAAGACCATCCAGTTCAGGGGGCAGGGTCGCAGCCATAAACTTGCATTCCCATGCCGAAGAGCAATGGCGACATGCCCGAAAAGGTGCTTGGTGGACGAGGTGGCATCATCCTCAACGAGGCCACCTAGAGTTTCAGCCACAAGCGGGATAAATTCAACTCCCACAGAGTAGCAAGATGAGAGATGGGAAGTCAGCTTGCGACGAATGTGCGCATACTTAGACATGACTGCGCATGCTCAGATTTAAATACAATGGCGCGAAATTCAGGGAGAGAGAGGCAGAGTTGAAGTTCAGAAACTAGAAGATCAAGGGAGAGAGAGAGGCAAAGAAGTCAGAGAGCACATTTCACTGAAGATGAAAGAGCAAGGGAGAGAGAGGGAGAGAAGTCGAAGAACACACTTGACAGAAGATGAAAGAGCAAGAGAAAGAGAGAGGTACAGAGTGAAGGAGAGAAGGGAGAGAGAGAGAGAGAGTATTAGGAGAAAACTAACAGGGAAGAACAAAGACATATAGGCTAGGTGCTAATGAAACAAGCAGCACCTTGGGCCCATTGTCAAGTTTGAGGTTTGCAAGTGAAGCTCTCAACTGCTGTCACAATGGACTAGCTACCTCTTACTGATTATCCTTCTGCACTTAAAGAACTGTTTACTGGTTAAAATGAAATTTGGGACAACTTGGAATTGATCACTAAAAGGATTTACTCCAGTTGAGAAATGGATTGAGTAACTAGCTAGCTATGTTGCACGTGAGAAAATCAATCCTTATGCAAACACTTGCAACCCTCTATTGCAGGTTCTGGTACTTAATAAAGTCAGACTCACTACAGATTAATGCATGTGAAAAGGGAGAATAAACTCAAGCGTACAAGTTAAAATCAAAATATTTGCACAATTAAATCTCGCTTAAAGTTTGCACATTACAATTAGTGGAATCTGACATGATAATGCCCTTGCAATAGTCTCAAATAGACCTTTACTTGACATGCATAACTTGTACCCTTCATATATGTCACTGGTAGCCACTCACTGCCAGTGAGTGGACACACACACATTCCGTGTGTAGAGTTTTTGCGGACGCAGGCATGCGCAGAGTTTCTGTGGGTACTCGCTAGTAGTATAATATTATACCATCAAAATTATCAATGAACTTCAATGCCAAGATGCAGTCATCAGAGTTACCAACACAATTTTGCTGGAATCAATCCGGCACAGTTACTAGAGAGACACAGGAGCTGCAATGCTGGAACAATTTTTAGGGTCATGTTGCAATCTATAAATGATATTGACACTATTGATCATTTAATACTGGCATGAACTGTGGAGTGACCAGGATATCTGGAATGGAGTGCAGCAGTGGAGGTTACATGACCATTACTTTCTTGTACATAGCCGATGTTTCCTTCCTCCCATGAGTGCTCTAAGTAATTGGTTTATATTTTCACCATTAATGCAGTAACATGTATCTAATGCCACTCATTCTATAAAAGAAGGATGACCCTACTCACAAAACTAGATAATAAGCACAAACCTAAGTTATGAAGACTACCATTCCCCCGACAAATTTTCTTCTAGTTTTCTATATCGCTAAAGTGTGGAATTTAGCCATTATACTAGTAGGAATAATTGAAATTGTGGATGCAAATTATAAATACTAACCGCCGCTTGCAGTTTCCCCGTGAAAGAACAGCCACACGCCTCCTAGCGGACCGCTGCAGCCCGTTGCTACCCACGTAACTAGGTAAGTTTCTTGGTCGCAAACCATAACACGGAGTGCCCGCGGAATTTTCAATTAGCCTATGCTACCGTTTCCAATCCCGGGGCGGTAATATACTATCTATGATTCAGCTGTCAACGCGCCTCGGTTGTTAGTTGCTAACGAGAGCACGTGATCCGTTTCCAATCCCGTAAACCTCTTATATCTATGCGTAGTTGTATGCTGCACTGGTAGCCTTGGGCGTAGATTCAACCTGTACTGTGTAGCGGTGTAACTCAAGCTCTCCAGATATTGTAGGTAAGTTGAATTTGAATATCGCCTTCCACGATGATAAAAGTTAATTTTCGTAGCTATGCTAAAATGCAAGTTCTATTTATAGTATTATGACACCCTCTGCAATAATAAATAGATGGCTAACTATATTATTATGTATGCCATGTCCAAGGTTCAGCTGTTAAGATTAATAATTATTAAAGAACATAGAGTCTTTTTATCCTAAACCAAGAACTTAGCTACAATTTCAATATATTACAGAATCATATTCTTGCTTGCATATACAGTGGAACCTAAAATTAATGTGGACACTTTTAATAGGTGTCATGCATGATTAAGGGGTGTCCTTAATTAAGGGCTGAATTAACTAGTGCAGATGACGTTTGAATGTAGTTAGTTACTTACTGCAGGCCTCAATATCTTCTTGAGGTCACTTTGGGTGGGGCCCACCCATGCTTGGCTTCTAAGTGCCAGAGACTTTTAAACTCAAAGCATTCTAAGTGCTATAACATGATTCCTAACCATGATTATATCCTAGAAAAATGCAATATTTACACTCCACTTGTATGTTGCCATGACATCGATATATAATGACAAGCAATCAGGCTTTCTTTTGGTAATCCTCAAAGTTGTTGTAATTGCTAATCACACTTTGTTAGTAAGCCTAGCAACTGTTGCCATAGTGTCATTTAGTGCCATTTTGGTGGTCAACCTATCATGAGCTGTTGGTCACACAGAGAGTATAGCAGGCAACTCTAGCTCTAAGTTAGACATCCTAAATTTAAAAAGTATGTTCTATAGCTACACAAGGATGAGACTGAATCTTTGTCAGAAAAAGCCTTAAGGGTGTTACACTTTTTTTTAAATTTCCATCCGATGCTATATACCCCCATCCACTTTATATTGGTGCTCTCTCTGCAATGGTGTATTCCCCCCTCCCCCCCTTTGGATGATGGATTTTCATCTTGAGTTAGAGTACCAAATTTATGACTCAGGGTAGTACTCTGACCCACAAACTATACCCCCTAATGAAAATTCATCATTCCATAGAAACAGTGTTAGTAATATTAACCGTCTACTAAAGTTTGTGGTCAGTTATGAATATTTTTAACCAGTGAATTCTTGTCTCAAACACATTAAGGCACAATAGTTCCAGGCTTGCTTTGCTGGATGTAGAAGCTGATATTTGCACAGGGAGATCATCGATGACCTAGAGGTGGCTCTTATGCATTCCATATTGTTAAGCTAGCAGTGAGGGTCTTCCCTAGTGGCTATTCAGAAAGTACTGCCACACTCTGATAATCGATCATTGCACTTCACTAGTTACATTTAATTTGCTCACCACACAATAAACTACGCACACATCTTCTCTGTTATTCTCCTTTCTAATAGATTCTTCTGTTATCATAGATCCAACATGGAAGAATCTGGGAAGAAGTGTGCTTGTACCAAGCAGAGGCTATATTACACTCTTATGGCTGCCATTTTCTTGATAATGATAATCATTGAGGCAGTTGCACTAGGAACATTTGGCACCCAGTTCAACAACACTGTGAATTTTTGGAGACAGAATATTCCAGGAGCTAATTCATCGACTGTCTGTATTTTGTATGGTCGTCGTAGCAGCATGAACGGCACCAATCCCGTCTTAACCAATGATGGTGCATGTGGATTTTCATTTTGGGGAATGGTTACCATTCTTATTGTTCTGCTGTGTTGGATGGTATTCCATATTATCATGGCTGCATTTGGGAAACCAAGAATGTAAGTACCCCCAGCCAAATTACACACCAAGTAGTTCAATTGGCAATCACAGGCTTTTTCGTGCAATTTGGGTATAATTACATCCAAAACTGTCTAAAATTGCACTCAGCTTCACCTCATGCAATTACCTAGCCAGTTTCTCATGCAATTATACCCAAATTACACTCAAAAGCACATAATTATAATGAGTGCCAAAAATAATAGCCAAGTAGAAAAATTAATAAAGCGGATAAAATAATGAACCAAAAAATAAAATGATATTATGCCATCTTCTCCTTCTCAGCCATTCCTCACCAAACAGTAATAATTCAGAGAAGCCAGCAGAATGGAACACCATTTTTCCTAGCTATATCATGTACTGCTTATATTGGTGACCCTTACTCAACACATGCATGCTAGCTACTGACAGTGAGGCCAAACAGAGTTGATCCCACTTCTCTACTTGCTATGCAATTCCACTTTAAAAAATCTTCATTTTCTAAGTATTACTGTATAGCACTTTATTTTTGAGGCACTTCAATTTCAAGGTTTTCGTAGATTTTGCTCAAAACGAAAATTATGTCCTTGAATAATTAATTTTTGCCGTGTTATACATATACACACATGCGCAATGTGTAAACTGTATTACAGTGCAGCTGTCTCTCTGTTGTTATTTTAGCTCTAAATATCCTTCAAGCAACCTACAAATCTTCCACTACCAGATCCTAGTGGTACACTGTCACTGACAGTTTCCTCCTCTTCTATTGAAGCAGCAAACTCGAAAAAGACTCTACCGTGTTTAGCAGGATCTACCACCAGAGGGCCATACACTAGATTTTCAAAAAAAAAGAAGAAAAAAAAGAAAAGAAAAAGGAAGAAGAGTAGAACATGGTGTAGCGCTGGCAAATTCTATGTCTGCATGCTATAGTTCATTTCTTAAAATGATCCTTGAAAATTGTTCTGTGAAATTACTACATATTCTGCTGTGCATCTTTATACTATCGGTTGTTTCTCTAGATTTTCAATGTGTCGAATTATTGGTGACCTGGTCATTTCAGCAGTGGTGGGACTGTTATCTCTAATAGTCAGTGCAGTACTTACTGCAGGATTGAGAGCTACATGTGCAGGTTTTGGTATTTCTGCACTAACATTACCGTAAGTGATATTCAGAATAGGATAACCATCACTTCATCAGCCAGTTAAAAAAGGCTCCCTCTTTAGTGGCTATTGTTACAGTTAACAAGAATATGGAAAATCATACTTAGTATGACTGTGTATAGGTGTGAACGAAGAGGATTTATTGTGGGTCAAACCTCTCTACAATTTCATCGCAATCTCAGTGCAGCACAGGTATGTACAATTATGGGATGTTGTGCACTAGCTGGTTTTTTTAAAAAGGGGCTCCCCCTCCACCACCACCACCACCACCACCACCACCTATTATTGTACCCACTGCCTAACTGAATGATCCTCAGACTAATACTGGTTCTGGAATAGAAACTTAGTGTTCTGAGTCTGGTTATGATTAGGAAGGCAATTTTTTAAAACTGTGCATATTCATTGCTAACATGCCTAGCTAATGAGTTTCCACGATTTTTATGTTGTTTTCTTGCTAGTTTCCTCTGTAAAATTCAAAGGTCAAATTTCTGTCTACTGGATTGATATCATGAATGATAATCTTCTGTTCAGGAAATTGCAAATAGATTTTTCCTAGTTGGTGTTGATATGCTGTATTCTCTGTCTTCAGGGCACATCTTGGGTGATAACTATCGCATTTGCTTCTCTCCTGTCATTGTATACTGTGCTGTTGATAGTATCATGCTTCATCAGGAGACGTAGGAAGAAGAGTGAAAATATTGGAACTGAGAAAGGGAAAGCTAAAGCAAGCAAGAAACACAAGACTAAAGATGAGGATAAGAAAGCAATTCAACCACATGTTGAAGTTGAGGATATAACTGACAAAAGTTAAAAGACGCTGTGTAGTAAGATTCAGTTTTCAATAGAAATAGTTTAGCAGTTTGTAATAGCAGAATGTAGGAAAGGTAATTTTTAGTAGTTGAATCAGTCATTAAATCACAAGACATTTTAAACTGTATGAGTGTGCAGGATATTGAGTCTTTAATGATTGCATGACTAGTGTGACATAATTGCATGGAGAGTGAGGATGACTCATTGATCATCTGCTTGTGATTGTATTCATGTCAGTATGAAGTACAACCAAAAAAAAAAGAAGGAAAACAAAACAACAAAAACAATAACAACAAAAAGTTGACAGTACAGTGACTGAAATTGCTTGTGTTTATTTTTAGTTGTTGTTTGTTTTTGTTTTTTTTTTTTTTTAGTGAAGTGAAGTTAGAAAATTTGGAGTCTGTGATTATTGAAGTCACAAACATAGAGAACTCCACTATTATCCACTGCTAGTCCTGCAGGATACTTAAACTCTCCTGCTAATTTTCCTTCCTTGCCAAATGATGTTACAAACTGACCCTCAGAAGTGAACACTGAGACACGATTATTTTCGTATTCTCCAACATAGACCATATCGTTACTGTCAACAGTGACACAATCTGGCCAGGAGAGTTCTCCCCTTCCCTGACCGTGCTTTCCAAAGGTTTTAAGAAACTGTCCCTTAGAAGTAAAGACTTGAATACGATGATTACTTCTGTCGGCAACATATACTTTCCCATTGCTATCACAGGCTACACCTCCAGGGAATGTGAATTGTCCCTTTCTGTTACCTTCCTCCCCAAATGTTTTGTAGAATGTGAGATTAGAGTTCAAAATATGGGTGTGGTGACTGCTGTCCACCAAATAAACTTTGTCATTTTTGGTGTTGAATGCAATATCATGTGGAAGACGAAAATGTATATCTCCACTGCTTTTAGGACCCACTGCAGTGAGAAACTGGCCATCTGCAGTAAACTTCTGAATACAATCTTTATCACCATCCACCACCAAGATATTGCCATCATCATCAACTGCCACCCCACCAGGGCTTAGAAATTCTCCTAGATCCGAACCGTGTGTGCCAAATGATCTGATTTTCTTGCCACCTGAATTGAATATAGATACACAGGCTCTGTCATTCTCAGTTACAATTATTTCTCCTTTTTCATTGATAGCCACCCCTGATGGACTGTGCACACCCTCTATGATAAGGATCGGATTTCCGAGCTTTTCTACTGGCTGTGTTATTGTCACAGAAAACGGGCTTCCTTTGATGTGCTGATCTTTGATCTTGATAGTCAAATGATGCTTTCCTTTTATAACTGGCTGATAACTGATCTCATATAGCCCCTTCTCTTCTTTCTTTATTATATCCCCTTCAACTATAGCACCAGTAAGAGTTGACAGAAGCTCACACTGAATTGATTCAATTTCTACCTCACAAGCTTCACCTTCGAAGTTTATAGCATGCAAATTAGCACTTGATTTCTCTCTGACAACAGCTTTTCTTAAGGCCTGACCTATGACAAAAGATTTTGAGGGATCCAGTGACCTTGACTGATATAGCTGTCCAAAGTTCTTGCATGCAGATATAATATTAGGTGAAATTGTGAATGTCATATCAATTTCAGCTTTGACTGCCGTTTCTTCTGGTTTAAAAGCAGCAGTGAGTTCTTCAACTTCATTAATCATAGTGGCCTTCATCTTTAAAATCTCCCCCTGACTACTTGATGTTAGACGTTCCTTTACAAAGTCGAGAGATGTACTTAACTGTACCTGGGTGGTTTCAAGTTGGTCCCTATGAACAGCAAGACCTTTCATTTTCTTCTGAGTCATATGATTCAACTCACCAAGGAGTTCAGCTTTTTTTTCTTCAATTACTTGATGGATGGTTTCCACATTTCCACTTATATTGGCTGCAATAGCTTCCCTTCGATTGGACATTTCCTTGCAGCACACGTCTAATTGTGTCAGTGTTTTATTGACATACCCTAGCTGCTCTTCAACCACTTGCAGGGACAAGTTGATTTCTTTTTTGTGCCCTTCGAACACCTCACTTATAAGGTCATATCTGTGGCTGTGGTGTTTTCGAATAGTGCACTGAATGCAAATCAACTCTCCACATGTCTCACAGTAGAGTTTTGATTCTTCTTGGTGCTCAGAACATGTTGGATTAGATTTGGTGGACGGTATTATATCATTCTCCACTTTATCTAAAGGAGAAACTGGATCTTTAGCCTTCTTCAAATCTTCCCAAATTTCCAGAAGCTGGTTGGTTTGAAATGCTGGTGGAAACCCTGATACTCCATTGCTTGGAATAGGTGTAGCATAACGGCAAGAAGGACAAGGTAAGGAGAGCTGCCCTTGCTGGTCTCGCACTACTAACTTAACAAGACAATCCCTACAGTAGACATGGAAACACCGAAGTAATTTAGGATTGTTGTAAGTTTCAAGACAAATAGCACAATTCAGTTGTTGTTCTAACTTCTTAAGAGCCTCTTCTGCCATAATGAAAGTTCCACTGAATATTGTATGAGGAGATAGCTAGCTATGCAATTGTGCAAGCAGGATAGATTTCATTGGTTAAATTCCTGTTTACTGCAATAACTGTCCTTCACTTTTGTGGCTTCACCAACACCTTTGGTCATGCTTGTGTATTCAACTTTCTGATGACACAGTTCAGTTACATGTAACTTCCGTTGTAACTGACAACTATTGAGAAATAGTCAGCAGCAAACATCCAACTATGTATAGCTAACTACTTCCAAAACTCCTCAAAGTTATCCATACCCTTCACTATGCTCTTATGAGTCAGAAGGAGGGTTTTGCAGACAGTTTATGGGGGACAACTAGTAGAATCTTCATTTCCAATGACAAAATTCTTCATCAACAATGTCTTCAGTATGCATTCATGTAATTTACTTATCAGCTGGCCCCTCCACCCATGTGATGATAGTTCTTCAAGTTGGCTACTATCAGTGGAGGTGTATAAATGACTCCATTTATATTTCTGCAGAAACCCACATCCTGTGTATGCCACTGATAGTAGCCAACTTGAAGAACTATCATCACGTAGCTAGGTGGAGGAACCTATGGGCCCAGAGGGGCCATACCCCCCTCCCCCCAGATTTTATATAATAAGTCTATCTTTTTGGGGGCTCCCCCAACTTTAAATTTAGCTAGTTCCTCTGTCTATGTCACTGTTGTATATCTGGTAGTAGCACTGTAGGCCATGCTAACAAACTAACAATCACAAAAGTGTCTAACTTACTCTTGATCAAAGCTATAGCTAGATAATACAAGGTGGTCATAGCTATATGTACATGTGTAGTTCTATACTAGTTATACTATAAATAGTGACAAATGAATGATTACTGTAATGAACATACACATTCACAACAACACACAAATAATACACACAAGTCAAAGGTCACTTCATGCCATAGGGCCAGTAATTTCCATATTAGCTATCAGAGTTGAAATCAGTCTCCCATTCAATTATTCTCCCAGAACGATTGCAGTTTATCTATTTACTCTTTTGCTAGTTTCTAAGTTTAGACTTTTTTTCACTGTGTATTTTGAGCACCATGCTTGTCAAATACTACCTACAACTCCATGGCTCAAATAATTCACTTACAACCTCCTGGAAACTTTGACTTAAAAAATCCTGATGGGTGGCAGCTCTGGAGAAAGAGATTTCAGCAGTTTTGTATAGCCTCTGGCCTAGGAGAAGTAGACAAGTGAGGACACCTTGCTATATAGTTTTAAATTTTAGGTGACTATGCTTAGTCAGTTCTCCATAACTGAAGTTGAAAGGAACGTGTATGATACTGTGCTTGAGAAATTTGTTCCTTTTTCAGTGTAAGGATATGAAAGAGCAAGATTTAATGTCTGCTACCAGGCTGAAAGTGTGACTACACTAGTGTGCTAAGTGCACCATCTAGAGATCCTGGCCCCCAGAAAATAGACCATTGTATCTGGTGAGGTTCTAGGGGGATATCTCAATTCCCACTGCATCTACTATTAAGTTTATCAACAACTTATTGAGAACATGATGTCATAATCCATCATATTGGGGGGGGGGGGGGGGTGGGTTCAGGCCCCCACCTTCTGAATATAAGGGGGGAGTAGCCCCTCCAACTCCTTCTATGGAACAGTAGGAACTCATTGGAAGAGAGAGTGAGAAGAATTGAGATTCAGAATTATTCCAGACTGAGAGGAGCTAAAGGTAGAGACTTTCGTACAAGATGTGGAAAAGAAGCACATGCCAGAACAATGTCCTGCCAGAGAAGCTATGTGTCACAATTGTCAAAGAAAATGCTCCCAAAAAGTCTGTGTCTACAATCACAGGAGGTGCAACAATCACCACAGGCATTCTTGAATACAGTATCTGACAATGGAGAAAAGTCATATAGTGTCATTCAAGTTGAGAATCAAGATGTCTGCTTCAAGATAGATAGACAGGGGGTGCAGAAGTGACAGCAATTTCTGATCAAACAAATTTCAAAGCTTGGACAAGGATCTTTCAAAGGTAATGGAGAAACACCATCTCATCGAACTTCTGAACATACTGGGACAATCTGAAGCCAAATTGGTACACAAAACAAAGACTTCGATTCAGCTGGTATTTATTATTAAAGGCCTCAAGAAGAATCTCCTTGGGCTGCCAGCAATAATCAGTTAGAGCAGACATCATGGAAAATTTTCCCAGCTGATTACTCATTCCCAGTTGGAGGCTTTGTCTGTGAAAGTTTTGCTGGACTCCATCCTGGTCTACTAAATGGCCAAAACTCACACTTACCAGCATTTAAAGTAACTCCTGCTGTTTCCAGTCATTCAAGTACTGTCTGGTTCCCCAAAAAATGTCAAAATATAGTCCATCAGGCATAATACATTACATGAAGGACTCCCAATTCTTTTCTGAAAGTGCACTGGCACACTAGCTAGATACGTATGCCAAATGGTAATTTATTAAAACAAAATCTGCCTCTGGGGCAGACCTAACACAGCCATTGAGGGAGTTGAGAAAATACTTTGATTTGGGAAGCATGTTCAGGTGGCCACCAAACTGATGTCCTTGCATGTAAACGACACCTATGAACTCATAGGTAACTTTTGTGTAACCTGTCCAGAGTTTCCTTTTGCAGAACTTTCAGGACCACTACCATGATAGAAAGAGGTTGTCAATTCTCCTCTGTAGGGTGTTGTTTATTCTTACAATAATGTTTCACAATTGAGCAAACTGGATCAGATAGGCATTTCCAGTCAAGTCAAGGATCTGATAAAGGCTTTTGCCAGATTATCCATGGTAGAAAGTGGTTATGTCGATCTTCTCAAGACATCGAATTCCCCCAGACTTTTACGAGTGATAGCTAACAAGCTTCTCAGAATTTGCAGAAACTTACAATTTCAATGAGTAATGTACTTGTTGAGCAAGCTGTGTGACAATGAAGTGACTTAATCAAGATAGCCTACCTTTCTTATTAACAACACTATTGCCTGCTCTGAGTCCAAAAATGGCCTGACTTAGAGGAGTTTTTGACAGAATGATCACCATTTCAAAACGAAGCAGAAAGATAGTGGCCATCTGTCAAAACATTATTTCTTCTTCTGCCAGATGACACTGAAGTGTGGGTTATTAGAGAACAAAACTATACCTGGAAAATTGTCAGTTCATCTGATACTATCCAGTTGTTGCTACATCAAATTGACAGGTTCAAAGAAATTAGTGACACCTCAACCCTAAACCAGCAAACCTAAAACCATCAGCTGATACAAATCCCAGTCCAGACTTCTGCTCAAATTCACTCACAGATATGACAAGAACATGTACTACCTGGTGTCATATTACGTAGCTATGCTTAAAGATTTTGAAGGAAGCATAATGACTTTTTACTTGTGTGTATTGTTCACTGACTTGTGTGTTTTTGTGAATGTATGTTGTAATGTACTTAGCTATAGCTGTATGACTGTCAGACACCCCTCAGTAGTATGAGTCAACACAAATACCGGCATGGTGCTTAAATACACAAGTGAAAAAATATGTCCTTATGAATATTATTATCAGTAGAGAATGAGTACAGCTACATTGATATGGATGTGTATGTAACGCTGGTAGTGGGGATATAATTATAAAAGCAAACTAAATCTAGGTATCAAATCTCTTTAATTCCTCAGTGATATCCTTCACTTTGGATCCAGAGGTAGCCTTTTCTTTCTTGTTTTTCTCCTTATTTTTCTCTTTCTCTTTCTCTTTCTTACTTTTCTCTTTCTCTTTCTCTTTCTCTTTCTTGCTTTTTTTATTATCTTCCCCTTTGTCATCACTCTTTTTTTTGTACCTCCTTACACAACAAGATGCAATTAACAAGCCAGTGTACAATAATATCAAAGCAGCAAATAAGACAGTAACCAGCCAAGATGTGACCTGCAAAGGAGACACGCACAGGTAGTTCTTTCCCCACAATAGCAGAACCAATCAGCTAAAATAGTGTCATGGAAAGCAATATACCTGTGCAGTTCTTATATTTCCATAAAATAATTGTGATGTTTGATGATCAGTAGTGGTGAACTGTCTTTGTTGACACCTATAAAAGGATAATGTAGTACAGATTTTCCTTTACAAGCAAATTAAAATATCATGCATGAGGTTGTTAGCTAGTGTCCTTAACTTACTGAACTGATTGCTGTGAAGCACCAAAACCTGCACAGGTAGCCTCTAAACCTGCAGTGAGTACTGCACTGATAACTAGGGAGAGCAATCCCATCAGTGCTGAAACAACTAGGTCAACAATTCGCACCATTGAGAATCTAGAGGAACATTGTAGCTATAAATTTCTATAGCCAAAGTTATAAGAACATACATAATCAGTGAAACCTGAGTGGTGACCACTCAAACTAATGTGGTCTGAAAGTAATGTACATGATAGTTAGCTATTAGGTTTTTAAAGTAAGATTTACATTCTTGGTTTTCCTAAGGCAGCCATGATAGCATGAAGAATCATCCAGATCAATAAAACTATAAGGATAGTAACTATTCCCCAGAATGAAAATCCACATGAGGCGTTGTTAGTCAAGATAGGATTGATACCATCGGTACTGCTTCTGCCATACAAGACACAAACTTCTGAATCAGCTCCAGGCATGTCATGATCTCTCCAAAATGCCATGGTTCTTGTAAATTGGACACCGAATGTTCCCAACGTCACCACTTCAATGATTATAATTATTAAGAAAATAGCACCCATGATTGAGTAATATGTCCTTTGTCGAGGCCTTGCACAGCCACAGACTTTCTTCTCATCCATGATGGACCGACCTATTAGTGTAAAGTTTGTAATTGAGCCATTTCATTGTCATATGACACACATTGATCTTTGCCCCCATGCCTGCCCCTGGTGTACAGCAATAGAACAAGCAGTGTACAGAAACAGTAAACAAATCGCTCTAGCTCTTGTAATGCAAGGGAATGCCAAGGATAACATTAGGAACTAACTCCACCATAATGAAGAATCATAACTTCTGCTGCATATATAGCCGAATTCATACGATTTGGTTGTTAATGTACACCAGTATCTCGGTATAATGCATGGTGAAAAAGCTCTACTTGCTGACTGGGTGCTATGAATGATGATTGATCTCAATCGTGATGCATACAAGTTTTATATTTAGCTATGGCAAGCTACTTGGCTTAGGAACCTACAGCAACGAAGCTAATCAACTTAGCTAGAAACTACCAATAGCTTACTTTCTTTGATAGAAAATGGGCGACGGTGCCACGCCCTCCCTACTACGAAACTAAAGATTTTCAGCCGGCCACGCCCCTAGAAGCCCTAAGCTAGCCTAGACCCCACCCTTTCCCCGCCCACAAGAAATAGGAAAGAATCCGGGTCTGGCTACGCGAGACTGCCAGTTGTAGACAGGGGTGCTGGAAGGGGCACTTGCATCATTGTACAGTGCTAGTACATAATATTTCATGTAATCTATGATGTAATGTACAAACAACATGTGGAAAATTAGTTATTATTAATCACACCAAAAAATCATTTTTTTCTATCATTTAGCTACGAATTTTTCTTTATGGACATGCAAGAGCATTGCATTATATCATTGAAATCCAGCCAGTTAAAGAACACTGCTTAGCCATTATTAAACTGCACACAGTCAGGTAATAAGCATGCACTTCCCAGGCCCATAGTTCTGGTAGGGCGATGGCCCTACCACTTTTTGAGCATTACAGTCAATTATGCCGGATTAGATAGGTGGGGTTGCAGGACTAGGACTGGGCCATGGGGAAGGGGTGCAAGAAAGAGCAAGTTATTTGGGAAGCTCCATGTTGGCTTCACTTGCATGCTGCCACGTCGGTCAATTAGTATCCTTGCCTAGTGCTCACACACAATATTCCTGGACTATTGATTAAGAAAGTGGGTAGGCATTTGCCTACCCAGTCAGATCACTTCCTACGGCCCTGCTCATGCTGTCATATAATGCACACAAATGTGCTAGGGAGATTTGGGGGAAATTGATCCAATTATGAAGCAAAAATGCTAAAAGGAGCTTATTAGCTATAACTTAGCTAGCTAGCTCATGCACATGCTCAGTGCAGTCTGTAGCAGCTGAATCATGGCCTCTACTCCAGTTCAGATTTGCTTAAAGTGGGTGTGGTCAAGCTGAAATATAGTAGTTTGCCTACCCACCTTTAAAATGCTTCCTACGGCCCTGATGAGTATAGGCAAAGGTGTGAACCATCTCAAAAATCTATTATACTCAAGCTCTGAAGTGACACATGCAAGATCACAGGTGTTCACGAAGTTAGTATGCACTGAGTTATCTAATGTGTGACCTTGAAAATGAAACCCAAAGTGCTCTAAAGTGACACATGCAAGGTCACAGGTGTGATTGTTAAGGAAGTCTCAGTTAGTATGCACTGAGTTATCTAATGTGTGATCTTGAAAGTGCAAGCCAAAATGGATGTGTCATGTAGCTATACATAGATTGTTTCTTTCTTGACCATAGCCTTAGTTGATGATGCCTGTAGATCTAGTAACCACATTAGTTAAGTTAGCTCATATTATGTTCCTAGAGCAGAAACACAAGAAAAATAGATGCAGCCCTGTGTCCGGACTTAATAACCTAATGATTTTGCATGTGCGTACAGATCACACTGATTTATTGAATGAAATTGATGTGGCTAGTGAATTTGTGGGTGAAGACTAGCTATATGGCTGTTTGGAAAATTCAAATAACTTAATTGAAACATAGTTGTGTAGCTGATAATATATTTATATAACGTCATAAAATAATTTATTCAAAGGGTAACTTAAAACCATATTTAAAGTGTTTCCTAGAGTGTGCCAAATTGAATCTAAGAGGTCCAAAAACCCAAAAATTTTCTGGGGGAGCATGCCCCCAGATCCCCCTAGATGGCACACTTTGCATTCATGATTCCACACCTAATGGCCCTACCACTTCAATCCTGCTTGCTACAGGCCTGCTTCCTAGCTGCTTGTAAATTGCTAGGTTGGCAATTTACTTAATTTAGCAATGTAGCTACAAGCAGCTGCTTCTTGCCTGTGCTTGCTCTGTTAATGGCCATTAAAGAGTGCCCCCAAGGCCCCCCCCCCCCGGCTCAGAATCTGGGAGGGCCTGTGCCCCCCTGGCCCCCCTGCTTCCAGCACCTATGGTACTAGTAGCTAATTCACAAAATCCTTATAAGCAAATGCACAGGTAGCTACATAGCTATCAATTATCAGACTGATTAATTTTTTGCTATAACTTTAGTGCCATTCCTGTCAAAGTGGACACAAGGGGAACCAATTACCTACTGGCTAACACTAAGGCTGCAACATAAAGGATGCCAGAAAAGTGTCCGGTAATTGATTACTTACTCTAAATACTTCAGGGAAGGTAGCTATGCTAGAGCTGCATTATGCAGTTGTTTCTAAAAGAAACAATGCAAGAGTAGCTAGCTACACTTAAAAATAGCTACTCTCCAGCTTTGAAGTTGCTCACTTTCTTGGGGCGGGGATTTTCTACCCCAAGCTCCGATTGACAGTCTTGATGTGCATGCTCAACATATTTCATATGGCCAAGATTACTGATAACTTTACTCAGTAGTTTCCGATGATTTTTTGACAAAAAAAGGTGAATGTGTGAATATCTTTTGTGAAAACAGATTGTCATGCAAATTGTCCCCCACTGCCAAAGTCCTCTGGATTATAAGATTTATGTTTATACGTAGCTACATGGTTCCTCCAGATGATCTTGTTCCTTCCCAGTGAATTTCTTTTCATGCAGAACATAAATCCACTAGCCTAAGTAGCTTGGTTAAAGTGATTTTAGCTAGCTATAACTGAACAGGACAGTCAAGAAAAGAAGAAAAAAATAAAAAGATAAGACGTACAGGAGACAAAGTAGAGGAGGGAAATATTCACTACGTAGGATGTTGTTGCCAATAAATTGGATTTCTTGGTTTGCTATAGCTGCCAACACAACAGTGTACTGGTCGTCATCATGCCTGGTGATCCAAAACTGCATGCATGCACACATGGACCCTAGCTAGTCTAACAGAACTGCACATGATAATGTGGCAAAATTTAATAACTGTTGTATCTAGTTACGAATAATTTTATCCTTTTCAGTCACATCTTCAATTCTTGAATAAAACCTTTTCTTCTCCTTCTTATTTTTCTTGATCTTTCCCCAAATGGTTACCGTCAACAGGCCAATGTACATTATTACCAGAGCAGACAATGCAATTGTAACAATCCAAGATGCACCCTGTATCAAAGATAAGAGATTAAGAAAGAGGCTCTGCTATGTTCTGAACAGATTATTATGGAATCAAAATAGCTATATTGCTCATTATTATAAGTAAAATTATAGTTTAATAGCTATTGGCCTTTTACACACATCATTCAGTCTCCTCTTCCCTACAGAAGTTCTGTTCACCTGCTAATTTTCGACCACTACTATAGTTATCATCATAATACTGTACCCTATACCTGTGCAGCACTGAGTTTTCCATAAAACTGTAATGTTTCAATTGAGGTCTGATTGTCCAGGCTGATGAACACTCTACGTCTACATCTGTAGTTTATAATATATTATAATGTTATCTATAAAATAGCTAGCTCATGAGGTATACCATCTCCTAACCCAACTAAGCTAGTCAATAGTTAACTATAGTCATTCATTACGGTGATGACTGCTGTGAATGACCAAAGCCTGCACAGGTAGCTTTCAATCCTGCAGTAAGTACTGCACTGATCACCAATGATAACAACACCATTATCCCAGAAATAACAAGGTCAGCAATTCGGAACATTGAAAATCTAGAGGTAAGATTTCAAATAATTGTAAGCAAGGGCCAATAGAAGTAGCTAGTTTTGAACTCACATTGGTGTCCTGAAAGCACCCATAATACTCTGGAAAATTATCATTCCCAAGGTACAAACAATGATGGTAACTATTCCCCAGAAGGAAAATCCACATGAAGCATTGTTAACCAGATGAGGGTTAGCGCCATCGATACTGCTGCGACCATACAGAACACAAACCATTGAATCAGTTCCAGCCTTCACGATATATTTTTTCCAAAATTCCCTGGTGCTGTTGAATTGTGCACCAAATGTTCCCAATGCTATAACCTCAAGAATTAGCATTGCTAAGAAAATTATCATCAAGATGAAATAGAATAATCTCCGTATAATGCAGTCACACATGATCTATAATGTAATGGGAATTATTGTAAAAAACAAAACTACACTGATCAGATGGATATTCTTTTTGAGAGCAGAGATACTGCATCAGATGAGGACCTGTTAGGGTGTGATGAGAATTCAGTGAGTGTAGAACCATTCTGGAGGTATGAAACTATCATTGATGTCTTGTATCATTATTTTATCCTTTGTGGAGTCTAAGTTAGCTTTCCTTTTTCTTTCTTGTTCCATGTTTGTTGTGTGGTTGTTTTATGTATCATTACCTACCCCCCCTTGTTAGTAACTTTTTAGCTATGTCTAGCCAGTAGCTATACTGACCATACACTATGCAAATGCTAGCTTATTGCTGCTGCTGAGAGGTCACGCTCACTTGGTAGCAGGCTTAGGAAGAGCCTGGCTTGGTAGCTATTATAATCAGATTTACAAGCAGGAATGATTCTGTTATTGGACCATGTGCACACTGACTGCCACTAGCTTCCTGTGTCTTACTGTAGGATTGACATTTGCTTGATTCACTGTAATTCAGTTGACTTCAGGTGCCCGTGTCATTGTGAAAATACCCCCCCCCCCCCCCCCCACAGTGAATAGTGTCCCCAGACATTATTTCACTAGTCCACCTTCAGTGAATACTGTCCACCCATCAAACATTATTCACTAGTGAATAGCTATGTCCCCAGACTATAGTCTCGCGCGGGCCAGACCGTGTGAGAGTCTGGCCCGTGCGAGACTATAATTATTGTCCACCCTCAGTGAACAGTGTCCACCCATCAGACATTATTCATTAGTGAATAGCTATGTCCCCCAATAGTGTAGTCTACTCATTGGCAGTGATACACAAATAACTAGTTAGCTAGCCATCTACATTTATAGCTGTGGGTACAAAACAATCGTAGTAATAACTGATACCCATGATGCATTGCTATAGCTAATACACTTACAGCGATGAGAGTAGAGGTTCTATTTCAGTCTGCTGATCTCACTTCATGCTCATAACTTTGAATAAACCTTGATTTTAGAAATGGTAGCTAGATTATTAGCTACCTTAAGTTACCTATAGCTATGGCTAATGAATAGGTAACTACTGAATCATTCATCAAAGCAATCACAATGATAAAAGCAAAACAAAGCATGAGTAGCTAGGGGTTGCAAACTTGAGTTTTTAAGCACAGATCAAAAACGAAATAGTCTAAATCCCCCATCAGTTACAAAGATGTAACCATTATCATCAATGGCAATGCATTCAGGGTGCATTAAGGAACCTTCTCCAAATGTGGTAACGAAGTCTCCTGCAGTTGAATAAACTGCAATACGTCGATTTCCATTATCTGTTATGTACAGCAGATCTCTCTGTATTGCTATGGATATGGGTCGGCTCAGTTCTCCAGATCCACCAATGTTTCGCAAATGTTCTCCCTCTGGTGTTAGTACTTGAATGCGATGGTTTTCTTGGTCCACCACATATACATTTCCAGTATCATCAAAATCTAAATCGTCAGGGGAATTAAAACAGCCATCATTACTTCCCTCTCTTCCTATCACTCGCAAACACTTGTATTCTGTGGTTAGATGAATCACACACATAAATTTCATTGTCTCTGCTGAGTCTTATTCCATTTGGAATATTAAACTGCCCTGGTCCGTCTCCCTTTGATCCCGTAGAAGACACAATTTGACCATCATGATCCATTTGAACCAGACTGTGCTTATGAATATCGGTGATGTAAATAATTATGATTCATATCCACTTGCTTTCAGTATTCATGCTGTATGCATCCAGAACCACGATCTCTTCTTCTATGTTGCTAACATAAATTTTGCCATCATAAAATTTAATTCCAGCTGGTTTCTGCAATTGTTTAATTTCAGGTTTATGGAAGGACACAAGTTCCTTGGGTTCTGCAGTGATGTATATGGGGATAGGACTGTTACATATGTGAGTATTGCCATGTTTGATGCACACTACATGCTTTCCCCTCTTTTGCGGCACGACAGAGAGCAAGTATTTCTCAGGAGAAACTTGTTTAATGCTCAATTTTTGTACAGCAGAATCATAAGTACAATGGAGCTCAGCATCCACAACTATCTTGGTCCACCCAAAGAGGTTTCTTTCAATGCTTTGTGGATCTAAGTGTAACATAACTTCAAATGGATTAGAGACAGGAATACAAGCATTGTGCAATGCTATGGACCTATCAAGATGGCACTTCAGGGAGTCATCTTTCTTATATAAGAAATTCTTTACTTCACAGAGGTCTCGAAATTCTGTTGGAGTGAGCAGATCACTTTCCATCTTTGGTATTTTAAGTGGGTCTGGGGATAATACTTCTTGAATTCTATTCTTTATAAGCTGAATACTTTGCATTTTACTCTTTATAGTAGCCAGGAAATTTTCTTTTGACTCATTTGAAGGTGTTTCAATCGATTGAATCAAGGAAGTTAACTCACAACTAAAACTTCACTCTTTTTAGAAAAATTGTGATCAATTTCCACTTGAAATAATTTTTCAATAGCTTCTTTAATAAACCTCCTTTCATCTGCAATGATCTCCAAAAGGGCATCAAATGAGGTATCCACTGTTCTTAACTGTGCATTTTTGGTGCTTTGTAGTACCGACTCTGATGCTGATATTTCTTGTAGAATATTAGATATTTGTTTATGAGCAGGTTGAAGTTCTCCATCTAGAACTGATTGATATTTTTGAACCATATCGTCTATGAATCCATACTTGTGGTTCTTCATAGAGCAGGATACAATCACAGTCTCGGCAGATTACTTTCTCACATGTTTCGCAATACAGAGCTAGAGGCTGAGTACTGTGAACTTTACAAGTGGCATGTTGTGTTGATAGAGATTGTACATGTGTCTCAGTATTTTCACTATTTTAAGTTGTTTTTATACATTTCTTTTAGTCTGTTTACTTGATGGGGTGTGGAGAAAAAACTGACATCGTTATTAGGCACTTGAACGGTTCGGCGACTCCGGATAGCTTATAGATCCTCTGGTACTCCTGCTCAAGGCCAAACATTGAAGGCATTCTCTACAGTAGACATGGTCACACGGCAGGATCTCTAAATATGTCCAGGCAGAGTGGACAAGTCACTTCTGCTTTCAATCTCTTCAAGATTTTACTTTGATCAGGTGTGGCCATTAGGCTAAAGAAGGCGTGGCAGACTTTTGGCGCGCGCGCATTGATACACTTTCTCTAATCTGCCCATTTAAATAAAAACCTCATTCATTTCCCCAGACTCTCGCGTAGCCAGACACTTCCCCGTGTCTGGCTACGCGAGACTAACTCAAAATGACATCTCTCTAATCATGACCTCTCGAAGTTCTGAAGTCCATAGCGTAGCTTTACTCGAGCAAAAAGCATTTTTTTTTTGCCGCTAAGACATCCATAAGCTTACCAGCCTGTTGTGTACCTGTATAGGCCTACTCTTACATGAAAGAATATTATATGCAACTTACAGTTTCAGAGTTTAGTGTACACTCTACTTCATGCCCTCATACCTAAAATGTAGCGAACTTTACATGTATTCAAGAGTTTCAGCCAATAGTTCACATTAGCTGGGTGTGTCTTTGCATACCTTTTTTTGAAAAAGTTAAGTTGTTTCTAGTGCCTCCAATTTACAAGTAGTTATTCCTTCATACCCTGCATCTAGATGCTTTCCAAATGTATGCATTCCCTTGCCAAGAAAAAAAGATTAGAGTTACTCAGTATATACATATATTTAATATATTCCTCAGGGATGAGGGAGGCTTCAATATCTTCACTCATAGAGAAGAAGAAGGTGCAGAAAAACATGGCTGCACACTTGATACCCAAATTTTTCTTTTTTCTTGTGGTATAATGCGGGCATGCGCAATAAGGAGTGGCCGGGCAGTTCCTACAATATGCCGGTATGGTATTATCTTACATGTAGTTATGATCTGTTCTCTCTATAGTATAAATAGCCTTTTTTCATCCCATCAACGGCTCCTTGAAGAGCTGCAGAGACAGAACCCTCTTTCTTCCAACTCTGCACTGCTCCAACCAAAGCTCCAGCACCTGCTGCCCATCTTCCATCATTAGACTGATTGCTAATGCTCTTCCCAGTAACTGCCCAATTGACAAAGCATTCACAGTTATTACTAAATACACTGTATTCTTCTTCTCCTGCCCGATCCCGTGCCCTCTTGATAGCTTCATCTGCCGAAAATACTTTTTCTCTTTCGGAGTACCCAAGAATTTCAAGTGTATCTGTCTTGAGATCTAGTTCTACTTCCTGTTCGATTATTGTTGCTTGCCTACTTCCACCTGCACCAAAGCTTCCGAAACTTCCAGCTACTGCTGTTTGCACATCTCCAGTGTAATGAATCACAAGAAGTCTTCTTTCATCTCTTACTTCAATTACCAACATGTGGTGGTCGTACAAACCATGAGATGATTCTGTTGTACCCCTCACAACTCTCAAGTGATCCCCTGCATAGAGTTAAAGATTTAATATTGTGATGGGTGTGGTTTGGAGATACAGATAAATACAATGGCTGATAAGTTTCATGTCACACCCACAGCACCTTTTCTAAAAGAGACCTCCCTCTCTTGCAGATGGTTGTAATATTCATGAAGTTGTAGGCATCTGAAAGCTGACTAAAATAATTGCGATGACATTAATTTTGTGCAAACTCGAGACATATGTTGCACTCCGGTACAGTGTACATGTGCTAGTTTGATAGAGGTCCACATAATCATGCTCACTTCAGATGAAACTCATTTTTGTGCTGTGAAATCATACTTTTGCAATTCCAGTTGCTGAATGACTCTCGGTGTCTCATTTGCAGCCTTTGACAGATTTCATAGATGAAAGCACATATTTAACTAAACTAGTCTAGGTATTATATTCTGACATTCGGCTCAAAATAGGTATTTATGACCTCACGAAACTCTAACCACATTCTCTCTGCCTCACCTGGCTTCAAATCACTTAATTTTGTAACAGGCAGCCGCTTGTATTCCATTTTCAGGTATTATACTGATAGAATTTTAGGCTAGGACCCATTTCTAAGGACCTAAATGACGTCATCTTTAATTGATTTAACCCCATACATTCGGATTAAAGGAGCTACTTGCAGTGCTACTTGCAGCTACTCAATAAGCTACAGGATGAAAATCTAGCTAAGTGGCATGGATCCAGGCAAGTGTAATATATCTAATACATTGAGGAAGGAGTATGAATTAACCTCAGAGCATCTCACTTACTTCCATCAATGTAAAAGAGTAATATAATATTCAAGAAGAGGAATAGTCAAAAAATATTAAGGACCCATGGCCATTACTGTCCTAAACGATAAGGTGCATTCTGTTCTGATGGTCACCAGTATCCTCTATGGTAGTACAAACTATATCTGCACTTGACAATTTATATCACTATTCCTAGTTGAGGAATTGTTTTCTAGAAGAGGAGTTGATTAAGGCCGTTACTCTCCAAATAGATAAGGTGTGTTCTGTTCGAATGGTCACCAGTATCCTCTATGCTAGTATAAGCTATATCTGCACTTGATGATCTATATCTCTATTCCTAGTTGAGGAACATTGTTTTCTAGAAGAGGAGTTGATTAAGGACCCATGGCCATTACTATCCAAAAAGATAAGGTGTGTTATGTTCCAATTGTCACCAGTATCCTCTATGCTAGTACGAACTATATCTTCACTTGATGATCTATATCTCTATTCCTAGTTGAGGAACATTGTTTTATAGAAGATTAAGCATCCATGGCCGTTACTCTCCAAAAAGATAAGGTGTATTCTGTTCCAATGGTCACCAGTATCCTCTATGCTAGTACAAACTATATCTGCACTTGATGATCTATATCTCTATTCCTAGTTGAGGAACATTGTTTTCTAGAAGAGGAGTTGATTAAAGACCCATGGCCGTTACTCTCCAAAAAGATAAGGTGCGTTCTGTTCCAATGGTCACCATTATCCGCTATGCTAGTATGAAGTATATCTGCACTTGATGATCTATATCTCTATTCCTAGTTGAGGAACATTGTTTTCTAGAAGAGGAGTTGATTGAGGACCCATGGCTGTTACTTTCCAAAAGATAGGTGCATTCTGTTCCATTATCCTCTATGCTAGTACGAACTATATTTGCACTTGATGATCTATATCTCTATTCCTAGTTGAGGAACATTGTTTTTTTTCTAGAAGAAGGGTTGATTAAAGGACCCATGGCTGTTACTCTCCAAAAAGATAAGGTGTGTTCTGTTCCAATGGTCACCAGTATCCTCTATGCTAGTACAAACTATATCTGCACTTGATGATCTATATCTCTATTCCTAGTTGAGGAACATTGTTTTCTAGAAGAGGAGTTGATTAAGGACCCATGGCCGTTACCCTCGCCCTTACAAAAATCTTGAATGTGTGTGGCACACATACATGTGCGCCAAATGCAGATGTGCTGCATATATATTGCACCTATTCTGATCATATAGTGTGTGTGTAGAATATGTGCAGCATGCTAAAATTTGACCATGTGCACAGTATATGCGCATGGTATGCATATGCAACATGCACGCATGTAGCATATAACTGGTCAGCATTATATGCCCTCTGCATATATGATGTACATACGCAGCATACGTATATGCGGCCTGCTAGTATGGTGCACAGTAGCATTTCAACTACGAAGTCATATCAATAGTATGCTTGTTATGTATATAAGGTAAGTTGAATGGTGATTTCATTCTTCAGCGTGCACTAAACACACACTATTGACTATTATGTGGAATTCTTCATTTGAAAATCCTAATGTTGCCAGAAGGGTAGAGCTCCTGTAGAAACCCTATCACAACAAAAGAATTAATTAAGCTTTTAATAAAGTGTACATGTAGTTTAAGTGAGCTGACCTGGGGCTCTGTTACAAGCTGCTTAGCTTCCTCATCCAAGGCCTTCTTATCTCTCCCTAAATAATTTAGAAAGTAGTTTTAGTTATGTAGCTACTTGTATGCTCCAATTCAACAATGGGTTATCCTGTTAGGCTGTAACAACTGCAGGCAAAATGAAGGTGGTTGAAGTCAATGAGCAATTAGCTAAAAGGGCAAATTGTTTGTCAATGTGGTTATTGAAACAGCTTAGGTCTGTGTCCTGTCACGCGAAATTCGGTCCCCCCCAAAAGCGGTCCCCCCGGACCAAAAGTAGCTGCCAAAATCAGTCCCCTGGACCAAAATTGGCTGCCAAATACAGTCCCCCCAAGCAAATTATGGTCCCCCTCCCGGACCAAATTTGGCAGCAAAAAATGGTCCCCCTCCATACTGAAGTAAGTCCCCCAACTCAATAATCTCAACACAGCTAAGAGAAAAAATATATATACAGTATAGGGCATGGCTTCACTGTTATTATTATTAAAATTATTATACATCTATTATACATCTACCACAGTTCCACTTCTTCCGATTGTCTATATATGTTCTGGGAATCTTGACACAACTTGTGTGGTAGCTACCATTCTTTACATTGGTAACACTCAACCATCTTGTGTCCATCATCCGGCAGTCTGCATGTGCAGTACACCTTGACCACCTCTGTTCTTGCTGGTACAAGCTTCTTCACACGCCTTTTAATTTTCCTGGTCCCAGGGAATGGCATTAACAGTTTGTTTGACAACCCATCTATCAAATGTTGCCACATCATTGCCTCGTCAAATCTGATAGTCAAGGGGTCCTGGCCATTGCACACGCTGATGCAAGTGCAAAAAGTCCACAATTGTACCCACCTACAGGGTTCAAAATAACAATCTCAAAATGTCTGGTCACCATGGCCTCGCATGCACTGGCTAATTTGAGTGGTCATTTCTAATCTTGCATGGTTGTGCCGATACCTCTGGCAAGCATCACATTTGTCAACCTATGCCATCACCAAAATGATATAGCTAATATTATGACCATTGCTTGCATGCTGGTAGCACAGAATTATAATTATAGACAGAATTGTAACTCACAAATTCATTGACATCTTTTATGATTCCAGGCCAAATGAATCTCTCATTAATACGTGCCACTGTTTTCTTCAACCCTAGGTGTCCAAAAGTTGGCTCTGAGTGGCAAGACTCCAAAATTCTCAATCTTTCTTCCCTCTCTGAAATATAACACACCTGTAGCAAAATGCAACTTGAGACAGTAGCTACACATATTTATATTTTAACATTTTTATTGCAGGTATGCATGCAGATTTACAGTATAACTCACTTGCTCTCCACCTTTCTTCTTGAAAAACACTTCACTCTTTCTCACAATAATTCTCTCTGCCTTTTCTATAAATGATCCTCTTTTCATTCTTAGTAGCTCCTACAAAGAACGTTAGCATGGGTGGTGATATAGGTATCTACAATCTCAAGCTGATTTACTACTGGCTGTCTGTATGGCTATAGCAATAGACTCTAGTTAGTAGTTACATTACCTGGAGGGTAAATAGCATTCTGAAGGTATTGCATCGCATCCCTCACTAATACAGCTTCTCTATCTTCTTCAGTCTCAGAGCATGAATCCATGACACAGCCAGACACCAAAAATGACAGAGAACTAGCCGAGCACGCTGTATTATTGCGCACGGTTGCGCAAGGGGACCAATTTTTGCAAGGGGGGACTGATTTTGGCAGCTACTTTTGGTCCGGGGGGACTGGTTTTGGTGGGGGACCGGATTTTGCGTGACACCCCCCAAACCATAGATACTATAACCTCCGGACACGGGATTGGAAACGGGCTCACGTGCGCCTATGACAACCATTGAATTGCTTGCGTGCACTCCGCGTTGTAATTTTTGTTGACCGCACATAAAAAGAGAATAAAGACATCGCTCTGAAACGGATGAATAGAGCGAGCCAGTAAGAAAACAGTTTTGTCTAATACTTTATACTACTCATTTTGATACTTAAAACAAAATTTTAAACCCTAGTTCATTGATATGGCTAGTTTTTGCCGTGGTTGGTCAATTCCTGGAGAAGAAAACTGTGTGAAAGGTTTTCTGTGTTGAATTAAGCTATTTTGCATTAAAATTTTCCACCAAATGGTATACATAGAGATAAAGTTTGTTATAGAATGCTTTTTTTTCTAAGACTTGAATATTACTGGAAAAAAATCTGGGTTTTGTAAGTTCAGGAGGCCATTAATGTGTGTAATTGTGTGCTCAATTTACCAGTCTGGGAGAAGTTTACTATGAAAAATAACTAGTTGATGTTGTAGCAAAATAAAAGTAGTTTTGCATGTGCATAGTTAGAGTAGTTGACTTTTAGTGTAGGCCTTAAGTTACACATCATAAATATGCTATAACCATAAACTTTAAAAACCCAATTTGGTCAACTCTGAACTGAATGCATGGATAGCTACTCCTACCTGTGACGATTTTTTTTATATATAGTGGCTAAAAGAAGAGTTTCTTGTCTATTCTTGTCTATTTGGATGGAGCATAAAAGCAAGGAAAGGGTTTTCCAAAGTTCAGAAAAAGAAAATGCTCCTTAGCCCTGAGACCTTGCTGGGTTTGAAAATGACAGGTAGCTAGAGCTTCTTGTTAGCTTGCTAATATTCCTTGTTATAGTATTATCATTTATGGAATATTCTGTTTTTCATTGATGGAGTTAAAAAAAAATTGAGTGAGCACCTTCTGAAAAGTTTTTTGGGTGCCAGCGACAAAGAGGTGGAACTCATGATAATCCCAGTGTCGAGGAATTTATCAACAACACTCAAGCACTATGGGTGATTAATACATTTTGCAGAGGTCCAGTTAGAGGCAATTGCAGGGCTCACAGTTCCAAGCCTGATTTGGAAAAAGAAAATGCAAAGCAGAGAATGATTTCCAAACATGAATGAATCATTATAACAAAAAAAAATGCATGCTGCATGAATTCTTGACTATTGGTGATGAGGACTTTGCACAGTCCTTTAGAACATTGGAGGGACTTTTTCGACCTCTGCTTAAAGTTTCAACCACGCACCACCAAATGAGAACTCACTCCACCCTTCAATGATCATTTTCAGCAACTCCTTCCCAATTTCGACATTCATATCCAGTGCAACTATATATAGACCAATTCATTCATCTCTCATTACTTCTTCCATGATTTCATCTTTTTTCCACATGATATTTCTCTAGCCTTAATTGCTCGTACAATAGTATAGCTACCTCATTTTTTAATCAATAAAAATGTCAAATGCATCATCTATATAGATCTAATACAAAATACAAGCCACTTCTGTTCACATTGAGGATCCAGTTGCTGAAGATTGGACTGCTGCTTCTTCTATAGCTAGCTCTTCATCCAAAAGTTCCTCTAAACTCGATAACCACTCCATACATATTTTTTCACCATGGACTCTGTCCTTCACAGTTCTATAAATGTATCAAAATGGACATGCTATAACAGTAGATCCCCCATCATGTTCACCTAAAAAACCTATCAGATGATATTCTGGAAGATGGGAAATCCACCATATTTTGGTAATGACACCAAGAATTTCTTCCACATTAAGATGAATTCATCCGATGAATAAATGCTATAATACCTTTGTTTACAGCTGACTTTAAATAGTCAGAGCTGTTTCAAGTTTGCTATGGATTAAAGCAAAACTTGAAAGCTAACATTCATTCCTGCAGTCCAGGCACCATGCATATAACTCTCTTGCAGCTTGCAGAGATGCAGAAGCGTTTGATGAAGGAAGTTTAAACCCATTATCTTCTTTTAGAATGAGTATCTCAGAATTGAGAGGGGCCTAAAAAGTGAATTACATAGCTAAAATAGCTGGATTTAAGGTTACAATCTTTGTTTACTTGTAGTTGAAGACGTTTCTCCTATAGCTTCAGGCATTATCGAAATACTTGCCTTAGCTACTGTTTGGCAACGTCTTTGCTGACTCAGCAAACAACGCGGATTGTATCCTAAAATCTCGCGCGAATCACCCGTTTCCAATCCCGTGTCCGGAGGTTATAGTATCTATGGTTTAACTTACCTATTTCAAGAACTATAGCCGAATATAATTTCTTCTTGAAAATTGCCTCTACTTTGCACCCAACTCTCTTGTCCCCAGATTTTATAGCTCCTTATACAACAGTAAGGGAGTTGTCCACAACCCACTGGAGCAAAAACCATCTCTTAGCCATTTTTAATGCTTAAGCAGCTGGATATTTTGAATTTTCACTTTTCATGTACATGAAAAATACAGCTGCTTTCTGATTTATATGTATGCATAATACTCCTGAGGAACAGGCGCATTTTGCATATGAATTTAACAGTAACCAGGTGCATACGTGCAAGATAAATGCATGCATCACACAGGTAATAAGCACATATGCACTGTGCACATATTTTGCACATAATATTTCTACACACATGTAATTAACATACATGTGGCACACATGCAAGTCACATATATACTTCATACACATATCTCACACATATACGCAGTTTGCACACATGCAGCAGTGACCGCAAAATATGTGCAGCACGTGTGTTGCAGCTATTGATTTTAGTAAGGGGGATCTAAAAAGATTAGGTGCGTTCTATTCAAATTGTCACCAGTACCCTCCATGCTAGTACAAACTATATCTGCACTTGATCTATATCTCTATTCCTAGTTGAGGAACATTGTTTTCTAGAAGAGGAGTTGATTAAGGACCCATGGCCGTTACCCTCCAAAAAGATGAGGTGTGTTCTATTCAAATTGTCACCAGTACCCTCCATGCTAGTACAAACTACATCTGCACTTGATGATCTATATCTCTATTCCTAGTTGAGGAACATTGTTTTCTAGAAGAGGAGTTGATTAAGGACCCATGGCTGTTACTCTCCAAAAGATAAGGTCCATTCTGTTCCGATGGTCACCATTATCCTCTATGCTAGTACAAACTATATGAACATTGTTTTCTAGAAGAGGAGTTGATTAAGGACCCATGGCCGTTACTCCCCCAAAAGATAAGGTGCATTCTGTTCCAATGATCACCATTATCCTCTATGCTAGTACAAACTATATCTGCACTTGATGATCTATATCTCTATTCCTAGTTGAGGAACATTGTTTTCTAGAAGAGGAGTTGATTAAGGACCCATGGCCGTTACTGTCCAAAAAGATAAGGTGCGTTCTATTCAAATGGTCACCAGTATCCTTTATGCTAGTACAAATCATATCTGCACTTGATGATCTATATCTCTATTCCTAGTTGAGGAGCATTGTTTTCTAGAAGAGGAGTTGATTAAGGACTTATGGCCGTTACTATCCAAAAAAGATAAGGTGTGTTATGTTCCAATTGTCACCAGTATTTTCTATGCTAGTTAAAACCATATCTGCACTTGATGATCTATATCTCTATTTCTAGTGGAACATTGTTTTCTAAAAGATTAAGGACCCATGGCCGTTACTCACAAGGTGTGTTCTGTTCCAATGGTCACCAGTATCCTCTATGCTAGTACAAACCATATCTGCACTTGATGATCTATATCTCTATTCCTAGTTGAAGAACATTGTTTTCTAGAAGGAGTTGATCAAGGACCCATGGCCGTTACTCTCAAAAAAAATAAGGTGCATTCTGTTCAAATGATCACCAGTACCCTCTATGCATATACGAACTATATCTGCACTTGATCTATTTCTCTATTCCTAGTTGAGGAACATTGTTTTCTAGAAAAGGAGTTAATTAAGGACCCATGGCCGTTACTCTCCAAAAAGATAAGGTGTGTTCTGTTCCAATGGTCACCAGTATCCTCTATGCTAGTACAAACCATATCTGCACTTGATGATCTATATCTCTTTCTCGTGCCCAGGACACTCAGATGGAGTTGAGCTTCCCTGTATGTGCAATAATAGGAGTAGGTACAATCATATAAAATGCTACAATGATCAAGACTTGCTGATTCAGAAGTTCTCCCTGAAGAGAACATCTCTACCACCAGCTACTGAGAAATCTGGCTCCAAAAAAAAACAACAACACACACACACACACACACACACACAAAATGATTATGTCAATTAACAGCAGAAATGCACTCTTAATCACATACCTTTGATGAACACATGGTGTACCCATGCACTTGAATGCTGACTACGTTGGATGCTACCAACCAGAGTTCAGGGCACCAGACTACCATACACATTTCCACCCCATTACCTGCTGAATGCTACATTTCATGCTGAACATTGGATGCTACCAACCAGAGTTCAGGGCACCAGACTACCATACACGTTTCCACCCCATTACCTGCTGAATGCTACATTTCATGCTGAACGTTGGATGCTACCAACCAGAGTTCAGGGCACCAGACTACCATACACGTTTCCACTCCATTACCTACATTTCATGCTGAACGTTGGATGCTACCAACCAGAGTTCAGGGCACCAGACTACCATACATGTTTCCACCCCATTACTTGCACATTTCATGCTGAATGTTGGATGCTACCAACCAGAGTTCAGGGACGTTGGATGCTACCAACCAGAGTTCAGGGACGTTGGATGCTACTAACCAGAGTTCAGGGCACCAGAATACCATACATGTTTCCACCCCATTACTTGATGTGATTGAAACATCACTCCTTAAATTTCATGATGAATTAATAAGAAATCATGATATAGAATTTGCTTGCTAGCAAGTAATCATAGAAAAAAATGAACAGCATCCAGTTTCACTGAAGTGGCAGAAGTTTTTCAATCAGGCGGCAAAGAATTCACTCATCTCACTACTCAGTATTAAAACAGCCATGAGTTCCTCAACTAGATATATAGAAGATAGATCATGAAGTGCAGATGATTTGTACTAACATAGAGGATACTGGTGACCAAGCATACCTGAACATAACGGTCATGGGTCCTTAATCAACCCCTCTTCTAGAAAACAATGTTCCTCAACTAGGAATAGAGATATAGATCATCAAGTGCAGATATAGTTAGTACTAGCATAGAGGGTACTGGTGACCATTGGAACAGAACGCACCTTATCTTTACGGCCATGGGTCCTTAATCAACTCCTCTTCTAGAAAACAATGTTCCTCAACTAGGAATAGAGATAATTAATAGATCATCAAGTGCAGATATAGTTTGTACTAGCATAGAGGATACTAAACAAAACGCACCTTATCTTTTTGGATAGTAACGGCCATGGGTCCTTAATGAACCCCTCTTCTAGAAAACAATGTTCCTCAACTAGGAATAGAGATATAAATCATCAAGTCGTACTAGCAAAGAGGGTACTGGTGACGATTTGAACAAAACAAACCTTATCTTTTTGGAGAGTAAGGGCCATGGGTCCTTAATCAACCCCTCTTCTAGAACAATGTTCCTCAACTAGGAATAGAGATATAGATCATCAAGTGCAGATATAGTTTGTACTAGCATAGAGGATAATGGTGATCATTTGAACAGAATGCACCTTATCTTTTGGAGAGTAACGGCCATGGGTCCCTCTTTTAGAAAACAATGTTCCTCAACTAGGAATAGAGATATAGATCATCAAGTGCAGATATGGTTTGTACTAGCATAGAGGGTACTGGTGCCCATTTGAACAGAACGCACCTTATCTTTTTGGAAAGTAACGGCCATGGGTCCTTAATCAACTCCTCTTCTAGAAAACAATGTTCCTCAACTAGGAATAAAAATATAAATCATCAAGTGCAGATATAGTTTTAACTAGCATAGAGAATACTGGTGACCATTGGAACAGAACGCACCTTATCCCTTCAAATAGTAACAGCCATGGGTCCTTAATCAACCCCTCTTCTAGTAAATAATGTTCCTCAACTAAGAATAGAGATATAGATCATCAAGTGCAGATATAGTTTGTACTAGCATAGAGGATACTGGTGACCATTAGAACAGAATGCACCTTATCTATTTGGAGAGTAACGGCTATGGGTCCTTAATCAACTCCTCTTCTAGAAAACAATGTTCCTCAACTAGGAATAGAGATAATATAGATCATCAAGTGCAGATATAGTTTGTACTAGCATAGAGGATAATGGTGACCATTTGAACAGAATGCACCTTATCTTTTGGAGCCATGGGTCCTTAATCAACCCTCTTCTAGAAAACAATATTCCTCAACTAGGAATCAAGTGCAGATATAGTTTGTACTAGCATAGAGGATACTGGTGACCATTGGAACAGAATGCACCTTATCTATTTGGAGAGTAACGGCTATGGGTCCTTAATCAACTCCTCTTCTAGAAAACAATGTTCCTCAACTAGGAATAGTGATATAAATTATATATAGTTTATACTAGCATAGAGGATACTGGTGACCATTGGAACAGAATGCACCTTATCGTTTAGGATAGTAATGGCCATGGATCCTTAATTTTTTTTTGACCATTCCTCTTCTTGAACATTATATTACTCTTTTACATTGATGGAAGTAAATGAGATGCTCTGAGGTTACTTCATACTCCTTCCTCAATGTATTAGATATATTATACTTGCCTGGATCCATGCCACTTAGTCCAGTAGTTTATTGAGTAGCTGCAAGTAGCACTGCAAGTAGCTCGTTTAATCCGAATGTATGGGGTTAAATCAATTAAAGATGACGTCATTTAGGTCCTTAGAAATGGGTCCTAGATCCTAGCCTAAATTTTAATACTTACCATTTTGGCATATATATATATCTATGGCGTGACGACCACTGCCCATTCGATTTGCTATACAATATGTATGTCGATGGCGGCCAGCGCGGAGATCAGATTTAGGAAAGATCTGACAAACGCACAACTCATCACTTGGCTCAGTGCAAGTTCAGAGAAAACAACCTCCAACTGCAACCGAAACACGAAAAATATTTTAAAGGTGCTAATATAATTAATAGGTGTGCATTGTTTAGGATAACCTAAGTGGCACATACCAAAGCATGCGCTAGTATAGTACCAGCACTATAATTAATTAACCACAAACACTATGTACTACCGCGCTAAAATAACAGATAGTTAACACAATAGCAGCTGCTGCTTTGGCACATATAAAATCCATGCTAGCATGAATACTACCGCGCTAAAATAACAGATAGTTAACACAATAGCAGCTGCTGCTTTGGCACATATAAAATCCGTGCTAGCATGAATAATGAACAAGTCATTGCAACAGGAACTATGCATGGGAATGAGCCAATATCTTGCATATGGCAACTACTTGATAAGGTCTAAAAAGTTACATTTTGCTTTAGTTTATAGCTAGTACAGAATGTGCAAGACACAAGATCCTATATGAATAAATTGAAAAGTAGACTGTGAATTGACAAAAACTAAATGTAATTTTTATGGCAATAAGTATAAGAAGCTGTATATCAAAAATCAGCCATTGATTCCAAGTGGTCATTGAGATGCAACGCAGTTTACCTTGAGAATGAAATCAGTCCTAAGATCAGTTTTTTTGATTAGTCCTCCTTCATTTTTTGTGTATGTAGTACTATTCTGATACTTAATAACGTGGTGCAAGTTAGAAATTTCTATCATGAATAGTTTTTAAGTTAATTTTCCCTAGCAACCATGCGTGGGCGGAGTGTGCCTGCACCCTTAACCAGGTATTATAGTATACTAAAACTGTGGAAGGACCCATTCGTTAGGACCCCAATGACGTCATCATAATTCATTTAACCCTCTAGCTACGTACTAGCTAGCGCTATAGCTACTACAGAATTATCAGACTGTAGTTGGAGATCCAGCACGAGAATGCTGCTATGCATGATCATACCATCAAGAAACAAATACAGAACAAATAAAGAGAATAGGTAAGTAGGAATATCATCAGTAGATCATCAGCTGATGCAGCATAACGTCATAAATGCTGTAGCATTTATTATTGATTTTTATAAAAAAAGCATAGATTTATATTCTTTTTTCCCCTGTAAACTGTTACTAGTAAACCACTGCAAACTCTTACTGCATCCATATACACTTCTCTATTTAATGCTAGGGAGCTGTTCACCATTCTATTTGGAGATTGGACTAAGGACCCGAGGGCATAGCTGTGGAATAGAATCATGTACGTTCTTCTTTCCATTACTAATAAACCACTGCAAACTGTTACTGCATCCATGTACACTTCTCTATTTAATGCTAGGGAGCTGTTCACCATTCTGTTTGGAGATTGGACTAAGGACCCGAGGACATAGGTATGGAATAGAATCATGTACGTTCTTCTTTTCTTGTGAATTGTTACTAATAAACCACTACAAACTGTTACTGCATCCATGTACACTTCTCTACTTAATGCTAGGGAGCTGTTCACCATTCTATTTGGAGATTGGACTAAGGACCCGAGTGCATAACAGTGGAATAGAATCATGTACGTTCTTCTTTTCTTGTGAATTATTACTACTAAACCACTGCAAACTGTTACTGCATCCATGTACACTTCTCTATTTATTGCTAGAGAGCTGTTCACCATTCTATTTGGAGATTGGACTAAGGACCCGAGTGCATAACAGTGCCATAAAATCATGTACGTTTTTCTTTTCTTGTGAATTGTTACTAATAAACCACTGCAAACTGTTGCTGCATTCATGTACACTTCTCTATTTAATGCTAGGGAGCTGTTCACCATTCTATTTGGAGATTGGACTAAGGACCCGAGGGCATAGCTGTGGAATAGAATCATGTACGTTCTTCTTTCCATTACTAATAAACCACTGCAAACTGTTACTGCATCCATGTACACTTCTCTATTTAATGCTAGGGAGCTGTTCACCATTCTGTTTGGAGATTGGACTAAGGACCCGAGGACATAGGTATGGAATAGAATCATGTACGTTCTTCTTTTCTTGTGAATTGTTACTAATAAACCACTACAAACTGTTACTGCATCCATGTACACTTCTCTATTTAATGCTAGGGAGCTGTTCACCATTCTATTTGGAGATTGGACTAAGGACCCGAGTGCATAACAGTGGAATAGAATCATGTACGTTCTTCTTTTCTTGTGAATTATTACTAATAAACCACTGCAAACTGTTACTGCATCCATGTACACTTCTCTATTTATTGCTAGAGAGCTGTTCACCATTCTATTTGGAGATTGGACTAAGGACCCGAGTGCATAACAGTGCCATAAAATCATGTACGTTTTTCTTTTCTTGTGAATTGTTACTAATAAACCACTGCAAACTGTTGCTGCATTCATGTACACTTCTCTATTTAATGCTAGAGAGCTGTTCACCATTCTATTTGGAGATTGGACTAAGGACCCGAGGGCATAGCTGTGGAATAGAATCATGTACGTTCTTCTTTTCTTGTGAATTGTTACTAATAAACCACTGCAAACTGTTACTGCATCCATGTACACTTCTCTATTTAATGCTAGAGAGCTGTTCACCATTCTATTTGGAGATTGGACTAAGGACCCGAGGGCATAGCTGTGGAATAGAATCATGTACGTTCTTCTTTTCTTGTGAATTGTTACTAATAAACCACTGCAAACTGTTACTGCATCCATGTACACTTCTCTATTTAATGCTAGGGAGCTGTTCACCATTCTATTTGAAAATTGGACTAAGGACCCGAGGCATAGGTATGGAATAGAATCATGTACGTTCTTCTTTTCTTGTGAATTGTTACTAATAAACCACTGCAAACTGTTACTGTATCTCATGTACACTTCTCTATTTAATGCTAGAGAGCTGTTCGCCATTCTATTTGGAGATTTGACTAAGGACCCGAGTGCATAACAGTGGAATAGAATCATGTAAGTTCTTCTTTTCTTGTGAATTGTTACTAATAAACCACTGCAAACTGTTAATGCATCCATGTACACTTCTCTATTTAATGCTAGGGAGCTGTTCGCCATTCTATTCGGAGATTGGACTAAGGACCAGAGGGCATAGCTGTGGAATAGAATCATGTACGTTCTTTTCTTGTGAATTGTTACTAATAAACCACTGCAAACTGTTACTGTATCCATGTACACTTCTCTATTTAATGCTAGAGAGCTGTTCACCGTTCTATTCGGAGATTTGACTAAGGACCCAAGTGAAATAAAATCATGTACGTTCTTCTTTTCTTGTGAACTGTTACTACAAACTGTTACTGCATCCATGTGCATTTCTTTATTTTAAGAGCTGTTTGCTGTTCTATCTAGAGATTGGACTAAGGACCCGAGTGCATAGCAGTGGAATAGAATCATGTGCATTCTTCTTTTCTTGTGAACTGTTACTAGTAAACCACTGCATCTCTGTGTTTATAAGTAGGAATCTGTTCGCCGTTCTATTCGGAGACTGGCTCCTAAGACATAGCACAATTTCTCACCTTTTAATCGAATCCTTGAAATCTAGTAAGTTTTTTTCTTCTGGTCTTGTACATTTACGTGATGTACCCATCATTCTGTGTCGCAGGGAAATCAACAGTAGGAAGACCTGCTGGGGAACATACTGTATGTCCCCATCCTTATTTTGTATATCAATTCTAGCCACTGAACCTTTTAGTTTTTCCCTAACAGTGCGTACACATCTTCTACATATATTTTAAAACCTTGATATTACGATTTCTCTGTGCTAAATGACAATTCGTTCAGGTATTGTTGCCTGTATGATAGGTGTGCATGATAGATGTGGTCACAAAGTGCGTGGATGTTCATCTTGATGTTTCCAAATAGCCATTAGTGTTATAGTTAGCAGTGGGTGGTGGTACATCATATGATCAGCTTAGATGGGTTTAATTTCCCTGTCCATGGAGCATGTGATAGACCACAGCATAAAGGTCCTGGTGTCATGATTTGACCCTCCTATCACCAAAGCTACGCTATCTGTGAGCAAAAATCTGATTTCAGCATTGTTGAGAAAAAAAAATCTTTTTGTGAAATCTGTCACAGACACAAAATCAAGAATATTACCTGTTACTTGGACATCAACAAGTCTGTGGTCACCAAATCTTGTCACTGCCTTTCTACTCACCCGATCTACCCATGACAACATTATTGTGTGTTAACTCCTTAAGGGTGGTGCCACATAGCAACACACGTGCTAACAGTTAAATATTAATAACTCCAAAATTACTATAGTTATGGACTTCAAATTGCACAGAGTTATAAGGGAGTATATCACCAATACACACACTAAAAATGAAGAAAAAAGGTTAATTCTTACAGGTGATATGAGTCTTTTTACACTTTAGAGATAAAGCATTATTTCTCACAGACCGCTGAAATTAAGTGGCTGATTTTTGGCCTAAAGCTTCTTAGTAGCACTCTCTACAAAATTACAGAAGGATTTGTTGGTATCTACTTTACTTTTTGAGTTCCCAGAAGTGAGTATTTTAAGTTCCTGGGCTAAATCAAAAAGTAAAATTAGATATCAACAAACCCTTCTGTAATTTTTTAGAGAGTGGTGCTAGAAAGCTACAAACCAAAAATCAGCCAGTGAAGTTTGATGGTTGGTGAGAAGTAATGCTTTTTAGTTTGAATTCGAAAACTATTCATAGCACCTGCAGGACTTGACCTTTCTTCTTCTTCTTTTTTTGTGTGTGTAGTATTACTAAGCTACTTTATAGCCATGTACAGTTTAAAGTCTATGGTGCAAGTAGTTTACCCCTTAGCAACCATGTGTGGGCGGGATGTGCCACCACAAGGCTCCCTTCAGATGTGAGCCCCACCCCCTTTTTGGATAGCTTGAGTGTGCAGGTCTGAAAAATTGTTTGCATGCAGGCCAAGTTGATGTGAACTAATATTGAGGTGCAGGCATGCTCAGTAACCTGAGCACTGGACTTCCATGACACACCCTCTGTATATAGTTACCATTGGCCTGGGATCCAGGAGTGCTGTTCTAGCTAGCAAGCCAGTTCTACTGAATAATTATGTCGCAATGATACTTACTAAACATTATAACATATAATGATTAAGGCACCTGCTAACTATTAGGCCACAAAAAGTCTACACTCCAAAATGCCCCAGATTAATATAGACTCTATACAGTACAGCAAGCCATTCTGGCACGCAGTTATTATAGACTCTATAATATTATTATTACAGTGAGCCATTCTGGCACGCAGTTATTAATATAGATTCTATACATTATCGTCGTCTTCACGCCACTCTTGCGCTTCAATGTTGATCTTGAAATGATTTAAGATATCCATTTGTCCATGTTCTGTCTTCCTCGTTAGATATCAACTTCTCTGCCCTAACAAACATTTTAATTACACTTTGCTTCCCGATATGGTGCTTTTTCTGAATTTAAATTGTTTATTGTCATATCCTAGTATACATGGTCCGCAATAGCGAGTGACATGAGCATACGCATGTGAAGGATGAAAAATTCTTTCACAACATACGCACGCATCCGTATGCTCGTTCCTAATTGTCACGTAGTCTCTCCTAAGTAAAATTTCCAAGAGATTTTCGATGACTGTTTATCTTTGACTTTTACCAAATTGTATCAGTCGAACCACACACATCACTGCAAGCGCTTAGATCTCGAGATTTAATTGCATGCATACATTAATTTCCTAAACGCATCAATTTTCTTCACAAGTTCGTATACATTTTGTTTCCTGCTACTGATGCTATAAAAATAGAGCTGCTAACTCTCCATAGACCTACCGTCATGCAAAGCCACGTGCTTTAGTTGTTATGGATGATCTGATTATGTACTTATCATAGTACAAGTGAAGCCTTTGAAACGTTGGACATTTCCAGATGATTTTAGTAATAAGCTATCTCCAAATAGTTAGTACATAAAATAAACTACTGTCCCAAGCACAGAAATCTCTAAATTATGTACTACAGTATTAATAATAATATTAAACATTGCAGAGCAATCCACAATTATTTTCACTGCTTTTCTTCTGTACTGATCAGCAACCTGTAAAAGGTAAATAAATCCTGAAACTATAAAACAGAATACCAGACATATTTGCATAATTTATTTTAATCTATATTATATAGTCCACTCATTTCCAACATTGTGGCTGACTGACCTAGTACACTCCAAATTGTTCCCCCTAAGTCTGGTCCGGGGTACACCCCTAAATGGAGCAAAACAAGGTCTAAAAATGTGAATGAGCATAGAGTTTGTGCCAGTCCATTTTGTAAAGCTAAACAAAAACTAATAACCCCATTATTTGCCCCGATAAGTTCACATGCCATAGTTAGCAAAGTATTATATTGTAACGGTAGCGATCCTTTTGCCGTGGCGTATCGTTCTGCCACATCAGACAATCTGATCATGTGTCACTGTTATTCTGCAACGATGTGAGAATGCATTTGATGGTGTAAGTCCAAAATCGATAGCAATCATCGATAATTGTTCCATTCACAACGTAGAAGTCAAATGCATCTTTCTTTTTCCAGGTGAAATTCCAATATTTTCACTGCAATTCAATATAATGGGAGCACACTCGCATTCATCAGAAGTAGACGTTTCTTTGAATTTTTGCTTTCTTTGATTCTTATCTTTGAAAAAAGGATTGCTGCACTGCAATTGGAAAGGCATGAGAGCAATTTAGTATTGTGCCCTGAGCACTATCAAGAGCTCTATAGGCAACTCGCTGGTGCTCAATCCTGTGCTAGCTGCAATATTAAACCTAAAAAAGGCACTCGTTTTTCTCGGCACAGTACATCATAAACAATATTCTTGAGGCTACTGAGCTAGAGGGGACAGAACCACTTACACCAACAGATTACATATGTTCTTCCTGTTACAAATTACAATTGGCAATTATCAAGTCACATGAACAAGGGAGCCAACTTGATGATTTAATTAAGATTTGTGAGTTCACATTGTCCAATGAGACAAGTCCTACATTCAGTCCTTTATGTAGCAAACCTCTTTCAAAGTAACCAAGCGGTACTTCTTCCACATGTATGCAGAGTTTTTCTTCAAAAATATTTCTCTTCCCAGACACCCAAGAGCACATTCTTGAAAATAAAGAAGGTACTATAAAATTCACATCTCGTTGGCTCTTACACCAACTTAATCTCCATTTAAATCCACACATTGAGCATAAATGTGTCCACAGAAAATTTGGCAGTGTTACACAAAAAAGGAGGAGATCTTCTTATAAGTTTATCTTGGGCATTGGGAGCTCCTACATCAACAGAAGATCCAGAATACATTGCCAGTACATTTGAGGATACATTCAATGCAAATGCCACACTTATAAAAGCAAGTGATGTAGTGAACAGTCTGAAATAAGTAGGCAATCCTACAGCAAAAGTCTAGACCAAATCAATTATGATGAAGAAATTGCAAAAATTAACCCTTCTCTTTGGTTTTTCTTGCAATCCATTACACGAACTAATAGAGACAGGCAGCACTACAAAAATATGACAGAAAATGCCCACATAAAAAAAATGAGGCATTACTATTTGTACTGCCTTCTACTGTTCTGTACGAACACCCAACACCCCCTTTCATTACACCTTGTCCTAGCTGACACTATAGAAGTCTGTGGTGGGTCATGTAAACTTCTAAAGATATTTAACCAGCTAGGGGCTGTATGTTCACCTGATACCCATGACAGGTTCGTTACTGATGTAGCCAATACACAACGAGGTAAAACAATATGGGATGATCTACCAAATGACACCCTTACAATACCTAGTGTTGACATGCTTCAAAGTTGTGCAGCTGTGTACTGTGGGGATCAATATAGGAGTTACCATGGTACTACTCTACAGATAACACAGCCCAACCCAACCCAACCCTACACATTAACATCAATAGGGCACCCCATGTTAGTGAATAGATGAAGCGTAGCCTTGAATGGTCTCCCAACAATTCTCCCCATAAGCTGGGCAAAGTAGGCCCAAAGAGGCCACGAACCTTGACTCCAAGAAACCTTGCCGAGCAATTAAAAATTGCTAGCAAATTGTCTACGCCGCTTGTACGTAAGTCAAGAAGAAGTTCAGCCTAGTGTGGAGAAGCTAACCATAGATGACTCTAGGGAAAAAGTAATTTAAAAAAGGGAGAGGGAAGCACTTGAAGTTAAAATGCTAGCATACAACTTCCTTAAACATCTTCCTAGTAAAGATGATACTCTACATGATTTGTATGCTTATTACACACAAGGGTCAGTTGACAAGTCAAATATCTACTATATGGAACTAGTAGATGAAAACCCAGATTCAACTGATACTATGAGGTATGTTGCTGAATTACTATTGAGTGCAGCAAGCTGTGAAAGCCAAGCTGGCTACGTCATTTTAGTTGGTGACAGAAAAACATACCAACACCTTATTGAAGTGAAATAACTCTATGGGGCGTCTTTTGAAAAACTACTGATTTTTCCGCATATACTAGCTAATTTCCAAGAGGTGTTAATGAAAAAATATATTATCATGCAGGACTGAGGCAGTTAGTTCAAGCCTCTGGGTACAGATTTGAAACATTAATATCCCTTGAAAGGTGCTCAAATTTTGCTCGCATCCACCAGTTTTTGCTATAAGCATGGCAGGCCATGTACCAAGAGCTAATAGCTGCTTTCAATCCTGAAAAATTACATCGAAATGCACTGCATGTCGAGGACACAGAGTTGCATAGCCTTTTGAAAGACAAACAATCTTCCTTCAAAGTAAGAAGATAGATGAACAATTCAAAATGCTTCTGCTACATTCAACTTTATATAGCCATCAGATGTCAAAACTGACACCTGTGCAATTCAGCTTTAAAGCAAATGGCCCCTTTATTTTCAGCATTTGACAGAACTACTTATCAACGCCTTATTCCTTACCACCTAGCTGACCTACAGCGATACCCCACAAACTTACTGGAGCATTTACAAAAAGGCTTTACAATTTCAATTAATAGTGGGAAAGGACATGCCGTTGCTCTTGATGAGGCACACGAGATGTGCGTGAACAAAGATTTAAAAATGGCCATAACACGGCCAACACAGTCTTATCTCCAAAAAAACATCTCTTTTTATGCGGCACCGAATCTCCCTTCACAAAAGCCTGCTCAAGCAGTTATTTCCTAAAGTCAACATGGATTCCAAACCACTGTTTAATGTTTTTTCAAGTAAACCTGCAATCAAACGGGAGGAGAACATGGGGGCAATGATGAAAGAGATTGGTTTATTCCCTCACACTGCATCATCAAACCGTGGGATCATTAATTAATGCATTCACTCAAATTAAAGCAACTCCTGAACAAGCCTTTGATATGCTCAACTTTAGAGAAATTGGCTCCAATGAATATATTAATCATTACTTACTAAAAAACCCAAGTACTACAACACCAGTGAGAAGGATCAAACTATTGACCATGGCACCAACTAAAAAAATCAATGAAACATTGGTTAATCAAAAAGAGAAAGAATTCAAACAGGTAACAAAGTGCCTTCGCCAAAGACCAACCTGGTGCAATAGGACTGGCCAGTCTTACAATAGTACCAGTGAACAGTACTCCTTGTATCCTAGGGCTATATCAGATGAACAAGGATACCCCTTGAAAGGAGTCAAGTCTATTTGGAAGGAAAAGTTGGCAAAACGGTATCCAGGACCCAACGTGCAAGTTGTTATGGGCAACCTTCCAACTCAATGGAAGCCAGATACAGTTATTCTTGGGGCATGTTTTTTAAAAACTGCAAACCACTTCGCAATGTAACAACCATCAAGGACTTTGGTAATTTTTTGTACAACCGATTTGTATTACCTCCATGTTAACAAGGTACATTTACTATTTGACACTCCTGGAATTGATGAAAAGTTCACTCTTTGAGCAAAACAGGAGGGATAAAGGGAAAGAAACATCATCCCACAGCCATATAGCCAATAAGCACCTTAAACCCTTGGAAATCATTCATTGATTGCCGACAGTGTAAAGGTTCAATCATAGAGGCTCTAGGCTTATCTTTCACACAGACTATCAGACATACGTAAATTGAGAGACACTATACTTAAGTGGGTGCTTCCCCGAAAATGACTGCAGCCCTACATTTAAGTTTCAGGAAACTCATTACCAGTATTCCTCCAATTCCAGAGAGGCTGATATGCGTATCTGGAGGCACACCACTCAAACCAAGGGCAAACATATTTTGATATATTCCCCAGATACGGACATATATAATATAGGTCTATCTCTACTTGCTGATATTCCTGACAAGCAGGTCATCGTACAATTAAATGTACCACACTCTCCAATATATTCTTATTTATACCTTAATAACTTGATCAATGCTCTGGAGCTACGTAGACCCGGACTTGGCTAGTCTTCCCTGCCATGATCTTGCCCAAAAAGTTTTCAAATGCTCCTCATATGTTCAGGGTGTGACTGTATTTCCTACCTTCATGGACAAGGGAAGGCCGTTTTCTTTCATTTCTTCCAACATGCACAGTTCATTACGGGACAACATGCTGATGGCCTACTCTCTGACATTGCTGAGGACAAGAGGGGAGTGGGGTTCTTGGCATTGTAGGGACTCTCTATTTCAAGAAACATTTCTCAGCGATGGCATCCTTAAAAAGTGTTGGAACACCACAGCAGTTCCATTCTCATTACCAGCCTATCGTATGTCATGACTTGAACGCGACATTCACGCCATAACATCCTGCCAGATTTTTTCCTCGCTCAAACCTTTAGTAAAGTATCTTCGTCGCCACTCGTGCGCTTCAATGTTAATCTTGAAATGATTTAGGTTATCCGTTTGTTCATGTTCGGTCTTCCTCATTAGATATCAACTTCTCTGCCCTAACAAACATTTAACTAACATTTAACTACACCTCACTTTCTATAAAATTTGATACTTAAGTTGTTTATTGTCATATCCTAAATCATTGAAGCATACGAGTGGCGTTAATTCCAAAGAATTGATTCCTAATATACATGGTCCGAAATAGCGAGACATGAGCATACACACGTAAAGCCAAATATATGAAGTTCTTTCATAACATGTAATACTTATTCAACCCGCATTGATTAAGAAAGTTAGTTTTAAATTTAAAGTACAAAATGTAATTCAACATCTAGTCAGCACTTTATCATTCAGGAGGGTAAATTACAGATACAAAATGTAATGGTGTATTCAAGCTATCAAGCTATATTAAATCATCATCTGTTAAGTTTCTTGCTTGAAGGATGTAAGAAAAATCTATATGGCGAACATTATTGGTACAGTAGTATTTAACACTTCATACCATATAGTAAGTGGCGAAATTTTCGCAAATTCTCTTCTATCCACGAATTCGGATCACGCTGCAGAAAAACAAAGCCACAAGATCAGATTGTCTGATGAGCTCGAGGTGGCAGAACGCTATGCCACAGATCGCTACAGTGCACAATATAATGCTTTGCTAACTATGGCACTCGAACTTAACCCATAGTCATAGTGCTTGCAGTTGAATAATGAAATCCGATGCTGAGAAAAATGATTTCTTACCAATTTCACATCTAAATAATCATTGGTAATAAATGTATCTACTAAATGACAAAACTAGCTTAAAGAGAGTCTTTGTGAAATATAAAAAAAAAAAAAAAAAAATGAGAAGGAGAAAGGAATGTTTACTTTAAATTTTTTTGACTTTGACGTGAAACTGCAAAGCATTTTTTTTTGCAGGTACTTAACCACTCTTGCAAATACCGTATAGCTGGAAATATTGACGGGAATTACATTATACAATTTTTTCATAAGAATACCAATGACGGCATTTAATTTGACGGAATCTGAAATCGCACAAAATAAATAATGCGCGTACACCGTGCATGTGAGCTGTGTACAGCTAGCTAGCTAGCCATATAGATATCAGTTTAGTACGAGTTCTCAAGATGTTTTAGTCTACACTTTTACGAAAGCGTATGGACTTCCAATTCTTGGGAGAAACTAACACCGATAGCGATCCTTGTGCTACAATCGTTGGATACATCCCTTTCAGCCGCTTATTCTCTTTCTTTGACTTTCTCTCCAGCACTGGTGTGCAATAAATGGAACCCAACGTATCGCAAACTTAATTAAACCGAGTGACTTTTTGACGGTTTTATTTTTGGCAGTAGATCTTTTGCTGGTACTTAACCACTCATGCGAATAGTCCAAAAGAGAGCCATGGATCAGTTACCTCGAGGCTCGTACAATAATATGTGACCGGCTCTGGGAAAACCCTCCGTCCGGTGAAAAAATCAATTATCAGATACAAGCACATTTAGTTGGCAGTGCAAAAATTTGGTTAAAACAATTTTTAAGCATAAATGACAACTATGATCCTTGAACAATGCACAGATGAAGTTTGGAGCTCAGATTACAAGTATAAAGGCTTCAAATAAAGCGCTAAAGTTAGCTAGTAAGCCATTGAAGCTTCGTGCACGGAGATTCTAGTCAGGCTGAAATTTATTGAACTTTAGGCAGCTTTCCAGCTTATGCGCTTGAAAATATGAACTTACTAAGCTATCTGCGCTACCTTCGGTACCTTGCTTCACTTCTCGGAGCTTTGGTTGGACCTTTCTCGAGCCAAAAGGCAAGAAACTAGCTTCTTATTAACTACAGTTCGAAACCCCACCCACCGTCAATTTTAATAGTGCACGGGCATGTCCGGAAATAATGTTTACGTTGTTTTTCTCGAAAAAACAATAACGCTAATGGACGCTACCTCGATCTTTCTAAGAGCTGTTCCTCAGGCGTCATAAAAGCTATAGCTTTGAAATTTGCGTAATAAAGAGCCAAAGGATATGTGATCGGCTCTGGAAAAATCTCCGTCCAGCGAAAATTAAATTTTTTTTTGTTATGATAAAATTTATTATCTATGACCATTTGGGTCTTTATTGCACAAATTTCAAAGCTATAGCTTTTATGACGCCTGAGGAAAGGCTCTTAGAAGGAACTCCCACTCTATTCTTTATTATGTATCATTGTGAACTCCCCTAAAAAAAAAAAAAAACAATTGGAGAAAGATCGAGGTAGCGTCCTTTAGCGTTATTATTTTTTTCGAGAAAAGCTGACAAAGCAACGTGAACATTATTTCCGGACATGCCCGTGCACTATTAAAATTGACGGTGGGTGGGGTTTCGAACTGTAGTTAGTAAGAAGCTAGTTTCTTGCCTTTTGGCTCGAGAAAGGTCCAACCTATGCTCTGAGAAGAGAAGCAAGGTACCGAAGGTAGCGCAGATAGCTTAGTAAGTACATATTTCCCAGCGCATAAGCTGGAAAGCCTGCCTAAAGTTCAATGAAGTTCAGCCTGACTAGAATCTCCGTGCACGAAGCTTCAATGGCTGACTAGCTAACTTCAGCACTTCATTTGAAGCCTTTGTACTTGTAGTCTGAGCTCAAACTTCATCTGTGCTTTGTTCAAGGATCATAGTTATCATTTATGCTTAAAAATATTTTTAGCCAAATTTTGCCACTGCCAACTAAACGTGCTCGTATCTGATAATTGATTTTTTCACCGGACGGAGGGTTTTCCCAGAGCCAGTCACATATATTATAATCTTAAAACCAGCATAAAAAAAGTCTCCATGAAAATAAGTTCTGCTGTAGCGAATTGTATACAAAAATAGGACAGAAATAGAGAAAGGTATCTCGATCAGGTAACTGAAGAATATGTGAACAATAGATACGATTTTAAATAGAGCCTTGTACCCTTTTTTATTTGATTTCCGCAATAGCGTTTATTTCGTGCGCGTACGCAATTGTTTATGATAATTTCACAACACATCTATAATGTTCATCACCATTACTAAAAATATTTTAACCCGCATTAACTGTCCTTGAAATGTCCAATGCATTAGTTTTAGATTAAAGTACTATACAGCTGATTTTGGTTTTAACATTAATATTTAATTGGTCAGAACTTGAAAATATATCCTAATTTTTTGTCCGTTTCAATGGACTTAGCCTTACACTGTAAAAACTAGTGTGCATAGCACACCCAAATTGTCGCAATGTACACACAAAACGCATTTTGATGTGAACATTGTGTGTGCTATGCACACTTTAATTTTTACAGTGCAGGTTACCTTATTTTAAAGTTATGTTTAAAAAAAATAGGTTTATTGCTAGGAGGAGATATAGACTAAGGCAGATTCTATCAATTTCTGTCAAACGTAAATATTAGACGGCATGGCAAATCAAGGCCACTCTGGATCAAATCCGCACAATATCTGCAATCTATAGTGCCTCCAATCTTCTTTAACACATGACCTAAGATATCTAACAGTCACAGAAAAGCGGCGTTAGAGAAATCCATCTCCGACTGCTGAAATATTTTGCACGCGAGTGACACGCGACCTAAACTACTATTCTATTTATATCCTGTTATATATATATAAGCAAAATTCTTATAATCGTGGGCTAACGAGGCAAAGTTACTGTAACAAAAATGTTTTCATCAGTTTCTTATGCGTATTAGGAAAAGAGCTTTTTTTTCTACACACAAAATGGTATTCCACGTTAGTAATGTAAAAACTACTATATTGAAGGTATATTTCGAGAGGCGAAAGTTTTGAGATTAGTCTTATTTCTCGTGGAAATCAAGATTTTTAAAAACCTGCTTGTTGGCCATGTGCGCACATGCACGAAACAGCAGCAAGTCTAGGCCATCCTCTATGGGTGAAGTCTAAAACGATATCTAGAGTGCCGTAGTTGTAAAGCATCAGCGATCCTTTTCCGTGGGGGTAATATTTGAGCACATCAGACAATCTAACCATGTTTCTCTATCTTTCTTCAGCGAGGTAACTGAGCGAGGTAACTGAGTCTTGCCCGAATTCGCGTTTAAATTTTAGCTGACAGAAGAAATCTGCGAAACTTTCGCTACTTGAAATATACCTGATAATTACTAATATTGTACAGTACATAATTACTAATATTGTATAGTACATCGAATTACAATATTTTAAACCGAGCCTGAGTCCATTGACTACTGTCCCTTGAAATGTCTAGTTATAAACTTAAAGTACGGTTAAGAGCTTAAATTTTCCTACACATTAAAATCATTTTTAAAAAAATCCTTTTCATACTTGTACATTTAATAGCATGGAGAAATATTCAATGGACTTAGCCTTAGGTTACTCCATTTTAATAAGTATTACACTAGTGTTTAATCATCATTCCATTTCGTCTGCGTAAATTCCAATGTACTGTTATATAGTATATCAAAGAAAGTTATTTTCTTACATTACTAGGTCGAATCAATTGAATACGTTTATAGAATTATATGTAATATGGAATATTGTGACCCGCTCTGGGAAAACCCGGCAGTCAGCCAAAAAATTAATTTTCATGTAGGAGTAGTTGTAGTGAGCCATACCTTTGGTATAAATCAGAACTATGATCCTTGATCTAAATTCTGACAAAGTTTTAGAGCTTAGAATAAAGTAGAAAGGCTTCAAATACAGCTCTAAAGCTGGCTAATCAACCGTGAAAGCTTCGTGCACGGAGAATCAGACAGCTGGAGTCATGCCAAGACCAAAGTAGGCTTTTTAGCTTATACGCAAGCTATCTGCGCTACCTTCGGTACCTCGTTGCTCTTTGCTTGACTATATTTGGCGTTCTGAAGCGACAGGAGATGAGAGACTAGCTTCTCTCTGATTCTAGTTCGAAACCCCGTCCACTCACTTTCTAGTATTAAACGGGCGTAATGTTTACATTGCTTATTCAGCTTGAAAATTAAAACGCTAATGGACGCTACCTGGAGTTTTCTAAGAGCTGTTCCTCAGGCATCATAAGAGCTAGAGCTTTGAAATTTGAGCGATAGAGAGCCAAAAGGCCTCTAGATAATGAATATCAACGTAACTAAAATTTTTAGAGGTCACAATAATAAAGAAATAAACTATATGTCTATTTCTTTCAATTTAAAAATGATCACTATGTTAAATACAATATTACACATGTTATAGAGCTAAACAAACTCTTTAAGACAAACCCAAGGCTGAGTGCATTTATACAAATAATCAATATAGTATTCCACATAATTTGTAAATCTTGTCTATATGTGACCGGCTCTGGGAAAACCCTCCGTCCGGGTGCAAAAATCAATTATCAGATACGAGCACGTTTAGTTGGCAGTGCCAAAATTTGGCTAAAAATATTTTTAAGCATAAATGACAACTATGATCCTTGAACAAAGCACAGATGAAGTTTGGAGCTCAGACTACAAGTACAAAGGCTTCAAATGAAGTGCTAAAGTTAGCTAGTCAGCCATTGAAGCTTCGTGCATGGAGATTCTAGTCAGGCTGAAATTCATTGAACTTCAGGCAGGCTTTACAGCTTATGCGCTGGGAAATACGAACTTACTAAGCTATCTGCGCTACCTTCGGTACCTTGCTTCCCTTCTCAGAGATTAGGTTGGACCATTCTCGAGCCAAAAGGCAAGAAACTAGCTACTTATTAACTACAGTTCGAAACCCCACCCACCGTCAATTTAATAGTGCACGGGCATGTCCGGAAATAATGTTCACGTTGCTTTGTCAGCTTTTCTCGAAAAAAAAAATAACGCTAAAGGACGCTACCTCGATCTTTCTAAGAGCTGTTCCTCTGGCGTCATAAAAGCTATAGCTTTGAAATTTGCGCAATAAAGAGCCAAAGAGCCATAGGTAATAAATTTTACCATAACCAAAATTTTTTAATTTTCACCGGACAGAAGGTTTTCCCAGAGCCGGATATATATAAACAAAAATTCTTACCATTTTATGAAATGGAGGTTGGTGTGAAATATAAAGAAAAAGAAAAAATAGTTGAGCACCTTTGTTTCTTTGCCTCTCTGCCACAGCTGTAACAAACCTATCATGCAACGCATGCTCCTAGCCTGTTTAATAGCTTGCTTGAGTCACCTTGAACCTGTGGCAAGTTGCTTTTGGCATATCATTCACTAAATTTTCTCGCATTAAAGTTTCACGTTAACAGCTACCTACATGCAACTGCCTGTCTGATCTGCCATGATTAATAGTGCAGTTTGGGTACGATTACATTCTAAAATTGTACTTGGCTTCTACTCGTGCAAGCATGTGATTATCTATACTAATAAGAGATGTATTGTTAATAACAAATTGTTACTCTAATACACACGAGCTCTCGAGCGTAGGTGAAGTAATTTTTTTCTAGATTACAGTGAATGCCGTAATGGATCACTATACTTGGTTACTTTTCTGTATAAAGTCCACTGTGCTGTATTAAATTTTTTCACGTATATGCTAGCGTTTTGTATACTATGGTAATTTTAAACAGTAACAAGTAGAAACAATTACTTAATATAATGTGATAGTACTCGAGAAAAGGAGTCGTATCGCGCAAAACATTAAAAGCTGTTAAAGTTTACAAGCTACATATAAAATGTACATTAGATGTAAAATTCAATTAAATATAATTCAGGAACAAAATTGTGATTTAAAAGCCATGTAAATCTCCAGATTAAGAGCTTTAGAATGATACCAATAACTCCGTTTTGAATCTTTGCTCAATGAGATCCCTTTTCTCAAAACATATATTGTCGCCAATCAACACTAATCATTAATTTCATGTTGTACATGTAGTATTTATAGTCAGTGAAGATCGTGCTCCCAGTAGGCGTGAGATTAATAAGGTTCACAATTTAAGTCACCAAGCATAAATGTCATGTAGTACATGTAGCATTGTATTTATAATCAGTGCTTCCAGTAGGCGTGATATTTCTAATAAGGTTCACCAACAATTTAAGATACAGGATAGCGCTTGCAGTAGAATAATGAAACACGAGTCTGAGTTTGATTACTGTACTAAACTTTACTTGTAAAAATCTAGTAGTGTTCACATCAATATTAGATATCAACTTCTCTGCCCTAACAAACATTTAACAACGCTTCGCTTCACATGTTGATGCAATAATAGTGCTTTTTCTGTAAAATTAAATTGCTTATTGTCATATCCTAAGCATATGAGTTACGTAAATGCCAAAGAATTGTGATTCCTATTTCAGGCTATTATACATTGTCCGCAATAGCGATTTATATACGCATGCATTCGTATGCTCGTTCCTAATTGTCACGTAGTTCTCCTAAGTAAAATTTCTAAGGGATTTTTGACTGTTTATCTCTGAATAATTTTGTCTTTGACTTTTTCTAAACTATCTCTTCCATATGCTCGTTCCTTATTGTCACGTAGTCTCTCCTAAGTAAAATTTCCAAGGAATTTTTGATGACTGTTTATCTATGCTCAATTTGTATGACTTTTACCAACCTCTCTCATTGTAGGCCCTGACTTGAGTGCGACCTTTACGCCATAAACCCTGCCGCTCAAACCTTTGGTCAAATATCATCGCCGTCTCAGGCCACTCGTGCGCTTCAATGTTGAATCATTGTAGGCCTGACTCGAACGAGTAACATGAACATACGCACGTAAAGCCAAAATTCTAATACTTTTGCTAACCATTACTAGAAATATTTCAGCCCGCATTGACTACTGAATGTCCAATTCAATAAAGAAAGCTATTTTTAAAATTGAAGTACAAAATATAATTCAACATCTAGTCAGCACTTTAAAAAAAAATTCAAGGGGTCAAAATTTTGTATTAGACAAAATTACGGATGCAAAATTTAATGTTCTATTCAAGCTATCAAGCTATATCGAATCTTCATTTTTTTAAGTTTCTTGCTTGAAGAATGTAAGCAAATTTATATGGTGAACATTATTGGTACTGTAAGAATAACACATCGTATCATAGTAAGTGGCGAAAAATTTCGCGATTTTTTCTTTTCTGTCCACGAATTCGGATCACTAAAGTTGCGAGACTTGTGCCTAATAAAATTAAATCTGACCCAAAGACAAAGCCAGCTTAAAGATATTAAGTACTGCAGTACGAATTATTTATAAAAACCAAGGCAGAAATTGAGAAAAAATCTCGCTCAGTTAATTGTTATTGCCGAAATACTAAATTCTCTATTTTATTTTTAATTTACTCTGTATTTTAAATAGTCCCTGGATTTTTTAATTTTATTTCCGCATAGCGATTGACATAAATCTGTAATGTTCAACATATGAACCATTACTAAGATATTTCAATCCGCATTGGGTACTGTCCTTTGAAATATCCAATGCATTAAAAAAAGTTAGTTTTTTAAGACTTGATATAGCTAAATGCTTACTAAAATAGGATGAAACTTCTACTTGTGTAAGTTCGAAATAATATTTCCGTTAAAGTGATTATCAATTTCCTGTATGTGGATGGTTTCCTTCACTTGTAGGATATCAAGTCTCCTTGCACTTTATCCCATAAGAGTTGGTGGTGGTAAGCCCAGGCATGTCCAGAGAGAGCAGATTTTTGAGTAACCATATACGCACGCATACTTATGTTCATTCCTAATTGTCTTGTAGTCTCTCTCATATCTATGTCTCTCCTAAGTAAGAAATTTTGAATAACTCTTTATCTATGCTCAATTTGTCTTTGATTTTTATAAACCGATCTCTCGTCGTATGTCCTGACTTGAACGCAACTTTTACGCCATAAAACCCTGCCTGATGTCCTTTCTCAAACCTTTAGTCAAGTATCTTCATCTTCACGCCACTCGTGCGCTTCAATGTTGATCTTGAAATGATTTAGGATATCAGTTTGTTCATGTTCTGTCTTCCTCATTAGATAATCGGGCATAACGCGGCACTAAATTTCTTTTTGATTTGTTGATATCCGCCCTTTGTCTCTCCATTGCGCAAATATCAAAGATTAAGGTCCTTTGATGCCCGAGGAACAGCTCTTAGAAAACTCCAGGTAGCGTCCATTAGCGTTTTAATTTTTTAGAGAAAAGGCTGAATAAGCAACGTGAACATCATTTCCGGCCACGCCCGTAGATTATCAAATTGAAGTGGGCGGAGCCTCGAACTAGAGTTAGAGAGAAGCTAGTTTCTCGCCTCCTGACGCTAGTATGTACCAACTAAAGCCTAGAAGAGAGTAACAAGGTACCGAAGCTAGCGTAGAAAGCTTAGTTCATATTTTCAAGCGTATAAGCCGAAAAGCCTACCTTAGTTCTGGTGATTTTCAGCTGCTGGATTTTCCGTGCACAAAGGTTTCATGGCTGACTGGCTAACTTTAGCGCTTCATTTGAAGCCTTTCTACCTTAGTCTAAGTTCCAAAACTTGGTCAGAAGTTTGTTCAAGGATCATAGTTTTGATCTATACAGAAAAAATTTTTTGTTGAATAAAATATAAATGGCATGACTCACTAGAACTGCTCCTATGTAGAAAATTGTTCTGCCGCGTTATGCCCGATTTTTCTGTACCGGGTCACATATGGTGAACAGTAGTATTTAACACTTCGTACCATATAATAAGTGGCGAAATTTTCGCGAATTCTATTCTATCGACGAATTCGGATCATTAAAGTTCGCTGCAGAAAAACATGATCAGATTGTCTGAGCTCGAGGTAGCAGAACGCTACTCCACGGTAAAAGGATCGCTACAGTGCACAATATAATGCTTTGCTAACTATGGCACTCGAACTTAACCCATAATCAGCGCTTGCAGTTGAATAATGAAACCCGATGCCGAGTTTAATGATTCCTTACTTATAGAAATCTAATATTGTTTCCAATTTCACATCTATTTAGTAATGAATGTTAAAAATATATATATAACTAAAATGCTTGGTTAAAATAACTAGCGAATTGTATTTAAAAAAAAAAAAACAATTTAGAGAAGAATAAGAAAAGTATATTTTTTTAATTGACTCTGACGTGAAACTGCACTGCAATTCTTTTGCAAGTACTTAACCACTCCTGCGAATAGTCCAAAAGAGAGCCATATATGTTATAATCTGAAAACCAGCATAAAGACAGCCTCAATGTCTGCTGTAGGTAATTTTATACAAAAAAGTAGGACAGAAAAGGAGAAAGGAATCTCGCTCAGGTAACTGATGAATGTGTGAATAATAGATACCATTTTAAATAGAGCCTTGGGACCTTTTTTATTTGATTTCCGCAATAGCGTGTGTTTCGCGCGTACGCAATTGTATATAATAATTTCATATAATGTTTACCACCATTACTAAAAATATTTCAATTCGCAATGATTACTTTCTTTGAAATGTCCAATGTAGATTAAAGTAGTATGACTTTAATTTAACAGCTGATTTTGGTTTTCACATCAATATTTAATCGGTCAGAACTTGAAAATATATCCCAATTATATGTCCGTTTAATATCGTGGAGAAATATTCAATGGACTTAGCCTTAGGTTTCTCAATTTTAAAAGCTGTGTTTTAAACAGAAAATCAGGTGTTTTGCTAGGAGGAGATATAGACTAAGGCAGATTCAATCAAAATCTGTCACACGTAAATATTGCACGGTATGGCGCATCATAGATACTATACTCCGCCCCGGATTGGAACGGGAGATTTGCCACGGACACTCCGTGTTGGAGGAGAACTTGCGCGCGAAAATAATTATCGCTACTATAATAACCTATAAAGCTAGGATAGCTAGCTCTGGCTTTAGAATGACTTATACTATAGATGAGGTGAAAGGACAAAGTAAGCTACATTACTTACAAGTATTATAGCTATAAATAACAATCATCATTAGCAATATAATAAATTTACCAATAAATTATCACATGTCTGTTGCTGAAGGGTGTGAATGCTTTACTAACAGATAATTCTAGATACTGAAGCTGCAAGAAGTGTCGTTTCAATATTTGAAGCCGGACTATAACACTGGTGCTAAAACAGAAATGACCATGAAATGATTGAATGATGAAATGAAATGATGGTTTCAATATCAACACTTGATATACTAAATTCCACAGTAGCTAATTCACAATTCATGACTCGTGCAGCTTGTAGCTCGTTGGGAAATATGCTCTATTTCAAATCTTCAGCTATATGATTGACGAGGATTCTTTGATTGAGGTACTCGATCAACAGGTAGCTATTTTGGGTGATCCACGTTGGTGGACAAACCAAAAAATTTGAGTCTTGTATGTATAGCTAGAGCAGTGCCGGGTTTCCAAGGTATGATGTAATGGAAAACAAGATAAGGAAAGGTGCAATGCTTTTTTGGTGGTGATATGCACTCTCTGCTGCTGCTTATTTCTGCAAGATTTTTGAGTACTCAAGTGTAACTTCCTTCCACCCATGGCTAATATAAATAAATACATAGCCTAGCAATATAGCTCTTGTAGCTACATGCATACACAATGCACAGCTAGCTATATGGTTTTAGTTAGATGTCATGTTAGCTAAGCGTCATAGCTAGCCAGTATATTAGCTATTATAATAATAATTGTAGATCTTATAGATCTTAGCAAAAGTGCATCATTATACAAGAGTACACATTGCTCAAGCGATGATCTAGTCCTAGCTTTAGTATTTGCATGATGGAACTTTTCTTTTAATATTGTAGTACTGATGACCCTATCATACCTCTAACTGAGCTAAGTTAGATTATCATTGTAGCACACTTGTTATAAACAAGCTAAAGCGATATCCCAATCCTAGTTGCAGCTGATTCATAAAGAAAAATGCTCAACTGCTCTTTTTATGGACATTTTTACCCCAACAAGTTCTGTACATATATTTATTTCTTGAAGTGAGAATATCTCTATCCCAAACTGCTTTTGCTCTACTGAATTTATAGCATTAGTAAGTTACCTATGGATACTAAAGATTGACCATCTTTTTACCGTATAGATTCTATTGCTCACCTTATAGTAACGAAAATACCTCCGTTGCTACGGCTTGTTGACGACCGTTACTATACAACACGGAGTGTCCGCGCATGTTTTGTATTGTTGTAATGTAAAAATTTGGATGCGCAGACTTCGTTTCCAATCCCGGGGCGGAGTATAGTATCTAGGCACATCCAGGCCACCCTGGATCAAATCCGCACAATATCTCCTACAACCATTGTGGCATCTATATCTATAGTGCCTCCAATCTTCTCCACAGAAAAGCGGCGTTAGAGGTTCTCTTTCACAAGGCAACTCCTCTCCGCCTGCTGAAATATTTTGCACGCGAGTGACACGCGCGACGTAAACTACTATTCTATAAAAGCACGGGCTAACGAGACAAAGTTTTAATCGTAAAATGTTTTCATCAAAGTTTCTTATGCGTATTAGCAAAACAGCTTAATTTTTCTACACACGAAATGGTATTCCACGTTAGTAATTTTATATATTTCGAGATTAGCATGGAAATCAAGATAAAAACCTACTTGTTGGCCATGTGCGCACATGCACGCAAACAGAACAGCAAGTCTAGGCCATCTTTCAACATGTTTCTCAATAGTATGGACTGAGTCTGGCCCGAATTTACGTTTAAATTTTAGCTGACAGAAGAGAAATCGCGAAATCTGCGAAACTTTCGCTACTTGAATTATTACGGTGGCCGAGAAAGGACATCAAACAAGACTTTTTTTATTTCTAAACTTTTTTTCAACTCAGTGTTTATCAAATACAAGCTTTTCCACTTCTAAACATGACATTTTTCATTTCTAAACACAACTTTTTTCATTTATGAACTAAACGTTTATCAATACAAGTTTTCCTTTTCAAACACAATTCCAAATTCAATATTATATTTTGTAAAACATCGCTTTTATCATTTCGGATGCATGTCAATAATAATTGTATGGAGAACATCCATTACAAAATTTCAAATCAACCAAAGTAATGAGTAAATCAATAGCTTCTTCTATGCTCTTTGGCATTTTCAGTGACTGTTCCATCATCAATATTCTTGCCAATCTCAAAAATTCCAATGACACTGGTGGATCTTCCTCCTCAGCATAGTCAGACACTGCAGAAATGTCTGAACTGCTTACACTGCACAAATGATCTTGAGTACCTATTATATTGAATAATTATTACATAATAGTAGCTAGCTAGCTAGCTAGCTAGCTATATAACAAACTTACCATGAAGATCTGGGAGAAAATATAGTTCAGGGAGGGAATTGGCAGGAAGATCTCATATAATGTAAATTCCATTCTTCTACTACTTTGTTCAGGTCTTCCCTTAGCAGCTCCATAAAAGTGAACCTCAAACAATCGCTGCAATAATATACAATAATAAATAGGTATTTAAAAATGCTTTGCCATGCATTACTAACACATGAATTGCACACGTTGCATCAAATAGTCCTTCTTGCTCCAATCTATATGAAAATTATATTTTGCTTGCTCACTTCAACATAATCTTTACCTTAAACAGTTCATACCACCACTGAGTAAACCATCGTTTTAACTGACTCCACGAAGCTTCAATCCGCTACAGAAAAAGAAAATTCATTTGTGTAGGTTAGATCACGAGAGTGAGTATCTACGATGTTTGAAATAGGCACCAAGGGTGGAGCCCAAGGTGTCTATTTGCTTGAGTGATATAACCGCTTAGTAAACAGTATTAAGTGTGTATAGTCTTATGTACACTACAGTGATCTAAATAAAACCAGCAGTGGTCTGAGTGTGCAACTTAAATCACCACAATTTAGATACCTAGACTGGATTTACTATGTGATTTAGATCGAGTCATACTGTTAAGGGTGGTGGCACATCCCGCCCACACATGGTTACTAAGGGGTCATATCTCCAAAACTACTTGCACCACAGACTTAAACTGCACATGGCTATAAAGCAGCTTAGTAATACTACACACACTTAAAAAAAAAAAAAGAAGCAAGATCAAATCCTACAGGTGCTATGAACAGTTTTCAAATTCAAACTTAAAAAGCACCAACCACCAAACTTCACTGTCTGATTTTTGGTTTGTAGCTTTCTAGCACCACTCTCTAAAAAATTACAAAAGGATTTGTTGATATCTATTTTACTTATCAATTTAGCCCAGGAACTTAAATACTCACTTTTGGGAACTCAAAAAGTAAAGTGAGAGGGCTACTAAGACGTTTTTGGCCAAAAATCAGCTACTTAATTCCAGTGGTTGTTGAGAAGCAATGCTTTTTATCTCTAAAGAGTAAAAAGAATCATAGCACCTGTAAGAATTAACCTTTTTTCTTCATTTTTAGTCTGTGTATTAGTGATATACTACCTTATAACTGCAATTTGAAGTCCATAGCTGTAGTAATTTTGGAGTTACGTAAGAAAGACTAAAATTTAATTGTTTGCACGTGTGTTGCTATGTGCCACCACACTTAACTAGTAGTTGTTATATAGCTCACTTTATTGGTGACTAAACTTCCATAACGAAAGCTTAGGGGTCCTGAAAAACAATCTCCATGATTATGGCAAAGAAATGGCTGGATAAAAGCAACATTTGTATTTTCAGTTCCACATTTCCCCTATAATCCTTGGAACTCCTATAACAATGTGAAACATACTACATGCTATATATACGTATATTATAATTATGGTACCTCCTAAATGTTTAACACAGTTTATAAAGTGATGAGCAATTATTTTTGGGTTGTTGTTGCTTACACCCACATTCAACCAGAGAACTCTCCTGGAAAAACTATAGTAAAACACGGTCTATTAAAATCTCTTACTTTATTTTCATACACATGTCGTGTAGGTCTGTGTTTCTTTCTTGCATTAGAATCTGTTGGTGACATAAACACTAGTAGCCTCATCACTATGTCCCTGGATAGTGGACTTGGGTGCCTTCATTCAGAAGCTTTATAGGGCTGTGATGTGCTCTATTTGGAGTACTGCCAACCTTGACACTGTTGCAGGTGAAGTCGCTTGTGCATAGCCCTATACCCCAGGAGACTTACAAAAATCACACACACACAGTACTAAGGTAACATACTTAGTAGCTAGTTGATACCAACCTGCAACGCTCTTATGGTGCGGGTACACATTTCCAAATCAAAACGACGACGTCTTCTTAGCCCCAGCCTTCTCAGAATTCGTTTCAATTGCCTTAAACATATAACTATCCAGTGGCGGCTGAGGGTGGGGGCGAGAGGGGCTAGAGCCCCCCCCCCCCCCCACTTTTTTGACCCATTATACAATTGACTAACTGCAGCAGTAGAGTCTACTGTCTAGTCACTAATGATGACATGTTGACTGCATTGTAGCATAGATATTAGACACAGAACAGGATTGGAAACTTAATACTACCATGCGCATGCTATCCGTGTTTGCCGGGAAATTTTGGCGCGAGATATGAATGCATAGTTACCACATAATAGTTAAGAATGAGTTCTGCAAAAGATATCAGAGCGAATATTAGTTTAGTAGCTTAATATTAGTTGGACTAGAGTGTTTCCATGTTGTGCTTTTATAAAAATAATAAAATTAATATGAGACTAGATCTAGCTAGATAGTATAAATGAATGCAAAAAATTTCTTCTAAATAAAAAGTGAAGTAGGGATAGCAGTAAAATTTAGCTGCATTCCTATCACTCCTACCCCTCCTAAAATTTCAATATCCACGCCCATAGCTATATACACCCAACTTAAATCCCTACTCTTCACTCCCCCTTCAGCAATAAGTGAGTCAAGTAACCCCTTACCCGTACCCATCACCAAACTCAAGAATCACAGCAATAATATTATTACAAAACTACTATTCCTACTTCACTCCTAGGCCTCCTTAGGAGTGAAGTAGGAATAGTAGTTTTGTAATAATATTATTGCTGTGATTCTTGAGTTTGGTGATGGGTACGGGTAAGGGGTTACTTGACTCACTTATTGCTGAAGGGGGAGTGAAGAGTAGGGATTTAAGTTGGGTGTATATAGCTATGGGCGTGGATATTGAAATTTTAGGAGGGGTAGGAGTGATAGGAATGCAGCTAAATTTTACTGCTATCCCTACTTCACTTTTATTTAGAAGAAATTTTTTGCATTCACTTGTTTCCATTCTTTTTCTTTGTAATTAGCTATATAAATTGAAATGTTCCTCTTTGGTAAGTACATAGCACTGGACATGGAAGATTATATAACAATACTTGTGTATTATTCATATTCATAAGAAGTAGTTATTTCCAAATATATGCTAAGAAAAGCTCAATGATTAATTTTAAATGTTATATTCGTCAGGGATGATTGACTGATGAAGAGGCTTCAATATCTTCACTTGGCAGAGAATGAGAAGGTGCAGTGGTGAAGAAGAACCTGAAGAAATGAATGGCTGCACTTAGCTAATACCCATGCAAATTTCATAATTATTGGTATTTTCTTTTTTCAATTAATGTGTGTGGGCATGTGCAATAAGGAGTGATTGGGCAGTTTTTGTATTGTAAGTACCCTCTCGTGCATGCCTGCTGAGGGTTAATTTGCAATCGGTATTGTTTGCAAGCATAGGACTGAAGAATGTTTTGTTGTCTTGAGGGAGGAGAGTATGACTGACATGAAGGATGAGTAGCTATCTGTCGTGGATACAGTACTGAGGAGTGAAAAACATTATTGTAGAGGAGCACAATCATTCAATTTAATAATAGTTGCTGAGGTTTGGTTGTCTTACATGAGGGAGGATGGATGAACATGTGCAGTGCAAATGAGAGCAGAATGAAAGTTGAATACTAGACGTTTGGTTGTCTTGTGAGGGTGTGGGGAATGAGCAAATAAGAGTAGTAATTTGTGGCACGTGTGCTACCTCCTGTGTGTACATGTTATGCTGGTAGCTTTGATAGCAGGATTTTGTGCAGCTTAGTATAGAGATCTGCTGTTTGAGTACGTGATGATCGCGAGATTATATCTAAGTTATTATGAATGATTTGAGTTCTGCAAGCAATAGGGTTAAATGAAGCCTAGCTATAGCAGCTTTATGCTTGCCTTGAGTTCTTGTTGAAGTATTGAGATGCAAATGAAATGTTTTATAGTGTTAGAGTGCACGACTTATAGCTATAGCTAAGTGATTTTGTACTGTTTTATATTACTTACGATTTCCATTGTACATGTTTGGGTCTGGAATTATAGATTATGGTGATGCATGTTATGTGTTGGTGGAAAATAGTTAAGTATGTACTCACACAGGAACGGGCAGAACCGTTGACGTCCCCTCCCCCTCCGCCTGGCCCTGGCCCTACCCCTCCATGCACCTTCTGGGTGAGGGTGGGAAGCTGGAGATGGCACTGGATGATGTAATTGTAAGATCATGAAATGTGCTATCTATAGTGCTTACCTTCTGGGAGGGGGCGTGCGGCTGGAGGTGGTACTGGATGATGTAATTGTAAGAGCAGTGAATGTGATAATTATACATACATGTAGTTGCTTACCTTCTGGGATGGGGCGCACAGCTGGAGGTGGCACTGGATGATGTAAGATATAATTGTGAGAGTGGAGAAATTTCCATAGTTGCTTACCTTCTGGGAGGGGGTGGCGTGCGGGTGGAGGTGGCACTGGATGATGTAATTGTAAGAGCAGTGAATGTGATAATTATACATACATGTAGTTGCTCACCTTCTGGGATGGGGCGCACAGCTGGAGGTGGCACTGGATGATAGTGGAGAAATTTCCATAGTTCCTTACCTTCTGGGAGGGGGTGCGCAGCTGGAGGTGGCACTGGTATGGTGAAGTGAGCAAACTGCACAGAGCTAAGTACTGATTATGTGTAGGATGAGAATCTGTACTGAGGAATGACTGAAACACTAGCTGAAGTATAGGTATCAAAGCTGAACAGCTCTAGCTAGCGCGCACCTATGTGGCCCCGCCCTTAAAATGGCGAAGAAAGATTAGCTAGTGTTCCATAATCACTGAATTGTGAAATGGAACTGTAGTGAAAACTAATAGCAAAAGATCAGCCTCTAGGTGCCGCTCTAACAGATGGCCCGAACAGAATTCTGATGACTATAGCCAGTTAGTCAGTACGCCGATCTGATTATCTAAGTAGGGATGGTCAAAGGTCATTAAGACTGTATAAACTAAAAAATCTTCTTTCTCTTCTACCCTTACTCTACAGGTTCTCACAAGTCATGGCCCTATCCCTACATCTACACAGAAGACAGGACAATGTATAATAATCTGTGCTAGCGCACTCTCTGATACCTAGCTACTTCATGCATGTATCAACCGATGTTATTGAAGAAATTGATGCAATTACTTCATTTTGTCTTAAATCCCAGATAGCTGACATGAGAAAAAGTGAAAAAAATATTTTATGGGCAACATCATGTAATTATTTTGAACGTTATTGTGAAGAAGTGGCAGGAGGGAAAAGGTTTCGAGAAAGTATCAGAAGACCTTTTTAGCATGCTGTGGGACTCCCAACACATTTTCAACCGATGTTCGAAAGAGGACTTCCTGTTTGGCCTGATAGGGTGACGAGTATTGATTCAGTCTATCTCATGAAGAATGTAATAATTATGTTGTGGGCATTTTTGTGATTGTATTTTTTTTTCGGTGTTCTTTTCAAGGCTGTTCGTGATCTTCTTCTGTATAGTTTGCAATAATGTGTTTCTTCGTACCTCTTCAGGTGATAACTGGATGGTTAAGGTTCCCCAGGGAATCAAAGTATAAGTCTTCCTCTCACTTTAGTACTGCTTAACTGTATTTTAGTTTCCAGAGATTGCCTCCACAAGGTTATCACACATGTCCTCCCTTGAAATACCAGGTAAAGTCATTTAATTTTAGATGAACTAGAACATTCACTATGATTTCACTAGAACCTATTGATAAGCTACTATTATTCGAAATTATCGGGAGGGGAAGTTGTGGAACTGTGTACTGAGCATCATATCGTGACATTCAAGTTGCTGCTAAAGTTTTACAAATAGGTGGACAAGATAAAGAAACTATATCTCGAGAAGTTGGCTTACTAAGGTAAGTATTTCAAACAATATTATTATGATAGGTTGATTCATCATCCCAACCTTGGTGGACTGATCAACCTCATTGAAGTTGAAGAGGGAATAGCTATATTAAATCCATTCGTGGATGGCCCAAACGTGCACCAAATAATTTTTGAAAATAAGACCAAGGTAACTACAAAGCTATGACACAATGAAGTACAGTAGCTAGTGTTTACTCTTTTCATTTACTCAGCTTCAGGAACCAGATAAGTCAATTCAAGTATGTCAGGGTATAACATACTTGCACTCTAATGTGCCTCCTGTGGCTCACCTAGATATAAAGCCAGCCAATGTTTTGGTGAGAGATATAACTTTACAAGGCAGTTTAATTATTTCTTTAATATGATACTACTATGCATGCCACATTAACTGATTTGGGTTATCTCGTGTAATGAGTGGTACTTTAATCATGAGTACAAGAACAATGATGGCAGGAACACCTGGATTTCAATCTCAGGAACAGCTTCGTGCCCAAAACGTTGGTTTGCCATCAGACTTGTATGCTTTTGGTTGCCTGGACAGCCTCTTTGGCTGGGCCTTACTCCTTACCAGATAATGGTCAAGGTGACTGTTGAGAATGAAAAACCCTCAACTCATGGTGTACCAGCACACATCAAGGCCACGTGTGCTAAGTGCATGTTGGATGACACTGACAGACCAACTGCAAGCTGCAGTTACTGCTAAAAATTTAACTGCAACAAGTCATACAATTCTTCACTTATTATATGCCACTAATTCCAATTCTTTACTTATTCTTATTATATGCCATGTCTACAGTTTGAGTAATAAGTTAGAACTGAGTTGTTTGGAAATGAAAAAGTCTAAAAGCTTGTCTTCGACAGACATTTAGTTTGTAAATGAAAAGGTTTAGAAATGGAAAAGCTTGTATTTGATAAACATTTAGTTTGTAAATAAAAAGTTGTGTATTTGACTAATGTTTAGTTCATAAATGAAAAAAGTCCTGTTTAGAAATGGAAAAGCTTATACTTAAGCATTGAGTTAGTAAATGAAAAAAGTTCAATTTAGAAATGAAAAAGTCTACATTGACGGCCACCGTATATTATACTAATATTCTTACAGTACCCATTATATATGACAATTCTACGGTACATCTATATTTTAACCCGAGGCTGAGTCCATTGACTACTTTGAAATATCTAGTTATAAACTTTAAAGTACGGTTAAGAGCTTAAATTTTCCTACACATTAAAAGCATTAAAAATGGTCAAGAAATCCTATTCATACTTGTATGTTTAATACCATGGAGAAATATTCAATGGCCTTAGCCTTAGGTTACTCTATTTTAATAAGAAAATTTTGTATTACTCGTGTTTAATCATCATTCCATTTCGTCTGCATAAATTCCAATGTACTGTTATATATAATCACTTAAATTAACATAATAATTATAGGTATCAGTATATCAAAGAAAATTATTTTCTGACTTTAGAGTAACTAGGCTGAATCCATTGAATACGTTTACAGAATTATATGTACTGTTATATATTACAAAGAAATAGGAGTTATTTACAAAATTATGTCTATTTCTTTCAATTTAAAAATGATCAATAAAAATATAATATTACACATTAATTGCATAACATTTGTAAATATAGAGCTAAACAAAACTCTTTACAACAAACCCAAGGCTGAGTGCATTAAATATGATCGATACAAATAATTATAATCAATATAGCATTCTGTAATTCTTGTCTATTATAAAAATTCTTACCGAAATGGAGGTTGGTGTGTGAAATATATTATAAAGAAAAAGAAAAAATAGTTGAGCACCTTTGTTTCTTTGCCTCTCTGCCTGTAACAAGCCTGTCATGCAACACATGCTCCTAGCCCGTTTAATAGCTTGGTGAGTTTCCTTGAGCCACCTTGAACCTCAATAGCTTCTGCAACTAGGTGGTGCAATTCTGTATTGAATGTGGGGTCTAAACTTTAGATGATCATAAGCAATAAAATTTCTTATTTAAAAGGCTTAAATTTAATAGCTAAATTTTTATTCACATTACAATCGTTAAAAATGACATTCCATATTATACTGTAACAAATATTAATTCGTAAAATTAAAAATATTTTTTATTAAAGTATCTCTGTGAAACCATTCTTTATTATATTATTTTACCTGATGTGATCAAACAACTGAACTAACCAATGGGCCCCAGTGGATTTATATCCGTCATCTTCGAGTTACTTTACTGGCAAGTTGATCATTCACTAAATTTTTCTCGCATTAAAGTTTTACATTAACAGCTACGGTACCTACATGCAACTGCCTGGCTGATCTGCCATGATTAATAGTGCAATTTGGGTATGATTACATTCTAAAATTGTTCTTGGCTTCTACTCGTGCAAGCATGTGATTATCTGACAAAATTACAGATGTATTGTGAATAACAGAAATTGTTACTCTAATATAGAAATTTACACTTGAGCACTCGCGTGTAGGTGAACTTTTTTTTTTCTAGATTACAGTGAATGCCGTAATGGATCACTATACTTGGTTACGTTCCTGTATAAAGTCTACTATAAGCATTGTGCTGTATTAATTTCGTATATGCTAGCGTTTCGTATACTATGGTAATTTTAAAAATTTTTTACAGTAACAAGTAGAAACAATATTATATTGTCGCCAATCAATACTAAGCATTAATTTCATGTAGTACATGTAGTATTTATAGTCAGTGAAGATCGTGCTCCCAGTAGGCGTGAGATTTAATAAGGTTCACAAAAAACAGTAGGCGTGAAATTTCTAATTGTTTAATAAGGTTCACAACAGAATAGCGCTTGCAGTAGAATAATGAAACACGAGGCTGAGTTTGATTACTGTACTAGACTTTACTTGTAAAAATCTAGTAGTGTTTCTAATTTCACATCAATATTAGATATCAACTTCTCTGCCCTAATAAACATTTAACTACACCTCGCTTCACGTGTTGATGCGATATAGTGCTTTTTCTGTAAAATTTGATACTTAAATTGCTTATTGTCATACGAGTAGCGTGAATTCCTATTTCAGGCTATTATACATGGTCCGCAATAGCGAGTGACATATGCACACATTTGTATGCTTGTTCCTGAATTATCACGTAGTCTCTCCTAAGTAATGATGACGGTTTATCTATGAACTTTGACTTTTTCCAACCTATCTCTTGTAGGTCCTGACTTGAACGTGACCTTTATGCCATAAAAACCCTGCCTCATGTCCTCGCTCAAACCTTTGGTCAAGCATCGTCGTCTTCACACCACTTGTGTGCTTCAATGTTGATCTCGAAATGATTTAAGATATCCATTTGTTCATGCTCTGTCTTCCTCATTAGATATCAACTTCACATTTAACTACACCTCGCTTCCATGTGTTGATACGATATGGTGCTTTTTCCTGTAAAATTTGATACTTAAATCTCTTATTGTCAGTGAGAGGCGTGATTCCTATTGCGGGCCATGTATTATATGGTCCGCAATAGCGAGAGACGCAAAATATATGAAAAGTTCTTTCACAACATACGCAGGCATCCGTATGCTCGTTCCTAATTGTCACGTAGTCTCTCCTAAGTAGGGATTTTTGATGACTGTTTATCTATGCTCAATTTGTCTTTGACTTTTACCAACCTATCTCTCATTGTAGGTCCTGACTTGAACACGACCTTTAGGCCATAAACCCTGCCTGATGTCCCTTTGGTCAAGTAGCTATCATCGTCGTCTTTAGTCTCACGTGGCCAGTTCCGCGTGCGGATGAGGCGGGGGTAACTCCGGACGAGCAAAAAGAAGCTGAACTCTCTATCTATCAAGGCTCCAAGCGTTATTATTTTAGTACTTACTCTTGTGAAGTTATCTGGCAAATTCATAGCTAGTATAAAATCGCGGTTTGGGGTAACTCCGGACACTACTGGTAGAAATCTCTAGCTAGCAACCCAACATGAAAAATTTTAGAGAGAGATGACCTAGGTTTATCTGATACACATGCACTTTTTCCTGCGCTCTCTTGATGTTCAACCAGGCCTGCTTGAAATGCACAAGATCGTGACCTAAAGTTTCAGTTCGACGATTATAGATTTCGGGGCACGATGCAGTCCAGAACGGTGGAAGAAGAGTTAGCTAAGCATGCATTTAAACAAGTAGCAGTTATAGTTACTGCAGGTATAAAGACTGCCTCTTAATCTTTGTAGTTTCTGAAAAAAAGTTGAAAGTCCGAAGTTACCCCATGTCCGGAGATACCCCCGCCTACCTTGATACATCCGTGCTGCGGTTGGAAAGGGTCTGGCCACGCGCTCGTGCGGAAGTACAAACATCCTGATATAAGAGCCTGATTTGGTATTAATTATTAATCGAAGTTTTTCACCATGCAGAAGTTCCAATTATTGTGGCTGCTATTTTTTATTTTTTTCCAAGGAAGTCCATCAGTGCAAGCTGGTGATTTGTAGCTATAGTATTTTCTGTGACTGAATAGCTAGCTGAATATTTACTCTTTATGATATATATGCAGAAATCGAAATGACTTCAGTGTTTCTTATAAACTCCACTCTTGAAGTAATGGAAGGCCAAGCAGTTGAAATATGTGCAGAAGCAGTTAACGTGGTGCCACTAATTCGAGTGATGCTTCAACTCCAGTTCATCACTGCAGGTATAATATAGCAGTTAGGAGTTCTAAGTTGCAGATACATTGAAACCAGTGACATAGCTGTAGTGGTCAGTACTCCAGCTGTGAGAAATAATAATTGCATTGCACAATCATAATTGGAGTGGGAGGGGCTAAATTCAAGTGTGCGTGTAGAGTTCATTCAAAATGAAATATTTTAACAGATGATGGTGATATTATTTTTGACTTTGAGAGGAACTTTGAATTCAACAGAGAAGTAACCCGTCAATGCACCAGAATTGGAACCCGTGTTAATAATGATGGTATCAGTACCAATGAAATGTTTGCAACTGTCCTCTTCCCAAGTCCAGATACTCCAGATGATGCCTTTAACATAACACAAAATACGACAGTTGTAACCATAATTGAAAGAATTCCAACCATTTCTCTTGATGTGGCCACAAAGACTGTACTTGAAGGAAATATCATTTCAGTTTGTGCTACAGGAACTAATCTTAGTAGACTTCCTGTATTCATAGATATGCAAGTTAGATTCATCACTGCAGGTAAAGTATCAATGTATTAGTAACTGTTACACTCTAATCCCTATCGATAGTGTGTTATTTCATGGCGAGAATGATACTCAGTGCACATGCATAGCAAGTGTGTCAGTATTTCATAGCTATGAGTTATGTTCCACTGATAACCCTTAAGATTTCTTCCACATACAAATTTGCATGCTCCATGATCTCTCTAGATGGAGCCTATGTAGGTGTTCCCACCACGAGAGAGAGAGAGAGAGAGAGAGAGAGAGAGAGAGAGATAAACAGTGTGCACTGAGGGCTATGATATGTAAAGCTATCAAAAAAGCACTTGATTTTAGCTGCTATGGTAGTAACTTTTGCTTATCTATCAGCTGATTGGATTATCTTCTTTATCATTTGCTTTCAGCTTAAGCGTTTAGAATGGTGTATGCCATTCCAGGTTGCTGTGTGTAGTCCATGACTCAGTGGTTGAGCTACTGGTCTGACCACCTTTTTCACTCTGAATGCGTTTAATTCCCCCCTAAATTAAAATTACTAATGTGCAACCAAAACTCCCCCTAGAATGCACCAGCTTCAGCTCTTAAAAAGTCTTTCTGGGTGGCATGCCCCAACCACAAATGTGATTTTATAGTGTTTGTTGATAGCTTTCAGACGTCTGCTATGCTGCCATTTGGTCATCTGTTTTCCCTGCTAGTGCATCATTCCAACCCAAACTTAGCAATATTATGCCACACTAACTTCTATTGGGATTGAAGCATAAATTATTGTGGTGGGAAGTACGTACCACAGGGTCTTGCTCATTAATGGACAATATACGATTGCAATACCAGCAGGATAGATCATTTATTACCTGTCTATTACATTTTCAGATGAAAATGATGTAATTCTTCAGGACCTTCGTCCACCACTAAGATTCACTGCAGAAAGGCCACGTAATTGCACAATCATCAGGACACTAGTCAATAATGATGAATTGCAAGAAGAAACTTTTGCAGTGTCCATAACTTCGAGTCCTGTGAATGAATTAAATCCTGTTAGAATTATCCGGAATATAACTACAGTTACAATAGAGGATAGACAATTCACTATTACAGCACCTCCATTAGTCAATGTCAGTGAAGGTATTCCTGCTGTGGTATGCTACACCATTATCCCTATACGAAGACTTCTGGAAAGAGAAGAAGAATTTTCTAGGATCAATAACTTGACATTAACACTAAATATTCAAGACATATCCACATGTATGTAATTTGGGCGCCCTGATCATTAAATGATAGACAAAATTATCTACAATTTAAAAAGCTGAGAGAATAAATTACTTAAGAGGGAAGAGTTTACCCTAGAATTATTGCATGCTAATTTTCTTACAATTGCTCTCTATTTATTCCACAGCTTCTGATGATTATAATCAAGAATCGATCCCCCGGACGTTGGTAGTGCCCATATTTCAACGCACCTGTCTTCGAATCCCAACCTTCAAAAATGATGATGGCAACAACAGTACTGAATCTTTTGAAGTGTTGGTAGTGAACGTAACTTCTTCACCTCCTATTCCCCTTCCTCTTGGTGAGAGAGTGACAACTCAAGTCAGGTTGTCTGAGCGGTGTGTAGATCACGATCTCAAACTGGTCAATGGGTCTACTGAGATGGAAGGAAGGGTGGAAATATGCTTCAATGGTACTTTTGGTGCTCTTTGTGACATAGGATTATGGACACAGCGGGATGCTTTTGGTGTCTGTAATCAACTTGGCTTTCCTATTACACCACTACTGCCAGGTATTCAAAAAATTTCTAGTGAATTTCAACATGCAAACTGCATCGCATTTTCATTGCAGAATTAGAACTTAGATTTCCAAAGGTATCCAACACTTTTGGACATGCAACAGGACCGGTTTTGGTTGGAAGATTTGATTGTGGCAGAATTATCGAACGAGAGCGAGGACCCAGGTGCTTAGTGAGTGAATCACTTCCTCTTCCTCAAATCTGCACTCCTAATGCTGGAGTGATCTGCAAGCCACCAGAAGCACCAATTGGTGTTACAACTCCACCACCATCTCAGACCACTCAGGCACCACAAATAGGTCTGTGCTATATAATTTAGCAGCTAGGAGGCATTCAGGGACAAGGAGTTTACGACAAATGTGTACTCTATTGCATTACTAGGTGACTGTGAACCCAACCAATTTGCATGTACAGAAGAAATAGGCCGCTGTTTGGATCCAAAGTTTGTATGTGATGGAATTCCTGATTGCTTTAATTCTACTGATGAATTGGAATGTAATAGGACAGGTAAAAATATTTGACAAGTCATTATTGCCTAAGGGTGTCCTGTGGTAGTCATGGCAACAAAAGCCTGTGGTTATATGAGGAAATGACACACTATGATTAGCTTTACATCAAAGGCTTCTGTGGTCACATCAGCAGGCAATTGACCAATTCCCCTTCCTATCATGTTGTACACATGCACTGACCACATGGGAACTTGTATTATATCACCAGCTAGCTACATAGGAAACTTGCATGCACTTACTACTGTAGTAATGGGCTATCCAGCTTCCTTTGGATAATTAAATAACCATCAAGCTGCTATGGACAATAGCATGTGCTTGTTGAAATTTTGATGATCATTATGATATACTCTTTCTCTTTGGATGTTCTAGAATGTACCCAAGGGAATATTCGTCCATTAGTTGGAGGGGCTTCATCAAGGGAAGGTCTTGTAGAAGTGTGTGCTGGAGGAAGATTTCTTCCTGTTGCCATGGACAACTTCACCATAACTGAAGCCAGTGTTATGTGCCGCCAATTAGATTTAGGTTCCGGTGAGATAATTGATATACATTCAGGAATAATGATGTTATAATGCTATTTATAATCCAGCTGGTTATCCAATTTCTGCTTCGAATGATCTGGGACTCTCCTTTTCTCAGTCCCCTAAAACAGTTATTCAGTGTAATGGAGAGGAAAGGAGGCTCTTTGATTGTACTTTGGCTGTCATTAGTGACTCAGGAGAAAGTGCTGCCATTCAGTGTCTAGGTATCCCATGAGTCTAAAGGAAAATTTTGTGCTTCATGTGTCCATGCATATTAACAAGTAAAACAAGGAAAAAAATATTTATTCTAAATAAAAAGGAAAGTAGGGATAGCTGTGTGTGGTTCCAAAAATTTCAGCAACAATAGAGTGAACTTCAGTCAAGTAACCCTTTACCCCTACCAAACTACATAATTAGACATCTTGCTGTGCTGTACATGAAGGGCAGAATTACTGACACTGTCCCTTCAGAAAATAATCAGCAAATACCACTTTTAGCAGATGGATCAGTAGTCTAGCTATTAGGCAGTTGTATTGTAAATATAGAACCTTGAGTCACCTGTTACTACGTATAATTATGTGCTATAGATGCAACTCAGTGTCGTAATGGAGAGATGAGACTTGTGCCTGAATCACCTGACATAAGCAGTGGCAGAGAGGGCAGACTTGAGATATGTTACCAAGGAATTTGGGGTGCAGTCTATGACCCTGATTGGTCTGCACTGGATGCAGCAGTTACATGCCAACAGTTAAACTTTGAACCAAAAGGTAGTTTACAATACAAAATTTGCAGTTCTAGATTTTTACTGCCTCCTCTTCAAATATTGCATTTCAACTTGATTCAAGTGCATATAATTAATACCTATCTTATGTGTACATATAGGTGCTTTGCCCTTTATATCGGCTGTTTATCCAACTGATTCACGGACTCTACCCATTGTATATGACTGTCCATCCTGTAGTATTAGATCCATCCAGAATGGAACTCTGCTGGGTTGTCCACGAGAAAGGATCTCTGGGGAAATAGAAGGAGGGCAACTGGGCATGCTCACTCGTAACCAAGTAGGCAGAGCAGCTCTAAGTGGCGTTGTTGGAGTTAAATGCGAAGGTATGTTAAATAGCAGTCATGATGACACACAGCTCGTGAGGCATTTAGTATTACACACGGGCCTTGTTCTTTCATGGGTGATTAGAGACTGTTTTGTGATGCTGAAGCACCACATTTGGGACCCCCAATTTGGCACCAAATTCAAATATACTGCATTCATTCACCACCACTACCAAAAACAACAATCATTAGTAGCTATAGCTATACTAGTAATTTTACCCTGGTAATCACATGCTTTACTAGTAATTTTACCCTGGTAATCACATGCTTTTGAGTGCAATTTGGCATGAGTAGCTGGCTAGGTAATTACACGATGCAATTTTAGACAGTTTTGAATGCAATTATACTCAGATTGTATGAAAAAACATGTGATTGCCTATTAATCAATAATGGATAGCTATCAATGATTATAGCTCAAAAGTAGTGAGAAGTTGGTCTGAATCTGAGTTATAAATGACTCTTTTACTGTTGAAATTGTAAGGCAATTAGTGGAGCCAGGCTGCATGTAGGAAGCTGTAATGCTTGCCACTTAGATAAGCCTAGTGGTAGACTAACCATCCACTTAGACAAGCCTATCCACCTTGACAAAACACTGTAGAAAAATCAACCTTGCCTATCATCTTCAGAAATGTTATTCTACGCAAGCATTGTAGGTCCTAGCCAGTTGCTAACAACCAATCCCTCAATGTGGATTCCCACTGTAGTCAACTGTACTGTTGCATTCAATGAGACTGCACCCTTATAAACTCTTCCCACACCTTAAAAAAAAAAAAAAAAAAAAAAAAAAGCAGCAGCAGCAACAATAACAACAATAACTACATAACTACAACAACAACAACAAAAAGAGTTACTTGTAATGCATTGTTAATCCGTAATTATCTAACCATGCAAAATTTATACCATCAAAAATCATGAAGATTAGCTATCAAGTCCCTAATGAAATTTTGTTAGTTACTGATGTTTTTATTTGTGCAGTTTACCCAGATGATGGTTGCACTCAATCTGATGTGAGGCTTTCATATCGTGGAAGGAATAATGCTACAGGCAATTTGGAAATCTGCAATAATGATAACACTTGGAATTCTGTATGCCTGACCTCTTTAATTAACCAAGAGCAATCAGTGGCCAATGTCACTTGCCGAGCACTGGGTTTCACATACTTCGAGAGAAATCTCCCACCATTTATATACATGATGTTTAATCATGGTGTGGATGAGGGACCAATTAGTGTATCTGGACCCATCTATGAGCAGGCTATACTCTGTGATGGGACAGAATCTGATTTAACCGGTTGTCAGATGATGATAACAGATACACCAGTATCTTGTAATACTGTTCGGATTCAGTGCCTCTGTAAGAACTCTTAGCTACTAATTATTATTATTATGATTATTATTATTTGATATAGCACAACCCCAGATATTTGTAGACCCCCCGGTATTCTCTGGAGCATATGTGGTGGAGGAAAATAGAAATGCTCAATTGAGCTGTTTTGTGGATCAAGAGAGTCATCCTAGTGTTATCCTGAGGGCAGAACGTAAGTTACACAGTGGTTGAGTAAATCCTATGTAACACTAGCAAGGGAAAGATCAAGGGGTCTCTGATATGATTACTCTGCCGTATAATTGGTTATGTCATAGATGCTATAGATTATGTAGATAGGAAACCGCTTGCTCCTGCGCATGTAGTACCAGCTTTGGTACATTTCTTGGGTCTTTTAGTGATAATACCCTTCCATTATACCCAAGCACTCGAGTTTCTAGCTATGGAATAATGAATCAAAAAGAATCCAACAAAGAGGTGAGACAAGAAAATGAGAAAGAGACTCAGAGGTCAATAGCTACTGCGACTGCAGGTTAGACAGGCTTTGTGGCGGTTTCATGGGATGTTGTATGTAGAACTAAAGTGTTGCTTGAGCAAGCATCAATCTTTGCCTATTATTGCTATGCACAATTGCCACTAAGTGCTAGAAAGTGATTTTCGTCAAAGAGTACCTTTTGCAAGTCAACGCTTCATATTGACTAGATCCAGGAACTCAATTGACAAAGAAGGCAGTAAGTTCACAGATGGAGCCATAAATTATTAAGAGGCATATTGGAGTAGCTACCTTTTTGGTTGTAGAGTTCAAGCTCTGAGTACAGCTATAAACTCTGTTGAGTTCAAACCTAGCAACTACAGTTTGTATTGGAGCCATTATCATGCACAGGAAGATGAAGATTTGGGTTTTAATATGCAGTTTCCTATCCTGTGTACATTGATGGTGACACTTCAATGGTTCTGAACTACACATAATTTCCTGAGTGGTATTAACTTTTATGCATTTCTTCCAGCCTTCCAGGCACCTGATAAAAGGAGGAAGCGCTCCCCAATCACCAGTAATACAGCTCTAAGGACTAGTATTTACACTTCACCTGCTGCCATGCTGAGTGACAATGGTGCATATATCTGTGAAGCTATAAACACCACAACAATTTCATCAAGAAATGTTAAAGTTGTAGTGGAAGGTATAATGATTAAATTCAAAGACTCTACTTTTTTGAGTGACTTTCTTTTCTTTATTAAAGGACCTAGGACCAGTGCAGTGCCTCAGTATATAAGGTTTTCCATATTTGGTCCCAACAGACTTAACTTGGAATTTGGAAATTCTTCTGTTTCCAAATTCATTCTGGACACCCAGAACTCTGTAAGTCTTAAATAATTGTGCAAACAAAGAATGAAGTAGAGTGTCTTGGTGGGGATACTTAATGACCAGTAGCCAATAGGCCTGTAGCCAGAATAAGGTGATGGGATGACCCAAAAGGATCTTTAGCCATAATCAGTCAGCTAAAGGGAATTAATGATTTGTTAATGATTTGCTGGGGGAAGCCAGCTGAGTTGCCTGCTGGCTACAGCTCTGCTTGCCAAGGGTCATTCATGGGATTGATAGTGACCAGTAGCATATGTCAGTGATACACGTTTCCACACAAATCCAATATGCTGACTAATAACACACATGCAGCAGGTTGATATTGAACCACCACACCCCTTTCCTCTTGACTCATACACTCACTTGTTTGCTTCTACGTAGGTGGTGCTCCCATCAATAAATCCTAACCTTCCAGGCTCACAGAATGTGAAATGTCAGAGAGTTGCAAGGTATGAATATGTATGTGAAATATGGTCTACATAATACATTAGACACCGAGACCAAGGGATCTATGGTATTTAGAAACCCGAGGGCCCTGGGCTGTAGCAGCCCGAGCGCAGCGAGGGTGCTACTAAGGGCCTGAGGGTTTCTAAATACCGTTGACTACCGTTGACCCCGTTGATCAAGGTGTCTAACTTATTAAGACTATAGCAACTGTTGCTAGCATCGCAAGCAATTCGTAATCAAACCGCTCGTAGAATGGATGAACTTGAAGCTGTCTTCCCCCCGTTCTCATTCTTTTGTAACGAGATAACAAACTGGCTTTCGGATATAGCGCCAAAGCGAAGCTGAGCTAGCACCAGAAATACAAGATGTGTGTACCACCCTTCTAGTGTAGTTGTTGATGCTAATATTTATAGAAGAACACCAAACCCTGGTAAACTATTTTGGGTCTGCTGGACAGCTATAGAATTTTCTTAATGCATTAGGATGATCTGGTAGGTACTACTAGGGAAGAAGATGTATTGGAGTAGGTACTAGCGTATTTGCTGGATATTCATTTCTATTTTTTTTCCCACTTCCAAAATAAATCTGATCACCCAATATGGCATCAGTAAGTTCCTGAAGTTTTATTTCCACATTTGTAGTAGTACTACGATATTCTGCCCACTGATTCTACAGCCTTCTTGGGGACGGATTTTTTTTCTCGCTGTGAAACTTCCCTGTCACTCGTAGCTGAAGCAAAAAGCTTGTTAGTTTTGGACTAACTAGCTAGCTACTGCTATAGCTATGACTTCATTATTTTTTTCCCTTCTAGAACCTGTATAAAAAAACAACAACTCTTGTTATCAATAATAGCCTAAGGGGTGTATTCTATTATGCCCATGAGGGTGGATTCTATATGTAGAGTCCCTCCACAGAGGGACTCTAAAGCCGTGTTTACATGCGCGCCCACCCCGGATTGAGATTCAATCTGGATTCCAATCCACCTAATTGATATGGGTTGGGCTACCCGGATTGGAATCTGGGTTGGTACCGTTCACATGCGAAGCGAATCCGGGTTGAATCCGGGTTAGAACCCCCCGTGTAAACAGGGCTTAAGTGATTTAGAATCCTCACTCTCTCCATTATAATAGTATAGTAGCTATAGTCTAAATAGCTATATGTAGTATTTTAGCAATGAGAACTAGGGATTGCTAAACATTGGTGTCTTTCAAAAAATTATAGAAGAGAAGCTGATGAAGAGAGGGACTTTGAGAGGGTTGAATGCATCATACTTCAATCTAATGGAAGTCAGAATTCAACTCCCACTGCAGTAGCTGAACTAGCAGCTTCTGTTATACAAAGACTACATCCTGATCGATATTTCTTCTTCAATATTTCAAGTATATTTCATCAAAATCTCACACACATGTATTTTAGAGAATGGTTTCTTATAGGCACAGGTTTTTGTGACTCAGATTTGACTGAGTTTAGTGGAAGAGTTTACTCTTGGCCTGAAACAGAAGGTGGAAATGAAATATCAATACCATGTCCATCTACAAATAAAGCTATTACAAGACAATGTAACGTGGAGGGAACCTGGCTCCAACCAGACACATCAAGATGCTTAGTGGACACCATCAATGATCTCAACAAAAATGTGAGTTAATTTCAAGCAATGCAGTATCTTCAGTCTCTCAGTTGAAAAAACAACAACAACAAAAAAACAAATGAACAACAAAAACAAACAAACGAAAAACTGATTAAGTAGAGAAATAAAACAGCCATTGAGCCCAAACAGCTCTATACTTGATAGAATTGTGACTGAAATTATGATCATTAAAAAAATCTGTGCACAATGGATGAATGAATGAATGATATCCAAAGGAATTGACACACTCTGTTAACTAATGCTACAATATTCTTGCAGTTGAGTGCAGAAAATTATGTATCCCAAGTTGAAGAGTTGGCTACTAACCTGAATCAAACTGTTATGGATCCCACACTCCAAACAATGATGCTCCTTGAAGCGGTATCAAACTATATGGAGAATGTGTCTGCGCTGGTCAACAATATGACTGTCAATGTCACTATTCCAAAGATGGTACGTACGAACAAGTTATAAGAAAGGGCCATGTTTATTAGTATAGCAATAAAAAGACCCCCATTCAACTTGCTGAATGCAGGGTCGTAGCATACTTGTGAACCCCCCCCCCCCCCCCAAGACACTTCTCTGGATCTGGGATATTTTCCCCCTGGATTTGAATTAATTTCATTTTGAATTAATTTCCCTGGATGAAGTTAATTTTAAAGTTATGTGTATCTCAGATACACGCAATCATAGGCTTCAAGGCAGAATCTGGTAATGTAGCCATTATCTAACCTAAAGAGCACCTAGGCATAATATGATATTTAAAATGTTCCATGGATTTTTCTGTTGTTTCCTGGATGTCTGGATTTGACACCCAATCCCTGGATAATCCAGGGAAATCTGGATGGTTGGTATGTATGTCATAGGTATATTATATAAACCAGAAATTTCTCTAATAGTCATGTAAATTATCTCTCAATCACCACAAATGTTGGATGATGCATAGTTTGGACCTGTCCTCCTCCAGTGTAATACTAGTTATGTGGCCTCAAATCTTGTATAAAGCACTTGAAGTTAAAGTGAATATTTTCCAGGTTGTGGATAACCTTGTAATCAGTTTAAGCTCACTCCAGCAATGGCCAGCTGCTGTGACTGCATCTTCCTTCTCCTCACGGTAAGAGATACTTTTGCCAAATTTTGAGTCAAAGCTTGTGATTTTATTCTTTTTTCTTAGGGTTGTCATGTCTTTTGAATCAATCGTTGCTCAGTACTCCCAGGAGATTTTTGGTCGAACATTTTCTAGACATCCTGGACTTATAGTGGTTGCTGAAAATGTGAGATAGATAACTTGCATATAACTAGCTATAGTGATCATTGAATATCAAAATAAATTATAGACTCCTGTAGAAGAACTTAGAAGAACAGGTCGTACTGTTACATTTGGAGAAGGAATTGGTGAGTTTTTATTTGATCTTTGTTGTGTATCATTCATTGGAATACAGTATGGGATTGCACTGTAATAGTAATCAGCATAGGCATAGGAAGTTCTTTTAAAGTGGGGCAGCCATTGCATGGGGAGGTGAACCTTTCATCTCTTCAGCATGTATGAAAGGCATAATTAAAATGATGACCACTTCAACTATTGAAACAATCAACTATTGAACGGAATGCTCGGTGAAAAAAGTGGGGCGGCCATGGCCATCCTGCTTCCTATGCCTATAATCAGTGCTGCTAAGTCAGCCATTATTGAACACACAAGTAGCTTGTTAGCTAGCTCTGATTGAAGTTCATTCTAATAGTGGATTATATCTTTGCTTGAAGAATTCACAAGAAGTCCAGCAATACTTGGTGATCTTGGTCTTGAGCAAAATTTACGGGCTTCAATCACATTGGCACCTAATCTTTTCAATCAAGTTACTGACCGAAAGACAGTAGGGGTGTTCTTTGGTTTGTATGATGAAGCAACTCTCTTTCCTGTCCGAGTTATGGAGAATAACACCAGAGCTCAAGGGATAGCCTCTCCTGTAGTGGCTTCCACTGTGGGACCAGGCTTGGACTTCAGCCAGCTAGATCCACCAGTAGAAATTGACCTAAGGATCACCAATACCTTCAATGACAGTGTAAGCATTGTTAGGTACAGTGTACACTGATGAACTATGTATGTACCTGACAGTTTGACCAATATATTTCAATGCTTAGATCATACGAGGCTCAGAGACTTGTGTATTTTGGAATTTTTCAGCTGCAAATGGTCAGGGAAATTGGTCAACAGGTGGATGTACTAGAGTGAGATCCAGTAATGGTGTGGTCTCATGTGCTTGCACTCACTTAACCAACTTTGCCATCCTAGTGGTAAGTTAATTTTAACTCCATTCATCCATGATATACCACCCATGTGACAATGATGCCCGAGAAATGGCTTTATGAAGTTGATAGTCTAACTACAAGAACCCTATCACAAAGATCATAATATCATGTTGTACTGCATCTGCATAGCTAAATCTAAATAGTTAAAAAGTGGCTGATATATGTATGAACATGACTGTATGAACTTCAATGACGTCTGTGGACTTGAATATAGGATATTTGTGAGAGAGCAGTTCCTGGGGACTGCAACAATGATCCTGTTACAAACAGAGCCCTTTCTGCCCTCACATACATAGGAGCTGCACTTTCCATCTTTGGCTTGATTGTCACTATCATCACAATGCTGGTATTCAAGTGAGTGAAATTTATTGTAGAAATGCCAACCACTATTTCGATAGGATTAACATCCTTTTGGAAAAAAGATGTCACCTTTAGTTCAGAATAACTACCTTTAAATCAGTGATGAAGTTAGCTAGTGATGTTGTTGCTTTGTCATTATAGGAAACTGAGAAACCGTGATGCTTCAAAGTTCCACATTCAACTTTCCATTGCTATAATAAGTATTTTAGTGGTCTTTCTCAGTGGTATCAGGGAGACAGCTGTGTATGGAGGATGTGTAGTGGTATCGCTCCTTCTACATTACTTCACTTTGTCTGCCGTCCTGTGGATGGGAGCAGAAGCTCTCCTTATGTTCCAGAAACTTGTTTTAGTCTTCAGAAAAGTGACAACCAAAGGACTGGTCATTACTTCTTTATTTTGCTGGCGTAAGTATAATTATGACAGTGGCTGTTTTTCCCATCTTTATGCCTGTGTATTTCTACAGTTGCTCCTCTGATTCCAGTTATCATTTCCCTGATAATTGACTTAGCCAATGGCCTTGATCCTGAGAGTGACCTCATCATTCGAAGAAACAGCTTGTGAGTGAAATCAATAAGGATCAAGTCAATGGGTAGCTATGATGCATATTCTGATCCTTTTGCAGCTGTTTCCTCAGCGATCGTTTTGTCTTTGGGTTTGCATTTTTGGCTCCAATCTTAGCGGTCCTTCTATTCAATATAGTCATATTTGTGATCGTAATAGTCGTGCTCATCAAACACACACGAGGAACACTGGCCCGTAAGAAAGAATCAATTGACAGAAAGACAGTAATTCGCCTAATGATCAGCATTGGAAGTATTATGTTTTTGTTTGGTTTTTCATGGCTTTTTGCTGCTTTGACGATCAATGTTCGAGAAGTTCGTTTGGCAGCCCAGATTATCTTTACCATCTCATCCACATTTCAAGGATTCTTTATTTTCTTGTTCTTTTGTGTCTTCAGTAAAGATGCTCGTGAATCATGGAAGGAAGCTTTGAGTTGTGGACGCTATAAGTCAAAGCATCTTAATCCAAATCTGAAACTTGCCAGTTCCAGTAATGGTGCCAAAAAGATGAATGCGAAGGTCTCATCAGACTTTACATCCAATACTTACTCATCAAAAGTACAGAGTTCTGATAAAACTTTGAAGAAATCCACAGTATCCTCTACTGAGGATCTCATACAAAAGAATGGCACTGAACGATATGAAAAAGTCCCCATGGGAATAGAGATGCAAGAGCAAGTGGTGTCCATACCCTTTACAGACTCACCAACAGTTCCTGTTCAGGCTGAAATAAATGTGGGGAGTGAAGTGAAGAAGGATTTAGGAAAGGAATGTGCTGCCTGATATTATCGAGGACTCATTAATTGCTATTATAATTATCTGTACTTTTTTTTTGCTGAATTAGCTATCATGACAATAACGAACTACAATCATGTATTATACACACAGTAATGATCGTTATAAAACAAATAGTTGAATTCACTTAATGATTTAATATAGCTAGCTTTGACAGTATCAAACAGAAGTAAAGAAGATCACACAAAATTATAATAATTATTCAGGAGGGAACTGACTACCACCAAGAAGAGATTGTTGTTCTTCATCAAAATTTAGAAGTGGAGGATAGCATACCATGTTATCATTCCTGCTGACCCTTCTCTCTCTCTCACTCTGTGACTGTCGCCTCTTATTAAGGAACTTCCTTAAAAGCTGCTGGCACTTGAACTTAACAATAATGTGGCTAATAATGATTCCAAAAAAACTGATGTATGCTACTCCAGCTGAAATATTCACCAGTACGACTATATCTTTTTTATAGTGAGCAAAAGTTATCAATCCCAGTAGAAGAAATATGAGATTGAAAATGAAGGAATATTCGATGATATTTAGGTGAAACTTGACATAAATACCTCTTCGAAGGCACATGGATGAAAACAGTAGCAAACAACAAAGCACTATAGTTATGGCATCTTTCAGAATATAAGTCTCATTTACATTGAAGGAATAAATGGTTAAAATAACCATGCGTAGTACGAGTAGCAAGCCAGTCCAGCAACGGCCATCGTCAGTAAAAGGACCTGTATAAGCATCGAAAAATGGTTTAAGTCGATCAATCCAGCAAAAGAGTGGAAATTTTGATAGTCGAGGCAGTTGCTGTATACACAAAAGGATGAATGCAAATGGCAAGCATATCAAACCAAATATCAAGCCAACAATGCACACTACCACATGCATATCTTCAAAATACCTTTGCTGACCATTAAGTGTCCACCGAACCGAAGACTGATCAACAGTTGGAAAATGTAGGACAGTAAAGTGAAGTGAGTCTCTGGCTGCTCGCAAGATCTTTGTATATGACATCAATATTAAAGTGGCAAGAACTTTAACAGAGTTTGGTCCAAATATTCGAGCCATGAATGCATTTCTTCTACTGAGGATAATAATGGCACCAGAGATGGCCCATATGTACACTGGAAACACAAACTGAAGAATAGTTTTTGCCACGCTACTCATACCCTGGTAGAAGCATACCCTCAGTCCTAAGTCCAGGTTCAGCCATGCATTGAGTATCCTAAAAAACTGAGTAATATAAAGCTTGTTTTCAAACAACCAGAAAGAGTTAATTTCAGTAATATTTGCATAAAATAGTAATCCACTTAGTTTTCCCTCAGAAACTGTTAGATTCAAAACTGTTATTATGAATACCAAGAAAAGTCCGGCAAATGCAAATGCTATCACCCAAAGAAGGGAAATATTGCTGCAATCTTCTCTGCACTCAGTAGAACCTAAAATTAAACTTGAACCATTCTTACAAGTACCACACAATACACCCATTCTGTTGGAATTACATTGATTGTCGAAATCAAAAGCACCACTTGGTAAAAGATGCATTGGCACCTTCTTATGGTCACAATAATTCAGAGGGCACACCACTGCTATGGCTTCGGTGTAGATCCAGGAGCCAGCATGCTTACGTTTTGTTGCTCCAATCCATCCTTTATTATGTTGCTTAAGAATAACTTTGTTAGTGATGTTACAGTGAAAAATATCATGAAACTTTGAGAGTGAAGGATTACATATGCAGCCCTTTTTCTCTATTATAAACCAGAGTGGACACCCTTGCAGGAAAATATTGACCACAAAAGGTTCTTTTTTTCTGAATTCATCAGGACTGGAGTCACTAAATAGCAACAAGTGAGCTGATAAATTTCCTTTACTGGAATAAATAGTAAAGGATAAGTTAGATCGATTCATTGCAATTCCTTGAACAATTTCCTTTTGATCGATTGAGGTTACATTTTCTCTGTCTTTGATTTGTGCATGAGCAGTTCCTCCAACCGATCCTTGCTGCTGCCCCACAAGAACTGCCTCTAGAGTTATGATTTGGCCTGGATATATGTCTGAGAGGCTATGTGGGCCAGAACATTCCAGTGTATTCTGCTCTAATATCAAGCACACTTGTTGTGGTGATGAACTAATTGAAGATGGATTATCTTCTGTATTATTGGGAATTGCAAAGATTCGTCTGAACAGAATTTTTTTAAAAGAACTCTGTAATATATAACAAAAATCAATAGAACCACCAAAAAGGTTGTCACCAGCTGCCATGGCATGATTATCTTGCACTGTTACATTTATTGTGTCCACTAGTTCATCACTTCTGACTTCTTTTGTTAACTGGAAGAAACACTGTGGTGTGTTCACAATACATTGTGTCTCGACATTTATGCCCCCACCAGTGAGTTCAACACTGTTATATTTGATGGCTATATTGGTGTATGGCTTGAAGTACAAGAAAGAGCCTGCACACAATTGAATTCCACCACCAGCTAATGCAGTATTGAAAGCAATGTAAGTTTTGTTTGACATTATGATGTTGCTTGATATGGCTAATATACCAGAGCAGTTATTGAATGTTATATTCACATTGATGATTTGAACAAAAGTGTTTCTTTTCAAGAAGATTACTGCATTTCCAATTGCTCTGTTATCATTAGCATGGTACTTGAATTCGCTGCTACTGATGGTTATTTGCAGCTGATATGTGTACCTTTTATCATAGCCGAACATTGAGAAAGTGGTGCTGTGGATGGCATAACCACCCTCTCCATACCTTCTATTCAAAGAATTGTTTTGGAAATGACAACCATCAATATTAATATCAGTGGAGCTCATAAATGCTTTGTTCTTTAAGTATATAGCACCCCCTACATATTCAGCTTCATTATCTAGAAATATGCAATTTCTGATGTCCAGTGATCGGTATTCGCTATAAGAGTGGTTGGTTGTGTTACCACCAGTATAAAATACAAATATTCCCCCTCCAACTATAGCATGACCTGCTGTTATAGAGGATTCTTCAATATAAACTCTGGCAAACTTTGTTGAGTAAAAAAGAAGAGCCAAGTTCCCACCCCCACAGCCTGTATTTTCGCTTAGTGTTACATTGAAGATGCTTATTTGGATATGATCCGAATGTAGTATTATGGAAAGGCCACCTGCTAAGTGCTTGGGTTTGTCAATGTCACATAACTCAAAAGAAGATGATTTCGGAATAAGTGAATTGTTAGTAAAATGAGAGTTTGTTATTTTCAACTTGCTGCTATCAGCATACTGAAAATAACTTATCAAGTTGCTTTGAGTATAGTTATCATTAAGCCTGATAGCATGGGAAAAACATGATTCATTAATGGTACTGTTACCAGCAACATCAATGATGGATATTCCACTAACATAAGACTCACTAACTTCAACTGATGAAAGATGAAGGTTTTGTCCTTCAACAAATACAAGAGCCGACATAATAACTGCTTCATTATCAAGTGTATGCTCAGTACCACATTTAACGAAATGTATTCCAGAGATTTTCAGGAGTGTGATATTTATGAACTTCAGCCCAATTCCTTCGGACTCACAATGAATAATGACGATTCCATCTGCAACTATTGTGAGATTGCGAACATCTCTGACCACCACAGTCTGAGTCAAGTAAAAATCACCTTCCAGGAATAGGTAAATCGAATGTGAGATGAAGGAGATTGAGGATATTTTTGTACTATTTGCTACAACCTCATATTTCTGGAGACAATCAGTGACACCTTTATAGCAGTGTTTGGACATCTTGCTCCAAGGAGTTACAGGACTCTGACTGAAATCTTCATAGCATGTAGATGGATGTAAGCAATTGCAAGTAATATGAATGAAGAACACAAACTTCCAAAAGTTTCTTGGCATTTTTAGTAATTTGGAAGATAGTGACTGACTCTTAACTGTAGCTATTAGCATTTACGTAAGATGGAATTACATATCTGAAACTGAAACTCAACAGCTAATTGGACAAAAATCATAACACTACTTGCATAGCAAGAAAATATGTCATGGTTGGACAGGGATGGCAATCATCCACACAATCAGATTCTATACATACTGGACCCATCACAAGGATATGGATACAATAAAGGACAGGGATGCCCACATTAGCTAAGGCTAGTGTTTCTATTCTAACTTCAACATTAATAGAATACAAACACTACTAGCTGTATAATCATAGCTACAAGATTCAGACATATATAGCTAGCTAGTGACAATCATTTTAGCTGTTGCCATTAGCTAGCTATAGGTCAGTTATTGTGAGGTATGATTGATGCAGCTGTTTAGCTATAACCATTGTTGAACACTGATAACAAAGTAAGTCAATAAATTTCCGTATGGTGTGATGATCCACTAGCTATAGTTCACTCACTGCAAATCATATAGGTGTAGGGCACTGGGAGGACATTGAAGAGTGCATGCGTTTATGCGTGCAAGTTCACCACTTTTTAATATGCTGTAGCTATGATGCCCACAAGCACAGACTGCAAACTCTGATCTATCTTGAAGCTTTTGAATTTACAGAAGCTACGAGTGCTTTAAAAAAAATCTTCCTTAGCATTATAGCTAGGCACATTCTTAAAAAAACAACAACAACAAAACAAAAAAACAAAAAAACAAAAATAAACTGGGAGCAAACTAGCTAGACTTACATGATTCAGGAACTACTGTAACAATGACTCAGATTTATGGGTTTACGAATGCCAAGATGACAATTAGCTAAGTCCATGTGAGTGTTGCATGTGTATAGGTATGAATGTCCATTTTTGTGAAAGAAATCCCCTTATATTATAAATGAGAATGCAAGGAAATGTCAGCATAATGCATGCATTGGAATCATGTGCATACGTATGTGTGGCTTTGTATTAGATTGCTAACTTCTTAGCTTCGTCAGTTTTGTTACCATACTACATGGAGTCCTCAACAGGTCACAATGGAGGCAAGCTCTGGAAAGAAGCAATTTCAACAGTCAACTAATTACAAGCAGTGTGAAAAATAGAGGTTGTGGATGTGGGCTTAATTGGTGAATCCACATGATATTATGAATCGCAGATCTCTGAAATATGCTGTAGTAACTACGGTATATCCTGTATTTATAGTGAAGGCAATGCTGTTCCTTTATATTTTATCCAAAGTCATGTAATTTGCTGCTGTATGGGTCGAAGGTTAGCATTGATGATTTTTTTTCATGAAATTTAGTTGGTATGGCCTAGTTCTAGCCTCGAACCCAGCCTCTTTTTTCATTTTTTTTTTTTTGTTGGGGTGGGGGGGGGGGGGGGGGGGGGGGGGGGGGGGGATGGAGAGCCTGGTATCCACTGTTTGCACATGCGCCAATTTTTGAATTATATAATTAATAAACGCGCATGCGATGACAAGTTTTGACGTCCAGAAGTAAGTGCTAGCGATCTCATGCATGATGTCGTACTAGTAGTCTCATATTCCGAGATGCTTAGATCCTCCAGGGCATCAGGGCTTCAGGGGCACAGAAGAGAAGGCTATCTGATCTAAGACTGGCAGATGTAGCAAGGTAGTATCGTTGGTCGATCATCAGAGCATATATAATCTACATCTATGATCAGAGCAACTAGTGGAGAGGCAACCAGTACTTGCTCCTGCTGGTCTTCGTTTCTCCTTGGAGAAACTTGGCATTCCCGAAGGAACAACACACTGCTGTCAAGGCAGTCTACGATGGGAAGGATGATTCTGTTTGTCTACCAAACTGGTTAAGAAAGATCAGTTCTACCAGACTCTCCCCTTCATAATGATGCTGGTGAAAGCGTAGTGCAGAGTAAAACTATGCATCATTGTACTAGTTGTGCAACCGCGCCCATTAATTATGACGATCGTGTAGCGGAAATATCCGAGTGATATCCTGATTCCCAGAAAAACTGGCGCATGCGCAAACAGTGGATAGAAAAGGAAAGCTACAGTGGATTGCAGGTTGCTTGACACTATACTTCAGCCAGCAAGGTCACATGGACCAATCAGATTCATGCTGACATCATTGCCTGCAAATCTGATTGGTCCATGTGACCTCGGTGGCTGACGTACTAGTGTCAAGCAACCTACAATCCACTGTAGGCCTAGTTCTAGCATAGATATGAGGCAGAGGAGGTCGGACACCATTGACCTTTGGGTGACCCCTGATGCCTAATGACTTTCCAGCGCGCAATTTAATTGCATTCCAAAGAGATCACCTGAGCTCACACGTGGCCAAAATTAGCAAGGAGTGCAAGAGATGGAAAGAGACACTGTAGACTTGCTGCATGTCCAAGGGATCACACCTTACACCATCCCTAACTTCAAAGTTATAACTGTCCAGCTTAGGCATGTGGTGGTTGGATTCTGGGATGAGGAGCTAGGAAAACTTAAACATTATGATGCCTTTCTACATCAATCTGAGGTTATTCCAGAGGCACCAGCCACAATTGAAATTGTTGAGAGTTGCAATATTAAAGTAAGTTCATAGCAAGCTACCTATGGTCCACCTAAGCTATCTATTACCATCAACACTCAGGTTTCTGAGTTTTCTGCTGTTGTTGACATTAAAGACCTAACATTCCCTTCAACTGGTGTTTGTGTTATTTGGAAATGGAATGTTGTGACACATGAAGTTGGCCTATCTCAAGGTGCACGTGATAGTACACCACCTCTTTTTGAAGATTCTCAGTTGGACATGTTGGAGTACTCTCAGTTGCAGGACTCTTTCGAAGATTCTCAGTTAGAAGACTATGACTCCAATCCAGAAGATGAAGTTGAAGCCACAAGTGTCCCACATTCACTAGTGTTTAAGTGCATTGGTTGTAACAAGAGCCCAGACTATCAAAGTGCTTTAAGAGTTGCCAGAGACAAACTTTCTAATGATATTAACATTCCAGTCAAGTTAATTCATGAACCAACTAATCCCCGTGATGCTAGAGCACTCACTTTTGTTTGTGAAATTGATGGCAAGTATCATACAATAGGGTATGTTGTCAGTGAATTATTAGAAGAAGTTCATGCTGCTATAAAGGAAAAGAAAATTATTTCCGTCAAATTTTCATGGGTACGCTATATTACTGAATGGAGTCATTCAGGCCCTGGCTTCTTTGCTGGCATTGAAATTAGGAAGAAAGGTCCATGGTCTCTTACTGCTATTGGCTCTGCTAGTACAAAGTAACAACCTATTTATACTGTACACCTTACACCAAAACGTACCACCTCATCATTCAACCTCATCTTTTTCTTTCAGTTCAGCAACAATTACTTTTTTGTATAATAAGAGTGTTCATCTAAGTGTTGAGTTTTGACATTATAAATGGGTGGGAGTTCAAGGGGGAGGTTGTGGAACTTCATCCGAATTGATCGGGTACTGGATACAGGAAGAGTTGCTCTGCCAAACATTAGGTTTGCAGGTTGCTCCCGTCTCCGCACTCTCTGTGATCTGATTTTGCGTGTTTGTTCGTCAAAATGGGGTCGTTCACCTTCATAAAAACGGTCATGAGATGAAGTAAAATAATAATAGCCGATATCAGGATCTAGACGTTTAGTAAATTCTATACAGACTTTCCGCCATGTATACTTCACTTCTCGCAAAGTGAAATGTTTCCCTGTCAAATCACGCATCACTGAAAACATACACTCAACGTCATCAGTTGTACTTGCCCTTGGGTTTTCTGGGGGCAATCCAGACTCTACGTTCTCTGTCCTCTTCCACTCCATACTTTCAATATTAGTTGTCAGAGCAATCACCGTTTCACGTGTGAATCCCAGCACATTTACACTCCTGTATGATCACACATGAACAATAACATTATAATAATTAGTGTACAGTGGTGGGTATATAATTAGGACCTCTATTAAGCACTCCTTATCAGGATACAAGTACCTCATTTACCAGAATCTCTACACTTCTATTAAAGCACACCCTCTGGTCAACATGCCCATAGCCCCCTCTCAACAGATAATTATTATGTAGCTACTTAATTAACTGGACTACACCACAGGATAACATAGATAAGGATTTTTTTTTTTTTTAGGTTCAGATGTGCAGGCTTCAAGGCACTAATCTAAACAGGACACTAATAAATTGGCCAATTTAAAGGAGTATACCGGTTCACTTCCAGGGTGCTAAAATCATAACACTCTGAATGCCACGGCATAAGCTCATCAAGAATCAGCTGCAGCAATTGATAGTTGAACCTGCAACGTTGTAGTGAGGATAGACCCCGCTCATCACAAGCACGTCTCCAGTTCCTGACTGCAGATATAAACTTTCCTTCATACTGGTAGCCACTTTTTTCCATAAATTTTTGTACTCCTTCCGAAAATAAAATCTCTGCGTCACGTACAGATTGTTTCCGTTGTCCGGTAAGAGCAGGAAATGTCAAGCCTGATACTTCATCATACATGGCTTCTGTAAATCTTTCCAATTGCAACTTTTTTGGACCTCCAAGTCTTGTACTCTGGGCCATTCTCTAAAGGTTACGATATAATGCCAATCCTCACCAAAACAACTAAACTAGCAGTCACACATAGGAAAAACATGTACCTTGAGCACATGACCAAAATCTTCCCTTTCATGAAAAACTTTGTTTGTTATAGGATGTATTTCTGGGACATACATAAACGTTCGGAATGGCACTCCTTTTTCATCCCATGAGCACACTTGATGTCGATATTCAAGCTGTGCTAGTATGGATCTAAGAATATCCACATCATCCTCTTCTTCACCTGCAATGTAAAATTTGTGCATAATACACCAGTACATTATGCATACAAACCTGGTGTCCAAGATTGCACTGTATAACCAGGAGGGACCATCTTCAACCTAAGTCTTTTATACACATCAGAGTCATTGGCACCAGATTGCTTCCACGAGAAAATCTCTTCCAATAGTGCAGTTGACACGGCAGGATTCCTATGAACAGCAATCACCTGACCATCATGTGTTCCTAAAAGAATGGCGGCATTGGGATCATCTACATACGTTTTATACAAAATAATAATTATTACTTACGTAGTGGAGTCAACATATCTATCATAGACTTCTTTCTCATTCTCCTGTATTTCTTCCTGGCATTCGCTTTGATTTGCAGAACAGAGAGGGGACGAGTATATCCTTTTGCTCGCATGCTATTGTATTCGCCATTGGAGATAAATCCTATACTAGTAATTACATCAATGAATAGTTTGCCACAAAAAATCATGCATTCACCATTGACTTGCATGTTTCTGTCAGCCATGGCTGTAACAATTCGATTAAGTATCTCTCTCATCTTCTCAATTCCAATTCCAGCATATGAAAAACACTGTATTGGCAATGCATACGGCTTTTTAACTCTCTTCTCTGCACTGATTAAAACCACAAAAATGTGAGTAGCAGCAATCCTCTTGTGCTTGTATAGTCCTAAAAAAAGATTGAATCTCAGATGAAAAGGCAGTGTTAAAAATTAAAAAGTACCTCTAATATATGCAAATAAGCTTTGATGGAGCTGCACCAAACGTCGGACAATATTCTTTGCAGCAATGTTGGTTGTCCTGTCTGCAAGCAAATCCTTCAGTGATACCATCTCCACCAACATTTTGCGTCCATCAGTACTTAGCCGCGACAAATCATCTAATTTCCATGCCAGCTCTAGAAGGGTTTTTTCTTTGCTTGAACCATCTTTCACTTTGGATGCATAGGAATCACTAGTTTTTTGGAGTTCTACATCCAAGTAAGAGTAACATAAAGACAACTGCATTAGGTACATACATTATACATACCTTCTGTAACAAAAAGATTGTCAGCCTTCATTTGTTCTTGCTCTGTAGAAAGAAGACCCACAATTTTTGCTCTATTTTCTCCCAAACACACATTAGATTTGAATATGTCCATGTCTGTTAGTCGTTTCAGATATGTTGAATACATGGACTCTAGTTCTCCAATTCCAAAGTCAACATCTCCATGCCACTCCAGGCACACTGATTCCTCCAAGCCACTCACTACATCACATCCATCGCCTTTAATCCACCATCTGGCATCAGGATGCAGTTTGTGTGCTTCAGTCAATGCAGCAACCTAAATTAATAATGCAGCTCAAATCTAATTGTACTTTAATACAGCCACATACCTGTATCTCAGAGCCAGTTGTAAATTCTTTGCTTGCTATGATTCTTCGCATGGTACGCTCACCTAGTCCAGGGACATTGACATGGGCCTGGCAGAAATTCAAACATTGAATCCTATTACAAACTGAATTTGATTATACCTCTAATGGATCCATTCTCTTCGATGAATTAGCATCAGTGCTCCACATTGGTCCACAGAACAGCTTTGAAAATTTAGTGCCAAATAATGAGTACATAGTCAGAAGCCAATCACGGTAATCATCTGAGCAAAAGATCTGCAGCAAGCTTTGACAATATGATTGCAGATAACAACTTACAGCTTTGCCAGGTTCAGTATTAAAGAATTGGACAATATACTGCAGCAACCCCATAGGCATTCGTGATGTCGGAAAACACGAGTCACTCCCATCTGGACGCATGGTGCCTAATCCCTTTGCAAGCTCATGTATCACATTTATCCTTCCACTTTTCTCTAGCTGCTTCATTCCCAGGATAGACATTGATACAAAGTCTGAAGGTACAACAACTCCATAGAATGTCTTAGCATGGCAACAGAACATTTCACATAAAGCACTCAATTGTTGATCAGCTGATGATTTCTGGAAACCAGAAATAACACTGGCCATCATATCTATAGTTTCCACAGACTTTGGGGAATAGCTGTCTAAAACATCACCACACGAAGGGCCAGCAGAGTCACATGTGTCACTGTTCAGGACATCACTTTGTGGACGTGGAGGGCTAGCAGAGTCACAGGAGTACCTGTTCAGGACACCACCTTGCAGAGAGCCAGCTGAGTCACATGAGTCACTGTTCAGGACATCACCTCGTGGAGGGCCAGCAGAGTCACAGGAGTACCTGTTCAGGACATCATCACCATGTGGAGGGCCAGCAGAGTCACACGAGTCACTGTTCAGGACATCACCTCGTCGAGCTGAGTCACTGGAATCACTCAATTGAATGCATTCACTGGGCTGCAATAGACCCTATAATAATTATATTTAAGGGACAATCAGGCCTGAATTATATGTATGAGGGTCAAACTAACCATTTTCTCTTCTGCCTCCAATGGAGAAAGATACTTGTGCTGGAACTTCATAGTGACCCTACTTCGACAACCTCCGCCTAGGGATTTAGAAATTAGTTCTTGTATAGCCACACCTCAAAGATAATATTAACAGTAGCATAGATAGACTGGACAGTAGTTAAGTCCCAATTAGTTTGTGCTTTAAGAATTGGTCCTCAATCACCTCCATCATGTGGTTGTGCCAGAATTCAACCTGTTAATGTACTTACTGGTTCGTAGTTGAGAAGTTCCACATCTGGCATGGATAAACTCAGATGCACTTGTCCAGTACACTTCTTTCATAGCCAATGGCCAAGCATCTGGACTGGTTAGCATCACAAACTCCACAAGAGCCTTTTCCTCTTTGATACTCCATGGTGAAGGGCTGGAGGAAAAATTCAACCCCCTCCTGGCTTTTGACCTTTCCAATTCCAAGCGCTTAGCTGGCTGTTTAGGTGTCCTACCAGTGGGTGTACTACGAACTCTCTTCTTCTTCCTATCATCCATAATTAAGCTGGTGAAGGCCACGTGTGAGCTCAGGTGACCTCTTTGGAATGCAATTAAATCGCGCGCTGGAAAGTCATTAGGCATCAGGGGTCGCCCAAAGGTCAATGGTGTCCGACCTCCTCTGGATATGAGGTTTAGGGATTGGAAACGGATCACGTGCTCTCGTTAGCAACTAACAACCGAGGCGCGTTGATAGCTGAATGACATAGCACTTTCGTCAAAGTTGCTGTTCTGACAAGATCCGTGAGGTAAGACTTATGCCAATGATACTATAATACACTAGGGCATAGATTTACTGTATGAAGTAAATTTTAGCTCAGAACTTCAAGTTTATTCCTATAAATACTACTGTAGTGGACTGGTTAATGGGACTGTATTCCCTCTCACGCTTGATGGAATCAATTGCTGTTGCCCATTTTCTGATCGAAAGGCATATAAACTTTAGCTACATGGAATAGTAATGTTAGTTTTTGTATTAGCTGACATATATTATCTCTAGCAGTGGTGTTAAAACTGTAATCCCTCTCCCAAGAAATAGATTAACAATATTGTAACTGTATTAGTTATTTCAGGGAAAGGATAGAACAGTAAATGGAATTGGTGCATTTGTTTCTATACAATAGTCATCCTATGGAGATGGCAAGCTTACTATATTTCCCCCCTATTATCCATAGGGTCCATAGGACAACTGACTGAGCCGAATTCTTGAGCTGGATGGTGTCAAAATCCAACAGCCAAAAGCTGGAAGTATTGCAATGATGCTGATGAGGGAGAACTGAGCAGAAACTGGCAGATAACTTCGGGGCAAAATTATCTAGCTATAATAATAATGAATCCGTCTAATTTTAATACCAAAAGTCATTTTGGCCTTTCTTTCAAATCAATCACATAAAATTAATGTATAATGAGCAATGATAGGTACTCATAGTTACAATTACAAGGAAAAAAGCTATGAATAATTAATAACTTCCTTCCTCAGCCTCTCCAACTTCAACTCTCTGACTCTTCACTTCTTCAATACCTTCCCCTTAGCATACTTGTACTATTCTGTGAGTTGTAGGGGCAGAACATCACTTTAACTGCCTTGAAAAGAGTGAATATTGACATCCATTAATATAATTAATGCTGCATGCACGTGCGCATCTATCAACACGCCACGGTTATGCAGTTCATTGGGCGTTTCCAATCCCGTAAAACCTTTTATATCTATGGTTCTAGCTCCAGTTGGAAACCACGCCCCTTGCTCAACATGGTTGGGAATGCAATTTCACTTAAAAAAAAAAAAAAAAAATCTGTATAAATACAAATTATGACATTACTAGCTAATCATCGTCATCTTCTTTAGTACCACCACTTATTGCTGTATACGATCCATATCCAATTGCTCCAACAACAGCAAATAAACCAATACCAATTGCAGCAGTACTGGTAGCTGCAATAGCCTTTTTGGCAGTCGTACCTTGGTTTGTTACTTCTTTTCCAGTGATTGCCCAGTTCAAGAATGACTCACAATTGTTGGAGAGAAGTTTATAATCTTTTTCTCCAAGCCTTTCACGAGCACGATCAATAGCTTCCTGCCCTTTATATACATCTTCACCATCAGGGTATGTCAGCAGTTCTATGATACTGTTGTATACATTTAGTGAAATGCATTCTTCAACTATACTTGCTAAAGTAAAGGGAGAGCTTGTTGAAGAAGCAGCAGCTGCAGCCATTTGCACACACATCTCTTGGGCTTGTTCTGGCAAACTTCCAAAAGATTCTGGTTTCGATTCAGTGTTACAGTAGTGTATCACCCAGATCTGACTGCTATCATAAACTTGGACTACCATCATGTGATGATAATATGCAGAATACTTTTTCCTAATATGATCACCTGCAAGATATTGATTTGTATTAGAGATAGCTACTAGTTATGAACTAGGGTATATGCCACTCTGGCAAGATGTGGTAAGATCAATGTTTATATAGCTAGCTAGAAAACATATTAGCTAGATATCAGATAGGTAGCTATGAACTCAGAGAAATGACAAGATCTCAGGCAGTACACTACTTGAGGAAAAATAGGGTAGTATAATAATGCTTGATTTCTGTGCATAATGAATAATGGTAGTGATACCTGAAACTTTGCTCAGCCTGCACAGCCTGATGGTTTCTCTAGCTAGCTTATAATAAGGCCTAACAGCCGGTGTGGGTTAACCAAAGAAAAGGTGAAGTACAGTGGTGTAGGAAGATGATTTTGAATGGAATTTTTAGTGGGAGGGGGAGGGGGGCACTACTGACTAGTTTTTAGAAAAATTCAAACTCCAAAGTAATTTATTCTTTGTTGGTTCACTAATACAAATGTTTTAGCAATCTCAATTATGTCCAGTTTATCTGTTAATTCTTGGTGTATATAGCTATAGCAATAACAAATCGTTCAATCAACATTCAGTCCTAGTGCTTCTTAAATAAGTTTTAATTTGACGAAGGGGGAAGAAAAAGCATTCTGCTATGTAGCTATAGCAATTATGCATAGCTGAACATGGGGCCCCCGCCCCCTGTCTGAAATAATGGGGCCTGTGGCCCTGTTCCTATGCCAGTGAAGTATATACAGATTTTCCATTTTTCCATAGAACAGCGCTAAAGTCAATTTGCAGTCACCTTGCCCCTTGATCATTCACTATAACTGCTATAACTTTATCAATTCTTAATCAAACTTCTGCATCAATAGAGAGCTGATTATCCCGATGCTTAAAATTTGAAAATTGGATAAGAGAAGGTTATAGCAGTTATGGTGAATGATGAAGGGGCAAGGTGAATGCAAATAGACTTTAACTGTTAACATAGTCAACTGGTTCATTGCAAACAAAGCTGCCTGTAGAGCTACATAGTTACACATTACACTATTGGGAATTACAGAACTGTTACACTACAAATTGCATTATTGTTTTAGCCTACTCATGAGCCCATCATAGTCTGGGTCATGAGAGTGTTATAGCTTAGCATATGAACTCCTAATACAGTTTGTGTAACTAGATGCACTTCAGTTCTAGTAAAAAGAGATACAGGCTAAGCAATAATTATAATACGTCATAGCTAGTCTACAGTGAGTGTGTTGGCTCTTTTCCAAAACTACTTAGTCATAATAATAATTTTGGATCACAATCAAAGTTTTCACTAGCTACATAGCTATTTATAATACAAGAAGGATCATTTCTCCTAGCCTCCCTTATATCCAGGAGGGCTAATATATCACTCTCTTTACTAGCACACAACCTGATTTCCCCAAACCCGCCAACTAAGGTAGGTGGGGGTAACTCCGGACGAACTTTCAATTGGGAAGGATAACTTTGGAATGGAAGCAGCTATGATCGAGCAGTAAAGTTCAAAAAGAAGCTGAACTCTCCATCTATCAAGGCCCCCAAAAGTTATTATTTTAGCACTTACTCTTGTGAAGTTATCGGGCAAAATTCACAGCTAGTATCAAATCGCGGTTTGGGGTAACTCCGGACACTACTAGTAGAAATCTCTGATAGAGTTAGCTAGCAACCCAACATGAAAAATTTAAAGAGAGGTGACCTTGGTTTATATGATACACATGCACTTTTTTCCTGCGCTCTCTTGATGTCCAACCAGGCCTGCTTGAAATGCACGAGATCGTGACTTAAAGTTTCAGTTCGACGATATAGATTTCAGGGCACGATGCAGTCCAGAACGGTGGAAGAAGAGTTTAGCTAACCATGCATTTAAACAAGTAGCAGTTATAGTTACTGCAGGTATAAAGACTGCCTCTCAATCTTTGTAGTTTCTGAAAAAAAGTTGAAATTCCGAAGTTACCCCATGTCCGGAGATGCCCCCGCCTACCTTACTAGCGCGCCAGCTGGCTAGCGAGACTACCCGCAAGACTACGTATCCTGGGGTATTTTCCAACATAGACCTGGCTACGTAAATCTAAACTTAAAACTACCTAGTACCTGGCTTCAAATTACACAAATCGGAGACTCTTGATGTAGAGTACCTCACCATTCTGCTTCTCGACCGGATCGCGGACCACGCATTCGTGATTACAGTGAATTGCAATAGCGTTGAGAAATTCCGTCAAGCGTGACGACCTCTTACAGTCAATTGCAGCTCCGTTCGAATTTCCGTCGGAAGCGTATGGTTTGTGCGTGCCATACAAATTTAGGCCTATCAACACTTCTATTTATGGCACGCACAAACCATATGCTTCATACGGAATGTTCGAACGGAGCTGCAATTGACTGTAAGACGTCGTCACGCTTGACGGAATTTCTCAACGCTATTGCAATTCACTGTACGCGTACTGTACGCGCGCGCACGCGGGGGAGGGGGGAGGGGGCGTATCGATCGTCGAGGTCAAGGTGCCTTTGAGCAATATCGACTGTTCGCCTTAATCCTTCAGGCGGTTAAAACTCTTAGCAACTTTTGACAAGACAAAGGTCAGATTCAGGTATGTAGCCTTATCGTGCATGAAAAGGGACTATGGCTAGCTGGCTAGTTCGAAAAAATACTCGTGTTTGTCACATCCAGTACAAGGATTGATCAACACTGAGCCCATTTCCCTGCATTCTGTTTAATGTGTAGGGTACATGATTGTTAGGTAATCATGGCTGGCTGGCTAACCTTGCCAGTTCTGTAATTATACAGGCCAGAAATAAAAGGATTTAAGTAGTAAGGTCTATCCTCTCATCATGTCGCACAAGAATGCATGAAGTAATGCAGTCATGTACTGTCCAGTTTGCATAAAGTGATCTACTGTGTAGACTAGATTATATATGTACATGCTGCTAGATATGTATATATATAACTTAATAGTCATCAGCCATGATAGTTTTAATACTACTGATAATGTCTTTAAAAGGAAATGTAGTGTTGTAAGGATGTGGATTATTAGTGCTTCCTTAACAGCAGGTCAACTCAGTCTATTTTATTTCCTGTTAGCTTACTTCTACTCCTGGTACTTTTATTAGAGGGGTTCAGTTTTCTTATGAGGGAGAGAAGCCATGGTGGTGTTATTGTAGCTAATGGGGTTTCATACTGTGAGAGATACTCCAGGAACTACACTTGTCCAGTTGCAGTGTGTGTATTAATCCACACTTTTCGACTTCTTCTTTCCAAAAATGCATTGCCGGGTTCCATTGTTTGGGAAATTGTTGTTTCATCCATTGACCTTGCTGTCTAGCTCTTTAGTGGGAGAGGCTGGAAGTTAATGGCTGTCAGTCCTTATATGTCTGAGCTATTCTCTTAATTGGAGATAAGGGGTTGAAGAATTAAGAAACTCTCTGACCTATACATATAACTAAGCTGCTAGATAAGGGAATCAGATCATGCACTTATGGGTTAACAAGCCTATGTGTTGATCCTGAGGATGTCGATAGACTTGGGCATTGTTCTCTCTCTCTCTCTCTCTCTCTCTCTCTCTCTCTCTCTCTCTCTCTCTCTCTCTCTCTCTCTCTCTCTCTCTCTCTCTCTCTCTCATGGATTCCAAGTTCAGAAGAAAGTCAATAACTGTTGTTATTGTATCATAATCAACAGTTTGGACATTATGTAAAATTTCTAATTTGGCACACCAATATTGGAAGGGGGCTAGGGACCCAATATTCAAGTCACACTCTAGGATGTTGTATCCACACATAACTGATTCCTTGCTCAAGTTATACAAATTTTCCTTCCCAATAGGTGTGGGTCAGTTGTGCATGGGTTGGGGAAAATAAATCTTTAAGCATGGATATAACTCATGATCTTAGCTCTGAACTTGGATATTATGAGCAAATTATCTTTGGACCCCTTTAGCCCCTTTAAAAATATGGTTTTGCATTATGGTCTATTGGCAGAACTTTAAGTACAAAAGATGTGCATGTTTACTCCAAAGCTTTTGTTGCCGTGGCATCTTCCTTTGATCTTTTGCTAATAACAATGAGTGAATTTAGAGCTTGTTGTCAATGTGCCAAGAAGTAGAGATTTTTCCTGTGAATAAGAGGAGCCAATAAGTGTGTGGGGAATATGAAGTCGCTACAGAGGTTGTAATTTTGTTATAAGGAAGAACTTGTGTCCTATCATCTACAGTATGCCTGTACCAAAACATGAGGATACAGTCCCACACTACAATACCATCTACGTATGACAATGAAGAGAAAACAATACTGTATGGTAACAGTTTTGGTAGTACCATTGCACTGACTAGATATGCTTGGAACCATTAGCAGCACAAGAACCCCATTAGGAAGTATTAGCAGTAGTAAGCTTCAAAGCATTGAATTCTCTTTCATCTCTATCCAAATGAGAAACCTTGCTAAAGAAAGATGGTAAGTAGCAGTAGTGTGTGTTCTTCAAATTGATGTGTTCAAAATGTAATTGTGAGGGTAGTCTGAGTAAGTGTCAGTTTGTGAGCTGACGGATCTTGTTAGGTTGCTGATCAACACTCTGTGATAGCTGAAGCTGTTAAAAAATAAACACTGAAGAGTTTGTATTTTTCATAAACATTCAGCACACGTAGTTAACACTCCAGTTGATTAATCATCTGCTAGTCTAAGATGTAATTACTAGAGCTATAGCAATTTTGCAATGGAATGTTATGGTCTCGTATTACAGAGAGTTGATTGGATTACTTCTTGCTCAGTCTGCATGAATAACCCCCTCCACACACACAGCAACAACCTTTATTTCTCTGTTGTGCATTCTAAAATGTGGGATGAGTAGAGCTACTAATAATAGTCTTTCCCTCCCTCCTTTACTGTGTGTGTGTGTGTGTGTGTGTGTGTGTGTGTGTGTGTGTGTGTGTGACTCGAGCTTATTATTCTCGAGATGTGTGTGTGTTAGACTGATTCATGTTATTACTATAATGTCCATGAAGTAAAACAGTGTGGACTTATCAGGTGGTCACAAGGAATGGAGTTGTGTTAGACATAACAACCACCTTATATAGGCATCACAATAATAGGAGAGGTGTTTGGCTCAACAGAGCTTTTTGATTCCAGTTGGCCTTTCCAGTCAAAATATCTTTAAGAAAGATGTCCATGGAGATTACTGCCTTAATTCAACAGCACAGGACAAGGTTGATATTGTTAACATAAGTGTGGATTCCTGGAATGTTTAGACCTTGTCTGGATATATAAAAAATAGAAAACAATGGATATCGTTCAAGATACTGGTAATGTGTAATGTTCTGCTTGACTCTGTGTGTGTGTGTGTGTGTGTGCAAGGAATGTAGTTGCTGTGAGCTATGTAGCTCCCAGGATGGTTCAATGTGGTGTCTCTCCCAATATCTATATTGGATGCCTGCTTTATTCGATCAAGCTTTCTACATTATAATGTGTATGTATGTATGTATATCTGTGGTCACTGGCAGTGAAGTCTTCCTCCACAGGAGGCAGAGTGCCCAGAGTATCAAATGGTGTTAATTGGTGTATATGTTGTTGATGTGGTATAAAGTTTACACATCTTTGTGGTAAGGGTTCCCTAGGTGATAGAAAATACCACTGGTGCATGATACTCCTACCTTGCAGTAGAGGGTGTCCCCCAATGTGAATTATAGATGTAAGGCATAATCAGAGGGTCATGGTCCATTGATTCCTGCTATGTAATTGAGTGGTTGTGAAGTTGGCTAGCAGTGGTTTCCATTATGTAGGTATGGTTTCTAAATTATAAAGAGAAGGCACTCCATCTGTAGTTAGAGTGGTTTCAACTTGTAATATAGTTAGTTGTTCATGGGGACTGGGAAGGGGCAGATGCGTTGTTTTACTACTGTGCGTAGTAGTCTCATGATTGGGAAGTGGTCAATAGGTTCCTGATTATTGATGGGCAGTCTGTGTAGAGTATGTTTCCTTCATGTGAGTGGTAGTGAAAGTTAGTGAGTTCGGCAATTGAGGGGATTTCTCCATATAAGGTAGTTACCAAGGTACTCTTGGAATAAGAAAGTTTCAATAGAACACTAATAGTTAATAAGAAACAAACATGTTACATGCATAACTCTCAATGTTGTTATGTCTCTTCCCAAGATTATATTTGTTTTCCCACCTGCTAACACTGAAGTTGAATATGAAAAGTATTCATATGATCATTAGGGGAATGAAAATTTTCCATTTTAGCAGTATTGTTGAGGAGAGATCTTCTTGAAGCTAACACTGTTGCTAGTTGCCATGGTGTTCAGTGGAGTTTGTTGAGTGGATACTAATTCCCTCTAATACCTACTTAGTTGCTGTGTTGTTGAGTGGAGTTTGCCCTTCCTGGATGGTGGTGATCCTTACATGTGACATTGTAGCTGAAAGTAAACTGGATAGGTGATGTGCTTGTTTTGGAAGTTTTGATATCTTCATCGAGATAACTGTCAATCAGTTCCTTTCAATCATAGATTAGTGGGTGTGTCCTTACTAGTCCGAGTGCTTACCTCAGGGCCTTCTTATGTTCATGTGGAGCCTATAATAAGTTAATTTGTGATTTTTTAATCTTTGTGCAGGTTTAAGACCACTTAAACTTCATCAAGGACTGAATCAATTTTGATTGTTTGTGCCAACCAAATACTCCAGCATAATGTCTAGCAATATATTTGATGATGTAGAAGATGGTAAGTTTGTAATCTTTTCATTCTTTCTCTCTCCCTCAGATTAAATATTTTACTTTGACTGTAACCATGATTATACAATGCCCATAATAATGATATGTACAGTGGCATCATTGTAATAATTTAAAAAGTTGAATGACTAAATATTCCAAATAGGCTATTTCTTGTTGCATTCAGTTACTGGTAATCACTTGATAGATGTCAGTGCTCCATAATTGTAGAAATCTGGGCCAGATGGTTATTCCTTGGGGTTCTTGGTTACGTACACCAAAGACCACACCCACCACACTAGATTTAGCAATGTTTCTATACATTGATACTGTTGATTTTTGCACTATCTTCACGTAGATGATATATTTGCTGGTCCTTCCAAGCCGAAGAAGAAGGTGCAGAAGAAGCCAAAATTTGAGGAGTTGCTGGATGATGACTCTTCAGACCTGTTTGTGGAGAAGAAAGAAGAAACACCAAACTCGCCCACGGTAAGTGGAAGCTAGTGGAAGTGAACAGCTTCTTCTGGGAAGTAAGTAATGCTGTAATTAGTGTCATAGTAGTTTGTTTGGCTCACAGAAGAGAGAATGTATATAACTAGTTGGGTCTTATTCGTTAATGGAGATCAATAATTTAGAGTTACCTACTCAACTTACAGTGAAACCTTTCAAGTTGGGATCAAGTGATATGTCCATTGTAGAGAGGTAGAGATGTATTCGTTACACAGAGATTAAAAATCAATTATCACTGACAGTAATGAAAATAGAGGGTGATCATCCTTTATTCAAAGAGTAATCACCTAGTAATCACCTAGTAATCGGCATTGTGCTTCATTCATATTAGAGTGTTAATGAAGAGGGAAGTGGACAAGCCAGTGAAAATGGATTCATGGAGAACCAAACGTCTGACCTGCACGACTTCCAGGTAACTGTCACAAAGGAGGAAGAGGAGGAAGAGGAGGATGAGGTTTTATTTGGAGGAGCCAAAGCCATTCAGAAACCACCTAGCACTCAGGGAAAGACATCCTTGTTTGATGATAGTGAAGAGGAAGATGAAGATGAGGGGAAAGAAGGCAGTGCAGGAGATAAGGAAGAAGTGGTGGAGGGAGAAAGCCTCAAGGAAAATGGTTAGTTTATGTATTACTTTTCTTCTGTGAGACAATAAGTGGCCACTTTACAATACTATGAAGGCCTCAAAGAGAATGGTTTAACAGTACAATACAATGTGCAGTAGTGAAATGGGCACTTTACATATGGACAATATACATGTACTTGTCCTGAAGGACAGGTCTGGATCTAACCAGGACACTTATTCTGCACTATCTAATAGGTTCCATGTCTATTTTTTAGTGGAGCTACGTACTATGATTGTACTTAACCAGTTCATGAATGTACTAACTGCATTCACAGCTGATGAATTGATAGATATTGAATCGAGATAAATTCCGATATCTAGACATAACATTCCTGAGCATGGTCAACTGCTCTTCACTGTTGTCATAGTGATTAGTGAACAAACATATAAGGAGATCTAACTGGTGACGTGGTGGGCTATATTTGCATTATAGATGTTAGCCAAACACAATTAATTTTAATGAAAATTTCTCGTTAACTACACTGTATAGGAGCATGTTTCACTAGTGCACTGTACTGTGTATAAGTTAGTCTACTAGTGTTATTATTATGCTTTCAGTTTGTCTAAGAGTTTTGTGAAGATTCCTTTGGGTGTTCCACTATCTTCATTATTCTGTGCTTGACTAGTGTTTTCTCTTTGTGGCATTTCTGGTGGTTTGAGTTGTACGATCTCGTTGACAGCATACGCTGATGGGTATTTGATGTATCCTCCCACTACCACCATCACATCATTACTCGGGACGTAGACAGAGCAAGCATTGTATCGTGGAGTCGGCATTTTCCCTATCACCCTCCACAAGTTGTTGACTTTGTTGTAGCTGTAAATGCTTCCAGTAGATTTGCCTGTGACACCTCCCACTGCTAGCAGATGTCTTCCACACGTCACCAAGCTCGATCCATATAATTGTGGAATGCTTCGTAGTCTTGTCCATGTGGAAGGGCGAAGAAGTTCGGACTGGAGAAGTTGCTGTGTGGAGCAGGAAAAGATTGCGTTGTTGTAGCTGTTGGAGATGTACAGATTATCTCCACTTATTGTCATTTGATGGCATAGCATTATGTGTCCAGGTAATCTTCCAGCATTTGTCCATTGAAGTGTGCTGATGTTCATAACTTCGATAGTGGTTAGGCCATTGGATTCCAATGAGACTAAATTCTTCCCCCCAGCCACCACAAGGTGGGACGAAGTGGTAGCAACAGCTGGGAGTATTCTAGGGGTGGGCATTGATCTCTCCAGATTCTCCCATTTTCTGGTTTTCGTGAGGTAGAGAATGGCACTGGTAGGCTTGCCATCATCGTGATGACCCCCTATGCTCACCAGTTTGTCCTTGATGACTGCGAGGCTGAAGTGACTGTACTGACATTGCTGTACTGACCACTTATCACTGTCTAACTGATAGGACAGTATTTTTTTATCCTGTGAGAAATATACCGTGCGACCACTTGCAGTGGCTGATCCATAGAATGATGCAATGCTCTCAGGAGCTGGGTTTCCTTCCATCCATGAATACAGAACTGGATCAGTTGGCAGTGGCATCCTTCCTCCTTCAAGATCATTGAGGGATCTCGTTTCCTGCAGATGCAAACAGCAACACATAACATGACATGTGTAATAATTATAATTTGACCAGGGGAGACTTTGGGGGCCAATCATAACAGATCACAGTTGACATGACATTTGAGTTTCAAACATCTACTATATATCTTTGTATGGCTGACCGAACTGCAGTTTTTTTTTCATATATCAGGCTGTTATAATGGTTGCTCGGGGGGGGGGGGGGGGGGGAGAGACTTTTGTATACTCGGGGGGAGGGGGGGAAGGGGGGGAGAGACTTTTGTATACAGTTGTGGCTCAAGTTATATACCATGGTGGACCAGATCATGGTGATTTTGTACTTACATTCTCCCTAGCAGGTAAAGGAATGATCATAAAACCATCAGCAGAGAATTCTTCACTTCTTACAGGAGTTGCTGCATTTAAGCTTCGTATGTTTATCACTTCATTGCGATAATGTTCTACTTTTGCTTGCATTTCTCTGAGTTTGGATTCCAAGCCTATCCTTCGTTTACTCTCTTTCCCACATTCTTGTGTTAAATTCTCATATTTCTCTCTTTCTATTTTCAGCAATGCTTCATATTCTTGCTCCTTTGACTTTAGCTTCTTATTGTTTTTATGAAGATGTTCTCTTGTAGACCTTTCTTTTTCCTCTATCTCTCTCTTAAGGTCCTATATTTTCCTTACTAAAGATCGTTCTTTGGCCGCCAGCATTTCTTCCTTTTCTGTCAATAGGTTTTGCAACGTTGTTATAGTCTTTTCATCTTCTTCCCGTCCTTCACGATGTTTCTTCTCTTTTTCCTCTTGTTGAACATCGAGACACTTGCTGATAATCTTCTCACTCTCTGCTAACTTACTCTGATATTCTCTGTCTTTGATTGTCATGTCTCTTTCTCTCTCAGTGATGATCCTTTCCTTCACTGCAACTTGATTTTGTAGCTCACTAATTTGTCTCAGGTATTCTCTGTCTTTGTTTCTTCCACTCTCAGTGATGATCCTTTCCTTCACTGCAACTTGATTTTGTAGCTCACTAATTTGTCTCAGGTATTCTCTGTCTTTGTTTCTTCCACTCTCAGTGATAGTCCTTTCCTTCGCTGCAACTTGATGTTGCAGCTCACTGATTTGTCTCTGGAGTCTATTAATGATTCGTTGCTTCTCTTCCAGTTGTGTTAGTACCTCATGCTGTGCCAATATGTTTGGAGACTTCCTTTGCCCAACACTGTATGAATAGTGTGAATCATTCTTCAACGAGTCTAAATGTTCACACAGAGCATCAGCTGATGGGCGTGCTCCCTCTTTATCTTTCAGACAAGACTTGGCCACGGCTAAGAGGCGATGATTGGGATCGATCAAGTCAATGTCATTTTTTCTGCGTTGGATTTCGGGTACTGGCACTAAAACGTGTCCAGTCGGAGATGTTGGATCTGGTTTCATCTTTATGCTCTCTGCAGGTCGTGGAAACTTCCTTGTCAGTATCTGGAGAGTGAGCACTCCAAATGAGAAGCAGTCTAGTTTACTTGAGTATCGGGGTGGAAACATCATTGCTTCTGGAGGCATATAGACTTGTGTTCCTGGACACTGTGTCATTTGAGGTCTCATATCTCTGGACATGCCAAAATCAGTTACTTTAGCTCTAGTTCCACCCCCAATCAGCAGAACATTGTTGCTGGAGAGATCTCTGTGGATGATGTCGTTGAAGTGGAGATAGGATAGGGCAAGTGCTACATCGTGGCAGATGTTGACTTGAGTGTGGTAAGGGAGAGGTCCAGTTGATCGTTCGAAATATTTTGTGAGGCTTTCGTCCATTAGCTCTGTGAGTAGAACAGGCCTGTTTGTCTCAGGATCTATATCAGTTCCTAAATATTGGACAATATTGGGATGTTTAAGCTTGCTTAAGAGCTCACATTCTTCTTGAAATTGCCTGTAGACTTTGTTGTATGAATGGTCATTGGGCTGCACAAGAATATCATGGAGTAGTTTTGCAGCACAGGAAAGTTGTCCACATTTGGCTCTGCAGACCATGCCAAAGGAACCATTGCCAAGAACTCGATCAGTGTCAATTATACCCAGACCATTCTTGAGTCTCCTTCTAGTGGAAGTCATGGCTCTAGCTAGCAGCAAAAAACTACAAATTCAAGTAGAGTTAGCTGATATTCATGAAAGGTTTCGCCCCCACAGCCAAATAAGGTAACAAGCCATATCATGTAGACAGTAGTCTCATTCTAGTTATTGAGAGAACTGTGGTACAAGGTACCTGTACATTGTGGATCTATGTAGCTTTTATACATCTATAATTATTATAGTAGTTTTGTAGCATTAAAATAGCTACAATAATGTTAAGCTTTATCCTTTTAATGTCAATTTTAAAAATGGTTTGTGCATGCACAGATTAAATGAACTGTCCTACACTGAATGTGTATTTGCATGGTTTAAAGTATATTTACCGGTTTAAAGTATGTCTAGTGTATTTAGCATGGTTTAAAGTGTTTAAAGTATATTTAGCATGGTTTATTATCCATGACTCTCTGTCTAGATGAAGAGGAGTTTGTGATGGTTGGTGCTCCTCCTGAGGAATCCACAACTAGTGTTGGGGAAGATAGCACTGATGGAGTTACTAAACCAACTGATGATTCTGTAAGTACTGTGGTTTTTGAAGTACCATGGTTTCATGCAACACTTCAGTTGCAAAGTTACTATAATGTAGCTTGTTCTATGTATAAGTGTATTATTTAGAAGGTGGTCAAATTAAAACTTCTGAAATTTGGGGGGTTAGGTGCTGGCTCCTGACTAAGTATAAATTGGGGGATATGTTGGCCCTCTGAAATAGTAGCCCCTCTGAAATAGTAGTCCCTCTCAAATAGCCCTTCTGAAATAGTAGCCCCTCTGAAATAGTAGCCCCTCTCAAATGGTATGTCTAATTAGTTCAAGTCTTGGTGACCCTTTACTTAATCTGGGATCTAGCATAGGGGAAATAGTTGGGGAATCCTGCACATCTCGGGAGAGGGAGGGGGTGTGGTAGAGGTGTAGAACATCATAATGAAGGGAATGTTGTTAGTTGTGTGCATGTGCAGTATGAAATTTCCTTAGGAGGAAAGGAATACTTAATGGAGTTCCATTTAGACTCTGATAGCATCTGTGATAAAATAGTTCATTAATAAGCAGTTTCTGTTAGTAGCTCTAGACCAGTAGAACACAGGTTATAGAACACAGGTTATAGAACACAGGTTATAGAACACAGGTTATTTTGTGTTGCATGCTTAAGGAAGTGCAGTGTTGCTTGGTAAGCCAGTTTAGTCTGTCTTTGAAAGTCTTGTATTGGTGGATGCTGCTAGAAACTGGTACTTATTATGGTTGTCACCAAATTGTGATCTGAGAGTGTGGTCAACTAGAGAGCTGATATTATGGGAAATTCACAAATAAGTAAGATTGTATTTAGCTACTGTGTGCTTCCCAGCTAGTCTGGTACACACTTCATCTGTTTATGCTTAGGCACTCACTCGATACTTCCATGTTAAAAGATCGCTGCATACACTATTCATAAGGGTTTCGTTTGGCTGAACTTTGTGCCATTGTTAAGAGATGAGTAACCTGAACTTTGTGTCATTGTTAAGATATGAGTAACCACACTATTTTATTATTCTCTGTTTTAATAATTGTGGTGGGTGGGGGGGGGGGGGGATTAGATTTAACTTCCCTTTCCTTTAGAGGAACCCTGACTATGACCTTTGACCTTTTCTAATGGCTATGTAAATAGATATTGAATTGCCTTCCTGGTTTGCAATGTCTTGTGTCAGTGTTATCATTGTAGCCTTTCATTTCAGATTCATGGTTTCCTTTCTTGTGTCAGTGTTATCATTGTATCCCTTCATAGTGTCCTTACGTAGATACTGAGAACTACACTGCCTGATCGAGTTGTCTGTGTTACATCTTTAGTCTTCTCAGTTGTGACTCTACGTATTATGGTAGACTTTCCAGTTTGCACACTGCTTTGAGTCAGTAGCCTACATATCGTTAGCTGTTCTGTAGAGTACATGGTTCTACTATAGCACAAGTTAAAAGTTATAACTATGGACAGTGAGGTTAGCTAAAAAATTTTTATTGTTCTTCAGTGAATTATTGTTCTCTTGTTGCTAGTGACCTATTACACAATTCCTTCATTTCTCAGAACTGTTAGAGCATTCTTTCATGGTGCTGCCTTCATTGCAGGTCTATCGGAGTGATCTCACCTACGAGGAGAGGAGGGAACGTAGGAGACAGAAGCGAGATAGTGAGTTATATATTGTATTGATTATATCCCTCTTATTTCATGTATGGATGGTGTTACAAGTTTTAAATATTATAATGAAGCCCATTATGCATAGAAAGCAAATTGAGAGGGTGGGAGAGGAGGCAGGAACTATCCAGACATAGTTAGCACCCTATGATATATCGATAGTCCTAAGGGTCCCACTTCCTGCATGACTTCATAGGCATAGGAATAGAGGGTGGGTGGGGCCATACTTTTTTGGCAGCCTTTTCTAATACCATCAAGTACAAGTACAAAATAATACTTGATCACAAGAAATTTGTGTGCAGTATAGTTATTTCAATCAGTACCTTGCACTTATGTAGTTCTTTCACACCAATTCTCTCTTTCTCTCTCTCATACACTCCATTAGAAAAACCATCCCGTGATGAACTCAAAGAGAAGAGCAGCAACTCTGGACCTTCTCCTGAAGGAGAAGAAATTTCTCCATTTCATCAGCAAATTAATGGTGAGACAGGCACTTATGTATGTACCTAGTTACAAGACCAGAATCAAAGGGAGCTAATGAACACAGACCCTGAAGCCGAACATACACAATTACCTGGACCAGTGCATAATGGCATATTGTAAAGTATGGACTACATCAGTGGAAAAAAAATGTAGCTACATCTATAAGGTGTTCTACTGGTCTATTGGAGTCATTATTACTATAATACTAACTGTCCATGTAGCTATGTCCACAAATGGCACATCATCGGCCTCAGATGGTACATCACTTGAGTCCAGTGAAGTGCAGACTCCTGAAGAGGAAGTTCCTTCATATGCTGAAAGACTGGCTGCCATACAAAGAGGTAATTAAGGATGGGACTCACTACATGTCATAATTGATTGGTCAATAACTCTACACATGATAATTATATTTTGTGATTGGCCGCTGTGACCAATGACCAGCTGCTGGTCACATGCAACCAGCTGTCAAGTACTGAATGATAACTCAAAACTTGGAGGAAATCTGATAGACATGATGCAATGGCTTTCAGGTCACTAGCTTAGGTAGTACTTGTATGATTCTAATAATTATGTGATGATCGTTAAGGACATGCAGGAAATTGAAAATTGATATAATATCGCACAAATGAAACTGTTATAGGTTGTATTGATTATAATATTAGAGTCTCAGAATCAGATCAGTGAGCTGACCAAGTGTCTCCAACAAGAACAGGCAGAGAAGAGTTCCCTGGAGTATCAGACTGAAGTCTTCAGAAAGGAAATAGAGCAGCTGAAGGAGAGGCTGGCCAAACTTGAGGACGAGACAAAGAAGAAAGATGAAGAACTCAAGAAGAAGGATGCAGAGGTGCAGTCTAATTGGCAGGGACAATATTATTACACAGTCACCATGGTTTAATTTACCCTGGGGTTAAGATTGGATCCAATCTACTGATAGACATTGGTGGCCAATTAATTACTATGTTGGTGACCCTTTACCAAATTGTCTCCTTCTGACGTATGTATGTTACTGTACTGTATACTTGACACTAAGTGACTTCTCAGTGCACCTTATTTCCCTTGAGGCCCTTCTTCACTTGTGATAAATTCTACATGTGATCAAAATAATAGATTGCGGAGCTAAAGAGCAAACTTCCTCCTCCCAAGGCTGAGCATCCCCCCATCCCCACCAAGAAGACTATTATGGACAAGGTGCGACGACCAAATTCAGCCGAGATGTCGCCCAGGTAAGATAAAGAGTAAGGGAAGGTGCATGTGATTTGTTTGGTTTGAGAGTAGAAGGAGATGGTGGTAAGTTTTCATTTATTTACATCTTTTCTGTGCATAAAAACAACAACTTGGACACATACAGTAATAGATTTTGACCTCTTCTCAATAGATGTTCAAAGGACTATCGATGAATTCATAATGTGATAATTATGTATAACAGGTAGTGAAATGAAAAGAAAATTGAACCTTAATTGAACCTTTTATGAATGTTTGACAAATCTACTGCATGTATGAGTGTGGGACAAATTGTAGCTGGACGATCTGTGAGGCCATTGCTGGGTGTGTTAACAGTCTAGTATTGAGTCTTTCAAAGTGTAAGTGATGTGCAACACCTAGCTGAGTAGATCAGCCTACTTGGTCATGAGAGGATTGTAACTGTCTGCCATTGGCCATTTACCGGATCAAAGGTCAAATGTCTGATCAAGATTTGCATCATATTGGCATAATATATTCCATTGCACTTGAAAATGTACCACCAATCAACTCTTCTCATGGTCTGACATTTTTTTAGATCATTTCAAAAGAGTTATAATCCTCACTGGAGGTACTGCTCAGTGCTGGATTTCTTTGTAAGTAGGGGGTGGGTTTACAGCACAGATCTCCTGATTCTCGAGTTATTCAGATGGTGAAAGTGGGTGTTGGCCATGAGTCCGGCATCATCTTGTTTACTAACCTGCAATTAATGTTGAGGCAGACACATTCTTCCTCAATGTGTCTTGCTTGTGGCAGTACAGTATGTACATCACTCCTGCAACATGTTTGTGATTTTCAATTTAATTATTGCGCTTGTGGGCGTGGTTCTAGCGTTTTCGATTCTCACGCGCGAAGCCACGAGGTGCAAAAAGGATGCGAGTTACCGCAGGATCTGAGATCAGTGTGAAGTCTTAGTAATCTAGACTGTAGTGTTCAGTATAATATAACTAGTAGCTAGCAGTAGAACAGCGTTAATCATCATTCATCTGTCGCATCAGTGTGTCATCATGTCTGGAAGACTAGAAATCAACCCTCCCAGCAAGCATCTGGCCTCGGGTCCCAATTCCAACCAACCCGCCTCACTCGTAGGCTACAGAGTAGTGGGTGAGAGAAAAAAGTAGGTTTTTTTTTGCATGGAAGAGTAGGGCCTAAGGGTACGGGTCAAGCAGCGTACGAACAACCTGAGGGGGCAGGCAGCTAACGCCCACACTCGATTGTTTACACACACATAATGGATGATTATCAACAATCAGAGTTGAAACCTCCACAGTGGAGCACCAAGTAAAGGAGCTAAATGGTGTAGGTGACTATGCCTCAACAAGTGCTAATGCTTTGTCCTGTTCCTTGGAGGTTCCACCCGGAGATCTTTTGACTGCCACCACAAATCTCTCTGATGTAAACTTGCATAAGTGACTTTTAACTTCAATACCTGAATTTGCATTATCATTTCTTTTCAATGATGCCACTTTGAGGTTGATGTCAATAGAAGCTGTACACACCATGCATGCATCACCTATTGTGCAGTTGAGCCAACTGCTATATTCTTGCCTTGCAGTCTGTAGTCTATTGTGTGCATTTGAGATGTGTAAATTATAACGTTTCTTGCCTTGTAGTAGTCTTTGTGTTCACTTGGAAAGAACTTAGATGTGTAAATTAGTAGATGGAAAATGAATTTGGGGGGGGGGGGGGGGGGTAAGCTGGTAGAGTAAGCTGTTATATGGATGTAGATGGGATGAATGTATAATAAAGACAACTTCATGCAGCTTCTGGAGTTCAGTGGTGTGTACACTTGGCAATTGTATCTGTTTTATTTTTTCTTTCTTCATTGGTGGATGAGTCTTCCTGTGTTTCATGTGCATCAGTTATCTTTGAAGGTTATGAATCAGATGTATTATAGCGATGGAAGTGTTTAAGCATCTGGCAGTTTATAGAAGATTGTGGTGTTCATTTAGCCATGTGGTCACAGCCGATTCATATGCTGTCGTGGCACAGTTCTATGTTTGCTTTGTGTAACGGAGCAATAATTATTTCTTAGTTTGCAGTGGTTATTGCTTAGCATAGAGCTTTATTTGCTGAGTTTGTTGAGTAGACTGATAATAGTCCTAGCAGTCTAGGGTCAATAACAAATCACAGTTGACGTGGCATAGCACTGAATTTGCAGACTAACAGTAAATGTGAGGTCTTCTGTAATTGTTGTGTGCTTTGACTGGCTGGTTGCAGTAGAGAGCACTTGGAGGAGGGGGCTATAGTGAGTGATAGTGTGTGTAATTGTGTGTCAGCAGCTGTGCGATGGTGTTTTCGTGTTGTCAAATTAATGACTTGGCTAACTGTTGTGGGAGCGAGGTGCTATTTAGTCAGTGATCACCTGATGATTGGCTCATTAAGTCATTGGACACAATGCAGTGGAAGCCAAGTTCAGTTGTAGTATTTCTGCAGTCGTAGAGCTCAGTAGTTGTGACTGAATCAGTCTTTCTAGAGTTAGACAAGTTTGTTGGGCTGATCTGAAGTATCCTGACTGGGTCCATATTAAGTAAGTGTATTATTGCAGTGCTCAGTTATGTAATTTCGCAACTGAACTACACGATGCCCAATACAGATCCTATAGATCCAATCTTGATTTTTTTTCACTGCTTTAATCTTCAGTCCAACATAATCTCTAGATGCTACAGATTTGATTCACTACTTCAGCTTCATTACTGCTAACACAACTATCATGTTAAGCTTTGTATGCTGGAAATCCATCATTGAGCTTGTGCAGTATAAGGAGACATTTTTCTACTCTAAAGGAGCTGGTGTTATTATTGCAGCCACTCATTGTTTACTTGGTAGCTAATTTGTAAGATCACATCATTAGATGAATGTAGACCAAGACACCTTGTCAGATTGAAGACAGACTCTCTTTGTCCTTTAAGTTCCTGTACAACATGTTTGCTTGTGAGAATGATATTGCTATGGCTGCCATCCTAATGATGGGGCAGTTCCCAGGGGGCAGATATATAGTCCCTTGTGTATTCCATTTGGCACCACTAGAGAAGTATAGTGTCAATGTGCACCTTCTTACTGAACCATTTCCTATTTGACTCGTGCTTCTTAGACTTTCACTAAACAAGCATGAAATGCCATGCGAAGTCCTGAGAGATTATAAATTCACTGAATTGTGGGGGATTTTTGGTGCATGCATAAACGGTGGGTACCACGCTTTTTTGTCCGCCTCCGCAAAATTTAAGGGCGTAGGCTTCTCCTTGCCCATAATGTCCTACACTTATTGACTGACTATGCTATCTACAAGCTGCATCACCTTCCTTACGTAATAGTCAAGGAAGTTAATGTTTTCACTTCTCTTTCAGAGTTGATTTCAGCTTCTTAATCTCTGATCATAATAGTGTACATATGATCTGCCAAACCTTGCTTTATAGAAGTAACTCGACTGGTTAGTTTACTGCTGTTAATTATGGTAAATACAAAGTGGTAGCAGAGTGGACATTGAACTCGGAGTGGACCAAGTGTGAAAGCATTTTGGAAATGTGGAAGATAAATAGTTATTAAGGTACCATGTAGGATGTCCTGTGTAGGTGGATTCTTCCTGGATGGTATAATGAACTCAGGAAACTTACAACCTGCAGTTCCCTTGCCATCTTCCTTCAATATAATACTATCAACAACTTTCAGAAGGTATTTGTGAAGATGATGGGACAGTTTTAATTCACTTGGATTGAGAAGCTGTCCTGGCTGTGAGCCTGGGTACGAACCTGCAGCTATTCATGGTGAAATATCATCTTTTTCTATAATTCTGGCCCAATGGTTGTTTCTATGGCACCAGGTGATATCTCAGAGTGAAACTGATCTCACCTGGATTTGTTGTTGTGAAGCTTGTCCTAGCTAACCTACTGTTGTTCAGACCATTATGGGAGGTACCATAAAGACGAGCAGCTGGTTTGTTTAACCCTTATTGGGATTTCAACAGGATATATGGTTGATGAAAAGCATCTAATCACTGTTTATGTCATTGTTGTGTGTCTTGGTGTTTTATGGTGTGCTGTTAATGGGATGTTTGAATGAGGTACTGCTTTGTCTTAGCAACTGATCAAAGCAGATTACATTCTTTGGTGTGGAGTCAGTCAGTGTGTGATTATCAAGTATTTTGATGTCCATAAAGTCATTAGCCTTTTATGAATGTGGTTAAATGAGTCTCAGTGCCAACCTCAACTCTTTGGTATTGAGCTGTTTTAGTGCAGTACATACAAAGAATGAATGATTAGGTAGTTTGCCAACTAGTGTATAATGACTGTGCCTTATGGTCGAGACCAATGGATATGCTTACTGTAAGAGATGTTCCAATTAGTAGGAATGAACTGTACACTGTCTTTGGAGCAAATTTTGTATAAAAGGGTAGGGATGGGTTTCAAGTAAGTAGCTGTTAGAAGTTCTGGCACAGTAGTATAAATCATCTTCGTCAGGGTGACCCATTGGGATGGTGAGTTGTACATCCGCTGAAGCTGAAATAGCTCATCATTCAGAAGTATCACTGAAGATGATCTCAGGCCCAATATTAGCTGCCCCTCAGATTTTGGTCCTTCAAAATAATATTGTATGCTTTGACACCTTGGCATGGTTGGGCAGCCTTATGCATTGAAGATGCCTAATGATGCAGCTGGCCTTACATTAAGTGGGAAAGGTAGTGGCTATTGATCTGATCAGCAGCAGATGTGGTTGAAGTGTGTGTGCTGGCTGTGTACATACAGTGACATGTTCGACTCAAGCAAATGTGCAGCAGAAAGTTAATTGAAAGGGACAAGATAGTACAGCAACCATTACTGCCTTTCCTGGAAGCGACCGTTAGGGTGCCTCAGTTGAGATATGTCATCGTACAGGACTGTACTCATCCTTTCTTTTTTGTAAATTTTTTAAATATTTGAATTATCATCCCTATGTAATGTATTTAATGTTCTTTATCGCTTGTATACCTCCTATACATTTGACAAAGTCATTTTTCTTCCCTGTTGTAGGACCAAAGTGAGATCTGGAGTGGATAAAGGGTAAGTGATGCTTAAGTTACATCTCTGTATTGGTGGTACATCAATGACCAACCTCTCTAGGACTGTTGTTGAAACTCCATTGATCACTCACACTATTCATGCATCAATAGATTGTCATAGGTGGTTGGTCTATTAAATTGGGTTAATGGTTAAATGTGTTATGGTTCCATGTTTCATCTCATGGGAATACAAACAATAACTTAAGAACTTGCACGTTTTTATACATGCACTGATATCATAAACATGGTCTTTCCTTATTGAAGATTCAGTGCTGAGTCAGCATTTTCCATATGTGCAGCTTAAGTTTTGTTCATTGGACCAGATATTAATTTAGTATTGTACAGTGAAATGGTTTATGGGTATAAGTGGGAGGCCAAATGGTTGGAATAAGTGCTGTTGGGACATCCTTGATATAAAGAGGTGGTCTCATTATTGACTAGTATTTGTTTACCATGCATCATATAGGACTACAGTTACAAGTGTAGCTGATTCTGTGAAGAAGTTTAGTGGTGCTGGTGCTGCCAGTTCCCCACAGCACAGTAAAGTCAACAAGCCCAAGCCTTCCACCAAGAAACCAGACATCAAGGCGTCTGCAAGTCCTGCCCTAGAGGTACGCGCCACTGCTGCAAGGACCACATCTGATGTTGCCAAGGAAACTGCAGGTACAGAAGTATTTGTAATCAGGGGAACGAGTGGTGTAAGTGCTGGCTGGGATTAGCTTGGAGGGGGGAGGGGGGGTTAAATCATTTTCAGAGAGGCCCCCCCCCCTAAAAAAAAGTCTACTGTTATAGACATCATTACAGTGGAGTGATTGGCTGCTTCTTAGGGGATTCTTATTAATCTGTATCCCCATTGAAATTGATTCGCCCTAATCACTTTAGCACAAAAGAAGCCAACACCAGCTGCCACAAAGATCCGTGCCTCGAGTGTCACAGTAACAAAGAAGATGGAGAAGCCAGCAAACAACGAGCCTGTCAGCACTCCCCCCATCGTTTCAGAACCTGCGCAACCCAAAAAACCTCCGACAGATGATAGGGTATGTATGTATGTATGTATGTATGTATGTATGTATGTATGTATGTATGTATGTATGTATCACTGCTAGCTTATAGCATAGTATTATGTAGGAAGTGATGCTCAGATTTTGAGCAGTAGTGGGATAGGAAAAGGGTTTTTCACCCCCTGGTGGAAATAGAATAAAGATACAGTACACTACAAAAGCAGGTACACAATGCATCTTTAGGCCATTCCTACTTCAGATGGCATTTTAACCTCAGCATAGCACAATATGATTTAAGAGCTGAAGAGAACATACTATTGTGATTTCCACTACAGACTTTAAATACTATAATGTGTTCAGTATGTATGTCTTTATAGTAATGCTTCAATACAGGTTGCAATGGATGCTGCTGACTCAAATGTGATAGATGAAAGCCAAAAAAATGTGAGTGTTTCCATCTACATACTAGGTTTTTATCTAATAGTTACAATGTGCACTAGCTGACCACGCCTTTCACAACTGCTTCCTTCCTAGTATAAGTTTCCAGGAAGTTCCACTCCCATCTTGTTGATCAATAGCATATCTTGTAGGATACAATGGTTTTGTAGTTGCAGCTTACTCTAAAGCCCTTATAAGGAATTGACATCAAGTTTATGTAAATATCAGTAACTTGTAGATACAATCATCAGTTAGCTTTGAATAACACTTTCATCATGTCAGATAGTTCAGAAAGATTTGTTTGTACTTGGCCAGTGTATACATTGAGTGAGTATGAGAGTGAATGTTGTTTTTGATTGATGATGAGTTTATGATGCTCATGTGTCCCAACCCACAGGCACAGAATGTGATTTCTATCTTTGAGCAAAGAAACTCAGTTCCTGAGGCGGTGAGTTACTTAATAGATTCTCTTTGTAGCCAAGTGCATAGTTTTTCATTGACTTTCTCTCTCTGTATCTAAGTATAGTAGAGATTGTACTTCTGCATGGATGGCCATTGTACTTCATATTGTGTGTGTAGCTTTTGCTGTAATGGCTGTAGTTTTGAAAGTGTGATAATCAGCAAGTGAGCAGAGTTGGTTGGCAGGTGGTTAGTGTCTTGCATTGCTCTATAATTAGAATTACTTTAGAGCTATGACTTGAGTTACCAGCATTGTACTTGCTTTGTGGCTATGACTTGGAGTTACCAATATTTTGGAGCTATGACTTGAGTTACCAGTATTGTACTGGATAAGAGTGAGTTGCTTTGTGGCTATGACTTGAGTTACCAATATTTTGACTTGAGTTAGAGTTATGACTTAAGAGTGAGTTGCTCTGTGGCAGTGAATTAGTGCAGTACTTAGCAAGAGCAGATGAGGCTCCAGAGAGAAAGACACTCATAGCAACACACCACCAACTGGTATAAGACTGTGCAGTGGACTATCAGCTGCAAAACTAGAAAAACAAACCAGTACATATATGATGTGGATTGGACCTAGTTTTATAGTATTGCAGTAGTTCTTATCATCATCACTATCTTTAAGGAAACGGTGCTCTAGGTCATGCTTGCAGTGTTAGACTAAATGTAAGCTTTGGAGCATGGTACAGTAGAGACAGGTGTGTCATGGAGTCTATATAAACGAAGGAATTTGTGCAGCAGAACATGGTGATTTTGTGTGTGTGTGTGTGTGTGTGTGTATGGCTTTAGTGAATGGTGATGTCCTAATGCAGCGTAATGGTTTACTCAAGCATTACAACTCTAAGAGTAGCCATGCATCTCCAATAAAAGGAAACAGTTTTGAGTAGTGCGGGACTGTATGTGTGTTTAGAAGGCAGCTATGGGATTATAATCAGGAGTGCTTCTGAAGTGCAGAGCAGTGAATCTTCTCAGTGCAGAAGACAAAAGATCAGAATTCTTGTGTGCTATGGTTGGACGACGGCTTTGATCCTTAGGGCATAGTTAGCCTGTGGCCACCCAACCCATGCATGGGTTGTTGTTAAAAAATGAAACATTTAACGAAAATTATGGGTGTGTAACTTATGGATTAACCCCTAATACTTCTTCAGTTAGGATGCTTGAGTTTTGAGTGTCTGCATGGCATGCATTGAGTGGTTCCTCTGTATACCACTGAGAGGCAATATAGCATTGTTGCATTGCACTGAGAAGCAGCATAGCATTGTTGCATTGCACTGAGAAGCAGCATAGCATGGTTGCATGGGCCTATTATGTTATATAGTATTCTGCAAAGAGAGAAGCGTTGGGGGAGGGGGGGGGAAGTAGCAATGTTTTGGTAGTTTTCTTGTTTGTGGTTTTTAGTATCGATTACTCTGAGATTATGTCTCCACAAATTGCCTAATTTGAAGAGCATGAATAACTGTTATGCTTTTAGTCCTAACCACAGCAAGCAAGCACCAAGAGAGCAATGGATCCCCAGCATAGTACACTGATTGTGTTATGATTGACTAATTATAGGAGACTCCCCCGTGGAAGAAACAACTTAAGAACCGTGAGAAGGGCAAGGAAGAAGTAACAGGAGGTGCCAAGGATAAGAATAAGGACACAGAGAAGAACAGAGCTCCTCTTAAAGAGAAAGGAAGTGATACAACCAGTAACAAAAAGTAAGCAAAATTAGATATGGTTCTCTTTGTCTGATTAATCAAGTTAACAGTGACAGAAGGAATGTCTTTACGAGAAGAATTAGAGCTGCATTGCATGGATAGAGAATATCTACTTGACCATGCAGCGAATTCTAACCTGTTTATTAATTTGCTGTGCAACTGTTTTTGTAGGGTTGAACCAGTTTTAGTGAATGGTGTTGAAAATCAGAAACCTACAAAATTCTCTGAAGATAAGGTACATTATCGATCAGTAATGAATTCATGTGCATAATTATAACCACCATGATGTATGTACCTGAATTGTTATTGACAGTGGGTTTCCTGAGCTGACTTGACTATCAAATGATTATTTTGCCATTTGCAGGTAAATAAGGGATCACCAGAAAAATCGAGTTCACTTCCTCTGAGTCCAAGCAAGTCGACTGCTGATCTGCCTCCACCATCGTCTGAAGTGGATAAGAACCTGAGGAAGAACATCTCAGGATCTAACATTAGTGATAAGGATAAGAAAATGTCTGTAGACTCTGGAAAGGTACGTATGCATGTATGCAAACAAGATATGTAGGTAGTGTGTTAGACTGTACAATATAACAATGCTCAAAATAACCCAGCAATATTGTGTGGACATAGTGCCTGCATAGTGCCTGATGACAACCCTAGTCCCATAGCTAATTTGATCAGACAAAGGCTAGACATGTGGGGGAGATGTTATTTTGAGCATTGCATTATACCCCAAGAGCATTTAGATGTTTTTCTTAAGTACGTACATAAAATTTTGTACATTAGCCGAATCAATGTAATACAACACTACTGTGCAAATTAGAAGGGGGAGAGTTAATGATCCCCCCCCTCCCCCCAAGCAGCCCTGCATGCATATGTACCCTTATCCTCTCCATGTAATAATAAAGTCCCTTTTTTTACTTTTCTCTACAGCGTTCGGCGTGGTTACCCAAACGGGAAGAGTGTGCAGTATGCAACAAGGTGGTGTATGCCATGGAGAGGCTGGAAGCTGACAAAGTCGTCTACCACAAGACATGCTTCAAGTGTAATGTGTGTAACAAGACATTGAGGTAAGACATACAAAAAAACCTCCAAAAGAGGACAACATACACCTGACAAAAGGATGGGTTCCAAGTCTGTCCACTATTTGGAGGTTCCAGTACAACAACAAACAAAAACAACACAACAAACAATAATCAACAACACATCTGCAATAAAGATATTTAGGACTCACCGTCCTTTGTAGACTTGTTCTTTATTCCTTTTTGAGAGGTTGTCCTCTTTCTGAGTGCATAGGTTCCACTGTAATGAGCCATGTTATGATGAATCTCTTTTCTTGCAGTACTGGAACATACGCAGCATTGCAAGGCAAAATATATTGTAAGGTTCACTTCAAGCAACTGTTCAAGATCAAGGGGAACTATGATGAGGGCTTTGGAAGGGAGCAACACAAAACAAAGTGGATAAAAAAGGAGGATGAAAATCCTGAAGCAGTTACCGAGTAGCTTTATACAGTAATCTATAGCAATATCAAACTCTGCACTTTTTTATTTGTCAGCACAGAATTATTAACAACTGGATCATACAGTTTTTAAATTATTTTTGTTGATGGAGGTAGCCAACTAGGGAAATCTCAAATCATTGTGTATTATTTATTCTGTAGTCCAGAACTTGTTTGAAATCTAAAAGTGTCTCCTAAGTAAAGGGTCGGCGCCGCCAGACTTGCGCGCGCGGGGGGCCAGATGTGTATTACAAACCCGAAGATGGAGAATTTTGTTTTAGCGTTCTTCGTGGCATTAACATCTCTGCCGGTGTGTTTACTAGGTCAACCTAACAGTAAGTTTTCTAACTAGATAATAATTTGCATCAAGTTTGTGCATGACAGACTAACAAGGGGTGGTCACTCAAACATGAAGTGTGTGTAGCCTGAAACAAGCATATAATGGTAAATTGAAAATGATAGACTAAGCTGTAGGATAAATTAGCTGTGCCACAAGCTTGATTGGAATCTCAATCAGTGTAGGGTTGATGAGCAGCACACAAATCAGTGCTGATCACCGAACTTGCAGACTCCATCCAGAGGTAGTTATTGCAATCTGCACTATTTATAATTATTGCACTCAAGTAGCTAACCACACATTGCTATAGTCTCACGCACCAGACATATTTTTTTGTGAGGAGGGAAAGGGAAAAATACGTCTGGTAAGTTTCTGTTCTTTCAAAGAGTGTGCATCACGTGACTCATGGGATAATAATTTACCACGTGTGTGCGCACAATTAAAAATCAGATCCCTGAGATGGCTTCACTGTGGAGAGCTTGTTCATGTGCGGCAACCCCCGAACTCAGGTGTAGTATGGCCGACTCAAGCACCAAGAAAGGTTTAACTAAGACAGCGTCATAGCTCTGTTCTATTTTATAAGTAAAGAAATGTCACTGATTTTTAAGCATTCTTTGAGATTTTTTTCACAATTGCAGCAGCTAGACTAGCCATTGTCTGACCTAAATTCTCTGTTTTAACTATTTCATGTCCATGGAATGATTGCATACCCTCCATTACTCTTTCCCCTCCATACGTAACTACTGCTTAATTAAAAATCACAGTAATGTTTCAAGCAACAGATGATTAACCCTTAACTGTACTAAGCAACAGATGATTAACCCTTAACTGTACTAAGCAACAGATGATTAACCCTTAACTCTACTATGGGTGGGACTATGGTAATTTTTTTCAAAACTTTGAAGACTTCTGTCCAGTTATCTCTAAATATATAACTATAGTTCAAGTTTGAGATCAGATGTTTTTAAAATAATTCACTAAAATTGATAACATTTGCAGCATGTTATAGGTGAATAATTTTTAGCATTATACTGTCAAGTTAGCAGAGTGCATACAAAAGCAGGAAACCACTGATTAGATTGAGTCATGTCATACTTCCTAGCCTTGGAGCTACGAAATCCACAATACAAAGTCTAGATGTGGTCACATGACCACATGAATAGACATAATATGATAGCTCATGCAAGTAAAAAAGGATGTCCCAAGTGTATCTGTTATTAACCCTCAGCGTGCATGCGTGAGAGGGTTACAGTAGTCAGTTGTGTGTGTGTGTGTGTATCTGTTACATCCATCATGCTGCCAATAGCGATCAGAATGCTCCAATTTCAGCTTTAACGATGTCTAGACGATGCTCTCCGGTGTTTAAATGGAGCTGATTTTTAGATAAAGGTTAATTTTTGGATAAAGCGAAAGAAGGGCAAGCATTCCAGTAATACTATTATAGCCTATACTCCATATAATGCACACTCCAGATTGCCAACCATTACCTACTCTATCTGAAATGTTTTAGGCTGTGTGAGACTACAAGGTGGGCTGATCTGCATCTTTTTTTGTGGTGTAGAGCAACAGTATGAATATTAATAATTAGCTGGAGTGTCTCTAGTGACAAATTTACGACGCTCATAACAAGCTTTATATTAGCTACCTCAGAGTTCTCCAAGCATGTGGACTCTGTAGTAGAAACATGCTAGCTAGCTCAACTGCTTTATAAATGATTGGAAATGAATGATACTTTTAAATACCTCCTGCTCATCAGTTATCTGCTCAATATCTGTAATAACTAAGCATTTTCAGTGTACGCTGAGGGTTAGCACTTCGGTGCTTTTCATTTGAATAGGCAGGCATTGTTACAGGAAGTTTCCTCATTTCGCCTTGCAAAGCCAGAGGTCTTAAAACCACAGTTGATACAAACCTGAGTCACAATGTACATAGACCTGGATGATTCCTTTGAGCACAGAGTGCTAGCAGTGGGGAAACTTGCTATAACCTTTTCTGTATATCTTCATTGCAGTAACAACAAGTTTTGGCCGAGTGTGTGCTGGTGAACGGATAACTGTGTACTGTATTGGTAATAGTTCAATTGAGTGGACTAGTGATTTAGCTATTGGTCGAACCAGTATTTCATTTCAAATGGGACTTGATATGCCTGAAGACAGACAAACTAGAAGGAATGCTACTGCACAGCTTGTTAGTGTGGAGATTAGTGCAAGAACTATCAACTCGTCATTGACTTACAATGCAAATGATGGAGTGGTCATCAACTGTGCTGATGGCAATGGAGAATCTTCAGAATATGTTCATCCATTATATCAGCGTAGGTTATAAACCATAATAATATTATGTTAAGTAATATGTACCAGAGTTGAGCTGGTGGAATACATAATGTGAGAACACCATACCTTAGCTTAAATTCGAGAAAACCTCTATTTAAAAAAATAGTAATCAACTTATTTGTATTTCCAAGCAATTACGCTTTTTAGTAAAAGTTACTCCACGTGCAGTCAATTAATAAGTGCTATAATTATTTTGATCTTGACAAACAGCAAACAACAGGATAATCAATGCTATGGCAACCTCAGGACTGATAATCATGTTATGGAAAACTGTAGGACAAAAAGTCCTGAAATAATTTTTGTACATAATTATGTGTATAATGTTCTACTTCTTATTACAAATGATAGGGCCTGGACTTCTTTCACCTTCCTTTGATGATCTGAGTGATCGATATACTCTATCTTGGAACAAACCAATGAATTCAGAGGAGTACGTCTTTAGGAACTACATCATCACTATAAGAAGAAGTAACTCTGACACACCTCAGACAATTACCATTGAAGATGAAGACACTACTTTTGTAAATGGTGCATTTGAGCGTGGCACTAACTATAGTTTTGCTTTAGTCACTACTAGTTCCTGTGAACAGAGTGAGTCAGTTCTAATTCGTATTGAAGCAGGTGAAACACCACAGGGACTAACTACTCCTTCACCTGCAGCACCTGGTCTATCATCTGGTGAGTTTTGTTATCCTACTGTTAAGGTGGGTGGCCTAGGAAATCGTTTCTTCTGTATTGTGTATATGTAAACGTGTCATTATTAGAGTAGCACTGAAGGAAGGAGTTAAGTGTGGCATAGTGGCATATCAATTAGAGAAACACTGAAGGAGTTAAGTGTGGCTTATTTGTTAGAGTAGCACTAAAGGAGTTAAGTGTGGCATATCAATTAGATTAGCGCTGAAGGAGTTAAGTGTGGCTTATATATTAATTAGAGTAGCACTGAAGGAGTTAAGTGACTTATATATTAATTAGAGTAGCACTGAAGGAGTTAAGTGTGGCTTATATATTAATTAGAGTAGCACTGAAGGACTTATATTAATAACACTGAAGGATTTATTTGATTAGATAGGACTGAAGTTAGATGGTGCTATTAACTGAAGGAGTTATTAATTTTAACACTGAAGGAGTTATATAATTAGAGGAGTTTTGTAGCATATTAAGCACTAAAGGAATTTATGTGTGGAATAGCACTGAAGGATTTAAGTGTGCATATTAATCAGAGTAGAACGTCCATTAATTTTTAAATTTGTAGTTTTAGTGCCAAGCTCTAAACCTTCGTCAGAGTGGATATTTGTACAGAAATTAAAAAAATAATAAATATGACTCACTAAAAATATACTCCTATGTCATAATCGATTATTTCGTAGGTTTTTGCAAATCCAGTAATGAATTAATGATACATACTTTGGCCTTCATAAGAGGATCACTGCATAGCATTTTTTTTTTCTCTCATCAGGAGTTATTGCAAGCATTGCTTTTTTTCTGGTGGTGTTGGTGTTAGCAGCTATTGTTGTTATTCCAGTGGTGGTAAGTAATGAACCGAATGGGTATGAATATGGGGGTTGGGGAGGGGAGGAGCCAATTTTACAGTATAATTTAAGTATAATGATTACCTTGACGTTTTTATTCATGATGTACCCAAGCCCCCCTTCCCATGGGTGCACAAATAGGGTGATTTTATATGATTTCAGATAATCCAATCAGTTTGAACTTTGAACTAACTGAAATTTAGCACCTGTTGGTAATAGTAACCTCAAGGTACCTACCGTATTTCTGTACTGTGATCAGACACTGCATACGGGTACTAATTATTTCATTTTGCCAGAGAGGGAGACTACAATTTGAGAGAGGCCACTAAATGGGGCTGTAGTGTTGTTGTTCGTGGCCATTATGTGTACAAGTCCCCTGCCTTTACATGCTTTTCTGGAAGGCCAAAAGCCATCAAGCGACTCATGAAGCTGCTAAGACCTAAAAAATTACATACTAAAAAAAAAAGAAAAAAGGATGACTAGTAACTAGCTGTTCTAACCGCTACCGTGAGTTTCAGCCACAACAGAAAAAAAAAATAAAATAAAAATAAGCTGGGTATATCTATATGCTAGCAGGCCACGTGTTTGTGCATGTGATACAGGAGGGTCTTATTTGAGTGCTGTGTGGGAGGCTATTATTTAAGAGAGGCTACTCAATGGGGGGGGCGGCGTCTGATCATGGAAATACGGTAGTTGGAAATACGTGCTGTACACTTACATAGATGACTATCACAGCATTATTTTCCCCATGGAATTCTGATGTGCAAGGATGGCCCTGAAGTCTAGAACTTGAATCTGAGAGCTAGCTATACCTATTCAACAATATCCAACACACACTCAATCACGTCATCTTGTATCAATGCACATGCTACTAATAAGATGTACATATCAGAGAGTACGATAGTACTCTCTAAGTAGGGATGGCACGGATGCTCCATTGGAGTAGTACTTGATATTTTCTTTCATAACTCCAGAATACTTACCTCCTGCAGTCAGCAACTCCTAACCTGAAGACAGAACACCTTCAACATGCTAGGACTCAAAATATGAAGACCAGAGAACAAAGCAGTATCATTTTACAGCGACTTCAAAAATCGCCGTTTTCATCTGGTCGTTCATCATCATCATCATCATCATCACAATCATCAAACAGCTTATTTCAGAAATGGTTCATTCAAATGCTATAATTCTTATACCAATCTACTCAGAAATGACTGTGCTATAATCCTTTACCTTTAAATCGACATGTTCAAGAATAGCACGTCATTTTCCAACTCGTAAGCTTTCAACCTACAACGAGGCAGACATTTTTATGTCCCGCCCCGTACACGTGATTCTTGGACCTTGACCTCGCAACTGACTAGTGAATCTGTCATTAGCTTTCTCGGTCTCTCGATGCTCAGAGCGTAAACCCTAGGCACTAGTCTGGTTATGAATCAACCCTTGATGCAACAGTATATCAGGTACATATCAGTAAGTAAAGGCCTTAAAAATTATATACAAAATTAGGTCAATGGCAATCTTATTATAAACTGTAGATCTTCCAGATCAGGCTCATACAATATTATGATGAAATCTGCAATGAACTACATAGCTACAACATGTGAACTTTAACTTTTGATAGCATCCAGTTGCCCGTAATAAAATAATAGAGCATTACATCAAAAAAGACGATGAACAAGTAAAGGAAAAAATATTTATTCTAAATAAAAAGAGAAATAGGGATGGCTGTGTGCGGTTCAAAAAAGTTCAGCAACAAGAGAGTGAACTTCAGTCAAGTAACCCCTTACCCATCACCAACTACGAGCCAACTATTCCTACTTCACTCCCTTAAATTATATCTCATCATGCATGGGAATGAAGTAGGAATAGTTACCTTGTAGTTGGTGATGGGTAAGGGGTTACTTGACTGAAGTTCACTCTCTTGTTGCTGAACTTTTTTGAACCGCACACAGCCATCCCTACTTCTCTTTTTATTTAGAATAAATATTTTTTCCTTTACTTGTCATGGATAGATCTGTAATATATAGTTGTGGTTAGTAATAAATCTCATAGGGTTATACCGTATTCGTGTGATCAGATGCTGCTCTCAAGAAGTTCCTTGTACTTACACTTCTACAGAAAGGGGAAATTGATGTAAAATCGTTCACTACTCCATTGAAGAAATGACAGCTACCCACACACAATTATCATTATAATTATCATTGAGAAATGCAAGAATAATTATAGTAATTAATGTATAAAGGAACTGTAGCCTCCTGCCCTGCAGATAGAGTAGCCACAGCATCTGATTGTGTGAATACAGTAATTATATGACGTTGATATGTACCCCCCCCCCCCCTCATGAAGAATTGTCTAAACCCATGTTATTACCCAAGCACACTGAGTCTATTATATTAGCAATCTGTAGAGACATACCATGAAACAAATAAGTGATATAAATGCTTTTCTACATGTTTTAGACATCATAATAAGCTACCTTCACACTTATTTTGGTCTAACTAGAGTGGGAAATTAAACTAAAACTTAACAGTTCCTTGCCAGTGGAGCTATATAGTGAATGGATTTATAGTGTTGCAAGTGGACATCAGAATTTGCATTGTATTTGTGTGTGATTTATGAGAGTGTACAATCCCTTACCAAAACTTTCACTGATTGTGGTGATAAAATTCAGACAGAGTTTTAGAGCTACGACTAAAGTAGAAATAATATAGAGCTAAGCTAGCTAGTCACAATGCAAATGCAAATATCATTTTTCTTGGTATGTGATTGCCCTCGAAAAACAACAACAAAAGCAAAAACAAACAAACAACAAAAGCAAAAACAAAATGACTATTATCATGGTGATTTTTTCATTTAGCAGATACAGAGAAAGTTCCAATGGACTACTTATATAATTGTATTTCTATTCCCTCCATGTGCAGGTGTACTACACTGTGTGTAACAAATCAAAGCATAAATCAAAGGAACCAGTAAGACTTAGTTGTAATTTCTCAGAAACATTACAGCATGATTACATTTCATGATGAGACTAGCTCATTAATTCCTACATGATGGTATATTTCAGGATATCAAACTGGACAGAAATTATGTACAACAAGTAAGACTAAGAATGCCTTATTAGCATGAATTTAATGCAACCTTTCAAGTAATCACACCTTGCTGTTCAATGCTTGAATAGTAGCTGGTTAGCTCATTAGGAATTGCAGCTAAGATCCTGCACCTGCTACTTTGAATGATTCATAGACTCTAAAAGTACAGAAAAGTTGAAAATCCAATCCGTGAAAGATGAGCTCCTTGAAAGTAAAGTGTTATAGTGTATTTTCATGACTGAAGTTTTAAGTGCACATGTTTCTGAGATCACTATACTTTTGTCTGTCTTTAGAACTCAGTTACCCATTGGCAGCATTTGATTAACATTCAATTTGTTATTCTTATACTGATGTATCTGTATAAGAATTGAAGTTCTGTGAATTGTTCATTAAGAGGGTATTATTTTCCTATATAAACCTTTGGGTTAAGAATTCAACTTCTGTATTACTGATAAAAGCTGCCCATTTGTTTCCACAGGAAGAGGACAAAGGTCATCGGATGCGTGGAGGGCAGCATGGAATGGTATGATCGTAATCATTAAGTTTTGGGTGTTGGTGCACTTACCCAAAAGTAATTTTTACTTACATCTTGTTAACAGGTGTGAATAAATTTGGGACTGTCTCAACAGTCCATATGCTTTCAGAGTTTTGTATCTTTTACCACATAATAATTATAGTGCAATTTTTTTCATAGGGTAAATTTTTATGCTTACCCACATAATTTCTATGGCCAATGCGTGGTAAAATTTGCTATTCTATTCTTGAGTGTTACAGAGAAATACTGGTTGGGAAAACCATGTGATATGTCAAGTGGTGGTACACATACATGTGCTGTGGGAGTTCTGTTGCTTGGATACCAGGGTCAAAGTTCTCATGAATCCATTTGGTGATTCTTACCAGTAGAATCTCTGTAGCCAGTAAATGTATGAACTCTTCCAGGAATGATGATTGTTTCAGTTAGATTTTGACAGAAGAGCTATGTAACATCTACAGTAGGACTAGCTGCTTTTCAAACAGAGTACATGATGAAGTGGATATTATGTCGTTTACTTTCGATACCCTAAAATAGTTCAAATTTTTATAGTGAATTGCCACAACTTACTTGTAGGCAATAAAATAGCATACAAGAAGCTCAGAAGCTAGAAGTAGTAAAGAATCAGTAGTGACAAATATGCATATAGAGCCTGGTGTTCACTGAGCTGATTTTTCCAAGGTATCTCAGAATTCAGGTTCTCATTGATGGCCAACCTATTAATCCATTTTTAATAGCTGTAATCCAATATAAAGTCAGGTTGGCCAATGTGCCAATCCATTTTTTATGTAATCTAATGTAAAGTCAGGTTAGCCTATGTCAGCTGTAAAGTCAGGTTGGCCAATGTACCAATCGATTTCTAATAGCTGTAATCCAATGTAAAGTGAGGTTGACCAATGCTATAAACCAATGTAAAGTCAGGTTGGCCAATGTACCTAATATCTGTAATCCAATGTAAAATAAGGTACCAATCCGTTTTTAAATTGTTGTGGCTGTATACATGTAGCGTGAAGTACAAGAAACAGAGTATCGTGTAGAAGTTCCCAAGACCAAGGTAGAGTTTCAATATCTTGTAGATAACTGATTCGTAATTATTTCAGTGTTGATACATAACATGCATGCCTTAATTTTCATTATGCATTTTGCTTAATTTCATTCAGGTTGAGAGAATATCTGCAAAATTACTACAATATTTATATGCTGAAGGACTCTTGAAGGAAGGTATTGTCCCCTGGCATTAACTAATTTGTGTGCGGGGGGGGGGGGGGGGGGGGGGGGGTGTGCAACACATTGACTAATGTTAAAAAGATGTGGCATTATAGCCTTTGATTCTACTATACTACCTGGGGGTGGGAGTGAGATCTGAGAAATCCCCCCCCCCCACCACACACACACACAAGCTATATAACTGTTAAATACTACACAATTTACCACGAACTAATACATTATGCATGAAACAGTAAAAAGAATATCAATAGAGCACATGGTCTATCCTACGGGTAACTGCTAGCTAAACTTACATATTTCGGTCGACACAATATAGGTAACCAAAGAGATTCACATTTGGCTATCTAAAAATGAGCCGATTATAGCAGCTTGCAGACCAGAAATAATCATAACTAAACTGTGGGTCACGTGTGAATTGCCAAGTGATAGGAAACAGCTTCCTTAGGATATACCCTTTCTGATGCTACCAGACTCCATTAGCGGGAGTGGTCCCCCCTTTCCTAGGACCTAGCCATGGGTCAGGAGATTAATGTGACCGAACCCATGGTTTAGTGCCCTGACGACTGGTATCAGATGCTGACCAATGGAAAGCATTAGGCTTTACTATATAAAAAGGCTGTAACTTGGTTCCAAAGTTTTATTTTTTATTTTCATTTTTTGTTTCTGCTTAAAAAAAAACAAAAAAAACCCTCAAACATACACACACACCTCTCCCTAGATAAAGAAGATCTGCTCCCTAAGGATGACAGTGAACTCTAAGGTTGGTCAGTTATAGCAGTAGGCTATGGGAACCAAGAGTGCATGATACAGCTAGGGATAGGATACGAGAGAAATTCAGACCAAGTTAGTGACCTTCTCGATTAGTGGGAAATTTTGTTGGGGAATTTTTTTGTGGATTGCGTAGCTTTGAAATAATGAATTTTTGGTTCACACACTTTTTTGCAAAATTCTGAAAAAAATTTACCCCTTGAAATGTCCTGCTATACAACAGCATAGTTTGATGAACAGTTTCAAGCTAATCTGTAGAGACTTCTGTAACCCCAATAAGAACTGCATCATGCACCATACCACGTCATGGTATCAGGTTAGTATCACACCACATCATGGTGTCCACACCAGGTCATGGTGTCAGGCTAGCACAGTCATATGTACATCAAGTGGTGAAACATAATTATAATTGCATGCATGTTTTACTTTCATTAGGCTTGACTCAACTTCTCCAAAGAAGAATGATTAGTTTTATTCATGAACAGTAGACTGAATTGAAATGTTTAATTTTTATTCTTTTCAACATAGCAACTATTTCCATGTTTGATGTAACAAGTAGTCAATAATTAATGATAGCTATTAAACACAACATTAACGACCAACATAAACATCTAAAATGAGTGTCCATATGCTACATTGTCCTTTAGTTCCAGTTCTTCTTTAGCTGGGAGTATAATGTCCTCATAAAATGGACCAGGTGGAGGCTGGCTGGGTTGGAGGTCGTGTTTGTCTCTATTACAGCAATATGTGACTAGAGAACCACAAGCAATCCCACCAACCAGTCCCACAATAAAAAATGCAATGCTGCATATCACAGTCAGTATAGTTAATGATACTGGAGGAGGAGGAACATCAATACCAGTGGTGGGATTAGCACTATTGACACATATGGCATGTGCAGGATCTGGATTCCAGAAGCCGTTCTGAGAACAGATAGTTCTTATGATAGCAGTGGGACTCAAGAAGCCATCAGCACAAGTGAAGTTGAAGAAAGATCCTTCAGATGTAGCATTCAAGTCATCATCTATGATCACCACACCTTCACCAAACACAGGTGACCCACACTCCCCTGGAATAGGACACACTTGACATTTCATATTATGATAAGGATGAAGAGCTACTTACCTCTGCACATGACACCATCAATATCTGGACTCCACCTACCCTCAATACATGTGGCATTATCTATGCCATCCAATACTTGATTTTCATTATTGCATGAGAATGAGATGACAGTGCCTTCAGGAGCTGATGCCACACCCACAACATCAGTTAAAAATCTCAATCGTGGATTGATGGAGGGGAAGACACAGCGACCTATGTGAATAATATGGAATGGTGCTATATACACTGCACATGCTTCTGTGCATGTAGTATAACACAATCTGTATCCTGCTCTGGATGAGGCATTTTCATGGGACTGGTGGGAGAGCAGTATTTGTAGAGCTAGTATAGCTTGAGCAAGCATAACTAGTTTATTTTCAGACAGCCTAGCTGTATGGCTGTATGCTGTACATTAGATGCATAAACTCCACTGACTGACAAAGGGGGCAACAAATTCATAGACTGCAACAGTTAGCAACTGCTTTTTTAATGAAAAGTGGAAGTTCAACAGTCAGCATTAAACTCCAAGTATTAGCTACAGTGAAACCTCTCAGCAGACCCTCCCAGAAGTGGACAACCTCTGTAAAACGGACAACCATCCAAGCACCGATTGAATTTACCATAGAACTAGTGTATTTAAAACCTCCGAGAAACGGACTACCTCCGAACTCCGGACAGCGGACACTGCTTGATGTCCAAAGCAATCAGAATCATTAGGCCATGCCCACAGATTACTTGCTAAACAAGCGCACGAATGAAATTATTATTATAATGACATAGCTAGCTAAGTCCAGTAGCAGATCTTCTTAGAGGCAGATGACCTTAGAGAGACAGTAAATCCACCTCCTTCACTGAGTTTTAAGGAAAGCACTCATTTGGCTATGACTACTTTTCTAAACAATCATCAGACACTCATTTTTTGCATGGAAACAATACTTTGTAAAACTTCCAAGATAAGGACAACCTCCGAGATAAGGACAAAGGTCTTTTCCCCAAAGTGTCCTCTATTCGGAGGTTCCACTATATTTAAGTCTATGAATTTTAGCTCAATTTTGTATTGTAGCTATTGATAGACAATTTTATGAATAATTCCCTTTGATGTAATGAGGCAACACTTGCTAGGCCTGCAAGTGGTCAGGTATCTACGGCAAGTTCACCTTTGCATTGCAAAGCCAGAGGTCTTAAAACCACAGTTGACACAAACCTTTTGTTCTACTGAGTCACAGTGTACATAGACCTGGGTGCACAAAAGTGTTTGGTCTAAAGGCTCAAGTTCAAAAGTGAGGAAACTTGCTGTATGTGTCACAGGTGGTTTCACATAAAGATCTGTAGTTGTCATAAGACTATACACAGTTTATACTGGGTTAGTGAGTGACTACTCTGTTTACAATAGACACCTGGGCTGGGTATCTATTGTAAACCTTTTTTGCCACACACATAGCTAGGACAATATGTGGTTTCCTATCCTGTGCACATAGTCTATATTATCCATGATAACAGTTGCTGACCATTCAAGTATATTAGACTCACTGTAATTTAGTGTGGCAGATGAAGTGTAGCTGCCATGACATCTGTGAGCCACTACAGTGACATTGTACTGGACATTGAAGGGGACATTGGGTATGATTATGCTAGTCCTTGAAGCATTGCTATATGGAATAGGTGGACTAATGAAGATATCGTAGTGAGCACCATCCTGTCGTGTCCAGGACACATTAATAGCTGTAATACTAGTCCTCCCAAATTCCAGATCCAAGGTAGCAGGGAGTGTCAGATTATATGATGTAGGTACACCTGTATGATATATTAGGCCATGCATGCTGTGATAAGAGTCAGGTAGCTAATAGTACATGAGCTGCAGTGTAGCTACTTTATGTATCAATTCACATGGGGATAGCTATGTTTGGACAATCACCTGTAACCTTTATGATTGCAGTTTCCTTCCTGATCTCTCCTGAAACAAATGTAAGACATTGCACCATAGTTCCATCTAGTCCCTCTCTGGCATTCACACTTATAGTAGTCACTAGTTCCATAGTGGAACTTGTATAGGACACTGTTCTGAATGTAAATACACCATCATCTGTGGTGAAGGGAGGCATCCTTCCCAGATGAAATTGAGTCAATTCTTGAGTCGGATAGTTCATTTGAGGAGTAGTAATATTCCAGCGCAAAAATGTTTGCCTAGCGGTACAAGTGAACTCTACTTCTTCTCCATCACAAGCAAGATGTAAGGGAGGAACCAGGGTCACTGCAGCACTAGCACCTATGACAACAGTATTAATGTCAGCTCTGAAGTTGTGCTCATTTTGTACATAGCAGAACTCAGGCCTTCATGTTGTTGTTGCCTTTCTATAGATATGTACGTAGTTTCTACCAACTCTTTTTTAAAATCATTGTCCCTCTGAATTATAACATGTTTTCTTTAGTTGTTTTCCTAGCTAGCTAGTTATCTCAATAGAGGAATATTGATGAGCATAGTTATATCTGTTTAGAGTTTATGAGCTTGATTCATAGACCAAAGTTGAGCAGTGCAACTTAAACCAGACAACTTACAGTTAGTTGCAGTCCAATAGATCAGCAGGCAAGTCAAGTCAGTAATACAATTATGCAACAGTGCCATTTTCCTTAGTTAGCTACATAGTATAAAACCATAGATTTTGAACAGTGGCCATTCCAGCATTTCCAAACTGCACAATTTCTAAACTGCATGTTTACAAAACTTATTAAATTGCTGTTTACAGTTATAAACTGCATCAGCTGCGCGCGCTGCACAGGTTTTCCGCACGCGCACGAGCGTAAGGTAGGTGTGGGTATTATGAGTCAGCTAAGTATTGTTGCTCTTTTCTTGGAAATGGACTATCTTAGAATCCTGAAAATTGCTCCAGATATAAAATAGGTTATGTAGAACTAATGTGTGGAGAAAGTAATAAAAATATTGCATCTTGTAGATAGGAGTTATGATCTTACATAACATACTCAGGAAGGTATTATGAGTCATAGGTATGAATTATGAGTCGCTGGCTTGATTTTTGTCTCTAAAAATTGATAATGTAGCTAAGATTTCTACAAAATAAAAATAATAACCTTAGATTACTTTAAAATTCATTTTTTACTCCATCTTGTGGCATCATTGCTTCCCTGCGCTTTTTTTTAATTCAGATTGGTTACGATTGTACCCATTTTTAAACTTCTCATTTAAGATTATGTTTATGCATGAATAAGGCATTTTCTGGATGATTTTATTTGATCAAAAGACCAAAAAAATGATTAAATTTTCATATCTAAAGTATCAACTCTTGTAGATTCTTATCAAGTGGTGAACCCATAGGGACTGACTCATAATACCCACACCTACCCTACGCTTTGCTCTTTGTCGACCTTTTACCGAAGATGCAATAATTGCGGCACTATCTGAAGTTTAGCTCTTCACAGTCTTTTGGATCCAGTAAGTTTGCTAAAGGGCTCTATATTCAGTATAATATCTAGCTACAAATACTGTGTAGCAGGTGGTAAATTGCATTTGTGTGTATTGACCCTTGCAACTTTGCATGAAATAGTTGCTTGAGGCATATGCATACTACTTGCACAGTGGATGTCTACTGATTCCAGCCCTGAAAAGGAAAAAAAAGCATATCAGTAATGAAAGATGGGCAAACTAAAAGATTATGCACACATAATTCGTTTTCAATGGACCCTGTTGACAAACTAGTGCACTAAGAGTAACACCCTGCATATATAGAAACAAGTGTAGTACACATAAATGGATGGTGTTAGCCTCGTCCCCAGGCTGTCGGAAGGGGGAGGGGGAAGGAAAAGACGGCCTGGTGTCCATTGTCTGCGCATGCGCAAAATTGTACCAGAATTCCTGGTACATCATTTATTTACAGTAAACTGCACTAGTAAACTACGCACAATTTAAGCTTCTGCCTTTTCTGTTTGACTTTTAAGTTGAAACGTGATGCTCTGCCACCTAGCAAACACAGTGTATGTGTTGTGTTACCCTTAATATCTTTGATGGTAGACCAAGTAACAAACCTTCAGGCTAATGGCATAGGGTGTGCTATTCTTAGTGGAAGTAGTGGAATGAATGAATCTTTGCTTGCTTCTGAGAAAGGCATCAGATCAGGTGACTATGTCCTCCTGTATTGTGCCCCAAAGGCAATAGTAGACAGTGAGCATTGGAGTGGTCACTTCACACAGGAGCCTCTCTGCTCTCAGGTTGTAGCTATAGCAGTGGATGAAGCACACTGTGTGTACAAATGGGGTGCTAAATTTCATCCATCCTATGCCAGAATCCATGAGCTTAGGTCTGTATTGCCTGCCAATACTCCCATGTTAGCTACTACAGCTACTGTTACTCAAACAATGTTACAGGATATTACTCGGTCATTAAACATGATTGAGTATCAGCTAGTTTATGTTACTCCTGAGAGAAGTAATATTTTTTATAGAGTAAAGAATCGTACTTTATTGAAAATGATTTAAGACATATTATGAGTGATTTGAAGTTAAATTCCATTAAAGCCAGCAGAGTATTGATTCATTGTCAATCACTGAATATTTGCTCAACTCTTTATGCTCACTTTCTTTACGAACTTGGTGACCTTAGTCATTATCCTATTAATGGTGATAAAATAGCTTCTAATCGATTGTTTGGAATGTATCATTCAGGAACTGTGGATCACAACAAAAGTGTGTTTATGACAAGCATGGCTGATAATGGCAATGTTCGTGTGGTATTTGCCATGGTAGCACTTGGCATGGGTGTCAATTTGGCTGGCCTAAATACCATTATACACTATGGGGCCCCTCGCAGTTTAGAAGATTATATCCAAGAGTGTGGCCGAGCTGGACGGTCTGGAGAGCAGTCCTTTTCTACTATATATTGGTGTGCTTCTGATGCCCCAAAGTATAAAGATATTAGTGATCTACATAGACAAGAAGTAGTATTTGTTAGGACTTACTTAGAAAATTCAAGTAGATGTAGAAGATTGCAATTATTGGAATACTTTATTGGAGATTAAAAAAAAAAAAAAGAACCTGCTCCAGATATGTGTTGTGATATATATATAATAGTGATAATCGAATTAGTAAGATAAATGACATTGTGTATCTGTGGAATAATAGCAATATATTATTACTCTGAGTCAGTGTCTTATCAGACTGAGATCTTCAGCTTCCTCAAACTGTTTATATCTTTTGTAATCTGTAATCTTTTTTTTCATATATTCGTTCAATTTTTTTCTGTCTAATTTACTCAAAGGGTCACTAGGTAATGTTTTGAACATGAGATGTTTGCGACCTCTATGAATCTCCCATAATTTTTCATGCTGGACTACAGCCACAACACTCTTTATGTCATCTATCTTCACGTGTGGTAAGTCCACATTGCAGATCAAACTGATTAGACACAGTTGACATATATGTGATGGCCCTTGCAATATTTGTGAGAGCATTTTGACTGAAGTTTGCTCCCATGTGATGTATGGCTGCTTTTAGTGCCTTATTAATATGTTCATTACAAATTTCTCCCCAAACCACCATGCGTGTTGACGAACCTGTCCTGATGTACCAGAGTTGATGGCAAGCACAAAAGTTGGATTTGTTGCCGCACAGCAGCCAGTGAATACTTTGTCCGTCTTGATTCATAAAAGTGTAACAAAAAAAACTTCCAACACCTCATGATTCGATTCCCATCACCCTCATGCCAGGCATCATAAAATTCCAGAGCAAGTGAGGCATAGTGACAGAGTGATCTTGCATAGTTGTACTTTCCATCACCCGATTCTTTCATTATTTTACCCAATAAGGTATCAGTAATGATTGTACAATTTTCTACAACTTTCATTGATAAACCAACCATAAATTTCTTTTTTTCTGTGTCAGAAGTAGATCTTACTATTTGGTGGTTGAGATCAGAATCTACATGCAAATGCTAGATGGTGGCCTTTCAGCACTGTAAATATAGCATCTGTACATGCATTCATATCTTTTTGGCAGCTGGTAATTATCTTAGAAGTGCAAAGAATTGACCAAGAGTTCCATGATCACTGGAACTGTCAGTGAAATACCACCTGCATGAATAGGATAATATGAATACAAGACAACTATGTTCTTGCAGTACAGTGTCAGTATCTGCTCTATTGTGTAGTATGGCTAATATACTTACTTCAAATAGGCACATTAGTGTATGCCAGTCTTCAATGACTGGCTCAAGTAGGTCAAGCCTGTCTTCCCAAGTGTCAGAGTCCATTACATGTTGCTGTGCACTTCTTTGCCTTTCACATGTAAGTAAATCACCACCTGATGGGACAGTACTGCTGAAATTTTCCCAAGGTAAGTTCGCTGGCTTCTCATTATATCAAGCATATCTTGGTGACAGGCCTCATTCTTGTACAGTACATCAAGAACAGCAACCTCTGATTTTGTAGCCATTTCTAGACTATGTCTGTGCATTATGTGTTGAGGGATTAGCTTCTTGAATTTTCGAAGATCTTTGATGTAAGTGCACAGAATTCTGCTGACTATAATTGCAAGATTGAGTCTGATAGAAGCTACATCAGACTCTGATGGTAGAAAATTAGTAATAGACAAGTGTCTAAACGATTGTGGAATAATGCAAGAACTTTTAGGAGGAGAAATTCTACTTTTCACTACCAACACGCTAAACACTAGTCTCGCGTAGCCAGACCCAATTCTTTCCTTTTTCTTGGGGGCGGGGGAAAGAAAGGGTCTGGTCAACTCCCGTAGAGCGTTTTGTTCTGAGTGCACCCAAATTCAGGTGCGCGCTAATTGACCACCACTTAGTTAGCGGTAAGGCGATAACCGCCGTGGTTACTATGAATCTCATTTGCATTAGCTTGTGCAAAAGTGATCTGAGTTATTTAGGAAAAACTGCATGCATGGAATAACAGGAGCCAGGTAAGAAATGATATCATCACAGTTAGCTAGCTAACTAACTAATCCTTGCAGCTTTAAGGCTGAGCTGAATGTGCTGTTTAACAAGTTGGTCTTAATGGGTTTGTGGAAACTGCAGACTGTGATGCTAGAAGCAACAAAGATGCAATGTCTCACTCTGAGTAGTAAACTAAAAGCCAAAAGAAAGTGGCTATCCCAAGCTAATGCTTCTAGCAGCCTTAAAAGAACTGTATCGTAACAACCAGTGGAATCAGAGAGCACTAATAAGAGCACTAATAAACATTCTCCTCCTGTTCATGTAAGTCTTATTGTTATTCTTGTGCATCACACTATTTACTTTAACAGGTAAATATTGACTACCATTCAGGACAAAAGAATACACCTTGGAGGAAAAGAACCATCAAAAGAGTTGCACAAAGGAGCTAGCTACAAGGAGCTACGATTTCTTAGGAGAGACTCTGGGTTAACGAACAGAAGCTGCTTCCCTTGCAACACATTTCTAATTGTTTCAGGGTCATCTTGGGCTTCACCAATGAAGTTTGTAACAATTCCTTTTGGGGAAAACTTGGCCTTTTGATCGATCATTATAGCTGTCAGAGGACTGATGCACACGACAATACTGCCTATAGTAGCACATAAATTGAAGGGGACAGCTACTATAAGTGTGTATGGAAATTGTTCTTACCGTTCAGCTTATCGAAGAGAATAGGTAGGACTCCATATATAATAGATTTACTACCCGGATACAAAAGTATCTTTACAAGACACTAATGCCCAATGGCTTCTTTTTGCTTCAGCTTCAATGCATGCAGAAATGGTATCTTCTAAGGCCTGTGTCAGTGTAACTGAAGGAACATCAGGAGCAACAGAAGGATAAAATGCAAAACAGACTTTAATGAGATTCATAGTAACGGCGGTTATCGCCTTACCGCTAACTAAGTGGTGGTCAATTAGCGCGCACCTGAATTTGGGTGCACTCAGAACAAAACGCTCTACGGGAGTTGACCAGACCCTTTCTTTCCCCCGCCCCCAAGAAAAAGGAAAGAATTGGGTCTGGCTACGCGAGACTAGCTAAACACGTGGTGTAGGTGCTTTGCATGGTCAGATCTTATATCCCTCACACCCACTGATACATCGACATTATCACCGATAAATTTGAAAGAAGCTTGTGTTTCAATCCATCTTTGTATCGGGACTTCATTTAACTTGCTTATTGCTAAAGCAAGCCTTAGAACTGCACTATAGCTTATAGTGATGTTAAGATGATTGAGTCGAGTGATAACCTGCAAGTGTAACAGTATATACATGCAAATGCAATGTAAGCTGCTGACATGATATTGAGCTGGGAACCTGGTAACCTCGTTCCCAGGCTCTCAGTGAAACGGGAAATGTGGGGGCGGAAAGGAAAGCCTGGTTTCTACTGCACGCACAGGCGTGTAAATTTTGACCACATAATTATATTCATAACACGATTGATGATGTAATTATTAAGTAAACGTCACAATTAGTACAAACGCGCGTGATGGATGCATGTCGCTTGTGTTAGCAGAGTGCAGCTATTGCCTTGTTTAGCAGTTCTGGATTATCATAGAAGTAGGATCAACAAACTCCTGGATGTCCCTGAGCTAGCTCCAGATGACCCCTTCCCATCACACGTCTGTCAAGCTTGCAAGAGGAGAATAGTTTCCTTGGAGAAGGCAACTGCAAACATTACTAGCTTCAAAGAGCTGGCCAGATCTTCTTTGTGGAGATCCCTTGAGAGCAGGGGCACGAACACGAACATATCCTTGCCATCAAATACAGCTCGGATAGCCAGCTTCTGCTCTTCCTTCAGTAACAGTTCGGGTAAACCAAGGCATGGGAAAGCGCTTGCGGATAGTGGGAACTTGAATCACTTGAAGAAACGCTAGAAGAAACACTCTCAGAAACGAACTCGCCATCTTGCACAAAAAAACGCTGATTAGACAAAAATTATAATTATGATGAAATCAAAAACGGGAAAGTACGGAGGGAATCCAAATCCCCGGAATGTGAGGGATCCGGTCTGCAGTAGAAACCAGGCTCTCCTTTCCGCCCCCACATTTCCCGTTTCACTGAGAGCCTGGGAACGAGGCTAGGAACCTGGGGTCATAGGTTTCCAAATACCATTCATGGCCCTCAGTAGCTAATTGTAGTGCTGCCACAACACACACACACACACACACACACACACACACACACACACAATTTTACTTACTTTTTTCTGGACCTGAGATGCATATAGTGCAATGGAAATGAGTGACTGATCCCCACACATTTCTCTGTTTCGTTCCTTCAATAAAATAGCAATAGCCATACATATGCTCGGCATGTGACATTTTTTTGAACTCATTTCGGTGGTCACTGTGACTGACTACAAGTGAGAAGATCTTAAAAATAGTAGGTGCTTTCAATTTCAGGTCATCTGCCAACTTATCCCAGGTAAATTCAGGAAGTTTATCGATGGCAATCTTCCGAAAGGGTGAATTTTTTTCGACAAAGTTCTCATTTATCAAATCAAGGAATTTCATCAGAACATGCTTCCTGAGTTCCTCATTTGCAAAAATAGCTTTTGCTAAAGATTTCAAATCACCACCGGCAAGCTTTTTTCCAATTTTTTCCAGACCTCCACTTAGTGTGGACGAGTAGGGACTGGTATTGGATGGTGAATGTACTGTAATCTGTAATAAGTGTATGTATTGTCATATTATATCATCTAAGAATGCTTATGATAGCTACCTCAACAGATTTCTGGACCTCTAGTGTAGGGTGTGAAATTTCTGGTCCTATTTTAATGTAGAGAATCATATTATTGAATGCCTGACTTCAAACTCTACCTGCTGATCTCTGCAGGCTGTTGGAGATGCCGGCAAGTGGAGTGCTAGGGCCAATGGTGTTCCTTGCTGATTTGTTTAACAAAGATGATTATGTGTATGAAGCAAACTACTATAATATACCTGTATTGGGTTGCTGGATGTTAGCAAGAAGTGTACACCCATCAATATTTCCCTCTGTAATCATTAGCATAAAGCATTATCTTTATTGTGGGTTAATTTTGTTTTAACAGCTGAGAGTCTGTGGTTACATGTGATTAGCCATGTGGCAAAAATGACTCATTTTTTTACTGCTACGTATATAACAAGTAATCCAGGCTCCTTCAGTGGAGAAACCATTGCATATGTACCTGTAATCTCAGTGGCATCACCTGGAAACAAACATCTTGCTCTACTACGCTTTGCTGCAGGTGGATGGGATCTAGGACTGGAATTCAAATTTGAAGACTGACTTGGTGATTGAATGCTTGAAGTGGGCCTCTTCCTATTGCTAGCATATATGCTCTGTAGCTGGTCACTGCCTTTTCCCTGAATTCTTCAAGACCTCTTTCCAGAGAGTAAAATCTAGCTATGCAGCTTCTACATACCCTTCTTGGATAGCCATCATCTTGACTGATATCAATGCCAGTGAGTTGGCAGATTCTCCTTGGGAGATTTTTCTCTAAGCTCTTCTTGCTGAAGAGGGAAAGATAATGTGGATGTTCAGCTTTACCTAAGCAGATGCGACACAGATATACAGATACAGCCATTCCATCCAGCCAGCTGGCATAACATTGCGATCGTGCGGGCGAGTAGGGAAAGGTTTGCTATGCCATTAATCATTCATAATTTACTACTTATTTTACTGAAGTATACTGGAATTTTGGCGCATGCGCAGACAGTGGACACCAGGCCGTCTTTTCCTTCCCCCCCTTCCGACGGCCTGGGGACGAGGCTAGGATGGTGTGTAAGAGTTGTTATGGGACTGTGGTGAGCGATGCCTGCATGTTCACATGTAGTGTCAATATCCTTGTTGGCAATATTTCATGTGGTTATCATGAATATAGTATCTAGCCATGCACATATTCACCTCTCCTGTTATTGCCATTTTTTGCTTATGAACAAACACATCATCATAGCTATAAGCATATGTAGAGTTGAACTGCAACAATGTTGGTATGCTGAGCTTATCATAATTATTAGTCACCTCTACACTTTCAATGTTGTTTCCTGTTTCACATATAAACCTCATGCAGCATATCAATTAGATTCTCTATGAATGATATTGGAAAAGTGCATCAGTATTTATAATTATCATGTACCTAGATGACACGTCACACTGACACTCTCTGCCTTACCTTACACAGTATGGAAAAGGGATTGACAAGCATTTTCCTGCTAACATATTGGATTACTACTAGCTGTAAGTTTTTAAATTAAGTTTAGTTCTTGAGTAGCCCACTAATTTTTTTAAAAAAGTACTGCGATGTCACATGATACATCAGGTGGTACACATAATTATGTATGTACTTACATGCATTGCTATGAGCATGTGCAGTTCAAAAACATTGCATTTCTATTGCTTGGACAATGCCAGTCACTAGCTATTCTGACTGAAATAATGTTCCTAGACATTATCTAGCTAGGCCTGCTCATTTCTGAAAGAGTTCATTCACTTATTGAAAGAAAGAAAGAAAGAGAAAGAAAGAATACTTCAGCTCAAGTACGTATTGGTAGCCTGCTAGCATCATACCTAGCCTCGTCCCCAGGCTCTAAAATTTTGCGGAGGCGGACAAAAGAGCCTGGTACCCACTGTTTGTGCATGTGCCAATTTTTCCCCCTAATTGGGGGAAATTGTAATCTCTCAGTAATCTTCATGATGCAATACTGCTGAATCAGCACTGCAGCAGACTAGCTCTAGTTCACCAGTTCTTCTTCGCGGACAGAGTCAGCGTGTTTGTGTTTACGTGCTGGGACAATCCCACCTAGTACTGAACAAGGAGCAGCAGCAAGCAATTCTTTCCGTTCATTTGTTCGTTGGGGAATAGTGCAGAGCTGAGGCTGTAATCATCTCTTGATTAAAGGAGAGTGGCTTTCTTGCCACTATGAATAGTTTTAGAAATACCAGTCTTATCTTCTCTTCTCCAGAGAATTTACATTGGTATCTTATGCGCATGCTCATACACGTATTTACATGCTGTGATATCACACACCGTCATAAAGTGTAATAGGCGGGACACTTACATAAAATTTTTGGCGCATGCGCAAACAGTGGATACCAGGCTCTATTTTCTGCCTCCGCATAATTTTAGAGCCTGGGTACGAGGCTAGCATCATACCATTATCACTTTCATAGTGTTTACTCATTTGATTCTGGGGATCATGTTTATGTATCTCAACATACCATGATTACAACAGTAGTGTGCTATTCTATATTGTGTATCAAGATTCCAATCATAATAAACTAGTGATAGCATGTATGGCTAACCCTCTACAAGAACAGTATGGGATGGATATAATATGTACATGTATCTTTGAATCCCATGATGCTTTAGTCTAAAACTTTGGAATAATTATTTATAGTAGATAAAGTAATTGGTATAGTGGTCAGGTTGTACTGTCATTAGGGGAGTTCCTAGACCCCCTTGCCCAGTAAAGCAAAAAATTAATTCATATTTTTTGGAAGACCCTATGTTTTGGCCAATCAGTCACCATTACTTATGAAGTCCTCCACATTTTGAACATCAATTTTACACATGATTGAGCCAACATTTAGCTGGAGTGTGGCGAATTATGCTAGAGTGGTTCATTATTTGTCAGAGTATGTGGGCTGGCTTGTAGCTACCTGTGGTCATTTCATTAAATATGCACTGTTTCAGCTTTATCAAGCTGTGTGTCATTGGTCTGAAGAACCTTGGTTATAGTGCATGCTATGGCCAGTATTATGATAAGTTCATAACAAACATTTCATCATTAATACTGATGCCTCCTTTATTAGGTGCTGTGACCCTGTTTCCTCCCGTACATCTTGCTTGTGATGGAGAAGAAGTAGAGTTCACTTGTACCACTAGGCAGAGATTTGTGCGCTGGAATATTACTACTCCTCAAATGAACTACCATACTCAAGATTCGACTCAGTTTCATCTGGGAAGGATGCCTCCCTTCACCACACAGGATGGTGTATTTACATTCAGAACAGTGTCTTATAATAGTTCCACTATGGAACTAGTGACTACTGTTAGTGTGAATGCCAGTTGGGAACTAGGTGGAACTATGGTGCAATGTCTTGAGTTCATATCAGGAGAGATCAGGAAGGAAACTGCAATCATGAGAGTCACAGGTGATTCTGAATACATTCTATAGAACTTTAGTATTTTCTGTCTAATACAAAACACTATTATGGATTCTTTCATCCAAATAATAGCTATGTAAATAATTATTGGGAAATTATTGTTATTTTTGTTGTTTACAGCTCACATTTACACTATTTTGTACAAGTGATTAATTTTCATTGAACATGACCACAAAAATAAATCAACATCGAAAATTTCCCAATCTATGGTAGTTACCATGTGATACTAAAGTGTGAAACAACTAATAATCCAATATTAATGTGACATGGTGTAACATATAGAGCAAAAGTTGACCCCATATCCTTCTTCATCCATACCCTTGTTTGCTTGGTTTTTTGAGTAACATATTGCGGGTTATCCTTACATTTTTTTTCCATTTTATTTTTTCCTTTATTTCTACATGCTTGCAGGTGTACCTACACCATTTAATCTGACACTTCCTACTACCTTGGATCTGGAATTTGGGAGGACTAGCATTACAGCTGTTAATGTGTCCTGGACACAACAGGATGGTGCGGACTACGATATCTTCATTAGTCCACCTATTCCATACAATAATACTTCAAGGACTAGCATAATCATACCCAATGTCCCCTTCAATGTCCAGTACAATGTCACTGTAGTGGCTCACAGATGTCATGGCAACTACACTTCATCTGCCACACTAAGTTACAGTGAGTCTATGATTTGCTTTATGTAATGAATGGGAAATTTTTATGTACATACATGATTCATTTTGAGCCAAATTCAAAAGACAGATGAGTGTTGGTTTATTGTTAGCTATGAATATAGAGACCATAATTATGTTGCCCACGGTTACGGACAGAAAATGAGAATGTCTATAGGGAAAGTATTTAACTTTAAGTCTATAATATGCACACTGTAATATTTTTGTAGCTCGCTGTATCTTTCCTTCCATCAATCCTACGCGTGTGAGACTGGTACCTGATGTTATGGGTGTGGCATCATCCCCTGAGGGCGGTGTCATCTCCTTCTCGTGTATTAGAGCATCTCAAGTACTGGTTGGTATGAATAATGCCACATGTGTTGAGGGCGTGTGGAATTGGCCAGGTGATATTGGTGCTGTAACATGCAGAGGTGGGTCATAGCTACAATGCACAATTGCTTGTGGTATAATAATAATGTGGTATGCAGGCGAGTGTGGGCTTCCTGTACTTGGTGATGATGTGGTATTTGTAGATAACTTCACTACTACATCAGAAGGATCTTCCTTCAACTTCTCTTGTGCTGATGGTTTGAGTCCCACTCCCATCATCAATACGATTTGCACAGCAGACAGTTTCTGGAGTCCAGATCCTGAACATTTCAGGTGTATCAATGCTAGTGCTATCTCAACCACTACCACTGTTATGACAACTGGTATAAAATGATTTATTTTGAGTATGTAGTTAATAACACTTTATCCCAATTCAACTTCAGTTTGGCAATTGTACTGAGTGAACTACATGAATGTTCACTCAATGCTTGAATTTTTAGGTACATACAGTAGCTGCTAGATTATTGAATGAATCTGAAATATATCTACTTTAACCAAGCAGTTACGTGGACAAATGAGGTGCCAGATAATGAAGCTTGCTTATTGTGTAGAAGATTAAAAAATTATATTATCATAAAGTATAACTACATGACTTTTTCTTTCTTTCAGCCCTTATTAACGAAGCACCTCCGATGTCCACATTAACTATACTGACTGTGATATGCAGCATTGCATTTTTTATTGTGGGACTGGTTGGTGGGATTGCTTGTGGTTGTCTGGTCGCATACTGCTGTAATGGAGACAAACACAACCTCCAACCCAGCCAGCCTCCACTTGCTCCGTTTTATGAGGACATTATACTCCCAGCTAAAGAAGAACTGGAACTAAAGGACAATGTAGCATATGGACACTTCAAGTGAATTCATTTTAATATTATATTGGTTGTTAATATTGTGTGTAACATTCATTTTGGACGACATTTCATTATTGTTACGTCAGATATGTTGATAAAAAACATATTAGTAATGCTTGTGCATTCATGAAAAGGCTTGGTTTGACATGTTAATGAATTAGCTGCATCATTTTTTTGTCTTCTTGAATTATATACCTGTTAGCAAAAATTAATGTCTTCTAGTGAGTTACAGAAGGCTAAACTATGAAGAACCCAGCTGCAGAGAACCTGATACATAATATACAAGTTCCTGAATTGAATACCAGGAATGCAGGAATTTTAGATAGGTAGGGTTGCAGGACTGGTGTTTGGGAGTAACATTGCAGTTACATTTCTCCAGGAGTTGGGCTTGCCACTGGAAGGAGTACAGAAATCTCTGTACATTATCAGTAAAGCCATCACTAAGTCATTCAAGATTCATCCATAACCTATCCTGTCTATTTTTTAATTTTTTTTTTGCGGTTAGCTAGCTAGCTATGTCTATCTTTCATTGTCTGTGTCAACGCTTTTCATATTTCCCTTTTGTTTTCCTTGTTTGTTTTTTCTTGTGCCCGAATGTAGTTCTTTTTTCCCCTATCCCCCCCCCCCTCCCCACTAAGCACTAAATTGTGTGAAAAACAAACTCCAAAACACATCTCACATGTGGTGTTGCATAGTGCACAGGTATGATTGTTAAAGGAAATGGCTAAAAGGTTTTTTTAATGTGTGACCTTAAAAGTATATTCAGAATGTATCATGAATACATTAGACATTTTCCAAGAGACCTCTTTGAAGCGGTCACAGGTGTGATTGTTAACAGTTAGTATGCACTGAGTTATCTAATGTGTGACCTTGAAAGTACAAGCCAAAGTACAGTGCAATACAGATGTGTCGTAATATTTTTCCTATGTGCATGGTGCAAAGGTGTGATTGTTAAAAAAAATAACAACAGAGTTATCTAATGTCATCTTGAAAGTATAAACCAACTGTACAATAATAATTATGGATGTGTCAATCATGTATTCATACCACTTTGACTGCTGTAGGTAGGCCTTAAGATTGTTAAGCCTGTAGTAAGCACATTGGGTCCTAGAAATTTGTAGTTTACATAATCAGCTATTATGCCTAATGTAATGTTTACATACATGGAACACTGAAAGTAGTGAATCAACACAACCTAACAGTGTATGCATTATGCTGGAAATTCCAGTAGCTAACACCATTCATCTGTGACCACTACTTTCAATGTTCCACCATCAAAAACAGAAACACAAGTCAAGTAAAATGACTGTGCACCATTTTAGAGGCCTGGTGCACCATTTTAGAAGCCTGGTTTGGAAACAAAGAGGGGGCATAGTTTTGGAAGACCCATATTGGCTTCACTGGCAGGCTACCGCTTTTGAACTTAAATTATTTTGTAATGTCACTAAATAGCTTCTGCACAAACTTGAATCGAAGAATCAAATGGTGTGCATACCCAAAAAATTTTGTTGTAGCACATGCAAAAGTAACAGGTGTGATCATTATCACAGTTAGCATGCACGAGTTGTGATACACAGACATTGGTAAAATGAATGTGTAGATTCTTTGACAATTTTGCTAAGGCACTTTAGTTAAGTTAGCCCATACATGTTCATACCACTTTATATAGAGCAGAAACATAAGTTATCAAGGAAAAATAGACGTCACTAAGCAAGTGGGCTAGTTAGTTTACTATTGCTCAGATCCAAACAAAACCAAACAAAGCAAAACACAAGAAATACTCACTAATGACTACATAGCATGTTAACGGGGGGGGGGGGGGGGGGGGGGGGGGGGGAATATGCCAAAGTGACAGTAATACAACAGGTAGCTAAAACACACTGGGTTCCACTAATTGTTCAGCCCCCATATTCATGGAATAGGGATTAAAGATGATATAAAAGAGCAAACACAGTAGATATGGTTAAAAAAGGGATCATTTCAGGCACCATGGTTTTGTAGTCGGATATGCATGTTCCTTATTGGTGTTAGAGTTCCCACAGATCAGCTTAATTTTTTAATTGCCAAGTATACAGTGGAACTTCTAACATGAGCATGAAAAGATAGATGGTTGCTCGGTAAACATCCTCAAGGAACGGGTAGTTAGCGGAATACTTAATGCTATAGCTATTAGCACTCCTAGTGCCTTCACCAATGTGGACAAGCTGCATGCATTATAACACGTCTTGTAATTTCAATTTTGCATGCATAATGTGGTCACTGGTAGCTAGCAGTGTGTCTGGGCTGGATCCAGGATTTTTAGATAGGTAGGGTTGCAGGACTAAGAGCACAAACACTGTATCATAAGGAAAGGTGCAAGAAAGAGCATATTTATTTGGAGAAGACCCATGTTGGCTTCACTGGTACTCAAACTCGAAGTGACACATGCAAGGTCACACCTCAAATCACAGTTAGTATGCACTGAGTTGTGTGACCTTGAAAATGTAAGCCAAAGTGCTCCAAAAGATATCTTTGAAGTGGTCACAGGTGTGATCGTAAAAGAAAATCAGTTAGTATGCACCAAGTTATCTCCAATGTGTGACCTTGAAAGTGAAAGCCAAAATGGATGTATCATGTATACATTTTCTTTGACCATAGCCTTAGATGATAGAGTAGCTAACCGCATTGGTTCCTAGCTTAGACATGTAACATGTTCTCTCTTCTAATTACATTAATTTAGAGGAGAAACACAAGTTGCCAAAGAAAAATAGACATGGCTAAGTAAATTGCATTGTCATTTTTTAATAGCCTGGGAACAAAAAGGGGGTTGAATCCCACCGGATCCAGCCCTGTGTATAAGTGCTACACTCAATACTAATTTTAAGACTGTCTGCAGGCAAGTTTGGGGTAGAAGCTGGAGTGTTTGGGGTAGAAGCTTCTACCCTACCTACCCCCAGTAGATAGAACCCTGATAATAACTATAGGTTGATTTGCCCTTTCTGCGCACGCGGGATCGGTGCCCGGGCCCCGCCCCCTGAGGGCGGGCGGCGCGGGCGAGCAAAGTCTAGCGCGCGCTGACCCTTTACCTAGCTACCTAGTACCTAGTACAGGGGCGGGCGCGCGAGACTGCCTTCGATCTTCGATCGGGTCACAGAACGTCATATGCTTAATATTTTGCCCTGAGATGGAGATCTGGTTGAGTTTAGTGTTTTATGCGACAATTGCATCTGTGCCAGTGCCTTTACTTGGTCAACCAAACAGTAAGTTTCTAGCTATCCTTGGAGGCTAGTGTGCATGGAAGAGCTGCACAGCTGCACAACATATGCGGACAAGCACTGGTTTGGGGTGTAGAACTATTTATATAGCTATCAGCATTGAGTCCTCTTTGGGCCCCCAAAGTCCCTGAAGCTGATCACAAAACATTGAGTCACAGCTGGCTTGTGTACATACATTATACAAACACAAGCTTTTATTTATTTATACAATGTCCCCTAGCATTGTGATGGCATGCCCAAACTATATCAGCATGTTTTGCATGTCAAATGTGTGCACTGAGGCCTCACACTTGGTGCTTTCCATTAATTTCTGTGATGTAGCAAGTCCATCTTTGCCAGTTGGCAAACCCAGGTAGGTGGCACCTAGTCTCACGTAGCCAGACCCTCTACCAACTCAAGGTCTGGTAAACCTTGTGGTTCTTGCTTAGTCAACAAACAAAAACTAACCAAGCATTAAGCCGCATGGTTATGAATATCATTATTGCTCACCACACACTACTATGCATACTAACTGGGTTTATAATTATACCCATTATTTGTTATCCACTTATCTGGTCCGAAAAAATGGTGGACCAGCAGAACCAATCTGTTATGTGAAGTTTCCCAGACCCTTTCTCTTCTTGAGTTGGTAAAGGGTCTGGGTGGCACCTATGTCTGTCTTAATCTATTTATGCTTATAAGCTATATATTAGATCAGCTGTTTAATAACTCCCCATATTTATTATTACACTCACCAGTGGTGAGATGATTGATATTTCACTTGCCTCCAGCTCGTGAAATATCTTCCTGTATTTCTAGCTGACTCGTGTAATGTCTATGCATGCATGGTGAGCTCCTTAAATTGGAAGACATGTTCTACAGTGATAATGAAATGTATCTGCTCAGTAATCATTCAACCATCAAGATTTAATTAGCCCTGGATAAAAGCTGCCATACAAGTGCAAGAATCAGTTGTGTAAAGGTGTCTTGTGTGGTGGTTGTTAACTTCTGTCTTTCATTGCAGTAAGTATAAGTTTTGGCCGAGTGTGTGCTAGTGAAAGGATAACTTTGTACTGTGTCGGTGAAGAGGCAATAGAGTGGACTGGTACTCAAGTTATAGGATTAGGCAGTATTTCATTTCGACTAGAAGCTAATACACCTGGACAGACAGAAAGTAGAGGGAATGCAACTGCAGCGTTTGTGAATGTTACTAACAGAACTATCAACTCGTCATTGACTTACAATGCAAATGATGGAGTGATCATCATCTGTGCTGATGGCAATGGAGAGTCTTCAAAATATGTTCATCCATTATATCAGCGTAGGTTATGATTTAGTGATGTACCATAATAATTTCATTATAATGTGGTTCAAAGTCAAGGTTGCCATAGCATTGGCTAGGTTACCATAACATTTTGTGGCTATCAGTCCCATTTCTTGTTATGCTATAAGTGCTGTATCATATCAACTGATGCCAGAGAGTTATAGCACTCAATTTGATTGACTTCACATGCATACATGTATTCTACCAACTAACTCAATACATCTACATGCCAATAATTAACTGTCACAATAATAATTGATAGGGCCTGGACTTCTTTCACCTTCCTTTGATGATCAGGGTGATCGATATACTCTATCTTGGGACAAACCAATGAATTCAGAGGAGTACATCTTTAGGAACTACATCATCACTATAAGAAGAAGTGACTCTGACACACCTCAGACAATTACCATTGAAGATGAAGACACTACTTTTGTAAATGGTGCATTTGATCGTGGCACTAACTATAGTTTTGCTTTAGTCACTACTAGTTCCTGTGAACAAAGTGAGTCAGTTCCATTTCGTATTGGAGCAAGTGAAGTTGAACCACCACAGGGACTAGCCCCTCAAGCTGATCTATCACTTGGTGAGTTTGTTATTCTACTATAAAGGGGTTAATCTCCTAGCTAATTAACCCTCAGCACATAAACAAGGGTTATAGTACTCAGTTGTGTGTCTCTGTCTGTCTGTCTGTCTCTGTTACAGCCACAACCTCAACACTAGCGATAAGAATGCTTCAGTCTATAAAATTGTGTTGTGAATAAAGGCTTAGTTCCAGAAAGAAAGGTACTGTTGATTTATTTTTGGGGTCATGTTCAACAGCCACATGAAATTTAATTACCTTGTGCTAATTATAAGTAAGCTGTAGCAACGAAAATGAAAATTGAAAATACGAATTATTATTTCCTGATTTAGCTAATACCTCAACTTCACAGCCAGGTTGCGATTAGAATTCAAATACGAATTATTATTTCCTGATTTAGCTAATACCTCAACTTCACAGCCAGGTTGCGATTAGAATTCTTCAACTTTACCCTCAACAATATGTAGACAATACCTTCCTGTGTTTTAATTGCTAGCTTTACTCAGAAAGAAGGCAAGAATGTACAACCCTTGCTCCATTCAATATGTTACTCTATGTTTGTTGACCATTACCTCCTCATGTAATAATATAAGTGTAGAATGATGCAACTGATTCAAAATGAAAGTGTAGATGGTGTACTTAGCTTCTTCAGCTGATCAATGATCTGATGCCTTCACACACTGATAGTTGCACTGTTTTATTTCATTCTATAATGTACTTAGAGAAGAATAAGTGTGGCCTATGATATGATACTTTGCCATTTACAAGAGATGTTAGTATCACTTCATTATTATTCTTGATTTTTTAACAGGAGCTATGATTGGTATTGGTGTGGGAGTGGGTGTTCCTGCTGCTCTGGTAGTGATGTTGGTAATAGTCGTGGTTATACTGGTAAGTAATGAACCTCATGGGTATTACTCAGGAGTAAGGGGAGAGTTAGGTGGGGGGTTTGGAAAACGGTGAAAAAAAAGAAAAAGTTGTCTACACCCATTAAAACATTGTAGTATACAAAGGTGAGTGTTATGGTTTATATCTCAATATACATAGTTAATGTCACTACAAGAAGCACAAGTTTACCACAGGAATTTATACTGCATAACGTGTAACGTACCCTCTAGAGCTCTAGGGTTCTACATCTCAGCCTTTGTAGCATTCTCCTTTTTGAACATCAAAAAAAAAAAAAAAAAAAAAAGAAGTTTAACAACAACCAATTTATGGCATTTATATATAGCAGAAATAATGTACAGATTGTGAATTAGTGAGTATAATCGTAGGTCTAGAGAACTGAAGAGAAGGAGAAATGCTAGAATGCCCATACAAAATAAATTACAATTGTGACAGTCGAGGGTAGAAATCAAACTTTATTCACGTTTTAATTAAAGTTTACTTTTGTCATGACTGATGCTTTACAATAAAATTTTCTGCCTTTCGAACTTTCTTTTTCAAAAGTAGAAAGCGTGAATAAAATTTGATTTCTACCCTCGACTGTCACAATTACTAGTGGTAACAAAAGTCTACATGAAAATTGAATTTCCCGATATAATATGGTGACTACATGTATGTATGCAACAATGTTAAGATCAGTGAATTAAAGTCTATTCTCTCCATGTTTTCATAACAGGTGTTACGAAAGAAATCTTCGCAGAAGTCAAAAGTGAGACTAGCTGATTACCTAAAACAATTCATGTTACATAATCTATGGTTGAAGCTACTTTGATTGGTGATACAGTCGAACCTTGGTTATGCACCTCGGTTATCCAGAACCTCATTTATCCAAATTTGGAAATAGTTATTAATACATGTACTACAACAGAGGCAGAGATGGCATTTGAAATGGGGGGGGGGGGGGGGAATAATCAAAAAAATTATTTTTTTTTCATTCATCGTACATTCCTACAAATTCTTTTGCTAAATTCATAAGCATATTTTGTTTAATCGCTTCAGTCATAGTTGAGTGCATGAAAAAAAAGTTGTGGTGTACGATGCATATTTTATATGTCTGCATATGAGGCATCATCACTAGTTTGGGGCTCACTTTGCTTGCTCCAAATTATTTTCAGTTATCCAGACTAATTCACTTATCCAGCATCCTAGAAAAAGTAGGTGTCTGGATACTGAGGTTCGACTGTAATGCATGAAGTTCTGCACTTCCAAGGAGCTTATCTTTCATGGATTGGGTATTGAAGGATTTTTGCGGAATAGAATTTCATAGTAGTTCCTAGGTTCTGCTGATCTGAGACGGAGATCAAGGTACTAACCAGCTAGTAGCTGATTTACACAAAAAGGTCTGGGAATGAGGCTAGTAAAATACACTTATTTTTGTGGAACACCTTACATGTACCATGTGTGTATTCCTACATAACCAACCTCACTTCATATAAAAGGCATCTCATTAATTTAATTTCAGGAAAAGGATAAAGATGTCTCTCGGAAACGTGGAGGTCCTATCGTGGTATGGTCATAATCATCATTTTTTTTGTGTGTTTGTGACAACCTTAATGTGCCCGCAATCCCTAAATTGATTAACTCCTATGATGAACACATTTGCTCTTTTTTAAGATACCTTAAAATGCCACAAATTAGTAATCTTACATAGTGGCAGTTCTACTTACAATACACTCTGTTCCAAAATTTTGGGTTCAGAATTCTACTTCTGTTAAATGTTAATTAAAAGGTATTTTCCATACCCCACTTGATATAAGTGTCCCATTTGATTTCACAGGAAGAGGGAAAAGATGTCTCTCAAAGTCTTAAAAAGGTATGATTATTATTTTTGTAATCATCTTAACATGATACAATGTGTACTTAGTTTATAATAGAGCAATATTTACTTAACCTGCTAAAGCAGAGGTCATTATATCATATGTGTGGGCCATGATGGTATGGGATAAAAGTTCTGTCGTCACATGGAAACAATGTTAACTAATAGTTCCAACTGGGACTCTACTTTTTGTTTCTTCCCATAGTTATGTCTCTTATTGCTAATATGAAGTCAGGTTGGTCTGATTCCTGGTTTTTCATAACATGTAGGAGGAAGAAAAGTTAGAAATGAAAGGGCTTATCCCAGAGAAGAAGGTATAGTTTCAATAATATAGTATTGTCTCTTTAAATAAAATGAATATTACTATTATAGTGGAACCTCTAAATGTGGACATCTTTGGGACCAACGAAAAGTGTCCTGATTAGATAGGTGTCCCCACATTTATATTGTGTTGGGACAAGAAAAAGTGTCCTGATTAGTTGCATTTCAGGGAGTCCACATTTAGGGCTGCCTTTGTTGTTAAAAACAAGGACAATGAACAAAAATAAAATGAAGAAAACAAAAACAAAACAAAGTAAAAAGAGAAAACAATGAAAAGCACTGAAGTGCTAACCCTCTGCGCACAATAATATAATTGTGCATGTGTTTGTAGATATCGAGCAGAGCACCAATGAGGAGGAGTTTTATTTTGAATCAATCATTTATAAATCATTAATTAACTTGCCTTATAGTGTAGCCTAGTTGGAGTAGGTAATAGTGAGCAGCACAGATTGTGCATTATATGCACGAGTAGACAGACAGACAGAAAAACATGCGCAGAGGGCAAAAACAACCAGCAAAATGCTATGCTTGTCAACCTATAATGCTGAATAAGCTTGATACCCCATATCTATTGCTCTAAACTCTCGGAAAAATGAACTTGAAGTTGAAAGCTAAAAAGAATCATGGAAATTAATTACCAGTACTTATGGTATGTAAAATATTGTGGACTATGCAACTGCAGGAGATGGGCACAAACATAAAGGACGCTGAGCTTATAGGATCTGAGCTTTCTGAAAGGCTTATTTTGTGCCTCTGAGTCATGTAAAGATGGAACAATATCTAGCCTGCCAGAGAATCAGTTATTTTTATTGCTTCTTATTCAATCTCCTGATCGATCTCAATACCTGTATTTTGCACAGTAATGGTTTGGTGCATGCACAAGCAGCAGATACCAGGTTTTGTAAGAGACTTAAATTAGAGCAGACTTCTGCATGGTAATTAGGTATGGAGAGTTGTAGAATGTTCCATTGCTACCATATGGTCGTACCATTGTCTTACAATCTCCTCACAAAAAAAAGTTGTGCAGCTCATAATCATTGTTTACTATGCCCTCAGGCCAACGGCAACCATATCGAAAGTGATGGCTCTATCCCGGTAAGTGCTTAATCTTAGTTCATCCTGTCATAGTGCTGCCGACTACAGCAGTGCTCAGATTAGTAATTTGAAGTGCAAGGAAGCTATGTCCTTGCACTTCAAAATGGTCCTAATATCTGATGAAGTTTTTAAAGTGATATCACAGATGTTGAAATGGCCTCCGGATTGAGGAGGTAACCTTGATGGTGAATTAATATTCCAGAGGGATTGCAAAAGTGTCATAGAATAGTGTAAGCTACAGTGGAACTTCTAAATAAATGTGGATTTTGGGATTGTGACAACTGCAATTTGGCCTGACGACATCAGATGATGTCAGACCATTACAGTGGAACCCTAAATATGGGGTGAACTCCCTGAAATACAAAAAAACCTCTTATGATCTTTATGGCAATTAATGGTTGCAATGAGGGTTATGTACCTTTGGTACTTTGTAGGTTTAGAGATCAAGGGCTTAATCAATGCATAAAAATAGAGTGTTTACTTACATAGCTCCCAAAAGTAGTTACAATCTATAACTTTTATCTGGAGCTTTGGGAAGGAAAAAGAAAAGATAACCAAAACAACAACAAAAACATGTAAGTAAAGGCAATTAGATCCTGCAGGTTAATGGGAATAGTAGTCTCTATGTATCTCCAACTCACCAATATAATCATCTTCAATTTGTGTCATGCCCAGCCCAAGGATCATAGAAGCTTTAAATTATGATAGAGTTTGAGTATGCTACAACCCACCTATGCACAGGCAAGGGGGCAGTGCCATGGTTTGGCACTGGTAGCTAGGAGCAAGCTGACATGCAGAAAGCCCCCCATGCTGTAAAGGAAGTTTTCTTTTTTATGCTGCCACCAATGCTTGTTGGGTTTGAAATGTGGAATGTAGTCAATATCACATACAATGTGGTCAATGAATAAACATTAATGAAGCAGCTAGCATAAAAGACTAGTTGGTTTACATCAACTAAGTGTTGGAAAAGGTATGTGGTAATGTAGTTAGACACCTCGGCCAATGGTATTTAGGGCCTTTGGGTTTCTAAATACTGTAATTACAATAAATTCTGTCTGCTCATAACCACATAAAGCATAAAGTCAGGTTGGCCTGATTCCTGGTTTTTCATGTACATGTAGGATGATCCAGTAGCATCGCTCCCAATGAGGTTAGATGATCCAGAAGAAACAAATTATGAGGTAATTTTTTAACAATTGTCTCATAAAAATAATAGCTGACATTAACAGTGATAGTTGGTGAGTGAAGTGAGCACTTCCATGCTGTCTTACCTATGTAAAGAAACATGCACTTCGAGACAGGAGTACACTGCTTCACTCTGCCAATTGAATATGTTACATGAACATACCCTAGTTGTGATATTACATTTTTTTCTCTTCAGCGTCTTCAGGGTATTATTTCGGAAATATCTGAAGGAATATTTGGATTTTTTCATGATAAAGGACTCCTGAAGGAAGGTATTTGGTCCCCTGGCATTTTCATTATTTGTTAATTTGCAGAGTGGAAAATAACTGGTTTCATTTGCCAAGTCAAATGTCCAACCAAAATGTCTGATTAAAATATCTGGTCAAATCAGGACAATGGGTCATTTGATCAGCAACAAATGTCCTTATCCAGACAGTTATTTTCTGCTTTGTTGTTTAATATGACACATTGACTAATGCCATATTTAATACTGCACACAAAGCACCAAATTGTGATTCCCAGAACCCTTTAAAATTATAGTTTCTAGCCTTTATTTTTATCAGACTACATTACCTGTTAGGCCTTCATGTGAGGGGAGGGGGGTGAGATCCTATTAAGGGATGAATGCCTCCCCCCTCCAAGTGAAGCCCTGCCCTGCCCATGTCCTGTAGTTTTAAGTGTCTCGGTTTCTGTATTCCAAGCATACTTACTGTGATCTCATCTCATTCCCATTCCTTTCAATTCTCCCAGAATATGAACGTCTGCTTATCAAGAAGAAATCTTGACAGGTTGGTTAATTTAAAGCATATTGGAAAAGGTAGTGATAGGATTATGACATACACACATACCAGTGGATAATTTTGCTTTAGTTATGTAGTTAAATTTTCAAAGATCCATGAACATTTACTCCACAAAAATTTCCCACTAAATGTAATAATTGTAGAATCAAGAATCAAGAAGTGTTTGGCTAATTTGTACTGTATCACGAAAATATCCTGCTATAATGGGAATTCATTGAGCAGTAGTTTGATTACTGTAGCAGAGCTGTGGGAACCTTCTAGTAGGATTAGGGTATTGTATTAGCTAGCTACAATTATTATAGCTATATAATGACTCAGCTAGTGTTGATTTTTCTCCATAGCTACTATAGCTATACTGCTAATATAAATGATGGGAGTGTGGAGTATATAGATTTGAATGATCGGTCAACTAGCACAATCTCAACACATCCAAGTGTTAGGATCTAGTTATATGCATGTATGGCACTAGAGTGCCGAGACCACCATAAAATTAATTGTGGACTCAAACAATGAAAATTAAGCCAATACCAAGCATAAAGATAATAGCTATAAGTTATTAACTATAGCAGTATCTGCCTGCATGAACAGTATTCAAGAACATTTCTTATTGTTATCTTTAGGTATAGGGTCACTCCAGTTCTCCAAGGAAGAATAATTGCTAGCAAAAAACATGTAGCTAATTCAACAGTTCTTGTCAAAAGAGCAATTATTATTTTTTATATACCTCTCTGTGTGTTTAGTATATGAATTAAAGCTACAATGCATATCCTAATAATCATAGGGTAGTCAAAAATGAATGATAGCACAACATTTATAAATGATGTGCTACATCGTCCTGTAGTTCCAGTTTTTCTTAGGCTGGGAGTAATTCTGTATAAAGCTGCCTTGGAGCACTGCTGTAGCTATGTCTGCATGTTGTTTGTTACTATATAAAACATGTAAATGAAGGGATAACTAGTTGGAGTTGGAACAAACAAGGACTGAATGGATGAGATAATGCAGATTTCACCTAGTGATCGATTTAAAAATATGCATTATGGGAGACAGTAAGGTAAAACAGAGAGAGTATTACTTTGATGTGGTTTTTATTGTCATCTAGCAACACAGATGAGAACGAATATCATTTCTAGAGAAAGATAAACCTTTATATCTATTCAATAGGATCTAGGAAACAACATTGAAAGTGATGTAGAGATTACTGCATGATAAGAAATAATTATGTAGCTCAGCATAGCAACATTGCTGCAGTTCCATATGCTTATAATGTGTTTGTGAATTGATTAGAATAACATCATATCAGGAGAACAAGAAAAATACATGACTAAATAGGCCAAGAAATATACTTTTTTCATGATGACCAGATGAAATGTGGCCAACTACATATAGGACATTGCTAACATAGGGTAAACTAACTTCACCCACCCCAGCCCCATTATTTATTAAGTTCATGGAAACTTATGCTAACAAACTTATACCTATGCATGCAGGACAAAATTAAGACTCACTGTCCCATTTATAGAAGCACAGTACACTTCTACAAGAGAAGCCACTAACTATACATATTCTTCAGGGAACACTAGTCTTGTCAATAAAATCCGAATTTTGCATGTGTGCCATGCATGGCTGTAGCTATTGGGTTTAGCCCATCGTGTATGGTACACTTCAAAATTGTATGGGTTATGATTTTTGGGTGCTGGAATAATAATATTCTGTGCAAATGCTTCGAACAACTGATATAATACAAAGTGCACCTGTTACTTGGGCTTAACTACCTGTGATATTAGTTGGACATTATTGAATAGAACACCATTCCAAACTTTCTGGATTCGAAAACTATAAGCTGTCATTAAGGGTAGATATACCTATGCTCATGTGCATGCTATAGGTAATAAAAATGATGATTTTCTAAACTCCATCATTATAGCCAGCAGGTTTGCTCTGTATATTAAGGAAAATGGCACAATTGCATGCTGTATTGACTATCCTGCTGATCTATTGGACAGCTAGCTGTAAGTTAATGTATTATTCTGTATGTTTAGTTATAAGTTAGCTAGTATGCTGCTGACCTGTATCACCATGATGAACTAGAGTCTAGAAGTCAGTAATAATCTCCTTACAAAATGCACCAACAATGAACATGGAAGTCTCCACTGTAGCATCTATAGCTAGTTTATGTACACGACTATGATCATTGATTACTGCTATATAGTGTCTTGCTAGATGAACTGAATATTCAAAGAGGTTTTTAGGTCTTATCAAGTCACTCTTCATGGTGCAAAATTTAACAGTGCATGGGACTCTGAAATACAGCCATGCAGACTTAACAAAATAGCTAGTGCAATGGTGTGTCCAATGGTGGACTGGTTGATGGGTTGTTGAATTGGTACTCTTCTACTCCTCTGTCCCTATCACTTCTGAAAACAACTACGAGTAGAGGAGTTAACTAGTGCATAATGTGTTGTCAGCTTTTTGTTTCTTTTTAAAAACAATCAGTAGTTATTGATTCAATTACTTCGATTGAACATGGCCTATAGCTTATTAGAGGAATAGCTACACTGATAGAGTGATTGAAGTTGTTATGTTACAGTGAATTTAGAAATGCTGCTGCAGTAAGTGACCATTAATTTTGATTCTGGTGCATATATAGCTATCACTATTTCATAATATTATTCTATCACATACATAATTATAGAAAAACTTCAATGCTATTTGCAGCTTCACAATATGAACTTATGGCAGAGTGATAAATTTGTATGATAAACAAAGGCATACGTATACCTTAGCTATTAAGGGAAGTTTTGATAACTAACCAAATGAAAACAAAAACTTGCATGTTAGATATTAGCTATAGTTTTGGAGGGCCAATTGCTGGGATGAAAACAATTGGTATGTATCTATGGAAAAAACACAGCAACAGTTAACAACATGAGGAATATTATGCCTCAAATGAACTACCCAACTCAAGAATTGACTCCATTTCGTCTGGGAAGGATGCCTCCCTTCACCACAGATGATGGTGTATTTACATTCAGAACAGTGTCTTATACTAGTTCCGCTATGGAACTAGTGACTACTGTTAGTGCGAATGTCAGAGAGGGACTAGATGGAACTATGGTGCAATGTCTTGAATTTGTGTCAGGAGAGACCATGAAGGAAACTGCAATCATAAAAGTTATATACAGGTGATTGTCCAAAAATAGAGAGCTATCCCATGTGAATTGATACATACAGTAGCTACTGTACTATTGGGAGGGCTAGATTACAGCTATTAATGTGTCCTGGACACAACAGGATGGTGCTGACTACGACATCTTCATTAGTCCACCTATTCCATATATGTAGTAATGCTTCAAGGACTAGCATAATTATACCCAATGTCCTCTTCAATGTCACTGTAGTGGCTCACAGATGTCATGGCAGCTACACTTCATCTGCCACACTGAATTACAGTGAGTCTAATCAGAATGGTCAGCAGCTGTGATTACTTATCACTGACTTGTAGTTAGCAGTGTACAATTCTTCCAGAAACCTTCCATATTCATGTAGGTCACTGTATCTTCCCCTCCATCGATCCAAGTTTGAGATTCTTAACTGATGTTGTGGGTGTGGCATCAGCTCCTGAAGGCACTGTCATCTCATTCACATGCAATAATGAAAATCAAGTGTTGAATAGCATATTAAGGGTACGTAGGTGGAGTCCAAATATTGATGGTGTCATGTGCAGAGGTGAGTAGCTCTTTATCCTCATCATGTATGGAATGGTTGAGCATTCCTATTCCAGGGGAGTGTATTTGGTGATGGTGTAGTGATCATAGATGATGACTTGAATGCTACATCTGAAGGATCTTACTTTGACTTCACTTGTGCTGATGGTTTGAGTCCCACTGCTATCATCAGAACTATCTGTTCTCAGAATGGGTCCTGGGATCCAGATCCTGCACACGCCATATGTGTCAATACTAGTGCTAATCCCACCACTGGTAAAACTCCTCCTCCAGTGTCAACATTAACCATACTGACTGCGGTATTGCATTTTTTATCGTGGGACTGGTTGGTGGGATTGCTTGTTGTTCTCTAGTCACATATTGCTGTAATAGAGATGAACACAACCCATTGGTATAGCTATATATAATTATAGTGAAACCTGTCTAATCTGAGACCACCCCTCTATTAAGGCCACTCCACCATATCCCAACAGTATGGAATGCCCCAACAAAACTTGTTTACTGCATTTTTTTCATAGCTCTTTAATTCTGGAATGAACATTAAATCTTGATCAATGATGGCATGCAAGAGACTGTCAATGGTGTGCTCCAGAGTTAGTAATCGATATCTTCCTTGATCTGTGTATAGAATCTGTTCAGTTTGCTCAGTAGGTGTCATGTTGGATAGCAGTGATAACATGATTGAAACCACAGTGAAAATCCTACATTCATTGGTACATAATAAATTCTGATGCAGAACATGTGCAGAGGAAGAAAGGCTGACCAGAAATTGCAATTGGTGAAGATCAGTTTCTCTACCTTATGGAACAGGGTTTTCATATCAAAGATAATTTCATATATCACCAGTTAATAAGTATACCATAATAAAGGAAAAAATATTTGTTCTAAATAAAAAAGAAAAATAGGGGTGTAATATGACACGCTCAGTACCAAATTGTGATTCCCAAACCCTTATAGTTTCTGGCCTTTGTTTTTATCAGATTACATTACCTGTTAGGCTTTCATGTTAAGGGGAAGGTAAGATCATATCAAGGGATGAATGCCTCCCCCCTCTAAATTCAGCTTCTGTAGACAGTAGTCCATGCATACTGTCTCATCTCACCCCCCACTCCCTTTACAGAGACAGTGAGCAACTGCCAGAGACAGCGAGCAACTATACCAGAGACAGTGAGCAACTCAAAGAGACAGTGAGACAAGATGTGTCGTGAGTCTTACATCCAGGAGTAGCCAGAATATTACTTTAATGTGGTTTTTATTGTCATCTAGCAACATACATGATAATGAACTTGTCCCAATGTCATTTCTAGAAAACGATAAAATTAGAATAACAACCTTTATGTATTCAACAGGAAACAACATTGAAAGTGATGTACAGATTACTGCATGATAAGCTCAGCATAGCAACGTTGCTGCAGTTCAACAGGAGAAAATAGGCCAAGAAACTTTATTTATGATGACCAGATGAAATGTGGCCATTGCATATAACCAGACATCACCCACCTCAGTCCCGTCCCATTATAACCTTTTTTGTTAAGTTCATAGAAACTTATGCTAACAAACTTACCTATGCATGCATGATAAAATTAAGATTCACTGTCCATCTATGGAAGCACAGTAGATACTCTAAGAGAAGTCATGAACTAGCTATACATATTCTTCAGGGATACTACTGGGGGGGGGGGGCTCCACAGGGGGGGGGGGGGGGGGCAAAGGGGCAATTGCCCCTCCAACTTTCAAACATTATATATACATAATCACACATTTACACATCCTTGGATGTTCACTCAGTGTCGTCAAAATTATCAGTCACTAATAATATTAGTTGGTGCAGTCAAAAAAGTGGGCATGGCCAGGGAGAAACTCTTTTTGCCCCCCCAACTTCAAGTACCTTCCTCCCCCCTGTACTAGCTATAGTTTTGTCAACAGAATCCGAATTGTGCATGTGTGCCATGCATGGGTTTAGCCCATCATGTATGGTGTACGCTTCAAAATTGCATGGGTTATGATTTTATAGGTGCTGGAATAATAATATTCTGTGCAAATGCTTCGAAAAAGGTGCACCTGTTAGCTACCTGCGATAGCTAGTATAGTTGGACATTATTGAATAGAACCCCGTACCAAACTTACTGGATTCAAAAGACTGGGAAGAGCTATACAGCTTGTGTACAGAACTATAGGCTGTTGTCAATGGTAAAGGGTTGATGCAGAGTAGATATACCTGCTAGGTAATAAAAGTATCATTATAGCTAGCAGGTTTGCTCTGTATAATGGCACAATTACATGCTGACTTGACTATCCTGCTGATCTATTGGATAACTAGCTGTAAGTTTATGTATTATTCTGCATGTTTAGTTATATGAACTATAGTCTAGAAGTCACTATTATAATCTACTTACAAAATGCACCAACATGGAAGTCTCCACTGTAGCATAACTATCTAGCTAGTTTATGTACACGATGAAGGATGTAGCTAGCTATACATGTATAATAACTTGCTATCACTGTTATAGCGTCTTGCTAGATGAACTGAAAATCCAAGAAATTTTTAGTCACTCTTCATGGTGCAAAATTTAACAGTGGGACTCTGAAATACGCAGGAGTAGAGGAGTTAAAGGGTAACTGACATGAAAAAATTATTTCTCAGTTTATTACATTTTTGGGTTGTTTTGTATGCCTACATTACTGGGAAGAAATATGAGAAGCATTGGTGGAAGTCTCACTGAGAAAATAGCAGTAGAAGTTGGCCATTTCATTTATATCCTGTTTGGGGCGGGGCTTACTTGTGATGTCATAGAGGGAACTCATTGTACAATCTCTATTGCAAATAATACAAATGTTGGAGTCTGTGTTTCACATAAGGTTTGATACTTCCATTCCAAAGTTTGCACTAACAAATGCTAGGGTATGTTAAAGGCTGTAACAAAATTTAAAGTCCATGCCTCTGATCAAAGGTGAGCTATCCTTCACTACATACAAGATGTAAAAACAGGCTTTCTGAGCTGAGGCCAATCTAAGTATGCTGTAGGTAGGGGGCTAAAAGTCTTAGATAGACTTACTGGAGTATGTGTGAGCTGTCTTAGATATGTGTGAGCTATACAGCACAAAGATGATGCCTAATGGCTAGGCTAGCTGGCTAGTCAGCTTGTATGCTTAGTTTGACAACCAGTAGGTATGATGCCTTGTGCTGTATAGCTCACACATGCTCCAGTAAGTCTATCTGAGAATTCTAGCCCCCTACCTACAGCATGATAAGCTGGTCATCAGGTCTGAGAGCTTGTTTCTACATTTTGAAGTGATTCTTTGGATATCTCACCTTTGGTAATAGTCATGAACTTCAAATTTTGGTATAACTTTTAGCATACTCTAAGATTAACTTGTGCAAAGTTTGGAGGGAATACACTGAACCATGTGTGAAATACAGATTCCAGCATTTGTATTATTTTCAATAGAGATTGTACAATGAGTTCCCTCTATGACATCACAAGTAAGCCCCGCCCCAAACAGGATGTAAATGAAATGGCCAACTTCTACTGCTATTTTCTCAGTGAAACTTCAACCAATGCTTGTCATATTTCTTCCCAGTAATGTAGGCATACAAAACAACCCAAAAATGTAATAAACTGAGAAATAATTTTTTCATGTCAGTTACCCTTTTAACTAGTGCATAATGTGTTATCTTATTACTTTAGCTTTTTATTTCTTTTTAAAAACAATCAGTAGTTATCCATTGAAAATGCCCTATAGCTTATAGGAATTTTCAGAGGAGTATATACACTGATAGAGTGATCAAAGTTGTTAAGTAGCTATGCTACAGTGAATTTAGAAATGCTTCTGCAGTAAGTGCCCATTAACCTTATACGTAGTATTAAGGTAAGTTTAGATAACTAGCTAGTAACAACTCGCATGTTATTAGCTATAGTTTTGGAGGGCCAATTGCTAGGGAAGGTAGCTACATTTTGGGATTTGTATGTATCTGTGACAGTCGAGGGTAGAAATCAAACTTTATTCACGTTTTAATTAAAGTTTACTTTTGTCATGACTGATGCTTTACAATAAAATTTTCTGCCTTTCGAACTTTCTTTTTCAAAAGTAGAAAGCGTGAATAAAATTTGATTTCTACCCTCGACTGTCACATCTATAGAAAAAATACAGCAACAACAACATGAGGGTCCTGATGCATTTCATTTATAGTCTGGCATAGCAGCGACCCTTACCAACCCAAGGGAAGAAAAAGGGTCTGGGGATATTAGCATCAACGACTTGTGTCTCACGTCAAGATTTTGACGTGACCAATCAGATCGCTTGATGGATGCATTTTTGTGACATACACATGATGTATAATAATGAACGCGCAGCCTTTAAGCTTTTCAATGCTCAAGGCCGATTGCAGAGACATGGATTGTATAGGCTGCGGTGAGCTCACGCAGAAGGGATTTAGAAGAATCATATCTGACTCCACAGACATTCTTCCTATGTGGGAGGAAGCATTGAAGAAAATTTGGAAGAGACAAGGGCCAAGAAGATGATAGATTTATGTAGAAAATGCTTTAATAGCTATGTCAAAGTTAAGAAAGAACTAGAGGTATCTAGTCAAAGTTTTAATATAGCTATCTAGTTATATTTAGCAACTTCACTACAGGTCATCCACCAGAATTGAGCAAGGCACTTGATGCACGCAAAATTATGATTATACTGTGCACGTGATAATCTTGTTGTAAATTAACGTTCCTGGAATTCCAAAGTGACAAGTCGTTGATGCTAATGTCCCCAGACGTTGGTAAGGGTCGCTGCTATGCCAGACTATTCATTTTATGGGTAAGAGGTTTTGCTACAGGTGAAGGTGACAAAATAGCCAACATCATAATACATAGGTGCTAGTGCTGTGACCCTGGTTCCTCCCTTACATCTTGCTTGTGATGGAGAAGAAGTAGAGTTCACTTGTACCACTAGGCAGACATTTATGTGCTGGAATATTACTATGCCTCAAATGAACTATCCGACTCAACAACTGACTATGTTTCATTTGGGAAGGATGCCTCCCTTCACCACAGATGATGGTGTATTTACATTCAGAACAGTGTCTTATACTAGTTCCACTATGGAACTAGTGACTACTGTCAGTGTGAATGCCAGAGAGGGACTAGATAGAACAATGGTGCAATGTCTTACATTTGTTTCAGGAGAGATCAGGAAGGAAACTGCAATCATAAGAGTCACAGGTGATTAAATAACTGCAGACGAAATAAATCATGTTTCTATAATTATAATAGCTATAGCTATCCTATGTGAATTAATATGTGCAGTATAGCTACTTGCAGCTCAGTAGCATTGTATGCTGTAGAATATAGTTTATCTATGCAGGTGTACCTACATCATTTAATCTGACACTTCCTGCTATCTTGGATTTGGAATTTGGGAGGACTAGCATTACAGCTGTTAATGTGTCCTGGACACAACAGGATGGTGCTGACTACAATATCTTCATCAGTCCACCTATTCCATATAGCAATGCTTCAAGGACTAGCATAATCATACCCAATGTCCCCTTCAATGTCCAGTACAATGTCACTGTAGTGGCTCACAGATGTCATGGCAGCTACACTTCATCTGCCACACTCAATTACAGTGAGTCTAATCAGGATGGTCAGCAGCTGTGATTATTCTTATCACTAACTTGTAGTGAGCAGTGTACAATTCTAATTAACTTCCACAAACCTTCCATATTCATGTAGGTCGCTGTATCTTCCCCTCCATCGATCCAAGTTTGAGATTCTTGACTGATGTTGTAGGTGTGGTATCAGCTCCTGAAGGCTCATTCTTATGCAATAATGAAAATCAAGTATTGGGTGGCATAGATAATGCCACATGTATTGAGGGTAGGTGGAGTCCAGATATCGATGGTGTCATGTGCAGAGGTGAGTAGCTCTTTATTGTCATCATATGGAATGATCAAGTATTCCAGGGGAGTGTGGATTGCCTGTATTCGGTGATGATGTGGTGATCATAAATGACTTGAATGCTACATCTGAAGGATCTTCACTTGTGTTGATGGTTTGAGTCCCACTGCTATCATAAGAACTATCTGTTCACAGAACGGCTCCTGGAATCCAGATCCTGCACACGCCATATGTGTCAATACTAGTGCTAATCCCACCACTGGTATGTAACTCCTCCTCCAGTATCAACATCAACCATACTGACTGTGATATGCAGTATTGGATTTTTTATTGTGGGACTGGTTGGTGGGATTGCTTGTCGTTCTCTGGTCGCATGTTCCTGTAATAGAGATGAACATAATCTCGAACCCAGCCAGCCTCCACCTGATCCATTTTATGAGGTCCCAGATAAAGAAATAAAGGACAATGTAGCATACGGACACTTCCAAGTAAGTTAATTTTCCATCAACTGGATGTTTACGTTGTTATGTTAATTCATTTTTGACCTTTCATCGTAACCTTTCATCATGACCTCTTTGGTATAGCTATATATAATTATAGTTGAAACCTGCCCTTATAATGAGACCACTCCACCATAACTTCACAGTCACTAATCATTATAGACATACACTATTCACCAGGAAAATCACACAGCAACGGTTTCTCACCTGACGTGAACTCAAGACTTTGCACCATAGTTTCTTCAATGCACTTGCTGGTATACTAACAGTACTTACTAGTTTCAAGTAAAAGATCCCCTTAATGCTATGTGTGCTCCACAAGGGCATACATTGATCATGCATGTGTTCCCTTGTGGTATAGCTTAGTAGAGTACCTAAAGGAAAAAATCATTATGTGACGGACAAAAGTGCCAATTTTTGTCAGAGTATTCCTTTAGGTATGTAGCTAATGTCAGGAAAATATCGGCTGCAAAAAATCAGTATTAAATGTGGTGGCTAGCTTTTCCGCTAGGAAGCATCTCAAAGTTGCTAAACCCTCTCTTTATTGTGATTGCAGCCACTTTCTAGTGATCATAGTCTCATCCCATGTCCATGCACCGAGAAACTTAGATTGGACTTATCATTAGAGCCAGCTAATTTATTTCAACAACAAAATTGATACCAAGTCCAGAAATGAGAGCGATCTTCTCCATACTGGCCCTCTGCCCTCTACAGTGCTGATTAATAGACCAGGGCAAAAATTAGGATCAGCTTTCATTTTTCTATTGTAACTGGTATTATGGGAGCACTATCACCAATGAGTGGGTGTTTTGTATTTTAATTAAGCAAATTAGTGGAAGTGTGGTGATGTTCTAACACAGTGGAACCCCTCACTGTGGACTCTCTGTATCAGATGTTTAAATGTTCCAGTCTGATGAATAAACTCATCAACATATTTATATTGTGTTAATTCATTTTTGACCTTTCATCATGACCTCTTTGGTATAGCCAAAATTATAGTGAAGCCTGTCTAATTGGACTCCTTATAATGAGACCACCCCTCTACTAAGGCCACTCCACCATATCCCAAGTAACTTCACAGTCACTAATCATTATAGACATACACTATTCACCGGGAAAATCACAGAGCAACAGTTTCTCACCTGACATGAACTCAAGACTTTGCACCATAGTTTCTTCAAGGCACTTGCTGGTATACTAATATTAATTACTAGTTTCAAGTAAAAGATCCCCTTCACAATAATAAGTTGTAGCTATGTGTGCTCCATAAGGGCATACATTGATCATGCGTGTGTTCCCTTGTGGTATAGCTACTTCAAATGTACGTACTTGCATCACTGACCATGAGAGAGAATATGCAAGGGGTGGTTATGTCCCCTTGAAATATAGAGCAGGGGGATATGACTGTGCTTCTTGCTCTCTGAATGAACTAGCTTCTATGCAGGGATCTCAATGACGTCATCTCACAATGTGGTTCAATTTTCCATTTCCAACCCCTCCTTCCTCCTTAGCTATCTATGGATTAACCAACTTGCTTTTGCTTTCTTCAGTACCTAGGTTCTCCCCAGGTATCTTGAGGGCATAATGGGACATTATGTTGTTTTTGTTTTCTTTAACCGAATGGCTGATGAGGAATTTACAGGCCCCATGGGACTAATGGCCAGCCGCCTTCATCCCTTTCAAAGGATGCAGTGTCTTTACACTTCCTCAATTGAGGAGTGGAGCTGAGTGGACTCCATGATTCAGTAGATCCTGCCGGCTTGGTGGGAGTAGTGATCTAGGTCCATGAACTCACCACCATCACACTTGCACTGACCAACCAGGGTCACCCATCCATGCACTAACAAACTGCAGCTCCCCCTATTCTTATGAAATGATGGTAACTCAAGTCAGTATTAAATGTGGTGGCTAGCTTCTCTGCTAGGAAGCATCTCAAAATTGCTAAACCCTCTCTTTTATTGTGATTGTAGCCACTCTTTCTGGCTAATTTTAGCTCTGGTCTATTAATCAGCACTTGTAGAGGGCAGAGGGCCAGTATGTAGAATATCGCTCTCATTTCTGGACTTGGTATCAATTTTGTTGTATGAATTAAACTAGCTGGCTCTAATGACAAGTCCAATCTAAGTTTGTTGGTGCATGGACATGGGATGAGACTATGATCAGGATCAGCTTTCATTTTTCTATTGTAACTCGTATTATGGGAGCGCTAGCACCAATGAGTAAATCTAATTAAGCAAATTAGTGGAAGTGTGGTGATGTTCTAACACAGTGAAACCCCTCACTGTGGACTCTCTGTATCAAAGACACCCTCTATCCTGGATTCCCATACTAACATAGTGGAACTTCTCATTGTGGACTCACTGAGCCACTGTATCAAGGACACCCTACTATTAGCTATACTCATGGAGCAGAGATAGTGATATTTGCAGTATATAGCTATAAACTTGGTTTGTACACATATATTATGCTTTATTAAAACTATAAGGGAGTAGGAGGCATCACTATATATTATGCTTTAGCAAGGAAGAAACAATATATCGAGGAAGATATAGTCTCCATTTATACTTCTATAAGAGAAGCCACAAACTATACATATTCTTAAAAAACATTAGTCTTGTCAACAGAATCCGAATTGTGCATGTGTGCCGTGCATGGGTTAGCCCATCATGTATGGTACGCTTCAAAATTGCATGGTTTTTGTAGATAGTTAGAAAAGACTGGGAAGAGCTATAGAGCTTGTTACACAAAACTATAAGCTGTTATTAATGGTAAAGGGTTGATACAGAGTAGATCTAGGTAATAAAAGTGTAAACTCCATCCTGTAAATTGTTATAGCCAGCAGCAAAGCCTATGGTTTTTCTCTGTATATTATATGACTAAGGAAAATGGCACAATTGCATAATTTTATTGCTGACTTGACAATCCTGCTGATCTATTGGACAACTAGCTGTAAGTTAAAGAAGTCTGTATAGCTTTTAGTTGTTATAAGTAGTTAGCTACGTAGTATGCTGCTGACCTGTATCACCATCATGAACTATGGTCTAGAAGTCACTACTCACAAATGGAAAAAATGCACCAATTAACATGGAAGTCTCCACTTTAGCATAACTAGTATCTAGCTAGTTTATGTACATGAAGGATGTAGCTAGCTATACATATGATCATTGACTGTTTAATTGATACTCTTCAGTCAATTACCTACTCCTCTGTCCCTATCACTTCTGAGTTAACTAGTGCATAATGTGTTGTCGTATTGCTTTAGCTTTTTTTTTCAAGAACAATCATTCAATTACACTTCTTAATATTAACAGAGAATTATATTAGCAGAGATCACTTATTCAAATAGTGATATGTGCCAGGATCAAATGGGCACTTACTGCAGCAGCATTTCTGAACTCACTGTTGCATTACTTAACAATTTCAATCACTCTATCACTGCATTCCTCTATTAATTCCTAGCCAAGTTTAGATAACTAGCTATTATAATGAAAAACAACACACATGTTATATAGTTTGGAGGGCCAATTGGTTTGGGAAGGGTAGCTACTACATTTTGAGATGAAAACAAGTTGGTATGTATCTATAATACAGCAGCAACAACAACATGAGGGTCCTGATGCATTTCATTTTATAGGGGAAATGGACTTTAGGGACTTTGAGTAGTGTGGTATAATAATTATACCATTTCTGAAATAGCTAGCTAATGGCGTGAAAGATGATGAATGACCAGGATTTTAGAATCGCTGAAAAATGACACTGCTTATCTTCTGCTCTTCATACTTGAGTCCTAGCACATTGAAGGTGTTCTGTCTTTGAGACAGAAGTTGTTGATTAACATCATAAGCATCTTAATACAATTATCATAGGTGATGGTGCTGTGACCCTGTTTCCTCCCTTTTATCTTGCTTGTGATGGAGAAGAATTAGAGTTCACTTGTACTGCTAGGCAAACATTTGTGCGCTGGAATATTACTACTCCTCAAATGGACTACCCGACTCAAGAATCAACCAAATTTCATGTGGGGATGCCTCCCTTTGCCACACAGGATGATGTATTTACATTCAGAACAGCGTCTTACAATAATTCCACTATGGAACTAGTGACTACTGTAAGTGTGAATGCCAGAGAGGGACTAGATGGAACTATGGTGCAATGTCTTACATTTGTGTCAGGAGAGACAAGGAAGGAAACTGCAATCATGAGAGTCCCAGGTTATTACAGATAAATCATGTTTTCATAATAGCTGTAGCTATATCCCATGTGAATTAATAAATGCAGTACATAGATAATTATGCTAAGGGTATATAGGTGTTTAGGATTATTATTATTACTGACTGTGTGACTACGGTACATCAATTATGTACTACAACATGCATGGCTGTACAATATTAAGATTAGCTGTATCTATGCTTGCAGGTGTACCTACACCATTTAATCTGACGCTCCCTGCTACCTTGGACCTGGAATTTGGGAGGACTAGTATTATAGTTGTTAATGTGTCCTGGATTCAACAGGATGGTGCTGACTATGATATCTTCATTAGTCCACCTATTCCATATAGTAATACTTCAAGGACTAGCATAATCATACCCAATGTCCCCTTCAATGTCCAGTACAATGTCACTGTAGTGGCTCACAGATGTCATGGTGGCTACACTTCATCTGCCATGCTGAATCACAGTGAGTCTAATACAGCAGCTGTGATTATTCTTATCACTAACTTGTAGTTAACAGTGTACAATTATTCCAGAAATCTTCCATATTCATGTAGGTCGTTGTGTCTTCCCCTCCATCGATCCAAGTTTGAGATTCTTAACTGATGTAGTGAGTGTGGCATCAGCTCCTGAAGGCACTGTCATCTCATTCTCATGCAATAATGATAATCAAGTATTGGATGGCATAGATAATGCCACGTGTATTGAGGGTAGGTGGAGTCCAGATATTGATGGTGTCATGTGCAGAGGTGAGTAGCTCTTTATTGTCATCATATGGAATGGTTGAGTGTTCCTATTCTAGGGGAGTGTGGATTGCCTGTATTTGGTGATAGTGTGGTGATCATAGATGATGACTTGAATGCTACATTTGAAGGATCTTACTTCAACTTCACTTGTGCTGATGGTTTGAGTCCCACTGCTATCATAAGAACTATCTGTTCTCAGAACGGCTCCTGGAATCCAGATCCTGCACATGCCATATGTGTTAATACTAGTGATAATCCCACCACTGGTATTGACGAAACTCCTCCTCCAGTGTCAACATCAACCATACTGACTGTGATATGCAGTATTGGATTTTTAATTGTGGGACTGGTTGGTGGGATTGCTTGTCGTTCTCTGGTCGCATGTTCCTGTAATAGAGATGAACACAACCTCCAACCCAGCCAGCCTCAACCTGATCCATTTTATGAGGCCATTATACTCCCAGATAAAGAAAAATTGGAACTAAAAGACAATGTAGCATATGGACACTTCCAAGTAAATTAATTTTAATCAACTGGATGTTTATGTTGGTTGTTAATATTGTGTTCATTCATTTCAGACTTTCATTATGACCTCATTGGTATAGCTATATATAACAAGTGAGAGTAAAAACATTTCATCTAAATGAAAGAGTGATGTAGGCTACGGAAACAAGGTGCTAGTATATACTTCATAAGCTCTACAGAATTGACAAACCCTACATTGACATAAACCTACATAGCTGCTGCCATATTATCCTTTTGGCTGCACCTTGCAGCAATGTAGGTTTATGTCAATGTAGGGTTTGTCAATTCTGTAGAGCTTATGAAGTACATACCAGCACCTTGTTTCCGTACGTTTTATAGTCATGTACTCAAGCCTAAATGTTTTTACTCTCATTGTTTGCATACTTTTTCAAGGGGCGTGGCTAAGGATGTCGAGAACGACCCTTTACCAAATAAGCTTACCACGCCCACCGCAACTCAGCAGGACAGTTTTTTTCTCCATTTAATCTGACGCTCCCTGCTACCTTGGACCTGGAATTTGGGAGGACTAGTATTATAGTTGTTAATGTGTCCTGGATTCAACAGGATGGTGCTGACTATGATATCTTCATTAGTCCACCTATTCCATATAGTAATACATACCCAATGTCCCCTTCAATGTCCAGTACAATGTCACTGTAGTGGCTCACAGATGTCATGGCAGCTACACTTCATCTGCCACACTATATTATAGTGAGTCTAATCAGAATGGTCAGCAGCTCTTCCAGAAACTTTCCATATCCATGTAGGTCACTGTATCTTCCCCTCCATCGATCCAAGTTTGAGATTCTTAACTGATGTTGTGGGTGTGGCATCAGCTCCCGAAGGCACTGTCATTTCATTCTCATGTAATAATGAGAATCAAGTATTGGATGGCATAGATAATGCCACATGTAATGAGGGTAGGTGGAGTCCAGATATTGATGGTGTCATGTGCAGAGGTAAGTAGCTCTTCATCCTTATCATAATCATATGAAATGGTTGAGCATTCCTATTCCAGGGGAATGTGGGTTACCTGTGTTTGGAGATGATATGGTGATCATAAATGATGACATCAATGCTACATCCGAAGGATCTTCCTTCAACTTCACTTGTGCTGATGCCACTGCTATCATCAGAACCGTCTGCTCAGCAAACGGCTCCTGGAATCCAGATCCTGCACATGCCATATATGTCAATTCTAGTGCTAATCCCACTACTGGTAGTATTCATAATAATATGACAGCAGGAGCGGATGACACAATCATCATTATTGGTATGATGCATTACACCTTACAAGTTCTGCTTACACATCTCCTTTAGACTTTCTGATTATTATATTAGGAGTTGTAATTGCAAGAACTATCAATTAGAATGCCATAGCTGCCCCTAAAAATATCGATTATAATGGTACCAAGATTTAACAATGTTTTCTAGGGGGAAAACAGTATGTAATGCCCATAAAACTAATGTCACTCCATATATAACTTTGTTATGATCTCCACCCCCTAAACATTTCCTTTATCTGAATCATGGTCACACATTCTGCTCTGCCAGCATAATGTGCCTCTTTATTGCTGTAGGAGGAGCAGTCGCTGGTGGGATCATTGTCGTGATCTTGGTCGTTATCATGGTGATATCTCTTATACTATTGAAGAAAATTAGAAGTAATATTTTTATGCTTTGTAAACCACCTCTTTCATCTTGTAGGTGAGACAAGAAAGAAAAGAAGGTTATTATGTAATAATTAAGCGCACCCTAAGCAAATGTCAAGTGGCAATTCTTCAATCACGCTTTTGTGGATTAATTGTGAACTATTGTGTCCCTCACATGTTTTCTATTATTTAGGACTGTGGAGCAGCATAATTATCAAGGTGTCAATTTTGAGGTAATCATAATAACATAATGTATAAATTAATAACCGAGTTATGAATAAGCATTGTTTCATTTCATTGATAATGAAACCATTTCTTATGTCAAGCATACAATGATTAATCTTGTATAATATCAATTCATAAGATGTTACCGAGTGAACACAGCAGGACTGTACATGATGTTCCTGTTAGTCCTGCACCCCAGTCTTCTTCACAAGAAAATGTACTAACTGTATGTAAACTTATAATCCTGTACATAGATATTGCTAAGCATACTTATTTTTTGTGTTCTATCATTCATAAGATGTTATCGAGTTCACATGATGTTCCTGCAGAGTACAGCACCATCAATCATGCTCGTACAGCCAAATCTTCAAAAAGAAGTCCTACAACTGTACGTACATACGTCATACGTCAGCATCTATAACAGTTGCTATTTCATAAATAGGTATTATATTATGTGCTCCATACAGTCTTTTTAGGGAGACTATTTTGATGGTATGTATCTGCAGAGGCATAACTCTATGCTATATGAGTGATTCATGTGTAATTTGTATGGCCATTAAGGTAACACTTGGTGAACGTGCCGGTAAGCAAGTGTCATTTCAAGGGTATGTCATTCAAGGGTATGTCAGCATTGCAATAGATTCAATTGTAAAAGGGCTGTGGTCTCTGCCATTTTGTAGGCAGAAAAACACTGCTATATAATATCCATTAGTAGCTAACTAGCTAGATTCAAATAGTTTTTATGGTAGCAATCACATCACTTTTACTGAATTGGAGATAGTACCAAAGATACAGTTACAGCTACTTCTATTTCTTTCAGAAACTCCGTAGTACTGCCAATCCATCCAGTGAGGATAAAGTTTTAGACACTAGTGGTTTGATATATGCTGATCTTGCTTCCACCAAGAAGAAACCTTCTGTTATTACAATGCCACCCCCCATCATTGAGCCTGTAGTTTATTCTGACATAACTGGAACCATTCCTCTTAAAACTGCTGCAACTGCACCTCCTAGCAGGCCACAGAAAAATCCAGGTAATAAGGGTATAGCTGTTTTAATGTGTTTACAAGGTTGTAGACAAAAAAGATAATGTGGGGAGGGGGACTTTTGACATTAATAAACACTAGTTAGTTATTGGCTATGAGGTGGGGCTATCTAATTGCTGTGATTTAACAGATGCAGCATGATATTATCCCAGAAGCCCCCCCAAGTCCCCCCTTGTATACAGCAGTGGTTTATTCTACACCTACGTACTACGTATACTTATTAGAACTTGTAGACTAGTAAAATCCTTTGGTTAATTATTAGCTATGATTTTCAGATTCTCTACTGGATCTTAATATGTTGCTAATCCAAATTCGTGAAGTGACATCTGATTGGTATTCATATACAAAAGCCATTGGAGTACCTGCCCAAATGATGGATGAGATTGATAACATGCAGCTAAATGACTATCACAAACTAGTGGAGGCACTGGATTACTGGTTCCACATCCATTCAAAAGATCCTGCCCCTACTTGGAGGGAGTTGGCACATGGGTTAAAGGTCATTGGTCATGCAAAGCTTGCTGATGATATTATGAAAGTATACACCACAGGTAAGAATTTATATTAGAAATCTCTGATATAAAGGCTGGACTGTTTCCAAACAGAACTACTGGTTATCATAAGTTATGGTTTGGGATTAGCTACTGAGATTGTATCTCTCTGGGGATTATTGCTGAATTGAAATTTGAAAACATGTTTATGGCCATGGTAAAGTCTGTTTCAATATTAGTGTGTACAGTCTCCATGGAAATTTAAGCAACCTTGTGCCTGGTGTATACTTGCTACAGTACAACCTCTTCATCTGGAACCTTATCCTGGAACCTTGTCTATCATTTATTGGGATTAGGAAATATGTACTATAAACATTTATTGACAGTGGTTTGCACAACAATCAGTAGCAGCTACACCATTCTGGCATGTTTGTGCTAGCTACGAAAACATAAATACCGGTAGTGCAGCATAACCACAACATTAATACTTCAGTTATCAGGACTGTAGCACTTATCAGACAGCCTGGGAAATAGTTTGGATAAAGATGTCCAGATAACCGAGACTCCACTGTAATATGAACGTTGTTTTGTGACTACTTATGTATACTGGATGGCTAACACTGTTGTTCATTAATAGGTGACCTTCCCATAGTGGTGGATGATAGTAGTCTACCTCCTTCTACTCGGCGAACTTCAGAATCCCCTCCTCCTATACCTCCAAGATTAGATAACATTTAGTTATGTTTCAATCCTTGATTTAGATACCAACTAGCTGTCTACCATTATTATTATTATTATTATTATTATTATTATTATTATTATTATTATTATTATTATTATTATTATGAGTGTTAGTTGTTTACATAATTCTGATTAATGGTATGCAATTTATTTAATTGCTAAGATTCCAGACATAATAGCTAAGTGATTCATTCATGGACAGAAAAAAAGCTCTGCCAATAACAAGGACCAAGTAGCTAGCTAGCTGAATAAGTAGAGCCTGAAAGCCTGCTGAGCTAACTGTATACATGTAGGAATGAAAGCTGCATGGCTAATACATGTAAATAAATACGTATGTCAAGGAGTATGTAGAAACTGATTGATACAATCATCCTTCACAAGGATGCTAGTAGCTACATATAAATGTGAACCTGTAATGCTTGCCATAAAGCACTTAGCTAGCTAGATAGTGTAGAGGTGACCTACTAGGCCAACAATTCACTCAAATGCTTACAATCCACTTTGATAAAAGGTAGTGGCAGAAAAAGTGCTATGCACACAACACTGTTATTACAACGTGGGCAACCTGGGCATGATATAGTAACCATATATAAAAATGCTGACCACATGACAAACATAACAACCACTCCAGCATTTCCCATAATTAGATATCTACAAAAGCACATGACTGAAATTCCATAAGGAAAGAATTTCCTGACAGCATCTTCATGGAAAAGAGCTCTGTGGCCATTATCTTTCTTCTAATCACCATAACATATTTCACTCCTAGTCTTTCATGGAGTCCAAGTGAGTCAAGACACCAGACTACAGAAGCTGCCACTCGAGCTTACCAAGCACTTGAAGGCATCTTTAACTACTACTGGAAATCTGATCCTCTTGCCACCAAAATCAAGTTCCTGTTCATATGTGGACAAGTAGGTGGGTGGGGGAAACCGCGTTCAGAGAATGAATGCAGTTGTAATGATCATAAAGCTTGTGTGAACTGTTATAGATGGTTTGATGCCATTTTATTGGAGTCTGTGGCCACTTATGGGATCTATACGAATTCTAAGAATCATTCTGAAGTGGCTGAAACTATTTATGATCACTCGCCCTACAATGGAAATTGGAATGCAACAGCAATATGTACTTTTATCGATGACTTTTCCTGGTATGGAATAGCATATCTTCGTGTGTACGAGTGGTTGCAGGTAAAATAATACTTGAAGGAGACCTATTAGTTGTAGTGGAAAAGACAATCCTGGCAGCTAGCGAATCTTTACCACCTTATTTAATGTGATGTGAAATTAATGGCTACCTATATTTTCTGTAATAGGATGAGAAGTGGCTGAATCGTTCCATAGCCCTTTATGACTGGGCATGGCAATATGGCTGGGATGACCCATGCGGGGGTTTCTGGTGGAGCAACTGTGACGACTCCAAATTCAAGGACTCCATCACTATAGTTGAAGTCATGCATTTCTCTGCAAAATTGGCATTTATGTTTCCGAATGAATCTCGTTACTTGAACAACACCTTGAAAGTTTGGGATTGGTTCTTCAGTTTTGACAATGGATATGGCTTGATGAGTGATGAATACCTAGTCTCAACTGGAGCTATTCCAGAGAAATGTTGCAATTCTACATCTACATCTGAAGCTCAAAATCGATGTCATAACACTCGCCTTCCTGGTACTTCATACAACCAAGGATTATTGATGAGTACCTGTGCATATTTGTACATTCGGACTGGTAATATCACATATCATAAGACAGGGCTGAGACTCCTAGATGCCATAATTGCTAACTATACCACCAAGGATGGAATTTTAGTTGACGAACCACGCTCTTATCAATCTTTCGAGGGTGCATGCTGGGGAAATGCTGATCCTGGAGGTGATTGGTACTCCTTCAATGGTATATTCATGCTCCATCTGGGATACTTTACCGATTTGCTCTGGCAAAATAAATCCCTTGAGGTCAAAGATTTACAGAGTATTAGAAACCTGATTAACAAGACCAGTGAAGCTGCTTGGAACAGATCTGCACAATGGCCACCATTTGATTCGACTGATGGTTGTAACATAGGGGTAGACCCTGTTGATTCTAAGGCTAATTACCCTAAATTTCATTGGTGGTGGGGAGAACATAAAGATGAAATATTACAGCTTATTCCTCCAGATCCAAAGTATTTCTTTCATAGACGTAAACTAGGCTGCACTGCTGTTAATGGAGGCTCCCCCATTTGGAAAGGGAAAACTAAAACTGAACACGCTTGCATGGAAAAGTGTCAATCTAATTACAAATGTTCTAAATATCAGTTCAAGATTCCAAATGGTGACATCAGTGCTCCGAAACTCAACTGCTGGCTGTGGTCCTTCAATAGATCCAATCACCAATGTCGACTGAATAAGGAGGATTTTAGCATTGGTATCAAACGTCCTGTGGGAAATGCAACATGCTCCGCCAAGTGTGGATTGAAAGAGCCTCAGAAAATTGACCATGGTGTGTGCTATTGTGATGAGAATTGTGCTTTTCACATGGATTGCTGTCTGGACTATGCCGATCACTGCAAGCCTGCCAAGCCTATCCTTTGCAAAGGAAACTGTACAGACTTGACCCCCAGGCCCATACCACAGGGGGGATACTGCTGGTGTTTCGATGGCTGTAATGGGTGGTTCACCGATAATAACAGTGCTGGAAGTTGCTGTCCTGATTATCCACAGGAGTGCATGCAGTTAAGCATACCTGTGTGCTTAGATGGTCGTACTCAAACATCAGCTCTAAGCCTATTTCTGGCACAAATGAAAGTATTGGGACTGAAATAACTGCTCTAGTAGTTGAGTTCCGAATATTTAATGCCAAAGTACAAAGCCAACTCTCTAAGAATGACTAATTAAAGGTCCTATTATTCTAGCTAAGAAAAAAAAAATTAAAAAATTTTTTATATACCCAGGATGTGTGAACATAGGACCTATGATACTTGCCACATTTCTTTGTTATCTTCATGTTAGAGTGAATATTGTTGCGCTGGTGTCTCTGTGTCATGCTTTGGTATAACTTGTGGTATTTGATAACCACTGATTGCTAATGACTGAGGGAGGAAACCATGTAGTGATCTAGCTAGCTAATACAACATCATGCTGAGCTAGCAAAAAGATCCTGATCCTAATGATTAGCTAGCTAGAATATCACAAAGGCGTTCCTAAAAAACCATAAACCATGTATTCTAGTTAATTAGCTAAATATAGTTAAGTAAACCAGTTTCATCTAGTGGTTCCTTCAACCATTCTTCGGACAGTGTAATCCACTCATCGACTGAACCAACTTCTTTGCACTGTGAAGAATTCTCTTCACTTTCTGTGGGAGACTTTTTAATTTCTTGTTTCTGTTTCTTTTTGTCTACATTCTTACATTTCTTTGTCACATTATTTATGTTAACTTTACGTGATCTTAGATTTCTTGTTGAACGGGCAGCATTTTCCTCCTTCTCTAGTTTCTTGTTTACAGGATGGCTGCAAATGTCCTGATCTTTTAGTACATTACCATCATCAGTTGGATCATTGGAGAGCTTTATGTCCATACAGCGAAACTCAGTTATCAATTTTGATTTCCCTAGCACTGCAGGACTATGATCAGCATCAGTAGATGACTTTTTGATGTTAATACTTGATGGGACATGCTTTGTCCTAGCCATCAGTCTGGCAACGTTGGACCTGTTATTGTGATGAAACTGCGAATCCTTTCTCAAACAAATATCTCTAAAACTCACTGGTCTTGTACATTTAATGGTGCCACGCAATTGATTTGGTGATGAAGCATTTTTATATAAACAACCAGAAGGACGAGTTATAGCAGTTGTATTTCTTTGATTATACAGGTATAAAATATCTGTTGTATCCTCTAATAGCTTATGCATATCGTCAATACCAAGATCATCTAGTTTTAACCATCTTTTCATTAGTGGATCTTTACAGAGAGGTATCACTTCTCTTCCTTTACATGTATGAATCTCTCTCTTCATTGTATCTTCACTGGAACTAGTTTGCATTGCTCTTCGAAAATCCCTTCTTCTTTGCTCAACTCTTGCATCATGCTGCTTTCTTCTTGGCTCCACCCCTCTATCACATGAGGACTCAGCAATGCTATTGGAATCAACAAGACTTGCTAGGTTGACATATGAAAGCCCTACTGTTTTCAGTAAAGTGATATTTCCCAGAATGCAATTCCAATTGTCTAATAGAGTGTCAAAAATGTTACTTTTTTGAGTATCTTTAGGAGGAGTCTCAGTACTAGGACTTAAGTGCATGTTTACGGTGCCTGTGATTATTCCACCATATCCGGTAAACAGGACTTTGCTATGACCTGAGTATACATGATCTGGGCATTCAGATGAATCTGTGCTCAAGATGTTCAAATCCCTTTCCACATTTTTCTTCCAATAATCATGATCATTTGAAATTGCATGAGGCAATGAATACACACCTCTCTGTTTCACTTTATCGACACCATCCTGGTCAGGGCAGACACTTTTCAGCCAATCTATACTCTCTGATTTATTACAATCATCTGTATGCAGTGGTAAAATAAAATAACCCTGTCTGACAGAACAGGTATGAGCATGGAAGAGTCAGCATACACCTGCAAGCACTGCAGAGATCTGGAAGACTCAGCAGCAGTGGAAATCTCTTGACAAGTTTGTTCAATAAAATCAAAGTCATTATTACTGGTGCTATCGATATCTGTGTTGATGTCCACTTCGTGTTCAACACCATTCAGTTTTTCTTGTATAGGTAAAGTATGCACTATGCTATAGCTACACAGTTGTCACTGCATGCTTATAGTTTATAGCTACATATGAACTAGCTAGCTAGCTTTTATGCATTATGATTTATGATTTCAATGTAGCTATTAGTAGTAAGTACAGAGAAAATCACCATTGACACTAGGCCAATGAATTGTTTTAAACTTTGAATTTAGTACCCATTTAGCATCCTTAAAGTAGTGGCTGCTTGGGTTGTGGTCTTGCTAGATATTCTATAATGTATAGGGTTTACATCATGTGGAATTCCAGTCTTGATGATGGTTGCTAGTTCCACACTGCTAGGAATCTTGGAAATTTCAGTCCCCTCATCTGTGTTTTTTTCCAGTTTCCCAGACTTGCACAAGTTTTCAACAACATCACTGCAGCTTGATGTCTTTGATGCATATCCAGAATCTTCCACAGTGAAGAGTAGGCAGTCTTGTTCACTCCTAACACAGTGATCCACAGCAGTATCTCTGGCATCTTCAGCATTATCAGTCATCTTCTTACTCCTTTGCATCTTTAGGTAATCTAATTCATCTAGTTTACCATTGCCACCATTTGAATCTTCTTGTGTGAATGACTGGATGGATGGATGCCATGGACTTTTTGGTGATTGAGGTGCACACATTTTCTGATGGAGTGAATCTGAGGCTTTTTTTGTCGGTAATAAATTGCTGGTTTTTTTAAGATCACGAACTGGTGGATTTGTCTTCTTCTCTTGTGTGCATAGAGATGATCTCCTGCTATTTTTTTTCCGATTGGAGTCTAAGTAGACCAAAAAATCCATATAAATATTTCTAGCAGCTACTGGGAACTTATTATACTCACTCAAGGTGGTTCTTGCACTTTTGAAGCCCATTTTGAATGGACACTGTGTTGTATCATGGAGCTGCTACGGGCCATTGGTATTTAGCGCGCGCTTGTTCATGCGCATGCGCATTACGTATGTGCTGTGTACTTTTCGAGTGCCCTTTTTATAGTTTTGTACTACTGTACCTGGGTGGTAAGTTTCCTTTGTTGTCCTCCTTAGAACTAGCTGCAAGCTTCGGGGCTTGAAAACCCTTTATTCAAGAGTTTTAGGTTAGAAATGAGTGAAACTATTTAGAGATATGGAGAACTCTGTAATAAAGTTAAACACCTGTATATTATTATGTCTCATGAATGAATCCTCAGAAAAATATGCAATGAATGTTAGCTACGCTTCACGGTATCATGGTGTACTCACTAAAAATTGTGTGGATGTCCCTCATACCTTGAAGAATGGGCAGCGTACTTGTCAGAATCACGTTAGAGAGAGGTTGCTCTTCCACCTGATCAAGTTCATCCAATCTCAAAGGCTCGTAGATCCACCGAGTGAAGTTAGTGAATGATCATGTGCATGGTGGTGAAAATGATATAGCTAGCTATTAAAGAGGTGATCCACAAGTAGATGATACTTGCTACATGTTCAGCAGTGGTGTAATTCAAGTGGTCAGGTTGAAGTGGGACAGTGTACATAGCTATAGACTGACCGCACAGTTTTGTGTGCACTATGTTAGTGATATACATGAAGAATGATTATACAGATAATTAAAATTTGCAAAACACAGATTGACGTGTATCCTTTGCTGAAATTAAGTCATTTGCTACAGTGTACTAGTTTTAGGACAATACTATTAGTTGCCATGATACCAACTAGCTGGGTGGTGAGCTCACATGTTCTTTACTTATATCATGTGATCTGAAGCTGAAGTCAGCCATGTCATGCTTCATTTTCTACATGTAGAATTATGCACATTCAGCTGGAAAACTGAGTAATGTGATCAGGAAAAGTGGTCAGGTTGAAACCTGACCAACCTGACGGCTACACCACTGTTCAGACAGAGCTTGCTATGATTAAACTGAAACTCCCCCTAATCAGGCCGCCTTTGGGGCCTTTGGGGCCAGCAGAAGTGTCCTGATTAGAGGGGTGGCCTCATTTCAGGGGTGGATTTTTATTACATAGGGACTTTTGAAAGTGTCCTGAATACAGGGGTGGCCTCATCAGTTCAGGGGTCCTGATTAGAGAGGCAATTCACTGTACTTTTTCAAGTGACAACTTGGTTTCGAATAGTGTCAACTGCGCTCTGAGGTAATTGTGATAGTACTCAGTGCATGCAGGACAGCATAAGCTTCCCGAACTACTTTTATCAATAACTTTTTTTCTGTTTGATTTTAGGAAAAAATAAAATCATTTTTGAAATCTACATCAAAAATGGGTCTTGGTACTATGTTTTGGTATTCTGAAACTGAAATTTAATTTTTGACCAATCAGAGCACACCAAATTGATGATGTAATGCATAATGTAATAGTGCGGGCGGTCGAAACAGCTGTTGAGCAGAGTCTTTGTAAGTCTTTGTCTTTCTTGTCAAGTTGAGCGTACTACGGGTGCTTATCATGCTTACTGATTCTACTGGAAGGTTATTTTTGTTAATTGGAAGAAGAAGAGGGCGCTTTCAGCCAGGGATCGAGCTCTGGCTGCGAAGAGGGCGAGTGATTCTTTGCCGGAAGATGAAGAAGACTCGACTTTCAACGCTTCATGCGGCCTCTTGCAGAAGCCCCTGGTCTGCATCTACTTCCAATGATTCAGATCTTACGCTTCCGTGGCTCTTGCAGGTGAGGATGATGATAGAGACTTTGAAAGCGAGGATGAAGATGCAGACTTCACTGAAGAGAAAGAGGAAGAGATTTTCATGGATCATCTTAAGACTATGCCTCGCTGCTACCACAAAAGTAAGGATTGACAGACCATACTTTCAGTAACTAGTTGCAAACAATGCTATAGTTGGATATCTAGCTGTAGATTACTAGCTATTCTAGCTATAGCTAACCAGTTTGTTTATTACTAGTTTGTTTACAACAACAAGAAGGTGTGTTACCTCTGTATGACATTGGACATGTATGTGCATACCTAATAAATGATTTTTCTGTGCCACAGATAAATCTTGGAGAAGTGAAAGGACTGCGTACTATTTTAACCGAATACGACATCGACATTGTTACCAGATGACATGAGGACCATCCTGTTGAATTGTCATGACTTTGTAAATGAGAAGTCTCAAGTTGAATATCATCATGTCAAAGGCAGAGGTCTTTTATGCTATTTTCTGCCTAAATTCCACTACTATGAATTAAATCCCATCGAAACGATCTTTGGAAGCAAGTAAAAAGAAGCATACACTACGACTATCCCACAACGCGTCTGTCGTAATTACTTCAGAAAGATAAAGAGTCATAAGTACTTCAGAAAGATAAGAGCCTATAAAAGAGCACTTCTAGGTCACAAGGCTGGGAAGGGGAAGTGTATAGAAACTGCTGTAAAGAAGTTCCAGTGGCACAGAAGGAAAGAAATAGAAGTCACACAGAAAGGTCCAATCACTACCAAAAGACTTTTAACATCGTCCAACTAAAATGTTGATGGCATGAGTAATGTGAAGCTGTCACTGTCCAGCCTTTGAAAGGCAAACAGGGAGCAGATGTACGCAAGACTGTACATAGCCTCTTCCGCAGTGCTTCCTCGTAGTAACACTGAACAAATGGGGCCTTGCTCCTGCAGGCTAAACTGCAGGGGATCTGCTATCAGTTCACTGGATATCACTGAATATCCTGCATGTGAGCTGAGATGAGAAAGTGGGACAAATGAACAAAAACAGTCAGTTTTATACACTTCTTTTTTATTGTACCCCCACATGTATTATATGTATTAGAAGGTCGATTTTGGAAATTTTTATCTCAGTCAATTTTTACTTTAGAAAAAATGGCTAGATGGAATCCTAGAGAATTTTCTACTGTTTATTTTAAGACCATTAAAAAAAAATTCTGTTTAGTGCTTAGTCTTAAATTACTCTTAAAGCAGCAGTATGTCTATTTTACAAGAAGGGTAATATCTCTAGAACAAGACTAGCTTGTAAAAATCTGTTAGATGGAATTAAAGATATGTTAACATAGTACAAGTGTGTAAAGTAGGGAAGTCCCCCCATATACGTATGGTTAGTGAGAATTACTCATTTTGTGTTTTTGACCACTGTCTCGCGAAATTTATTTTTCGCGGATGCGGTTAAAGGTATTCGGAAGTGGGCGTGGTCTCAGATAGCCAAAGCTCTACTCTACCCATACCCAAAATATGAAAGACTAATACCAATTATTTTTTGAGTTATACCAATTTTATTAAGAGTGCTGTTTCGGGAAGCTTATGCTATCCTGCACTGTCAGAGTTATTAATTTTTTATCTGGAATTTGAAACTAAGATTGAATGACATCCATGATGAGTTTGAATTGGAGGTTTAGGGTCAGGAGCAAATTAATGAACTTGACAGACTTAGAACATCTGTGATATGGAATCTAATCCTTGGATAGAGCAGGTGTGTAATTCCCTAGGCCCTGATTGAATTTGAAATACATACCTGATCTTACATGCCCAATATACAAGGGCCAGGGAAAGGATCCTCCAAATCCTGGTGATGTTACCCTCACATCAGTACCTTTTGAAAGTAGGCTACAGCTTAATCTTTCAGAGTGGCTGCCTCAAACTGGCTTAATAAAGAAAACCTTATGGTCTGATACACAGTTCAGTAGCTACTTGTGCTTCTGGACCATGCATTCAACTGGAATTGTGAAACTCTCTGGAGAGCTCTTCAAGGATCTTGGGGGGGGGGGGGGGGGGGGAGGAGGAGGGGGAGGATGAGGTAAAGGGTTGAATGCCAGACTATACTTGTCATTCATCACGTTGTTTGTACTTGTCATAGACCCACCCATGAAGGACCAGGAAAAAAAATGCTCTGGGGCCTGATGTATGTGGCCTTTTTGCTGGTGCCTTTGCACATGCTGATGATATTCATACTCTGTACTAGCAGAGATATATACCTCGAAAAAACATTGCATTGGCTACACAGAAAATTTAATGCTCAAATGTGATTTTGTGCTGGTTTCAACACAAAGCTTCATCCCATTTGTACCACTGCACATCACCCCATTATCCAATGTGCATTTGCAAGATGTCTTGGATTTTGGTTGATGTGGGAACTGTCTGTGGACAAAACGGTGGAAATAGCATTACAAAGGCTAGCTATTTTCCCATTGCCATAGGAGATTTAAGCCTCTCTCAGGTAGTGCTATTTTGCACGAGTCATGTAGCTATGATTCCAATCCAATTATAATATGGCAGTGAAAACTGGTTCATTACAAACGTGCTAAAGAAACTTGAATCTTTCCAATATGAAATAGGGTGAAGGATTACTCATCAGTAGCTACTTCTCAAGGGCAGTTCGTCTGGCTCTGGACTTACTCTGGAATACTGCTGTTGCTGGAGATATAGCTGGCCACACAAAGCTGGCTAAAGATATGGGACTCCACCCACTTTGGAAAATGTATGTGGTTTTGACTTGCCACATCTCCTTGCCCAAAATAATCTGTGAGCGAACTAGCTCCTTTTTTCTTCTTCTTCACCATTTCATCAGTGAGCACTCCCATTTTGGAGAGAAGATGAAAATGTGGAGTTTTATAGAGCTACACCATCATTAGCTAAAATGTATCTGTGACTTAACTTTTAAATCACGACAATTGTACGTAGTCATACCCCCTTAATGTTGCAAATTTATTTAATCATCTGCATAGCTATGTCCTTGGGCTCTAATTTGTAATGAATTGATTACTGGAGTTCAGAGGAGTGCATATAGTAACTCTATATACAGAAGATATCACTGGTTAGCAGGGTGTGTAGGAATTTCATCCTAGGTGTTGACACAAGCTATAGGTTGCAGCAGATGAAGTAAACATACCCCCTGTGAAAACATCACACACTTTCTTCACACCCTAGCATGAAACTTGCTAATTTCACTGAATCAACTGTACAGGCATAACAACTGATTGAAAATGAAGTTGTTTATAGCTACGATCTGTAGCTAGGCAGTTTCATAATAAACAAGCTAGCAACATAGCTACATGTGTATACATTGTGCCTACAGGTAACAGTAGATATAGTTTTAGTTAACAAGTCTTTCAGTGAATGTAGCTATAACTCTTGTTAATGAAAATGTAGACTGTAGCTAGCCTCGTCCCCAGGCGATTCCATGTGCAATTATTATAGCATGTGGAATAATTGCGTGTGGAATCGCCTAGCTGGGGACGAGGCTAAGACTGTAACTATATATACCTCCAGCTCATTGGTGATCTCCTGCTCAATGTAATAACATGCAAATAGTATGTACTCAGAATATACCAATAATATCTGTGAGGGACAGCAGACATTTTAGCCTTATGTGTGCCGCACTAAGGGTTGCTTCAGTGCTTTTCATGCACTACCCACTATACCGCACACCTATGATGTAAGCATCACTGATAATATGTGAATGTAAGCATCACCAATAGGTGACAGGGATCAGTCTAAGTTGCAGACTATACATGTACATAGCTATAGCTTGCTGGCACACGTACATACTGATTTTCACTGAATCAACTGTTACTGGAGGAATACTAGTACACAGAATTTTTAGCCAGTATAATTAAGCATCAAAAGCAACTGCTATGTGATTGAAAATGAAAGTGTTTATAGTGTGTTATTGATTATTATAAAAGAGACTGAAAAAAATACACCATAGGCTCATTTCTGCAGCATGATTTCGCTACTAATCTTGATGATTATACTGGCACCATGCAGCAGCATCAATAGTCACAGCAGCAGAGCATGCCAACCATGGATGATTTATAACAACAGCTCTGGCAAGTGTGAATGTGGAGATACTGTAGGTGGGAATGGAATTGTTGCATGTGACAGTGAGACCCTTAAAATTGCTGTGCTCTACTGCTACTGCATGACTTACAACGACAAGGTAAATCAGACTTTCGTGGGCAAGTGTCCAACAATGTGCAAGCTTGAAAGAGATTCTGAATATATCTCTCATAATATGATATACAGTAACACTACTGATGAGTTAAACAATGAAATGTGCAAGGATTACAGCAGAAGGGGTCAGCTTTGTGGCGACTGCATGGAGGGATATGGTCCTCCTGTGTATTCATACTCTTTGAAATGTGTAAAATGTAAAGAGGAAGACTTCAAATGGAACTTACTGAAGTACATTGCAATAGCATTTGTTCCATTGACAATCTTTTACTTCATTATTATTATGTTCCGGTTATCAGTCACCACTGGATCAATGGCAGCATTCGTCTTAACTTGCCAGATACTCACGATACCAAGTCCAATGCGTTTACTTATGGATCATGATCACAATATAGCAACTTCTACAAAGATTTTTATATCCTTTTTTTCTCTATGGAACTTAGACATTTTCAGATCTCTCTATGATCCATTTTGCATCCATCCAAAGATGAACACTCTGCAAGCAAATATGCTCGATTATGTAGTTGGTGTTTACCCTCTTTGCTTGATATTTCTCACATATCTTGCAGTGATATTGCATGACCGTTATGTGATCGTAGCTAGACTTTGGAAACCAGTGAGCAAATTATTTGCCTTGATAAGACGAGAGTCGAACATTAGAGGTTCATTGATAACAGCATTTGCTACATTTTTGGTTCTGTCCTATGAAAAAATACTCAATGTTTCCTTTGATATTTTAACACCTGCTACCTTATACACAATTGAAGGAAAACAGTACAAGCAACTCTATTTATACAGCGACGGAGAAATTCCATACTTCGGAAGGGACCACATACCGTACGGAGTTATAGCATTGATAATGTTAACAATCTTCAATATTCTCCCCATGGTTGTTCTATTTTTATATCCCTGCCGCTGCATTCAGAAATGCATCAGTCATTTGAGATTCCAAAAACATTTTCTTCACACACTGATGGATGCTTTCCAAGGTTGCTACCGCTTTGAACCTTGGGATTGCCGATATTTTGCTGCACTCTACATGCTCCTAAGGATCATTCAATTAGCTTCATTCGCTTTTACAAGAGATCTTTTGTACACTGCAATCACTGCTGTCTTCTACATGGTCTATGCAGGGGCAGTATTTCTGGTTAAACCATACAGAGTAAAACTTTATAATAATATTGATGGAGCTTTTTTCCTACTCTATGGCTGCCTCTACTCTCTGTTCAGTGCTAGCATATTTGCTTTTATCTTTGAGCCACAGTTTCCTCATGCTGTACATGTCTTTTTCTTCTACATAATAGGAGTATTTCCAGTATCATATGGCTTTATAGTACTAGTACGAGTGTTTATGCCTGACAAGCTAGTGCTGAAGATTAAGACATGCTTTCATTCCACAGTATCCCATATAAAGGAATTCATCACATCAAAAGAAGTCAGCAATTCAATTCCTCATCAATCACAGCATGAAAATGAGAATTCACCCTTGCTAAGTAACATTTATAGCTGAAATAGCAAGTAGCTAACTTAGTTACCATTTACATGTTCTGTATGTAGCTATAATAATAATTAAAAAAATATTAAGGGGAGAAAAGCAATAAAACATCAATTCTAGTGCACTCTACATAGGTATGTAAATTTTTTTCACTAAATTTGAAAACTCCAGCTATGACTATGTCACTCAATTGATTATCAGCTAGCTATACGTACAGTGTTGAAGGTTAAGTGGCCTGATAGAGGTGTGTATCATGATCTAATATAGCTATAATACGTCATGGATTCCAGCCTAAGATTTCTTTTAACTGACATAGCTCAGTACCCAATCACATGATGGTCAGGCCACGGGTCTAGCAATAATTATACCCAGACATAGATATGGCAGTACAGCATTCCAGTCTATCTGGGATTCACAATCCAGTTAAGTGTTTATTTCAGTCCGTCCTGAGCTGCATTCATGCTTTATGCAACTCTATACTAGTGCAAGTTCATAGACCTACTCTATGGCACTGAATATAACCACTGTATCTTCAATAATGATCCAGGACACAAGAGAATTAGCTAACCACACATGTTCGAGCATAACATGACTGAGAAGGTGTAGCTCACTGTGAAGAATACACATGGTAAAGCCTAAAGCGATGGACTTGTAGACTTGTCATGCACAACAGCTACCCTAGACCTGATCTTGGAATTTAGCCATACAGTGTCCCGATATACTTGCACAAGTACTAGCAGTGAAACTTATGTAAGCATCAATAATTGTAAGCCTGGATAAAACAACTGTTACTGGAGCCAACAGGATTTCTAGTCTGTGTATATAACAAGTTAAAAACATCAAACCTGTACTGAAAATGAAGATGAAAGTGTTTATCTGCAGCACATCCAGGGGATTACATACGCAATACGATGTGTATATAAAGGAAACTACATGCAGCTACACCAAATCATAGTTTGTGCATTACACACAAGCAGCTACTATATTACATAGCAGAATGTTCATAACATTGATCCTGATCATGGCAATACTTGCACCATGCAGTAGTAGCAGCAGGACATGCCGACCATGGATGGTTTATAACAACAGCTCTGGAAAGTGTGAATGTGGAGAAACTGCTGGGAAAGGAATTGTTGCATGCGACAGCGAGACCCTTAAAATTGCTGTGCTTTACTGCTACTGTATGACTCACAATGACAAGGTAAATCAGACATTCATAGGCAAGTGTCCAACAATGTGCAAGCTTGAAAGAGATTCTGAATATATCTCATAATGTGATATAAGTAACACTACTGATGAGTTAAACAGTGAAATGTGCAAGGATTACAGCAGAAGGGGTCAGCTTTGTGGTGACTGCATGGAGGGATATGGTCCTCCTGTGTATTCGTACACATTTAAACTCACGATACCAAGTCCACTGCATTTACTTATGGATCAGGATTAAATATAGCAACTTCTACGAAAATTTTTATGTCCTTTTTTTCTCTATGGAACTTATCTAGACATTTTCAGATCTCTCTATGATCCATTTTGCATCCATCCAAAGATGAACACTCTGCAAGCAAATATGCTCGATTATGTAGTTGGTGTTTACCCTCTTTGCTTGATATTTCTCACACATCTTGCAGTGATACTGCATGACCGTTATGTAATTGTAGCTAGACTTTGGAAACCAGTGAGCAAATTATTTGCCTTGATAAGACGAGAGTTGAACATTAGAGGTTCATTGATAACAGCATTTGCTACATTTTTGGTTCTGTCCTATGAAAAAATACTCAATGTTTCCTTTGATATTTTAACGCCTGCTACCTTATACACAGTTGAAGGAAAACAGCACAAACAACTCTATTTATACAACGACGGAGAAATTCCATACTTCGGAAGGGACCACATACCATATGGAGTTATAGCATTGATAATGTTAACAATCTTCAATATTCTCCCCATGATTGTTCTATTTTTATAGCTATCCCTGCCACTGCATTCAGAAATGCATCAGTCATTTGAGATTCCAAAAACATCTTCTTCACACACTGATGGATGCTTTCCAAGGTTGCTACTGCTTTGAACCTTGGGATTGTCGATATTTTGCTGCACTCTACATGCTCCTAAGGATCATTCAATTAGCTTCATTCGCTTTTACAAGAGATCTTTTGTACACTGCAATCACTGCTGTCTTCTACATGGTCTATGCAGGGGCAGTATTTCTGGTTAAACCATACAGAGTAAAAATAATATTGATGGAGCTTTTTTCCTACTCTATGGCTGCCTCTACTCTCTGTTCAGTGCTAGCATATTTGCTTTTATCTTTGAGCCACAGTTTCCTCATGCTGTACATGTCCTTTTCTTTTACATAATAGGAGTATTTCCAGTATCATATGGCTTTATAGTACTAGTACGAGTGTTTATGCCTGACAAGCTAGTGCTGAAGATTAAAACATGCTTTCATTCCACAGTATCCCAATTCGTCACATCCAAGAAGTTAGCAATTCAATTCCTCATCAATCGCAGCATGAAAATGAGAATTCACCCCTGCTAAGTAACTTTTATAGCTGAAATAGCAAGTAGCCAACTTAGTTACCATTTACATGTACTGTATGTAGCTATAATAATAATAATAAATATTAAGGGGAGCCTGAAAAGCAACAAAACATCAATTCTAGTGCACTCTACATAACTATGTAAAAAATTTTTTCACTAAATTTGAAAACTCCAGCTATGACTATGCCACTCAATCAATTATCAGCTAATCAGTGTTATGATGTCAGCTATACAATGTTGAAGGTTAAGTTGACTGCTGTGGCCTGACAGAGGTGTGTATCATGATCTATATAGCTATGTCATGGATTCCAGCCTGACATCTAGCTCAGTACCCAATCGCATGATGGTCAGGCCACAGGTCTAGCAATAAGCTACACATAATATAGTCATTATACCCAGACATAGATATGGCAGTAGAGCATTCCAGTCTATCTGGGATTCACAATCCAGTTAAGTGTTCATTTCAGTCCGTCCTGAGCCTGCATTCATGCTTTATGCAACTCTATACTAGTGCAAGTTCATAGACCTACTCTATGGCACTGAATATAACCACTGTATCTTCAATAATGATCCAGGACACAAGAGGATGAATATAGAATTAACCATATCTTTGCACACGTTTGAGCATAACATGACTGAGAAGGTGTAGCTCACTGTGAAGAATACACATGGTCAAGCCTAAAGCGATGGACTTGGAGACTTATCATGCACAACAGCTACCCTAGATCTGATCTTGGAATTTAGAAGCTGGGATTATCATGCATGCCACACAGTCTCCTGATATATATACTTGCACAAGTACTAGCAGTGAAACTTATGTAAGCATCAATAATAACTGTTAGCCTGCATAAAACAACTGTTACTGGAGCCAACAGGATTTCTAGTCTGTGTATGTAATAAGTTAAAAACATCAAAACTGTATTGAAAATAAAGATGAAGGTGTTTATCTGTAGCATATGCAGGGGATTACATACGCAGTATGATGTGTATATAAAGGAAACTATGTAGCTACACAAATTCATAGTTTGTGCATTACAAGGAGCATAGCTAGCAGAATGTTCATAACATTGATCTTGATCATGGCAATACTTGTACCATGCAGTAATAGCAGCAGAACATGCCGACCATGGATGGTTTATAACAACAGCTCTGGCAAGTGTGAATGTGGAGATACTGTAGCTTGGAATGGAATTGTTGCATGTGACAGTGAGACCCTTAAAATTGCTGTGCTCTACTGCTACTGCATGACTTACAACGACAAGGTAAATCAGACTTTCGTGGGCAAGTGTCCAACAATGTGCAAGCTTGAAAGAGATTCTGAATATCTCTCTCATAACGTGATATACAGTAACACTACTGATGAGTTAAACAATGAAATGTGCAAGGATTACAGCAGAAGGGGTCAGCTTTGTGGTAACTGTATGGAGGGCTATGGTCCTCCTGTGTATTCGTACACATTTAAATGTGTCAAATGTAAAGAGGAAGACTTCAAATGGAACTTACTGAAGTACATTGCAATAGCATTTGTTCCATTGACCATCTTTTACTTCATTATTATTATATTCCGGTTATCAGTCACCACTGGATCGATGGCAGCATACGTCTTAACTTGCCAGATACTCACAATACCAGGTCCACTGCATTTACTTATGGATCAGGATTACAATATAGCAACTTCTACAAAGATTTTATATCCTTTTTTTCTCTATGGAACTTAGACATTTTCAGATCTCTCTATGATCCATTTTGCATCCATCCTAAGATGAACACTCTGCAAGCAAACATGCTTGATTACGTAGTTGGTGTTTACCCTCTTTGCTTGATATTCCTCACATATCTTGCAGTGATACTGCATGACCGTTATGTGATCGTAGCTAGACTTTGGAAACCAGTGAGCAAATTATTTGCCTTGATAAGACAAGAGTCGAACATTAGAGGTTCATTGATAACAGCATTTGCTACATTTTTGGTTCTGTCCTATGAAAAGATACTCAATGTTTCCTTTGATATTTTAACGCCTGCTACCTTATACACAATTGAAGGAAAAGAGTACAAGCAACTCTATTTATACAACGACGGAGAAATTCCATACTTCGGAAGGGACCACATACCGTACGGAGTTATAGCATTGATAATGTTAACAATCTTCAATATTCTCCCCATGGTTGTTTTATTTTTATATCCCTGCCGCTGCATTCAGAAATGCATCAGTCATTTGAGATTCCAAAAGCATTTTCTTCACACACTGATGGATGCTTTCCAAGGTTGCTACCGCTTTGAACCTTGGGATTGCCGATATTTTGCTGCACTCTACATGCTCCTAAGGATCATTCAATTAGCTTCATTCGCTTTTACAAGAGATCTTTTGTACACTGCAATCACTGCTGTCTTCTACATGGTCTATGCAGGGGCAGTATTTCTGGTTAAACCATACAGAGTAAAACTTTATAATAATATTGATGGAGCTTTTTTCCTACTCTATGGCTGCCTCTACTCTCTGTTCAGTGCTAGCATATTTGCTTTTATCTTTGAGCCACAGTTTCCTCATGCTGTACATGTCTTTTTCTTCTACATAATAGGAGTATCTCCAGTATTTTATGGCTTCATAGTACTAGTACGAGTATTTATGCCTGACAAGCTAGTGCTGAAGATTAAAACATGCTTTCATTCCACAGAATTTGTTTCACCCAAAGAAGAGTCAATTCCTCAACCATTTCAGCATGAAGATCTCAATGAAATATCATCACTGCTAAGTAACATTCATGCTTAACTATCAGCTACAGTGAGAAAAAAATTAAGCTAGTTGCTATTATTATTTTCATTGTAAAGCCACTATAGCTACTTAGCTAGCTATCCATACACTAGAATTATGACTATAGTCCAGATAACTTTTGTGAAGTCCAGCCTTGAAATCATACGAGATGTTGTTTTTTTGATACTGAAATTTTTATCACATTGCCTCTGGATATTTACATGTTCTATGTTGCACTAGCTACAATATATTATAGAACATGCAGTATATTGACCGAAATGAGATTATTAATTATTATGCCTTGGAATTTCCTGTGTTATGAAGAGCTAGTTATAAGAACGTTATATATCTATCACTCACACTATACTAGCTATAAGATAAACATGAAATTCCCCCAATCTCTCCAGTTATCACCACTTATATAATCAGTTAACTAATCGCAAGCCTGCGATCCATCATGTTGCAGCAGGTAATTAGCAATTTAATTGTGCAGGAGCTTATGATGGATAATAAAGTGCTGAGCCATGGAATGTGAAAAAAAAATGTGCTGCACATCAGTCCCATGCACTTACACTGTAGCTAACTATTATGTGATGATGCCTATCATTCTGGTATCAGCTAAATCTTGGAATCTTGGAATCTCATTCCAAATGTTCCACCATAGCTATTCCAACATTAAATTTTAATGTATAATAACAATAGACCAAAATAATTATTAATTTTTTTAAAATGGTGGGATCATGGACCATTGAATCTCTTGCTTAAAGCTGATTAATCAGATTGGTGGTATTATATTTATAGAAGAAATTAATCACTTATTACACAGGTAACATGCAGAACACAAAAGCTTAAATATTCCATTTGAAAAAAGAGCAAGTGTTTTTAAAAATGATTTCAGCAAGTTCATACTTGTCCACCTGACAGACGTTTGCTAAAACTTCCAGCACTTGTCTATAATACAGTGTAGTCATCATAATTATAGTCTGGTGTAGCCGACCCTTTACCTTCCTTTTCTTGGAGGTGGGAGGTAAAGGGTCAGCTACACCAGACTATAAGGCACAACAATTTCCCCTTGTTCAATGAAAGCACTAAGTGCTGAATCCTCGGCTCATGATATGATACATCACATAATTATTAAGATGACTTGAAATTACACATATAAAACTACTATACTATCTAATAGTGCACACCATGCAGCTCATCACGTGCACATACGTAAGCTCTGCCCACCATCGTTTTGCTAGGCAGCTAGCTATAGCTTCGAAGCTTGGTTGCTTTAGTCTTGCTATATAGCTCATGTAAAGAAGTACCACAGTAGCTTTCTGTGCGTGTTCTCGTGAGTAAGAACAGCTGTACAGCTTAGTGTAAGTATAAATAACGTCATAATACGAATCATAAATTTTACACAGTTGTTACAAAGAATATGTCATGTTAGTACTTTAGTTTCTATCTAAAGATAAACGACTTCACTTATTTTATTGTAACAGACAGACAGAACGACAACCATAATCCTTGCTCGTGCATGCGTGCCGAGGATTAACTATAACTATTATGCTCATAGAATTGGCAAAGCTAAGATTCCATAAAATGAATGCAACCTATAAACGCTAACGTCTTGCCAGCAGTATAGGAGCTTGGGTCATGCAGTTATAATCTAGGAGCCTAACTATGTAGTTAGAAATTCATTCCTATAAAGGACTGCATAGAGCTCAGCCTAAGTACAGCGATTTGGTTCATAGCTGTTAGAATACTGCATGTCAATACTTCTTACACTATATTCCTGGGTTCATTTCGACTCTTAACTGCCATTCCTTTTTCCCATCTCTCTTTTTTTCGTGACGGAAATTCTGTAGTCACCATTTTAGAACTTGCATGTGTAGGACGAATCTCACACCATGGGGAATCTGATATTATGATCAGCAATAATAATAACATACGTATGTGGAGTGACTCTATTAATTAAAGCTATTAAAAGAGAAGGGACTGTCAAAATTAAATATCCACTTATATTTTTCCAATTTTGGAGATAATGGCACCAAAATTCATATGTGACAGTCGAGGGTAGAAATCAAATTTTATTCTTTTGTCATGACTGATGCTTTACAATACAATTTTCTGCCTTTCTTTTCAAAAGTAGAAAGCGTGAATAAAGTTCCTCGACTGTCACATATGCATGAGGACCTGTTGAAATCAGGCCCTAAGAAGCTCATCATTAATTATGGGTTTAATTATGTACCCAAGGAATGCATAACGAACAACCATTATTGCCTCATTAGATCACACAGCACATTGCTATATTGAAGATTTAAGTTCCAATTGCAGAAATAGAGGTAAGTTTTACTAACCAGTACTGATATCTGACTGATTTCTTATCTCTTGCAGTGCATGGGACAATTATAATGTATCGTGCAATACATTTTAGAAGTTAGTTAACTATATGCACATTGTAGACTAACCAGTTTCAATAAGTATTCGATCCAGTGGGATTTTTTTCACCACTTCAAGATTTTCAGTTGTCTTCAATGAGCTACAGATGAATTATGATATTAAGTACATGTACAGGTATAACTATGCATATGTATTGCTTATATATCGTGTACCATCCATTTAATCCAATGTAGAGTCCAAAATCCAAAATACCAATCACTTCTTCTGCTGTCCCAGTGAACGAGTGCACCTGACAAGTGGAATTTTGGTTTGTTTATTGATTTTGGTGAACCAAATAAGTAGACCATTAACTTATTGGGTTTACTTATTACTACTGTATAGGGAAAATAATAATTCATACTTATAATTACTTGTAATTAGGTTTCGTATAAGGTAATTAATTTTCATGTGATTAATTTTCGAACATGACCATGAAAATCACAATAATTATGTACAATACATTATGCACTTACGTACCACACCGTGATCAAACTTCCTTCTGTTACGTTGAAGGATTCTAAAATCAGAAAAAAATACTACTGTAAAACAATTAATAATGTGAAGTATTCACAATGTGCACTTGATCCTATTCATTCTACTATAATAATTATTAAGCTCCAACATTCTTTATAGAAAGTTTCCCCTATAGTCCTTGATTAGATGAATGACCTTGAGTAGATGAATGACCTTCCTCCAAGATAATATTAGACTATAGCTAGTCACAATCAAGGAATCTCATTGGTCCATTTGGTGAATTCTATTCACTTTCACGCCTTATAGCACTTAGAATTCACTTGCCCTAGGTAAACCCGGTAAAGATGGTCATTCCAATTGGTCCAATTCTAGTTCTAGCAACGCATCGCAGTGGCCACGGTTATTGTTTCTAGGTGCGCTCTGATTCATGTTTGTTGCATTTAAAAACCATGGTTATTGTTTCCAAGTGTGTGTTGAGGTAAGTTAAACAACTCCAGTGATTGGCTATAGTCTAAATAAGTTAGACACCTCGACCAACGGGATCTACGGTCTGTTTAGAAACCTTCGGGCCCTTAGTAGCGCCCTCGCTGCGCTCGGGATGCTACAGCCCAGGGCTCTCTCGTTGTTTAACTATTATATAGTGGACTTGTGCTGTGTTTTTGAACCAGTTGAACTGTAGGATTGCTAAGTTGACTATAACTTACCATGGCTTCAGTTAGTGTAGAGCATACTACTAACAGTGCTAGGTAGCTAGCTGGGAGACTACAGTTCACTTTTACTGTGAGCCATGATGATACTGGCAGTTAAGATCAAAGTACCGCGCTATCCATACAGCAGACTTGTTGTTTACATAGTTTTAATAAAGCAGCAGCCAAGCAAGTATTAAAGCTACTTGCTTTTCCGCTTTCAAATGTTCTGAATTGCTCCAGTTTTAGCCTCAATTTTTTGGTAGCAATTGTCACTAATGTAATTTCACTACCTCTCTATATACTTGTAATATAAACTTGCAGCTATAGAAAGGTCAAAGTACAATCTGTCGTGTTACGAAACTCAAGTATCAGTGAAAATGCAAGGCAAAGCAAACACATTTACAAGATTTTGCTTACTGATGTATATTTACCAAAAAAATCTTTATATGCATTTCTGCAGTGAAGAAATAAGGGCAATCCTGTAACCTCTGAAAGTTCCAACTGTTGTTCAAAATATCTACATTATAATAATATTATTGGACACATGTCTCCACATTATGTTACTATACTGACATTATTATTTGACATACAATTTCTGAAGGTCTTTCTCACAAAACTGCAGCCGGTCATAATCTACAGATCACATAAATACAAGAGTTGAAAGTATTCTAAAATAGGACAATCTGATTCCAGAACGCAAACCAAAATCTCATACTGCATGGGCAAAAGTGGTGATTACAATCTAACCCACAAACTGTGCCCTGATACCTCCTACATACCCAGGCCTAGTTCACCAATGGCTGCAACTTTCCCGATATTAGCAGACGCCAACTCCAAAAGCTGCTTAAGGTACTCATCTGGAGTAGTATTTTTTGTGCTTTCAAATTCCCCACAGCGAGTAGGGTGACATCCAACTGTGCAGTACAGATGGTCTAAAAATAATATGAATCAATTTGAAGTACTTAGTCATATAGATTCATGGACTACATAGTCTATTCATTTGATCCCTTGTAATTTTTGGCCAAATATTTAAAACACCAGCAAAGAGCTGATTATAAGCTGGTATTGAAATTAGAGAAAGTAATAGCAGTGGACCCATTTGACTGATACCAGGGCCAGAACAATACTTACCATTGGTTTGCACCAATTCCAATGCTCTTTTACAGTCAGAGAGACAACCACCAGTTATTACTATCTATGAGAGATTCAATATTTCAGTAGTAACAATATATATAAAACACCCATTTGTTCTTACTTTCTGCACTCCAATGTCGAAACCTCTTTGAAGAACATCATCATAATCATCTGAAGGAATTTCATTCATTAGAGCAATGGGTATATCCAATGGCCTTACCAGTATGAACCTGTCTCCCACGATACACACCATGAAAAACAGGGTCTAGGCAATATAAAATCATAATTATTTGCATAAGGGTAACAACAAATTCATTCACCTGTCATGTTAGCTCCAATATCTGCAAAGTAATAATTAATGATTTAGCTAATTGCTAAATGGCCAAATGAAATTACCCACCTATCATTCTTAAAGGTATACTTGCCATTGCTCTGTAGCTCATTCCTTCAGGGTTGAAAGGTAAAGGGTTTCCTAACGTTGCGTCGTCCGGTACGCGGTAAGGGGTTTCTCATATGCAAGCGATAATATTATGTGCACGTACGTACGTACGTACGTACGCACGTGCGCCTGTCAAGATGGGATCGGGACTAGTCTTGTTCCTACTCATCCAAGTTCTTCTTTCGACTGTCAGCGGATCTCCCCTCAATGTGCACTTTCGTAAGCACAGGCTAGTTTCAGAGACAGTGTGAAGGATGATGATGATCCAGGTGAACCCCTCTACCTTTCACCATATGTGCAGGAAGGACAAATTGATAAAGGTAGATAGAGTTTAACTAACTAAATTAAGTATCTCCAGATAGTAAAACGTCTATAGCAAGATATGCGTAATACATTGTGTTCAGTGAAAAATAATAGTAGATTTACGTAATTGGCTGGTACACACTTATTTCCGCTAAGTATGAACATTTATTGATAGCCCCATAATATTATAGCTCTTTGGTTGCAGTCTTGAATATCTAAGTGACAATTTTGGTAACCAGATTAAAGCCTCAACATCCCATGTACTTCCCTGGTTTCACTTACTAACAAAAGGTGCCCTAAACCTCAATGTGTCGATTCTACTTTTTGTGTAGCTCGGGAATTGAGTCAAGTGAATATGCTTGGACGAACTAGCTATGCAGGATTCTTCACTGTGAACGAGATGCACAATAGCAACATGTACTTCTGGTTCTTCCCTGCTCAAGTGTGTAAGACAAGTGCAATTTGTGTTTTAAGGCAATTTGGAAAAGTATGTCCCGTTGAGAAACAACTATAACTAGTATGTTACTGGTGCATACATATGTGGATCCTGCTCCCATGCAGGGTGTGTGCAAATATTGGAAGTATCCAAACAGAAGGATACCATTTCACAGCTACATATCTAGCCCATATCTAGCCTAATGATAATGTATGGCTAACTGTTATCAGTTTCAATCAGCAAATGGTTGTCTCTATAGGATCTTTTATTGAACTATGTGCGTTGTAGCGTATGGACCAGGAGGTTCTTCTTTATTTGGATTATTCAATGAAAACGGACCACTCGTAGTAGACAAAGATAATACTCTCAGTGCTAGAAACATTACCTGGAATTCAATTTATCACATGATTTACATCGATAATCCGGTATGTAAGACAAATTCATGTATGGGTCGGGGGACCCTTATGCTCTAGTGTCTAACAGTTTTCCTTATAATTTTTTTTGCAGGTTGGGACTGGCTATAGCTTCACTACTGACAACCAAGCACTCTCATCCAATGAAGTGGAAGTAGCCGATAATCTCTATTCTTGCCTCACCCAATTCTTCACGGTTTTTTCAGAATATAAAAGCAATGATTTTTATTTGACTGGGGAGGTACATATAATAGGTAGTTCTATTGTTCGAGGGGGTCAAATGCCTAGTGAAAAAAATTGAGGAGGGGCAACTACAAACCAGTACATGTATGTGGAATTCTCTCATTATGAAAGCTAGCTAATTCTTAGGGGGGTTATCATTCAGAGGGGGCAGAAGCCCCCCTCGTCCCCCTTGAAATAAATAAATGAAATAAGAAGTAGAAGTATGTTACTCTGTAGTATAATCTATTGTGTCATAAGTGTATTAATTGTTTCATTGACTTCTAGTCTTATGCTGGCAAGTATGTTCCTGCGATTGGTTACAAAATTCATATGGCCCAACCAGAATAGCACCAGTACATTCATCAACCTCAAAGGATTGGCTATTGGTGATGGCCTCTGTGACCCTGAAAATGTAAGTATCAAAATTACCATGTACAAAAAATTAATGGAAAAAGCTAATAATTATAAGCAAGTGATAACTACAAAGATGAATATTGTAAGCATGAAATATTACTTCCAATTAACGATATTCACCAATGATTGGTCTGGAGGTCAGGTTCTGTTTCCTCTGTCTCTTCTCTTTTATGTATGTATGTTTGAGTCTTCCCTTCTTCTCTATGTCTCACATTCATGGGATTCTGTGATGCATGATGCAAATTAATGATGTACTGTGATTGATGATGTGTAGATGCTTGGTGGATATGGGGACTTGGCTTTTCAGTTTGGTTTGCTGGATGAAAATCAGAAGAATTTTGTTGACTCACAGACTGCTATTGCTATTGCAAGTATAGCTCGAAAAGATTTCCTAGCAGCTTTCAAGGTATAATAATCACTCAATAGAATTAGTTCTCATAAAATTAGCTCATAGGCATGGCATAATAGCACTAGTGCTCTCATATTGATAAGTGTGTATTATGATACTGCATGACATTGTGCTTTTGTTTACTGCTGCATTGTTTAGTCACTAAATAATTAAGACCATGTCCACTTTTACATAACCACCATACCCATACTTATGATGATCAATGAAATTAGCTAGCTACTCATCTACTAGAGATGGCATTCCACTGTCAGGGTTTCATCTAGGAATTTCACCTTGGGGGGGGGAAGCTCACCGATTGCGTGGCCTCAGGCCACAGGAGGGGGAGGATGTGGGAGGGGGATGTGCCCCCTCCCGAGCCAAAAATGCTTACTACTCTGAAGTATCCCAAATTTACTCCCTTTGGTACTACATGTAACAATGAAAAGCACTGAAGTGCTAACCCTCAGCGCACACTGAAAATGCTTAGTTATAGCAAGTATCGATAATGATTACAGATATTGAGCAGATAACTGATGAGCAGGAGGTATTTAAAAGTATCATTCATTTCCAATCATTTATAAAGCAGTTGAGCTAGCTAGCATGTTTCTACTACAGAGTCCACAAACTCTGAGGTAGCTAATGGCTACATAAAGCTTGCCGTGGCAACACCGTCGTAGACTTAATTGTCACTAAAGAGACTCCAGCTATTTGATGCTGTTGCTCTAACAGATGCAGATCAGCTCACCTTGTAGTCTCACACAGCCTGAAACATTTCAGATAGAGTAGGTAATGATCGGCAGTCTGGTGTGCATTATATGGAGTATAGGCCATATAATATTACTAAATGCTCACTTTTTTCAAAGACAGCACGGAATTGAAGGATTTTACTTTTTTTATATGTGTAATTTTTCAGCTGCTGTCTGCTCGTAGCTGTTTGAGTTGTGGTAAGTGCGCTAGCTCCTAGATCCAGGCGTGACAGACAAACAGGAAAACGATTACTATAACCCTTGCGCATGCGCGCTGAGGGTTAATTAACCTGCGGTCACCAAAGGGGGGGAAGCTTCCCCCCTGCACCCCCCAGTATATGAGACCCTGACTGTCAGACAATCGAAGCAACTGTGAAATGAATAATTCATGTCATCATTATCCTTTTCGTGATATTTTCTTTAGTTTTGTAACTATGCTAACAAGTATACTCAATTACTATTGCACTAGAAGTACAAAGCAATGTGTTATTTTTACTGCAGGGGCCTCCAGAATTTAATTATTATCCAAATTACATTAATCAAGCATCAGTGAGGAAAATGATGAAAGTTGGAAGCATAGGCTATGGCTTGCAGTCGGATGATGTTGAAAAAACTCTTATTTTGGATGTGATGGACACTGTAAGGGACTGGTTATCTATTCTCATGGATAACTATAAGGTGAGATTGAGAGTCAAGCAAAATTAGACATGTGTGTTAATCAAAAGAAACTGCAGAAACATTTGAGCTTATATTTCTTTATGATAGCTGATGATTGTGTTCATTTCCACATACCTTGAATAAGCTATAGTTCTCACGTAGCCAGACCCAATTCTTTTAATATAAAAAGAAAGAATTGGGTCTGGCTATGTGAGTCAGGGTTCACAGTAACACTCTAGTATTATCCGGACATGATTATCTAATAGCAATTTTAAGAGTATAGCAAAAAAATTAGTCGGACAAAGGCAAAAAATGACCGGACAAATGAAGAAAAATTGACTGAAAAATGTCTTGTGACTGACTGTTATTGTGAGCACTGCGAGACTAAAATAAGCTTCTACAGTACAAGCCTAATTGACAGTATACCCTCATCCTGATTACTGTTAATGATTCCATTTCTGTGTAGTTGACCCTATGACAGTATTGCTCACGACAAGCCATGCATCTGTGCCTTGCAACTTGGCAAAAGAACTAACAAGTTAGTCTTTTAATCGACTAGGAATGCCTCGGCACTTCAGTCATGGCAACCTTTAAACTTTCTAAATAATGTACACTGAGCAACATGGCTTTTAATATTGTAGTAAGGTTAGTATTTACACAGTTAGTATTCTTGCTGTCTTTTATGCATGTCTTGATTTTGTTCGCAAAGATGGCAGCACTCTCTTCACGGTGTAGAGTTACTGTGTAGTGACTGTGAGCCTGAGTCTGTCTTAGTACTGTAGTAGAGCGAATGTCTAGCTAGCTAGCACTAGAGCGAATGCACGTGCTCGATACGCATCATCATGCATCATTGCACATGCTATGCCTCGTATTTGCATTCACTTGATCCCTTGATCTTTCTGTGTATCTTTCTGACCAAATTTCACCAGCAGACACTAGCCTCGTTCCCAGGCCTTATTAAAATAAGGGCCTGGTATCTACTGTTTGCGCATGTGCTGGTTTTTCACGGTTTTCCGTGAATTTGTGCACTTTCAGACATTTTAGGATACGTATTACGTCAATAATTGGGCGGGGCCTTGTTTCTATGACGGAGGGCTATTAGTAAACAATAATAATGGCAACCGCCAGTGGTGCTTCTCTAGCTCTAGCAGCTTCAGCTACCAACGACTTGTTTTCTGACACCGTTGCTTTTGCCTTGGAGACGTTGGGCTTGCCTCATGTCACTTTGAAGGAAGAACAGAGCTCGGCCATCAGATCTGTATACGAAGGACGAGACGTATTTGTCTGTCTGCCAACTGGCTTTGGAAAGAGCCTCTGTTATCAAGCTCTGCCTTTTGTAATGGACCACCAGAACTTTGTGACTGGAAAAGATGTAGCTGGGAAGAGCAGCGCAGTGCTTGTTATCTCCCCTCTGATTGCTCTCATGGAGGATCAGGTCAGAGGGTTAAGAAAAAAGTATGTGAAGGCCTCCATCATCACCTCTTGGAAGTCTGCATCCAAGGAGAACTTGGCTACAGATGATAGTCTTAGTAGTGACAGCATCTTCTTCTGTGCTCCTGAGGCTCTCATGATGTCAAAGTGGAGAGATGCCTTTGACAAGCCAGAGTTTTCAGATAGGATAGTGGCTGTTGTTATGGATGAAGCTCATTGTATCTCTAAGTGGTGAGGTGATACAGTAAGCAATATGTCTTATCCATGTACCATCCCTATTATCAAAATCTGTACAATTGTAGATGACACCTATATTATTGTAACTAGCTAGCTGTGTGCATATACGTTATTTGCTATACGTATATAGCTAGCTAGTATCATTAAAGAAACTTCATGAATAAACTCTATAGGAGCAAGGACTTCCGTCCAGCATATAATAGGCTGGCAGAGATACGGGCACTGGTTCCTCTTGGCACTCCAATGATGGCATGCACTGCCACAGCAACCAAGAGTATTTGTAAGGAAGTTGTGTCAAAACTGGAGATGTTGGAGTTTGATGTGGTCAGTCTCTCACCAAACAGACCCAATATTATGTACCAGGTCAAGGAGAGGCACGACCCAGACACTGACTTTGCTCAATTGCTCAGCACCCTAAGAGAAAAACTCATCTCTACTCGTGTCACGTGTAGTGATATACTGTCAAACACTGATGATGTGTGCAGATCTGTTTGCCCACTTCACTTATGAAATGGGCAGTTTGCAATACTACCCATCAGGAGCTGAGCTAAGTGACAACAGGCTCTTTGGCATGTTTCATGCCAGTACTCCTCAGCACAGCAAAGAAGTGATCCTACAGAGCTTGATGGATCCTGAAGGGGTGGTACGGGTTGTATTTGCCAGCATAGCCATGGGCATGGGGATAGACCTTCGGGAAGTCAACACTATTGTGCACTACGGAGCGCCATCCAGCATTGAGGACTATTTCCAGGCAAGTGGAAGAGGAGGACGTAGTGGTGCTTCTGCTCACTCCATAGTATATTGGAGACCTTCTGACTGCCAAGGAAAGATCCATCTACCTTGTATCACCATGAAGTCAATGAGATGTGTTCATACCTGGAGAATTCATCAGTGTGTAGGCGGAAGTGATTGATGGAGTATTTTGACCCTAAGAGTGCCAAGCCAGGAGATAATCCAATGACATGTTGTGATGTGTGCACAAAGAATGTGTCAGTGACCTCATAATTATTCCATGTCAACACTGAAAGATGTTCGCCAGCGCAGCTTTATCCTACCCAGACTGCAATCATGCTGAGCAGTGATGAGCATCTTCTTCTTAGGATGAGCTTTTCATTATTTTGTTGTAATAGTTTACTATCTAGCTAGTTTGTGTTTTGTAAATCAGTATAGGTACATGCAGTGTGCAGTTATGTTGCTTTCGCCTATTAATAAAGATAACAAACAAAAACAAAATATAAAAGACGTGTTGAACTATAGCTATCCATGGTGGTCAGATATTCAGTCACTCTCTTCACCTGCAACTTCTTCCTCGCAATCAATACCATCTTTCTCCCTCTCTCTAAATCTCCCTCTGTACCTGCCATACTCCCTCTTCTTCTCCTTTATCCATATCTTAGTTTTAGGAAGGTCCCACTTGTGGAGAGGGTTCAACTTCATATTGGGGAAGAACTGGTGTTTTCTTGGTCCCACCATCACTGTCGAAGTACCAAGGACACAATCTTCCCAATATCCTGTGCATCAGATTTGGCTGAATGGGCAGTGGTGATGACAGGGACATGGGTTGCAGCATCAAACTGTTTGCATATCGCATACAGTGGGGAGACACAACGAACAGCTCGCTGGAGTGCCTTCTCTGTAAGGTTTGGACCCATGTTCTGAATAATGATTTTCACGAGCTTGTTAATGTGTTCGTTATAGAGGTCACAAGGAATGTTCATTCCAATCCCACCCCTGGTGTTGACAAACCTGTGCCACTTTACTTGGTGTGCCAAGTTGGGTGAGAGCACCTGAAGCTGTATATGAAGCCTCAGAGCCTCCAAGGCATACTTGCTGCACCCTGATGCCTTGAAATGAGGCAGAAACAAGCGCCAACACCGGATCACCCTCTCCCCATCTCCTTCAGCCCAACCATCTCTAAATTCAGCAATCAGTGAACCATAGTGACATTAAAATATGTACTATGGGGGTGAGGGGGGTTAGGCTATTCACCTGAGGCGGCACAGATTCAAATTTAGCGGGAAAGGGTTGAGGTCATGAACTTTGACCCATCAGTTATATAAGTTGAATGCCTTATCCTTCTTGCGTGCCTTCTTTTCCGCTTGATACAAGAAATTATCCAAAGTACCAGGATCAGTTTTTGATCCAGTTTCCAAAAAATATGGTTTCATGACCTGTTCAAGTGTTATATCATAAGAAAATCGAAATTTAAATATGTTTTTGAACATCAAATCTAAATTTAGCACTCTATCTAAAAGAAACTGTCACAGTTAGATTCTCTAGAATATTAGGATTCTGTTGATATGTTTTTTTCCTGGATTTCTTTGGATCTGGAGGTTATATCTTGGTCACTTTTGGTGCCGTCCTGCAGTATTATTTATACGTATAAAAAATTGACCCCGCCCACCATAGCATCCGGTATCACTACTGATGTTAGAGCGGCACCTAGAGGCTGATCTTTTGCTATTAGTTTTCACTACAGTTCTATTTCACAATTCAGTGATATCGGTAGCACTCAGAACACTAGCTAATCTTTCTTCGCCATTTAAGGGGCGGGGCCACGTAGGTGCGCGCTAGCTAGAGCTTCATATACTTTAGCTAGCTATTTCTTCTGGTCAGGTAGTGTTTCAGTCATTCCTCAGTACAGATTCTCATCCTACACATAGTCAGTACTTAGATCTGTGTAGTTTGCTCACTTCACCATGCCAGTGCCTCCAACCTGTCAGTGTGAACTTCGATTTCAGGCTCCCATTTTCTCACAGTTCTTCGTTAAACCGTTTAGCTAACTATCTATCCCAGTCAGATGGTGTTCCAGTCATTCCTCAGTATACATGCTCATCCTAGATGGCTCTATGTAGTCTGTTCACTTCATCGTGCCAGTGTGTGCACCTCCAACATGTCAACTTTGATTTCAGTATAAAATGTCGTGAATTCAAGCACTTAATGCTATAATGTGAAATGTATAAGTTAAATTTCTTGAGTATTTTTAGACAAATTTCAGTAAAACTACTTTAGGAATCTGCCATGCACACAGGTCACCTGTAAAGTTTGATATTGAATAATTTCATTGTTGATCATCAGCGCTACGTACCTACATAAGAGGAAGATAATAAATAGGTTATGTTATGAATTTCTATAGCTATCTTATTACAAAGAAAAAGAATGGAAACAAGTGAGCGCAAAAAATTTCTTCTAAGTAGATAGTAAAGTAGGGATAGCCATAAAATATAGCTGCATTATTACTATTCCTATCACTCTCAGCCCTCCTAATTTCAGTAACCACACCTATATCCAACTTAAATCCCCTACTTTACTCCCCCTTCAACAACAAATGAGTCAAGTAATCACCCATCACCAAACTAAAGAACCACAGCAATATTACAAAATACTATTCCTACTTCACTCTTCAACATAATCTAATAAAAATAAATAAGATCGACGCCCTGACTTACTGGCTATAGTTATCAAAATTCTGTTCGGGCCATCTGTTAGAGCGGCACCTAGAGGCTGATCTTTTGCTATTAGTTTTGACTACAGTTTGATTTCACAATTCAGTGATATCGGCAGCACTCAGAACACTAGCTACGTACGCCATTTCTTTTGAAGGGGCGGGGCCGCGTAGAAGTCGAGCTACAGCTGTTTAGTTAGCTATTTGTTCTGGTCAGATGGTGTTTCAGTCACACATTCTTCACCATGCCAGTGCTTCCAACCTGTCAGATGGTGTTCCAGCCACTCCTCAGTATAGATGGCATGCTCATCCTACATTACTGTATGTAGTCTGCTCACTTCACCATGCCAGTGTGTTTGCCTACAACCTCATTTCAGCCCATCTTAATACCATGACTGTTTTGTTAGTAGCTAATGCTATTAAGTTTACCTAAATTTCTTGAAAATTCCAATAAAAATATTAAGGAATCAGTATGGTTAGAGCCTCTGCCATGCACATGTTATTTATCTACATTGCTATTGCTGTATAAAGTTTGATATTGAATCATACACAAATTTGGTTATAAATAACTAGTTATTGATCACCAGTGCTATGTATACCCCTACAAAAGAAGATTAAAAAGGTTGTTGTGAACTTCTACATCTAGCTAATTACAAAGAAAAAGAATGGAAACAAGTGAGCGCAAAACATTTCTTCTAAATAAAAAGTGAAATAGGGATGGCCATAAAATTTAGCTGCATTAGTCACTCCTAGCCCTCCTAATTTCAATAGCTAGCCACACCTATATCCTACTTCTCTCACCCTAAGTGAGTCAAGCAACCACTTACCCATACCCACAGCAATATTACAAAACTACTATTCCTACTTCACTCCTAGGCCTATAACCACACCCATTTGAGAGGCCTAGGAGTGAAGTAGGAATAGTAGTTTTGTAATATTGCTGTGGGTATGGGTAAGGGGTTGCTTGACTCACTTAGGGTGAGAGAAGTAGGATATAGTTGTGGCTAGCTATTGAAATTAGGAGGGCTAGGAGTGACTAATGCAGCTAAATTTTATGGCCATCCCTACTTCACTTTTTATTTAGAAGAAATTTTTTGCGCTCATGCAAATAGGCTTTAGTAGTTGTTCCCCTTATTAAGAACAACATTTTTTTTTTCCACAAAGAATCGGTTTCCTTCATATATTTTGTTCTATTTTATCACCTGAGGATTATGGAGAAGTGTTCAATTCATTTCTGCTCAATGGAGCAATTATTTACTAAGCTACATTTAAAAGGCTGCATTGGACAGGATCCAGCAAAACCACCCCAGGGATGGTGCAATGTGTCTCAACATGGCCATGATGGAATGGCTCAAACTAAACTACAACTATCACAGGTAAAGAGAAAAAATTGGGAAAGGAGATAGTTAATTTCATAGACCTGCATGAAAATATCAATACAAACTACTACTGTAGTTATTAAAGCTAGCCTTTTCGACGAAGGCTGAGGTCACCTTGAAAGTTGGTATCCTAGTAGGCAAAATCGAGCCTTTGTGAGTGCATGTGTGTAGTGTATGGATGATGACCTGAAATAGATTCTTCTTTGTGCTGCTGCAGCATTTAGAAAATGCTATCCCTAGGTGTTTGGCATTAGGATTATTTCTACGACTAGACATCCAATTACGTATGGTGTCTTTGGGGTTCTGAGGTTAGATCAGTCAGACCAGACTCAAGTTGCAAAAGGCCTGTGGGTACCTAGACAAGCAAATTCCACTTGCTAATCGTGTTCATTAATTGCTTATACATACGCACATAGGTATGGGAGGAGAAATTAGCAAGGATATTAATTATGAAGTATCGCTACAAAACAAAGTAAGTTTTTATAATGCAAGAATGCAAGTTTATTAATTTCCTTTTTTCCCTGTTATACCAGCCTGCAAAGTTATGTAACGATTCTGCTATCATAAGAATTGACCCTCTGAATTCTGTACCACTATTTGCTGTATGTGATTATTTATGTGAAATTGGATCCCAGATATCAAAATTATATTATGGAATAACTTTTAATAAATAAGCTGCTTGAGAGAGGAGTGGTAGCGAAGCTAACATAACGTACCTATTTGTATGGTAACCTTAGGTGGGGGGTGGGGCAGACCTGTAACACTATAGCCATCCAACTTCTCTCCCTAGCCTTGAAAGTTAGCTTCTTACTTTTTCTTCAGATCCTCCCTCTCTCAAATACACTCCATGCGATGACACTTCAGTTTGACAAAGGTGCAAAAGTATTAAGGTATCAACTAGGAATGCAAAGCATTGTGGGGCAAGCGCACATGCTCAGTTTACCCAAGGTCATCACGGAAGGAAACTACAATGTTAGGATGGACGTACAATATAAATATTTATACGTTTGCATAATTATGAAGGTGAAAAGTTGTCATCATCACTAGCAGGGCTGTAGAAAGTGATCTGACTAAGTAGGCATTTGTCTACCCACTTTTTTTAGTCACTAGTTGTAGTCCAGTGATAGTGTGCACGAACTCCAATGCATCAAGTGAAAGATCATTTTCTGCATTATATCTCATCAAAAATTACTTAAGATCAACTATGACTCAAATTCGGCTAAATAACTTAATGCTTCTTCATGTTCATAAGGACAAATGGACATTCTAAATTTGATTGATATTGCAAATGAATTTGTTAGTAGGAAAACTGAACACAGATTTAGTATATTTGGAACATTTACTAATAGTTGAATGATATATTTAAAAAAAAAGAAATACTGTAGAAATGCGCAAAGTGGGTGTGGTCAAGCTAGAATATAGTTTGCCTACCCACCTTTAAAATGCTTCCTGCGGCCCCGACTAGTGTGGGGATACCCCCATTACAGTGTCTTAACTAATCATAGTTATATGGGAAGGCCAAGCTGCTCCCCACTTACAAAGAGAAAATGAAAGCCAGCTGCCACACACACACACACACACACACACACACACACACACACACACACACACAAAGCTTCCTGGGTATGCTGTGCAGATTCCAAATAGGTAAGCTTCATTGTCCAATAGTGTAACTGTAATATTCATACAATACCAACTATTATGTGTCACTATAATCAGCATACAAGTTGCTACAGACATCATTCAACATAGCTAGCACTAACATGCACCAAACTGCTGTAATGCTTCTTTGGCTGTTGGCCACTACTTCCTGGTGCAGACCAACGATTAGAGTGAACTCAAGGAATCGTGATACACCATTTGGAAATCGCATTGCACATCAGAAAGCGAATTGAGTTGAATGATGATTTAGTACATGATTGCAACATTTCAAATAAATGGGAAAGGAGCCATTTCTGGTGGATTCATTGAAATGAGATGGGGAGTTTTTGTCCAATGCCATTTTAGTAACCAGTGTGTTTGAATTTAAGACAACCTTGACATAATTTTATAGGATGTGTTTCCTCTCACGGAAGTTGATGATGATCTTCCTAAACTTGACTCGATATATAGCAATGGAAAATACTTTGAGGGTGATTTGGCCATCAGCAGAGAGCTGATAAAAGCATACTACGAGGAGCCAGTAAATGCTGAAGTAAGTTCACTACATAATTATGATTGTAGAGCCTGGGAACGAGGCTAATCATGTACATCGCTTGTCATTCACCTTTTAGCATACATATGTACATACCATATAAAACAAGAAAGGTGTTTTAAGCATAAAGAAGTGCAATAATAGACTGGAACCTTTTCATCACCATTTAGATTTCCACAACTGCAGTACAAGAGTCTCTACGCTGGCCAGAAGGAAGAGTAGTTTATCACATCCATAAAAGTGTGAACGACTCTACAACAGGAAAGATCAAAGTAGCAATCAGAGAGTGGAGCAAGAAGACTTGTTTGACTTTCCAAGAAACAGAACATGCTGGAGAAGATACCCTGGTATTTCGTTCAGATGGCAAAGGTTGCTACACCAATACAGTGGGGTACACACAAGACTATCAGATAACAATCAATATACAAACACCTGGATGTGATTTTCATCATGTTATCCTGCATGAAATAGGCCATGCATGCAATTGGACTATGGCACGAACATACCAGACCCGATCGAGACTCGTACATCAAGATCAACAAAGAAAATAATACCTCAAGGGTACCTGAGTCAATTTAAAAGGCGTACCAGGTCTGAAGTGAATACATATGAACTGGGATATGATTATGGTTCGATCATGCACTACAACCAAAAGGCATTTAGTAAAAATGGGAGGAATACAATCGATATTATAATGTATTGGTTTCAAGGAAGCCCATACCTCAATACTTAAGTGTGAGTGACTGTGTAACAATCAACAAACTCTATGGATTCAATTAAGGATCAATATGACCTTGAATATAATTATAAACCTATATTATTATTATAATAATGATAATGATAATTATACAGCATTGTATTTAACTGTTTTCTGACAAATAATACCAGGAACAAGGCTAATGGTGATAAATCTGCACTGACACTCTTTCTTGACAGTACTTACATAAGAAACATAATGAATTGCCATTGCACACACAAAAAAAAATTAAAATGTTGGACAGATAGCATGGGTCATGATTATAAAAATATCTTTGATTTAGGAGTCTAAAAATAGAGATAAACTATTCTTCATGCTGATGAATATTAGCCATTCTATGGCACTTACAAAAGTCTACAATCTGCTTATGAAGAAGTCTTAAGCTCTCATCAAACTTGTAAAAAGTAAAAATTATAACACTGTGGCTGATGATACATATATACTATGTTTAGACAATGAAATCAGTGTCTAGCACTATGAGTGCAGCTAGAGTTGTTTTTAAAAACTCTTGCAACAAGTGAACAGTATTGTGCTAGCATGATCACCAATGTTCACTCACTAAGCATTGAATCAAGGCATTTTATTCAAGGAAATACATATGACAAAGCATGCATGCATAGAGCTTGTACATACATGAATGCAACTATGCAATACACATAAGGACTTATTTTCACAGGAGCTGACTAAGTTGGAATTGTCTGGGGAAAAATGGTTGAAAAATGGCCAGTGGCCAGCAGTAATATTGCAGATTGAACAGTGTTCTACTTAATCGCTGGGCAGAAAGGATGGGGGCTTTGGCACAGCACTTTATTCCAGCTGGGTTTTGAGTGACATTATTCTGTATAATTATAACTCAGGGGATGGAGGGAATCCCTCCTCTGACAATATTCACCACCCGTCCAGACACTGCATGTTGAGTTAGTTTCATAGCAGTCAGTATGGATCATGACCTCTTAAGCCGCAAGGATTTGTTGGACACAACCGTTGCTCAACAGTTGGATACTTTCAGACAAAATTCTGTTTCCTCTAGGAAACAAGAAGAGAAGAAAGGCAAGTCTTAGTGTAACTGTTGTTATCATTGTTGGTACTCAAGCTATTCTAAGAAGGAAGTTTACAGTTCATTTCATTTGCAGGTATCGACTTAAAGCTCAGAACTGTGCACGCACTCACTGGTAGAACTATTCCCATTTATGCTGCCAATTATGTCATTAGTGGATATGGTACCAAAGCTGTCATGGGAGTTCCAGGCCATGATGACAGGGACTTACTCTTTGCTCAAGACCATGATTTACCTATTATTACTCTCAATCATTTGAGAGAAGTGAAGGAACTTTATGCAATTCTGATAAGGTACCCAAATTATTATGCAATAGTACTCCAATAACTTGTGTAGTTCCACTCTCATCTTGGATACTGTATGTATTTAATTACGGTTCTCGGGACTTTTTATTAACGAAGGTGGTGCAACCATAGTAAAGTACTCTTCTTCTCTTGGTCACATGACACGATACAGACTACGTGATTGGTTGATATCTCGGCAACGTTACTGGGGAACTCCGATACCCATTATGTACCGTAAAAAATCTGGGGTAAGATATATTAATGTACGCATGTACGGGAGGGCCTCACTTGTGTGGTAACTCATGTTGTGTAGTAGGGTCAAACTATAGCATTACCAAATGGAGTACGCTCTCTCCTTTTCATTTTTTCTTCATTTTTCTTGTTATCTTTAATGGTGGTTATCTTGTTGGTAACTTAATTCCTCACTCAAATTGCTTATATCAGTAGGGTCAAGCCTATAGGAGTGTACCTTATTTTTTTCTTGTTGGCTTTAGGTAACTTCAGTGCCTGAGGATCAGCTTCCTGTCGAATTACCAAATGATGTTAAGTTGAGTGGTCGTGGTCCTTCTCCCCTAGCTCAAGCTAGAGAATGGCAGGTTGCTAGCTGTGGAAAGTGAGTTCTATGTGGCTGTACAGCTCTCATAATGAATTGATGCTGATATTATCATAGTACACATTGTTATGTATGTATGTAGGGCTGATTGCTGTGCAAGGAGAGAGACTGACACTATCAATACCTTTGTGGATTCCTCCCGGTACTTTTTGAGGTACATCAATCCAACAGAACAATCTAGGTACATAATTATTGGTAATGAGTAGTATTCCAGGCTCCTAAATGTGACTACTCTCTTGAGCACTTTCTGTGCTTGTCTGAAAAATTGCTGCACACCTTCTGCTAATAAATAAAACACTGTATGTATGTACAAGATAAGGTTACTGAGCATGGCAGTTGTATTTGTCATTACATTCTTATGGTCTTGTCACGGAATGATTCACTTATCACAAATAAACAAACAGTTTTTGACTATATATGTTTGCGAGCCTATCTTCAGACCTTTTACTGAAGACGTCTTTAAGTGGATCACAGTGGATGTCTATATTGGAGGCAATGAACATGGTATGTATCCAGTAAGTAATTTAAAAAATATAATGTGGAATAGACAGGCTTCAAATGCAGCCTTTACAAGTTAGACTAGGGGTATAATGATGACACCCTAATATCTCTATTAATTTCAATTCAATTCACCTTCAATATATCATTGCAGTTTGGCAATATTTCATGTTACAAATAATTTCCAATGTGTAGCTTGCTTTTAATTAGTTTTAACACTAGATTAACACAATTGTAATATTTTTGGATAGTAATATGCATCCGAAATGAAAAAATTATAAGTTTCAGAGAGATAACCCAAAACAGAAATTTATCTACCTACATAATCGGATATAAATTAATGTCACTGGAATAATGTGATCCTTGTGTATCGTAGTTCCTCATGCGTTTCTCTGCATCAGTGAATGGCAGCATTTCATAAATTTAACAATAGCTTCAACTTTTGCAGCAATTTTCTACCTCTTGTATGCCCACTTCATCACACGTTTCTCTATAATATTGGTAAACTCAAGACAAGAGAACCATTCCAGAAATTATTAACTCAGGTATGTACCATGTTAGAGTAAGCATGAACAGTCAAAGTTACTTGAGTGTTACGTGTCAGGGAATGGTGGAAGGGAAGACCTACAGGGAGAAAATCAGTGGTCGTTACCTCACAAAGCTAATTTCATTGGAACGTGTGAAGACATAAAGGAGAGCTGGGAAAAGATGTCCAAGTCTAAGCACAATGGAGTGGACCCCCACGATGTGATAGAGAAATATGGTGCTGATACTGTCAGATTGTTTATGCTCTTTAAGGTACGTACTACCTAAACTGAGTGTTAAACTGCTTCTCTAAACACTACATATTAATTTTGTGTTTTAGGCTCCTCCCAACATGCACATCCAGTGGGATATCCGTGCCATCAAGGGGGTACACGAATGGCTCAATAGGATTTGGATTCTGTGCCGTGATCACATTAGTGCTTGTCAGTCATCTTCAGCTCATGAGTGCAGTGATGAGGATAAGAAACGATTAGTCTCTCTTCAACATAGTACTATCAAGCAGGTATTAAACTGCATAACTTCTTTACTTCCCCAGTAGTGGACTCACTATTTATAACAATAACAAGATAAAAATGACATGGAGGGATGATGCCTACATCAAGCTCCTATAGGATATAGAGACCCTTGTTTGTGAGTAACCTTCCTTCAGAAATACTTTTGTTCATTGTTCATCATCCACCTGTTTTGGGGGAGCTGGGATATCAATGGAATGGAATTTTCCTGACTATCTTTTTTCCAGCCTTGAGACCCTGACTAGTTAGCTCATACATCTTAAGATTGCCTGAACTACATCATGTTGGCAGACCCCAATCTCTGTTTTACTATTAGTGAAAAGAACTAGCATGTGTATATCTTTGGTAAGGGATTGTCAATGTGGGAAATGTAGTACAATTGCTAATCTGTACAGTCCAAACAAATGCACTGTAAAGGACGAAAGTTCTCCTTGATGGTAGTGAAGCAGTAAGGTACTCAGGGAAACATTAAGAGGGAAGTTATATTTTCTGTACTGGAAATTCTTCCATATATCTATTGTTGTCCCTTCAGGTAACTCACCTGCTTGAGTCTCGTACATACAATGTTGCTGTAGCACAACTGATAATATTTTGTAATGAGTTTACGAAGCTTTCTGGAGTATCATTGTAGTCTGGAAGTTTCATGTACATTATTGGCACCCATGGCTCCTCATATTGCATCAGAACTTTGGTGAGAGATCAAAACCTCTGGTAAGTAGTAGTGATATGCATACATAAATAATTATAATTATTTAAAACCAAGTTTCTTTTAAACTTTAAGTTCTTTTTGCATAAGCTGTTTTATTTTCCTCTTGAACATGTTCTGCACATTCATAACACTCAACCTGTCATTTCAATAACTTTTACTTTGATTGAGGGAAATGTTTTCCAGGAGAAATGGCCAAATTGGACAGGATCTCTGATATTGCAGGAGTCAACTACTGTGGTACTGCAGGTATTTATTAATGTATAGGCTGATAGAATTGTGTCAAACAAAGAAAGTGAGGGATCAGTACTGAAGTCGTCCCTTGATCATTCGCTCGGTTCTAACTTTCTCAGTTCTCGACCGTTTATAATACCAGCAGAGAGCTGATCATCCACTCTATGAGCTAATTTTGAAATTTGAAATTTGGTTAAGAATTGAGAAAGTTATAGCAGTTATAGTTATGGTGATCACAGTATCAGGTGAACGCAAATAGATGAGTGTGATAATGTTATGTATCATTTTGCAGGTTAATGGGGTCATAAAGGGATCATTTTCTGTCCCGTAAGAAATGTGTGATTCTGTGAATCGTGAATCCCTGCAAAGTGAAGCCGTTAAAGTGGATCTTGAACAGAATATGCCTTGTAATAATGATATGAATTCCACTAATATATTTCAACAAGCTGACTAGATTATGGACCAATCTTTTTTCTGTTGTTTTTTGTTTAATTGATCGTTTGTTGTGGCTCTTCTTTTTTTTTTTAATCCTCTCCTGGTTGCTAGGCCAGTCTTGGTGGATCCTCAGCCTGCATCTTTTTTATTATAACTTATCTCATTTCTAAAAACGTCGTCTTGTTCTGTAAATCATAATTATAAAATTAATAATAATAGGATAATAATAATAATAATACTTACTTTCTATAGTAGCTAAGAGACATGTCTAGCTAACTATTATACGTAGGTAGCTATCTAGAATATTTTCCAATAACTGATTTGTATAAACATGCATTCACATCAATATAGATCAGTTATAAATATTCTATCGCTGTATTAAGCAAGACACGATGTTCCTAAAGTATATGAGCGATATAATATATTATACCCAACTATCGCTAACAAGCTTGAGAATTTTATGTACCCATAAACAGCATAGAAATATAGCTAATAACTAGTGAGAAAATATCCTAGGTGATAATTATCATTATAGAAGAGATTTATCACTAAGACAAAAACGATTTAGGAGATTTTTTATTGCTAGGGCAATTTGTTGGTGAGCGATCGTCTTTGTATAATCAGATATAGCTATACCACCTCTCCAATAGTTACTTTTATATGCAGCGACAATAATATATCCTGGCTGCCACGAAATATCCTAGGAGATTAGGACAGAATTTCCTAGGATATTTTGTCGCCGTGACAGAATCTCACAGCAACAAAATAAACTGTGACATCGGTCCAAAGTTTATATACACCCTCTACAAAACGTCTACGTAGCGTCTATTGAGTGTATAAACTAACTTTGCTGTCTACATAGCGTTCGAGAATTTGAGTCGTCCACTCAAACGGAGGACTTTAGCTTTACTTCAATTTGATCAATTTGATCCTTACCTGAAGTGTAGAGCTTCAAGATGGTACAAAGATCGTAGATATAGGATGAAGCAGTCGGGAGTTATGGCTGTCAAGAAGATTATTATTATTATTATTATTCGTATAGACGATTTCGCCTGTCCAGTTTTCGGGCACACGAACGAAAGGAGCAACCTTCGTACGGATTATATCACTCTGAGTAATTTTGCACAACTATATGAGCCTGCTCTCTGTAACAATATGATGAAATTTTAATTATCGCTCGCGATTGCGCTTTAAATATTCCCGTTAGTTTCACAAAAGAGTAATTCCATTTTTTATCTTAATTAGTGATTCCGGAAGCAAGACATGCCCACATATAACTAGCTCTATCTCAAAGATCAATCAACACATGAACGCTTAACTCATATCCAGCAGCAGCTTAATAAATGTACTAACTACTCAAACACCAAATGAACCAGTGTGTTATGTTCACAGTTAGCGCCGTTGATTTTTAGTTCTACGGAGATTTATATGGGGAAAACGGTAAATCTGTATAACATCTATGTGCTTCACCTGTTCCTTGGTTAACCCACACCAGCAGGTAGGCCTTGTTATAAGCTAGCTAATGATATCTAAACATCAAGCGCTTCTATAACCGTCAGGCTGCGCTGGCCGGCCAAAGTTTCAGGAAATGTATGGCTTCCGGAATCGCTATCTTAATTGTAATTTAACAATTAATAAGATTGCTTAAGTTAAGATTTTAACATTAACTTGAAATTATATTACATCATATAATTTGTTTTTATTTCTTTTTTAAACGTTCCACTAGTACCGTAAAGTAGTAATCAACGGATTCAGCCTAGATCTTATTAAAGATGCAAAGTTCTGACTTTACCAGCATAGTGATTTTTAGCTTAAAGATAGTTTCTATCATATGGTGTACGCGCTGTAAAAACTAAAATGTGCATAGCATACCCAAATTGTCCCAATGTTCACACAAAATCCATTTTGGTGTGAACATTGCGATAATTTGGTGTGTTATGCACACTTTTATTTTATAGAGTGCGAAATGTGGTAAGTACAATATATTTAGCTCTGCCGAGTTTCGAATAGTTGAATGATTGTAGTAGCAGTTTGGGCTACCAGTTAGTCCTTAGGCTTAATTGGTATGTGATTTCTACTATGGGTATCCGATTATCAATGAGATTGAGTGAACTTCGGACGTTTCTTTTGTGGTGGATTCTCCGTATGGTATTATTCTATTGATCCATCGCGCTTCATATTTAATTAGTGCACGTTTGCCCTATCTTTACATCGTGGAATTTTATTTCATTAATGTCCAGGATGTCCTCTGCAGTGTCCGTTCAGTTATGGTGGTCGATAATTGAAAATCTATTCTACTATTGCAAGCAATGAGAGAGCTGGGGTGAAATGAAAATATATTTGAAAGGTTCAGTTGAAAGGGTAATTCATAATTTAGAATAGTTCACCTTTTTTGATATTATTATATTTAATGGTGTGATCCTGCTTATAAACAAGTTAATTGTATAGTTATGTAATTTTTTATGAGCTGAATGATTCTGATCTGGAAGGGCTAGTGCTGATGGAGTAAGTATCTGTACAGTTTATACTGCTGGCACGTATACAGCCTTCTAAAATAATTGCGCTTGCGAGCTGACTCTCAGGTCATGACTCATTGAAATTTTAAACATATATATCTATGTCTACACTTCAAAATGCCCAAGGCGTGCGCGTACGTATGGTACGTGTCCAGAAATAGTTGCGCTGCGCGCGTGCATAATGCGCATGCTCCAATTGTAATCTAGCTAGATTGTCTTCTACAGCCTTTTGTCATAAAGGCGCTAGGCTTATGTAGGCGCTTGCAACTTTCTATGTATTGATAAGCTTCCCGGTTGGAATGAAAAAGTTCGAATCAGGAATCGAACCCGAGACCGTACGTTCAATAGTACACGGTGTAGGAGCGCTATGAGATCCTGCATCTATTATTCCAAATATTATGCTGGATATTAGGCAGATGCCTAAACACAGGAATAGAATTCCCGTGTAGAATTCAGCGCGCTATTGCGCGTATGATCTGCTAAAGCGCGTAAATACGTAAATACGTCGGAGATACGCGCTAAACGCGCTTTATAGTATAATTCCGCAGAAAAAGGCGTAAAAACGGCAATAATCTCGCGTAATATCGCGTAAAATAACGTCTAAAACAGTTTTCGAATTCAAACTAAAAACTGTTTTCTCACTCTTCACTGGCTGATTTTTGGTTTGTAGCTTTCTAGCACCAATCTCTAAAAAATTTCAGAAGGGTTTGTTGATATCTATTTTTTTTTCTTGATTTAGCCTAGAAACTTAAATTACTCACTTTTGGGAACTCAAAAAAGTAAAGTAGATACTAAAAAATTCTTCTGTAATTTTGTAGAAAGTGCTGCTAGGAAGCTTTAGGGCAAAAATCAGCCACTTAATTTCAGCGATCGGTGAGAAACAATGCCTTTTATCTCTAAAAATTCTTCTTAGGAGTGTCGGAAGGACACTTAGAAAAATTTTCGAAGATTGAAAAAGTTCGAATCGCGAATCGAACCCGAGACCGCACGTTCAATAGTACACGGTGTATGAGCAATATGTCCCCGTACCGTGATAACAGTTATCGAATTTAAACTAAAAAGCATTACTTCTCACTAACCACCAAACTTCACTGGTTGGATTTTGGTTTATAGCGTTCTAGCATCATTCTTAAAATTACAGAAGGGTTTGTTGATATCTATTTTACTTCTTGATTTAGCCCAGAAACTTAAAATAGTCACTTTTTGGAACTAAAAAAGTAAAGTAGATACCAACAAATCCTTCTGTAATTTTGTAGAGAGTACTGTTAAGAAGCTTTAGGCCGAAAATCAGCCACTTAATTTCAGTAGTCGGCGAGAAACAATGCCTTTTATCTCTAAAGATTTTCTTCTTGGAGTGCCGGCGGGATACTTAGAAAATTTTCAAAGATTGAAAAAGTTCGAATCGGGAATCGAACCCGAGATCGTACGTTCAATAGTACACGGTGTAGGAGCGCTATGAGATGTTGCATCTATTATTCCAAATATTATGCTGGATATTAGGCAGATGCCTAAACACAGGAATAGAATTCCCGTGTAGAATTCAGCGCGCTATTACGCGTATGATCTGCTAAAGCGCGTAAGTACGTAAATACTTCGGAGATACGCGCTAAACGCGCTTTATAGTATAATTCCGCAGAAAAAGGCGTAAAAACGGCAATAATCTCGCGTAATATTGCGTAAAATAACATCTAAAAGAGTTTTCAAATTCAAACAAAACCGTTTTCTCACTCTTCACTGGCTGATTTTTGGTTTGTAACTTTCTAGCACCACAATGCCTTTTATCTCTTAAGATTCTTCTCAAAGTGGCGGCAGGATACTTAGAAAATTTTTAAAAGATCGAATCGGGAATCGCACGTTCAATAGGAGCGATATGGGCCCGTGATAACAGTTTTCTAATTCAACCTAAAAAGCAATATACTTCTCACCAACCACCAAACTTCACTTGCTGGTTTTTGGTTTGTAGCTTTCTAGCACCAATCTCTAAAAAATTTCAGAAGGGTTTGTTGATATCTATTTTACTTCTTGATTTAGCCTAGAAACTTAAATTACTCACTTTTGGGAACTCAAAAAGTAAAGTAGATACTAAAAAATCCTTCTGTAATTTTGTAGAAAATGCTGCTAGGAAGCTTTAGGGCAAAAATCAGCCACTTAATTTCAGCGATCGGCGAGAAACAATGCCTTTTGTCTCTTCTTAGAGTGTCGGAAGGACATTTAGAAAATTTTTCGAAGATTGAAAAGGTTCGAATCGCGAATCGAACCCGAGACCGCACGTTCAATAGTACACGGTGTATGAGCAATATGTGCCTGTGATAACAGTTATCGAATTTAAACTAAAAAGCATTACTTCTCACCAACCACCAAACTTCACTGGTTGGATTTTGGTTTGTAGCGTTCTAGCACCACTCTCTAAAAAATTACAGAAGGGTTTACTTCTTAATTTAGCCCAGAAACTTAAAATACTCACTTTTGGGAACTCAAAAAGTAAAGTAGATACCAACAAATCCTTCTGTGATTTTGTAGGGAGTGTTGTTAAGAAGCTTTAGGCCGAAAATCAGCCACTCAATTTCAGCGATCGGTGAGAAATAATGCCTTTTATCTCTAAAGATTCTTCTTGGAGTGCCGGCGGGAGACTTAGAAAATTTTTCAAAGATTGAAAAAGTTCGAATCGGGAATCGAACCCGAGACCGCACGTTCAATAGTACACGGTCTAGGAGCGCTATGGGATGCTGCACCTATTATTCCAAAACTATGCTGGATATTAGGCAGATGCCTAAACACAGGAATACAATTCCCGTGTAGAATTCAGCGCGTTATTACGCGTATGATCTGCTAAAGCGCGTAAGTACGTAAATACGTGAGTGCCGGCAGGATACTTAAATAATTTTTCAAAGATTGAATCGCGAATCGAACCCGAGACCGCACGTTCAATAGTACACGGTGTAGGAGCAATATGGGCCCGTGATAACAGTTATCGAATTCAAACTAAAAAGCTTTACTTCTCACCAACCACCAAACTTCACTGGCTGAATTTCGGTTTGTAGCGTTCTAGCATCATTCTTTAAAAAATTACAGAAGGGTTTGTTGATATCTATTTTACTTCTTGATTTAGCCCAGAAACTTAAAATATTCACTTTTTGGAACTCAAAAAGTAAAGTAGATACCATAAAATTCTTCTGTAATTTTGTAGAGAGTATACTGCTTAGAAGTATTAGGCCAAAAATCAACTTCTTAATTTCAGCGATCGGTGAGAAACAATGCCTTTTATCTCTAAAGATTCTTCTTAGAGTGCCGGGAGGATACTTAGAAAATTTTTCAAAAGATTGAAAAAGTTTGAATCGGGAATTGCACGTTTAATAGTACACGATGTAGGAGCCCGTGATAACAGTTATCGAATTCAAACTAAAAAGCATTACTTCTCATCAACCACCAAACTTCACTGGCTGATTTTTAGTTTATAGCTTTCTAGCACCACTCTCTAAGAAATTTCAGAAGGGTTCGTTGATATCTATTTTACTTCTTGATTTAGCCCAGAAACCTAAAATAATCTCACTTTTGGGAACTCAAAAAGTAAAGTAGATACCAACAAATCCTGTAATTTTGAAGAGAGTGCTGCTAAGAAGCTTTAGGCCAAAAATCAGCCATTAATTTCAGCGGTCGATGAGATGTCTTTTATCTCTAAAGGTTCTTCTTAGAGTGTCGGCAGTACACTTAGAAAAATTTTCAAAGATTGAAAAAATTCGAATCGGGAATCGAACCCGAGACCGCACGTTCAATAGTACACGGTGTAGGAGCGATATGGGCCCGCGATAACAGTTTTCGAATCCAAGCATTACTTCTCACCAATCACCAAACTTCACTGGTTGAATTTTGGTTTGTAGCGTTCTAGCACCACTCTCTAAAAAATTACAGAAGCGTTTGTTTATAACTATATTTTGGGGACTCATAAAAGTAAATTAGATACCAACAAATCCTTCTGTAATTTCGTAGAGATTGCTGCTAAGAAGCTTTAGGCCAAAAATCAGCCACTTAATTTCAGCTGTCGGTGAAAAACAATGCCTTTTATCTCTAAAGATTCTTCTTAGAGTGCCGGCAAGACACTTCAAAATTTTTTCAAAGATTGAATAAGTTCGAATCGGGATTTGAACCCGAGACCGCACGTTCAATAGTGTACGGTATAGGAGCGCTTTGGGGCCCCCTGTGATATGGGGCCCTCTGGCCGTATATTACTAGTGAAATGGGGACGCTTCCTGGCAATCAACTTGGAATAGCTATGTCTACAAAAAAAGATGGGGCAAATAGAGCAGGTTGAGGATCAACCAATTAAGATTGGGCTGGTGATTAGGAGAGGATTAAAATACAACAACAAAAAAAAACACAATAAACAAAAAAAAAACGACAGAAAAAAATATTGGTGGCTTGAAATTTGACATACAGATTTGGCAAGATGGAATGAATGTGCAAGTGTTATGTTGGCTTCAAAACTTCTCAGGATAACTAATCTTTGAGTTTGGATTTCATGGTAGGAGCATATCAATTGGTGGCAGAGAGTTCCATAATCTTGTCAGCCTGTTGAAATATAAGTGTCTTTGTGAGTTGAAGATGTGAAGAACATAGCTATAGCTATTAGAGAGGAACAAAATAATCTATAAGATTTGGTCACTCTATTGATATACAACTATGCATGTGAAGAATATTGAAGAGCAACAAATATCTAGGAGAATTTACTTAATAATTATGATGAGTGACTATAGGAGATTTTGCTTTGTATATTCTATACTCCGCTATCTATGCTCTGGCTATGTAATATCCAATATAGTCATGCATGCAGTGCTGAGCAACAAAATATCCTATAGGAGATGTATCTATGGTATAGCTAGCTGTGACAATATATCTTGGCGGCGACAAAATATCCTATAGGAAATTAAGTCGCTCACGACAGAATTTCCTAGGATATTTTTGTCGCCGCGACAGAATATCCTGTTGTTTTTTTCCTCTTTCAACATTTGAAGAATAATTTTTCCAAGTGTCCTGGTGCCAGTGTCACAGTTAATTTTGTCACTGGGAGCATAGATTAGTATTATATTATCTATGCTGGGAGATTCTGTCACGGTGACATAGGAAATTCTGTCGCAATCTCCTAGGATATTTTGTTGCCGCCAGGATATATTATCGCAGCTAGCTATAGCTACTAGATTCATCTCTTATAGGATATTTTGTTGCTCAGCACTGCATTCATGACTATATTAATATAGTTAATGAAAAATATCCTTAGGCTAGGAGATATTATCACTAATGAACACTAAGCATGGGTGAAGGAATATGTCTTTAACTGGGGGGGCACAACAAACGTGCAGCCAAATAAGGCTGCTGTAAGAAGAGTATGTGTTTTAGGGGGAATGATTGGGGAAAATAATTATCAAAATTTACCCAAATTTTTTTTCCTTCTCTCATTAACTTCATGTGCTACTTTCATTAAGTTGATGTTATCAGTTTTATCCTTATGAAGGTGTAATAAAAAGACACTATTTTTTTTTAAACGTTGTTGCAACATGCATGCCTCCTGTGCCCCCAGTCCACAAAATGTGGGGGGGGGGGGGCATGTGCCCGCCTATGCTAAGGCAGAATAAAAATAGCGATCTCCCAGCGACAAAATAAACTGTGACGTGACACCGGAATCACTACTAGTAGGTAAAGGGTTCCGCTAGTAAACATGTTCAGAAGTAGAACCAGAATCTTTCCCCCTGTTGCAGTTTGCTGTAAAGAAGGAAAGAGAACTATCGAGGTAGGTTATATTATCTTTACTGCTATGGATAGTATCAAGTTTACAACATCAATGAAGTTGAATCCAGGAAAGGTGGAACCATAATCGTCACAAAGCATTCCCGGAAAGATCCAAGTTCTATGTCCTGTCCACGTTCCCATATCCATTGGGACGGCTGCACATATGCCATGTTAGAGTGTACACCTTCAGTTTTGGCTCGCTATCAACGAACGAAGAGGAAAACGATAAATTGCAAGTAACACAAGTCTAGCAACTAGTTAAATGAGAGCCATAGTTATTGCTGGCTTGCATTATAGTTTTATGATTTAGGCCTGTGATGTGTACGGTGCAGGTATTACACCCTATGGGCTGGGATTCATTTGGTCTGCCGGCAGAGAATGGAGCTATTGATAAAGGCATCAGTCCCATCCAATGGACCAACTAGTATGTCTCTACAAATTGTAATGATACTATGAAACAATTCCCATACTCTGGTGTAGTCAACCCTTTACCATATTTCCTTATTGAATAATAATGGTAAAGGGTCAGGTCTACCACAAGATTACCAAGGAACTTCATCTTGTGTGCTCTTTGCACATTACATTACATGAATTCTCAGCTGAAAAATATTTTTTTCATAGCAAGATTCAAGTAATGAGAGGGCAAACGGATGGTCTGGGATGTCACTTTGATTGGAACAGAGTAAGTACCATGTCATAATGTTCAATACTGTCAGAGATATTCGATCCCTTAGGAAATCTGCACTAGCTCACCTGATTACTATAAATGGACGCAGTGGCTTTTTTGCAACTCAATAAACATGGATTAGCTTACAAAAAAATGGCAAGTTTGTAGGGCCTCGATTCTCAGTAGCGTGACGGCTTGTTTGCATTCAGGCTCTTGTAAACTGGGATCCTGTCGATCAAACTGTACTGGCCAATGAGCAGGTTGATGCAGAAGGAAATTTATGGCGTTCAGGGGCTATAGCTCAACAAAAGTTTCTCAGCTAGTGGTTCTTCTGCTGAAGTTTGTCACGTTATGTATGTATATTTGCTGAAATGATTTAAATTGGAATGATGTTTAGGAATTGTTGGATGGATTGAATGATTTGGACTGGTCTGATCAAGTGAAGTCGTTGCAGAGAAAATGGATTGGCAAATCTGAGGGTGCTTATTTTGATTTTAAAGTAGAGGTAACATAAGATGATATTGATCTAGAAACAGCATGTGCAAAATAAGAGATTCAGTTTGATAGGACTTTTTTTGTCTGACCAAATCCAACTTCGATCAGACATTATCGCAATTTTGCTGGTCATTTAGTATATCAATGAATGTGACTTCTTGAATTTGCTCTGACAGAACAAGTTGGAATTGTCTGGCCAAAGAAAAAAAAATGGTCAAAAAATGGCCAGTGGCCAGCAGTAATATTGCACATTGAACAGTGTTCTACTTAATCGCTGGGCAGCTTTCGTGGGGAAAGAATGGGCACAGAATGGAATTTACTTGACTATTTTTTTCCAGCCTTGAGACCCTGACTAGTTAGCTGATACATCTTAAGATAGCCTGAACTACACTATGTTGGCAGACCCCAATCTCTGTCTTGCTATTAGTTGGCTATTATTTATCATATGTATATCTTTGGTAAGGGATAGTCAATGTGGAAAATGTAGTTCAATTGTTACTTTGTAGAGTCCAAAACGAATGCACTATAAACATGGGGAAAGATGAATGTTCTCCTTGATAGTAGTGAGGCAATCAGGGAAGATACATTAAGGTACTCAGGGAAGATAATGTTCTGATATGGATTGTTGTAGTTGTTATGTGTTCTTTCCCTTCAGGTAACTCACCTGCTTGAATCTCATACATACAATGTCGTCGTACTGCAACTGATGATATTTTGTTATCATCTTAAAGAGCTTAAGAAGCTTTCGTGAAATCTGGAGTATCATCGTAGTCTGGAAGTTTTATGTATGTTATTGGCACCCATGGCTCCTCACATTGCATCAGAACTTTGGGTGAGAGTGAGAGATTGTTTTCATCAAAACCTCTGGTAAGTAGTAGTGTAAACTTGCAACATTATTTTTACAGCGAGGGAGCAAGTTTCTATAGGCTTTTAGAGCTGATACTAATTTTGTTAGATTTTGCTGGTGAGTAATGTAAGTGACAGGCAGCTGCATACATAAAAAGCTGTAATGCTTGCATGCATAATTTATGCTAGCAAAAAAATTTTATAACCGAGTTTCTTTTGGTCTATCTAGACTTTAAGATATTTTTTCATAAGCTTCCATTTTGAAGATGTTCTGCACATGCATAACGCTTGACACATACAATGATTCATTTTGGTAACTTTTATTATGATTAAGGGAAATGTGTTCCAGGAGAAATGGCCAAGTTGGACGGAATCTCTGATATTGCAGGAGTCCACTACTGTGGTACTGCCAGGTATGTATTATAGTATAGGCTGATAGAACTGTGTCAAACAAAGAAAGCGAGGGATTAGTACTAAAGTCGTCCCTTGATCATTTGCTATGTCTAACTTTCTCAATTCTCAACCAAATTTCGCAATTATAATACCAGCAGAGCCGCTCTATGAGCTAGTTTTAAATTTTGGTTAAGATTTGAGAGTTATAGCAGTTATAATGATCACAGTATCAGGTGAACACAAATAGATGAGTGTGATAATATCATATATCATCACCTGCAGGTCAATGGGGTCAGAAAGGGATCATTATCTGTCCCATCAGAAATGTGCGATTCTGTGAATCGTGAATCCCTGCAAACTGAAGCCATTAAAGTAGCTCTTGAACAGAACATGCTTTGCAACAGTGATATGAAATATATGTGGCACCTCATGGTCGAGTTATTAATTTTGCCAATAATGTATTACCCAGTTTTGGAAAATCAATTTTGTCTCATCTCACCTTTATTAACATTTCAGAGGCATGGTTAAGTCTTGGTAGAGCATAGACTGTATGTTGGAACTATATAGTCTGTGTGTGCACAGCAATTATAAAGCTAAAGGGATTATGGAACGTGCTAATTATGTACTAGACTGTTATTGTAGCTGTGTGATGTATCCCCATTAGTTATTAAAAGTTATTACAGGGGAGAGATTTAATTGTGATCACAAAGTTCCACACACACTGAAATTTCCTGTGTCTCCAAGAGAAACTTAAGGAAACACAGTATATTTTTATAGGATATGCAAGGGCATGGCATATTTCACATTTTAAATAGAAAACAAGGAAACATGCCGTGCCTTCATATATCCTTATCAAGTTTCCTTCAGGTTCCAGCTAAGGTACTCAGTGACGCATCTGATGTATAATAGGAGTTCATAAAACAGTATCAACCACCCATTTTCTAATTTCTATCTATTGTCTTCAAAATTCATCATTGCCATGACGCTAAGGGAGGGAGGAGGGGTTTGGGGCTTAGCATTATAATGATGCTATTAATTGTTGGAAAAAGCCCTCCAATTGACAGTTAAGGCAGCAGAGGAGTCTTGTTTCTTTCACTCTCGTGCCGTTCTTGTTTGTGCAAACATCAATTTATTATGAAATGGCATGATACAAAATGATTAACATTGACCATATTATGTAGTGTAATATACCAACACCAGATACCAACAAATCTTTCTATTTTTAATTTTGTAGAGTGCTGTTAAGAAGCTTTAGGCCAGAAATCAGCCACTAAATTTAAGCGATCAGTGAGAAAGAACTTAAAATTTTTTTCAAAGATTGAAAAAGTTCGAATCGGGAATCGAACCCGAGACAGCACGTTCAATGTAGGAGCGATATGGGCCCGTGAAAACAGTTTTTGAATTCAAACTAAAAAGCATTACTTCTCACCAACCACCAAACTTTACTGGCTGATTTTTGGTTTGTAGCTTTGTAGCACCACGCTCTAAAAAATATATATTTTACTTCTTGATTTAAAAATACTAACTTTAGGAACTCAAAAAGTAAAGTAGATACCAACAAATCCTTCTATAAATTTGTAGAGAGTGCTGTTAAGAAGCTTTAGGCCTAAAATCAGCCACTTAATTTCAGCGGTCGGTGAGAAACAATGCCTTTTAACTCTAATGATTCTTCTTGGAGTGCCGGCGGGACTCTTAGAAAAATTTTCAAAGATTGAAAAAGTTCGAATCGGGAATCGAACCCGAGACCGCACGTTCAATAGTACACGGTGTAGGAGCGCTATGAGATGCTGCACCTATTATTCCAAAAATGATGCTGGATATTAGGCAGATGCCTAAACACAGGAATACAATTCCCGTGTAGAATTGAGCGCGCTATTACCCGTATGATCTGCTAAAGCGCGTAAGTACGTAAATACGTCGGAGATACGCGCTAAACGCGCTTTACAGCATAATTCCGCAGAAAAAGGCGTAAAAACGGCAGTAATCTCGCGTAAAAAAACGTTTTCGAATTCAAACTAAAAAACATTTTCTCACCAACCACCAAACTTCACTGACTGATTTTTGGTTTGTAGCTTTTTAGCACCATTTTCAAAAAAAAAATACAGAAGGGTTTGTTGATATCTTCTTGATATAGCCCAGAAACTTAAAATACTAACTTTTGGGAACTCAAAAAATATAATAGATACCAACAAATCCTGCAGTAATTTTGTAGAGTGCTGCAAAGAAGCTTTTGGCCAAAAATCAACCACTTGATTTCAGCGATCGGTGAGAAACAATGCCTTTTATCTGTAAAGATTCTTAGCGTGCCGGCAGGACACTTAGAAAAATTTTCAAAGATTAAAAAAATTCGAATCGGGAATCGCACGCTCAATAGTACAGTACACAGTGTAGGAGGGATATCGGCCCGTGATAAAAGTTTTCGAATTCAAACTAAAAATCAGTACTTCTCACCAACCACTAAACTTCATAGGCTGGTTTTTGGTTTATAGCTTTCTAGCACCACTCTCTAAAAAATTCCAGAAGGGTTTGTGGATATCAATTTTAATTCTTGATTTAGCCCAGAAACTTGAAAACTCACTTTTGGGAACTCAAAAAGTAGAGTAGATACCAACGAATCCTTTTGTAATTTTGTAGAGAGTGCTGCTAAGAAGCTTTGGGCCAAAAATCAGCCCCTTAATTTCAGCGGTCAGTGAGAAACAATTCCTTTTATCTCTAAGTCGAATCGGGAATCGAACCCGAGATCGCACATTCAATAGTACACGGTGTAAGAGCGATATGGGGCCGTGATAACAGTTTTCGAATTCAAACTAAAAAGCATTACTTCTCACCAACCACCAAACTTCACTTGCTGATTTTTGATTTGTAGCAACTCTAAAAAATTACAAAAGGGTTTGTTGATATCTATATATTTTATTTCTTGCATGATTTAGCCCAGAAACTTAAAACACTCACTTTTGGGAACTCAAAAAGTAAAGTAGATACCAACAAATCCTTCTGTAATTTTGTAGAGAGTTCTGCTAAGAAGCTTTAGACAAAAAATCTGCCACTTAATTTCAGCGGTCGGTGAGAAACAATGCCTTTTATCTCTAAAGATTCTTCTTAGACTGCCTGCGGGACGCTTAGAAAAATTTGGAAAGATTAAAAAAGTTCGAATCGGAAATCTAGTACACGGTGTAGGAGCGCTATAGGGCCCCCTGTGATATGGCCCGGCCGTATATCACTAGTGAAATGGGCTCCCCCAGAGAAATCAAGCCCACGCACACTTGCTGGCAATCAGCTTCAAAGAGTACTTGACAGGTGGAGTATATCCTGATGCCTATGACAAGCACTCTAAGAATGGTCTTTTATAGAAGGAAGATCCAAGAAACAAATGTTGGGCGCGTTTTATAAATTGTGACCATTAAAAAATTGGGCTGCGCATTTTATAATTTGCGCCGCGATTTATAAATTGCTGAACAGTTTATAAATTGTGCATGAACCAGCTACGGTCTAAACAGTTAAGATTTATATGCACATGTATAATGACTATGTTATTTTGATATATTATGCCAGATTCTGCACCTATTATTTCAAAAATTATGCTGGATATTAGGCAGATGCCTAAAAACTATTCTATGTAAAATTCAGCGCACTATAACGCGTATGATCTGATAAAGCGCGTATTTACGCAAATACGTAGGAGATACGCGCTAAACGCGCTTTATCATATAATTCCGCTGAAAAAGGCGTAAAAATGGCAATAATCTCGCGTAATCTCGCGTAAGATAACGTCTAGAACAGTTTTCGAATTCAAACTAAAAAGCATTTTCTCACCAACCACCAAACTCTTTGATTTGTAGCTTTCTAAGAAGCACTACTCTCTAAAAAATTACAGAAGGGTTTGTTGATATCTATTTTACTTCTTGATTTAGCCCAGAGACTTAAAATACTCACTTTTGGGAACTCAAGTAAAGTAGATACCGAATATCTATTTTACTTCTTGACACTTAGAAAAAATTTTCAAAGATTGAAAAAGTTCGAATCGGGAATCGAACCCGAGACCGCACGTTAAATACTCACTTTTGGGAACTCATAAAGTAGATACCAACAAATCCTTCCGTATATTTGTAGAGAGTGCTGTTAGGAAGCTTTAGACCAAAAATCAGCTACTTAATTTCAGCGGTCGGTGAGAAACATTGCCTTTTATCTCTAAAGATTCTTCTTAGAGTGCCGACAAGACATTTGAAAATTTTTTAAAGATTGAAAAAGTTCGAATCGGGAATAGAATCCGAGACCGCACGTTCAATAGTACACGTTGTAGGAGCGCTATGGGGCCGCCCGTGATATGGGCCCCCCGGCCGTATATCACTGGTGAAATGGGGGGCCCAGGGGGGCTTCCAAGGAGGGCTTCCCCAGTGAAATGGGGCCCACACACGCTTGCTGGTAATTATCTTGGAATAGCTATGTCCACAAAAAAAAGATGGGGCTAATAGAGCAGGCTGAGGATCAACCAATTAAGATTGGCCTGGCGATTAGGAGAGGATTAAAATACAACAACAAAAAAACCACAATAAAAACAACAACGGAAAAAATATTGGTTGCTTGAAATTTGACATGCAGTTTCGGCAAGATGGAATGAATGTGCAAGTGTTATATTGGCTTCAAAATTTCTCAAAATAACTGATCAAAAGTAATCTTTGAGTTTGGATTTGATGGTAGGAGCATATCAATTGGTGGCAGAGAGTTCCATAATCTTGTCAGCCTGTTGAAATAGAGGTGTCTTTGGGAGTTGAAGATGTGAAGAACATAGCTATAGCTATTGGAGAGCAATGAAATAATCTAGAAGATTTGGTCACTCTATTTCTATACAACTATGCATATGAAGAACATAGAAGAGCAACAAATATCCTAGGAGAATTTACTTAATGATTATGATGAGTGACTATAGGAGATTTTGCTTTGTATAATTATTCTATACTCTGCTATCTATGCTCTGGCTATGTTATATTGCATGCAGTGCTGAGCAACAAATTATCCTATAGGAGATGTGTCTATGGTATAGCTAGCTGTGATAATATATCCTGGTGGCGAAAATATATCCTATAGGAGATTAAGTCGCTCGTGACAGAATTTCATAGGATATTTTGTCGCCGCGACAGAATCTCCTGTTTTTTTTTCTCTTTCAATCTTTGAAAAATTTTCCAAATGTCCTGGTGCCAGTGTCACAATTTATATTGTCACTGGGAGCATAGATTAGTATTATAATATCAATGCTGGGAGATTCTGTCGCTGCGACGAATATCCTAGGAAATTCTGTCGTAATCTCCTAGGATATTTTGTCGCCGCCAGGATATGTTATCGCAGCTAGCTATAGCTACTTGATACATCTCTTACAGGATATTTTGTTGCTCAGCACTGCATTTATGACTATAATAATATAGTTAATGAAAAATATCCTCAGGCTAGGAGATAGGAGATATTGAACAGAATAAAAATAGTGATCTCCCAGCGACAAAATAAACTGTGACGTGACACCGGAATCACTATTAGTAGGTAAAGGGTTCCTTTTATAAAGATGTTGAGAAGTAGAACCAGATCTTCCCCCCCTGTTGCAATTTGCTGTAAAGAAGGAAAGAGAACTATCGAGGTATGTTATATTATCTTTACTGCTATGGATAGTATCCAGCTTACAATGTCAATGAAGTTGAATCCAAGAAAGGTGGAACCATGAATCGTCACAAAGCATTCTCAGTGGATCAGTGGAAAGATCCAAGCTCTATGTCCTGTCCATGTTCCCATATCCATCGGGACTGCTGCACATAGGCCATGTTAGAGTGTACACCATCAGTATTGGCTCGCTATCAACGAATGAAGGGGAAAACGATAAATTGCAAGTAACACAAGTCTAGCAACTAGTTAAATGAGAGCCATAGTTATTGCTGGCTTGCATTATAGTTTTATGATTTAGGCCTGTGATGTGTACGGTGCAGGTATTACACCCTATGGGCTGGGATTCATTTGGTCTGCCGGCAGAGAATGGAGCTATTGATAAAGGCATCAGTCCCATCCAATGGACCAACTAGTATGTCTCTACAAATAGTAATGATACTATGAAACAATTACCATACTCTGGTGTTTACCATATTTCTTTATTGAATAATAATGGTAAAGGGTCAGATCTACCACAAGATTACCAAGGAACTTCATCTTGTGTACTCTTTGCACATTACATTACATGAATTCTCAGCTGAAAATTATTTTTTTCATAGCAACATTCAAGTAATGAGAGGGCAAATGGATGTTCTGGAATGTCACTTTGATTGGAACAGAGTAAGTACCATGTCATAATGTTCAATACTGTCAGAGATATTCAATCCCTTAGGAAATCTGCACTAGCTCACCTGATTACTATAAATGGACGCAGTGGCTTTTTTTGCAACTCTATAAACATGAATTAGCTTACAAAAAAATGGCAAGTTTGTAGGGCCTTGATTCTCGGTAGCATGACGGCTTGTTTCCATTCAGGCTCTTGTAAATTATAAACTGGGATCCTGTCGATCAAACTGTACTGGCCAATGAGCAGGTTGATGCAGAAGGAAATTCATGGCGTTCAGGGGCTAAAGTTCAACAAAAGTTTCTCAGCCAGTGGTTCTTCTGCTGAGGTTTGTCACGTTATGTATGTATATTTGCTGAAATGATTTGAATTGGAATGATGTTTAGGAATTGGTGGATGGATTGAATGATTTGGACTGGTCTGATCAGTGAAATCGTTCCATCGAAAATGGATTGGCAAATTTGAGGGTGCTTATTTTGATTTTAAAGTAGAGGTAACATAAGATGATATTGATCTAGCTTAATAATGAAACAGCATGTGCAAAATAAGAGTTTCAGTTTGATAGGACATCAGACATTATCGCAATTTTGCTGGTCATTCAATGAATGTGACTTCTTGAATTTGTTCGGATAGAATGTCTGACTAAGTTGGAATTGTCTGGCCAAAGAGGAAAAAAAATGACCAGTGGCCAGCAGTAATATTGCAGATTGAACAGTGTTCTACTTAATCGCTGGGCAGCTTTTGTGGGGAAAGAATGGGGACTTTGGCACAGCACTTTATTCCAGCTGGGTTTTGAGTGACATTATTCTGTCTAATTATAACTCAGGGGATAGAGGGAATCCCTCCTCTGAGAACATTCACCACCCGTCCAGACACTGCATATGGAGTTAGTTTCATAGCATCAGTATGGATCACGACCTCTTAAGCTGCAAGGATTTGTTGGACACAACTGTTGCTCAATAGTTGGATACTTTCAGACAAAATTCTGTTTCCTCTAGTAGGAAACGAGAAGAGAAGAAAGGCAAGTCTTACTTACGTATGCTGATTAACTGTAACTGTTGCTATTCTAAGAAGGAAGTTTACAGTTTATTTCATTTGTAGGTATTGACTTAAAGCTCAGAGCTCTGCACCCACTCACTGGTAGAAACTATTCCCATTTATGCTGCCGATTACGTCATTAGTGGATATAGTACCAAAGCTGTCATGGGAGTTCCAGGCCATGATGACAGGGACTTGCTCTTTGCTACAGAGCATGATTTACCTATTATTACTGTCAATCATTTGAGAGAAAATGGTGAAGGAACTTCATGCAATTCTGATAAGGTACCCAATAATTATTATGCAATAGTACTCCAATGACTTGTGTAGCTCCGCCCTCATCTTGGATACTGTATGTATTCAATTACTGTTCTCGGGATTTTTTATCAATGAAGGTGGCGCAGCCATAGTAAAGTACTGTACTTCTCTTGGAATTGGTGGTCACAAGACACAATACAGACTATGTGATTGGTTGATATCTCGGCAATGTTACTGGGGAACTCCTATACCCATTATGTACTGTGAAAAATGTGGGGTGAGATATATTAATGTATGCATGTATGGGACGGCCTCACTTGTGTGTTAACTCGTGTTGTGCAGTAGGGTCAAACTATAGTGATAAAGCCTTACCAAAAAGAATACAAGTTTTTTTCTCTCTTCTTTTCATCATTTTTTCTAATGGTGGTTGTCTTGTTTGTAACTTAATTCCTCACTCAGATTGCTTATATCAGCTTATAGGAGCGTACTTTTTTTCTTGTTGGCTTCAGGTAACTTCAGTGCCTGAGAATCAGCTTCCTGTTGAATTACCAAATGATGTTAAGTTGAGTGGCCGTGGTCCTTCTCCCTTAGCTCAAGCCAGAGAATGGCAGGTTGCTAGCTGTGGAAAGTGAGTTCTATGTGGCTGTACAGCTCTCATAATGAATTGATGCTGATATTATCTTATGCATTACACATTATTATGTATGTATGTAGGGCTGATTGCTGTGCCAGGAGAGAGACTGACACTATCGATACCTCTGTGGATTCCTCCTGATACTTTTTGAGGTACATCAATCCAACAGAACAATCAATGTACATAATTATTGGTAATGAGTAGTATTCCATGCTCCTAAACGTGACTACTCTCAATCTTGAGCACTTTCTGTGCATGTCTGAAAATTGCTCCCACATGTTGCACACCTTCTGCTAATAAATAAAACACTATGTATGTACGTATGTACAAGATAAGGTTACTGAGCATGGCAGTTGTATTTGTGTACAATGGTCATTACATTATTATGGTCTTATCACAGTGCAGTGGCTGAATGATTCACTTATCACGAAATTAATGAACAATTAGTTTTTGACTATATATATGTTTGCATGTCATATCATATCTTCAGACCTTTTACTGAAGACGTCTTTAAGTGGATGCCAGTGGATGTCTATATGAACATGGTATTTATCCAGTAAGTAATTAAAAAAATATATTGTAGAATAGATAGGCTTCAAATGCAGCCTTTGCAAGCTAGAGAAGGGGTATAATGATGACACCCTAATATCTCAGTTTAATTCACCTTGAATATGATGTCATTGCAGTTTGGCAATATTTCATGTTACAAATAATTCATGAGAACAATAATTATTTGTTAAATTAATGTCCAATTGCTTTTAATTAGTTTTAACACTAGATTAACACAATTGTAATATTTTTGTATAGTAACATGCATCCAGAATGAAAAAAATATAAGTTTCAGAGAGATAACCCACACTCTCTACTAATCAAAGCAGAAATTTATCGATGTGATACTTACATAATTACATATAAATTAATGTCACTGGAATAATGTGACCCTTGTGCATCATAGTTCTTTACTGCATTTCTCTGCATCAGTGAATGGCAGCATTTCATAAATTTAACAATAGCTTCAACTTTGCAGCAATTCTCCGCCTCTTGTATGCCCGTTTCATCACACGTTTTCTCTATAATATTGGTAAACTCAAGACAAGAGAACCATTTCAGAAATTATTAACTCAGGTACGTACCATGTTAGAGTAAGCATGAACAGTCAAAGTTACTTGAGTGTTACGTGTCAGGGAATGGTGGAAGGGAAGACCTACAGGGAGAAAATCAGCAGTCGTTACCTCACAAAGGAGAGCAGGCTAATCTCAGTGGAACGTGTGAAGACATAAAGGAGAGCTGGGAAAAGATGTCCAAGTCTAAGCACAATGGAGTGGACCCCCACGATGTGATAGAGAAATATGGTGCTGATACTGTTAGATTGTTTATGCTCTTTAAGGTGCGTACCACCTAAACTGAGTGTTAAACTGCTTCTCTAAACACTGCATATTAATTTTGTGTGTTTTAGGCTCCTTCCAACATGCACATCCAGTGGGATATCAGTGCTATCAAGGGGTACACAAATGGCTCAATAGGATCTGGACTCTGTGCCATGATCACATTGATGTTTGTCAGTCATCTTCAGCTCATGGGGAATGCAACGATGATGGTAAGAAATGATTAGTCTCTCTTCAACACGGTACTATCAAGCAGGTATTGAACTGCTTTACTTTCCCAGTAGTGGACTCGTTATCTACCGTATAGCCGGTAATATTGACGGGAATTATATTATACAATTTCCTCATATTAATACCAATGACAGTATTTAATTTGACGGAATCTGAAATCGCGCAAAATAAATAATGCGCATGCATACGAGCTGTGTACAGCTAGCTAGCTAGCTAGCCATATAGCTATTATCAGTTTAGTACGAGTTCTCCAGTTGTGTTAGTCTACAAAAGCGTATGGATTTCAATTCTTGGGAGAAAATAACACTAATAGCGATCCTTATGCTACAATCGTTGGACACATCCCTCGAAGAATTTCAGCCGCTTGTTCTCTCTTTCTTTATAGTGATGGATGGCTCTTTAATTCGTTGCTCCATCACAGGTTCAAGGCGCTACTCCTCCAGGGCCTATAAGTTTTCTTTGACTCTCTAGTAGTGGTGTGCCATAAATGGAACGCAATATATCGCAAACTTAATTAAACCGCGCGACTTTTTGACGGTTTTATTTTTGGTGATTTTGATGCTTAAACCGCCAAAGCGTCAAATTAAAATCTTCGTCAATATTTCCGGCTATATGGTATAACAATGGCAAGATAAAATGATATGAAGGGATGATGCTTAAACATCCCTACATCAAGCTCCTATAGGATATAGAGACCCTTGTTTGTGAGTATCCTTCCTTCAGAAATACTTTTGTTCATTGTTCATCATCCACCTGCTTTGGGGGAGTAAAATCCGCTGGGATATTGATGGAATGGAATTTACATGACTATTTTTTTTCCAGCCTTGAGACCCTGACTAGTTAGCTAATACATCTTAAGATAGCCTGAACTACACTATGTTGGCAGACCCCAATCTCTGTCTTACTATTAGTTGCCTATTATTTATCATATGTATATCTTTGGTAAGGGGTAGTCAATGTGGAAAATGTAGTTCAATTGTTAATCTGTACAGTCCAAAAGAAATGCACTATAAACATGGGGAAAGATAAATGTTCTCCTTGATGGTAGTAAGGTACTCAGGAAAGATACATTAAGGTACTCAGGGAAGACAATTTTATTCCATAATATATTATAATTTTATTCCATAATATATTAATATAATAATTATATTATGTCTTCTTTCCCTTCAGATAACTCACCTGCTTGAGTCTCGTATATACAATGTTGCTGTAGAACAACTGATGATATTTTGTAATCATCTTAAAGAGTTTAAGAAGCTTTCGGGAAGTCTGGAGTATCATCGTAGTCTGGAAGTTTTATGTATGTTATTGGCACCCATGGCTCCTCACATTGCATCAGAACTTTGGGAATCGTTGACTGGAGTTAGTGAGAGATCATTTTCATCAAAATCTCTGGTAAGTAGTAGTGTAAACTTGCAACATTTTTTTACAGCGAGGGAGCAAGTATTTCTATAGGCTTTTAGAGCTGATACTAATTTTGTCAGATTTTGCTGGTGAGTAATGTAAGTGACCGGCAGCTGCATACATAAAAAGCTATAATGCTTGCATGCATAATATAATTATTTATGCTAGCAAAACTTTTATAACTGAGTTTCTTTTGGTCTATCTAGACTTTAAGATTCTTTTTGCATAAGCTGTTTTATTTTCCTTTTGAAGATGTTATGCACATGCATAATGCTTAACACGTTCAATGATTCATTTTGGTAACTTTTATTATGATTAAGGGAAATGTGTTAGGAGAAATGGCCAAGTTGGACAGAATCTCTGATATTGCAGGAGTCCACTACTGTGGTACTGCAGGTATGCATTATTGTATAGGCTGATAGAATTGTGTCAAACAAAGAAAGTGATGGATTAGTACTAAAGTCGTCCCTTGATCATTTGCTATGTCTAACTTTTCTCAATTCTCAACCAAATTTCGCAATTATAATACCAGCAGAGCCACTCTATGAGGTAGTTTTGAAATTTGGTTAAGATTTGAGAGTTATAGCAGTTATAATGATCACAGTATCAGGTGAACACAAATAGATGAGTGTGATAATATTATGTATCATCACCTGCAGGTCAATGGGGTCAGAAAGGGATCGTTATCTGTCCCATCAGAAATGTGTGATTCTGTGAATCGTGAATCCCTGCAAACTGAAGCCATTAAAGTAGCTCTTTAACAGAACATGCTTTGCAATAGTGATATGAAATATATGTGGCACCTCATGGTCAAGTTATTAATTTTGCCAATAATGTATTACCCAGCTTTGGAAAATCAATTTTGTCTCATCTCACCTTTATTAATATTTCAGAGTCATAGCTAAGTCTTGGTTTAAGTCTGATGTATAATGAGAGTTCATAAAACAGTATCAACCATCCATTTTCTAATTTCTATCTATTGTCTTCAAAATTCATCATTGCCATGACGCTAAGGGAGGGAGGAGGGGTTCGGGGCTTAGCATTATAATGATGCTATTAATTATTGGAAAAGGCCCTCTAATAGACAGTTAAGGCAGCAGAGGAGTTTTGTTTCTTTAACTCTCGTGCCATTCTTGTTTGTGCAAACATCAATTTATTATGAAAAGGCGTGATACAAAATGATTAACATTGACCATTATTATTATGTAGTGTAAAGTGGTTTTTGTGGCAGAACTGAAGAATAAATCAATGAATAATAGCTATGCACTGTCCATGTGGTGTGCCCTTCTTCACATGCAAGGAATATAGCCTGCAGGTCAATTTGAGTTGAGAACTTCCTTATGTCTCTGTCTACTGGCAAGCAATAAAGCACTCCACCCATCTTTATCCTGCAAGTTGATATTTAATAGCGCCACCGCCCAGTAGCATATCAACCACTTCAGCGTATCCATCGTATCTTGCCGACATCAAAGGAGAGAATCCATTTCTGTTAAATAGTTGATCCACCTGAGCACCATTTTCCAATAGTACTCAGAGTGCTTTGATTTCATTCTGTATAGTTGCATACCAAACGGTTGATAGGTCTCCTTTTGAGCACACATCTATCTGAGCACCATTTTCTAGCAAATATTTCGACATTCTCGTCTCCACTTGCACTCATCGATGCATCATTCTGCACTAAGTTGACTGCAGCACCCTTTTCAAGCAACCAACTTGCCATTTCATTTCGATTTAGTTGCAATTATTAATGCAGACCTTCCAAATTTTTTCTGTAAGTCTATTGTGGCTCCACTCAAAAGTTCTTCGTTTCCTTCTTTAGTTGCATTCATTAATATTGACCACCCAGAATCACCTTGTGCGTCAACCTCTTCCAATAATAGAGTAAGTGATCAATTATCAGATGGATCAATTTAATACCCGACACTTTCTCTGGCATCTGGTACCTATGATTTAGGTATCAAAAGATCGAAAACTGATTCAGAATCCTTACTTTCAGCTGTGGCTGTTAAAATTCATATACATGATTCGAAAAAAAAAAAATTAATCGATGATCCTGTTTCAGATGGCTACCAGTTTATGGCAGAGTTTTCTCGGTACAATAATTATTATCAAAGTTGGAAGACAGGAAATCCCATTTATAGAAGCCAAGCTACAAATACCACTCCAATACAAACCTGAACTTAAGGCACTATAGGGTAATCAATATTCAGACGGCCAAAAATAGGCCGATTTTTCCACTTATGATATTTCGTCGCCGCCAGGATATATTGTCGCTGCATATAAAGTGGCTATTGGAGAGGTGGTATAGCTATATCTGATTATACAAAGACAATCGCTCACCAACCACCAATGAATTGCCCTAGCAATAAAAAAATCTCCTAGTTCATTTCTGTCCTAGTGATGAATCTCTTCTCCATCGCTGTACACTTGCAAAAAATATTAACTTTCTAGCTAAGCAAGACACTAGAAAAAACAACAACATGCTCCTTAGAAGTACGAGTAAATACACCCAACTATAAAGGTGAATAGCTAACAAGCTTGAGATTTGATGCACCTATGAACAGCATGCTAATAACTAGTGAAAAAAAAAAATCTTAGGAGATATTATCATTATAGAATGCATGATTGAACTTTATACAAATCAGTATTGGAAAATATTCTAGATAGCTACTTACGTATAACAGCTAGCTAGATGCCAGAGCAACATGTCTCTTATAGGTAGCTACATATATAACTACAGAGCTAAATAGCTAAGTAGTATCCTGGGAGATTTTATTATACCACAGGAGCTATAGTAGATAAAAGCTAGTTAACAATAGCTATATAGTGAGCAACAAATCTAGGAGATCGAGGAGATTTTGTCCCTCTATATTATTATTATTATTATTACTATTATTATTATTATTATTATTATTAGTATTAATAATAATAATAATAATAATAATAATAATAATAATAATAATAATAATAAGTATACCAATCATTTTTCTGTTGTTTTTTGTTTGATTGTTTTGTTTCGGCTGTTATTATTATTTTTAAAATCCTCTCCTGGTTGCTAGGCCAGTCTTGATGGATCCTCAGCCTGCATGATCTAATTGCCCCATCTTCGTCTTTGTTGTAACTTCCTAAAACGTCATCTTGTGCTGTAAATCATATAATAATAATCAATAGAATTAGTTCTCATAAATTAGCTTATGAAACAAACCAAGGTTTCGACCAGAATACTCTAGCCTTCATCAGGGTGATACAAAAAAATACACACAGAAACGTCCTTATATAGCTACGCTCGTTATTTAGACAACGCACATGCATACGCCTATGGATATTATGTTATAGCATGCCATTACCTGAAGACATAAACACTATTTCCTTAAGGCTTTAAGCGTAGAAATACAGCAACCTTCAAGTTCTAGACCTACATCCCTATTAAAACGCTGCTCTTCTGAAGTTAAACTAATGTGAAGCGCTTCTTTTAGAAGCAGCTCCTTCCTAATAATAATAATAATAATAATAATAATAATAATAATAATAATAATAATAATAGTAATAATAATAATAAATATTATTATTATTATTATTATTATTGTTATTATATGATTTACAGCACAAGATGACATTTTAAGAAATGAGATAAGTTACAACAAAGAAGAAGATGGGGCAATTAGACCATGCAGGCTGAGGATCCACCAAGACTGGCCTAGCGACCAGGAGAGGATTTAAAATAATAATAATAATAACAGCAACAACAAACAATCAAACAAAAAACAACAGAAAAATGATTGGTCCATAATCTAGTCAGCTTGTTGAAATATATAGTGTCTTTGGGAGTTGAAGATGTGAAGGACATATAGAGTAAATTATCAACCGCCATATATGAACGGACACAGCAGAGGACAGCCTGGACATTAATAAAATAAAATTCCACGATGGAAAGATAGGGCAGGCGTACACTAATTAAATATGAAGCGCAAGGGATCAATGGAATAATACCGTGGAATCCACCACTAATGAAATGTCCGATGATCACTTAACATCGGGCAATTTCATTGATAATCAGATACCCCCTAGTAGAAATCACACAGTACACGATACCAACTTTACTGGCTGATTTTTGGCTTGTAGCTTTCTAGCACCACTCTCTAAAAAATTACAGAAAAGTTTGTCGATATCTATTTTACTTCTTGATTTAGCCCGGAATCTTAAAATACTCACTTTTGAGAACTCAAAAAGTAAAGTAGATACCAACAAATCTTTCTATAATTAAATTTTGTAGAGTGCTGTTAAAAAAAAAGCAGCCACTTAATTTCAGCGATCGGTGAAAAATAATTTAGAAAAATTTTTGAAGATTGAAAAAGTTCGAATCGGGAATCGAACCCGCGACTGCACGTTCAATAGTAGGAGTGATATGGGCCCGTGAAAACAGTTTTCGAATTCAAACTAAAAAGCATTACTTCTCACCAACCACCAAACTTCACTGGCTGATTTTTGGTTTGTAGCTTTCTAGCACCACCCTCTAAAAAATATCTATTTTATTTCTTGATTTAGCCCAGAAACTTAAAATACTCACTATGGGAATTCAAAAAGTAAAGTAGACACCAACAAATCCTTCTGTAATTTTGTAGAGAGTGCTGTTAAGAAGCTTTAGGCCTAAAATCAGCTACTTAATTTCAGCGGTCTGTGAGAAATAATGCCTTTTATCTCTAAAGATTCTTCTTGGAGTACCGGCGGGAGACTTAGAAAAATTTTCAAAGATTGAAAAAGTTCGAATCGGGAATCGAACCCGAGACCGCACGTTCAATAGTACACGGTGTAGGAGCGCTAATGCGCTATGTGATGCTGCACCTATTATTCCAATAATTATGCTTTATATTAGGCAGATGCCTAAACACAGGAATACAATTCCCGTATGGAATTCAGCGCGCTGTTACGCGTATGACCTGCTAAAGAGCGTAAGTACGTAAATACGTCGGAGATACGCGCTAAACGCCCTTTACAGTATAATTCCGCAGAAAAAGGCGTAAAAACGGCAATAATCTCGCGTAATCTCGCGTAAAAATGCCTTTTATCTCTAAAGAGTCTTCTTAAAGCGCCGGCAAGACAGAAAATTTTTCAAAGATTGAGAAAGTTCGAATCGGGAATCGAACCTGAGACCGCACGTTTAATAGTACACGGTGTAGGAGCGATATAGGCCCACCTGTAATACTCTAAAATTACAGAAGGGTTTGTTGATAGATATCTATTTTACTTCTTTATTTTTCCCAGAAACTTAAAATACTCACTTTCGGTAACTCAAAAAGTAAAGTAGATACCAAAAATCCTTCTGTAATTTTGTAGAGAATGCCGCTAAGAAGCTTTAGGCCAAAAATCAGCCACTTTATTTCAGCGGTTGATGAGAAACAATGCCTTTTGTCTCTAAAGATTCTTCTTAGAGTTTCGGTAGGACACTTGAAAATTCTTCAAAGATTGAAAAAGTTCGAATCGGGAATCGAACCCGAGATCGCACGTTCAATAGTACACGGTGTAGGAGCGATATGGGCCCGTGATAACAGTTTTCGAATTCAAACTAAAAAACATTACTTCTCACCAATCACCAAACTTCACTGGCTGATTTTTGGTTTGTAGCTTTCTAGAATCACTCTCTAAAAAATTACTGAAGGGTTTGTTGATATCTATTTTACTTCTTGATTTAGTCCAAAAATTTAAAATACTGGGAATTCTAAAAGTAAAGTAGATACCAACAAATCCTTCTGTAATTTTGTAGAGAGTGAGCTTTAGGCCAAAAATCAGCCACTTAATTTCAGCAGTCGGTGAGAAACAATGCCTTTTATCTCTAAAGATTCCTCTTAGAGTGTTGGCAGGACACTTAGAAAAATTTTCAAAGATTGAAAAAGTTCGAATCGGGAATCGAATCCGAGGCTGCACGTTCAATAGTACACGGTGTATGGGGCCGTGATAACAATTTTCGAATTCAAACTAAAAAGCATTACTTCTCACCAACCACCAAACTTCACTGTCTGATTTTTGGTTTGTAGCATTCTAGCATAACTCTCTAAAAAATTATAGAAGGGTTTGTTTATATCTATTTTACTTCTTGATTTAGCCCAGAAACATAAAATACTCACTTTTGGGAACTCAAAAAGTAAAGTAGATACCAATAAATCCTTCTGTAATTTGTAGTGTTCTGCTAAGAAGCTTTAGGCAAAAAACTAGCCACTTAATTTCAGTGGTCGGTGAGAAACAATGCCTTTTATCTCTAAAGATTCTTCTTAGACTGCCTGCGGGACACTTAGGAAAATTTACAAAGATTGAAAAAGTTCGAATCGGGAATCTAGTACATGGTGTAGGAGCGCTATAGGGCCCCCTGTGATATGGGCCCCCCGGCCGTATATCACTAGTTATCCCCAGTGAAATCGGGCCCACGCACGCCTGCTGGCAATCAGCTTCAAAGAGTACTTGACAGGTGGAGTATATCTTGATGCCTATGACAAGCACTCTAAGTATGGTCTTTAATAGAAGGAAGATCCACGAAACTGCAGCATATAAATGTTGGGCGCGTTTTATAAATTGTGACGATTTATAAATTGCGCTGCGCATTCTATAATTTGCGCCGCATTTATAAATTGCTCAACAGTTTATAAATTGCGCATGAACCAGCCACGGTCTAAACATTGAGTTAAGATTTATATGGACATGTATAATAGCGCATTATGACCATGCCAGATTCTGTGCTGTACCTATTATTTCAAGAATTATGCTGGATATTAGGCAGATGTCTAAACACTATCCCGTGTAGAATTTAGCGCGCTATAACGCGTATGATCTGATAAAGCGCGTAAGTATGCAAATACGTAGGAAATACGCGCAACGTATAATTCCGCAGAAAAAGGCGTAAAAACGGCAATAATCTCGCGTAATCTCGCGTAAGATAACGTCTAGAACAGTTTTTTTGAATTCAAACTAAAAAAACATTATCTCACCAACCACCAAATTTCACCTTGATTTGTAGCTTTCTAGCACCACTCTCTAAAATTTTACAGAAGGGTTTGTTGATATCTATTTTACTTCTTGATTTAGCCCAGAAACTTAAAATACTTACTTTTGGGAACTCATAAAGTAAAGTAGATACCAACAAATCCTTCTGTAATTTTGTAGAGATTGCTGCTAGGAAGCTTTAGACCAAAAATCAGCCACTTAATTTCAGCGGTCGGTGAGAAACAATGCTTTTATCTTAAAAGATTCTTCTTAGAGTGCCGGCAAGACTCTTTAATAAAAAATTTTTAAAGATTGAAAAAGTTCGAATCGGGAATCGAATCCGAGATGGTATGTTCGATAGTACACAGTGTAGGAGCGCTATGGGGCCGCCCATGATATGGGGCCCCCCTGGCCGTATATCACTAGTGAAATGGGGGGTTCCCGGGGGGGGGCTTCCAAGCGGTGCTCCCCCAGTGAAATGGGGCCCACACACGCTAGCTAGTAATTTTCTTGGAATAGCTATGTCCACAAAAAAAAAGGATGAGGCTAATAGAGCAGGCTGAGGATCAACCAATTAAGATTGGCCTGGTGGTTAGGAGAGGATTAAAATACAACAACAAAAAAACATAACAAATAAACAAAAACAACAGAAAAAATATTGGTGGCTTTAAATTTGTTATACAGTTTCGGCAAGATGGAATGAAAGTGCAAGTGTTATATTGGCTCCAAAACTTCTCAGAATAACTGATCAAAAGTAATCTTTGAGTTTGTATTTGATGGTAGGAGCATATCAATTGGTGGCCGAGAGTTCCATAATCTTGTCAGCCTGTTGAAATAGAAGTGTCTTTGTGAGTTGAAGATGTGAAGAACATAGCTATAGCTATTGGAGAGCAACGAAATAATCTAGAAGATTTGGTCACTCTATTGCTATACAACTATGCATATGAAGAACATAGAAGAGCAATAAATATCTTAGGAGAATTTACTTAATAATTATGACGAGTAACTATAGGTGATTTTGCTTTGTACATTCTATACTCCGCTATCTATGCTCTGGCTATGTAATATCCAATATAGTCATGCATGCAGTGCTGAGCAACAAAATATCCTATAGGAGATGTGTCTATGGTATAGCTAGCTGTGACAATATATCCTGGCGGCGACAAAGTATCCTATAGGAGATTAAGTCACTCGCGACAGAATTTCATAGGATATTTTGTCGCCGCGACAGAATATCCTGTTTTTTTTTCTTTTTCAACCTTTGAAAATTTTTCCAAGTGTCCTGGTGCCAGTGTCACAGTTTATTTTGTCACTGAGAGCATATATAGATTAGTATTATGTTATCTATGCTGGGAGATTCTGTCCCTGCGACGAATATCCTAGGAAATTCTGTCGTAATCTCCTAGGATATTTTGTCGCCGCCAGGATATACTATCGCAGCTAGCTATAGCTACTTGATACATCTCTTACAGGATATTTTGTTGCTCAGCACTGCATTCATGACTATATTAATATAATTGATGAAAAATATCCTTAGGCTAGGAGATATTATCACTATTGAACACTAAGATAGAATAAAAATACTGATCTCCCAGCGACAAAATAAACTGTGACGTGACACCGGAATCACTACTAGTAGGTAAAGGGTTCCTTCAGTAAAGATGTTGAGAAGTAGAACCAGAATCTTTCCCCCTGTTGCAGTTTTCTGTAAAGAAGGAAAGAGAACTATCGAGGTAGGTTATGTTATCTTTACTGCTATGGATAGTATCAAGCTTACAATGTCAATGAAGTTGAATCCAAGAAAGGTGGAACCATGAATCGTCACAAAGCATTCTCGGTGGATCAGTGGAAAGATCCAAGTTCTATGTCCTGTCCATGTTCCCATATCCATCGGGACGGCTACACATAGGTCATGTTAGAGTGTACACCTTGGCTTGCTATCTATTGTCTTCAAAATTCATCATTGCCTTGATGCTAAGGGAGAGAGGAGGGGTTTGGGGCTTAGCATTATAATGATGCTATTAATTGTTGGAAAAAGCCCTCTAATTAACAGTTAAGGCAGCAGAGGAGTCTTGTTTCTTTGATAACTCTCATGCCATTCTTGTTTGTGTAAATATCAATTTATTATGAAAAGGGATGATTAACATTGACCATATTATGTAGTGTAAAGTGGCAGAACTTAAGAACGAATCAATGAATAATAGCTATGCACTGTCCATGTGGTGTGCCCTTCTTCACATGCAAGGGATATAGCCTTCATTTTCCTGCAGGTCAATTTGAGTTGAGAACTTCCGTATGTCTCTGTCTACTGGCAAGCAATAAAGCACTCCACCCATCTTTATCCTGTAAGTTGATATTTAATAGCGCCACCGCCCAGTAGCACATCAACCACTTCGGTGTATCCATCTAGCTGACATCAAAGGAGAGAATCCATTTCTGTTAAATAGTTGATCTACCTGAGCACCATTTTCCAATAGTACTCAGAGTGCATCCAGTAAGTAATAAAAAAATTATATTGTAGAATAGACAGGCTTCAAGTGCAGCCTTTGCAAGCTAGAGAACAGTTTGGCAATAATTATTACAAAATAATTCATGAGAACAATATTTGTTAATTTAATTTCCAATATGTAGCTTGCTTTTAATTAGTTTTAACACTAGATTAACACAATTGTAATATTTTTGGATAATAACATGCATCTGAAAAGAAAAAATTTCAGAGAGATAACCCACACTCTGTACTAATCATTTTTCAAAGCAGAAATTTATCGATGTGAGACTTACATAATTACATACACTGGAATAATGTGACCCTTGTGCATCATAGTTCCTCTCTGCATCAGTGAATGGCAGCATTTCATAAATTTAACAATAGTTTCAACTTTTGCAGCAATTCTCCACCTCTTGTATACCCGTTTCATCACACGTTTTCTCTATAATATTGGTAAACTCAAGACAAGAGAACCATTCCAGAAATTATTAACTCAGGTACGTACCATGTTAGAGTAAGCATGAACAGTTAAAGTTACTTGAGTGTTACGTGTCAGGGAATGGTGGAAGGGAAGACCTACAGGGAGAAAATCAGCGGACGTTACCTCACAAAGGAGGAGCAGGCTAATCTCAGTGGAATGTGTGAAGACATAAAGGAGAGCTGGGAAAAGATGTCCAAGTCTAAGCACAATGGAGTAGACCCCCACGATGTGATGGAGAAATATGGTGCTGATACTGTTAGATTGTTTATGCTCTTTAAGGTACGTACTACCTAAACTGAGTGTTAAACTGCTTCTCTAAACACTGCATATTAATTTTGTGTGTTTTAGGCTCCTCCCGACATGTACATCCAGTAGGATATCCGTGCCATCAAGGGGGTACACAAATGGCTCAAAAGGATCTGGACTCTGTGCCATGATCACATCAATATTTGTCATTCATCTTCAGCTCATGGGAGATGCAACGATGATGGTAAGAAACGATTAGTCTCTCTTCAACACAGTACTATCAACCAGGTATTAAACTGCTTTACTTTCCCAGTAGTGGACTCATAATTTATAACAATATCAAGATAAAATGATACTGATGGATGCCTTGTTTGTGAGTATCCTTCCTTCAGAAATACTTTTGATTGTTGTTCATCATCCACCTGCTTTGGGGGAGTAAAATCTGCTGGGATATTGATGGAATGGAATTTACTTGACTATTTTTTTCCAGCCTTGAGACCCTGACTAGTTAGCTGATACATCTTAAGATAGCCTGAACTACACTATGTTGGCAGACCCCAATCTCTGTCTTGCTATTAGTTGCCTATTATTTATCATGTGTATATCTTTGGTAAGGGATAGTCAATGTGGAAAATGTAGTTCAATTGTTACTTTGTAGAGTCCAAAACGAATGCACTATAAACATGGGGAAAGATGAATGTTCTCCTTGATAGTAGTGAGGCAATCAGGGAAGATACATTAAGGTACTCAGGGAAGATAATGTTCTGATATGGATTGTTGTAGTTGTTATGTGTTCTTTCCCTTCAGGTAACTCACCTGCTTGAATCTCATACATACAATGTCGTCGTACTGCAACTGATGATATTTTGTTATCATCTTAAAGAGCTTAAGAAGCTTTCGTGAAATCTGGAGTATCATCGTAGTCTGGAAGTTTTATGTATGTTATTGGCACCCATGGCTCCTCACATTGCATCAGAACTTTGGGTGAGAGTGAGAGATTGTTTTCATCAAAACCTCTGGTAAGTAGTAGTGTAAACTTGCAACATTATTTTTACAGCGAGGGAGCAAGTTTCTATAGGCTTTTAGAGCTGATACTAATTTTGTTAGATTTTGCTGGTGAGTAATGTAAGTGACAGGCAGCTGCATACATAAAAAGCTGTAATGCTTGCATGCATAATTTATGCTAGCAAAAAAATTTTATAACCGAGTTTCTTTTGGTCTATCTAGACTTTAAGATATTTTTTCATAAGCTTCCATTTTGAAGATGTTCTGCACATGCATAACGCTTGACACATACAATGATTCATTTTGGTAACTTTTATTATGATTAAGGGAAATGTGTTCCAGGAGAAATGGCCAAGTTGGACGGAATCTCTGATATTGCAGGAGTCCACTACTGTGGTACTGCCAGGTATGTATTATAGTATAGGCTGATAGAACTGTGTCAAACAAAGAAAGCGAGGGATTAGTACTAAAGTCGTCCCTTGATCATTTGCTATGTCTAACTTTCTCAATTCTCAACCAAATTTCGCAATTATAATACCAGCAGAGCCGCTCTATGAGCTAGTTTTAAATTTTGGTTAAGATTTGAGAGTTATAGCAGTTATAATGATCACAGTATCAGGTGAACACAAATAGATGAGTGTGATAATATCATATATCATCACCTGCAGGTCAATGGGGTCAGAAAGGGATCATTATCTGTCCCATCAGAAATGTGCGATTCTGTGAATCGTGAATCCCTGCAAACTGAAGCCATTAAAGTAGCTCTTGAACAGAACATGCTTTGCAACAGTGATATGAAATATATGTGGCACCTCATGGTCGAGTTATTAATTTTGCCAATAATGTATTACCCAGTTTTGGAAAATCAATTTTGTCTCATCTCACCTTTATTAACATTTCAGAGGCATGGTTAAGTCTTGGTAGAGCATAGACTGTATGTTGGAACTATATAGTCTGTGTGTGCACAGCAATTATAAAGCTAAAGGGATTATGGAACGTGCTAATTATGTACTAGACTGTTATTGTAGCTGTGTGATGTATCCCCATTAGTTATTAAAAGTTATTACAGGGGAGAGATTTAATTGTGATCACAAAGTTCCACACACACTGAAATTTCCTGTGTCTCCAAGAGAAACTTAAGGAAACACAGTATATTTTTATAGGATATGCAAGGGCATGGCATATTTCACATTTTAAATAGAAAACAAGGAAACATGCCGTGCCTTCATATATCCTTATCAAGTTTCCTTCAGGTTCCAGCTAAGGTACTCAGTGACGCATCTGATGTATAATAGGAGTTCATAAAACAGTATCAACCACCCATTTTCTAATTTCTATCTATTGTCTTCAAAATTCATCATTGCCATGACGCTAAGGGAGGGAGGAGGGGTTTGGGGCTTAGCATTATAATGATGCTATTAATTGTTGGAAAAAGCCCTCCAATTGACAGTTAAGGCAGCAGAGGAGTCTTGTTTCTTTCACTCTCGTGCCGTTCTTGTTTGTGCAAACATCAATTTATTATGAAATGGCATGATACAAAATGATTAACATTGACCATATTATGTAGTGTAATATACCAACACCAGATACCAACAAATCTTTCTATTTTTAATTTTGTAGAGTGCTGTTAAGAAGCTTTAGGCCAGAAATCAGCCACTAAATTTAAGCGATCAGTGAGAAAGAACTTAAAATTTTTTTCAAAGATTGAAAAAGTTCGAATCGGGAATCGAACCCGAGACAGCACGTTCAATGTAGGAGCGATATGGGCCCGTGAAAACAGTTTTTGAATTCAAACTAAAAAGCATTACTTCTCACCAACCACCAAACTTTACTGGCTGATTTTTGGTTTGTAGCTTTGTAGCACCACGCTCTAAAAAATATATATTTTACTTCTTGATTTAAAAATACTAACTTTAGGAACTCAAAAAGTAAAGTAGATACCAACAAATCCTTCTATAAATTTGTAGAGAGTGCTGTTAAGAAGCTTTAGGCCTAAAATCAGCCACTTAATTTCAGCGGTCGGTGAGAAACAATGCCTTTTAACTCTAATGATTCTTCTTGGAGTGCCGGCGGGACTCTTAGAAAAATTTTCAAAGATTGAAAAAGTTCGAATCGGGAATCGAACCCGAGACCGCACGTTCAATAGTACACGGTGTAGGAGCGCTATGAGATGCTGCACCTATTATTCCAAAAATGATGCTGGATATTAGGCAGATGCCTAAACACAGGAATACAATTCCCGTGTAGAATTGAGCGCGCTATTACCCGTATGATCTGCTAAAGCGCGTAAGTACGTAAATACGTCGGAGATACGCGCTAAACGCGCTTTACAGCATAATTCCGCAGAAAAAGGCGTAAAAACGGCAGTAATCTCGCGTAAAAAAACGTTTTCGAATTCAAACTAAAAAACATTTTCTCACCAACCACCAAACTTCACTGACTGATTTTTGGTTTGTAGCTTTTTAGCACCATTTTCAAAAAAAAAATACAGAAGGGTTTGTTGATATCTTCTTGATATAGCCCAGAAACTTAAAATACTAACTTTTGGGAACTCAAAAAATATAATAGATACCAACAAATCCTGCAGTAATTTTGTAGAGTGCTGCAAAGAAGCTTTTGGCCAAAAATCAACCACTTGATTTCAGCGATCGGTGAGAAACAATGCCTTTTATCTGTAAAGATTCTTAGCGTGCCGGCAGGACACTTAGAAAAATTTTCAAAGATTAAAAAAATTCGAATCGGGAATCACACGCTCAATAGTACAGTACACAGTGTAGGAGGGATATCGGCCCGTGATAAAAGTTTTCGAATTCAAACTAAAAATCAGTACTTCTCACCAACCACTAAACTTCATAGGCTGGTTTTTGGTTTATAGCTTTCTAGCACCACTCTCTAAAAAATTTCAGAAGGGTTTGTGGATATCAATTTTAATTCTTGATTTAGCCCAGAAACTTGAAAACTCACTTTTGGGAACTCAAAAAGTAGAGTAGATACCAACGAATCCTTTTGTAATTTTGTAGAGAGTGCTGCTAAGAAGCTTTGGGCCAAAAATCAGCCCCTTAATTTCAGTGGTCAGTGAGAAACAATGCCTTTTATCTCTAAAGAGTCTTCTTAGAGCGCCGGCAAGACACTTAAAATTTTTTGGAAAAAGTTCGAATCGGGAATCGAACCCGAGACCGCACGTTCAATGGTACACGGTGTAGGAGCGATATGGGCCCACCCTTAATACTCTAAAAAATTACAGAAGGGTTTGTTGATAGCTTTGCATTTTACTTCTTTATTTAGCCCAGAAACTTAAAATACTCACTTTGGAACTCAAAAAATTAAGTAGATACCAACAAATCCTTCTGTAATTTTGTAGAGAGTGCTGCTAAGAAGCTTTAGGCCAAAAATCAGCCTCTTAATTTCAGCGGTCGGTGAGAAACAATTCCTTTTATCTCTAAGTCGAATCGGGAATCGAACCCGAGATCGCACGTTCAATAGTACACGGTGTAAGAGCGATATGGGGCCGTGATAACAGTTTTCGAATTCAAACTAAAAAGCATTACTTCTCACCAACCACCAAACTTCACTTGCTGATTTTTGATTTGTAGCAACTCTAAAAAATTACAAAAGGGTTTGTTGATATCTATATATTTTATTTCTTGCATGATTTAGCCCAGAAACTTAAAACACTCACTTTTGGGAACTCAAAAAGTAAAGTAGATACCAACAAATCCTTCTGTAATTTTGTAGAGAGTTCTGCTAAGAAGCTTTAGACAAAAAATCTGCCACTTAATTTCAGCGGTCGGTGAGAAACAATGCCTTTTATCTCTAAAGATTCTTCTTAGACTGCCTGCGGGACGCTTAGAAAAATTTGCAAAGATTAAAAAAGTTCGAATCGGAAATCTAGTACACGGTGTAGGAGCGCTATAGGGCCCCCTGTGATATGGCCCGGCCGTATATCACTAGTGAAATGGGCTCCCCCAGAGAAATCAAGCCCACGCACACTTGCTGGCAATCAGCTTCAAAGAGTACTTGACAGGTGGAGTATATCCTGATGCCTATGACAAGCACTCTAAGAATGGTCTTTTATAGAAGGAAGATCCAAGAAACAAATGTTGGGTGCGTTTTATAAATTGTGACCATTAAAAAATTGGGTTGCGCATTTTATAATTTGCGCCGCGATTTATAAATTGCTCAACAGTTTATAAATTGTGCATGAACCAGCTACGGTTAAGATTTATATGCACATGTATAATGACTATGTTATCTTGATATATTATGCCAGATTCTGCACCTATTATTTCAAAAATTATGCTGGATATTAGGCAGATGCCTAAAAACTATTCTATGTAAAATTCAGCGCACTATAACGCGTATGATCTGATAAAGCGCGTATTTATGCAAATACGTAGGAGATACGCGCTAAACGCGCTTTATCATATAATTCCGCTGAAAAAGGCGTAAAAACGGCAATAATCTCGCGTAATCTCGCGTAAGATAACGTCTAGAACAGTTTTCGAATTCAAACTAAAAAGCATTTTCTCACCAACCACCAAACTCTTTGATTTGTAGCTTTCTAAGAAGCACTACTCTCTAAAAAATTACAGAAGGGTTTGTTGATATCTATTTTACTTCTTGATTTAGCCCAGAGACTTAAAATACTCACTTTTGGGAACTCAAGTAAAGTAGATACCGAATATCTATTTTACTTCTTGACACTTAGAAAAAATTTTCAAAGATTGAAAAAGTTCGAATCGGGAATCGAACCCGAGACCGCACGTTAAATACTCACTTTTGGGAACTCATAAAGTAGATACCAACAAATCCTTCCGTATATTTGTAGAGAGTGCTGTTAGGAAGCTTTAGACCAAAAATCAGCTACTTAATTTCAGCGGTCGGTGAGAAACATTGCCTTTTATCTCTAAAGATTCTTCTTAGAGTGCCGACAAGACATTTGAAAATTTTTTAAAGATTGAAAAAGTTCGAATCGGGAATAGAATCCGAGACCGCACGTTCAATAGTACACGTTGTAGGAGCGCTATGGGGCCGCCCGTGATATGGGCCCCCCCGGCCGTATATGACTGGTGAAATGGGGGGCCCCAGGGGGGCTTCCAAGCGGGGCTTCCCCAGTGAAATGGGGCCCACACACGCTTGCTGGTAATTATCTTGGAATAGCTATGTCCACAAAAAAAAGATGGGGCTAATAGAGCAGGCTGAGGATCAACCAATTAAGATTGGCCTGGCGATTAGGAGAGGATTAAAATACAACAACAAAAAAACCACAATAAAAACAACAACAGAAAAAATATTGGTTGCTTGAAATTTGACATGCAGTTTCGGCAAGATGGAATGAATGTGCAAGTGTTATATTGGCTTCAAAATTTCTCAAAATAACTGATCAAAAGTAATCTTTGAGTTTGGATTTGATGGTAGGAGCATATCAATTGGTGGCAGAGAGTTCCATAATCTTGTCAGCCTGTTGAAATAGAGGTGTCTTTGGGAGTTGAAGATGTGAAGAACATAGCTATAGCTATTGGAGAGCAATGAAATAATCTAGAAGATTTGGTCACTCTATTTCTATACAACTATGCATATGAAGAACATAGAAGAGCAACAAATATCCTAGGAGAATTTACTTAATGATTATGATGAGTGACTATAGGAGATTTTGCTTTGTATATTCTATACTCCGCTATCTATGCTCTGGCTATGTTATATCCAATAGTCATGCATGCAGTGCTGAGCAACAAATTATCCTATAGGAGATGTGTCTATGGTATAGCTAGCTGTGATAATATATCCTGGTGGCGAAAATATATCCTATAGGAGATTAAGTCGCTCGTGACAGAATTTCATAGGATATTTTGTCGCCGCGACAGAATCTCCTGTTTTTTTTTCTCTTTCAATCTTTGAAAAATTTTCCAAATGTCCTGGTGCCAGTGTCACAATTTATATTGTCACTGGGAGCATAGATTAGTATTATAATATCTATGCTGGGAGATTCTGTCGCTGCGACGAATATCCTAGGAAATTCTGTCGTAATCTCCTAGGATATTTTGTCGCCGCCAGGATATATTATCGCAGCTAGCTATAGCTACTTGATACATCTCTTACAGGATATTTTGTTGCTCAGCACTGCATTTATGACTATAATAATATAGTTAATGAAAAATATCCTCAGGCTAGGAGATAGGAGATATCGAACAGAATAAAAATACTGATCTCCCAGCGACAAAATAAACTGTGACGTGACACCGGAATCACTACTAGTAGGTAAAGGGTTCCTTTAGTAAAGATGTTGAGAAGTAGAACCAGAATCTTTCCCCCTGTTGCAGTTTTCTGTAAAGAAGGAAAGAGAACTATCGAGGTAGGTTATGTTATCTTTACTGCTATGGATAGTATCAAGCTTACAATGTCAATGAAGTTGAATCCAAGAAAGGTGGAACCATGAATCGTCACAAAGCATTCTCGGTGGATCAGTGGAAAGATCCAAGCTCTATGTCCTGTCCATGTTCCCATATCCATCGGGACTGCTGCACATAGGCCATGTTAGAGTGTACACCATCAGTATTGGCTCGCTATCAACGAATGAAGGGGAAAACGATAAATTGCAAGTAACACAAGTCTAGCAACTAGTTAAATGAGAGCCATAGTTATTGCTGGCTTGCATTATAGTTTTATGATTTAGGCCTGTGATGTGTACGGTGCAGGTATTACACCCTATGGGCTGGGATTCATTTGGTCTGCCGGCAGAGAATGGAGCTATTGATAAAGGCATCAGTCCCATCCAATGGACCAACTAGTATGTCTCTACAAATTGTAATGATACTATGAAACAATTACCATACTCTGGTGTAGTCAACCCTTTACCATATTTCTTTATTGAATAATAATGGTAAAGGGTCAGATCTACCACAAGATTACCAAGGAACTTCATCTTGTGAACTCTTTGCACATTACATTACATGAATTCTCAGCTGAAAATTATTTTTTTCATAGCAACATTCAAGTAATGAGAGGGCAAATGGATGTTCTGGAATGTCACTTTGATTGGAACAGAGTAAGTACCATGTCATAATGTTCAATACTGTCAGAGATATTCAATCCCTTAGGAAATCTGCACTAGCTCACCTGATTACTATAAATGGACGCAGTGGCTTTTTTTGCAACTCTATAAACATGAATTAGCTTACAAAAAAATGGCAAGTTTGTAGGGCCTTGATTCTCGGTAGCATGACGGCTTGTTTCCATTCAGGCTCTTGTAAATTATAAACTGGGATCCTGTCGATCAAACTGTACTGGCCAATGAGCAGGTTGATGCAGAAGGAAATTCATGGCGTTCAGGGGCTAAAGTTCAACAAAAGTTTCTCAGCCAGTGGTTCTTCTGCTGAGGTTTGTCACGTTATGTATGTATATTTGCTGAAATGATTTGAATTGGAATGATGTTTAGGAATTGCTGGATGGATTGAATGATTTGGACTGGTCTGATCGAGTGAAGTCGTTCCATCGAAAATGGATTGGCAAATTCGAGGGTGCTTATTTTTGATTTTAAAGTAGAGGTAACATAAGATGATATTGATCTAGCTTAATAATGAAACAGCATGTGCAAAATAAGAGTTTCAGTTTGATAGGACATCAGACATTATCGCAATTTTGCTGGTCATTCAATGAATGTGACTTCTTGAATTTTTTCGGATAGAATGTCTGACTAAGTTGGAATTGTCTGGCCAAAGAGAAAAAAAATGACCAGTGGCCAGCAGTAATATTGCAGATTGAACAGTGTTCTACTTAATCGCTGGGCAGCTTTTGTGGGGAAAGAATGGGGACTTTGGCACAGCACTTTATTCCAGCTGGGTTTTGAGTGACATTATTCTGTATAATTATAACTCAGGGGATAGAGGGAATCCCTCCTCTGAGAACATTCACCACCCGTCCGGACACTGCATATGGAGTTAGTTTCATAGCAGTCAGTATGGATCACGACCTCTTAAGCTGCAAGGATTTGTTGGACACAACTGTTGCTCAATAGTGGGATACTTTCAGACAAAATTCTGTTTCCTCTAGTAGGAAACGAGAAGAGAAGAAAGGCAAGTCTTACTTACGTATGCTGATTAACTGTAACTGTTGCTATTCTAAGAAGGAAGTTTACAGTTTATTTCATTTGTAGGTATTGACTTAAAGCTCAGAGCTCTGCACCCACTCACTGGTAGAAACTATTCCCATTTATGCTGCCGATTACGTCATTAGTGGATATAGTACCAAAGCTGTCATGGGAGTTCCAGGCCATGATGACAGGGACTTGCTCTTTGCTACAGAGCATGATTTACCTATTATTACTGTCAATCATTTGAGAGAAAATGGTGAAGGAACTTTATGCAATTCTGATAAGGTACCCAATAATTATTATGCAATAGTACTCCAATGACTTGTGTAGCTCCGCCCTCATCTTGGATACTGTATGTATTTAATTACTGTTCTCGGGATTTTTTATCAATGAAGGTGGCGCAGCCATAGTAAAGTACTGTACTTCTCTTGGAGTTGGTGGTCACAAGACACAATACAGACTACGTGATTGGTTGATATCTCGGCAATGTTACTGGGGAACTCCTATACCCATTATGTACTGTGAAAAATGTGGGGTGAGATATATTAATGTATGCATGTATGGGACGGCCTCACTTGTGTGTTAACTCGTGTTGTGCAGTAGGGTCAAACTATAGTGATAAAGCCTTACCAAAAAGAATACAAGTTTTTTTCTCTCTTCTTTTCATCATTTTTTCTAATGGTGGTTGTCTTGTTTGTAACTTAATTCCTCACTCAGATTGCTTATATCAGCTTATAGGAGCGTACTTTTTTTCTTGTTGGCTTCAGGTAACTTCAGTGCCTGAGGATCAGCTTCCTGTTGAATTACCAAATGATGTTAAGTTGAGTGGCCGTGGTCCTTCTCCCTTAGCTCAAGCCAGAGAATGGCAGGTTGCTAGCTGTGGAAAGTGAATTCTATGTGGCTGTACAGCTCTCATAATGAATTGATGCTGATATTATCTTATGCATTACACATTATTATGTATGTATGTAGGGCTGATTGCTGTGCCAGGAGAGAGACTGACACTATCGATACCTCTGTGGATTCCTCCTGATACTTTTTGAGGTACATCAATCCAACAGAACAATCAATGTACATAATTATTGGTAATGAGTAGTATTCCATGCTCCTAAACGTGACTACTCTCAATCTTGAGCACTTTCTGTGCATGTCTGAAAATTGCTCCCACATGTTGCACACCTTCTGCTAATAAATAAAACACTATGTATGTATGTACAAGATAAGGTTACTGAGCATGGCAGTTGCATTGGTCATTACATTATTATGGTCTTATCACAGTGCAGTGGCTGAATGATTCACTTATCACAAAATTAATGAACAATTAGTTTTTGACTATATATATATGTTTGCATGTCATATCATATCTTCAGACCTTTTACTGAAGACGTCTTTAAGTGGATGCCAGTGGATGTCTATATGAACATGGTATTTATCCAGTAAGTAATTTAAAAAATATATTGTAGAATAGATAGGCTTCAAATGCAGCCTTTGCAAGCTAGAGAAGGGGTATAATGATGACACCCTAATATCTCAGTTTAATTCACCTTGAATATGATGTCATTGCAGTTTGGCAATATTTCATGTTACAAATAATTCATGAGAACAATAATTATTTGTTAAATTAATGTCCAATTGCTTTTAATTAGTTTTAACACTAGATTAACACAATTGTAATATTTTTGTATAGTAACATGCATCCAGAATGAAAAAAATATAAGTTTCAGAGAGATAACCCACACTCTCTACTAATCAAAGCAGAAATTTATCGATGTGATACTTACATAATTACATATAAATTAATGTCACTGGAATAATGTGACCCTTGTGCATCATAGTTCTTTACTGCATTTCTCTGCATCAGTGAATGGCAGCATTTCATAAATTTAACAATAGCTTCAACTTTGCAGCAATTCTCCGCCTCTTGTATGCCCGTTTCATCACACGTTTTCTCTATAATATTGGTAAACTCAAGACAAGAGAACCATTTCAGAAATTATTAACTCAGGTATGTACCATGTTAGAGTAAGCATGAACAGTCAAAGTTACTTGAGTGTTACGTGTCAGGGAATGGTGGAAGGGAAGACCTACAGGGAGAAAATCAGCAGTCGTTACCTCACAAAGGAGGAGCAGGCTAATCTCAGTGGAACGTGTGAAGACATAAAGGAGAGCTGGGAAAAGATGTCCAAGTCTAAGCACAATGGAGTGGACCCCCACGATGTGATAGAGAAATATGGTGCTGATACTGTTAGATTGTTTATGCTCTTTAAGGTGCGTACCACCTAAACTGAGTGTTAAACTGCTTCTCTAAACACTGCATATTAATTTTGTGTGTTTTAGGCTCCTTCCAACATGCACATCCAGTGGGATATCAGTGCTATCAAGGGGTACACAAATGGCTCAATAGGATCTGGACTCTGTGCCATGATCACATTGATGTTTGTCAGTCATCTTCAGCTCATGGGGAATGCAACGATGATGGTAAGAAATGATTAGTCTCTCTTCAACACGGTACTATCAAGCAGGTATTGAACTGCTTTACTTTCCCAGTAGTGGACTCGTTATCTACCGTATAGCCGGTAATATTGACGGGAATTATATTATACAATTTCCTCATATTAATACCAATGACAGTATTTAATTTGACGGAATCTGAAATCGCGCAAAATAAATAATGCGCATGCATACGAGCTGTGTACAGCTAGCTAGCTAGCCATATAGCTATTATCAGTTTAGTACGAGTTCTCCAGTTGTGTTAGTCTACAAAAGCGTATGGATTTCAATTCTTGGGAGAAAATAACACTAATAGCGATCCTTATGCTACAATCGTTAGACACATCCCTCGAAGAATTTCAGCCGCTTGTTCTCTCTTTCTTTATAGTGATGGATGGCTCTTTAATTCGTTGCTCCATCACAGGTTCAAGGCGCTACTCCTCCAGGGCCTATAAGTTTTCTTTGACTCTCTAGTAGTGGTGTGCCATAAATGGAACGCAATATATCACAAACTTAATTAAACCGCGCGACTTTTTGACGGTTTTATTTTTGGTGATTTTGATGCTTAAACCGCCAAAGCGTCAAATTAAAATCTTCGTCAATATTTCCGGCTATATGGTATAACAATGGCAAGATAAAATGATATGAAGGGATGATGCTTAAACATCCCTACATCAAGCTCCTATAGGATATAGAGACCCTTGTTTGTGAGTATCCTTCCTTCAGAAATACTTTTGTTCATTGTTCATCATCCACCTGCTTTGGGGGAGTAAAATCCGCTGGGATATTGATGGAATGGAATTTACATGACTATTTTTTTTCCAGCCTTGAGACCCTGACTAGTTAGCTGATACATCTTAAGATAGCCTGAACTACACTATGTTGGCAGACCCCAATCTCTGTCTTACTATTAGTTGGCTATTATTTATCATATGTATATCTTTGGTAAGGGGTAGTCAATGTGGAAAGTGTAGTTCAATTGTTAATCTGTACAGTCCAAAAGAAATGCACTATAAACATGGGGAAAGATAAATGTTCTCCTTGATGGTAGTAAGGTACTCAGGAAAGATACATTAAGGTAAAGACAATTTTATTCCATAATATATTATAATTTTATACCATAATATATTAATATAATAATTATATTATGTCTTCTTTCCCTTCAGATAACTCACCTGCTTGAGTCTCGTATATACAATGTTGCTGTAGCACAACTGATGATATTTTGTAATCATCTTAAAGAGTTTAAGAAGCTTTCGGGAAGTCTGGAGTATCATCGTAGTCTGGAAGTTCTACGTACGTTATTGGCACCTATGGCTCCTCACATTGCATCAGAACTTTGGGAATCATTGACTGGAGTTAGTGAGAGATCATTTTCATCAAAATCTCTGGTAAGTAGTAGTGTAAACTTGCAACATTTTTTTACAGCGAGGGAGCAAGTATTTCTATAGGCTTTTAGAGCTGATACTAATTTTTTCAGATTTTGCTGGTGAGTAATGTAAGTGACCGGCAGCTGCATACATGAAAAGCTGTAATGCTTGCATGCATAATATAATTATTTATGCTAGCAAAACTTTTATAACCGAGTTTCTTTTGGTCTATCTAGATTTTAAGATTCTTTTTGCATGAGCTGTTTTATTTTCCTTTTGAAGATGTTATGCACATGCATAACGCTTAACACGTTCAATGATTCATTTTGGTAACTTTTATTATGATTAGGGGAAATGTGTTAGGAGAAATGGCCAAGTTGGACAGAATCTCTGATATTGCAGGAGTCCACTACTGTGGTACTGCAGGTATGCATTATTGTATAGGCTGATAGAATTGTGTCAAACAAAGAAAGTGATGGATTAGTACTAAAGTCGTCCCTTGATCATTTGCTATGTCTAACTTTTCTCAATTCTCAACCAAATTTCGCAATTATAATACCAGCAGAGCCACTCTATGAGGTAGTTTTGAAATTTGGTTAAGATTTGAGAGTTATAGCAGTTATAATGATCACAGTATCAGGTGAACACAAATAGATGAGTGTGATAATATTATGTATCATCACCTGCAGGTCAATGGGGTCAGAAAGGGATCGTTATCTGTCCCATCAGAAATGTGTGATTCTGTGAATCGTGAATCCCTGCAAACTGAAGCCATTAAAGTAGCTCTTTAACAGAACATGCTTTGCAATAGTGATATGAAATATATGTGGCACCTCATGGTCAAGTTATTAATTTTGCCAATAATGTATTACCCAGCTTTGGAAAATCAATTTTGTCTCATCTCACCTTTATTAATATTTCAGAGTCATAGCTAAGTCTTGGTTTAAGTCTGATGTATAATGAGAGTTCATAAAACAGTATCAACCATCCATTTTCTAATTTCTATCTATTGTCTTCAAAATTCATCATTGCCATGACGCTAAGGGAGGGAGGAGGGGTTCGGGGCTTAGCATTATAATGATGCTATTAATTATTGGAAAAAGCCCTCTAATAGACAGTTAAGGCAGCAGAGGAGTTTTGTTTCTTTAACTCTCGTGCCATTCTTGTTTGTGCAAACATCAATTTATTATGAAAAGGCGTGATACAAAATGATTAACATTGACCATTATTATTATGTAGTGTAAAGTGGTTTTTGTGGCAGAACTGAAGAACAAATCAATGAATAATAGCTATGCACTGTCCATGTGGTGTGCCCTTCTTCACATGCAAGGAATATAGCCTGCAGGTCAATTTGAGTTGAGAACTTCCTTATGTCTCTGTCTACTGGCAAGCAATAAAGCACTCCACCCATCTTTATCCTGCAAGTTGATATTTAATAGCGCCACCGCCCAGTAGCATATCAACCACTTCAGCGTATCCATCGTATCTTGCCGACATCAAAGGAGAGAATCCATTTCTGTTAAATAGTTGATCCACCTGAGCACCATTTTCCAATAGTACTCAGAGTGCTTTGATTTCATTCTGTATAGTTGCATACCAAACGGTTGATAGGTCTCCTTTTGAGCACACATCTATCTGAGCACCATTTTCTAGCAAATATTTCGACATTCTCGTCTCCACTTGCACTCATCGATGCATCATTCTGCACTAAGTTGACTGCAGCACCCTTTTCAAGCAACCAACTTGCCATTTCATTTCGATTTAGTTGCAATTATTAATGCAGACCTTCCAAATTTTTTCTGTAAGTCTATTGTGGCTCCACTCAAAAGTTCTTCGTTTCCTTCTTTAGTTGCATTCATTAATATTGACCACCCAGAATCACCTTGTGCGTCAACCTCTTCCAATAATAGAGTAAGTGATCAATTATCAGATGGATCAATTTAATACCCGACACTTTCTCTGGCATCTGGTACCTATGATTTAGGTATCAAAAGATCGAAAACTGATTCAGAATCCTTACTTTCAGCTGTGGCTGTTAAAATTCATATACATGATTCGAAAAAAAATAATTAATCGATGATCCTGTTTCAGATGGCTACCAGTTTATGGCAGAGTTTTCTCGGTACAATAATTATTATCAAAGTTGGAAGACAGGAAATCCCATTTATAGAAGCCAAGCTACAAATACCACTGCAATACAAACCTGAACTTAAGGCACTATAGGGTAATCAATATTCAGACGGCCAAAAATAGGCCGATTTTTCCACTTATGATATTTCGTCGCCGCCAGGATATATTGTCGCTGCATATAAAGTGGCTATTGGAGAGGTGGTATAGCTATATCTGATTATACAAAGACAATCGCTCACCAACCACCAATAAATTGCCCTAGCAATAAAAAAATCTCCTAGTTCGTTTCTGTCCTAGTGATGAATCTCTTCTCCATCGCTGTACACTTGCAAAAAATATTAACTTTCTAGCTAAGCAAGACACTAGAAAAAACAACAACATGCTCCTTAGAAGTACGAGTAAATACACCCAACTATAAAGGTGAATAGCTAACAAGCTTGAGATTTGATGCACCTATGAACAGCATGCTAATAACTAGTGAAAAAAAAATCTTAGGAGATATTATCATTATAGAATGCATGATTGAACTTTATACAAATCAGTATTGGAAAATATTCTAGATAGCTACTTACGTATAACAGCTAGCTAGATGCCAGAGCAACATGTCTCTTATAGGTAGCTACATATATAACTACAGAGCTAGATAAGTAGTATCCTGGGAGATTTTATTATACCACAGGAGCTATAGTAGATAAAAGCTAGTTAACAATAGCTATATAGTGAGCAACAAATCTAGGAGATCGAGGAGATTTTGTCCCTCTATATTATTATTATTATTATTATTACTATTATTATTATTATTATTATTATTATTAGTATTAATGATAATAATAATAATAATAATAATAATAATAATAATAATAATAATAATAATAATAAGTATACCAATCATTTTTCTGTTGTTTTTTGTTTGATTGTTTTGTTTCGGCTGTTATTATTATTTTTAAAATCCTCTCCTGGTTGCTAGGCCAGTCTTGATGGATCCTCAGCCTGCATGATCTAATTGCCCCATCTTCGTCTTTGTTGTAACTTCCTAAAACGTCATCTTGTGCTGTAAATCATATAATAATAATCAATAGAATTAGTTCTCATAAATTAGCTTACGAAACAAACCAAGGTTTCGACCAGAATACTCTAGCCTTCATCAGGGTGATACAAAAAAATACACACAGAAACGTCCTTATATAGCTACGCTCGTTATTTAGACAACGCACATGCATACGCCTATGAATATTATGTTATAGCATGCCATTACCTGAAGACATAAACACTATTTCCTTAAGGCTTTAAGCGTAGAAATACAGCAACCTTCAAGTTCTAGACCTACATCCCTATTAAAACGCTGCTCTTCTGAAGTTAAACTAATGTGAAGCGCTTCTTTTAGAAGCAGCTCCTTCCTAATAATAATAATAATAATAATAATAATAATAATAATAATGATAATAATAATAATAGTAATAATAATAATAAATATTATTATTATTATTATTATTATTATTATTATTATATGATTTACAGCACAAGATGACATTTTAAGAAATGAGATAAGTTACAACAAAGAAGAAGATGGGGCAATTAGACCATGCAGGCTGAGGATCCACCAAGACTGGCCTAGCGACCAGGAGAGGATTTAAAATAATAATAATAATAACAGCAACAACAAACAATCAAACAAAAAACAACAGAAAAATGATTGGTCCATAATCTAGTCAGCTTGTTGAAATATATAGTGTCTTTGGGAGTTGAAGATGTGAAGGACATATAGAGTAAATTATCAACCGCCATATATGAACGGACACAGCAGAGGACAGCCTGGACATTAATAAAATAAAATTCCACGATGGAAAGATAGGGCAGGCGTACACTAATTAAATATGAAGCGCAAGGGATCAATGGAATAATACCGTGGAATCCACCACTAATGAAATGTCCGATGATCACTTAACATCGGGCAATTTCATTGATAATCGGATACCCCCTAGTAGAAATCACACAGTACACGATACCAACTTTACTGGCTGATTTTTGGCTTGTAGCTTTCTAGCACCACTCTCTAAAAAATTACAGAAAAGTTTGTCGATATCTATTTTACTTCTTGATTTAGCCCGGAATCTTAAAATACTCACTTTTGAGAACTCAAAAAAGTAAAGTAGATACCAACAAATCTTTCTATAATTAATTTTTGTAGAGTGCTGTTAAGAAAAAAAGCAGCCACTTAATTTCAGCGATCGGTGAAAAATAATTTAGAAAAATTTTTGAAGATTGAAAAAGTTCGAATCGGGAATCGAACCCGAGACTGCACGTTCAATAGTAGGAGTGATATGGGCCCGTGAAAACAGTTTTCGAATTCAAACTAAAAAGCATTACTTCTCACCAACCACCAAACTTCACTGGCTGATTTTTGGTTTGTAGCTTTCTAGCACCACCCTCTAAAAAATATCTATTTTATTTCTTGATTTAGCCCAGAAACTTAAAATACTCACTATGGGAATTCAAAAAGTAAAGTAGACACCAACAAATCCTTCTGTAATTTTGTAGAGAGTGCTGTTAAGAAGCTTTAGGCCAAAAATCAGCTACTTAATTTCAGCGGTCTGTGAGAAATAATGCCTTTTATCTCTAAAGATTCTTCTTGGAGTCCCGGCGGGAGACTTAGAAAAATTTTCAAAGATTGAAAAAGTTCGAATCGGGAATCGAACCCGAGACCGCACGTTCAATAGTACACGGTGTAGGAGCGCTAATGCGCTATGTGATGCTGCACCTATTATTCCAATAATTATGCTTTATATTAGGCAGATGCCTAAACACAGGAATACAATTCCCGTATAGAATTCAGCGCGCTGTTACGCGTATGACCTGCTAAAGAGCGTAAGTACGTAAATACGTCGGAGATACGCGCTAAACGCCCTTTACAGTATAATTCCGCAGAAAAAGGCGTAAAAACGGCAATAATCTCGCGTAATCTCGCGTAAAATGCCTTTTATCTCTAAAGAGTCTTCTTAAAGCGCCGGCAAGACAGAAAAATTTTCAAAGATTGAGAAAGTTCGAATCGGGAATCGAACCTGAGACCGCACGTTTAATAGTACACGGTGTAGGAGCGATATAGGCCCACCTGTAATACTCTAAAATTACAGAAGGGTTTGTTGATAGATATCTATTTTACTTCTTTATTTTTCCCAGAAACTTAAAATACTCACTTTTGGTAACTCAAAAAGTAAAGTAGATACCAAAAATCCTTCTGTAATTTTGTAGAGAATGCCGCTAAGAAGCTTTAGGCCAAAAATCAGCCACTTTATTTCAGCGGTTGATGAGAAACAATGCCTTTTATCGTTAAAGATTCTTCTTAGAGTTTCGGTAGGACACTTGAAAATTCTTCAAAGATTGAAAAAGTTCGAATCGGGAATCGAACCCGAGATCGCACGTTCAATAGTACACGGTGTAGGAGCGATATGGGCCCGTGATAACAGTTTTCGAATTCAAACTAAAAAACATTACTTCTCACCAATCACCAAACTTCACTGGCTGATTTTTGGTTTGTAGCTTTCTAGAATCACTCTCTAAAAAATTACTGAAGGGTTTGTTGATATCTATTTTACTTCTTGATTTAGTCCAAAAATTTAAAATACTGGGAATTCTAAAAGTAAAGTAGATACCAACAAATCCTTCTGTAATTTTGTAGAGAGTGAGCTTTAGGCCAAAAATCAGCCACTTAATTTCAGCAGTCGGTGAGAAACAATGCCTTTTATCTCTAAAGATTCCTCTTAGAGTGTTGGCAGGACACTTAGAAAAATTTTCAAAGATTGAAAAAGTTCGAATCGGGAATCGAATCCGAGGCTGCACGTTCAATAGTACACGGTGTATGGGGCCGTGATAACAATTTTCGAATTCAAACTAAAAAGCATTACTTCTCACCAACCACCAAACTTCACTGTCTGATTTTTGGTTTGTAGCATTCTAGCATAACTCTCTAAAAAATTATAGAAGGGTTTGTTTATATCTATTTTACTTCTTGATTTAGCCCAGAAACATAAAATACTCACTTTTGGGAACTCAAAAAGTAAAGTAGATACCAATAAATCCTTCTGTAATTTGTAGTGTTCTGCTAAGAAGCTTTAGGCAAAAAACTAGCCACTTAATTTCAGTGGTCGGTGAGAAACAATGCCTTTTATCTCTAAAGATTCTTCTTAGACTGCCTGCGGGACACTTAGGAAAATTTACAAAGATTGAAAAAGTTCGAATCGGGAATCTAGTACATGGTGTAGGAGCGCTATAGGGCCCCCTGTGATATGGGCCCCCCGGCCGTATATCACTAGTTATCCCCAGTGAAATCGGGCCCACGCACGCCTGCTGGCAATCAGCTTCAAAGAGTACTTGACAGGTGGAGTATATCTTGATGCCTATGACAAGCACTCTAAGTATGGTCTTTAATAGAAGGAAGATCCACGAAACTGCAGCATATAAATGTTGGGCGCGTTTTATAAATTGTGACGATTTATAAATTGCGCTGCGCATTTTATAATTTGCGCCGCATTTATAAATTGCTCAACAGTTTATAAATTGCGCATGAACCAGCCACGGTCTAAACATTGAGTTAAGATTTATATGGACATGTATAATAGCGCATTATGACCATGCCAGATTCTGTGCTGCACCTATTATTTCAAGAATTATGCTGGATATTAGGCAGATGTCTAAACACTATCCCGTGTAGAATTCAGCGCGCTATAACGCGTATGATCTGATAAAGCGCGTAAGTATGCAAATACGTAGGAAATACGCGCTAAACGCGCTTTATCGTATAATTCCGCAGAAAAAGGCGTAAAAACGGCAATAATCTCGCGTAATCTCGCGTAAGATAACGTCTAGAACAGTTTTTTTTGAATTCAAACTAAAAAAGCATTATCTCACCAACCACCAAATTTCGGTGATTTGTAGCTTTCTAGCACCACTCTCTAAAATTTTACAGAAGGGTTTGTTGATATCTATTTTACTTCTTGATTTAGCCCAGAAACTTAAAATACTTAGCTACTTTTGGGAACTCATAAAGTAAAGTAGATACCAACAAATCCTTCTGTAATTTTGTAGAGATTGCTGCTAGGAAGCTTTAGACCAAAAATCAGCCACTTAATTTCAGCGGTCGGTGAGAAACAATGCTTTTATCTCAAAAGATTCTTCTTAGAGTGCCGGCAAGACTCTTTAATAAAAATTTTTTAAAGATTGAAAAAGTTCGAATCGGGAATCGAATCCGAGACGGTATGTTCGATAGTACACAGTGTAGGAGCGCTATGGGGCCGCCCATGATATGGGGCCCCCCTGGCCGTATATCACTAGTGAAATGGGGGGTTCCCGGGGGGGGGGCTTCCAAGCGGTGCTCCCCCAGTGAAATGGGGCCCACACACGCTAGCTAGTAATTATCTTGGAATAGCTATGTCCACAAAAAAAAGGATGAGGCTAATAGAGCAGGCTGAGGATCAACCAATTAAGATTGGCCTGGTGGTTAGGAGAGGATTAAAATACAACAACAAAAAAACATAACAAATAAACAAAAACGACAGAAAAAATATTGGTGGCTTTAAATTTGTTATACAGTTTCGGCAAGATGGAATGAAAGTGCAAGTGTTATATTGGCTCCAAAACTTCTCAGAATAACTGATCAAAAGTAATCTTTGAGTTTGTATTTGATGGTAGGAGCATATCAATTGGTGGCCGAGAGTTCCATAATCTTGTCAGCCAGTTGAAATAGAAGTGTCTTTGTGAGTTGAAGATGTGAAGAACATAGCTATAGCTATTGGAGAGCAACGAAATAATCTAGAAGATTTGGTCATTCTATTGCTATACAACTATGCATATGAAGAACATAGAAGAGCAATAAATATCCTAGGAGAATTTACTTAATAATTATGACGAGTAACTATAGGTGATTTTGCTTTGTACATTCTATACTCCGCTATCTATGCTCTGGCTATGTAATATCCAATATAGTCATGCATGCAGTGCTGAGCAACAAAATATCCTATAGGAGATGTGTCTATGGTATAGCTAGCTGTGACAATATATCCTGGCGGCGACAAAGTATCCTATAGGAGATTAAGTCACTCGCGACAGAATTTCATAGGATATTTTGTCGCCGCGACAGAATATCCTGTTTTTTTTCTTTTTCAACCTTTGAAAATTTTTCCAAGTGTCCTGGTGCCAGTGTCACAGTTTATTTTGTCACTGAGAGCATATATAGATTAGTATTATATTATCTATGCTGGGAGATTCTGTCCCTGCGACGAATATCCTAGGAAATTCTGTCGTAATCTCCTAGGATATTTTGTCGCCGCCAGGATATACTATCGCAGCTAGCTATAGCTACTTGATACATCTCTTACAGGATATTTTGTTGCTCAGCACTGCATTCATGACTATATTAATATAATTGATGAAAAATATCCTTAGGCTAGGAGATATTATCACTATTGAACACTAAGATAGAATAAAAATACTGATCTCCCAGCGACAAAATAAACTGTGACGTGACACCGGAATCACTACTAGTAGGTAAAGGGTTCCTTCAGTAAAGATGTTGAGAAGTAGAACCAGAATCTTTCCCCCTGTTGCAGTTTTCTGTAAAGAAGGAAAGAGAACTATCGAGGTAGGTTATGTTATCTTTACTGCTATGGATAGTATCAAGCTTACAATGTCAATGAAGTTGAATCCAAGAAAGGTGGAACCATGAATCGTCACAAAGCATTCTCGGTGGATCAGTGGAAAGATCCAAGTTCTATGTCCTGTCCATGTTCCCATATCCATCGGGACGGCTACACATAGGTCATGTTAGAGTGTACACCTTGGCTTGCTATCTATTGTCTTCAAAATTCATCATTGCCTTGATGCTAAGGGAGAGAGGAGGGGTTTGGGGCTTAGCATTATAATGATGCTATTAATTGTTGGAAAAAGCCCTCTAATTAACAGTTAAGGCAGCAGAGGAGTCTTGTTTCTTTGATAACTCTCATGCCATTCTTGTTTGTGTAAATATCAATTTATTATGAAAAGGGATGATTAACATTGACCATATTATGTAGTGTAAAGTGGCAGAACTTAAGAACAAATCAATGAATAATAGCTATGCACTGTCCATGTGGTGTGCCCTTCTTCACATGCAAGGGATATAGCCTTCATTTTCCTGCAGGTCAATTTGAGTTGAGAACTTCCGTATGTCTCTGTCTACTGGCAAGCAATAAAGCACTCCACCCATCTTTATCCTGTAAGTTGATATTTAATAGCGCCACCGCCCAGTAGCACATCAACCACTTCGGTGTATCCATCTAGCTGACATCAAAGGAGAGAATCCATTTCTGTTAAATAGTTGATCTACCTGAGCACCATTTTCCAATAGTACTCAGAGTGCATCCAGTAAGTAATAAAAAAATTATATTGTAGAATAGACAGGCTTCAAGTGCAGCCTTTGCAAGCTAGAGAACAGTTTGGCAATAATTATTGCAAAATAATTCATGAGAACAATATTTGTTAATTTAATTTCCAATATGTAGCTTGCTTTTAATTAGTTTTAACACTAGATTAACACAATTGTAATATTTTGGATAATAACATGCATCTGAAAAAAAAAAAGTTTCAGAGAGATAACCCACACTCTGTACTAATCATTTTTCAAAGCAGAAATTTATCGATGTGAGACTTACATAATTACATACACTGGAATAATGTGACCCTTGTGCATCATAGTTCCTCTCTGCATCAGTGAATGGCAGCATTTCATAAATTTAACAATAGTTTCAACTTTTGCAGCAATTCTCCACCTCTTGTATACCCGTTTCATCACACGTTTTCTCTATAATATTGGTAAACTCAAGACAAGAGAACCATTCCAGAAATTATTAACTCAGGTACGTACCATGTTAGAGTAAGCATGAACAGTTAAAGTTACTTGAGTGTTACGTGTCAGGGAATGGTGGAAGGGAAGACCTACAGGGAGAAAATCAGCGGACGTTACCTCACAAAGGAGGAGCAGGCTAATCTCAGTGGAATGTGTGAAGACATAAAGGAGAGCTGGGAAAAGATGTCCAAGTCTAAGCACAATGGAGTAGACCCCCACGATGTGATAGAGAAATATGGTGCTGATACTGTTAGATTGTTTATGCTCTTTAAGGTACGTACTACCTAAACTGAGTGTTAAACTGCTTCTCTAAACACTGCATATTAATTTTGTGTTTTAGGCTCCTCCCGACATGCACATCCAGTAGGATATCCGTGCCATCAAGGGGGTACACAAATGGCTCAAAAGGATCTGGACTCTGTGCCATGATCACATCAATATTTGTCATTCATCTTCAGCTCATGGGAGATGCAACGATGATGGTAAGAAACGATTAGTCTCTCTTCAACACAGTACTATCAACCAGGTATTAAACTGCTTTACTTTCCCAGTAGTGGACTCATAATTTATAACAATATCAAGATAAAATGATACTGATGGATGCCTTGTTTGTGAGTATCCTTCCTTCAGAAATACTTTTGATTGTTGTTCATCATCCACCTGCTTTGGGGGAGTAAAATCTGCTGGGATATTGATGGAATGGAATTTACTTGACTATTTTTTTCCAGCCTTGAGACCCTGACTAGTTAGCTGATACATCTTAAGATAGCCTGAACTACACTATGTTGGCAGACCCCAATCTCTGTCTTACTATTAGTTGGCTATTATTTATCATATGTATATCTTTGGTAAGGGGTAGTCAATGTGGAAAATGTAGTTCAATTGTTACTTTGTAGAGTCCAAAAGAAATGCACTATAAACATGGGGAAAGATGAATGTTCTCCTTGATAGTAGTGAGGCAATCAGGGAAGATACATTAAGGTACTCAGGGAAGATAATGTTCTGATATGGATTGTTGTAGTTGTTATGTGTTCTTTCCCTTCAGGTAACTCACCTGCTTGAATCTCATACATACAATGTCGTCGTACTGCAACTGATGATATTTTGTTATCATCTTAAAGAGCTTAAGAAGCTTTCGTGAAATCTGGAGTATCATCGTAGTCTGGAAATTTTATGTATGTTATTGGCACCCATGACTCCTCACATTGCATCAGAACTTTGGGTGAGAGTGAGAGATTGTTTTCATCAAAATCTCTGGTAAGTAGTAGTGTAAACTTGCAACATTATTTTTACAGCGAGGGAGCAAGTTTCTATGGGCTTTTAGAGCTGATACTAATTTTGTTAGATTTTGCTGGTGAGTAATGTAAGTGACAGGCAGCTGCATACATAAAGAGCTGTAATACTTGCATGCATAATTTATGCTAGCAAAAATTTTATAACCGAGTTTCTTTTGGTCTATCTAGACTTTAAGATATTTTTTCATAAGCTTCCATTTTGAAGATGTTCTGCACATGCATAACGCTTAACACATACAATGATTCATTTTGGTAACTTTTATTATGATTAAGGGAAATGTGTTCCAGGAGAAATGGCCAAGTTGGACGGAATCTCTGATATTGCAGGAGTCCACTACTGTGGTACTGCCAGGTATGTATTATAGTATAGGCTGATAGAACTGTGTCAAACAAAGAAAGCGAGGGATTAGTTCTAAAGTCGTCCCTTGATCATTTGCTATGTCTAACTTTCTCAATTCTCAAGCAAATTTCGCAATTATAATACCAGCAGAGCCACTCTATGAGGTAGTTTTGAAATTTGGTTAAGATTTGAGAGTTATAGCAGTTATAATGATCACAGTATCAGGTGAACACAAATAGATAATATCATGTATCATCTTGCAGGTCAATGGGGTCAGAAAGGGATCATTATCTGTCCCATCAGAAATGTGTGATTCTGTGAATCGTGAATCCCTGCAAACTGAAGCCATTAAAGTAGCTCTTGAACAGAACATGCTTTGCAACAGTGATATGAAATATATGTGGCACCTCATGGTCAAGTTATTAATTTTGCCAATAATGTATTACCCAGCTTTGGAAAATCAATTTTGTCTCATCTCACCTTTATTAATATTTCAGAGGCATGGTTAAGTCTTGGTAGAGCATAGACTGTATGTTGGAACCTATATAGTCTATGTGTGCACGGCAACTATATAGCTAAAGGGATTATGGAACGTGCTAATTATGTACTAGACTGTTATTGTAGCTGTGTGATGTATCCCCATTAGTTATTAAAAGTTATTACAGGGGAGAGATTTAATTGTGATCATAAAGTTCCACACACACCGAGATTTCCTGTGTTTCCAAGAGAAACTTAAGGAAACAGTGTACTTTTTGTAGGATATGCAAGGGTATGACAATATTTTAAATAGAAAATAAGGAAACATGCCGTGCCTTCATATATCCTTATCAAGTTTCCTTCAGGTTCCAGCTAAGATACTCAGTGATACATCGATGTATAATGGGAGTTCATAAAACAGTGTCAACCACCCATTTTCTAATTGCTATCTATTGTCTTCAAAATTCATCATTGCCATGACGCTAAGGGGGAGGGAGGAGGGGTTCGGGGCTTAGCATTATAATGATGCTATCAATTGTTGGAAAAAGCCCTCTAATTGACAGTTGAGGCAGCAGAGGAGTCTTGTTTCTTAGATAACTCTCATGCTGTTCTTATTTGTGTAAACATCAATTTATTATGAAATGGCATGATACAAAATGATTAACATTGACCATATTATGTAGTGTAAAGTGGCTTTTGTGGCAGAACTGAAGAATAAATCAATGAATAATAGCTATGCACTGTCCATGTGGTGTGCCCTTCTTCATATGCAAGGGATATAGTCTGCAGGTCAATTTGAGTTGAGAACTTCCTTATGTCTCTGTCTACTGGCAAGCAATAAAGCACTCCACTCATCTTTATCCTGCCAAATTGATATTTAATAGCGCCACCGCCCAGTAGCACATCAACCACTTCAGTGTACTTGCCGACATCAAAGGAGAGAATCCATTTCTGTTAAATAGTTGATCTACCTGAGTACCATTTTCCAATAGTACTTTGAGTGCTTTGATCTTATTCTGTATAGTTGCATACCAAACGGTTGATAGGTCTCCTTTTGAGCACACATCCATCTGAGCACCATTTTCTAGCAAATATTTCGATATTCTCATCTGCACTTGCACTCTTCAATGCTGATGATCCGTCATTCTGCACTAAGTTGAGTGCAGCACCCTTTTCAAGCAACCAACTTGCCATTTCATTTAGATTTTTTTGGATTGCAGTTATTCACCTTGTGCATCAGCCTTTTCCAACAATAGAGTAAGCGATCAGTTATCAGACGGATCAATTACCGGACACTTTTTCTGGCATCTGGTATCTATGATTTAGGTATCAAAAGATTGAAAACTGATTCAGAATCCCGACTTTCAGCTGTGGCTGTTAATTCATTTACATCATTCGATAAAATTAATCAATAATCGTATTTCAGACGGCTACCAGTTTATGGCAGAGTTTTCTAGGTACAATTGTCAAAGTTGGAAGACAGGAAATTCCATCCTTCCCCTATCTTTGTCTACATTTATAGAAGCCAAGCTACGAATACCACTGCAATACAAACCTGAACTTAAAGCACTATAGGGTAATCAATATTCAGATGGCAAAAATAGGCTGATTTTTAATTTGACCCACTTATAATGACAGTAACAATAGTACCATTTATTTTTGGGACTTGAAACTATGGGTATATTGCAGTCAGCAGGTGCTAATTAGATTCTACTGGTGGAATCTGGCCGTAAAGGGTCAAATTACAAATCAACCCATTTTTTTGCCATCTGGATATTGCTAACTTCAAACATACTTAACTGATTTATCAATATTCTACTCACTGAGATAATGTAGCTAGCTAGCTACACAGCTCTACAAGTTAGAATGTTTTTGTTTTCATACACAGAATTGATTTGGCGTGTTATTATTATTTTTTTAGGAAATTTAATTGGTTTGGTATTGGAGAAAGGTGCACGAGTTGACTGTTTGAATTTCTGCTGAAACACCGAGATAATGGTGGTGAGAAAAACAGGCACAAAGATGCATTAGCTACATTATCTGCATTTTAATTACTAGCTAACTCGTCTGTATAGTGTGTGTGCATCTGTGAATCTTCACAGATTCAGACTGGTCCCGGCACCAGGACACTTAAAAAAATTTTTTTTCAAAGATTGAAAAAGAAAAAAAACAACAACTCCAATTTGGGAATCAAGCGCATTCAATAGCATGCAGTACTAACCATAGATATATGACACCTGTAATATATCTATGTAGTAACCGATGTGCTACAGTGCAAAACATCTTCTAACTTCAAACTCTTTGGTCGCCTTAGGGAACCCTTAGGGCCTGCCACAACAGTGTGTGAATAGTACGTCCCATACTCCTAACACTCGCTGCGCTTGCTCCCTTGCAGGAGCCATTATAATACATAGTCCTGGTGTCACAGTTTACCGGTATTTTATTGCTAGGAGATTCTGTCGAGGCGACAAAATATTCTAGGAAATTCTGTCGTGAACGACCTAATCTCCTAGGATATTTCGTCGCCGCCAGGATATATTGTCGCTGCATATAAAGTAGCTATTGGAGAGGTGGTATAGCTATATCTGATTATACAAAGACAATCGCTCACCATCAAATTGCCCTAGCAATAAAAAATCTCCTAGGTCATTTCTGTCCTAGTGATGAATCTCTTCTATAATGATAAATCTCCAATGATATTTTTTTCACTAGTTATTAGCATGCTGTTTATAGGTGCATCAAATCTCAAGCTTGTTAGCTATTCACCTTTATAGTTGGGTGTATTCACTCGTACTTCTAAGGAGCATGTTTTTTTTTCTAGTGTCTTGCTCAGCTAGAAAGTTAATATTTTTTGCAAGTGTACAGCGATGGAATATTAACTGATCTATATTGATGTGAATGCATGATTGAGGTTTATACAAATCAGTATTGGAAAATATTCTAGATAGCTACTTATGTATAATAGCTAGCTAGATGCCAGAGCAACATGTCTCTTAGTTTATACTATGGAAAGTAGTTTTTTTATATATCTACCTAATATTGCATAGAGCTAGATAAGTAGCTCCTGGGAGATTTTTTTATACTACAGGAAATTTTATAACTAGCTATTGTAGATAATAGCTAGCTAGCAATAGCTATATAGTGAGCAACAATCCTAGGAGATTGAGGAGATTTTGTTGTTCTATATTACATGTCTCTTAGGTAAAAAGGAACTATAGAGCTATAAATATGGTAAAGGAACGATTAACATTCAAAGGAGCCTGGCACTACCAAAATGATGTACAACTTGATCTGCATAATTATATCGTATTTGGGAAGGGTGGAGGGTGGGGGCTTAGACTCATTTTATAAGGGGGGGGGCTCAACCCCATTATGCTGCATGAGCTAAAGATGAGCTAGCTAGAACATAATGACTGAACAGCTGCTGATCAGGTGTTAGTAATGGCTAGTTAGTTACCTTTCCTTGCTTGGTCACTTGCTCCACATCAGTCCTGATGACGACCCTGTGACCTTCCAGCAGCTTAAGTCCTGGACAGGCAGCCACTAGTCCTGCAAGAGCCTCATCTACTACTACTAATTTATCTGCAGCATTATCAACTTCTTACTCATCCTATGGGTGTGTTCACCTATTAGGTAGTCCCAGGCAATTGTTGTTTAACAATTACGGTAAAACACATTTATTCAAAGCTGCTGATTCCTCATATACAAATGTACATTGTGTGTAACAACTAATTTCATGATCAGTTAAATCATTAATGAAGCTGTTTATAAATTGCTTCCATCCAGATGCCCACTGCATGAGCTCCAGGGTCAGGTTGAGTGAGTTGACTGGAGTGCACGTAGCTGGCTCGACCAGCACGGGCCTCCATTTCAGTGGTGGCCAAAGCTCCTGCTTGAGCTGCCTGTGTGGGGAAGGAAATCATTATGAAGGAGTCATGAAACTCAGCAACACCACCAAATGATGTATTCATAACAATGTTACAAGAGACCCAAAATTAAAATCTAGAGGGAGGGGCAAGCCCCACTCAAAGCCACACCCCTTATTTTAAACTGTGCCTGAAATTCAGTCATCACACAATCTGACTTCAATACAATTGGCTATACGAATTACCTTGACTGCTTTATCAAAGATCTGTACAACCTGTTGCTGAGAAAGATCTGGAGACAATTCACTGTTAAGGACCTCTACTGCAGGGCTCAGAGCGTCCAGCTACAAGGATAATATTAACTAATAGTGGGACTTCATATACACACACACACACTTACCATAGTCCTGTCTCCAACTTTAGCACCACCATACCTGAAAAAGTGGAACAGATAATGGTCATCGAATATTCTTTAGTATAGTTAAAATTACTGACTTTTTGATAGCACTCATGCCTTCTGTCAGTGCCTTTGCCCAGGAAGAAGGTAAGGAGGGTTTCTCCATTACTGCTGCACCAGCACTCAGAAATAAATTATATATCTGAAAGGAACACAAAATGTAACACTATCAGGGAAGCACCTTGGAGTCCTTGATTAAGAGGTCATATGGCACCTATCAGGGAATCACCTCCTTGATTAAGATGGCACACTATCGATCAGGGAAGCACCTCCTCGATTAAGGGGTCATATGGCACGCTATCAGGGAATCACCTCTTTGATTAAGGGGTCATATGGCACACTATCATGCAGGGAAGCACCTCCTCGATTAAGGGGTCATATGGCATACTATTAGGGAAAATTTGATTAAGGGGGTTAGCTTACTGCTCCGGAGGATCCTCCCATATCACTCTCCACAGCAGCTGCCAAAGAGAGGAGCACTTGTGATGGATCATCCCATGGAAACAGTGCAAACTTTCGCTGAATACCTGCAATCATAAAATTTTTGAAACTTCACTTGGAGGTTCTGGGAGTAGTTTTTTTCCTTATACTCACACTCACCAATAGCTCCAGCTTTCAGAGTACTACCACAGTCTCCCTCTGTCAAGCTCATTCAACTTCTCCTCTGCACTTATCAGAGCCTTGCACACTGATACTACACACTTCTTCAAAAGTTCACCTACTCAGAAATAATAGTGTGATATGAGCAGGTTTAATGAGCAGGTTTAATGAGCAGGCTTCAATAACATTACCTAGCGAAGTAAGGGGCTCTTCACTCTTAACTTTCACACTATCAGTAGATACAGGTGATGGCATAGGAGCAGAGTCCACTTTCAAGCAGCTGCCATTCACTCCTCTGCAATAGCAAGGCCAGCCAGGGGCAGTGGTGGGCAAATCTACTTGCATCGCATCAGAGAAGTAAAATCATTGCATGAAGCTTGGTGATCGAAATTCTTTTGTAAGGGGTCAAGATATAAGTACATCAGGGGGTGATTTCTATGCCTTAAATGTACCCAGTCCAGGCATGTATATGTGATCATAATTACATATCAAATCATGCTGAGAATCAGTGATTGTACTGTCTAGGCCAACCTGATCTCTTCTTAAACTCAGCAACAGGGATACAAAATCTATTCTGGGCCAGGTTTGTATGTCAGATTATCTGTATTTCTGTCACTGACCTAAATACTGGTCCCAAGCAGGCTCTATTTTCAAGAGTGTGAGAGACACACCAGCCATTTCCAGCGAAGTCATCAGACTGCCATAGATCACACGGTCCACACTCATCTTCAGCTTGTCCACTAGACAGAACAGACAGAATAATGAAATAAGAATACAAGAGTTCACATAACTTACCAAGATGGTGGATGGCAGCATTAACAATAACCAGGAGTTCCAAGTTTGAAGTGCCTCCTAAATTATTGACCACTAAGGCAATACTCGTTCCTATAGAAAAATAAGCCTGTTGAAGCCTAGACCTATCAATAGCAACCAATCACCTGGGGTTGCTTGGAAATATTGATATCCTTCTTCTTGTGATAAAACTTGGGAGATCATTTTCTCCACAACAGCATTAGCAGGTTGAACCTGGTACCATCATGACAGAGTGCATCAATAAAAACTCATGGCTCTTGCAAGTATTTCTTGCCTTAGTTCTTTCAGCTCCAGCTTCCCCATGGATACCTAGGTAAGTATCGATCAAATAAGTCAAGATTTATTGCAGTAGTGGTCAATATAAATTCTTCACAGTTAATAGACTGACCTAGTCCTAACTCCATCTCGTTCTCTTCCAGAGTGAAGGAAGGTTTATGACCAGGAACACTGCATGGAGACAAACTCACACTCATTGTACCTATAAACATAAAGAATGTAGAATGATGAGCCTAGTCAGGTGATGACTATAGGGGAGAATAGACTGGGAAATTTTCATCAGGAAAAAATTGAGCAAGAATAGCATTGTGGTTTTGAAAAAAAAAAAATTCACTAAGAGTTGGCTATCTCTATTTTTCTTTCTCTCTCCTGGGACCTTCCCTCCTTAGCCATTTAGTGTCTGCAGTAATACATAATGACCAATCACACATGAGTTGTAGTTTCAAAATGGCCTATCACAGCTACTCAAGTCACCTTATGGACCAGGACTGTTCCACATAGTCCTCTCCTTCCTGCAGCCTTTCCTTCTGATGGGAGAGCACAGTCCTCCCCCACCACCACCATCTCCACCTTCATCCCCTCACCTCTGGCTCACTCCAGTGCTATCCCAAAGTTAAGTCGGTCTCCAGTGTAGTTCTTGACTATCATCAGAGTCCCAGCTGGTCTACGTATGGCCCTGAGGGCTGCTAGGACAGAGCCAGGGGGTGGGGAAGCAAAGACTGCCCCAGCCACTGCAGCTGTCAGCATGCCTTGTCCAATGTAACCAGCATGAGCAGGCTCATGACCACTCCCCCCTCCAGATAGAAGAGTTACCTGATATGATACAACATTTATTACTCAACCATAGGTGGATGCAACTCACACGTATATGGTTGAACTTTAGGTGTAAGAGCTGCAGCTAGTTAGTTAGTTACTTTTCCTTGCTTGGTCACTTGCTCCACATCAGCTCTGATGATGACCCTGTGACCTTCCAGCAGCTTGAGTCCTGGACAGGCAGCCACCAGCCCAGCAAGAGCCTCATCTACTACACCAGCTGGATCGTTGATTAGCTTCTTACTCATGTTCGAAGCTTCAGGCAGCAACACCCTTTTTTTTTTTTTAATGATCCTGCCACGTGTCGTTTATAATAATATTAGCTATTATTCATATCATACAAGTAAGGCCACACCAAATTAATTACTTGTTTATCATCCTAATTTCTTCAAAAAATAGGAGAGGGGGAGGCTTTTATTTTTATTTTTTATTGGTTTCCATGGCAACTATTTATACAGGATCTAAAAAGCAAACGAGTATAAACATGGATATCATTATGGAAATATGCATAAAAAGCTGAATTTTAATAAAAAAAAGAAGTTGAAGTTCCTGCACACTTTATTATATTTGAGAATAACAAACCATAATTTAATAGCCACCAAAATTAAAATCACATGAAAATCACACCTGAACTTCAAATAGAGCACACCATGCGCATGCTCAGTAGAAATAAAATTAAAAGTCCAGAAGAGCAAAAATTAGGAGAGGGAGGGGATGATAAACAAGTAATTAAGTTGATGTGGCCTAAGGGAAAAAGCATTTCGTGAAATGAATAAAAGATGTAGGGATGACCACTGCTAAAAAAGTAAGGAAACAAGAAGGATGGAAATGGGATCAATCTTTGTTCTGTATATCCAGCCAACAATCCCTACATATACGTCAGGTAACTTCAGATTATAGTGTAGTAATGTGTGTATATGTAGGGATTGTTGGCTGGATATACAGAACAAAGATTGATCCCATTTCCATCCTTCTTGTTTCCTTACTTTTTTGAGCAGTGGTCATCCCTACATCTTTTTTTCATTTCACGAAATGCTTTTTCCCTTATCAGAGAGTGCGGTAGCACTCTCTATGTAGGGATGACTCGGACGGCCGCGCGCGCCGCCTATAGACTAATACAAAAGTGAAATTCCAGTTCCCCCACTTAGACCTAACAAAAGCTACTGTGAATGATTATCCAGCCTACTAGAGCCTATTACAATGTGCAGACCAAGTTTCAGGACCAGGGAGCTTACCGTTTCAGAAATACGGCAAGCAGGTAAATCGCTATATTCTTCTTCTTCTCTATTATCAGAGAGTGCGGTAGCACTCTCTATGTAGGGATGACTCGGACGGCCGCGCGCGCCGCCTATAGACTAATACAAAAGTGAAATTCCAGTTCCCCCACTTAGACCTAACAAAAGCTACTGTGAATGATTATCCAGCCTACTAGAGCCTACTACAATGTGCAGACCAAGTTTCAGGACCAGGGAGCTTACCGTTTCAGAAATACGGCAAGCAGGTAAATCGCTATATTCTTCTTCTTCTCTATTATTATTATTCTTCTTCTTATTATTCTTCTTAGACAACCATATCTCTCGAACCACTCAAGCTACAGCTATGATTTCTGGACAAATCCACTCCAAATTCTACGAACTACGATCTTTTCTACTCGTTGATCCTCGAAAGAGTCGATGAAAAAGGAGACACTATGGAGCACAGCACTCGACTAATTCAATTAGGAAGCCATCTTTTCTATAATACGCATGCGCATGTATTTGAATATCCAATTATTCGAAATCATAATATTACTCAGCTGTCTCTAGCTAGCTAGCTAGCTAGCTAGCTCTAGTTGATGATAGACTACTGTATCGATTCGGGGATTTAGATTCACCAAGGTAGACTATATTTCAGCATCTTCGACCTCCAAGTATGGCTCAACAACACAACACCTTGACTCGATAAATGATTGGGCTGGTATGCTATTGGAGAACTTCTTTCATCTGTCCCTGCATACACATAGAAGAATGAACTCTAATCATAGCTAAAACCATAAAAGAGAGGAAAAAAGACCAGGAACAAGTAAGGGAAAAAGCATTTCGTGAAATGAAAAAAGATGTAGGGATGACCACTGCTCAAAAAAGTAAGGAAACAAGAAGGATGGAAATGGGATCAATCTTTGTTCTGTACATCCAGCCAACAATCCCTACATATACGTCAGGTAACTTCAGATTATAGTGTAGTAATGTGTGTATATGTAGGGATTGTTGGCTGGATGTACAGAACAAAGATTGATCCCATTTCCATCCTTCTTGTTTCCTTACTTTTTTGAGCAGTGGTCATCCCTACATCTTTTTTCATTTCACGAAATGCTTTTTCCCTTACTTGTTATTATTATTCTTCTTCTTATTATTCTTCTTAGACAACCATATCTCTCGAACCACTCAAGCTACAGCTATGATTTCTGGACAAATCCACTCCAAATTCTACCAACTACGATCTTTTCTACTCGTTGATCCTCGAAAGAGTCGATGAAAAAGGAGACACTATGGAGCACAGCACTCGACTAATTCAATTAGGAAGCCATCTTTTCTATAATACGCATGCGCATGTATTTGAATATCCAATTATTCGAAATCATAATATTACTCAGCTGTCTCTAGCTAGCTAGCTAGCTAGCTCTAGCTGATGATAGACTACTGTATCGATTCGGGGATTTAGATTCACCACGGTAGACTATATTTCAGCATCTTCGACCTCCAAGTATGGCTCAACAACACAACACCTTGACTCGATAAATGATTGGGCTGGTATGCTATTGGAGAACTTCTTTCATCTGTCCCTGCATACACATAGAAGAATGAACTCTAATCATAGCTAAAACCATAAAAGAGAGGAAAAAAGACCAGGAACAAGTAAGGGAAAAAGCATTTCGTGAAATGAAAAAAAGATGTAGGGATGACCACTGCTCAAAAAAGTAAGGAAACAAGAAGGATGGAAATGGGATCAATCTTTGTTCTGTATATCCAGCCAACAATCCCTACATATACGTCAGGTAACTTCAGATTATAGTGTAGTAATGTGTGTATATGTAGGGATTGTTGGCTGGATATACAGAACAAAGATTGATCCCATTTCCATCCTTCTTGTTTCCTTACTTTTTTGAGCAGTGGTCATCCCTACATCTTTTTTTCATTTCACGAAATGCTTTTTCCCTTATTATTATTATTATTCTTATTATTATTCTTCTTAGACAACCATATCTCTCGAACCACTCAAGCTACAGCTATGATTTCTGGACAAATCCACTCCAAATTATACGAACTACGATCTTTTCTACTCGTTGATCCTCGAAAGAGTCGAAAAAGGAGACACTAAGGAGCACAGCACTCGACTAATTCAATAAGGAAGCCATCTTTTCTATAATACGCATGCGCATGTATTTGATATCCAATTATTCGAAATTATAATATTACTCAGCTGCCTCTAGCTAGCTAGGTCCTATATGTAGCTAGAATAATGATGATGATGATAGACTACTGTACCGACTCGGGGATTTAGATTCAACAAGGTAGACTCTATTTCAGCATCTTCTACCTCCACCTTGACTCGTTGATAATGATTGGGCTGGTATGCTATTGGAGAACTATTCTTCTTTCATCTGTCCCTGCATACACATAGAAGAATGAACTCTATACATAGCTAAAACCAAAAAAAGACCAGGAACAAGTAAGGGAAAAAGCATTTCGTGAAATGAAAAAAGATGTAGGGATGACCACTGCTCAAAAAAGTAAGGAAACAAGAAGGATGGAATCTTTGTTCTGTATATCCAGCCAACAATCCCTACATGTACGTACATTACTACACTATAATCTGAAGCTACCCGACGTATATGTAGGGATTGTTGGCTCGATATACAGAACAAAGATTCCTTCCTTCTTGTTTCCTTACTTTTTTGAGCAGTGGTCATCCCTACATCTTTTTTCATTTCACGAAATGCTTTTTCCCTTAGGCCACATCAACTTAATTACTTGTTTATCATCCCCTCCCTCTCCTAATTTTTGCTCTTCTGGACTTTTAATTTTATTTCTACTGAGCATGCGCATGGTGTGCTCTAATTGAAGTTCAGGTGTGATTTTCATTGTTATTTTCATTGTACATCTGTTAAGCTTGCAAGAGGAGAATAGTTTCCTTGGAGAAGGCAACTGCAAACATTACTAGCTTCAAAGAGCTGGCCAGATCTTCTTTGCGGAGATCCCTTGCGAGCAGGGGCACGAACATATCCTTGCCATCAAATACAGCTCGGATAGCCAGCTTCTGCTCTTCCTTCAGCAACAGTTCAGGTAAATCAAGCATTGACAGGGCATGAGAAAGCGCTTGCGGATAGTGGGAACTTGAATCGCTTGAAGAAACGCTAGAAGAAACACTCTCAGAAACGAATTCGCCATCTTGCACAAAAAAACGCTGATTAGACAAAATAATAATTATGATGAAATCAAAAACGGGAAAGTACGGAGGGAATCCAAACCCCCCGGAATGTGAGGGATCCGGTCTGCAGTAGAAACCAGGCTCTCCTTTCCGCCCCCACATTTCCCGTTTCACTGAGAGCCTGGGAACGAGGCTAGCTAGCTAGCTAGCTAGAGGCAGCTGAATAATATTATAATTTCGAATAATTGGATATCAAATACATGCGCATGCGTATTATAGAAAAGATGGCTTCCTAATTGAATTAGTCGAGTGCTGTGCTCCTTAGTGTCTCCTTTTTCATCGACTCTTTCGAGGATGAACGAGTAGAAAAGATCGTAGTTCGTAGAATTTGGAGTGGATTTGTCCAGAAATCATAGCTGTAGCTTGAGTGGTTCGAGAGATATGGTTGTCTAAGAAGAATAATAAGAAGAAGAATAATAATAACAAGTAAGGGAAAAAGCATTTCTTGAAATGAAAAAAAGATGTAGGGATGACCACTGCTCAAAAAAGTAAGGAAACAAGAAGGATGGAAATGGGATCAATCTTTGTTCTGTATATCCAGCCAACAATCCCTACATATACACACATTACTACACTATAATCTGAAGTTACCTGACGTATATGTAGGGATTGTTGGCTGGATATACAGAACAAAGATTGATCCCATTTCCATCCTTCTTGTTTCCTTACTTTTTTGAGCAGTGGTCATCCCTACATCTTTTTTTCATTTCAAGAAATGCTTTTTCCCTTACTTGTTCCTGGTCTTTTTTCCTCTCTTTTACGGTTTTAGCTATGATTAGAGTTCATTCTTCTATGTGTATGCAGGGACAGATGAAAGAAGTTCTCCAATAGCATACCAGCCCAATCATTTATCGAGTCAAGGTGTTGTGTTGTTGAGCCATACTTGGAGGTCGAAGATGCTGAAATAGAGTCTACCGTGGTGAATCTAAATCCCCGAATCGATACAGTAGTCTATCATCAGCTAGAGCTAGCTAGAGCTAGAGACAGCTGAGTAATATTATGATTTCGAATAATTGGATATTCAAATACATGCGCATGCGTATTATAGAAAAGATGGCTTCCTAATTGAATTAGTCGAGTGCTGTGCTCCATAGTGTCTCCTTTTTCATCGACTCTTTCGAGGATCAACGAGTAGAAAAGATCGTAGTTGGTAGAATTTGGAGTGGATTTGTCCAGAAATCATGGCTGTAGCTTGAGTGGTTCGAGAGATATGGTTGTCTAAGAAGAATAATAAGAAGAAGAATAATAATAATAAGGGAAAAAGCATTTCGTGAAATGAAAAAAAGATGTAGGGATGACCACTGCTCAAAAAAGTAAGGAAACAAGAAGGATGGAAATGGGATCAATCTTTGTTCTGTATATCCAGCCAACAATCCCTACATATACACACATTACTACACTATAATCTGAAGTTACCTGACGTATATGTAGGGATTGTTGGCTGGATATACAGAACAAAGATTGATCCCATTTCCATCCTTCTTGTTTCCTTACTTTTTTGAGCAGTGGTCATCCCTACATCTTTTTTTCATTTCACGAAATGCTTTTTCCCTTACTTGTTCCTGGTCTTTTTTCCTCTCTTTTATGGTTTTAGCTATGATTAGAGTTCATTCTTCTATGTGTATGCAGGGACAGATGAAAGAAGTTCTCCAATAGCATACCAGCCCAATCATTTATCGAGTCAAGGTGTTGTGTTGTTGAGCCATACTTGGAGGTCGAAGATGCTGAAATAGAGTCTACCGTGGTGAATCTAAATCCCCGAATCGATACAGTAGTCTATCATCAGCTAGAGCTAGCTAGCTAGCTAGCTAATAGCTAGCTAGAGACAGCTGAGTAATATTATGATTTCGAATAATTGGATATTCAAATACATGCGCATGCGTATTATAGAAAAGATGGCTTCCTAATTGAATTAGTCGAGTGCTGTGCTCCATAGTGTCTCCTTTTTCATCGACTCTTTCGAGGATCAACGAGTAGAAAAGATCGTAGTTCGTAGAATTTGGAGTGGATTTGTCCAGAAATCATAGCTGTAGCTTGAGTGGTTCGAGAGATATGGTTGTCTAAGAAGAATAAGAAGAAGAATAATAATAATAAGGGAAAAAGCATTTCGTGAAATGAAAAAAAGATGTAGGGATGACCACTGCTCAAAAAAGTAAGGAAACAAGAAGGATGGAAATGGGATCAATCTTTGTTCTGTATATCCAGCCAACAATCCCTACATATACACACATTACTACACTATAATCTGAAGTTACCTGACGTATATGTAGGGATTGTTGGCTGGATATACAGAACAAAGATTGATCCCATTTCCATCCTTCTTGTTTCCTTACTTTTTTGAGCAGTGGTCATCCCTACATCTTTTTTTCATTTCACGAAATGCTTTTTCCCTTACTTGTTCCTGGTCTTTTTTCCTCTCTTTTATGGTTTTAGCTATGATTAGAGTTCATTCTTCTATGTGTATGCAGGGACAGATGAAAGAAGTTCTCCAATAGCATACCAGCCCAATCATTTATCGAGTCAAGGTGTTGTGTTGTTGAGCCATACTTGGAGGTCGAAGATGCTGAAATAGAGTCTACCGTGGTGAATCTAAATCCCCGAATCGATACAGTAGTCTATCATCAGCTAGAGCTAGCTAGCTAGCTAGAGACAGCTGAGTAATATTATGATTTCGAATAATTGGATATTCAAATACATGCGCATGCGTATTATAGAAAAGATGGCTTCCTAATTGAATTAGTCGAGTGCTGTGCTCCATAGTGTCTCCTTTTTCATCGACTCTTTCGAGGATCAACGAGTAGAAAAGATCGTAGTTGGTAGAATTTGGAGTGGATTTGTCCAGAAATCATAGCTGTAGCTTGAGTGGTTCGAGAGATATGGTTGTCTAAGAAGAATAATAATAAGAAGAAGAATAATAATAATAATAATAGAGAAGAAGAAGAATATAGCGATTTACCTGCTTGCCGTATTTCTGAAACGGTAAGCTCCCTGGTCCTGAAACTTGGTCTGCACATTGTAGTAGGCTCTAGTAGGCTGGATAATCATTCACAGTAGCTTTTGTTAGGTCTAAGTGGGGGAACTGGAATTTCACTTTTGTATTAGTCTATAGGCGGCGCGCGCGGCCGTCCGAGTCATCCCTACATAGAGAGTGCTACCGCACTCTCTGATAATAATAGAGAAGAAGAAGAATATAGCGATTTACCTGCTTGCCGTATTTCTGAAACGGTAAGCTCCCTGGTCCTGAAACTTGGTCTGCACATTGTAGTAGGCTCTAGTAGGCTGGATAATCATTCACAGTAGCTTTTGTTAGGTCTAAGTGGGGGAACTGGAATTTCACTTTTGTATTAGTCTATAGGCGGCGCGCGCGGCCGTCCGAGTCATCCCTACATAGAGAGTGCTACCGCACTCTCTGATAATAGAGAAGAAGAAGAATCCAGCGATTTACCTGCTTGCCGTATTTCTGAAACGGTAAGCTCCCTGGTCCTGAAACTTGGTCTGCACATTGTAGTAGGCTCTAGTAGGCTGGATAATCATTCACAGTAGCTTTTGTTAGGTCTAAGTGGGGGAACTAGAATTTCACTTTAGTATTAGTCTATAGGCGGCGTGCGCGGCCGGCCGAGTCATCCCTACATAGAGAGTGCTACCGCACTCTCTGATAATAGAGAAGAAGAAGAATATAGCGATTTACCTGCTTGCCGTATTTCTGAAACGGTAAGCTCCCTGGTCCTGAAACTTGGTCTGCACATTGTAGTAGGCTCTAGTAGGCTGGATAATCATTCACAGTAGCTTTTGTTAGGTCTAAGTGGGAGAACTAGAATTTCACTTTAGTATTAGTCTATAGGCGGCGCGCGCGGCCGTCCGAGTCATCCCTACATAGGGAGTGCTACCGCACTCTCTGATAGAGAAGAAGAAGAATATAGCGATTTACCTGCTTGCCGTATTTCTGAAACGGTAAGCTCCCTGGTCCTGAAACTTGGTCTGCACATTGTAGTAGGCTCTAGTAGGCTGGATAATCATTCACAGTAGTATCGAATAGTGAAGTAGAGCCTTAGTCAAAACTAATAGCAAAAGATCAGCCTCTAGGTGCCGCTCTAACAGATGGCCAAAGCAGAATTTTGATGACTATAGCCAGTAAGTCGGTACGTCGATCTTATACATTATTATTATTATTATTATTATTATTATAAAGAAAAAGAATGAAAAGTCAATTTTAGAACTCGTTTTTTTCTTATGTTGGCGAATGAATTTTTGGCTTTTGAACATTCTCCTCTCTTCTTTGTAGATATAATAATTCACTGTAGCCTTCTGAGAACCTGTAGAGTGAGGGTAGAAGAGAAAGAAGAGTTTTTAGTTTATACTGTCCTATGGACTTTGACCTGCCATCCCTACTTAGAGAGTGCTACCGCACTCTCTGATTATAAAGAAAAAGAACAAAAGTCAATTTTAGAACTCGCTTTTTTCTTATGTTAGTGAATGAATTTTTGGTTTTTGAACATTCTCCTCTCTTCTTTGTAGATGTAATAATTCACTGTAGCCTTCTGAGAACCTATAGAGTAAGGATAGAAGAGAAAGAAGAGTTTTAGTTTATACAGTCTTATGACCTTTGACCCGCCATCCCTACTTAGAGAGTGCTAACGCACTCTCGATAAAGAAAAAGAACGAAAAGTCAATTTTAGAACTCGTTTTTTTCTTATGTTGGCGAATGAATTTTTGGCTTTTGAACATTCTCCTCTCTTCTTTGTAGATATAATAATTCACTGTAGCCTTCTGAGAACCTGTAGAGTAAGGGTAGAAGAGAAAGAAGAGTTTTTAGTTTATACTGTCCTATGGACTTTGACCTGCCATCCCTACTTAGAGAGTGCTACCGCACTCTCTGATATATCACGAGCTCCCGTTGACATGATCGACCAGAGAGTGGCTCGCTTCGCTCGCCAATTACATGAAAAGGAAAATGGCACCATTGCATAATTTTATTGCTGATTTGACTATCCTGCTAATCTATTGGACAACTAGCTGCTGTAAGTTAAATAAAAGAACATAGCTTACATGATGAAGGATGTACATGATGTATCTTGCTAGATGAATCATGAATTGAATACCAAGCTTTGTAGTGAGCATTGAAATAATAGGGCCAGGAGCAGGTTATGGACTGAAGTGTACCAATTCAACAGCCCATTAACCAGTCCACCATTGGGCATCTGCACCCCACTAGCTAGGTAGCTACAACTATTAATTTTGTTAGTCTGCATGGCTGCATTTGAGAGTCCCACTGTTAAAGGTTGCACCATAGAGAGTAACAAGCAGAAGAGTTAACTAGTGCATAATGTGTTGTCCTATCACTTTAGCTTTCTTTTCAAAAACTATCAATAGTAGCTAGCTAGCTACTATTGATAGTTGCCTGTGAATGGCCTCCATTCATAGTCATAATTTCCTTGGCACCCTACTACATAAATCTATGTGTGAGGGATAACTTATCATTATTGTTGCTTAGTTATTGTTTACCATCTATTATTGTTGCTGAGTTATTGTTTACGGTTGTAAAATTATTGTTACAAATATATCCCACCTAGTACATTTATTCCTATAGGAGGGCTGGACATTAACTGTAATAACGGCCTCCCCCAGGTGAAACTGTAATACTGGCCTCCCCCAGGCCAAGTGAAATGCATCTCTATGCCATCTATAATGGCCTCTTTTCTAACAAGTTTGTCTTCAAAAAGACCTGTGCCTCGGCACTGGTAGAATATGTGGTAGTACAGTGCACACTGTTGAAATTCAATTCTAGTTAAGGCCACACCAAGTCAATTATTAGTTTCTGGTCTTTCCCCTTTTAAATTAACATGCGGGCGGGCGGTAATTGCGACTATCATGGCTGCTGCAAGTTTGCAATCTTCCACGGTAGAAGGGTAGAATGTTCAGATACAACAGTTACGTTGATCAAAGGCAGGGCTGGTGGAGCTAACTAGTACAACATTTCACAATAATTATTTCACACAAGGTCCTCTGTTCTTCTACTTCTTTTGCTACATATCATTATAGTCCTCAAATTCCCGCGAGCGCGATTAGCAGGCGGGTGGGGGACCAGAAACTAATAATTGACTTGGTGTGGCCTAAACTTATGTATAATAATTATAAACATTAAATGAAATTCGAGTTAGTCAGTGCCCTCTGATTGGTTTTTTCAAATATTCACTTCCATGCAAGGCCTGTCTAGTTGATCTCATTGTTCTTGCCTCTGACATGACATGTGGTCTCTCTCTCTCTCTCTCTCTCTCTCTCTCTCTCTCTCTCTCTCTCTCTGTGGTCTTGGCTTTCCTGCTGCCAGCTAGCCTGTCTTAAGCTTTCTTCACGATTAGATTGCTGTCTCTGCTGTTGCTTTCTGGCATGTAGTCGATGTTCTTAGCTTGAGTGGTTCGAGAGATATGGTTGTCTAAGAAGAAGGATAATAATAGAGAAGAAGAAGAATCCAGCGATTTACCTGCTTGCCGTATTTCTGAAACAGTAAGCTCCCTGGTCCTGAAACTTGGTCTGCACATTGTGGTAGGCTCTAGTAGGCTGGATAATCATTCACAGTAGCTTTTGTTAGGTCTAAGTGGGGGAACTAGAATTTCACTTTTGTATTAGTCTATAGGCGGCCGTCCGAGTCATCCCTACATAGAGAGTGCTACTGCACTCTCTAAATTCCACACTTTAGCGGTCTAGAAAACTAGAAGAAAATTTGTCGGGGGAATGGTAGTCTTCATAACTTAGTTTTGTGCTTATTATCTAGTTTTGTGAGTAGAATCATTCTTCTTTTATAGCATTAGATGCATGTTACTGCATTAATGGTAAAAATTTAAACCAATTACTTATAGCATTCATGGGAGGAAGGAAGCATCGGCTATGTACATTGAAGTACTCAGAAAGGAGGAAGTCTAAACGTGTAACTATTCCTCGTGTTGTTTCATTGCCACTTTCTTCCTATATCAATGGTCATGTAACCTCCACCGTTGCACTCCATTCCAGACTAGCTTCACTTTCTCTACCTCAGACTTGGATTGTTAGTAATGCAACCACTTCACCAATTTCCATCTGCAAACTAAGAATTTCTTCTGGAGATATGCCACCTAGGGCTGATGTCCTGGTCACTCTAGCAATTCATGCTGATATGAAATGGTCAATATCATTTATTGATCGCAATATTGACCCCAAAAACTGTTCATTACTGGAGAAGCTACCATCCTCTCTCTCTAGTATCAGTTCCATTAGAAGTGCCATAACTGCAATTGACTGTAGCAAAATTTGTGTTGGTAATTCCGATGACACATTTATAGTATCATGGCATCGACGCTCATTGACCCTACAGAATTTTGATGGTATAATTATTATAGCATAAGTAATAATATAAAATCCAGACATGAATGTACATAATTCTTGTGTACGTAGGTAAAAGCAGGTCAGCATTTCTTGATGATATCTCTCTAACCACTGGTGCTACAATACGACACACAAATTGTCAATTTTTGATTGTAGCAAACAAAACTACAAGATGCACTGCATGTACACAGTACCGTCCTACACTTGTAGTACAGAGATAAAGGAGTCTACAGGCAGTTGCAAATGGATCAACGCACACAGGACCCTCTAGTCATGTTAACTTGAGGTATAATAATAATATAAAATGAAAGGGGGGAAATGCATCAAAATCTATTTTTTTAGATATCAGCCTCTTCCAGACCTTATCAGTAGACTGAAACAGCTCCATCATCAGCATAGGATAATCTCAAAGCGATTGGAACGCATGAAGAGCAAAATTGAAGCAGCATCTGAAGTGAATGGTATTTTAGTGGATGAGCAGACACACAATGATTTTGTGGATCTGACAAAAACCTCAGAGGTGTCAACTATTGTGGATGGTCTTCCTGAGGATTCATTTCGTTCTCTATTCTGGAAACAACAATGTGAGGCAGCGTCTAAGAAAAATTATAGGAATATGAGATGGCATCCACTCATGATACGTTGGTGTTTGGATCTGAGATGCAGGTAATAGGGATGATTCAGTGATTAGATTAAAGTCTTGTAAGTACATAAGTGCATGCTTCTCATGCCATCATACCATGCATGCATACAGGTCTGGTGGGGCATATGAGCCCTATACAATTCTGGATGCATTCGACTTCCTTCCCAACGTACACTTCGGGATTATACCTACTATTTCAAAGCTGGTATTGGCTTCTCTAGTGAAGTTGATGACATGCTCATGAAGGCTGCTCACATCACCTCATGTCCAGAGAGAGACATGTGTGTAAATTTGCTACTGGATGAAATGCATATACGCCAGGACGTAGTATTTGACAAGCACTCGGGACACATCATCGGTTTTGCAAATTTAGGGGAAAAAATAACCATCTTATCAATTTTGAGCGGTAAACAGTGAAATAGTTTCTCCTAAATTTGCAAAAACCATGATGGTTTTCATGGTGCGTGGCTTGTTTAGTTCCCATATGCACAATTCCCATCAACAGACCTCTCCGGTGATCTACTGTATGATCCATTTTGGGAAGCAGTGGGAAGATTGGAAAAGTGTGGATTTATGGTGCAACTTTTTTGCCTGTGTAGCTCTTGATTCTCATCATATCAGCAAATACGATCATAATAGGTTCTTGTGGCAACAATGGATGGAGCTTCTGTCAACCGTCGCTTGATTAAGCTCCACAAATCGGAGTACACATACAAGGTGTTGAATCCATTTTCAAATGGTGACCAGAGGTATCTTCTTTTTTTTTTCCGATCCACCACATCTGATGAAGACCATCAGGAATTGCTGGGAATCTAGCAAGCGTAGCCTCTGGGTAATAGCTTGTTTTTTGTTGTTGTTTTTTAAAAAATAATAATAAGGCTATAATGATTATGCAGATTAATGGAAAGCACATTTTGTGGAGTCACCTAACAAAGTTATATCATCAGGATACCAGTTCTGGCATGGGACTCCGACTTGTGCCCAAGATTAATTTTGAGCACATAGCTCTCACTTCCTTCTCCAGGATGCCTGTGGATCTAGCTACACAGGTATAGCTAGTAGCACAATTATTATCCTATAATAATTATTGAAAGTATAATGATAGGTCTTAAGTGAATCTGTGTCTAAGGCTCTGAATCTCCTGGGAGGAGAGGAAACCTCTGAAACATCACACTTTGTCCTGATAATGGACGCTATGAATGTCCACAATTACGTTCATGGTCTGCATGCAAGAAAGCAGTTCCAAACGCCTTATATATCAGGCAAGGATAAACGTCTCAAGGTTTGGCATTTTTATCTTACTTCATAATAATTAATTCTGGGAAAATTCAGTAATGAGCAGGCCAGGGGAGTTCACCAAAACTCAAAGGAATAAAATGCTCCTAAGTGCTGAGACTAGACTTGGTTTAAAGATTACTTGTAAGAATAAAATCTTATGGATACATACATGCTACAAGTAAGGGAAAAAGCATTTCGTGAAATGAAAAAAGATGTAGGGATGACCACTGCTCAAAAAAGTAAGGAAACGAGAAGGATGGAAATGGGATCAATCTTTGTTCTGTATATCCAGCCAACAATCCCTACATATACACACATTACTACACTATAATCTGAAGTTATCTGACGTATATGTAGGGATTGTTGGCTGGATATACAGAACAAAGATTGATCCCATTTCCATCCTTCTTGTCATCATCATAATGAGACCACCCCTCTATTAAGGCCACTCCACCATATCCCAAGTAACTTCACAGTCACTAATCATTATAGACATACACTATTCACCGGGAAAACCACAGCAACAGTTTCTCACCTGACATGAACTCAAGACTTTGCACCATAGTTTCTTCAAGGCACTTGCTGGTATACTAATATTAATTACTAGTTTCAAGTAAAAGATCCCCTTCACAATAATAAGTTGTAGCTATGTGTGCTCCATAAGGGCATACATTGATCATGCGTGTGTTCCCTTGTGGTATAGCTACTTCAAATGTACTTGACCATGAGAGAGAATATGCAAGGGGTGGTTATGTCCCCTTGAAACATAGAGCAGGGGGATATGACTGTGCTTCTTGCTCTCTGAATGAACTAGCTTCTATGCAGGGATCTCAATGACGTCATCTCACAATGTGGTTCAATTTTCCATTTCCAACCCCTCCTTCCTCCTTAGCTATCTATGGATTAACCAACTTGCTTTTGCTTTCTTCAGTACCTAGGTTCTCCCCAGGTATCTTGAGGGCATAATGGGACATTATGTTGTTTTTATTTTCTTTAACCGAATGGCTGATGAGGAATTTACAGGCCCCATGGGACTAATGGCCAGCCGCCTTCATCCCTTTCAAAGGATGCAGTGTCTTTACACTTCCTCAATTGAGGGGTGGAGCTGAGTGGACTCCATGATTCAGTAGATCCTGCCGGCTCGGTGGGAGTAGTGATCTAGGTCCATGAACTCACCACCATCACATTTGCACTGACCAACCAGGGTCACCCATCCATGCACTAACAAACTGCAGCTCCCCTATTCTTATGAAATGATGGTAACTCGAGTCAGTATTAAATGTGGTGGCTAGCTTCTCTGCTAGGAAGCATCTCAAAATTGCTAAACCCTCTCTTTTATTGTGATCGTAGCCACTCTTTCTGGCTAATTTTAGCTCTGGTCTATTAATCAGCACTTGTAGAGGGCAGAGGGCCAGTATGTAGAATATCGCTCTCATTTCTGGACTTGGTATCAATTTTGTTGCATGAATTAAACTAGCTGGCTCTAATGACAAGTCCAATCTAAGTTTGTTGGTGCATGGACATGGGATGAGACTATGATCAGGATCAGCTTTCATTTTTCTATTGTAACTGGTATTATGGGAGCGCTAGCACCAATGAGTAAATTTAATTAAGCAAATTAAGTGTGGTGATGTTCTAACACAGTGAAACCCCTTACTGTGGACTCTCTGTATCAAGGACACCCTCTATCCTGGATTCCCATACTAACATAGTGGAACTTCTCATTGTGGACTCACTGAGCCACTGTATCAAGGACACCCTACTATTAGCTATACTCATGGAGCAGAGATAGTGATGTTTGCAGTATATAGCTATAAACTTGGTTTGTACACATATATTATGCTTTATTAAAACTATAAGGGAGTAGGAGGCATCACTATATATTATGCTTTAGCAAGGAAGAAACAATATATCGAGGAAGATATAGTCTCCATTTATACTTCTATAAGAGAAGCCACAAACTATACATATTCTTCAAAAACATTAGTCTTGTCAACAGAATCTGAATTGTGCATGTGCCGTGCATGGGTTAGCCCATCATGTATGGTACGCTTCAAAATTGCATGGTTTTTAGTTAGTATACGTAGATAGTTAGAAAAGACTGGGAAGAGCTATAGAGCTTGTTACACAAAACTATAGGCTGTTATTAATGGTAAAGGGTTGATGCATCTACCTAGCTATGCTCATGTGCTAGGTAATAAAAGTGTAAACTCCATCCTGTAAATTGTTATAGCCAGCAGCAAAGCCTATGGTTTTTCTCTGTATATTATATGACTAAGGAAAATGGCACAATTGCATAATTTTATTGCTGACTTGACAATCCTGCTGATCTATTGGACAACTAGCTGTAAGTTAAAGAAGTCTGTATAGTTTTTAGTTGTTATAAGTAGTTAGTTAGCTACGTAGTATGCTGCTGACCTGTATCACCATCATGAACTATGGTCTAGAAGTCACTGCTCACAAATGGAAAAAATGCACCAATTAACATGGAAGTCTCCACTTTAGCATAACTAGTATCTAGCTAGTTTATGTACATGAAGGATGTAGCTAGCTATACATATGATCATTAAGTGTTTAATTGATACTCTTCAGTCAATTACCTACTCCTCTGTCCCTATCACTTCTGAGTTAACTAGTGCATAATGTGTTGTCGTATTGCTTTAGCTTTTTTTCCCAAGAACAATCATTCAATTACACTTCTTAATATTAACAGAGAATTATATTAGCAGAGATCACTTATTCAAATAGTGATATGTGCCAGGATCAAATGGGCACTTACTGCAGCAGCATTTCTGAACTCACTGTTGCATTACTTAACAATTTCAATCACTCTATCACTGCATTCCTCTATTAACTCCTAGCCAAGTTTAGATAACTAGCTATTATAATGAAAAACAACATGCATGTTATATAGTTTGGAGGGCCAATTGGTTTGGGAAGGGTAGCTACATTTTGAGATGAAAACAAGTTGGTATGTATCTATAATACAGCAGCAACAACAACATGAGGGTCCTGATGCATTTCATTTTATAGGGGAAATGGACTTAAGGGACTTTGAGTAGTGTGGTATAATAATTATACCATTTCTGAAATAGCTAGCTAATGGCGTGAAAGATGATGAATGACCAGGATTTTAGAATCGCTGAAAAATGACACTGCTTATCTTCTGCTCTTCATACTTGAGTCCTAGCACATTGAAGGTGTTCTGTCTTTGAGACAGAAGTTGTTGATTAACATCATAAGCATCTTAATACAATTATCATAGGTGATGGTGCTGTGACCCTGTTTCCTCCCTTTTATCTTGCTTGTGATGGAGAAGAATTAGAGTTCACTTGTACTGCTAGGCAAACATTTGTGCGCTGGAATATTACTACTCCTCAAATGGACTACCCGACTCAAGAATCAACCAAATTTCATGTGGGGATGCCTCCCTTTGCCACACAGGATGGTGTATTCACATTCAGAACAGTGTCTTACAATAGTTCCACTATGGAACTAGTGACTACTGTAAGTGTATATGCCAGAGAGGGACTAGATGGAACTATGGTGCAATGTCTTACATTTGTGTCAGGAGAGACCAGGAAGGAAACTGCAATCATGAGAGTCCCAGGTTATTAGCTACAGACAAATCATGTTTTCATAATAGCTGTAGCTATATCCCATGTGAATTAATAAATGCAGTACATAGATAATTATGCTAAGGGTATATAGGTGTTTAGGATTATTATTATTGCTGACTGTGTGACTACGGTACATCAATTATGTACTACAACATGCATGGCTGTAGAATATTAAGATTAGCTGTATCTATGCTTGCAGGTGTACCTACACCATTTAATCTGACACTCCCTGCTACTTTGGACCTGGAATTTGGGAGGACTAGTATTATAGTTGTTAATGTGTCCTGGATTCAACAGGATGGTGCTGACTATGATATCTTCATTAGTCCACCTATTCCATATAGTAATACTTCAAGGACTAGCATAATCATACCCAATGTCCCCTTCAATGTCCAGTACAATGTCACTGTAGTGGCTCACAGATGTCATGGCAGCTACACTTCATCTGCCACACTAAATTACAGTGAGTCTAATCAGAATGGTTAGCAGCTCTTCCAGAAACCTTCCATATTCATGTAGGTCGCTGTGTCTTCCCCTCCATCAATCCAAGTTTGAGATTCTTAACTGATGTTGTGGGTGTGGCATCAGCTCCTGAAGGCACTGTCATTTCATTCTCATGTAATAATGAGAATCAAGTATTGGATGGCATAGATAATGCCACATGTAATGAGGGTAGGTGGAGTCCAGATATTGATGGTGTCATGTGCAGAGGTAAGTAGCTCTTCATCCTTATCATAATCATATGAAATGGTTGAGCATTCCTATTCCAGGGGAATGTGGGTTACCTGTGTTTGGAGATGATATGGTGATCATAAATGATGACATCAATGCTACATCCGAAGGATCTTCCTTCAGCTTCACTTGTGCTGATGCCACTGCTATCATCAGAACTGTCTGCTCAGCAAACGGCTCCTGGAATCCAGATCCTGCACATGCCATATGTGTCAATACTAGTGCTAATCCCACCACTGGTATTGATGGAACTCCTCCAGTATCAACATCAACCATACTGACTGTGATATGCAGTATTGCATCTTTTATTGTGGGACTGGTTGGTGGGATTGCTTGTCGTTCTCTAGTCACATATTGCTGTAATAGAGATGAACACAACCTCCAACCCAGCCAGCCTCAACCTGATCCACTTTATGAGGCCATTATACTCCCAGATAAAGAAAAATTGGAACTAAAAGACAATGTAGCATATGGACACTTCCAAGTAAATTAATTTTAATCAACTGGATGTTTATGTTGGTTGTTAATATTGTGTTCATTCATTTCAGACTATCATTATGACCTCATTGGTATAGCTATATATAACAAGTGAGAGTAAAAACATTTCATCTAAATGAAAGAGTGATGTAGGCTACGGAAACAAGGTGCTAGTATATACTTCATAAGCTCTATAGAATTGACAAACCCTACATTGACATAAACCTACATAGCTGCTGCCATATTATCCTTTTGGCTGCACCTTGCAGCAATGTAGGTTTATGTCAATGTAGGGTTTGTCAATTCTGTAGAGCTTATGAAGTACATACCAGCACCTTGTTTCCGTACGTTTTATAGTCATGTACTCAAGCCTAAATGTTTTTACTCTCATTGTTTGCATACTTTTTCAAGGGGCGTGGCTAAGGATGTCGAGAACGACCCTTTACCAAATAAGCTTACCACGCCCACCGCAACTCAGCAGGACAGTTTTTTTCTCCATTTAATCTGACGCTCCCTGCTACCTTGGACCTGGAATTTGGGAGGACTAGTATTATAGTTGTTAATGTGTCCTGGATTCAACAGGATGGTGCTGACTATGATATCTTCATTAGTCCACCTATTCCATATAGTAATACATACCCAATGTCCCCTTCAATGTCCAGTACAATGTCACTGTAGTGGCTCACAGATGTCATGGCAGCTACACTTCATCTGCCACACTATATTATAGTGAGTCTAATCAGAATGGTCAGCAGCTCTTCCAGAAACTTTCCATATCCATGTAGGTCACTGTATCTTCCCCTCCATCGATCCAAGTTTGAGATTCTTAACTGATGTTGTGGGTGTGGCATCAGCTCCCGAAGGCACTGTCATTTCATTCTCATGTAATAATGAGAATCAAGTATTGGATGGCATAGATAATGCCACATGTAATGAGGGTAGGTGGAGTCCAGATATTGATGGTGTCATGTGCAGAGGTAAGTAGCTCTTCATCCTTATCATAATCATATGAAATGGTTGAGCATTCCTATTCCAGGGGAATGTGGGTTACCTGTGTTTGGAGATGATATGGTGATCATAAATGATGACATCAATGCTACATCCGAAGGATCTTCCTTCAACTTCACTTGTGCTGATGCCACTGCTATCATCAGAACTGTCTGCTCAGCAAACGGCTCCTGGAATCCAGATCCTGCACATGCCATATATGTCAATTCTAGTGCTAATCCCACTACTGGTAGTATTCATAATAATATGACAGCAGGAGCGGATGACACAATCATCATTATTGGTATGATGCATTACACCTTACAAGTTCTGCTATACATCTCCTTTAGACTTTCTGATTATTATATTAGGAGTTGTAATTGCAAGAACTATCAATTAGAATGCCATAGCTGCCCCTAAAAATATCGATTATAACGGTACCAAGATTTAACAATGTTTTCTAGGGGGAAAACAGTATGTAATGCCCATAAAACTAATGTCACTCCATATATAACTTTGTTATGATCTCCACCCCCTAAACATTTCCTTTATCTGAATCATGGTCACACATTCTGCTCTGCCAGCATAATGTGCCTCTTTATTGCTGTAGGAGGAGCAGTCGCTGGTGGGATCATTGTCGTGATCTTGGTCGTTATCATGGTGATATCTCTTATACTATTGAAGAAAATTAGAAGTAATATTTTTATGCTTTGTAAACCACCTCTTTCATCTTGTAGGTGAGACAAGAAAGAAAAGAAGGTTATTATGTAATAATTAAGCGCACCCTAAGCAAATGTCAAGTGGCAATTCTTCAATCACGCTTTTGTGGATTAATTGTGAACTATTGTGTCCCTCACATGTTTTCTATTATTTAGGACTGTGGAGCAGCATAATTATCAAGGTGTCAATTTTGAGGTAATCATAATAACATAATGTATAAATTAATAACCGAGTTATGAATAAGCATTGTTTCATTTCATTGATAATGAAACCATTTCTTATGTCAAGCATACAATGATTAATTTTGTATAATATCAATTCATAAGATGTTACCGAGTGAACACAGCAGGACTGTACATGATGTTCCTGTTAGTCCTGCACCCCAGTCTTCTTCACAAGAAAATGTACTAACTGTATACGTAAACTTATAATCCTGTACATAGATATTGCTAAGCATACTTATTTTTTGTGTTCTATCATTCATAAGATGTTATCGAGTTCACATGATGTTCCTGCAGAGTACAGCACCATCAATCATGCTCGTACAGCCAAATCTTCAAAAAGAAGTCCTACAACTGTACGTACATACGTCAGCATCTATAGCAGTTGCTATTTCATAAATAGGTATTATATTATGTGCTCCATACAGTCTTTTTAGGGAGACTATTTTGATGGTATGTATTTGCAGAGGCATAACTCTATGCTATATGAATGATTCATGTGTAATCTGTATGGCCATTAAGGTAACACTTGGTGAACGTGCCGGTAAATCATGTGATGTTCCTGACCTGTTGGCAATTAGCCATGCTCGTAAGTCTTCGCAAGATCCATGTCATCTTTCTGTGGAGTACAATACCCTCAACCATGCTCATGTGCAGAAATTTCCTTCAAGGGTATGTCAGCATTGCAATAGATTCAATTGTAAAAGGGCTGTGGTCTCTGCCATTTTGTAGGCAGAAAAACACTGCTATATAATATCCATTAGTAGCTAACTAGCTAGATTCAAATAGTTTTTATGGCAACAATCGCATCACTTTTACTGAATTGGAGATAGTACCAAAGATACAGTTACAGCTACTTCTATTTCTTTCAGAAACTCCGTAGTACTGCCAATCCATCCAGTGAGGATAAAGTTTTAGACACTAGTGGTTTGATATATGCTGATCTTGCTTCCACCAAGAAGAAACCTTCTGTTATTAGAATGCCACCCCCCATCATTGAGCCTGTAGTTTATTCTGACATAACTGGAACCATTCCTCTTAAAACTGCTGCAACTGCACCTCCTAGCAGGCCACAGAAAAATCCAGGTAATAAGGGTATAGCTGTTTTAATGTGTTTACAAGGTTGTAGACAAAAAAGATAATGGGGGAGGGGGGACTTTTGACATTAATAAACACTAGTTAGTTATTGGCTATGAGGTGGGGCTATCTAATTGCTGTGATTTAACAGATGCAGCATGATATTATCCCAGAAGCCCCCCCCTCCCCCCCCCCCCCCCCCCCCCCCCAGTCCCCAAGTCCCCCCTTTTATACAGCAGTGGTTTATTCTACACCTACGTACTACGTATACTTATTAGAACTTGTAGACTAGTAAAATCCTTTGGTTAATTATTAGCTATGATTTTCAGATTCTCTACTGGATCTTAATATGTTGCTAATCCAAATTCGTGAAGTGACATCTAATTGGTATTCATATACAAAAGCCATTGGAGTACCTGCCCAAATGCTGGATGAGATTGATAACATGCAGCTAAATGACTATCACAAACTAGTGGAGGCACTGGATTACTGGTTCCGCATCCATTCAAAAGATCCTGCCCCTACTTGGAGGGAGTTGGCACATGGGTTAAAGGTCATTGGTCATGGAAAGCTTGCTGATGATATTATGAAAGTATACACCACAGGTAAGAATTTATATTAGAAATCTCTGTGATAGCCAGTCCCATGTAGATATAAAGGCTGGACTGTTTCCAAACAGAACTACTGTTTATCATAAGTTATGGTTTGGGATTACTGAGATTGTATCTCTCTGGGGATTATTGCTGAATTGAAATTTGAAAACATGTTTATGGCCATGGTAAAGTCTGTTTCAATATTAGTGTGTACAGTCTCCATGGAAATTTAAGCAACCTTGTGCCTGGTGTATACTTGCTACAGTACAACCTCTTCATCTGGAACCTTATCCTGGAACCTTGTCTATCATTTATTGGGATTAGGAATATGTACTATAAACATTTATTGACAGTGGTTTGCACAACAATCAGTAGCAGCTACACCATTCTGGCATGTTTGTGCTAGCTACGAAAACATAAATACCGGTAGTGCAGCATAACCACAACATTAATACTTCAGTCATCAGGACTGTAGCACTTATCAGACAGCCTGGGAAATAGTTTGGATAAAGATGTCCAGATAACCGAGACTCCACTGTAATATGAACATTGTTTTGTGACTACTTATGTATACTGGATGGCTAACACTGTTGTTCATTAATAGGTGACCTTCCCATAGTGGTGGATGATAGTAGTCTACCTCCTTCTACTCGGCGAACTTCAGAATCCCCTCCTCCTATACCTCCAAGATTAGATGACATTTAGTTATGTTTCAATCCTTGATTTAGATACCAACTAGCTGTCTACCATTATTATTATTATTATTATTATTATTATTATTATTATTATTATTATGAGTGTTAGTTGTTTACATAATTCTGATTAATGGTATGCAATTTATTTAATTGCTAAGATTCCAGACATAATAGCTAAGTGATTCATTCGTGGACAGAAAAAAAGCCCTGCCAATAACAAGGACCAAGTAGCTAGCTAGCTGAATAAGTAGAGCCTGAAAGCCTGCTGAGCTAACTGTATACATGCAGGGATGAAAGCTGCATGGCTGATACATGTAAATAAATACGCATGTCAAGGAGTATGTAGAAACTGATTGATAGGATCATCCTTCACAAGGTGGCTAGTACAGTGAACCTGTAATGCTTGCTATAAAGCACTTAGCTAGCTAGATAGCGTAGAGGTGACCTACTAGGCCAACAATTCACTCAAATGCCTACAATCCACTTTGATAAAAGGTAGTGGCAGAACAACGTGGGAAACCTGGGCATGATATAGTAACCATATATAAAAATGCTGACCACATGACCAATAACAACCACTAGCATTTCCCATAATTAGATATCTACAAAAGCACATGACTGAAATTTCATAAGGAAAGAATTTCCTGACAGCATCTTCATGGAAAAGAGCTCTGTGGCCATTGTCTTTCTTCTAATCACCATAACATATTTCACTCCTAGTCTTTCATGGAGTCCAAGTGAGTCAAAACACCAGACTACAACTGAAGCTGCCACTCGAGCTTACCAAGCACTTGAAGGCATCTTTAACTACTACTGGAAATCCGATCCTCTTGCCACCAAAATCAAGTTCCTGTTCATATGTGGACAAGTAGGTGGGTGGGGGAAACCGCGTTCAGAGAATGAATGCAGTTGTAATGATCATAAAGCTTGTGTGAACTGTTATAGATGGTTTGATGCCATTTTATTGGAGTCTGTGGCCACTTATGGGATCTATACAGATTCTAAGAATCATTCTGAAATGGCTGAAACTATTTATGATCACTCGCCCTACAATGGAAATTGGAATGCGACAGCGATATGTACTTTTATTGATGACTTTTCCTGGTATGGAATAGCATATCTTCGTGTGTAGGAGTGGTTGCAGGTAAAATAATAGTTCATATAATTATTGAAGGAGACCTATCCTTAGTTGTAGTGGAGAAGACAATCCTGGCAGCTAGCGAATCTTTACCACCTTATTTAATGTGATGTGAAATTAATGGCTACCTATATTTTCTGTAATAGGATGAGAAGTGGCTGAATCGTTCCATAGCCCTTTATGACTGGGCATGGCAATATGGCTGGGATGACCCATGCGGGGGTTTCTGGTGGAGCAACTGTGATGACTCCAAATTCAAGGACTCCATCACTATAGTTGAAGTCATGCATTTCTCTGCAAAATTGGCGTTTATGTTTCCGAATGAATCTCGTTACTTGAACAACACCTTGAAAGTTTGGGATTGGTTCTTCAGTTTTGACAATGGATATGGCTTGATGAGTGATGAATACCTAGTCTCAACTGGAGCAATTCCAGAGAAATGTTGCAATTCTACATCTACATCTGAAGCTCAAAATCGATGTCAAAACACTCGCCTTCCTGGTACTTCATACAACCAAGGATTATTGATGAGTACCTGTGCATATTTGTACATTCAGACTGGTAATATCATATATCATAAGACAGGACTGAGACTCCTAGATGCCATAATTGCTAACTATACCACCAAGGATGGAATTTTAGTTGATGAACCACGCTCTTATCAATCTTTCGAGGGTGCATGTTGGGGAAATGCTGATCCTGGAGGGGATTGGTACTCCTTCAATGGTATATTCATGCTCCATCTGGGATACTTTACCGATTTGCTCTGGCAAAATAAATCCCTTGAGGTCAAAGATTTACAGAGTATTAGAAACCTGATTAACAAGACCAGTGAAGCTGCTTGGAACAGATCTGCACAATGGCCACCATTTGATTCGACTGATGGTTGTAACATAGGGGTAGACTCTGTTGATTCTAAGGCTAATTACCCTAAATTTCATTGGTGGTGGGGAGAACATAAAGATGAAACATTACAGCTTATTCCTCCAGATCCAAAGTATTTCTTTCATAGGCGTAAACTAGGCTGCACTGCTATTGATGGAGGCTCCCCCATTTGGAAAGGGAAAACCAAAACTGAAGATGCATGCATGGAAAAGTGTCAATCTAATTACGAATGTTCTAAATATCAATTCAAGATTCCAAATGGTGCTCCGAAACTTAACTGCTGGCTGTGGTCCTTCAATAGATCCAATCACCAATGTCGACTGAATAAAGAGGATTTTAGCATTGGTATCAAACGTCCTGTGGGAAATGCAACATGCTCCGCCAAGTGTGGATTGAAAGAGCCTCAGAAAATTGACCATGGTGTATGCTATTGTGATGAGAATTGTGCTTTTCACATGGATTGCTGTCTGGACTATGCCGATCACTGCAAGCCTGCCAAGCCTATCCTTTGCAAAGGGAACTGTACAGACTTGACCCCCAGGCCCATACCACAGGGGGGATACTGCTGGTGTTTCGATGGCTGCAATGGGTGGTTCACCGATAACAACAGTGCTGGAAGTTGCTGTCCTGATTATCCACAGGAGTGCATGCAGTTAAGCATACCTGTGTGCTTAGATGGTCGTACTCAAACATCAGCTCTAAGCCTATTTCTGGCACAAATGAAAGTATTGGGACTGAAATAACTGCTCTAGTAGTTGAGTTCTGAATATTTAATGCCAATGTACAAAGCCAACTCTCTAAAAATGACTAGCTACTGTGATTAAAGGTCCTATTATTCTAGCTAAGAAAATTATTTATATATATATATATACCCAGGATGTGTGAACATAGGACCTATGATACTTTGTTATCTTCATGTTAGAGTGAATATTGTTGCGTTGGTGTCTCTGTGTCATGCTTTGGTAGCTATAACTAGTGGTATTTGATGACCACTGATTGCTAATGACTGAGGGAGGAAACCATGTAGCGATCAAGCTAGCTAATACAACATAAAGGATTCCATTCATGCTGAGCCACTGAGCCACAGCTAGCAAAAAGAACATTTTAGCTATTAAATTCTAATGATTAGCTATATAGCTAGAATATCACAAAGGTATTCCTAAAAAATATACTTGCCATAAACTATGTATTCTAGTTAACTAGCTAAATATAGTTAAGTAAGCCTGTTTCATCTAGTGGTTCCTTCAACCATTTTTCGGACAGTGTAATCCAATCATCGACTGAACCAACTTCTGTGGGAGACTTTTTAAATTCTTGTTTCTGTTTCTTTTTGTCTACATTCTTACATTTCTTTGTCACATTATTTATGCTAACTTTACGTGATCTTAGATTTCTCGTTGAACGGGCAACATTTTCCTCCTTCTCTTGTTCCTTGTTTACAGGATGGCTGCAAATGTCCTGATCTTTTAGTACATTACCATCATCAGTTGGATCATTGGAGAGCTTTATGTCCATACAGCGAAACTCAGTTATCAATTTTGATTTCCCTAGCATTGCAGGACTATGATCAGCATCAGTAGATGACTTTTTGGTGTTAATACATGATGGGACATGCTTTGTCCTAGCCATCAGTCTGGCAACGTCAGACCTGTTATTTTGATGAAACTGTAAATCCTTTCTCAAACAAATGTCTCTAAAACTCACTGGTCTTGTACATTTAATGGTGCCACGTGATTGATTTAGTGATGAAGCATTTTTATATAAACAACCAGAAGGACGAGTTATAGCAGTTGTATTTCTTTGATTATACAAGTATAAAATATCTGTTGTATCCTCTAATAGCTTATGCATGTCGTCAATACCAAGATCATCTAGTTTTAACCATCTTTTCATTAGTGGATCCTTACAGAGAGGTAGCTATCACTTTTCTTCCTTTACATGTATGAATTTCTCTCTTCATTGTATCTTCACTAAAACTAGTTTGCATTGCTCTTCGAAAATCCTTTCTTCTTTGCTCAACTCTTGCATCATGCTGCTTTCTTCTTGGCTCCACCCCTCTATCACATGAGGACTCAGCAATGCTATTGGAATCAACAAGACTTGCTAGGTTGACATATGAGAGCCCTACTGTTTTCAATAAAGTGATATTTCCCAGAATGCCATTCCAATTATCTAATAGAGTGTCAAAAATGTTACTTTTTTGAGTATCTTTGGGAGGAGTCTCAGTACTAGGACTTAAGTGCATGTTTACGGTGCCTGCGATTGTTCCACCATATCCGCTAAACAGGACTTTGCTATGACCTGAGTATACATGATCTGGGCATTCAAATGAATCTGTGCTCAAGATGTTTAAATCCCTTTCCACATTTTTCTTCCAATAATCATGATCGTTTGAAATTGCATGAGGCAATGAATACACACCTCTCGGTTTCACTTTATCGACACCATTCTGGTCAGGGCAGACACTTTTCAGCCAATCTATACTCACTGATTTATTACAATCATCAGTCTGTATGAAGTGGTAAAATAACCCTGTCTGACAAAACAGGTATGAGCATGGAAGAGTCAGCATACACCTGCAAGCACTGCAGAGATCTGGAAGACTCAGCAGCAGTGGAAATCTCTTGACAAGTTCGTTCAATAAAATCAAAGTCATTACTGGTGTTATCAATATCTGTGTTGATGTCCACTTCACCATTCAGTTTTTCTTGTTCCTGCAATAGGTAAAGTATGCACTATATATGCTATAGCTACACAGTTGTCACTGCATGCTTATAGTTTATAGCTACATACGAACTAGCTAGCTAGCTTTTATGCATTATGATTTATGATTTCAATGTAGCTATTAGTAGTAAGTACAGGCAATGAATTTTTTTAAACTTTGAATTCAGTACCCATTTTATAGCATCCTTAAAATAGTGGCTGCTTAGGTTGTGGTCTTGCTAGATATTTTATAATGTATAGGGTTTACATCATGTGGAATTCCAGTCTTGATGATGGTTGCTAGTTCCACACTGCTAGGAATCTTGGAAATTTCAGTCCCCTCATCTGTGTTTTTTTCCAGTTTCCCAGACTTGCACAAGTTTTCAACAACATCACTGCAGCTTGAGGTCTTTGATGCATATCCAGAATCTTCCACAGTGAAGAGTAGGCAGTCTTGTTCACTCCTAACACAGTGATCCACAGCAGTATCTCTGGCATCATCAGCATTATCAGTCATCTTCTTACTCTTTTGCATCTTTAGGTAATCTAATTCATCTAGTTTGCCATTGCCACCATTTGAATCGGCTTGGGTGAATGACTGGATGGATGGATGCCATGGACTTTTTGGTGATTGAGGTGCACACATTTTCTGATTGAGTGAATCAGAGGCCTTTTTTGTCGGTAATAAACTGCTGGTTTTTTTAAGATCACGAACTGGTGGATTTGTCTTCTTCTCTTGTGTGCATAGAGATGATCTCCTACTATTTTTCTTCCGATTGGAGTCTAAGTGACAAAAAAATCCATATAAATATTTCTAGCAGCTGCTGGGAACTTATTATACTCACTCAGGGTAGTTCTTGCACTTTTGAAGCCCATTTTGAATGGACACACTGTTGTATCATGGAGCTGCTACGGGCCGGCCATTGGTATTTAGCGCGCGCGCTTATTCATGCGCGTGAGCAATACGCATGCGCATTACGCATGTGCTATGCACTTTTCGATATAGTTTTTGTGCTGGGTGGTAAGTTCCGTTTGTTGTCCGACAAGCTGGATTTCCAGAAACTATAAAAGCCTTAGAGAAGAGCTATTTTTAGATAAATGGGGAACTCTGTGATAAGGATTTGCTAGTTAAATGCCATGTCTCATGAATGAACCCTCAGAAAAATATGTAATAAATGTTAGCTACACTTCACGGTGTACTCACTAAAATTGTGTGGATGTCCCTCATACCTTGAAGAATGGGCAGTGTACTTTTCAGAATCACGCTAGAGAGAGGTTGCTCTTCCACCTGATCAAGTTCATCCAATCTCAAAGACTCGTAGATCCACTGAGTGAAGTTAGTGAATGATCATGTGCATGGTGGTGAAAATTATATAGCTAGCTATAAGAGGTGATCCACAAGTAGATGATACTACATGTTTAGACAGAGGTTGCTATGATTAAACTGAAACTCCCCCTAATCAGGCCACCTTTGGGGCCAGCAGAAGTGTCCTGATTAGAGTGGTGGCCTCATTTCAGGGTGGATTTTTATTACATAGGGACTTTTCAAAGTGTCCTGAATACAGGGGTGGCCTCATCAGTTCAGGGGTCCTGATTAGAGAGGCAATTCACTGTACTCTTTTAAGTGACGACTTGGGCCTGAATAGTGTCAGCTGGCTCTGATGTTTTGGTAATTGTGATAGTAGCTATACTTAAGAGAAAATGGACTGGAATTTGAAACTCAGATTGAATGACATCCATGATGAGTTTGAATTGGAGGTTTAGGGTCAGGAGCAAATTAATGAACTTGACAGACTTAGAACATCTGTGATATGGAATCTGATCCTTTGGATAGAGCAGGTGTGTAATTCCCTAGGCCCTGATTGAATTTGAAATATATACCTGATCTTACATGCCCAATATACAAGGGCCAGGGAAAGGATCCTCCAAATCCTGAAAGTTACTGTTGATGTTACCCTCACATCAGTACCTTTAGAAAGTAGGCTACAGCTTAATCTTTCAGAGTGGCTACCTCAAACTGGCTTCATAAAGAAAACCTCATGGTCTGATACACTTCTCAAGATATGCTAGAGCAGCTAGCTACATGTGTTTTTAGGATCTATAGAAGGCATTTGACACAGTTCAGCAGCTACCTGTGCTTCTGGACCGTGCATTCTGGAAACTCTCTGGAGAGTTGTAAAGGGTTGGCTATGCCAGACTATATTTGTCACTAGCTATAGAGCTACACCATCATTAGCTAAAATGTATCTGTGACCATCATTGTTGACTTTTAAATCATGACAATTGTAGTCATACCCCCTTGTTGCAAATTTTATTTAATCATCTGCATAGCTATGTCCTTGGGCTCTAATTTGTAATGAATTGATTACTAGAGTTCAGAGGATTGCATAATAACTCTATACAGAAGATATCACTGGTTAGCAGGGTGTGTAGGAATTTTATCTTAGGTGTTGACACAAGCTATAGCTTGCTGCAGCAGATGAAGTAAAAGTCAAAGTCCCCACCCCCCTGTGAAAATATCATACACCTTCTTCACACCCTAACATGAAACTTCTTGTTCCAGGCATAACAACTGATTGAAAATGAAATTGTTTATAGCTATGATCTGTAGCTACGTATACATGCAGTTTCATAATAAACAAGCTAGAAACATACATGTGTATACATCATGTCTACAGGTAACAGTATATAGTTAGCTGTATAGCTAACAAGTCTTTCAGTGGAAATGTAGACTGCAGCTAGCCTCGTCCCGCAGGCGATTCCATGCGCATTATATTATAGCATGTGGAATAATTGCGTGTGGAATCGCCTAGCTGGGGACGAGGCTAAGACTGTAGCCTCAAGCTCATTGGTGATCTCCTGCTCAATGTAATAACATGCAAATAGTATGTACTCAGAATATACCAATAATATATCTGTGTGGGACAGCAGACTTTTCAGCCTTATGTGTGCCACACTAAGGGTTGCTTCAGTGCTTTTCATGCATGCATAATATGACAATTATGATTTTCTCCTTTCATTAGGTGTGACTTCAATGAAGAATTTTCTTAATCACACTTATCTTGCTGAATTTCCTCTACATAGCTAAATATCTATAGACTAATTATAGGTTTTCTTGTCAAAATACTTCTCTGTGTGCTCAGTAGCTAGTGGTCATGTTAATTAGCTGATTTGTAACAAGTAATTGGATATTAGTTTTGAATGCTTAGTGTCATTGGCTAATTCTAAAGGATTACTACAATAATCAGGCAGCCCAAAAAAAAATCTTTGGTCAAAGGTGTCCTGTACTATGTAAAAAGTGTATTATTCAGCGAGCGAGCTGAATCTCAGGACACGACTCATTGAAATCGTATGTGTTATCTAGGTCTACACTCTAAATGTGCAATAGTAGTGCCTTGTGCTCAAATTGTAATCAAGCTTGATTGTTTTTCGTCATAGAGGCACTAGGCTTAAGTCATTGCAGACCTTGGTTTATCTAAGTGCACGTGCTTGTGGTAAGGATTACAGCTTCCTATTAATTTTATGCAGCTGCCGACCACGGAATTCAAACAATGAGTTGGATCAGCCTCGTTTGACTCACTCGTGTCAAAATTGTTGCACATTGCCTATAGTGCCATGTATAACATTCATGTATAGTTCTTTCCACTAATAATTATTATAAGCAGTAATCAGGCACAAAATTATATGTAGCTATAGTCGTTACTTTTAAGACTCTAAAGAAACATCCAAACAGAAGATAAACTTGCTGCTTCCTACAAAGGATATTGAGGCTGCATGGTCTTAATGGTAAACACTTGTTCTGGTAGTGGTTGAGACATTGATATAGCCTCGAATCCAGGCTCTATGAGAGCCTAGGTTCAAGGGTAGCATTGATTCATCTGACGTGTGTGGGATCAGGACTCCATGAACTATGATGTGCTAATTGTCTTGATGATGGCAGCAACCCATCAGATCCTTCTGACATTGCAGTGAAGTTATTATCAAACACCACATCATCAAACTTGCACTCCCTTGATGTCATATCATGATTTTGCATGCACAAAATAGTTGCCGGAGCGACAGTAAGCCACACCCACTGGCCACACCAACACCGAGCACACCCACTTTTTTTTTTACAGTATGGTAATGGCAAGTGAGGGTTGAAAATAACAAGATTATAGTTACTAGCTATACACTGATGGTCCGAGTGAACAGCCATGAGATGCAAATATAATTGAAGAGAGTTCCAAAGTCTGGGTATTCTGTTAAAGAAAAAGTGTCTGAATCTGATTTGAAGTCATTGAGTAGCTATGTATTTGGTAGCACACGTTCCAGCATTTCTATATCTTTAACTATATAGGTGAGGTCTCCATAGGGCCAAACCAATGTTTCTCATCATGAAAACAGCACTTTCAGTTGCATTTTAATATGTAGAGCTGTGTAGCTAGCTAGCTATGCGGCATTTTAATGTATACTAGCTAACTTGGTCTGCATAGTATGTGTACATTGTGAGAAATCTCTTTATCACTATATGAATAAAAATAAAGTAGGGTGGCCATAGCAATAAAACATGAGGATTTAACAATCAGCAACTTCAGGTGCCCACACTTGGCTACTGAGAAGAGATAGTTAGTTTCAGACGTCAGTAAACAGTTCTTTGAGTGCAGAGGATAGACAGTAAGAGGTGCGGTGGTAGACTAATTTTTCTATTGTGACAGCAGTTGAGAGCTTCACTTGCAAACCTCAAAGCTTGACAATGTTGGCAAACTGAAGATATGGGCCCAAGGTAGATGCTGCTTGTTTCATTAGCTAGCAGCTTCCCTTTGTCTTTGTTCTTCCCTGTTAGTTCTCCTCACTCTGTGCCTCTCTCTTTCTCATGCTCTTTCATCTTCTGTCAATTGCTCTTTGACTTCTCTGTCTCTCTCTCTCCCTTGCTCTTTCATCTTCAGTGTGCTCTCCAGCTCCTCTGCCTCTTAGTTCTCCTCATAGCTACTCTCTCTCACTGGCTGACATTTCTTCTCTTCCTCACTCTGTGCCTCTCTCTTTCTCACTTTCTCATGCTCTTTCATCTTCTGTCAAGTGCTCTCCGATATCAATTGTGGTCCTTGCTGAGAAGAGATATATAGTCTCAGTTTGAGACGTTACTGCTCAATTATATATACAGCTGACCATATTGCCTTTAGTGTCCCATACAGGAGTAAATCCTTTAGTGTAACAGAGGATGATTCCCAATTTTAACCTGCTTGCAATGTTGACAAACTGAAGAAATGGGCTCAAGGTAGCTAGATGCTGCTTGTTTCATTAGCAGCTTGTCTTTATCTTTGTTCTTCCCAGTTATAATCCTCATTCTCTCTCTCTCACTGGCTGAAATTTCTTCCTCTCACTTTCTCTTGCTCTTTCATCTTCCATCAAGTGTGCTTTACTGTCCTATATAGGATGTAGGTTCTGACTTTATTAAGTACCACAACCTGCAATAGAGGGTTGCAAGTGTTTGCATAAGGATTGATTTTCTCACGTGCAACATAGCTAGCTAGTTACTCAATCCATTTCTCAACTGGAGTAAATCCTTTTAGTGATCAGTTCCAAGTTGTCCCAAATTTCATTTTAACCAGCAAACAGTTCTTTGAGTGCAGAAGGATAATCAGTAAGAGGTAGCTAGTCCATTGTGACAGCAGTTGAGAGCTTCACTTGCAAACCTCAAACTTGACAATGGGCCCAAGGTGCTGCTTGTTTCATTAGCACCTAGCCTATGTCTTTGTTCTTCCCTGTTAGTTTCTCCTAATACTCTTTCTCTCTCCCTTCTCTCCTTCACTCTGTACCTCTCTCTTTCTCTTGCTCTTTCATCTTCTGTCAAGTGTGTTCTTCGACTTCTCTCCCTCTCTCTCCCTTGCTCTTTCATCTTCAGTGAAATGTGCTCTCTGACTTCTTTGCCTCTCTCTCTCCCTTGATCTTCTAGTTTCTGAACTTCAACTCTGCCTCTCTCTCCCTGAATTTCGCGCCATTGTATTTAAATCTGAGCATGCGCAGTCATATCTAAGTATGCGCACATTCGTCACAAGCTGACTTCCCATCTCTCATCTTGCTACTCTGTGGGAGTTGAATTTATCCCGCTTGTGGCTGAAACTCTAGGTGGCCTCGTGGGATGCTATCACCTGATGCCACCGCGTCCACCAAGCACCTTTTCTCTTTTGGTGTTATCTTATCAGAATTCAGTCAAAAACAAAAAACTAAACCAAAAAAAAACAAAAAACAACAACAACAAAAAACAATAGCATATCTGATTTGCAATACCCTTTGAAATCTTTAAAAAAATCAAATACTGATAGCATTGCCGTTGTAGTCGTGCGGTAGTGGGTTGGCCGGCGAGGTCCGAGGACTCGGGTTCGAGCCCCAAATCAATTAGGTTTTTTTCTTTTTCTTTCTCAATTATTAACTGTGATGCATACCTTGACATAATGTGACGTAGTGCGTATGTACGCACTGACAAGCACATTATTATATAGATGAAGACTCGTGGATGAGATATCCTTTGATCAACGTACATTTGGGGATGGGGTCCCCATATCTACAGATGGAGAATGGTTTTTTGATCAACGTACAATGGAACATCTATGCAGATTCGTGGATGAGATATCTATGATATGGTATGGTTCTTATAATATTATCTATGAAGATTCGTGGATGAGATATCCTTTGATCAACGTACATTTGGGGATGGGGTCCCCATATCTACAGATGGAGAATGGTTTTTTGATCAACGTACAATGGAACATCTATGCAGATTCGTGGATGAGATATCTATGATATGGTATGGTTCCTATAATATTATCTATGAAGACTCGTGGATGAGATATCTTTTGATCAACGTACATTTGGGGATGGGGTCCCCATATCTACAGATGGAGAATGGTTTTTTGATCAACGTACAATGGAACATCTATGCAGATTCGTGGATGAGATATCTACATAATATGATGGAGTCTCGATGCAGATTCATGGATGAGATATTATGATCAGCATAAATTTGGGGATGGGGTCCCCATATCTACAGATGGAGAATGTACCTATGGTATATCTGGATGAGATATCTTTTTTTGATCAAGTGACAACATACATTTGATCAACATACATTTGGGGATGGGGGTCCCGATATCTGCAATGGAGAATGGTACCTATATTTTAGATTCATGGATGAGATATCTTCTATGATCAATTAATATACATTTGGGGATGGGGTCCCCATATCTACGATGGAGTAAGGTACCCACTATAATTATCTATGTAGATTCATGGATGAAATATCTTTTAATCAACATACGATGGGGTCCCCATATCTATAGATGGAGAATAGACTATCTACAGCTACAGATGGGGTCATTCTCCATCTGTTACAGTAGATAGCTATGGCCCAAAATTATGATCAAAATATCTCATCCACGAGTCTCCATCTGTAGATATGGGGACCCCATCGTACGGATCGTATGTTGATCCAAAGATATCTCATCTACATACGTACCATTCTCAATCTGTAGATATGGGGATACCATCGCATTTTGATCAAAGAATATCTCACCCATGAATCTACATAGATATGGGTACCATTCTCCATTGTATATAGATATGGGCCAGATCCTTTAGATGGTCTACTTCACTTGTATCATCTTTCTCCTACTCACGAGGTGGTCTCTCATCTGCAATCTGCTCCTTTATAATGCTGGCCAAGGACCTCTCTGTCTCAGCTTATGACAGTGAGGCACCCTCAGATATCTTGCCCTAAACTAAAACAGCTATTGTGGTATAATATACCTACAAGCATGCCTAGATTGCATAGATTGCATCCTGAGAGGGATATTGAGAACATTTCCAAAAATGTTCTGCCTGTGTTTATAAATTCATCAGCTAGCTACATCCTTTAGCTTGAGTTTATCTGTATGTTCCTTATGGACATGCAATACCATACCGGGCTATTTTTAAAAATACTATAAAACTATAAATTCATTTCTTAAAAATATTAAGCTCTCTTTCCTCAGCCAGATAAACTTTATCCGATAGAAATCCATCCAGTAGAAGCAGAGATACGTAACATTTTACAATTGAAATTGTACAGGAAAATTTTACTTTCTTTTAATTAAAAAACGGCACCTTTCCAAGTAGGTTAAAGGTCATAATGGCTAATAGTACTGCAATCTTTTGCTCGTATCTTAGGATCTACTGGATGGATTTTCTTCAAACAAAGTTCATATGGAAGAGTATGAAAGTGAGTATAGAACTAAGGGTAAAATAGGCCATGTAGTCTGGACTACACCAGACTAGTAAAACTGTTGTACAATCGTTGTTAATTTGTCCTAGAGTCTGTCCCTGTTCTGAATGTACACAACATTGACAAAGTTAGGAACTTGAGTAGGCCTACCCTCCCCATCTAAAACGTGTTTTTGGTTGCTCATTTCAAATTTACTGTATTACGGCTTTGCTATATTTTAGAATTTGTGGCATTAAACCTGCAATTTCTGCTTCCAAGCTTTGCAGTGGACAGTGATTGATGTTCAAAGTCATGTACAGGATCTGAGAGCTTTGCTGTTATTAAGGAATTCAGACTGCAGCATTAATCAACTATGACTCCACAGCCAGAACTGATTTATGTTGTTCAGAGATTGATTCAGAATTCAAACCTTTTTCACAACTTTTATTTTACATTAAAATGTGTACTATGGGGGTGAGGGGGGTTAGGCTATTCACCTGAGGCAGCACAGATTCAAATTTAGCGGGAAAGGGTTGAGGTCGTGAACTTGACCTATCAGTTATATATGTTGAATGCCTTATCCTTCTTGCGTGCCTTCTTTTCCGCTTGATGCAAGAAGTTATCCAAGGTATCAGAATCAGTTTTTGATGCAGTTTCCAAAAAATATGGTTTCATGACCTATTCAAGCGTTATATCATAAGAAAATCGAAATTTAAATGTTTTTGAACATCAAATCTAATTTTAGCACTATATCTAAAAGAAACTGTCACAGTTAGATTCTCTAGAATATTAGGATTCTGTTGATATGCTTTTTTTCTGAATTTCTTTGGATCTGGACCTTCGCAGCCAGGTTATATCTTGGTCACTTTTGGTGCCGTCCTGCAGTATTATCTTTACGTATAAAAAATTGACCCCGCCCACCTTAGCATCCGGTATCACTACCATAAGGTTATTTAATTTAGTCTGGCTCACAGTGCTTCAGAATCAGGAATGTCTGGTAGAGTACAAGAAATACAGCTGCTATGATCAGGTGAAATCGTATGCACATGCCATGGATGCATATTTGATACATTTTTCACATCATATGGCCAGTGTTACTACCGCCCACCTGCATGGCTGTGAGGAAATAGTCTGCCCCGCACGAGACTAGTGAGGAAAAAGAAACATGAATGTCATTAACATTGGCCTAATTGCACCTCCAACTAACATGGTAATTATAATACACTCACACATGCTATAATTATTGGTCCGGCCAATGCCTGACCTGCCTGACCGCTTCCTCCAGCCTTGCGAGTAGCTAGAGATAGCAATACTATACTTGGCCAGATCTGGCTACTTTGGCCTCTAGACAAGCTGGCTGGGGTCCCCATATCTACGCAGATATGGGGCCGGGGGACGGAGGTTCCCATATCTACGTCACGGGAATCCGGGATCCATATATGTCTACGTAGCTACGTTGATCTGGGGACGGGGCCGGGATCCCCACATAGATTTGGGGACGGTCGTTGTTTTTTTGTTTTTTTTGGAAGATCAGCTAACTACGTTTCATAAGCGCTTCATGCACTTCCTTTTGTATTTAACTGCCCATGGTTTGATCCCTACATGTATCTGTTTGAAAAGAAAAATGGCATTATTGCATAATTTTATTTCTGACTTAACTTGCCTGCTGATCTGTTGGACTGCAACTAACCGTAAGTTGAAGTCTGTAGCTATAATTATTTGTGGCTTGTAGCTATAGCTTTGCCCATGTGCATGTTTAGCATGAACTATGGTCTGAATCAAGAATAGGCCCGGTACAACTAAAGCCCAAAGTGTCTTATGATCTGCATAGGTTACTTTTGTGTACATAGTAGTGTGATTAGCTACCTCCTCTTCAAGAGCCTGGATATGGTGGAAACTCTTTCTGAAATAGGGACACAATACTAAAACATTTACAATGGGGAGAGAAAAGAAACTTTGATAAACCTTTCTAAAGCTAGGCTGTGTTGTTGGTAATTATAGTCAAGTGAGCAAGCCATTTTCTGAGATGACAGGGATGATGAGAGTACCGATTAAACTAAGAGATAATTCCATCACCATTGGGTATCTGGCTATCTACGTATAGAGAGTGCCAGATAAACAGAGGAGTAAACTAGTGCATATCTAATTTAACCAATTTACTATCAAGTGGCTGGTGAGGAACCTTAGACTAATACTAACAGGTCCCCCAGGACCAACCTTCTGAAGGATGCAGCGTCAGAGACACCTCAATTGAGGGGTGGAGTTGAGTGGACTCCAGTAGATCCTGTTTGGTGGGAGTGATTGGTCTCAACCTGCACTGTAGGTAGAGATCCGCTAACTCACCACCATCTCACTTGCACCATGTACCAGGGAGCCACCCGTCCATGTACTTTACTGTATCTAGGATGTAGTATCCAGTCTATTTAGTATACAAGCTTGTTTGCTATTGGTTAGTACAGTGCCTCAGCTCTTTGATTGTGGCATGTTAACATGGCCTGGGCTGGACAAGCTAGTTATCTTTTTCCAGCCAGTTGTGCGTTGTTGCATGTTGTACTCTAGTCATTATTGCCTTGTTGTTTTTCACTGCCAACTAAACAAATATGACAATACCATAAATGGAAGAGTGTGCATGTTCAGTAGACGGTCAAAGGTAACACTCTGACAAGCACTTTTGTCACACAGAAAATGTAATTGCATTCTCATTGGTCAGCAATAGTGAAATATCAGATGAACTTCATTTAGTATGGGAGATTAAACCACCTATAGGTAGTATGACCTGAGAATCAGCTTGCTTGCTGTGCTTGGTCGCTGAATAAATGTACTTTCTGCACCATTTTTTAATAACTGGACCAGATGTAGCTAATGCACATAATTATAGCACACACTTGCAGTGCAATAACACACATAGCAACAGAAATGTATTTTTCTTTAAAAGCAATCAACTGATTCAAATAGTGGTTTATTTTGATCGAATAAGTGCGTACTTCAGTAGTATTTATATAGCTATAGCACTTATTATATATCTATGCTTATGGCTTCTATCACTCTATAAGTACAACCAGCCCATCAAAGAGATAACTGATGAAGCCAAAATAAACATTCTATTATTTTGGGACAATTACAGTAATTGTTTTGATTCTGTTTAGAAAGGTCAATAAAAAAAGTTGGTACATGTATCTACATAGAAAAAACAACAACAAAGTTCTGCTGAGGGAGAGCTAGAGGGATGGGGCAGGAATTTTTGCCACAGATGGAGAGGATGAAATAAAATATTACAATTATCATAGGTGCTAGTGCACTGACCCTGTCTCCTCCCTTTCATCTTGCTTGTGATGGAGAAGAAGTAGAGTTCACTTGTACCGCTAGGCAAACAGTTTTGCGCTGGAATATTACTACTCCTCAAATGAACTATCCGACTCAAGAATTGACTCAATTTCATCTGGGAAGGATGCCTCCCTTCACCACAGATGATGGTGTATTTACATTCAGAACAGTGTCCTATACTAGTTCCACTATGGAACTAGTGACTACTGTCAGTGTGAATGCCAGAGAGGGACTAGATGGAACTATGGTGCAATGTCTTGAATTTGTGTCAGGAGAGACCAGGAAGGAAACAGCAATCATGAAAGTCACAGGTGATTAAAATAACTGCAGACGAAATAAATCATGTTCCTATAATAGCTATAGCTATCCCATGTGAATTAATATGTGCAGTATACTTGCAGCTCAGTATATAGCATTACTATGCTGTAGAATATAGTTTAAATCTATGCAGGTGTACCTACACCATTTAATTTGACACTTCCTGCTATCTTGGATCTGGAATTTGGGAGGACTAGCGTTACAGCTATCAATGTGTCCTGGATACAACAGGATGGTGCTGACTACGATATCTTCATTAGTCCACCTATTCCATACAGTAGTACTTCAAGGACTACCATAATCATACCCAATGTCCCCTTCAATGTCCAGTACAATGTCACTGTAGTGGCTCACAGATGTCATGGCAGCTACACTTCATCTGCCACACTAAATTACAGTGAGTCTAATATACTTGAATGGTCAGCAACTGTTATCATGGATAATATAGACTATGTGCACAGGATAGGAAACCACATATTGTCCTAGCTATGTGTGTGTGTGGCAAAAAAGGTTTACAATAGATACCCAGCCCAGGTGTCTATTGTAAACAGAGTAGTCACTCACTAACCCACTTACACAATAGTATAAACTGTGTATAGTCTTATGACAACTACAGATCTTTATGTGAAACCACCTGTGACGCATACAGCAAGTTTCCTCACTTTTGAACTTGAGCCTTTAGACCAAACACTTTTGTGCACCCAGGTCTATGTACACTGTGACTCAGTAGAACAAAAGGTTTGTGTCAACTGTCGTTTTAAGACCTCTGGCTTTGCAATGCAAAGGTGAACTTGCCGTAGATACCTGACCACTTGCAGGCCTAGCAAGTGTTGCCTCATTACATCAAAGGGAATTATTCATAAAATTGTCTATCAATAGCTACAATACAAAATTGAGCTAAAATTCATAGACTTAAATACAGTGGAACCTCCGAATAGAGGATACTTGGGGGAAAAGACCTTTGTCCTTATCTCGGAGGTTGTCCTTATCTTGGAAGTTTTACAAAGTATTATTTCCATGCAAAAATGAGTGTCTGATGATTGTTTAGAAAAGTAGTCATAGCCAAATGAGTGCTTTCCTTAAAACTCAGTGAAGGAGGTGGATTTACTGTCTCTCTAAGGTCATTTGCCTCTAAGAAGATCTGCTACTGGACTTAGCTAGCTATGTCATTATAATAATAATTTCATTCGTGTGCTTGTTTAGCAAGTAATCTGTGGGCGTGGCCTAATGATTCTGATTGTTTTGGACATCAAGCAGTATCCGCTGTCCGGAGTTCGGAGGTAGTCCGTTTCTCGGAGGTTTTAAATACACTAGTTCTATGGTAAATTCAATCGGTGCTTGGATAGTTGTCCGTTTTACAGAGGTTGTCCACTTCTGGGAGGGTCTGCTGAGAGGTTTCACTGTAGCTAATACTTGGAGGTTAATGCTGACTGTTGAACTTCCACTTTTCATTAAAAAAACAGTTGCTAACTGTTGAAGTCTATGAATTTGTTGCCCCCTTTGTCAGTCAGTGGAGTTCATGCATCTAATGTACAGCATACAGCCATACAGCTAGGCTGTCTGAAAATAAACTAGTTATGCTTGCTCAAGCTATACTAGCTCTGCAAATACTGCTCTCCCACCAGTCCCATGAAAATGCCTCATCCAGAGCAGGATACAGATTGTGTTATACTACACACACAGAAGCATGTGGTTTCAGCAGTGCATATAGCACCATTCCATATTATTCACATAGGTCGCTGTGTCTTCCCCTCCATCAATCCACGATTGAGATTTTTAACTGATGTTGTGGGTGTGGCATCAGCTCCTGAAGGCACTGTCATCTCATTCTCATGCAATAATGAAAATCAAGTATTGGATGGCATAGATAATGCCACATGTATTGAGGGTAGGTGGAGTCCAGATATTGATGGTGTTATGTGCAGAGGTAAGTAGCTCTTCATCCTTATCATAATATGAAATGGTTGAGCATTCCTATTTCAGGAGACTGTGGGTTACCTATGTTTGGAGATGATGTGGTGGTAAATAATGACTTGAATGCTACATCTGAAGGATCTTACTTTAACTTCACTTGTGCTGATGGCTTGAGTCCCACTGCTATCATCAGAACCGTCTGTTCACCAAATGGCTCATGGAATCCAGATCCTGCACATGCCATATGTGTCAATACTAGTGCTAATCCCACCACTGGTATTGACGAAACTCCTCCTCCAGTGTCAACATCAACCATACTGACTGTGATATGCAGTATTGGATTTTTAATTGTGGGACTGGTTGGTGGGATTGCTTGTCGTTCTCTGGTCGCATGTTCCTGTAATAGAGATGAACACAACCTCCAACCCAGCCAGCCTCAACCTGATCCATTTTATGAGGCCATTATACTCCCAGCTAAAGAAGAACTGGAACTAAAGGACAATGTAGCATATGGACACTCATTTTAGATGTTTATGTTGGTCGTTAATGTTGTGTTTAATAGCTATCATTATTATCGACTGCTTGTTACATCAAACATGGAAATAGTTGCTATGTTGAAAAGAATAAAAATTAAACATTTCAATTCAGTCTACTGTTCATTAATCATTCTTCTTTGGAGAAGTTGAGTCAAGCCTAATCAAGCCTAATGAAAGTAAAACATGCATGCAATTACGTATAATTATGTTTCACCACTTGATGTACATATGACTGTGCTAGCCTGACACCATGACTTGGTGTGGACACCATGATGTGGTGTGGTGCTAACCTGACACCATGACGTGGTATGGTGCATGATGCAGTTCTTATTGGGGTTACAGAAGTCTCTACAGATTAGCTTGAAACTGTTCATCAAACCATGCTGTTGTATAGCAGGACATTCCAAGGGGTAAATTTTTTTCAGAATTTTGCAAAAAAGTGTGTGAACCAAAAATTCATTATTTCAAAGCTACGCAATCCACAAAAAAATTCCCCAACAAAATTTCCCACTAATCGAGAAGGTCACTAACTTGGTCTGAATTTCTCTCGTATCCTATCCCTAGCTGTATCATGCACTCTTGGTTCCCATAGCCTACTGCTATAACTGACCAACCTTAAAGTTTACTGTCATCCTTAGGGAGCAGATCTTCTTCATCTAGGGAGAGGTGTGTGTGTATGTTTGAGGGTTTTTTTTTTTAAGCAGAAACAAATAAAAAATAAAACTTTGGAACCAAGTTACAGCCTTTTTATATAGTAAAGCCTAATGCTTTCCATTGGTCAGCATCTGATACCAGTCGTCAGGGCAAAACCCAGCACTAAACCATGGGTTCGGTCACATTAATCTCCTGACCCATGGCTAGGTCCTAGGAAAGGGGGGACCACTCCCGCTAATGGAGTCTGGTAGCATCAGAAATCAGAAAGGGTATATCCTAAGGAAGCTGTTTCCTATCACTTGGCAATTCACACGTGACCCACAGTTTAGTTATGATTATTTCTGGTCTGCAAGCTGCTATAATCGGCTGATTTTAGATAGCCAAATGTGAATCTCTTTGGTTACCTATATTGTGTCGACCGAAATATGTAAGTTTAGCTAGCAGTTACCCGTAGGATAGACCATGTGCTCTATTGATATTCTTTTTACTGTTTCATGCATAATGTATTAGTTCGTGGTAAATTGTGTAGTATTTAACAGCTATATAGCTTGTGTGTGTGTGTGGTGGGGGGGGGGGGGATTTCTCAGATCTCACTCCCACCCCGGCTATAATGCCACATCTTTTTAACATTAGTCAATGTGTTGCACACTCGCACACAAATTAGTTAATGCCAGGGGACAATACCTTCCTTCAAGAGTCCTTCAGCATATAAATATTGTAGTAATTTTGCAGATATTCTCTCAACCTGAATGAAATTAAGCAAAATGCATAATGAAAATTAAGGCATGCATGTTATGTATCAACAGTGAAATAATTACAAATCAGTTATCTACAAGATATTGAAACTCTACCTTGGTCTTGGGAACTTCTACACGATACTCTGTTTCTTGTACTTCACGCTACATGTATACAGCCACAACAATTAAAAAACGGATTGGTACATTGGCCAACCTGACTTTACATTGGATTACAGCTATTAGAAATCGATTGGTACATTGGCCAACCTGACTTTACATTGGTTTACAGCTATTAGAAATTGGCACCTGACTTTACATTGGTTTACAGCTATTAGAAATCGATTGGTACATTGGCCAACCTGACTTTACATTGGTTTATAGTAGCATTGGCCAACCTGACTTTACATTGGATTACAGCTATTAGAAATCGATTGGAACATTGGCCAACCTGACTTTACATTGTTTTACGGCCAACCTGACTTTACAGCTGACATAGGCCAACCTGACTTTACATTGGATTACGGATTGGTACATTGGCCAACCTGACTTTATATTGGATTACAGCTATTAGAAATGGATTAATAGGTTGGCCATCAATGAGAACCCGGATTCTGAGATACCTTAGAAAAATCAGCTCAGTGGACACCAGGCTCTATATGCATATTTGCCACTACTGATTCTTTACTACTTCTAGCTTCTGAGCTTCTTGTATGCTATTTTATTGCCTACAAGTTGTGGCAATTCACTACAAAAATTTGAACTATTTTAGGGTATTGAAAGTAAACGACCACTTCATCATGTACTCAGTTTGAAAAGCAGCTAGTCCTACTGTAGATGTTACATAGCTGTTCTGTCAAAATCTAACTGAAACAACCATCATTCCTGGAAGAGTTCATACATTTACTGGCTACAGAGCTAGATTCTACTGGTAAGAATCACCATGAGAACTTTGACCCTGGTATCCAAGCAACAGAACTCCACAGCACATGTACCACCACTTGACATATCACATGGTTTTCCCAACCAGTATTTCTCTGAAACACTCGAGAATAGAATAGCAAATTTTACCACGCATTGGCCATAGAAATTTTGTGGGTAAACATAAAAATTTACCCTACAAAAAAAATTGCACTATAATTATTATGTGGTAAAAGATACAAAATTCTGAAGGCATATGGACTGTTGAGACAGTCCCAAATTTATTCACACCTGTTAACAAGATGTAAGTAAAAATTACTTTAGGGTAGTGCACCAACACCCAAAACTTAATGATTACGATCATACCATTCTATGCTGCCCTCCACGCTTCTAATGACCTTTGTCCTCTTCCTGTAGAAACAAAATGGGCAGCTTTTATCAGTAATACAGAAGTTGAATTCTTAACCCAAAGGTTTATATAGGAAAACAATACCCTCTTAATGAACAATTCACAGAACTTCAATTCTTATACAGATGCATCAGAAAAAGAATAATAAATTGAATGTTAATCAAATGCTGCCAATGAGTAACTGAGTTCTAAAGACAGACAAAAGTATAGTGATATCATACACTTCAACACTTTATTTTCAAAGAGCTCATCTTTCACAGATTGGCTATTGAAGGATTTTCAACTTTTCTATACTTTTAGAGTCTATGAATCATTCTAAGTAGCAAGAGCAGGATCTTAGCTGCAACTCCTAATGAGCTAACCAGCTACTATTCAAGCATTGAACAGCAAGGTGTGATTACTTGACAGCCATGTGCTTGTAAGCTTAGTGCACATAATTAGGAAGTAATAATAATTATTAATAAAGGTTGCATTAAATTTGTGCTAATAAGGCATTCCTAGTCTTACTTGTTGTACATAAATTTCTGTCCAGTTTGATATCCTGGAACAATCAATCTTTTCTATATGCCATATGTAAGAATTTTTTTTTTTTTTTGGTAATGAGCTAGTCTCATCATGAAATGTAATCATGCTGTAATGTTTCTGAGATCAACAAGTAAACATAAATTAAATTACAACTAGTCTTACTGGTTCCTCTGATTCATGCTTTGATTTGTTATACACAGTGTAGCACACCTGCACATGGAGGGAATAGAAATACAATTATATCAGTAGTCCATTGGACTGTGTCTGCTAAATGAAAAATCACCATGATAATAGTCAATTTTTGTTGTTTGTTTGTTTTTATTTTTGTTGTTGTTTTTCAAGGGCAGCCACATACCAAGAAAAATGATATTTGCATTTGCATTGTGACTTGCTATATTTGAAGCATTTCTACTTTAGTCGTAGCTCTAAAACTCTGTCTGAATTTTATTTGATCAAGCACCGCACAATTAGTGAAAGTTTTGGTAAGGGATTGTACACTCACATAAATCACACACAAATACAATGCAAATTCTGACGTCTACTTGCAACACTATATAAATCCATTTACTATATAGCTCCACTGGCAAAGAACTGTTAAGTTTTAGTTTAATTTCCCACTCTAGTTAGGTGAAGGTAGCTTTTTTATGATGTTTAAAACGTGTAGAGAAGATTTATTTGCTTCATGGTATGTCTCTACAGATTGCTAATATAATAGACTCAGTGCCAGTTTATGCTGATGGACCATCTAAATAGTATGTATTGCCATAACATTGTAGCTGCTTGGGTAATAACATGATTCTTAATGAGGGGGGGGGGTACATATCAACATCAAGGTAATTATTATAACTACCGTATTCACACAATCAGAGGCTGTGGCTACTAATTATTTCTATCTGCAAGGCAGGGAGGCTACAGTTCGAGAGCAGCGTTCACACATTAATCTATATAATAATGTGCTTGTCAGTGCGTACATACGCACTACGTCACATTATGTCAAGGTATGCATCACAGTTAATAATTGAGAAAGAAAAAGAAAAAAAACCTAATTGATTTGGGGCTCGAACCCGAGTCCTCGGACCTCGCCGGCCAACCCACTACCGCGCGACTACAACGGCAATGCTGTCAATATTTGATTTTTTAAAAAGATTTCAAAGGGTATTGCAAATCAGATATGCTATTGTTTTTTGTTGTTGTTTTTTTGGTTTAGTTTTTTGTTTTTGACTGAATTCTGATAAGATAACACCAAAAGAGAAACAAATAAGGGACAAACAAAAAACAAAAACAGATCAGATATGCTGGGTTTTTTTTATTTTTTTGTTTTTGATTGAATTCTGATGATTGTGAAAAGATAAAACCAAAAGAGGGACAAACAAAAAAAGAAGTGAACAGAAACCAAAAGAAAAACAAAATAATTTTGCAGATCAGATATGCTGTTGTTTTTTTTTGATTGAATTCTGATGATATGAAACCAAAAGACAAACAAACAAGGGACAAGCAAAAAACAAGTGAACAAAAATCAAAAGAAAGATAAAATAAAACAACAAAAACACAACAGCAGTAAAACAAAGACCATCCAGTTCAGGGGGCAGGGTCGCAGCCATAAACTTGCATTCCCATGCCGAAGAGCAATGGCGACATGCCCGAAAAGGTGCTTGGTGGACGAGGTGGCATCAGGTGATAGCATCCTCCACGAGGCCACCTAGAATTTCAGCCACAAGCGGGATAAATTCAACTCCCACAGAGTAGCAAGATGAGAGATGGGAAGTCAGCTTGCGATGAATGTGCGCATACTTAGACATGACTGCGCATGCTCAGATTTAAATACAATGGCGCGAAATTCAGGGAGAGAGAGGCAGAGTTGAAGTTCAGAAACTAGAAGATCAAGGGAGAGAGAGAGGCAAAGAAGTCAGAGAGCACATTTCACTGAAGATGAAAGAGCAAGGGAGAGAGAGGGAGAGAAGTCGAAGAACACACTTGACAGAAGATGAAAGAGCAAGAGAAAGAGAGAGGTACAGAGTGAAGGAGAGAAGGGAGAGAGAGAGAGTATTAGGAGAAAACTAACAGGGAAGAACAAAGACATAGGCTAGGTGCTAATGAAACAAGCAGCACCTTGGGCCCATTGTCAAGTTTGAGGTTTGCAAGTGAAGCTCTCAACTGCTGTCACAATGGAGTAGCTACCTCTTACTGATTATCCTTCTGCACTCAAAGAACTGTTTACTGGTTAAAATGAAATTTGGGACAACTTGGAACTGATCACTAAAAGGATTTACTCCAGTTGAGAAATGGATTGAGTAACTAGCTAGCTATGTTGCACGTGAGAAAATCAATCCTTATGCAAACACTTGCAACCCTCTATTGCAGGTTGTGGTACTTAATAAAGTCAGAACCTACATCCTATATAGGACAGTAAAGGCAGATGGTCAGCTGTACACAATTATTGTCTCAAACTGACTATACTTCTCCAGTAAGTGGTATGGGAACCTGAAGTCCCACAGCTGAGAGTTTGATTTGATTCCAGTTACCTATGTGGACTGGTGGCATGGTGTTAGATGGATTGTCAGACTCACTACAGATTAATGCATGTGAAAAGGGCAAGCGTACAAGTTAAAATCAAAATATTTGCACAATTAAATCTCGCTTAAAGTTTGCACATTACAATTAGTGGAATCTGACATGATAATGCCCTTGCAATAGTCTCAAATAGACCTTTACTTGACATGCATAACTTGTACCCTTCATATAATGTCACTGGTAGCCACTCACTGCCAGTGAGTGGACACACACACATTCCGTGTGTAGAGTTTTTGCGGACGCAGGCATGCGCAGAGTTTCTGCGGGTACTCGCTAGTCTATATATTAATACGCTTGTACGTACATATGTATGTTCATCACGGTTCAAAGGTCAATTGGTAATGCGCATGCATGTCACTCGTGGCAACATGCAAATTCAAAGCAAGGAAGGAAGGGCGGATCAAGTTTCTAGCTATGGACTTGACTCACAATGAATCTTGACGCTCTAAGAGTCCAATGTTACAAAGATGTGAGAAAGAAAAAGAGAAATGCGGTTCAAAGGGCAGCACACCTAGCCAGGCTGCAGGCAAAGATAGAAACAAGCAAGGGGCCAGAGACTGCAGTAAGCCTAGGCCAGCAAAGAATGCAGGGCTGCAGCAAGCCTACATAACAAGCAAGATGCCAGAAAACTGCATAGGAAAAGCCTCACTGAAGGAAGAAGAACACAGCATAGGCTTAGCTAGAAGAAACCAGCCCCAATAGCATGCAATTTCATATGCAAAATAAGATTGCCACAGATTTTCTGTGGGTGTTACTATAATTATTCTTGTATTTCTCGATGATAATTATCATAATTGTGGGTAGCTAGCTAGCTATCATTTCTTCAATGGAGTAGTGAACGATTTTACCTTTCCGTAGGAAGTGTAAGTACAAGGAACTTCCACCAAACTTTCTGTGGCCTGTTACACAGCATTTGATTGACCCTCGTTCATCTTCCATCTCTGGTCATGCTACTTTTTTCTACCTCCACCTTCCAATTATCTCTTATTCAACAGAAGTTTTGTAACTCTGCTTTCATCTTCTTCCACTCTCTTACCCTTTCTCAAACTTTCTACCAGCACTTCTATTTGATAACTTTGAGTTTAAAAGCTGCATCGATTCTTCTTTTCTTGGACACAGCACTTGCTGACATCGATTCAGCCATCTTCAGTTGGCAGCTGCAAAATATGCACAAGGGCCGTTAGGTGCGCATGGCCACTATTTGAGAGCGGCTTCTATAGCTTATAAAGATTCAACCTAGGAGGCTATTATTCAAGAGCGGCAGCTATTTGAGAGTGGCATTTGATCATGCAAATACTGTATAACCCTATGAGATTTATTACTAATCATAACTATATTACAGATCTATCTATGATATGTACATCTTATTAGTAGCATGTGCATTGATGCAAGATGACGTGATTGAGTGTGTGTTGCAAGCAAGCAAGCAAGCTAATTGTTAAATAGGTATAGCTAGCTCTCAGATTCAAGTTCTAGACTTCAGGGCCATCCTTACACATCAGAATTCCATGGGAAAAATAGTGTTGTGATAGTCATCTATGTACTTGTACAGTACGTATTTCCACGATCAGACACCGCCCCCCGTTTAGTAGCCTCTCTTGAATAATAGCCTCCCACGCCGCACTCAAATAAGAGCCTCCTGTATCACACGCACAAACACATGGCCTGCTAGCATATAGATATACCCAGCTTAGTTTTTTTCCCCGTTGTGGCTGAGGTTCATGGTAGCGGTAGATCAACTAAATTTAATGATTGTAGAACAGCTAGTTACTAGTCATCCTTTTTTTTATTTTTTATTTTTATAGGTCTTAGCAGCTTCACAAGTCTCTTGATGGCTTTTGGCTTTCCAGAAAAGTGTGTAAAGGCAGGAAACTTCTTAAGGCAGGAAACTTCTTTAATAGAGTCCAGATGGACTTGTACACTACCGCCCCATTTAGTAGCCTCCCTCTCCAGCAAAATGAAATAATTAGTAACCGCAGCGTCTGATCATGGAAATACGGTAGGTACCTTGAGGTTACTATTACCAACAGGTGCTAAATTTCAGTTCAAAGTTCTAACTGATTCGATTAGCTGAAATCAAGACATGTAAAATCACCCTATTTAATTAATGTGTACCCGGGCTTGGGTACATCGTGAATAAAAACATCAAGGTAATCATTATACTTAAATTATACTGTAAAATTGGCTCCTCCCCTCCCCAACCCCCATATTCATACCCATTACTTACCACCACTGGAACAACCATAATAGCTGCTAACACCAGCATCAGAACAATAGCACCAATAACAATGCCTGCAATATCTCCTGATGAGAGGAATGCAGTGATCCTCTTGTGAAGGCCAAAGTATGTATCATTATTATAGTGAACCTACAAAATAATCGATTACGACGCAGGAGTATATTTTTAGTGAGTCTTTTTTTTTTCTGTACAAATATCCACTCTGACAAAGGTTTAGAGCTTAGCACTAAAAGTAAAAATTAAAAAATTAATGGACGCTATCTGCTAGGAACTGTTCTTCAGGCATTATAGGAGCTAGAGCTTTGAAATTTGCGCAGTAAAAAAGGGCCATAGATAATGAATATCAACAAAGCAAACTACGTTTTGCAACAGGCCCACTGCCACTGTATTATGCCACACTTAACTCCTTCAGTACTATTCTAAGCCACACTTAACTCCTTCAGTGCTACTCTAACTAAACTCCTTCAGTGCTACTCTAATCAATATGCTACACTTAAATTCTTCAGTGCTACTCTAACCACTTAACTCCTTCAGAGCTACTACACACTTAATAAGATTGATTGTCCCTAGCAGAATTATTGGCCCGATTGTCATCACCAGAGCTCGCCACTGACCAGAGATCTGGTGGTTTGGGGCTCTGGGTATAGCCCCATTATAGCTTAATAATGAGATTACCTGCCAATAGCTCCTCCCTCTGAATTCCCCAACATTCCTTAGCAGCAATTAGCATAACTTGGGGGACTATTGTGGGAGGAGCCTTCCACTATACCCAGACCCTTCACAGGGGATGGAGACTAATACATCCCCTGGATAAGTGCTAGCTATGACGGTGGGAGAGAAAGGGAGGGGAAATTAGCTTTAGCTTGATCTTTCTAGATAAAGCAGCTGTAGCCCACGAGGTACAGCACCCTACTGAGCATGCCCAGAGACCATGTGGTACTTCCTGTTACTATCACTACTACTTACCACAGTGCAGTAGCCCCGCCTGACAATCCCTTATTAACCTTACTCTTTAACCTACATAATATGATACACAACTCCTTCAGTGCTATCTAATTAAATAACTCCTTCAGTGCTATCTAATGCTACTCTAATTGATATACCACACTTGCTACTCCAACAAACTTGTTATGGTGTAGAGTTTGCTTATGAATAATTTATGAGTTAATGAGCTGCACTCTGTTCTGGCCATGAGCTTTTTTTTTGTTGAGAACTGCAGTTTGTGCCTAAGAAGCACCTCTTACTCTACAGCTGAGTGCAAAAAATGACTCCCTAAAAAGCTATGGCTACAGAGAAACACTGCTACGGCTACCTTACGATTTCTAGTCGGCAAATTTTTCCAACCTTGGGCTTATGCTGACCGTTATTCTATTTATTCAAGCTAGTGGGCAGGGCCGTACAGTGTAATTTTGATCAGAGAAGGAGTTACAGCTGCTCAAAGCCGGTAAAACCAGGTAAAAGTTGCCGTATATGAAGATAGCTTCATCACTTAGCCAAAAACTCTGTGTGACCCAGTCTGTTGGACTGAAATAAGCACAGAATGCAGCTATCAAGCAACTGAGGTTAGAAAAATTTGCTGACTAGAAAGCGATGGAGGTAGACAGCCATAGCAGTGTGTTTCTCCGTAACCATAGCTTTTCAGGGAGTTATTTTTGCACTCAGCTATAGAGTAAGAGATGCTTCTCAGGCACAAACTGCCAAAAAGGCTCATGGCCAGAACAGAGTGCAGCTCATTAACTCGTGAATTATTCATAAGGAAACTCTATACCGTAACCTTAACTCCTTCAGCATTTCTCTAATTAATATGCCACTATGATACACTACAATAATGATACACTTACATATACACAGTACAAATTTCCCAGGCCACCCACCTTAACAGTAGAATAACAAAACTCACCAGGTGATAGTACAGGCTGAGTGGTTAGTCCCCGTGGTGGCTCAACTTCACTTGCTTCTATACGAAATGGAACCGACTCACTTTGTTCACAGGAACTAGTAGTGACTAAAGCAAAACTATAGTTAGTGCGACGATCAAATGCACCATTTACAAAAGTAGTGTCTTCATCTTTAATGGTAATTGTCTGAGGTGTGTCAGAGTCACTTCTTCTTATAGTGATGATGTAGTTCCTAAAGATGTACTCCTCTGAATTCATTGGTTTGTCCCAAGATAGAGTATATCGATCACCCTGATCATCAAAGGAAGGTGAAAGAAGTCCAGGCCCTATAAGTTGTGATAAGCACAGTTGATCATTAAAGGATAAAGTCATGAAATAATTTATGTATAACGATTCTTGGCTGAGTGTATATTGATCTTGACAATCACTTGGGAAATAATAAGTTATAGAATAACACGCTACGGCAACCTAGGACTGATACCTACGTAGTCATGACTTTTGCACATGTGTTTGTCCAACACAGGTTTCCATAGCATTGATTATCCTGTTATTCTATGACTTAGCCTATTATTTTTCCAACCATTGCTCATCATTCATGCTGTTTGTCAACATCAATATTATCGACTACACATGGAACTTGTTTTGAACGTAACTATTACTGCAAAGCATAATTGCCTTGAGTTGATTACTATGATAGTAGATAAAAAATAATAGAGGTTTGATTTTAATATTAGTAATGTGGTACATCATGTATTTTACAAGCTGAACTCTGGTACACACTACCTGTTATCAGGGCCGCCGGAACCGCTCCGGCTGGTCAGGCCGAAACCGGACCACTCGTCGATCGAACAACATTGGTAATGGTGGTCAACATTAAAAAATTGCCCACGTGTTCAACCGTTAATATAGGTGGGTGTGGTTATAAAGTGGGCGTGGTCAGTAAAAATTTTCCGCGCGCTTACGCGCGCATATTCAGTCTGACCACCTCAAAATTGCTTCCGGCGGCTCTGGTTATGGTACATCACTAAATCATAACATACGCTGATATAATGGATGAACATATTGTAAAGACCCTCCAATGCCATCAGCACAGATGATGCTCACTCCATCATTTGCATTGTAAGTCAATGACGAGTTGATAGTACTCACATTAACATTCATATCATCATTCACACTAACGAACTCTCCAGTAGCATTCCTTCTAATTTGCATCACTCCAGGTCTATCAAGTCCCATTTGGAATGAAATACTGGTTCGACCAATAGCTAGATCACTAGTCCACTCAATTGAACTATCACCAATACAGTACACAGTTATCCGTTCACCAGCACACACTCGACCAAAACTTGTTGTTACTGCAATGAAGATGTACAAAAAAGTTGACAATTATTCACAGTGAAACCATCAAATAAGGGACATTCTTGGAACATCCTTTTTCCTGTTATCATCTTTTGGAAAATATTAATCCCCAGCTTGCATGCAGTACTCTGTGTGTATCTGTATTGGACCAGCACCCATTGGAATACTCCAGACAATACTCCCTGCCTGATACCTGAAAGAAGGCGAGATTTGTATCTGTATGTGTATCTGTTACATTGACTCCACAGCCAGTAGCGATTAGAATGCTTCAACTTAAGGCTGGAATAAAGCCTTTATTTAAAATTGACATCATTTAAACACTGGAGAGTATCATCTAGACATCGCAGTGGAAAGCTACTACCTATGGAGTCGACATAGCGAATGCAAATCTTGCCTTCTTTCTGGTTTTATCCCTCAATTTAAACACTGGAGTATCGTTGAGAAGGTAATGTTCGTAGCTTCTGTTGTATGAGCTATCATATGGGTATCATATGGGTCATGTGACACCACATTTAGGTGTATGGGACCTTCTAGGGCCTGGTATACACTGATTGCGCTTGCGTTAAAATGCCCCGGCATTCAAGGGCCTCCGCATACTATATCGTAATATCATCCGTATACCTTAAGTACTACGCAAGAATAATGGGTGTGGTTAATTTCTTAAGATCGTTTTTGGAGAAGTTTGGTTCATTCTTGCTTTGAAAGAAGAACAGCGCCTGTCCATTCAACCATTTACGAAGGTAAAGATATCTTCGTGTGGCAGGTAGTCTCGCGAACCAGATGTTGGGAAGAGTCTGTGCCACCAAGTGCTACCAAGTGCTTCCCTTCCTGCCTGGCTGGCTGGCTGGCTGGCTGGCTGGCTTCCTTCCTGGCTGGTAGTTTGAAGACCAGCGCTGTGCTGGTAGTGTCTCCACTCATCGCTCTGATAGTTGACAGGTTTAAACTCTTAGAAAGAGACTGAGAGGCGTGAAATCGGTGGTCATCTCATCTCAAAATGTTATCTCTTGCTTCAGACTCGAGCCTTTGCACTGACAGTATTTTCTTTTAGCCCTGTTCGCGTCTAGGTGGAGGGATGCTCTTGACAAGCCTACTACTGTGATAGTATTGATTTCTACGTCATAAAAACCACGTGCTGTCATTATGACGATTTAATCTTGCGCATGCGCAATCAGGCCCTATTTTAATGGGCCTGGGAACGAGGCTAACTCCAAGTTTGAGATAACTGGATAGAAGTCTTCACAGTTTTGAAGAAAATAGTCCCAAGGGTTAATTATATCTGTTGCTTGAAACATTACTGTAACTTTTAATTAAGCAGTAGTGACTTGTGTTGTATGGAAGGGAAAAGAGTAATGAAAGGTATGCAATCGTTCTCTGGATATGAAAAAATAGAAATTTAGGTCAGACAATGGCTAGTCCAGCTGCTGGAATTGTGAGGAAAAAAATCTCTTAAAAATCACATTTCATAAAATAGAACAGAGCTACAATACTGTCTTAGCTATATGATTACTTTAGTGCAGCAAAAAAAGGTAGCTATCAATGTGAATACCACAGACTCTAATAAGCGCACCTCGCAGATTTTATAGGAAGTGCATGGTTTCTCCCTGAATTTGCTGTTTTAATTAGTACACGCTTCTGTCATGATTAGCACATGCACTTTACTGCACACTCGTCACGTGCTTGAAGTCGTTGCTACGGGCAGGATGGCCAAACATACAAGAAAGAGCTATACGAGAATTCAAGTTGGAAGAGTCAAATAATCTGTATTGAATAAAATAGCATCTCTACAGCCATACTTAGTCTACTAGTGTTTATAAACAGCCACAAGCATAAAATGGGAGGTAACATGTGGGTGTGGTTAAGAGAATTAGGCACATATCGTTTATTAAGCACATAAACCTTACCATCTAGCACTTGTACTAATTAACCCGAGTCTACGGTATAAGTCTCACAAGGCCAAACCCTTTACCAACCGCAGCACGGATCATGGATCATCTGCACTGCAATGCAGTTGGTAAAGGGTCTGGCCATGCGAGACTAGACTATAACCGAACCTCGATTATCAATTCTGGATTGAAAATGTTAAAGGTCAAAGTTCAGAATACACATTGCGCACATTTCGTAACGGGTGTCAAAGTGGGTATGGTTATGTAATTTTCATTATCCAAACATTCACTTATCCGACATGCTGTCCAGAGCTAGTCTCTGTCCCAGCCCCCTAGCTCACAGCACTGGATGTATTGCATCACCAGCACGCGAGGAAGGGGTCTGGTGGTCGGGCTGCAGCGATCACGGAACTGCGCCGGAATTCAGGCGCACCCAATGATTAGATTTCCACTTTACCACACATTAACTTTCGCGCGAAAAGGGGTGTGGTAGGTGAAACTTGATAATAATGGAGAAGTGGCCAGATGTCTGCAGTTCATTTTGAATCTCTTGAACTCGCTTTAACTCTTTATAGCATGGATGTTTGCAGATCCAGGGTCCACCACTAGCTATTGGAGAGATCATTGCAGGGTTTATCCTTCCCTGGGAGATATACTTCTCTAGAACAGGTAGCACTTCCTTGTTAGCACTACTGTGGAGAACCCTGCGCTCTCTGTGATCAGTGAGCTCTTTCCCACAGACCCTGCAAGAAAGCTGCCTCATTGCTGCTGCATGCAATAACTTTTTTCCCGCGGCAAAATGAACACGCATGCGCATAATTATTGAATTTAAGTAAAATTCCAAACATTCCTCAGTTCCGTGACCGCTGCAGCCCGACCACCAGACCCCTTTCTCGCGTGCTGGTGATGCAATACATCCAGTGCTGTGAGCTAGGGGGCTGGGACAGAGACTAGTCCAGAGCTGTTCGGATAATCGAGGGTCTACTGTAGTGCAGATTGCAATAACCTCTTGTGTGCTGCTCATCAACCGTACATTGATTCCAATCAAGCTTGTGGTATAGCTGATTTTCCTACAGCCTATTTTCATACAGTTTCAACCTAGTCTATCATGCTATCTAGCTACACCCGCTGGCTAGAAAACCTACTACTAGTAGTAAACACACCGGCAGAGATGTTAATACCACGAAGAACACTAAAATAAAATTCTCCATAATAATAATTATTCTATCTTCAGGCTGGCCCCGCGCGCGCACACATCAGGCGGCGCCGACCCTATACCTTGGCAGCTGATAGCTAGCTAGCTAGCTACAATAGATTTCAAACGAGTTCTGGACTACAGAATAAATAATACACAATGATTTGAGATTTCCCTAGTTGGCTACCTCCATCAACAAAAATAATTTAAAAACTGTATGATCCAGTTGTTAATAATAATTCTGTGCTGACAAATAAAAAAGTGCAGAGTTTGATATTGCTATAGATTACTATTATACTGAAGTGTATAATGCTACTCTGTCACTGCTTGAGGATTTTCATCCTCCTTTTTTATCCACTTTGTTTTGTGTTGCTCCCTTCCAAAGCCCTCGTCATAGTTCCCCTTGATCTTGAAGAGTTGCTTGAAGTGAACCTTACAATATATTTTGCCTTGCAGTGCTGCATATGTTCCAGTACTGCAAGAAAAGAGATTCATCAAAACATGGCTCATTACAGTGGAACTTTTGCACTCAGAAAGAGGAAAACCTCTCAAAAAGGAATAAAGAATAAGTCTACAAAGGACAAGTTCTCTACAAAGGACAAAAGGTTGAGTCCTAAATATCTTCATTAGAACAAATATTGCAGATGTGTTGTTGATTATTGTTTGTTGTGTTGTTTTTGTTTGTTGTTGTACTGGAACCTCCAAATAGTGGACACACTTGGAACCCATCCTTTTGTCAGGCTGTCCTCTTTTGGAGGTTATTTTGTATATACAAAGATTGGAGTTGTTTTTTTCAGCATGTCTTACCTCAACGTCTTGTTGCACACATTACACTTGAAACATGTCTTGTGGTAGACGACTTTGTCAGCTTCCAGCCTCTCCATGGCATACACTACCTTGTTGCATACTGCACACTCTTCCCGTTTGGGTAACCACGCCAAACGCTGTAGAGAAAAAATATCCTGACTTTATTATTACATGGAGAGGATAAGGGTATGCATGCAGGGCTGCATGGGGGGATCATTAACTCTCCTGTACAAAATTTTATGTACGTACTTATCTAAATGCACGCAGTGCTCAAAATAACACAGGACATTTTCCAGCCATTTCCCCCACATGTCTGGCCTTTATCTGATCAAATTAGCTATGGGACTAGGGTTGTCATCAGGCACTATGCAGGCACAGTTATTTTGAGCATTGTTAATGTACAGTCTAACACACTACATACATATCTATACTAGTTATTTGCATACACACATACCTTTCCAGAGTCTACAGACATTTTATCACTAATGTTAGACCCTGAGATGTTCTTCCTCAGGTTCTTATCCACTTCAGACGATGGTGGAGGCAGATCAGCAGTCGACTTGCTTGGACTCGGAGAAAGTGAACTCGACTTTGCTGGTGATCCCTTATTTACCTGCAAATGGCAAAATAATCATTTGATAGTCAAGTCGGCTCAGGAAACCCACTGTCAGTAACAATTCATATCATTAGGTACATACATCATGGTGGTCATATAATTATGCACATGAATTCATTACTGATGGATAATGTAGCTACCTTCTCTTCAGAGGATTTTGTAGGTTTCTGATTTTCAACACCATTCACTAAAACTGGTTCAACCCTACAAAAGCAATTCCACAGTAAATTAATAAGCCGATTAGAATTCTATAGCTGCATGGTCAAGTAGATATTCTCTATCCATGCAATGCAGCTCTAAGTGACTCTTCTTATAAAGACATTTTTGTTATTCCCTTCTGTCACTGTTAACTTGATCAACTTGAGCAGTGTACATTTCTTTCATAAACCATTCCATATTCATGTAGGTCACTGTGTCTTCCCATCCATCAATCCAAGTCTGAGATTCTTAACTGATGTTATGAGCGTGGCATCAGCTCCTGAAGGCACTATCATTTCATTCACATGCAATAATGAAAATCAAGTATTGGATGGCATAGATAATGCCACATGTATTGAGGGTAGGTGGAGTCCAGATATTGATGGTGTCATGTGCAGAGGTAAGTAGCTCTTCATCCTTATCATAATATGAAATGGTTGAGCATTCCTATTTCAGGAGACTGTGGGTTACCTATGTTTGGAGATGATGTGGTGGTAAATAATGACTTCAATGCTACTTTAACTTCACTTGTGCTGATGGCTTGAGTCCCACTGCTATCATCAGAACCGTCTGTTCACCAAATGGCTCTTGGAATCCAGATCCTGCACACATCAAATGTGTCAATACTAGTGCTAATCCCACCACTGGTAGTATTGATAATAATATAACAGCAGGAGTGGATGAATGACACAATCATCATTATTGGTATGATAGCTACATGCATACTATACACCTTACGAGTTCTGCTATACAGCTCCTTTAGATTGGGTATTATGCACATAACATAAAATAGTATTTTAAGGGTATAGCTATGGCACTCTAGTAGCTGTGCTAATTATAATTAGTCTTGCAACTACATACTCCTAATTAATAATCGCTTTGTTATGATCTCCACCCCCTAAACATTTCCTTTATCTGAATCATGGTCACACATTCTGCTCTGCCAGCATATGCCTCTTTATTGCTATAGGAGGAGCAGTTGCTGGTGGGATCATCTTGGTTGTTGTCATGGTGATATCTCTTATACTATTGAAGAAAATTAGAAGTAATATTTATATGCTTTGTAAGCCAACCTATTATTCCCCTTTCATCTTGTAGATGAGACAAGAAAGAAAAGAAGGTAATTAGCTACATAATAATAAAGCTGCACACTATATAAATAATTTATTTTAAAATATGTCATGTGGTAGCTAAATTTGATCATACAATCAAGCTTTTGTGGATTAATTGCGAACTATTGTGTCCCTCATATGTTTTCTATTCTTTAGGACTGTGCAGCAGCATGATTATCAAGGTGTCAATTCTGAGGTAATCATAATATAATGTGAAAATTAAGTTAGGAATATTGTGTAATATCATTCATAAGATGTCACCGAATGAGCATAACAGGACTGTACATGATGTTCCTGTTGGTCATGCACCCCAGTCTTCTTCACAAGAAAGTATACTAAGTGTATGTAATCTTTTTTTCTTAATCCTACATGTAACTACATATTCTTTTTTGTGTGTGTGTTCTATCATTTATAAGGTTTCATCGAGTTCACATGATGTTCCTGCAGAGTACAGCACCATCAATCATGCTCATGCAGCCAAGTCTTCAAAAAGAAGTCCTACAACTGTACGTACATATGTCAGCATCTATAACAGTTGCTATTTTATAAATAGCTATCATTAGCGTGTGCTCCATACAGTATTATTTTGATGGGATGTATCTGTAAGGCTTGATTACACAACTATGCTATCCCTTGAATATGAATGATTCATGTGTAATCTGTATGGCCATTAAGGTAGCACTTGGTACCGGTAAATCATGTGATGTCCCTGACCTGTAGGCAATTAGCCACGCTCATATACTGAAGTCTTCGCAAGATCCATTTCATCTTTCTGCGGAGTATAATACCCTCGACCATGCTCATGTGCAGAAATTTCCATCAAGGGTATGATAGAAACTGTCAGCATTGCAACTCCCTTTGATTCTTTCATGTGAGATTGTAAAAGGGTTATGGTCTCTGCCATTTTGTAGGCAGAAAAACAATGCCATTAGTAGCTAACTAAAATTTAATGTTTATAGCTAAAGAAAATTAATAGTTTCAATGGCAGCAACCACATCACTTTTACATGAATTGAAGGTGTGTACTTCATGTGATCTAAGTAGATCACATCAATGCCCTGTAGCTATGCAAAATTTTTATCAAGGACCAAAGATACAGTTACAGCTATTTCTATTTCTTTCAGAAACTCCGTAGTACTGCCAATCCATTGGCCAGTGAGGATAAAGTTTTAGACACTAGTGGTTTGATATATGCTGATCTTGCTTCCACTAAGAAGAAACCTTCTGTTATTACAATGCCACCCCCCATCATTGAGCCTGTAGTTTATTCTGACATAACTGGAACCATTCCTCTTAAAACTGCTGCAACTGCACCTCCTAGCAGGCTGCAGAAAAATCCAGGTAATAAGTGTATAGCATGTTTACAAGGTTGTAGACAAAAAGATAATTGAGGGGGGGGGGGGGGACTTTGGATATTAGCTAACAGAGGCAGCACAATATTATCCCAAAAGCCCCCCCCCCCCTCCTCCTCCCCCCCAGTACCCCCTTGTCTACAGCCTCGGTTTATTCTACACTTTAACACCTCTACAGTCCTTTGTACTTTAGTTAATTGATTTTCAGATTCTTCACTGGATCTTAATATGTTGCTAATCCAAATTCGCGAAGTGACATCTGAATGGTATTCATATACAAAAGCCATTGGAGTACCTGCTCAAATGCTGGATGAGATTGATAACATGCAGCTAAATGACTATCACAAACTAGTGGAGGCACTGGATTACTGGTTCCGCATCCATTCAAAAGACCCTGCCCCTACTTGGAGAGAGGTGGCACATGGGTTAAAGGTCATTGGTCATGGAAAGCTTGCTGATGATATTATGAAAGTATACACCACAGGTAAGAATTTATATTCAGAAATCTCTGTGATAGCCAGTCCCATGTAGCTAGCTATAGAAATCCATTTCTCAAAGATTAACTTTATAAAGGCTGGACTATTTCCAAACAGAAAAAGTCTACTGGTTATCATAAGTTATGGTTTGGGATTACTGAGATTATATCTCTCTTGGGATTATTGCTGAATTGAAAATTGAAAACATGTTTATGGCCATGGTAAAGTCTGTTATCAATATCAGTATGTACAGTCTCCATGGAAATTTAAACAACCTTGTACCTGGTGTGTACTAGCTACAGTACAACTTCTTTATCTGGAACCTTGTCCTGGAACCTTGTCTATCATTTATTGGGATTAGGAAATATGTACTACAAACATTTTTGAGAGTGGTTTGCACAACAATCAGTAGCAGCTACATCATTCTAGCATGTTTGTGCTAACTATGAAAACATTATAAATAATGCAGCATAACCACAACATTAATACTTCAGTTATTAGGACTAGCTATAGCACTTATCAGACAGCCTGGGAAAATGGCTTTGATAAAGGTGTGCAGATAACTGAGAACTCCACTGTAATATGAACATTGTTTTGTGACTACGTATGTACACTGGATAGCTAGCTAACACTGTTGTTTATTTATAGGTGACCTTCCTATAATGGTGGATGATAGTAGCCTACCTCCTTCAACTCGGCGTACTTCAGAATCCCCTCCTCCTATACCGCCAAGATTAGATGACATTTAGTTATATTTCTGTCCTATACCAACTAGCTGTGTATTATTATTATATGAGTGTTAGTTGTTTACATTCTGTATGCAATCCAATTATTAAACAGAAAAATAGCCCTGCCAATAACAGCCAATTGCAAGGACCAAGTAGTTAACTAAATAAGAAGAGCTTGAGACCTGCTAAGCTAATTGTATAGATGAAAGCTGCATGGCTAATACATGTGTATGTCAAACAAGGAGTGTGTAGAAACTGATTGATTGGATCATCCTTCACAAGGTGGCTAGTGCATGTAAACGCAAACCTGTAATGCTTGCCATAAAGCACTTAGATAGCCTAGTGATGGCCTACTAGGCCAACAATTGCCTATACAATCCACTTTGATAAAAGGTGGTGGGCTATTATAGTAACCATATATAAAAATGCTGATCACATGACAAACATAACAACCACTCCAGCATTTCCCATAATTAGATATCTACAAAGAAGGAAACATTTTCCTGACAGGATTTTAATGGAAAAGATCTCTGTGGCCATTGTCTTTCTTCTAATCACCATAACATATTTCACTCCTAGTCTTTCATTGAGTCCAAGTGAGTCAAGATACCAGACTACAACTGAAGCTGTCACTCGAGCATACCAAGCACTTGAAGGCATCTTTAACTACTACTGGAAATCCGATCCTCTTGCCACCAAAATCAAGTTCCTGTTCATATGTGGACAGATAGGTGGGTGGGGGAAACTGCGTTCAGAGAATGAATGCAGTTGTAGTGATCATAAAGCTTGTGTGAACTGTTATAGATGGTTTGATGCCATTTTATTGGAGTCTGTGGCCACTTATGGGATCTATACGAATTCTAAGAATCATTCTGAAGTGGCTGAAACTATTTATGATCACTCGCCCTATAATGGAAATTGGAATGCAACAGCGACGTGTTCTTTTATTGACGACTTTTCCTGGTATGGAATAGCATATCTTCGTGTGTACGAGTGGCTGCAGGTAAAATAATAGTTCATGTAATTATTGAAGGAGACCTAGCTATCCTTAGTTGCATAGTAGTGGTGGCAGCTAGCTAATTTTCACCGCCTTATTTGAAACACCTAATGAGATGTAAGTAGCTATATAATTTCTTTCTGTAATAGGATGAGAAGTGGCTGAATCGTTCCATAGCCCTTTATGACTGGGCATGGCAATATGGCTGGGATGAATCATGTGGGGGCTTCTGGTGGAGCAACTGTGACGACTCCAAATTCAAGGACTCCATCACTATACTTGAAGTCATGCATTTCTCTGCAAAATTGGCGTTCATGTTTCCGAATGAATCTCGTTACTTGAACAACACCTTGAAAGTTTGGAATTGGTTCTTCAGCTTTGACAATGGATATATGGTTTGATGAGTGATGAATACCTAGTCTCAACTGGAGCAATTCCAGAGAAATGTTGCAATTCTACATCTGAAGCTCAAAATCAATGTCATAACACTCGCCTTCCTGGTACTTCATACAACCAAGGATTATTGATGAGTACCTGTGCATACTTGTATATTCGGACTTGTAATATCACATATCATAAGACAGGGCTGAGACTCCTAGATGCCATAATTGCTAACTATACCACCAAAGATGGAATTTTAGTTGACGAACCACGCTCTTATCAATCTTTCGAGGGTGCATGCTGGGGAAATGCTGATCCTGGAGGGGATTGGTACTCCTTCAATGGTATATTCATGCTCCATCTGGGATACTTTACCGATTTGCTCTGGCAAAATAAATCCCTTGAGGTCAAAGATTTACAGAGTATTAGAAACCTGATTAACAAGACCAGTGAAGCTGCTTGGAACAGATCTGCACAATGGCCACCATTTGATTCGACTGATGGTTGTAACATAGGGGTAGACCCTGTTGATTCTAAGGCTAATTACCCTAAATTTCATTGGTGGTGGGGAGAACATAAAGATGAAACATTACAGCTTATTCCTCCAGATCCAAAGTATTTCTTTCATAGACGTAAACTAGGCTGCACTGCTGTTAATGGAGGCTCCCCCATTTGGAAAGGGAAAACCAAAACTGAAGATGCTTGCATGGAAAAGTGTCAATCTAATTACGAATGTTCAAAATATCAGTTCAAGATTCCAAATGGTGACATCAGTGCTCCAAAACGTAACTGCTGGCTGTGGTCCTTCAATAGATCCAATCACCAATGTCGACTGAATAAGGAGGATTTTAGCATTGGTATCAAACGTCCTGTGGGAAATGCAACATGCTCTGCCAAGTGTGGATTGAAAGAGCCTCAGAAAATTGACCACAGTGTGTGCTATTGTGATGAGAATTGTGCTTTTCACATGGATTGCTGTCTGGACTATGCCGATCACTGCAAGCCTGCCAAGCCTATCCTTTGCAAAGGAAACTGTACAGACTTGACCCCCAGGCCCATACCACAGGGGGGATACTGCTGGTGTTTCGATGGCTGCAATGGGTGGTTCACCGATAACAACAGTGCTGGAAGTTGCTGTCCTGATTATCCACAGGAGTGCATGCAGTTAAGCATACCTGTGTGCTTAGATGGTCGTACTCAAACATCAGCTCTAAGCCTATTTCTGGCACAAATGAAAGTATTGGGACTGAAATAACTGCTCTAGTAGTTGAGTTCTGAATATTTAATGCCAATGTACAAAGCCAACTCTCTAAAAATGACTAGCTACTGTAATTAAAGGTCCTATTATTCTAGCTAAGAAAATTATTTTTATATACCCAGGATGTATGAACATAGGACCTATGATACTTTGTTGTTATCTTCTGAATATTGTTGCGCTGGTGTCTCTGTGTCATGCTTTGGTATAACTAGTGGTATTTGATGACCACTGATTGCTAATAACTGAGGGAGGAAACCATGTAGCGATCAAGCTAGTTAATACAACATAAAGGGTTCCATTCATGCTGAGCCACAGCTAGCAAAAAGAACATTTTAGCTAATGATTAGCTAGCTAGAATATCACAAAGGCATTCCTAAAAAATATACTTGCCATAAACTATGTATTCTAGTTAACTAGCTAAATATAGTTAAGTAAGCCAGTTTCATCTAGTGGTTCCTTCAACCATTTTTCGGACAGTGTAATCCAATCATCGACTGAACCAACTTCTGTGGGAGACTTTTTAAATTCTTGTTTCTGTTCCTTTTTGTCTACATTCTTACATTTCTTTGTCACATTATTTATGTTAACTTTACGTGATCTTAGATTTCTCGTTGAACGGGCAGCATTTTCCTCCTTCTCTTGTTTCTTGTTTACAGGATGGCTGCAAATGTCCTGATCTTTTAGTACATTACCATCATCAGTTGGATCATTGGAGAGCTTTATGTCCATACAGCGAAACTCAGTTATCAATTTTGATTTCCCTAGCATAGCAGGACTATGATCAGCATCAGTAGATGACTTTTTGGTGTTAATACTTGATGGGACATGCTTTGTCCTAGCCATCAGTCTGGCAACGTTGGACCTGTTGTTGTGATGAAACTGCAAATCCTTTCTCAAATAAATGTCTCTAAAACTCACTGGTCTTGTACATTTAATGGTGCCACGTGATTGATTTGGTGATGAAGCATTTTTATATAAACAACCAGAAGGACGAGTTATAGCAGTTGTATTTCTTTGGTTATACAGGTATAAAATATCTGTTGTATCCTCTAATAGCGTATGCATATCATCAATACCAAGATCATCTAGTTTTAACCATCTTTTCATTAGTGGATCCTTACAGAGAGGTATCACTTCTCTTCCTTTACATGTATGAATCTCTCTCTTCATTGTATCTTCACTGGAGCTAGTTTGCATTGCTCTTCGAAAATTCTTTCGTCTTTGCTCAACTCTTGCATCATGCTTCTTTCTTCTTGGCTCCACCCCTCTATCACATGAGGACTCAGCAATGCTATTGGAATCAACAAGACTTGCTAGGTTGACACATGAGAGCCCTACTGTTTTCAATAAAGTGATATTTCCCAGAATGCCATTCCAATTGTCTAATAGAGTCTCAAAAATGTTACTTTTTTGAGTATCTTTGGGAGTCTCAGTACTAGGACTTAAGTGCATGTTTACGGTGCCTGCAATTGTTCCACCATATCCACTAAACAGGACTTTGCTATGACCTGAGTATACATGATCTGGGCATTCAAATGAATCTGTGCTCAAGATGTTCAAATCCCTTTCCACATTTTTCTTCCAATAATCATGATCATTTGAAATTGCATGAGGCAATGAATACACACCTCTCTGTTTCACTTTATCGACACCATTCTGGTCATGGCAGACACTTTTCAGCCAATCTATACTCACTGATTTATTACAATCATCTGTATGAAGTGGTAAAATAACCCTGTCTGACAAAACAGGTATGAGCATGGAAGAGTCAGCATACACCTGCAAGCACTGCAGAGATCTGGAAGACTCAGCAGCAGTGGAAATCTCTTGACAAGTTCGTTCAATAAAATCAAAGTCATTACTGGTGTTATCAATATCTGTGTTGATGTCCACTTCACCATTCAGTTTTTCTTGTTCCTGCAATAGGTAAAGTATGCACTATGCTATAGCTACACAGTTGTCACTGCATGCTTATAGTTTATAGCTACATATGAACTAGCTAGCTAGCTTTTATGCATTATGATTTATGATTTCAATGTAGCTATTAGTAGTAAGTACAGAGAAAATCACCATTGACACTAGGCAATGAATTTTTTTAAACTTTGAATTCAGTACCCATTTTATAGCATCCTTAAAATAGTGGCTGCTTAGGTTGTGGTCTTGCTAGATATTTTATAAGGGAAAAAGCATTTCGTGAAATGAAAAAAGATGTAGGGATGACCACTGCACAAAAAAGTAAGGAAACAAGAAGGATGGAATCTTTGTTCTGTATATCCAGCCAACAATCCCTACATATACGTCGGGTAGCTTCAGATTATAGTGTAGTAATACGTACATGTAGGGATTGTTGGCTGGATATACAGAACAAAGATTCCATCCTTCTTGTTTCCTTACTTTTTTGTGCAGTGGTCATCCCTACATCTTTTTTCATTTCACGAAATGCTTTTTCCCTTACTTGTTCCTGGTCTTTTTTTCCTCTCTTTTATGGTTTTAGCTATGTATAGAGTTCATTCTTCTATGTGTATGCAGGGACAGATGAAAGAAGAATAGTTCTCCAATAGCATACCAGCCCAATCACTATCAACGAGTCAAGGTGGAGGTAGAAGATGCTGAAATAGAGTCTACCTTGTTGAATCTAAATCCCCGAGTCGATACAGTAGTCTATCATCATCATCACTATTCTAGCTACACATACCTATACCATAGCTAGCTAGCTAGAGGCAGCTGAATAATATTATAATTTCGAATAATTGGATATCAAATACATGCGCATGCGTATTATAGAAAAGATGGCTTCCTAATTGAATTAGTCGAGTGCTGTGCTCCTTAGTGTCTTCTTTTTCATCGACTCTTTCGAGGATCAACGAGTAGAAAAGATCGTAGTTCGTAGAATTTGGAGTGGATTTGTCCAGAAATCATAGCTGTAGCTTGAGTGGTTCGAGAGATATGGTTGTCTAAGAAGAATAATAATAAGAAGAAGAATAATAATAATAATAAGGGAAAAAGCATTTCGTGAAATGAAAAAAGATGTAGGGATGACCACTGCTCAAAAAAGTAAGGAAACAAGAAGGATGGAATCTTTGTTCTGTATATCCAGCCAACAATCCCTACATATACGTCGGGTAGCTTCAGATTATAGTGTAGTAATGTACGTATATGTAGGGATTGTTGGCTGGATATACAGAACAAAGATTCCATCCTTCTTGTTTCCTTACTTTTTTGAGCAGTGGTCATCCCTACATCTTTTTTCATTTCACGAAATGCTTTTTCCCTTACTTGTTCCTGGTCTTTTTTCCTCTCTTTTATGGTTTTAGCTATGTATAGAGTTCATTCTTCTATGTGTATGCAGGGACAGATGAAAGAAGAATAGTTCTCCAATAGCATACCAGCCCAATCATTATCAACGAGTCAAGGTGGAGGTAGAAGATGCTGAAATAGAGTCTACCTTGTTGAATCTAAATCCCCGAGTCGATACAGTAGTCTATCATCATCATCATTATTCTAGCTACATATACCTATACCTAGGACCTAGCTAGCTAGCTAGCTAGAGGCAGCTGAGTAATATTATAATTTCGAATAATTGGATATCAAATACATGCGCATGCGTATTATAGAAAAGATGGCTTCCTAATTGAATTAGTCGAGTGCTGTGCTCCTTAGTGTCTCCTTTTTCATCGACTCTTTCGAGGATCAACGAGTAGAAAAGATCGTAGTTCGTAGAATTTGGAGTGGATTTGTCCAGAAATCATAGCTGTAGCTTGAGTGGTTCGAGAGATATGGTTGTCTAAGAAGAATAATAATAAGAAGAAGAATAATAATAATAATAACAAGTAAGGGAAAAAGCATTTCGTGAAATGAAAAAAGATGTAGGGATGACCACTGCACAAAAAAGTAAGGAAACAAGAAGGATGGAAATGGGATCAATCTTTGTTCTGTACATCCAGCCAACAATCCCTACATATACACACATTACTACACTATAATCTGAAGTTACCTGACGTATATGTAGGGATTGTTGGCTGGATGTACAGAACAAAGATTGATCCCATTTCCATCCTTCTTGTTTCCTTACTTTTTTGTGCAGTGGTCATCCCTACATCTTTTTTCATTTCACGAAATGCTTTTTCCCTTACTTGTTCCTGGTCTTTTTTCCTCTCTTTTATGGTTTTAGCTATGATTAGAGTTCATTCTTCTATGTGTATGCAGGGACAGATGAAAGAAGTTCTCCAATAGCATACCAGCCCAATCATTTATCGAGTCAAGGTGTTGTGTTGTTGAGCCATACTTGGAGGTCGAAGATGCTGAAATATAGTCTACCTTGGTGAATCTAAATCCCCGAATCGATACAGTAGTCTATCATCAACTAGAGCTAGCTAGCTAGCTAGCTAGAGACAGCTGAGTAATATTATGATTTCGAATAATTGGATATTCAAATACATGCGCATGCGTATTATAGAAAAGATGGCTTCCTAATTGAATTAGTCGAGTGCTGTGCTCCATAGTGTCTCCTTTTTCATCGACTCTTTCGAGGATCAACGAGTAGAAAAGATCGTAGTTCGTAGAATTTGGAGTGGATTTGTCCAGAAATCATAGCTGTAGCTTGAGTGGTTCGAGAGATATGGTTGTCTAAGAAGAATAATAAGAAGAAGAATAATAATAATAGAGAAGAAGAAGAATATAGCGATTTACCTGCTTGCCGTATTTCTGAAACGGTAAGCTCCCTGGTCCTGAAACTTGGTCTGCACATTGTAGTAGGCTCTAGTAGGCTGGATAATCATTCACAGTAGCTTTTGTTAGGTCTAAGTGGGGGAACTGGAATTTCACTTTTGTATTAGTCTATAGGCGGCGCGCGCGGCCGTCCGAGTCATCCCTACATAGAGAGTGCTACCGCACTCTCTGAACCGCACTCTCTGATAATAGAGAAGAAGAAGAATATAGCGATTTACCTGCTTGCCGTATTTCTGAAACGGTAAGCTCCCTGGTCCTGAAACTTGGTCTGCACATTGTAGTAGGCTCTAGTAGGCTGGATAATCATTCACAGTAGCTTTTGTTAGGTCTAAGTGGGGGAACTGGAATTTCACTTTTGTATTAGTCTATAGGCGGCGCGCGCGGCCGTCCGAGTCATCCCTACATAGAGAGTGCTACCGCACTCTCTGATAATAATAGAGAAGAAGAAGAATATAGCGATTTACCTGCTTGCCGTATTTCTGAAACGGTAAGCTCCCTGGTCCTGAAACTTGGTCTGCACATTGTAGTAGGCTCTAGTAGGCTGGATAATCATTCACAGTAGCTTTTGTTAGGTCTAAGTGGGGGAACTAGAATTTCACTTTAGTATTAGTCTATAGGCGGCGCGCGCGGCCGTCCGAGTCATCCCTACATAGAGAGTGCTACCGCACTCTCTGATAATGTATAGGGTTTACATCATGTGGAATTCCGGTCTTGATGATGGTTGCTAGTTCCACACTGCTAGGAATCTTGGAAATTTCAGTCCCCTCATCTGTGTTTTTTTCCAGTTTCCCAGACTTGCACAAGTTTTCAACAACATCACTGCAGCTTGAGGTCTTTGATGCATATCCAGAATCTTCCACAGTGAAGAGTAGGCAGTCTTGTTCACTCCTAACACAGTGATCCACAGCAGTATCTCTGGCATCATCAGCATTATCAGTCATCTTCTTACTCTTTTGCATCTTTAGGTAATCTAATTCGTCTAGTTTGCCATTGCCACCATTTGAATCGGCTTGGGTGAATGACTGGATGGATGGATGCCATGGACTTTTTGGTGATTGAGGTGCACACATTTTCTGATTGAGTGAATCAGAGGCCTTTTTTGTCGGTAATAAACTGCTGGTTTTTTTAAGATCACGAACTGGTGGATTTGTCTTCTTCTCTTGTGTGCATAGAGATGATCTCCTACTATTTTTCTTCCGATTGGAGTCTAAGTGACAAAAAATCCATATAAATATTTCTAGCAGCTACTGAGAACTTATTATACTCACTCAAGGTAGTTCTTGCACTTTTGAAACCCATTTTGAATGGACACTGTAGTATCATGGAGCTGCTACGGGCCATTGGTATTTAGCGCGCGCGCTTGCTCATGCGCATGCGCATTACGTATGTGCTATGTACTTTTCGATATAGTTTTTGTGCTGGGTGGTAAGTTCCGTTTGTTGTCCTCCTTGGAACTAGCTGTAGGCTTTGGGGCTTGAAAACCCTTTCTTCAAGGAGTTTTAGGTTAGGAAGAGTTTAGATTTTTAGATTTGATCTGTGAATATGATTTTGTTAAATGTTTTGAGTCTTGCTACCAATCAATTATAGGAGCAAGTAAATATGCCAATTCTGTATGGCCTCCGACAAGCTGGATTTCCAGAAACTATAAAAGCCTTAGAGAAGAGCTATTTTTAGATAAATGGGGAAATCTGTAATAAGGATTTGCTAGTTAAATGCCATGTCTCATGAAGATATATGTAATGAATGTTAGCTACACTTCACGGTGTACTCACTAAAATTGTGTGGATGTCCCTCATACCTTGAAGAATGGGCAGTGCACTTTTCAGAATCACGCTACAGAGAGGCTGCTCTTCCACCTGATCAAGTTCATCCAATCTCAAAGACTCGTAGATCCACCGAGTGATGTTAGTGAATGATCATGTGCATGGTGGTGAAAATGATATAGCTAGCTATAAGAGGTGATCCACAAGTAGATGATACTACATGTTTAGACAGAGCTTGCTATGATTAAACTGAAACTCCCCCTAATCAGGCCGCCTTTGGGGCCAGCAGAAGTGTCCTGATTAGAGTGGTGGCCTCATTTCAGGGTGGATTTTTATTACATAGGAACTTTTCAAAGTGTCCTGAATACAGGGGTGGTCTCATCAGTTCAGGGGTCCTGGTTAGAGAGGCAATTCACTGTACTCTTTTAAGTGACGACTTGGGCCTGAATAGTGTCAGCTGGCTCTGATGTTTTGGTAATTGTGATAATACTTAAGAGAAAACGGACTGGAATTTGAAACTCAGATTGAATGACATCCATGATGAGTTTGAATTGGAGTCAGGAGCAAATTAATGAACTTGACAGACTTAGAACATCTGTGATATGGAATCTGATCCTTTGGATAGAGCAGGTGTGTAATTCCCTAGGCCCTGATTGAATTTGAAATATATACCTGATCTTATATGCCCAATATACAAGGGCCAGGCAAAGGATCCTCCAAATCTTCAAAGTTACTGGTGATGTTTTCCTCACATCAGTACCTTTAGAAAGTATAGGCTACAGCTTAATCTTTCAGAGTGACTGGCTTCATAAAGAAATCTCATGGTCTGATACACTTCTCAAGATATGCTAGAGCAGCTAGCTACATGTGTTTTTAGGATCTATAGAAGGCATTTGACACAGTTCAGTAGCTACCTGTGCTTCTGGACCGTGCGGAATTTTGGTTAAAGGGAAACTCTCTGGAGAGTTCTTCAAGGATCTTTGCTGTCACCTAGTCTGGTGTAGCCCTCATTTTCTTGGGGGAGGGGGGAGGGAAAAGGAGGTTAAGGTTGGCTATGCCAGACTATACTTGTCACTCATCATGTTGTTTGTACTTGTCATAGACCCACTCATGAAGGACCTGGGAAAAAAATGCTCTGGGGCCTGATGTATGTGGCCTTTTTGCTGGTGCCTTTGCACATGCTGATGATATTCATATTCTGTAGCTACTAGCAGAGATAGCTACCTTGAAAAAACATTGCATTGGCTACACAGAAAATTTAATGCTCTAGTGCTGAATGTGTCTAAATGTGATTTTGTGCTTGTTTCAACACAAAGCTTCATCCCATTTATACCACTGCACATCACCCCATTATCCCATGTGCATTTGCAAGATGTCTTGGATTTTGGTTGATGTGGGACCTGTCTGTGGACAAAACAGTGGAAATAGCCATTACAAAGGCTATTTGCCCATTGTCAGAGGAGATTTAAGCCTCTCTCAGGTATATAGTGCTATTTTGCACGAGTCATGTATGATTCCAATCCCATTAGCTATATGGCAGTGAAAACTGGTTCATTATAAACGTGCTAAAGAAACTTGAATCTTTCCAATATGAAATATGTAGGGTGAAGGATTACTCGCCTCTCACATCACCAGTGGCTACTTCTCAAGGGCAGTTCGTCTGGCTCTGGACTGGCCCTGGAGTACAGCTGTTGCTGGAGATATAGCTGGCCACACAAACTGGCTAAAGATATGGGATTCCACCCATTTTGGAAAATGTATGTGGTTTTGACTTGCCACATCTCCTTGCCCAAAATGATCTGTAAGTGAACTAACTTCTTTCTTCTTCTTCTTCACCATTTTCATCAGTGAGCACTCCCCTTTTGGAGAGAAGATGAAATTGTGGAGTTTTAGCTATAGAGCATTAATTTTATCTGTGACCATCATTGTTAATCACGACAATTGTAGTCATACCCCCTTGTGGCAAATTTTATTTAATCATCTGCATAGCTATGTCTTTGGGCTCTAATTTGTAATGAATTGATTACTAGAGTTCAGAGGATTGCATATAGTAACTCTATACAGAAGGTTAGCAGGGTGTGTAGGAATTTTATCCTAGGTGTTGACACAAGTTATAGCTTGCTGCAGCAGATGAAGTGAAAGTCAAAGTCCCCACCCCCTGTGAAAATATCATACACCTTCTTCACACCCTAACATGAAACTATTCAGATGGCACCTGTAAATACTGCTAATTTCACTGAATCAAGTGTTCCAGGCATAACAACTGATTGAAAATGAAGTTATTTATAGCTATGATCTGTAGCTAGGCAGTTTCATAATAAACAAGCTAGCAACATAGCTACATGTGTATACATTGTGTCTACAGGTAACAGTAGATATAGTTATAGCTAGCAAGTCTTTTATTGAATATAGCTATAACTCTTGTTAATGAAAATGTAGACTGCAGCTAGCCTTGTCCCCAGGCGATTCCATGCGCAATTATTATAGCACGTGGAATAATTGCGTGTGGAATTGCCTAGCTGGGGATGAGGCTAAGACTGTAGCCTCAAGCTCATTGGTGATCTCCTGCTCAATGTAATAACATGCAAATAGTATGTACTCAGAATATACCTGACTTTTCAGCTTTATGTGTGCCACACTAAGGGTTGCTTCAGTGCTTTTCATGCACTACCCACTATACCCAGCAGTTATACATCATGACCATTATTAGTAATTAGCTATCAAAGTAGCCTGCTACTGGGTAATAAAATACAACAACAACAACAACAACAACAACAACAACAACAACAGAATGAAAAGGTTTGATCTTGACAGAAATGTACAATAGTAGTTACTATGTTCAGATGATCTCTTTTGCCATGCCGCACACCTATGATGTAAGCATCACTGATAATATGTGAATGTAAGCATCACCAATAGGTGACAGGGATCAGTCTAAGTCGCAGACTATACATGTACATAGCTATAGCTTGCTGGCACACGTACATACTGATTTTCACTGAATCAACTGTTACTGGAGGAATACTATAGTAACAGAATTTTTTGCCAGTATAATTAAGCATTAAAAAACAACTGCTATGTGATTGAAAATGAAAGTGTTTATAGTGTGTGTTATTGATTACTATAAAAGAGACTGAAAAAAACACACCATAGGCTCATTTCTGCAGCATGATTTCGCTACTAATCTTGATGGTCATACTGGTACCATGCAGCAGTATCAATAGTCACAGCAGCAGAGCATGCCGACCATGGATGGTTTATAACAACAGCTCTGGCAAGTGTGGATGTGGAGATACTGTAGCTGGGAATGGAATTGTTGCATGTGACAGTGAGACCCTTAAAATTGCTGTGCTCTACTGCTACTGCATGACTTACAACGACAAGGTAAATCAGACTTTCGTGGGCAAGTGTCCAACAATGTGCAAGCTTGAAAGAGATTCTGAATATCTCTCTCATAACGTGATATACAGTAACACTACTGATGAGTTAAACAATGAAATGTGCAAGGATTACAGCAGAAGGGGTCAGCTTTGTGGTGACTGCATGGAGGGATATGGTCCTCCTGTGTATTCGTACACATCTGAATGTGTTAAATGTAAAGAGGAAGACTTCAAATGGAATTTACTGAAGTACATTGCAATAGCATTTGTCCCATTGACCATCTTTTACTTCATTGTTATTATATTCCGGTTATCAGTCACCACTGGATCGATGGCAGCATTCGTCTTAACTTGCCAGATACTCACGATACCAAGTCCAATGCGTTTACTTATGGATCAGGAACAAAATATAGCAACTTCTACAAAGATTTTTATATCATTTTTTTCTCTATGGAACTTAGACATTTTAAGATCTCTCTATGATCCATTTTGCATCCATCCTAAGATGAACACTCTGCAAGCAAATATGCTCGATTATGTAGTTGGTGTTTACCCTCTTTGCTTGATATTTCTCACATATCTTGCAGTGATACTGCATGACCGTTATGTGATCGTAGCTAGACTTTGGAAACCAGTGAGCAAATTATTTGCCTTGATAAGACAAGAGTCGAACATTAGAGGTTCATTGATAACAGCATTTGCTACATTTTTGGTTCTGTCCTATGAAAAAATACTCAATGTTTCCTTTGATATTTTAACGCCTGCTACCTTATACACAGTTGAAGGAAAACAGCACAAACAACTCTATTTATACAACGACGGAGAAATTCCATACTTCGGAAGGGACCACATACCATATGGAGTTATAGCATTGATAATGTTAACAATCTTCAATATTCTCCCCATGATTGTTCTATTTTTATAGCTATCCCTGCCACTGCATTCAGAAATGCATCAGTCATTTGAGATTCCAAAAACATCTTCTTCACACACTGATGGATGCTTTCCAAGGTTGCTACTGCTTTGAACCTTGGGATTGTCGATATTTTGCTGCACTCTACATGCTCCTAAGGATCATTCAATTAGCTTCATTCGCTTTTACAAGAGATCTTTTGTACACTGCAATCACTGCTGTCTTCTACATGGTCTATGCAGGGGCAGTATTTCTGGTTAAACCATACAGAGTAAAAATAATATTGATGGAGCTTTTTTCCTACTCTATGGCTGCCTCTACTCTCTGTTCAGTGCTAGCATATTTGCTTTTATCTTTGAGCCACAGTTTCCTCATGCTGTACATGTCCTTTTCTTTTACATAATAGGAGTATTTCCAGTATCATATGGCTTTATAGTACTAGTACGAGTGTTTATGCCTGACAAGCTAGTGCTGAAGATTAAAACATGCTTTCATTCCACAGTATCGGAATTCGTCACATCCAAGAAGTTAGCAATTCAATTCCTCATCAATCGCAGCATGAAAATGAGAATTCACCCCTGCTAAGTAACTTTTATAGCTGAAATAGCAAGTAGCTAACTTAGTTACCATTTACATGTACTGTATGTAGCTATAATAATAATAATAAATATTAAGGGGAGCCTGAAAAGCAACAAAACATCAATTCTAGTGCACTCTACATAACTATGTAAAAAAATTTTTCACTAAATTTGAAAACTCCAGCTATGACTATGCCACTCAATCAATTATCAGCTAATCAGTGTTATGATGTCAGCTATACAATGTTGAAGGTTAAGTTGACTGCTGTGGCCTGACAGAGGTGTGTATCATGATCTATATAGCTATGTCATGGATTCCAGCCTGACATCTAGCTCAGTACCCAATCGCATGATGGTCAGGCCACAGGTCTAGCAATAAGCTACACATAATATAGTCATTATACCCAGACATAGATATGGCAGTAGAGCATTCCAGTCTATCTGGGATTCACAATCCAGTTAAGTGTTCATTTCAGTCCGTCCTGAGCCTGCATTCATGCTTTATGCAACTCTATACTAGTGCAAGTTCATAGACCTACTCTATGGCACTGAATATAACCACTGTATCTTCAATAATGATCCAGGACACAAGAGGATGAATATAGAATTAACCATATCTTTGCACACGTTTGAGCATAACATGACTGAGAAGATGTAGCTCACTGTGAAGAATACACATGGTAAAGCCTAAAGCGATGGACTTGGAGACTTATCATGCACAACAGCTACCCTAGATCTGATCTTGGAATTTAGAAGCTGGGATTATCATGCATGCCACACAGTCTCCTGATATATATACTTGCACAAGTACTAGCAGTGAAACTTATGTAAGCATCAATAATAACTGTGAGCCTGCATAAAACAACTGTTACTGGAGCCAACAGGATTTCTAGTCTGTGTATGTAATAAGTTAAAAACATCAAAACTGTATTGAAAATAAAGATGAAGGTGTTTATCTGTAGCATATGCAGGGGATTACATACGCAGTATGATGTGTATATAAAGGAAACTATGTAGCTACACAAATTCACAGTTTATGCATTACAAGGAGCATAGCTAGCAGAATGTTCATAACATTGATCTTGATCATGGCAATACTTGTACCATGCAGTAATAGCAGCAGAACATGCCGACCATGGATGGTTTATAACAACAGCTCTGGCAAGTGTGAATGTGGAGATACTGTAGCTGGGAATGGAATTGTTGCATGTGACAGTGAGACCCTTAAAATTGCTGTGCTCTACTGCTACTGCATGACTTACAACGACAAGGTAAATCAGACTTTTGTGGGCAAGTGTCCAACAATGTGCAAGCTTGAAAGAGATTCTGAATATCTCTCTCATAACGTGATATACAGTAACACTACTGATGAGTTAAACAATGAAATGTGCAAGGATTACAGCAGAAGGGGTCAGCTTTGTGGTAACTGTATGGAGGGCTATGGTCCTCCTGTGTATTCGTACACATTTAAATGTGTTAAATGTAAAGAGGAAGTCTTCAAATGGAACTTACTGAAGTACATTGCAATAGCATTTGTTCCATTGACAATCTTTTACTTCATTATTATCATATTCCGGTTATCAGTCACCACTGGATCGATGGCAGCATACGTCTTAACTTGCCAGATAGTCACGATACCAAGTCCAATGCGTTTACTTATGGATCAGGAACAAAATATAGCAACTTCTACAAAGATTTTTATATCATTTTTTTCTCTATGGAACTTAGACATTTTCAGATCTCTCTATGATCCATTTTGCATCCATCCAAAGATGAACACTCTGCAAGCAAACATGCTTGATTACGTAGTTGGTGTTTACCCTCTTTGCTTGATATTCCTCACATATCTTGCAGTGATACTGCATGACCGTTATGTGATCGTAGCTAGACTTTGGAAACCAGTGAGCAAATTATTTGCCTTGATAAGACGAGAGTCGAACATTAGAGGTTCATTGATAACAGCATTTGCTACATTTTTGGTTCTGTCCTATGAAAAGATACTCAATGTTTCCTTTGATATTTTAACGCCTGCTACCTTATATACAATTGAAGGAAAACAGTACAAACAACTCTATTTATACAACGAACTGGTCCATTAGAGAAGAATGAGTGATAGCCTATTAGATGTTAGATGAGTTGGCTGATCACTGGGTTGAGCCTCTTATATAACGTGGTGGGAGCTCAGAGAGACTGATTCAAGGACTTGTCAAGGAAAATGTTGATATTGGTTTCCTAAGTTAAGAAGTGGCTTACAAATTTGCAATTAAGAAATGAGGATGTTACTTCAAATGTGACTCCGTGACGAACAAATAACAAGAGCTGATAAGATTACACAAGAATGAGGGTACAGACATGCCCACATTTGACTTCATCCTTGCATAATCTCATTAATCAGTTAACTAGTCATCCCTACATCACCTTCATAAATGTTTTATTATTTGATGTTTGCCAAATCAGCAGATGATTGGAACCTCAGCTTACTATTTGATGTGAGCATATGAGGCACCAAGCACATCTGATATTCTTCTTATGAACTGGTCCATTAGAGAAGAATGAGTGATAGCCTATTAGATGTTAGATGAGTTGGCTGATCACTGGGTTGAGCCTCTTATATAACGTGGTGGGAGCTCAGAGAGACTGATTCAAGGACTTGTCAAGGAAAATGAGCAGCAAGCCAAGGAACAGCACAAGAAATTCCATGACTGGAATACTTCAGTGAGAGAATGTAGGGAAGGATATGGTCCTTGTCCTATTTCCTGGAATGTGGAATAAATTAATCAGAAACAGAGTGGCTGGTGCCCTATCAAGTCATTCAGAGAAAGTCATATGAGATTGACAGGCATAACCCCAGACAAAGGAAGAGAATCTAAAAGCCTTGACATTACCTGTGCCTGAGAACAGCCACAGTGGGAGGAAGTCAACCCTTGACATGGGGAGAGTTAGAGGAAAATGAGGATGGCAGGACAGCAAACCAACTCTCACCTGAACAGCACTTGAAATGGTTGAAGAAATAATTTGTAGATGTCATCAATAACATCCCTGGATGAACCAGTTTGGTCAAGCACCAAATTGATACAGAAGATGCTAATCCCATTGGCCTACCCCATACCAGACACCCAGGCCCTGAGAGAAGAGTTCAAAAAAGAGGTCAACGACATGCTGAACCAAGGAATCCCATCTACGAGTGGGCAGCGCCCAGACTTTCAAGGCAGTTCATCTTACAAACCGATTCCTCTCACTGTATAAAATAAACAACTTATATTATTCTTGTACCACTCTTATTCTAGAAGTAGCTATATAATGGTCGTATAATATGGTAATAACATTTTCCATATACTGGTCTATTGATAGAGTATAGCATAAGTATTATAAGATGCTTCAAACACTGGTATAGAACCAACCAATATATCATTCTATTCTCTTTCTATAACACTGTGTAAGTTCAATATTATAACAACCAAGTCATTATGATACGATACAATACAATTGTTTTATGGCTAAGTCATTATGACTCAATAAGCAATATTGTTTTATAATAATAAGAGAAAGTGTTACTGTGTTAGTATTCTTCACTTTCTTCTCCAGAAGAACACTCTAAACCATTATTCTCATGATCAATTTGTACTCTTAGATCTGAATTCAGGTTTTAACATCCAATTTTTTGCACTTGGTGGGACTGGCTTGGAAATAGGAGACTGCAAGATCCTTCTCCTTCTTGGTTGCTTATTTGAGGCCTTTTCACAGTGTGACTCCAATTTTGCAATAAAGTTATCAAGCAAATCAGATCAAAATGAAGGTGGTTGGCGAATATATATTCCATCAGCTTCCTCTTCATCTGACATCATACTAGGGGTTACTTCTTGCTTCTTTTTCACCTTTTACCTTCTTTCCCCTTCGTTCATAGCTCTGAAAGGAGATAATAGCTAGTTAAATATGGGGGGGGGGGGGGGGGGGGGGGGTGAAGAAGCCTTCAATTTATGTGGTAGCCATTATGATACTAAACTTATTAAAGATGGGGTATAATTATTAAGTGGTGGTAGGTTGCTATGGAAACTGGGGCAGGGGTGATATTTAAGTATTTTCATTTTTTATGGGCAAATATTAAGGTTGGTCAAAGTTGTATTTCCATGTTCAGGATTATACAACCCAGCCAGACTCTATTAATTATGATACGAATAGTAATGGCCATTGATACACCCTAAAGTTGTTCTTAATGGGTCAATTATTACCCATTGCTGCATTGATCTATTCCTTTTCTTTTTCATCGGAGTGAGCATTTGTTTCTCCTTTTCAGACAGGGTTTTCTTATATGTTCGGCAACCTTCTATTTAAAAAGAAAAAATTGTGTACAGTTATTTGTGACGTTATAGCACTAAGGGACTTCGTGGGGAATGAGCTCTGAAGTTTACTTTGCTAGCATGTATTGCATCTGTAAGGACAGACATTAAAATACGACCCCCTTTATTGGATTTTGGTTAGCTTTCACATGCAATCAAGGCATACAAATAATAAAGGAAGAACTTACGGCTCATCCAAAGAAAACTGTTTATTCTCATCAAAAGAGAGATATAGTTTTCATATTTTACTCTATAGAAAAGAAGCTAGCTAACTATACCTGTAGTGCAGTAGGAGTTGCTCTCTTCCTTTTGCCACATGAGGTAGCTGGACTTGATGTTCCACTTGAGGGACTGGCACGTATTTCATTTTCTAAACACTTCTGCTGTGTCTCAAGTGTGGTAATTCTGGAGTGTATCGCATCCAATTTTTCATTGACAGCTAGCATATTTTTACTTGTGTCAGATTTAAAGGATGTACAATGGTGGAAGTCTGTATATGCTCTTGTCCTTCAGGCAGGGGTGATTCTTGTGACTCATGTACCGGAATAATTGTCGGCAGGACTTCACCAGGCCTCCAACATGGTGTAGAGTCATGATTCCTATAACAATTTAGTAAAAATGTAACATAGTCTATCAAGCAGGGGGCTCTGGAGACCCATCAAGGATCCATCCAAAATTTAAATGACTATAACTAATCAGTGTGTACTATAGATATAAATTATATGTACCTGGATGATCCATAAAAACTGCTACATGAGGCTGATCCTCTGTTAGATGTCCTACTAGTGCCAAAATTTAACGATCTTGAAGCAGAAGATTTGCCACGCATATTGGGGGTACTTGATGTCAGAAGCTGAGAACGCAGTGTAGCCATCCTGCTCTCTTCTCTGGTTCTTCTCAAATCAGAACCAAGACTAGCAAAGTCAAATTCCATGCATGATGATATCCATGCACAATAGCATGTACATGTGACTTATTAATTATTACATGTTCACATGCTATGCATATGTACATTGGCTAATCATGGATGAATTTGAAGAAAGAAAACAGTGTGATTTTTGTGGTGAAGAACTTGGATTTTCAGCTTATTACCAGCACCTTAGTGATGAAACTGGATTAGTGTGTCCTGCTAGATTCCAGACTTCTCAGGAGTCCAACACCAGTGAGTTTAATTTTGAAAATGGGGATGATGACATTGATAGTTGTGAACACGACTCTTCATTTGATTTTGGCCCTGAAAGTTTGATGGATATACAATCAGCAATTAATGCCACCACAAGTAGTACAGTAGAAGAGAGTGGTGATTCCAGTGTTATGAGCTTTACATCTAGTTCAAAAAATGGGGAAGAAATTTGAATTCTGAAGATGAAATAGAGGAAGAAGCTGAAAAACATACAAGTGCTGCTGTGCAGGCTATTCTGTATGGGATTTTCCTTTTTTCTGAATTTTTTCAACTATTCTACAGAGTTTAAGAAAGAGCAATGGTGGCACTTATTGGGTTCTTCTCAAGTACTTCGCAAAAATATCTGAAAATGGAAGTATCAAGTCAGTTACCAAAGTCACTACACACAATAAGAAAACATTTCCAATTTTCAGAAGATGATATAACAGACTATGTTGTATGCCCAAAATGCTATAAACTCTATTGTAAGGATAGTTTTATTGATGCTGTTTGCCAAGGAAATGATCAACTCAGCAAGAGTAGCTATAGTTCGTTTGATCAAATAACACTTCAAGATTTGACCACAATCATGTATATTCGTGATTCACGTTGCTTAGTATCTTCACTTGATTGTACAGAAAAATCATATCAGCAGTTGCTGGAGCCGCTATAATATGAGAAATGTTTGACTGATGGAGAGATGGAATGTCTGCAGACCATGTACTCCTTGATATATATGCAAACACAACTATCAAACAGCTTTCTCGATTCTATTATGAATCAAACAGATGATTATTAATGGGGAAGAATATATCAGCACTAAGTCACGTTCAAGTAAATCTACACTGATTGCTGCTCACTGGATTGGTGTGTGTGGGATCAACCCTCATGGAGAGGCACCACTCAGGATCGGAAATGTGAACTCATTCTTAAAGCACCAGATAGTTCTTGATAATGAAAATACATTATCACACATATTGGTCCGTGTAAATTGGTTTCAAGATCATCCTTGCAGATCATCTTTCTTTCATTCTTCAATAACTTGTTGTTCTTCGGTATATGAAACAGGATCACCGGCATGTTTTATGCCAGTATGTAGAATTGCTGGTCAGTGTGCATTTGTCAAAACTACTCAAATATTTGAGTATGGAATGGATAATGTAATAGTTTGTGTACCTTCAGTTAAATTTATTTCATTATTAATTTTCTTTGGTATAAGTCGTTATTATAATAATGAGTATAACACTTCACTGCTATAAGATACTGTTATATCCTGATATTAGGATACAAGTACAGTGGAAACTGTTTGCTATAATAGAACATTGATATATGACTGATATAAGAAGCATGCTATAGCAGGGTTATGTTATAAGCAATGTTATGCAGTACTTATTCTACATGAAAGTATAATTATCTCTATAGCTTTATTATATCATGATTATAAACATGTTCTTAAAGCTAGCTATATCAGAGTGTTAGTACAGTGCTGATGTCAGTCCTGAGCCAATTAAGGGTGCTCGCAATAGCAACGCGCCGCGCGTGGCTTATTACCACGTTTTTATAGTGCGCGTTAATATAACAACTTCGTGATAGTTTGGGCGCGCGAATTACTCCGAGATGTCTGCCAGGAAAAGGAAACTCCAGGTGCAAACAGCCTTATCAGCCAGGAAGCGGTTTTGCACTGACAGAAGAGGTAGTATAAATGCATACAATAGTATCATACAATAATCAACTATGCATAAATAGAGGCTAGGGGGATCCAGGACCAGGTTGCTATGATCCATGTTCAGATTCCAGTGGAAACACCGTCTGTTGAAAGTGCAGCACTCAAAGCAACACTACAGAAGGTGGAGGATGTTGCCAAAAATCTGCAAATTCCCACTGACTACAGTGCAGGACTCTCCGACTTGGTCCACGATTCTGTTCTCTCCCTGCATTGCTCAGGACCCACCTCTCTTTGTGTCCACAATTCCACACACTCATGGGATAGGTATTACAGTGTACTCTCCTTCCTTTTGAATGGCCATTTATTTTCTGAGTATGAGAAGTTGAGTGGGATGCTAGGGCTACCATCATGTTCACACACTACCTGGGAGAAAATTGTGGAGGATTTGGAGCCGCATGTAACAAGGTTAGCAGAGTGGTCGTGTAATAATGTGCGAGAGATCCTCAAAGCTAGTGGTGATCACAAGAAATGGATTGCGTCCTTCGATGGCTTCTACCTTACTCGGGGACATTACTCAAACAACTCTTCAGCCACCCTCCACGATTTTGAGTCTGGCAAGATTGCCTGGTTTACCCATCGAACAAAGAGGGGATCAGGACACAATTGGGAAGGGACATCTGGTGGGGCGGAAGGGGACATGTTCAACGAGATAATGAGGAAAGTGAAGGAAGCAGGCTTTGTTGTTCGTGAAATTATCACAGATAAGGACTCATCAATGAATGCAATATACTGCAAGTACTTCCCTGAGGGCACTATCACATACTGTGCAAATCACTGTGCCAAGACCCTGCACAAAGATTTGCTGAAGATAAAACAGTCAAAGTGTCAGGTAAGATTTATCAGTATTTGCTATGAATACCTTATTATTTCCCTTTGTAGTGCCAGGCAGTCTTTCAAGAGAAGTGCAAGCGAATGAATGATCCATTCATCAGAAGTTGTACTGGATACCTCAGCACCCTCATCTCCTCTGACAGAATCCAGGGATCCAAGGATTCATTCAAAAGCTTTTCTGAAGGGCTTCTCAACTTTTATGCTCATTACTTTCTAGATGACCACTCATCTTCCTGGTGTAACCATAAAAAAGTAAGAAAAATTATATTTATTCCAATTAATGACCATCAATGCTGGATTATAGGGTGACCAATACAAGAGCAAGCATTCATTCACATGCAGGGCCCAGGGAGATGCTTTCAAATCCCTCCTTGAAGAAATGGCAACCCGTCCACAAGACTATGTGTCAGACCGCGGACGCTTGACCACTAACACTGTGGAAGGTTTTCACGGACTGGCACTGATGTACAGAGGAAAGAGGATAGATTTAGGCCACATCCATTACGTTTGTAAAACAAATATGGCCATCTGTCACAAAGTAAGTACTCATACTATAATACTTCTGGGAGTAAACATACCAATTTGTAGAACCTGGGTCCCGCATGGAAGATATTTGTTCTTACAAGCATGGGTGTGGACATCCCAGTGGCTGGTGTGGACTCCATTTTGAAGTCTCAAGTGGAATGGGAGAAGAACTGCATCAAAAGGTCCACCAAGGAGAAGCTCCACAAGAGGAACTTGCAGAGGAGAGCCAAGAAAGAGCGGCATGAGTGGGAGAAAGGGTACATGGAAGCACTACAAAGTGCTGGGAGTGCTGTTGGGGAGTATGTTGGTGACGGGCAAGGAGAATCTGATCATGTTGCACAGGCAGTTGTTGTAGATGCTGATCTGGTAGTTGATGACCAACTCGAAGATGAGAATGAAGATAGCATTGATGACGCAGACCCTCTCTTGTTCTTGTATGATTGTGAGACTACTGGATTGAGCATCTACAATGATCATATCATTGAGATTGCAGCTGTGCTCATAAACTGTCCTGTGCCATACAACAACACTAGCTTCTCCAGTCTGGTAAAAACGTCTCGTCGGATCCCAACACCAGGTGAGATAGCTGTAAGTGAGAGGGGTTGAAAATATTTCTATCTTTTATTCTAGTCATCAAGATCACCAACATCACACCTACCATGATCCGTGGTGAGAGGCCCCTTTCAGAGCTCTTTCCCATCTTTGTTGACTGGATTGACACCACTCTTCAAGACATCAACACTGCCACCAATATCACACATTACCCAGTTCTGGTGGCCCACAACGGGTTTTCTTTTGATTTCCCTATTCTCCTAGCAGAAGTTGAACGCCGTCCAGAACTCAATCCATCATCCTTTGAGGTGCACGACATCCACTTCAGTGATTCATTGCCCCTTCTGCGGAAGGTATAAAGTGCATTATCATCCACACTAATATTATCTATCTTCTCTATCATAGATGCAGAAAGATGGAGACGAAAGGCTCAAGGGGACAAAGCTGGGGATGGAAGCTCTCTACAAGCACATGTTCAAGTGTGAATTACCAGGTATCTAAAAGTATTATGTTGGCATTTAGCTACCTATCTGTATTTCAACACAGGAGCTCATAGGGCCCTAGCAGATGTAGAGGCCATGAAGGCAGTGCTCACTCACCCTTCTCTCGTGAACTGCCTTGCCAGTCTTCAGGTCCGCTCCCCAAGCAAACAGCTCAAGTTATGGGCCAGTCAGAAGAAGCTTCACCAACGGACAACTTCCCTCATCACTTCCCTGGGGAAACCCAGTGTCACTGCTCCTCAGGCAAAGAGGCTAGATGCCCTTGGATTCACTCATGCTGGACTCGTGAAACTTCGCTCTGAGGCCAAGGATGGGGAGGATTTCTCTGAGACACTGAAGGCTAGGGGCGTGAACAGCAAACCCCTTCGAGCGAAGTTGTCGAAGCTTCTAGCGTCCAAGGTCTAGATCACCACGACACTGGCTCCTAGCCTCCTTTCTTCTTCAGCGCTGCCTCCAGGATCTACCTAAACCAGCTCTTTTCAGAGCTACACCGGCTCTTTTCAGAGCCCCCAAATAGACAAAAGATTCATCCGCGCGCACGAATAATACACACAAAAAGGGGTGGGGCACTAGAACTAAAGTAATGCGACCAAGCTGCATAGTATAGCATCGTGTATCTCTGGAACCGCTAATGGGAATGAGCCCATTTTTGCAGCTGGCTTCCACCTGATAACATACTCAAAAATAACAGTTCGTTTTTATCCGTACCCGGTCTGGAAATGCTCTAAACACACCCTGTGATACTGATAAATAGAAAAATAAAATCAAAATGGGAAAAAACTCACTGTTATGTTGTAGAGTACCTAGAAAGGAGTCTCTGAAACAAAAATCAGCCATGTAAGTCCGGAGGTCAACGAGATCTCGAGACGTTTAGTTGTGATACTAATATCCTCATAACATCTACAGAAATCATCCTTTTCCCTTCATTTTTGTTGTGTGTGTGGTAGTTGTAGTGCTCTATAGTTAGGTGCTTGTTTCATTTTGCTTCTAGAAATAGTTCTGGAATTATAGTACCCTAGCAACGCGATGCGTGGGCGGGTTGCGAGCACCCTTAAGTGGATGAGAAGGGAGAGGAATATCCCATCACTTATGCATCACTTATGCATCCAGAAAATACTTGGCAGTCAAGATGAGCACAACACTTAGAGCCACCAAAATTTGAAATTTGAATTCCAAATTTGACCCTTGACCTCATTTTTGCTGACACCGCAAAAATGTACATCGCGAGTGAATTTCAATCACAAACCCAGGATTTGAAGGTGTGGCTGTTTAAGCTTCAACCCCCTCTACTTAAAACAGGTGCAAGTTATGCAAAACTAGGATATCGATTTTTCATGTTGCAGACCCTACACTCCACCTTTTATTTCTTTTTGTTTGCACGAATGATTTATTCTGCTATACAATAAAAAACAACTCGCATTTCTTACCCGCTCAGCTGGAACATGCGCATTATATATATATTAGTCAATTCCTGTAGCCAACCAATTAGGCCTCAGCCAAGTGACCACAGGTATGTATAAACATTATTAACATTCACAAACGATGGTTATCTCTCATCTAAGCATGTTCAGTATATAAGGTGGATTGGAGAGAGCTGGGTGCCTGGTGGCTCATTCGGTTGGGTCCTGTGGCTATGACGGCTAAAGTCAGATGCTGCGGGTTCAAACTCAGCTGGTGGGTTGCGGGGTCACTTGGGTTGCCAGTTTTTCTTCAATCCTCCTTCACCATCTCATTACATGATAACACCTTTAAAATTATTAACATTATTATGGTATGTATAAACAAATATAACTACTAGCAATGGCAACTCAAAGAAGTCTCCCTCCACTTGATGTCCACAAAGGTAGACCATGCATAGAATGTCACCTCTGTAAACAAACACAGGCAATATGATTATATACATCCAATCAAATGGAAAAATCAGACACTACTTTCCTTACTAAAAGATCTTGAGCCTGATTTGGATATTTGTCCATACACATGTATTTGCCGGAATGATAATCTTCACTCTGGTCAGGGTAGCACAGCAACCGAGAACTTTCAGCCCAGGTGGACAGGACTGGCCAGCTGCTCCTCAAAGATATGTGAAGTACCAGAATGTAACAAGCCTGCATGCAGGAGTACAAAATTGGTATCATTTGGAGATATTGGCAATTTTTGCCCTTGAATAGTGAGACATTAAGCTGTGTACAGAATGCAGCTTAGATCAGAGAACTACCAGTGGAAATGTGGGATATGCTCTTCCACAATAAAAGGGTCTAACTATCGTACCTGTGTCCTTCAAGAACATCTTCTCCAGAATACCAACTTTCTTAACACTAAGGTGTGTATGGCTTGTTACAGGTAGTTTGATTGTATTGGCCATAGTGAAGGAGAACCCCAAATACATACATCAAAATACAAAATACAAAATGTCAGCAAATACATACCACCAAAGCTGCTGCAAGTGTTAGTTCATTTCATATCTATCAGATGATCCTGTCCTCGTATGTCTCCTGACCCAGAATATTTCAGAAAAAAGAAAATCAGACAGGGAACATTTAACTGCAGAAGGCTTTTTATCCTGCATCAGATCATGTTCTTATAAATATGCAGGATCAACATTATTGGATGCAGATGTGGATAACACAGTCTTCGTTATTGAGGTTGAGGATGGTAGTGACAGTGATGACTGAAATTGGGCTGCTCTGCTTTTACCTTTGTAAAACATTTACACACATCAATTTATAGTTATAATGCAGATTGCTTCAACATTCTCATGCAAAATATAAGATTATTCGTGCACCTCTTACTCAGCTCCACATGCAAGAAACAACTTGAAAACACTTATACTAGATGCTTTACCATATAGCTCCAAACAGTTAGGTTCCTTAGAAAACCTAGCAATTAGGAACGCTGTTCCAGAGCAACCTGCAAGCCTTATCTTACTCCCACTGATAAAAGGTGGTGCCAGAAAAAGCGCCCTGCAGATGACTCTATACCTGCTATAGGGCCGGTATGTACACAGTGGAATCGGACACTTTGGGACAAATGATTTGTCCTTTCGGAGATAAAAATAATTATGTGCATTTAGCACTTAGGGATTTTTTGCATGTCCTTTGTACAGAAGTTGTCCCTTATTTGGAATGTTCTTTATTGGAGGCTCCACTGTTCATGTGCATGTGTGATATAGGTGGATAGGGAGGGTTATAATGAGGTTGCTTCCTCGTAGAGCTTTTCAAATTCAACACTGAATATGAAGAAAAGCTTAAATCTGGTAATTCCAAGAGCAGCACTATGTTTGCACTTTGTTGGGACATAGATGAACTCAATAGGTTAAAGGTTGACCTTCAGGCAGTTCGTGTGGAAATCGGAGCCCTATTAGAAGTTATGTCTAACCCAACTGCTGAATTAGAGAATGTCAATATTCCTATAAAAGTTGGTGCAATACGGGACAAGCTAGAGAAGACTATTGGAGGGGTCACCCGGTTTAAACGAATTCCAGCTACACATATATTTGTTAGTTGTGAACTCCGCGATCATAAGCCCTATGCAATTCCAATACAATGTCTGCCTTGTAAAGCATTGAAGGAGGGTGAGATCAGACAGATCATCAACAATGTTCTGACGGCTAGAAGAATGGATGTTACTGGTGAGTAGGAGCTATTTGCACATACTCATCTTACTAGAAATCTATAATAGGATTTGTCTGCAACGGAGAGTTTAATTATTTGAGATCTAGAGGATATACAAGACCAGTGTCAATACTGTAGATCAGAACTCAAGTGAAGAACAAGTACTCCAAGATGAGAAGAACTACTCTAATATCAATGCTTTCACCAAAAAGTATGTTTACTACACTACAGTGGAACCTTTGAATAATGCAGTGGGATTGGGACTGACGAGTTTGTCTTCCTCTATCTAACCATGCCTTTAGAGGTTCTAATACTGGCTTTAAATTTGGTTGCCTTTGCAGGATTGAGTGATGGTACAGTAACAGCTGTAATTCCATGTCAGTCAGTCCCAAATGATCTTTTGGAAAAAATACTCACTCTGCAAGAGAAGGGAATAGTATTTGCAGACATCATTGACAGGGTACGTCCCCACACAGTTCCTTCTGGCTATCCTTACCATCGTTGGAATCCAGGTAAATTAGCAGTAACTAATACAAGCCTATTGTGTTACAGTGGAACCTCCAAATAAAGGACATGTTTGGCCCAGCTGTTTTATCCACTGTAAGTGTCCTCTCTTCAGGTGAAACATACATTAGCACAATGGGAAGTGTGGTGACCTATTATCGAAGGTTTTACCTCTTCCTCCCATGGGAAAACCTTACCTACTCTCCTCTCTCCCTCACATCCTCTCTTCCTCTCTTCTCCCATGGTATACCTCTCTCTCACTCTCTATCTTTCTCCCCTCTCATAGTACACTAATCTTTCCCATAGATGATGAAGAAGATCTGGTTAGTAAATTACGAGCTATTCTTGCACAACTAGAGTTTTCTTATGAGATCAAGCAGTGGGATCAAAAAGATGTCCCTTTTTCAACCTACTTTTACATTCCGGAGGTTCACCCAGAAACTAACCAGCATTTTCTTGAACAAGAGGATGAGGCTCACGTGTTTAAAGTAGGTCTTACGTTGTGAAATCTGAGTCCCCTCCAAGAAAGCCTATTTCAGACTGTGTGCTGTACAGACCCCCCAAACTGATAGTTGTTGTATTTATTACTAGAGAATTGCCACTAGTACCCGGAAAGGTGGTCCAAAAGAATTACGCTTGGAACGATATGTTGAAGCTTTGTCTGATGAAACATCAGGGCTAACTTACCCAGTTCTCGTTGGAAGCCGCAAGTAATCTGTTTTGGATGCAGAGAGGCTATTTTCTCCCTCATTGGCTGATTTCATGGAGAAGAAAGGATACTCATTTGAAGCTAAGTATATTCGCGTCATATGGAATTGGCACTGTTCATGTGATCAATGTGGTCTCAGTGAGCTGCAGAGATGTCGATTCAATTATGAATTTCTTAATTACATTCTTGATGAGCTCATTCCTTGGCACCGTGAATTATACGATTTGAGTACATTGGAAGTAACCAGGTATGGACTGTGTTTTACAGTACAGTGTACTGTGTGTGTTACAGTGGAACCCCTCATAAAGGCCACCCCTTAGGCCCTTAGTAGTAGTGCCCTCGCTCCACTCAGGTCGATACAGCCTCAGGTCCCTAAATTTCTTAGATCCTTAGGTATCATTATATATAGTGGCCACCATTGATTATGACTGGTGTGTGTGTGTGCTACAAGATAAAACAAAGTGCCCTTAATAGGGAGGGTGTCCCTATTTGAGGGTCTCTAAATCACTTAGATCCCATTGGTCAAATGTTTAGAACAGTATCCAAACAGAGTGAAATGCCTAACAACAATTGATTTTGAATGGGCACTAGGGTTGTAAAGTGTCTAACAGGAGGTTTTCTAAGGCCTGGGCTCATAGAAAACCTATTTCAGGCACTTAAGACTGACAATCAACTGTAAGATGATCCCCAGGTTGTGAAATCTGAGTCCCCTAGGCATTTTACTCTGCTTGGATACTGTGTTCTAAAATTCGACCAATGGGATCCAAGTGATTTAGAGACCCTCAGCTTAGTAGTATCCTTGGTTGCTACAGCCGCAGGCCTTCGGGGTCTTAGGTCTCATTGACTATTTACTGTGTGTATGGTTATTGTGTGTGGTGTCAACCTGAAACAGTGGAACCTCTGTAATAGATGTAAACATTTTGTCCTTTGTGCATCTTTTGGAGGTTAAATACACTAGGTTCTCCTCAGAAGGTTTGTCCTCTCATCGTGTCCTTTATCAGAGGTTTCACTTCCTATGGCCACCTGCCAGCATCTATATACTTTCAATGGGGTTTCTATAATTAATTACAGGAAAATTGACAACATTAGAGGGTTCACTAAGGAAACACTTGTTGCTGTGACTACAAATATAGAAAGCAGGGAATGGCGTAGACAGCTGTGTCAAAAACCTGAGCACCCAAGGTCGGGGACATCAGATGATGTTGAGTGTTTGTTTAGTGTTATGAGGGACACTATAGGACAAGATTTCACAACCAAGCACGGTTTTAGAAAAGTATTATCAAGCGTCTTGACAGTGACCTACCTTTCTACTACCACACTTCCTCCCACACCCGATTTCAAGAAGGTCCCTTGCCTAACTTTGATGAACCAGCAACTAAGCCTAAGCGCAAAGGAAGAAATATATCTCGTAGAGAACAGTCCTCAGCTTTTGCACCTCGTCAGGCAACTATGCCAGTGAGAGGAAGTATTTCAACAAGAGCACAATTTCATAATGTGCCCATTGAACTCCCACCTCCACCCTGTGGACCTTCCCATTTGCATGATCATACTTACTAGATTTCTATGATTGTGAGTTTGGTTAAAGTTGTTCAGACAGGAAGATAGCAAAGTCATAACTTGATTATCTAGTACTTCTGCACTGCTGTACCTCCTTAGGCTATTCTCCATTCAAAGAGACTTTTATTCCAGCATAGAAGCCTGGGGCACTTTTGCTCCAGATCACTAAATATTTGACCCAATCGAATTTGACATTAATAATTTTCTTTTCCATCATTGCTTTGTGCACATGTTCAAGTGCTTCTAGCCTATATGTACCCAACGGACCATCTAGATTGCATTGAAACATGGAGTCATAAATGTTATCAGGCTCTTTTACAAGTTTTACTGGTATATCTTGCCCTTTCTTGATGAGGTCTGCCACTTTGAATAGTGCATCCCGGGATTCTGGATGGTAAGTTGTCCCCATGCACTTGAATGTAATAGTAAGAGTGATCTCGGGGAGCACAAAAGATCCTGAATCTGCTTCAGTATCTGAATCAGGCTCTGACTCAGACTGTAAGTAAGGGTTAACATCCCCATCTGCACTGCAGCTGATTCTTGCTCCCTTTCATCAGAGTCCAGTTCAGAGTCAGACCACTCCCATACAATAAATACTCCTTGCGAAACAAGTTTTAGGTCATCAATTTTGACACACACGCTGAACTCATTGGGCTATAGTAATAATAATGACACAATGACATATGCCAGCTCACATGGCTTCATATAACTTACATCCACAACTGTCCAATCTAACACAGTAAGCCAGGTTGGTAAAGAGCGATTCAACGAGGGGTCTTCACGTATGAATACATCGTATGTAAGAAACTTTCCTGCCTTAGTACAACCCTCAATTCTCATATGGCGAAGTTCTACTGCCAAAACATCAAAGCTGGGGATTGGGTAGCAAAAAGGCTCATAACTCGAAATACATCAGGCTCTCCACTTGAACCAGGACCAGAGCATGGATCATAGGATGGTCTATGAATAAAAGGAGTCACTAGAACAGAGCTAACCTGGCTTGAAAGCGCCATTCTAAGTTTTCCAATAGAAGCGCACTGAGAAACTGGATTCCTAAAATTCCATACTGCGCGCAAAGGTCACATGATTTTTTCAGGCTGTCCTACCCCCCTGAAAATGTACAGGCGATTAGACTATACCATAGATAGTAGACACGGAACAGGATTGGAAACTGCCTACGTCATGTGACGTCACGCCCATTAAGCTAATACATTTCGCGCATGCTATCCGCGTTGTAACCATAGAAAATTTAGCCCTATTGTCGCAATACATTTTCTGAGGAAGAGAGGTACAGACTTTGTGGGACTAGAGCTACGAGTGCAAGTGCTTTTCTAGCAATTTTATCCTATAGAAGTTTGGAAGGTAAAGTTTCTTACTGGAATAGACTGAAATTAAGAGTGTAATAACTGTTTTTGGTGTAGGATATGTTGCTAAAGATTTTATAGGCCTACCAATTTGTGGGACTAGAACAGGACTCACATAAATTTAGAAGTCAAGTGTTTGGTATCTTTTAGTAGTATAATAGTTTGTCTATCGGATGATATATGTTATATTGATTCATAGCTGTTAGTTTTCTTTTAATGCAGTGTTAAACTATGGGTTAAATAGTTATTATTATTACATTTCTATTATTTATTTGCATTATCATGTTTTATTATCCACTCCACGAAGCTCTCTGCACAAGAACGGGCATCTATAGATGGTTGGAGAAGAAGACTAAACTCTTCATCTTTCAAAACTTGAGATACGAATCTCTCATAGATATGTACTATCTAGCTAGATCTAGTCTCATATCAAATTTTATTATTTTTATAAAAGCACAACATGGAAACACTCTAGTCCAGCTAATATTAAGCTACTAGACTAATATCCGCTCTGATATCTTTTGCAGAACTCATTCTTAACTATTATGTGGTAACTATGCATTCATATCTCGCGCCAAAATTTCCCGGCAAACACGGATAGCACGCGCATGGTAGTATTAAGTTTCCAATCCTGTTCCGTGTCTACTATCTAGGCCACACCAATTAGATTTCTTGTTTCACGGATCAAGGTTGCCCAAAATTTGGGTTGGTAGGTAGGCAAAAAAAAAAAAAAAAAAAAAAGCATGAATATCATTAAATCTGCCCTTTGACCCCAGCCTTTTCATTAAGTTTGACCTTTGATCCCAGCTTTTTTCTCTCTGTAGAATGATGGACTGTTCAAACATACTTGTGGTGAACAATTTATGCAGCATGATAGAAAAGTTTTGTGAAAAAAAAAGAAGAAAAGTTATGAAAGTCTACGCCTCTTGGCGTTTGAAGGAAGCCTACAACAAGGCTTTTTGCCTTCACTGTAACATAAAAAACAAATAGGGGATACAATTGCATATTGTTTTTTGAGTTCCTGTATATGATCATTGTTTACGAGAGATTCCTCACCCATACCACAGTGGTAACAGATTGGAGGAAAGCGTACTAATGTAGCACCATAGTACTGTGTTTCGATACGTGAAGAACACACCAAAGCCTCCCTAACAACGATGAAGCAGTCATCACTGGGAGATAAGGACGACCCACAAGTGTACAAATTGAGCTCTTTCAGGTGTTCCAGTTCAGATACTTGATCTGGTGTTAGCCGTGAACGAGCATACACACAACGTGCTTTTCCACACTCACCACAGCTGATGGTGCCTCTAACTTTTGCAGCAGTCAGAAGAAATCTCCTAGCTTTGTCCGTTTTCTTCTGGTCCTCGGATGGACCTACCACTTTCGAGGGTTGATCTTCATCAGAGAGTGGGGTGCCATATAGTTCCTCAAAAGGACGATAGTGCTCTTTGGTGAGATCAAGTAGTGGAAGAGGAAGAAAATGCAATTTCTGAAATTCTTCAATGGGGAGACGAATGGGATGCTCTTGACAATAAAAACAATTCTCACTTAAGCACTTCTTCACTTGAAAAGCATATGCTGAAGCATGGCAATGTACTTTCATGAAGCTCTGCAGTTGGGTTGAGTTCTGTAGAGTCTTTGCTGAAAGGTCATTTTCACTAAGGGAAGGGTCAATAAATAAAGCATGCTGAAACTGTTCAAGCATCTCGGCTTCAGTAGCAGGAACTCCCAGTTTCACCTGGTTGTCTTTCACTTTCATTGCCTGAAACCTTTTGCCAACTGCTATCAAAGGTACTGACATTGAATCTACAAAAGCACCGCCCAATGTAGAATTTTTTTTAATTACTTCCCTCAATTCACTAAGAGTGTTCTTATTCTTTACCAAAGACTCTGCATGGTCACCCATACTTTTTCTGGCCAAAGATACATTCTGGAGGGCTAAATTTAACGTAGACATTATTCGTTCTGCAATGTTAGTCCATGATTGGTATGGACAAGTCCTTACACAGATAAGCATGTCAAGATCCAAAGCTCGAAAGAGGGTAAGACTTGACACCTGAACACTGCCAAAGGTGACTCGGTGGTCTGGGCCACCATCACTAACAATAACCAAAATATGCTTGGACACCATTATCCCATGCATTTTGATAAGGTTAGCCATTTCAGTAGCATGTCTTAAGGCACTAGAAGGTTGAGTAACTTTGTCTTTGTTGGTAACAAAAGGGATGCCTCTGAAGAATGTGTCAGAAACATTATCAGGTACATCTACAAAAAAAGCTACAGAAGGTACTATTCCATTTACATGAAAGTCATGGTCAAGTGCTTGAACCTGAGGACCATTAAGTGGAACAAGTGACCTATTGTGACCACGGACTCCAGTGGAGACAGGACAATGGGGCTCACCCACTGGAATAATAGCCTTATCGTCCACTGACACAAGTGTCATGACAAGACGATGAGCAACAGAGAAGTGTCGTATATATTGCAATAGTGCACTTACGTAATGAGAATCAGGGTGCTCCTTACGTAGTTGCCGTACTTGCACACCAAATTTGACATTAAATCTTCCAGTGTAGTGGCTAGCTCTATTGGTGAATGGGTTGGCAGGCCAAAATTGTAGACGTAGCCATTCTGAAGAAGGAATAACTGGAGTTGTACCCGGAAACTTCTGTTGCAGTCGCTCCGCTATAACTTCACGAAGGTGGCGTACAGAGACTGCATATGGCATATGAAGTGCTTCACCATGCCGCCTTTCAACTGCAGGTGTTATTTCATCAAGATAAGCCTGTAACTCTTCCCAGAAAGAATCAAAAAGGCTAGACTTAGGATTGCCATTACATTTTCGGAGGTCAAGGATCACTTCAGGATCATCCAATTCGATTACTGCTTTTGCAACTCGCTCTTCTACTTCAACCTGTACTGGACTGGTGCTATCATGAAGTAATGTTCGATATATATTCCGCAAAACCATTGGAGGTGCCTTGGCAATTCGACTGTAACGATCAAGAAACTCCTGGCGCATTGCTCGAGTGGAAAAGTGTAGTTGCTTGGTACAAAGCTGCATGAAAATTCGACTAGTGATGGTACTATCAACTGGTTGATCTTCAGGAATCCTCCAAGCATATACCAGCGTACCAAGATGGTTACCATACACGTACTTGTACAACATAATTGGGAAGGACAGCTGAATACCAGATATCCACTTCCTTCGCTGATAACGATCATGAGGAGCCAACTCATTAACAAAAATAGGGTCATATACAGGAGTGTCCCTTAACTTCTCTTCAAAGTGAGAATAAACACTTGAAATATCACCAGATACACCATCTATAGTAGTGATGGCTGCATTTTCTTCTTGCCCAACTCTAGGTAACAGTTGCTGCTGGTGTTCAGTAACTTTTCTGGTTTGCGTTGTTAAATAGTCACAATACATCTTGAGGGCATCCACAAGTTTCTCCACGTCTCCTCTCAGTTCTTTATAGCATTGGGCAGAAAACCATGGTTGCATTAAACTTCCAGACAGCTCATGGACATGAACATTTAGCTCCATTGATGAAAGTCGAGGTTCTTTTTTCTTGTTCTTCTTAAAATCATTATATCCCTGAAACACCTCAAAACGGCTAGGTATCTTCATACCCCGAGAAGCAAACTTGCTATGGTGTGGATCAATATACCACAAACACCTTGACAGTTTTCCAATAAAGTTCATACCAGTCGTTGATATGCTACATCGCTTCCATCCAACTTTCATAGCATCCAGAACACCTACAGAAACACATATGAGTCAATGTGGTAACTTTGTGGCTTTGTCAGAAGCTTACCAAGAAGGTCATTGTACAGACGCTGATCACCTCTGAGTTGCTTTCCATCTGGTGCAGCTAAGGGTGGAGGAAGAACAATTTCCCTTGCACTTGCCATGAGAACCTCACTTGCATTTCTCCCTGCTATAGGGGCCACAGCTGCTTGAGGTTGTAGAACTATGCAGACATTGAAGCAGCCAAACTGCTCACAAACAATAACAGGAGTGTCCAATGAAACAATATGAACAGGGTCAACGATTTTTTCACTCCTGGAGATCAGGATTTTCTCTACCACTGCTTCTTCTGGAATTTTGTCCAGCTTGCTGACAATCTCTGAGAAAGTATCCTCCCAGCTACACTTCACAATAGTTCTAGGATGGACAACAGTTTCACTGCGCTTACAGAACACACTCAGGTAAGCCATGGATGTAGCCATAGCACAGCCAGCTAGCTAAGGCAAGCTTAAACGTCGGACTGAGAATTGCTGCTAACAAAACAGCTGGTAGCGCAAATTGACCACCACATGATAATCACGTGAGCATTTTAAAAATATTTTATATGTCACGAGGCCCGAGGGCGAAGCCCGAGGGGCGAGTGCTTATAATTCACTACAAACCGCACGCGCGCGGTTAATAACTATTTTATAGCCCGCACGAGTGTACTACGCATGCTCAGTGCTTCTGTCTCTATAGCGATGTACAGGGATTTTCAGGTTGGTTGACACAAAATTTGCCGACTGTGCAGAATTAAATTCGTGCTCGCAAAATTTAAGATCATTGTATTTATATGACAGTATATTGTGCTCGCTTGAATTTATCTTGCACATGTGCAAATTCTACTGGTCAACCAACCTGAAAACCCCTGTAGCTACTTTTTGGCTGCTTACAAGAATATGGCCATCCCACTTCAACGTCGTGATTCGTATGGTACCGAACTATCTTTCACTCTATAACCCACCCACTCACTGTGTTGCCCACGTAAGGTAGGGGCACAGCGTCATAATTATGGTTGGACGCTGAATGGCAAGTAGGGCAGCTAGTGCAGAATACCACCCACGCTGTTGCACAGCTCGCAAGTTCTGCCTTTTATGCTGGCTACTCTCTGAAAAGCTTGTTGGGTTTGAAATCGGGAATGTGGTCAATGAATATCATTATAGCGTGCGCACCGTGTTCAATGAATAATATTAAAATTCTTTTCTGAGAGTAGTTAGTATAAGGACAGAACTCTATACTGTCACATACTCACCTTTCAGTCTAGTCACAACTCCTTAAAAGTACAATATCAACTTTGCAGAATCTATATCTAACTTTTCCCTGTAAACACCACCCCAGGCTACAATTACATGCACTGTATCACATTTATAAATCCATGTAAATCGGTCGGTTACCATGGCAACGGGCTATAAATAATTATTATAGCCCGTTGCCATGGTAACGGACCGATTTACATGGATTTATAAATGTGATACAGTGCATGTAATTGTAGCCTGGGGTGGTGTTTACAGGGAAAAGTTAGATATAGATTCTGCAAAGTTGATATTGTACTTTTAAAGAGTTGTGACTAGACTGAAAGGTGAGTATGTGACAGTATAGAGTTCTGTCCTTATACTAACTACTCTCAGAAAAGAATTTTAATATTATTCATTGAACACGGTGCGCACGCTATAATGATATTCATTGACCACATTCCCGATTTCAAACCCAACAAGCTTTTCAGAGAGTAGCCAGCATAAAAGGCAGAACTTGCGAGCTGTGCAACAGCGTGGGTGGTATTCTGCACTAGCTGCCCTACTTGCCATTCAGCGTCCAACCATAATTATGACGCTGTGCCCCTACCTTACGTGGGCAACACAGTGAGTGGGTGGGTTATAGAGTGAAAGATAGTTCGGTACCATACGAATCACGACGTTGAAGTGGGATGGCCATATTCTTGTAAGCAGCCAAAAAGTATTAGCTACATCGCTATAGAGACAGAAGCACTGAGCATGCGTAGTACACTCGCGCGGGCTATAAAATAGTTATTAACCGCGCGCGTGCGGTTTGTAGTGAATTATAAGCACTCGCCCGGCCCCTCGGGCCTCGTGCTTATAATTCGACTACAAACCTAGCGCTTGGTTAATAACTATTACTTATAGATAATTTTTTTTTTTTTTTTGAAATTCATTTTTTTTTTGGACCGGCGGGTCCGTGAAACAAGAAATCAAATTGGTGTGGCCCTATGACTATACATTGTTTGTAGGGTGACAATTTACCTGAAGATGGAGTTGTACTTAATACTCTATGTGACGATTGCATCAGGATTTGTGCCAGTGCCTTTAGTTGCTCAACCAAACAGTAAGTTTCTAGCTAGCTCTTCCAGGGGTGTATATGGCGTATCGAGTCGAACGATAGGCCCTTGGCCATACATAGGCTACAAATCTTGAAGTCCTTACAAGTTTTAAGTAAGCCTATTAGGTCACAAAGAATACACAAGGTCACAGAGAACGCAGCAGATCACAGAGAACACACAGGGTCACAGAGTCATAGAGAACACACAAGGTCACAGATAGCAGATCACAGGTCACAGAGAACAGAAGATCACAGAGCACATCAGGTCTGACACAGCAGTCACAGAGAACACAAGGTCACAAGAAACACAGCAGGACATAGAGACAAGCTGTATTCTAGCTTGTCACAGTGAATGAGAACACAAGGTCACAAGAAACACAGCAGGACATAAGCCCCGTTTACACGGGGGTTCTAACCTGGATTCGCTTCGTGTGTGAACGGTGCCAACCCGGATTTCAATCCGGGTGGCCCAACCCACATCAATTAGGTTGATTGGAATCCGGATTGAATCTCAACCCGGGTTGGGCGCGTGTGTAAACACGGCTATAGAGACAAGCTGAAGTTCAAAGGTTGAATACTAAGCAATAACTTTATATGGTGGTTAGTTTTATTAGTTCTCCAGGACTATGTGACTTTGTAGGTTCTGTTCTTGGTATGTAGGGCTTTCTTGTAGATTCTCTTGCTGCTGAATATAAATCTTGAGGTATGTACCCACTGCTTATGGCTTTCATGTTGGTTTTCTTGCTCCCAGTATGACTGCCTCTGCTCTCGCTGCTTAAATCTTTTTCTGCTTTCTTGCGACTGCCTACTTGTGACTTTGTAGCTTCTGTTCTTGATATCTAAGGCTCTCTTGTAGGCTCTCTTGCTGCCTTTTCAGACTATCTTTGCACCCTCTGCTCTCATTGCTTACCTAAGGCTTTCATGTTGGTTTTCTTTCTCAAATGATTGTTAACTTCTTGTCTCATACTAAATTCACTGCTAGGCCCTAGCTAAGCTGCATCAAGGTCAAGGTCATGCGCATGCGTATAACCAATTGCGTGTGCTACTAATATGACATATGTACCAAAGATCATAGTCGCCTCCAGCACTGAGCCTTGGCACTTAGGTGCTGAGGCAAAAAAGTGGGAGATGGGGGGCCCTTGCAGCTTAGCTAAGCATGTAGTAGGTTTTTGTATGAGCAATGGCTTTAACAAGAATGTCTGGCACAACTTCTGTCATCACCATGTATAGTAAATTTTTATTGTAAGCCATATGTGATGGGTGTGGTTTGGAGATACGATGGGTGTTGAAAAGTTATCATGTCTATGCCATAGATCCTTGATGCTTGGCATCTATTTTCCTTCTAAGTTTTCTTGACTGGGCTTCAACAATTGAGGGTTGGCATGCTTCATCGTAGCTTTTATGGAATTTAGTCTATATGTGGTGTCCATATACATAGAGCTCTGCCTGGTATAAATTGCATGCACATACGCTCATTAATGGGACTCGCTATATTTTGTGCATGTCCATTACACAAATCGTAATAAGCATTGTAATTTTGAGAGCTGAGCCAGCAGCTCTAGCTAGAGACCATCTTGTTGCTTTTGCTCTTTCTGTGCTAGATTTAACTCACCTAAGCCTAGCAAGCTAGATAGCTAAGCTGATAGAATGCGTATGCTAAGATAAGTTACATATTCACCATCAGTCTTCAAAGTACGAAGTACATGGATAGGAAAGTTTGAACTTTAGCCCAAATTTAATGACAGCATAACAACAAAACATATGCACATGACAGAACTATAAGTGCAGTTATCTAGCTAGCTAAAAGGCTTGATCCTGCAACCACGGGAGCTTTTTCCCCCCCGAGTCTGTCCATGAAAGTATATAAGAAGATGGCACTTCTAAAACTGCCTCTCTCCATCTACTACACAAGTAATGTTGATAAACACAACAGCAGTGAGCAAAAGCCTTTAACTCTGCCAAACTATCATACATTACAGACTGCTTTAACACATCATGATAGATACCTAGCCTGCAAATTACGTTCAATCAAGTAGGAAAATTACATACCAAGTAGTTACATACCAAGTAGAAAAAAAAGAAAGAAAAGAAATATGTAATATAAATAAGTAATCTAAATAATCAAAGCGCGTTTCTTCCCTGAGTACCTCAGCGCTTCGCTGCCATCACAGATCTCTAAAGCAACTTCGTCCTTCCTCATGCTATTAAACAGACTAACCCTACATGGCAGCATAAATTATTTCCCTTTCATTATAAATACAAGTGTTGCACAACAAGCCTTCTATTCCATATATTTATAGTACTATTCTTAGATAAGCATGGCTGAGTCCCAAGGGTAAGAGCCATTACAAAGAATGGATCGAAGAATTTCCGGGAGCTCTGAAGGTCCTTAGAGCTGGTATAGCTTCCTCTGCACACATATTATGATGTGCACATTGAGAATACATAAGTCATTGTTAATATCATCAAGTGGGTACTGTTCATCCAAAAGGGCGTGTCAGGCAAAAGTGGGTGTGGTTAGGCCAAAATTTTTCCACGCACAAGCGCACATATATGCTTGTCCTCCCTTACTTTGCTCAACCTTCATTTTGCCCCCCCCCCTGGGTATGATCCTAAATGAAACCCTGCTTGGGTAAACATTTCCTTCATTTTTTTTTCATTTCACGTACAAAATTAATTCATGACAGGTTAAAGAATCTGATGCATGATAGAAATGCTTTCTTCTTGAGTTCTGCAATGGAATGTTTCTCTATTAATCCAGAAGTAAAATTAAAGGAACTGTGTATTCTAGTAACAGAAACTGGCTCAAATACTTGCTCTTCCTCCATTCTTTTCCAAAGTCCGGAACAGGATGCAAATCTGAATGTTTTGTGATGCAGTTTGCTGCTCAAACATTTGACAAATCCATTGAGCTGATGCAATTGTTCTTCCTGCCTTCTGAACTGTTTCTGGCTTTACATTGGCCCCCATGTTACGGATAACAGTTTTGAGTTGTTGATTCAAATGCTACATATGGAGGTCACATGGAATGTTGCCTCCACGACATCCACGTGACAGCGACTCCACAATAGCTGGGCTTTTTGTCTTTCAGAAAAATTGTAATGCCACTGTGTGCTTCTTTGGCATAGTTTCTGTGATTTGTGCATTTGAAGATGATGACCAATTTTGTCACCATCTCCTTCACGTATAGTGTCATGAAAGCCATGCCTAATGATAAGAGCTCTGTAGCAGAGACATAGGAACCATCAATGAGTAGAATCATCTTTGCAAGTTCTTCCACAGATTCTACTGGCTGTTAGCCTTGCCACATGTGTATGAAGCATGAGTAGCATGAAATCCTCTCAGCATTCATATCTTTTTCTAAATATTTGTCCTATGAACAAGATTACGGAGCTCATACATTTCTCAGTACTTAGGTAGTTTTGTACAGACGATTCCATAGCACCTATAATAATAGACATAAGAAGTTAGCTAACTTCAAAGGGAGTAGTATACCTTATGATTGTCATCCTGGAATGCCAGTCTTAACAATGTTGGTACAAGTTTCACGAAGTGCTTGCACCCCACAAATACGAGCCACAGTCATCTGATCACCCCTGATTAGGATAGAAAAAAAACCTGCTATCATCAAAATCCAATGCACTGCCATTTGGGAGTTTATGCTTCTCAACTGTAGGGACCAAGGTCATAAAATTGATCCAGGATGTAGCTCATATCATTCAGCTTATTTTCATTGAACAACAGGACTCCCAGTGGTATCTACAACAGCATAGAGTACATGTAAGAATGATGACGTCTATACTACATTATATATAATACTCACAACAACAGACTTCATTGCCATTTCTTTTGAGTGCTTGCTAGGTATATGTGACACGCTATATGAAAACCAGGAATGTTACTCAATAATCAATTTTATGCGCATACAAAGGAAAAAAATTTTTTTTATCCACTTCTTTTTTTTTCCCTTCCCAGTATCTTCGGTCCTTTGACTGCCTCCATACCAAATCTGAGGAGGAGGGAAGGCTTTGAAGTGGGCAAGCGCTCGAGTTGAAGTCGCCCACTCAAACCGACATAATTATTTTGACCTACGTGCCCCACGGCCCAAGATTAATATTGAATTACGGAAGGCATGCATACGTAGTGCGGAAAAAAGGGAAATTCCCCAGAAATTATATTGACGTGTATGTTGAATCTAGACATAGCTACTGAAATATCTAGCTAGCTACATGTAGGTATAAGCTATGGTAGTAACCATCCAACTTCTCAGGCCATATCTGGAGGTGCTGGAAGAGTATTATTGTCTCCTTCAACCCCAGGTCCAGCTGGCAATGAAATTTTCACTCAAACGGAGCCCTGATCCCAGCAGTGTATATATCCCATCCCAGACTGTTTCCTTTATCACATGAATCAACTAAACAAGCTTTAAAACAGAGATATGATCATGAAATTCACTAGTATCTAAGGCTTTTCATACATCTATCTGCCCAAAGCTTACCAGATTATGATCCAGGATTGGCCCCATGCCTTACACACCCTAGATAACCAAGGCTCTCAAAGATGACAACGCAGTGAAGCAAAACTCACATGGCCTTCTTCCTCTCTCAAACAGCTGGTGCAAAGATTGAAATGATGTCATCGCGTTATATGGGCGCACGTAACAATTTACGGAGTATTGTGTCACAACAGGAAGTTCAATGTTTGGACGCGTTTTATTCTGAAACGCTTTGTCAATCTCTCTCACTTCAAGCGCTTATAGGTCAGGGATGGTTTAAGATTATAGACTCGAGCTTAGTATCAATCGATAGCTAACGTAGTGAGCTATTGTGTGATAGGAATAACTCCGTTTTTGAATTTTTGAGTAACATTCCTGGTTTTCATATAGCGTGTCACATATGCTGAGGAACAGATTTATAGCTTGCTGTTTGTAGTGGTCCATGTAATGAGCGAGTATCTTACATGCATATACAGTGACCAAGTAACGATACCAAGTTAGGCCATACTCACCAAGACACTAACACCATCAGTTCATTTTAGCATAGAGAGTTCATTCGATGAAGGAAGAAGCACAGCTGACATAAGCTGGTACAGCATCAGAATATGATGAGAGAGAGAGTACGAGTACTCTCTAAGTAGTGTGCCCCATTGGACTATTTTCTTTCATAACTCCAGAATACTTCCCTCCTACAGTAAGCAACTCCTAACTTGAAGACAGTGTGCTAGGACTCAAGTATGAAGAGCAGAAGACAAAGCAGTATCATTTTACAGCGACTACTAAAATTGCTGTTTTCATCTGGTCGATCATCATCATCATCAAACAATTTATTTTTATACTACACTACTCAAAATTGACTGTGCTATAATCCTTTAGCACATCATTTTCCACTTTCAACCTACAATGTGGCAGACATGCCCCACCCGTACACATAATTCTTGGATCTTGACCTAACAACTGACTACTCTCTTGTTGGTCTCTTGATGCTCAGAGGTACTAGTCTGGTTATGAATCAAGCCTTGATGCAATACTAATCAAGTATATCAGGTACATGCATAATACCAGTATAAAAAAATAGTACAGCATTAGCCAGATCACATTCATTTCGGCTCATACAATATTATGATGAAACTTCCAATGAACTACATAGCTACAATTAACTTGGATAGCAGGATCACAGCATCCAGTTGCCTATAATAAAGACAAAAAAGGTAATGTTACATACCATATAGAAAAATTAATAAAATGTAATGTTTCTGCTCTTACATGCACTCTACTTCCCATCTCAGAACTTGCTACTGTCATAAAAGAGCTGGAATTTCCGAAATTATATGAAATCTTCTCTTTCCCAGCCATTGCTCAGCAAATGCTGTCCAGCCATTGCTCAGCAAATGCTGTTACGGAACGGAACGCCTTTTTCCCCTAGCTACGTTGTTAGACGTCACGTACTAACACGTTATATCGCTGACCCTTTCCCAATTCATGCATGCTACAAGAGCTTACGAATACAGCACTAAAGTAGTCTCGCTCGGGCCAGACTCTCACATGTACTGTAGGTATGTGCAGGAACGACTGAGCCAACCTTTGACCTCATAGGCTCCTGCAAGGGAGCGAGTACAGCGAGCATTAGGTGAATGGGATATACTATTCATGCACTGTTGTGACTCTAAGGCTAGGGAACACTCACCCAGCTTGCAGTGCAGGTTCCCTAAGGCAACCAGAGAGTAACAAGTATAAATATCACTTTCAAAAATATTTTTGAGTGTTGCCACTGTAGCATATTGGTTAGTGCTGAATGCCTGGTCATGGGTTCGAATCCCAGAATTGTTGCTTCTTTTTTTGCTTTCAGAATTTCAATCTTTGAAAATTTTCTAAGTGCCTAGACGTACAAAGGCACAAAGGTCAAAGGTTGGCTCAGTCATTCCTGCACATACCTTCTTTTGTGGTCAAATTCCTATACCGACTTTGTTCTGCTGTGCATAAAAAATCGCATCACAGTACGTCATGACTCAGTTGAAATAGTGTGAGCAAAAAGATGGCTCAAGATTTCTTGAAGCTATTCAAGAAGTTGGACGTAGGCTTGGCTATTCAATTCTAAAAGTCAACAAATAGAAGCAGTAAGCTCCTTCATGAAAGGACAATCACTATTGATTGCATGCAGCTAGATAAATGAGGCAGCAATTATCTGCTCGCCAAGTAAAGACTACATGCGTGCTCAAATTGGATGATGTATATACACATTTCTGCGCATGCTATCCATGATTTTCATGGATTTCTAGAACAATATTACCAAACTACTAGAGGAATGTATGGGGCAAGTATGATGTGTATACATGTCCCCTGGCAGATATTCGATGTAGTCTCTCCCGTTGTTCAGCACGTCCAGCTTGATCCCCTCAGACTGAACACACGTTCCTCAGTTGTTTCTGCTAGCCTTTTCACGCTCTCTTCGCCTTTGCAGCTGTACTTTTCTACATTCATTATCCACTCCCTAAACAGTAGCCCTGCGCATGCGTGAATTGTAGATTTGTTGCACGTGCATAGAAGAGAAACACATTTATATGGGCTCAAATGACCGACTGACTAGTGTGCGGCTTGCTCATGCTCGCCCCAATGACCAACTTCACTCCCTTTATATCTCATCTTGGCCTGTCGTGGGAGTGAAGTAGGAATAGTTTGGTGATGCTCAAAAAAGAAGCAAACAAGGATAGGGCTCCTGCTCATTTTAGAAACACATACACAATTACTGTATTGGTATTAAGCACTCTTAGTGTGTGCTGAGAGTTAGCACTTCAGTGCTAACCATTTTATCCTATCTTGGTATGCATTTCTTTTTGGGAGGGGGAGGGGGGGTTAGTATTCATAGGATACAATATTAACTTCTATGCTTATTAATTTTCACAGTAACGAGTTTTGGCAGAGCATGTGCTAATGAGCAGATAACTGTGTACTGTGTTGGTGAAGGTGCAGTTGAGTGGACTAGTGATCTAGCTATTGGTCAAACCAGTATTTCATTTCGAGTGGGAGTTGATGCACGTGGAGAGACACGAACTAGAGGGAATGCTACTGGAGAGCTTGTTAGTGTGAATGTTACTACCAATACTATCAACTCGTCTTTGGCCTACAATGTTAGTGATGGAGTGATCATCTGTACTGATGGCAGTGGACGGTCTTCATCATATGTTCATCCAATATATCAGCGTAGGTTTATTATAATTATACGTAGTATGTGATAATATGAGGTGGGTATTTACCATCAGAGGGCATGCAATCATTATCTGGACTAATAGCAGTTTTAAATAATATATTTAGTTATAGTGAAAGAAATCAACTGGATCTCTCTCAGTAATACTTGTTGGTTTGAAACATGTGACCACTTTACGCATTTGAATATCAAAATGATATTCATTGACCATATTCCACATTTCAAGCCCAGCTAGGTCACATACAGTAGTGCCCAACTATGGTATTTGTTGGCAAGTTAAAGTGCAGTGCATGGGTGGGTCATAGCACACTCAAACCTTTTGCGATTCAAAGTTCAAATGGCTTCTTTGATCTTCGGGCTGGGCATGACACAATACTAATTACACATTTCATTGAAAATGAGAAAAATATTTCTGTGAAATGAAATTACATACCAAGTAGAAAGAAATACGTAATGTAATCTAAATAAATAATCAAAGTGTGTTTCTTCCCTGAGTACCACAGAGCTTCGCTGCCATCACAGATCTCTAAAGTACCTTCGTCCTTCTCCATGCTATTAACTTAGAGCACCTAACTCTACTTTGTTTTTGACTGCGCATCAGGTCAGAAGTTGTACTATGATCAAGTAGAGAGAGAGAGAGAGAGAGAGAGAGAGAGAGAGAGAGAGAGAGAGAGAGAGAGAGAGAGAGAGAGAGAGAGAGAAGTCGTTAAAAGTTATCAAACTTACCTAAGGCCACACCAATTAGAGGCTCGGGCGAAAATATGCTGACTGATGGGTAGGTAGGTCGGTTTGAAAATGATAATGACAATAATTAGACATGTCAAGCACTGATGGACAGAGGAATCATGAATGCACTTTTCTTCATCATCCCTATCCTTGGCATGCAATAATATCTAAAGTTTGGCTGAAAGCTTAGTACTGACTTATTGTGAAGTAGTAAACAATTTGAAATTTCTACAGCAATCATAGCATTTTAATATTGCAATGCAGAAATTAGGTGTGCTTTATCTAGAGTATCATTATTGAATGCAATCTTGATTTTAGTGGGTCGGTAGGGCCCGAGCAACATAAAATCGTATTGGTATGGCCTAATTGGTCAGTGATAGCTAGTCAATACGTTTCACCACTTGTGGGGCATTCTTTATGGTAGTGACTCAATTTGCAGCTAACAAATGTTATTTTTTTGAGCACACTGAACTTTAAATTGCTGATCAAATCCAATTATTAGTATGGAATTAGGAGATGTGTTCTGTTCTGGTTTTGTTTGTGGTTTTCTTTTTTCAAGCATACTAAGTAGAAAAATGATATTGCGAAAAGAGCTGAATAAGCAATGTGAGTATTATGCCCCTGCATGAATCAGTGTGCGAAGTTTCGAACTAGAATCGGACAGTTCTAGTTTCTTGCTTCCTGGTGCTACAAAGTGCCAACTATAGCCCAGAGAAGAGCAATGATGCAGACAGCTTAGTTAGTTTATATTTTTGAGTATAAGCTTATAAGCTTGACTACCAGAAAATGGGGTCAAGAAATCCGCACTGGAAGCGGAGAACTCAACGCAACATCTGTTAAGGTATGTGGTTCTGATATTATGCTTATGTGGGCAGTTTAATAAACTGTTTATAGTTCGACTATAGCCGAGAAGATTACTTGAAGAAAAAAGATCGGATCTTTGAAATACTCCAGAAGATGAAGAAGTCTCACCGAACTGTCTGTGTTTTCTTGATGGCGAAGATAACATATAATTATAGTGAGTAATGAGATGGGAATTAGAGTGCCTGTAAGAGCAGAACATTACATTACTAAGTAGAAGGAAAACTGAATAAGCATGGGAACATTATTTCCTAATTGGTTTGTGGAATTTCAGCAATTTTCCACGTGACTCTGCTGTTGGATTATCCATGCACAAAGCTTTCATAGCTAGCTTTAGCGCTATGTTTGAAGCCTTTCTAATTAGTCAAGCATTGATTCAAATAACGTACATAGCTACATAGAGAAAAGAAATGGCATCCTGCTACGTAGCCTCACTGAACTATCTGTGTTTTCTTAGCAAAGGCTGATGGCATATAATTTATACTCTAGTACGATTGTAGTAAGTACTGAGATGGGAATAATATAGCTCTAGAGTGCCTGTAAAAAATGTTGAGTTTAGCCAATGGCTTCTACCTAGGGAGAGCAGGCAATGGGGGCATTAAAGGTTTTTATGATAGTATTGCTGAGCAGAACTGCATGACACCTGGAATTTCACTGGTCATTTGTCTGCCAGACCAAATTCTTCCATTTGGCCTATAGCAACCATCGCCAATTGTAGTGTTTTTGCTGCTGCTATTTGACACAAATTACTGCATTACTGTGCACCAAAAAAAAAAAAAAAAAAAAAAAAAAAAAATTAGAACATAGTTCAGTGGTTTTACAGTGTTTCTAACTGACTTAGAAAGACAGCAAGTTTTCTAAGTGCCTATTAGACTATACCTAGTCTGAATAGAGCAATTTGATTGGTCAGTTGCAAGTTTCTACATAAGTACTTAGATCACAAAACCACAAAATCCTAAGGCACTTAGAACTCAAAACCACAATGGCCCCAGGCACTTACAAAACCACAAACTGCATTTTTAGCTTGGATACAATAGCAACAATGACAACTTGAACGGTAAAGATAGTGGGTGGGGTTTCGAACTTAAGTTGAAGAGAAGCTAGTTTCTTGTATTATGGTGTTAGGAAGCTCCAACCGAAGCTAAAAGAAGAGTAAAAAGGTACCGAAAGTAGTGCAGACGGCATAGATGGCATAGTAAAGTTCATATTTCCAAGCGTAATTTCAACTTAGCTTGCATTACGAAGCTTTTCATCGCCGACAAACGATTCATTAGAAGCCAACAGAAGGTCAGCCACACCCAGTTCCTCTTCACCTCTGACCTTGCTGCTGGCAAGAAGTCATTGAACGAGGGAAAAAAGTCGTCTAGTTCAGCCATGAAGATTAATATTCTCTCAAGGTAACTACATGCGCGCACGCATATAGTCTAAATGAGTTAGACACCTCGGCCAATAGAATCTACAGTTTTAGAAACCTTCAGGCCCTTGGGTAGATGCCTCACTTTGCTCAGCCTCTACAGCCCAAGGGCCTGAAGGTTTCTAAATCCTGTAGATTCATGATGTCTAACTATTATTTAGACTATGGCATCCACTTTGAAGTTTTGACCACAATTAGGTTTTTAAAACAGCGTAACTACCAGCCATCAGGGCATTAAACTAATTAATGACCACTAGAGCAAGACTAGCCTGAACTATAAGCACCTTAGTTAGGGTTGCTATTCTCAAGGGCTGTTTTTATAGTGTCAAACTCTCAGAACTTTCAATGGGTTTCACTGTGGTTTTAAAAGAATGCAATTATTTGTATATGAATATGATTATATTTTGCATTTCTTTAAACTTCACTAAAATAGTGGTATCCTTGAATTGCTTGAAAAGTGTAAAAAAGTGTGGAGTGAAAATAAAAATTAATCATATTCATGATCACTAATTACATCCTGTAGAAACCCAACAAGACTACTGAATGTTTCACAGTATCTCTCATAGTACCTTCACAAGTGGTCGTTAAAAAAATATTAATTAAAAATAGTTAATTATGTGATAAAGGCTTCTAATTTGGCATCGACTTAGCTATAGGATGAAACTAAGCAATGAATTTTTTTATCTGGGTTATACGGACATTAGTATGGAGGAAGGGAAGGGCTAAGACAGGAAGTAAAAAGTGGGCGGAGTTACGCTAATACATTTGTAAAGTGGCAAGTTTTGGAGCCAGGGAACCCCCCTTAATTTTGTGGTGGGTAATAATAGCAAATTGACATGCAGCCACATGGTATATACAACTATAAATGAGATGGTGCTGTACACAAAACTTGAAGACTAACATATTACGTTTACCTACATGCATGCCCGTGAAAATAAAGTAAGGAATCTGAAGGTGTTACAGCTCACTGACACAGATAGCTACCACTGCCAGTATGAGTCCCCATCCATTCCCTGTTACAACCATAAGTTACTTACTCAAGGAAGTTCAACTAGCAAACAGAAAGTGAGTGCTGCCACAAGTTAACTGGCTACTGCACTGCACTGGCATATGGGTAGTCACGTGCCCCCCGGGCTACATGGCCATATGGGTGTGGCCGTGTTGGGGTGAAAGGTTAAACCAGGACTTGAAAAAAATTTAAGTCAGAAGTACGTCCAAAAAAAAAATTAGCCTTAGCCGGCCATAGTCTACAGTTGATTTCACTTCCCTTGGAACTTCCGTGAATATATCCGTGGGGTGTGGCTCGTGAGAGAGAGAGGCGCTATCTCCACACGCTCTTTGCACAAGAGCTAGTTCAGAACAAGAGTTTCAAGTTGCTGCAAAGAGCGTAAAGATAGCTTCACTCTATCACCTGCCACGCCCCACGAAAAAACCACGGAAGTTCCATGTGAAGTGAAATCAACTGTAAGTCCCATGTGAAGTGAAATCAACTGTAAGTCGGTTAATGCCCTCAGTCTCGGAGTTCCACTATTTTAGGACCTTCCAGCTATTGCCTATGATGACCTCGGCTTCACCCTCAGTCACCATAATAGCAACAGCTGGAAGGTCCTAAATAGTGAAACTCCTCCACTTCGTGCAATAACCTATACATAAACTATACATAAACGCACTGTTCACCAGGCTATGAATAACAACAGTTTTAGGTTTTCTGAAGCTGAGATGATAATAATGAAGATGACCTGAGATAATGATCAGATAACATTGCCATTAACTAGTTATTACTAAAGAGTTTATTTCTGTCTCTGTATTATGTTGGTAGTTTATAGCTGACTGTTGGAAGAAGATGATTATGAAGATAATGACATTGTCATTAACTATTACTATTTCTGTCTCTGGGTGATTGTTGGAAAATGAAGAAGTCATCTGGCTTGGTCACAAGGAAACTTCATAACAATTTTCCACTGGAAGAAATTATTGTCTAAGGCACATTTGTTATTTGTTCAGTATTTTCATACCTTCCGCTAGCTTAGCTAGTTCACTGTCGCTAGCAAAAACAAAACGTGGGTGGAGGAACTCATTAATAGCTGGGTGTGGTGGGCATGGGAGGAGTTCGAGTTGAGCCTCGTATAGTCATCGTAGTCTTCGCGAACGGGCTCGAGAGCACGAGGCTCTGTAGAGTTGGCGTCTGAATAACCTCACATCCCAGGACAGGGACAAGCTATGGCAGGAATTTTCATTTTGTTTCGTAACTAAGGGGTAGCTAGCTAGCTAAAACTACAGACCGACCAATGAAATCGTGCGGCCTGGGGATATATAACGGTTAGAACACGGTAGTCCTGGTGATTATGGCCAAATAAACCACCTTATCCTCGGGCTGTGCCCTCGGATTCGGTTGTTTATTGGCCATAATCATCAGACTACCGTGTTCTAACTATTACATAGTAGGTTTTCTAAGTGCCTCAGGCTCTTAGAAAACCTACTGTTAGGCATTATCTTGTTTATGTTACTATAGCTACTAATGTGATCACCAAGGAGATGTGTAAAAAGTATTGACTGTTTCTTTTTGTGTTTTGTATAAGTAAATATAATCATGATCATGGAATGATTAAGATAGCTAGATTTAACTACATACATAGCTATGATATGATTGAAGTTTGTTCTATCTAAGTTAGACAGCAGTTTATACACTTCATAGACGCCACGTAGACGTTTCGTAGACAACATTAGAACGCTAGAACGCTTTGTAGACACTGTTGAGAAAAAACTGTCTTGCTGAGTTGTGGTGGGCATGGTAAGATTATTTGGTAAAGGGTTATTCTTGACATCTTTAGCCACGCCCCTTGAAAATGGTGGTGGTGATGAACGACCAGATGAAAACAGCGATTTTAGAAGTCACTATAAAATGATACTGCTTTGTCCTCTGCTCTTCATACTTCAGTCCTAGCACATTGAAGGTGTTCTGTCTTCAAGTTAGGAGTTGCTGACTGTAGGATGGAAGTATTCTGGAGTTATGAAAGAAAATACAAGTATTAGTCCAATGGGGCAACCCGTGCCATCCCTACTTAATAGACTATCGTATTCTCTGATTGTAATGCTTCAAAAACTATGATTACCAATGGCAGCTTATGGTAATGGATTCAATACCAACATACATGAGAGTAAAAACATTTCTTCTGAATGAAAGAATGATGTAGGCTTGAGTACATGACTATAAAAAGTACGGAAACAAGGTGTTGGCTATGTACTGACCCTACATCGCTGCATGACTACTCTGCTAACTGTCATAAAGTTGACATAAACCCTACATTGCTGCTGCCATACTATCCTTTTTGGCTACACCTTGCAGCGATGTAGGGTTTACGTCCAGACTGAAGGTAGAAAAAAGTTATTGATAATAATACACAAAGCTCTAACTATTATTTGTATGTACAGTGGTTAAAAGAAGACTTCATGGGCTATTTGAATTCATAGGAAGAGTCTTCTGGATACACTCAGAAATGCACCTGACATTAAGACAGTCAAAAAACTTGTCAAAATATCTGATAAATTCTTCAGTTTTTTTGGTTTCTTCCAAAGAATAGTATGAGAGAGCATTAGCAACAGTTGAACTCGGAACCTGCAAAGTGATCACAATGATAATAATAATACATTGAGTGGAACCTCTGAATTAGAAGTGTGTGTACGTATGTGTACATGTGTGGTGTGGGAAGGGGGGAGAGAGAGAGAGAGAGAGAGAGAGAGAGAGGCACTACAACAACTTATGCTGCACGGTTAAGAACTCACTTGTGCAGCCAAACTAACTCGCATTCTTGAATAAGAATTTAAGTGCACATGTTCCTTTTTAAGTTTTTGTATCAAACTAAGACCTGAATCAAAATTAGACTTGTGATAGAGGTCTTGTATGTGAGTCCAACTGATATGCTTTCCATAATTCTGTGAAATTGATTGATTCCCGTGTTGACTTTATCTCGCATTTGCACGCTAAAGCATGCTAAATCGCGACAATAAACGGCACATGTAGATGTTATTTTACATGAGATTACGCGAGATTATTGCCGTTTCCACGCCTTTTTCTGTGGAATTATACAATAAAGCGTGCTTAGCGCGTATCTCCGACGTATTATTGCGTATTTACGCGCTTTAGCAGATCATACGCGTAATTGCGCGCTGAATTCTACACGGGTTATTATTATGATACTGTTATTAGCTATAGCTATAGGTATTATACTTACCCAAAGAGCTCTTGTACATTTGTGAAAAAATGAATTTGACCAGCAGTTATGAGTGGTTTTAATCAAGTGAGGAACATCTGACATAAAGAAAACATCTCTTCTTTCATTGCTGTAGGGATTTAGAGTCTTGTATGTCAATTCTCTGTGCATTTTTCTGTTGGTTGATGCTCCATCACACATTATAACCATAACCTTTAGGCCACACTCCTCAATATTCCGAACTGCATCCCACACTAGAATGAAGAAGGTATGTCCTACTGCTCCAGTGGTTGGAAACTGAGCATAAGGAAATTCTAAGTTTGAAAAAATACCCCGAACCATGAATGTGAGCATGTGTGTTGCTATATTATCACTGCAGGCTCATAATCATTTTTCGTCTTATATTGACGTTCGAAATTCAAAAGATTATTATTCATCTCACCTAGGTCTACAAATCCAATTAGTTACTATTCCTACTTCACTCCCATGATCAAGGGCCAAGGGAGTGAAGTAGGAATAGTATCTCGTACTTGAATTGGTAAGGGTCACTTCACTAAGTTCACTCTCTTGCATGCAGTTATAATACATATTCCAGCTAGATTTTTGGGCCATACTGCTTCGATGCTGCAGTACTTGGTTTTCATAATGAAGCTGCAGTTATAATAGCTATAATAATTATTATGTGCTAAATTTGTGGTCATCCCTACTTCACATTTTTATTTCGAAGAAATTTTTTGCATTCACTTGTGTACATACGCACGTCAAGCACATTATTATATAGATAAGGGGATTACTTGACTGAAGTTCACTCTCTTGTTGCTGAACTTTTTTGAACTGCATACAGCCATCCTTACTTTTTTTTTATTTGTCATTTTTCTACTTGGTATGCGTTTGTTACAAAACAACTAAATAATGTAGATGTTTCTGCTCTTACATGCACCCTAGAGCTTCATTCTTCCCATCTCAATACTGACTACTGTCATACTAGAGCCAAAAATACATGCCATATTCTCTTTCTCAGCCATTGCTCAGCAAATACTGATAGTTTAGTGAGGCCAGTGGAATGGAACACCATTTCCCCCCTAGCTACGTAATTAGATGTCACATACTGACGCTTAATATTGGTGACCCTTACCCAATACCCACATGAGTTGCTGCAGAGATAGTTTAGTGAGGCTAGATAGAGCTTAGAAAGGCTTCATATAATAGCACTAAAGCTGAAAAATCACAAGGCAGGCTAAGCTTTTCTGCCTATATGCTTGCAAATATATACTAACTATCTATGCTACCTTCGGTACCTTGTGGCTTTAGTTGAACTAGCTTCTCTCTAGCTCCAACTCTAGTTGGAAACCCCACCCCTTGTACAGCAGGTTCTAAAACAGCATTATTATTTTTCTACTTGGTATGCAGTTACCTCCAGAGTTCTTCAATAATGGGGACCAGGTCTGCCATGACAGCAAATGGGGGAACTTTTGTTATGCAGAGTAGAGATTTTTCTATCAGAGTTGATCCCATGCTCAAATAAATAATTTCACTGAGCTTGTTCTCTGGTAGGATAACTTTTGTTCCACAAACATACAGTCCTCTTTGCATTGCCTCAACTTATTGACTGACAGTGTGCAATATTACTGGCGGACATCGGCCAATTTCCGGACAATTAATTTGAATGACCACGCGAATTATCACGTGATCGGTCAACGTGGCCTAGCAAAGAATTTTGCAGCTGCTCCTTTCAGCTTTAGCAAGCGAGTGCCAGTAGCTAACTGTTTACTGTTTCTCTCGAGATTCTTCGGTGCTAGGTGTCGATTTTAGGGGCGAGTTGTAGCTATTTGTTGTTAGCTAGCTGGTAGACTCGACTTCCGAGTCAGAAGCGGAGTCTAGCTTGAAGAAAAGAAGTGTTTCCTTTGCAACTTACCAGAAATGGCTGCAGGACTTCGACAGAGAGCTTAAAACCCTGAGCTGGCTTGAATGTGACACTACTTTCAAGGGAGGAAAGAAGATTGTAACTCAACTGAGATGCAGTGTCTGTTCAAAGTTCGAATCAAGGATCGAGGGTAGGAGGAACTACAGTGCCAAGTGGATCAGGGGAGCTGACTCTGTTCGTACAAGCAGCATACGTGATCATGCAAACAGTGACCAACACCTTCATGCGACATCCCTTCTACAAAGAGAGTGTGCATCAGCTGAAGGACGAAGCTTGGCATCATTTGCTCCAATTGCAAAGGCTCTATCTACCATACCTGAGGATGAAAGGGTAAAATTACGTTATAAATTTGATTTAGCCTACTTCATTTCCAGAGAGAAATTGTCCTTTCGAAAGTATCCTCAGCTAGTTAAGCTGGAGGCCAGGCATGGTGTAAATATTGGCACTAATTACGTAACTGAGACATCTTGTAGAGAATTTACCCACTACATTGCAGACAGTGTAAGACAGCAGCTGTGTAACTGCCTAAGTACTGTTAATTTTTTCTCCCTTCTACTTGATGGTTCAACTGATTGTGGGAATATTGATAACGAACTATTTCTTGTTGTATGGTTTGATAAACTTGGGACTAGTGAGAAAGTATGTACCAAGTCAAGTTATTTTCAAGTGTGTAAGCCTAATAGTGTTACAGCTGAAGGCATGTTGGAAATGGTACAAATTGTATTGGGGAAGTTGGGTGTGCAGGAGCTAGATGATGGAGCATGCTCTAAGCTTGTGGGGTTTGGTACAGATGGCTAAAAGGTTTGATTGAAAAATCATTGCCATGGATCTACTGGCAGTGGTGCCTAGCTCATAGGATTGAGTTATCTTTGAAAGATGCATTTAAAAATACTGCCTTTGATCAAATTGATGATATGCTCCTAAAACTGTATTACCTCTATGAAAAATCACCCAAAAAGTGTCGGCAACTGGAAGATATCATTTGTGACCTAAAGGACTGTCTTTCCTTTGATGATGATGGCCGGAGACCAGTGAGGGCTAGTGGTTCACGTTGGATTTCTCATAAATGGAATGCTATGAAACGGATTTTATCCAAGTATGGTGCATATACTAACCACCTAGCAGCCCTATCTGAAGATGGCACTTTGAAATCTGTGGATCGAGCCAAAATGAAAGGATATTACAACCAATGGACTGATGGAAAATATGTTTTGGGTTGTGCTTTGTTTATTGATCTATTTGCCCCCTGTGCCTTTCTTTCCAAACTTATGCAGTATGATGACTTGGATATTTTGGCTGCCCTTACTGGTCTACTTAAGTCTGTTAAAGAATTGGACAAATTAAAGACAACACCTTTACACCAATGGCCAACATTTTCTACAACACTCAGTAAATGTGAAGATAGTACATATCAGTATCAAGAGTTGAAGAATTTTTTGACTGCTAAAACTTATGAGAATCACTATACTGAGTATTGTGAAAAGATAGCCCTTTGTACGAGGGAGAGATTATTGTGGTCAGATGATCAGGTTTTGAGGGACATTATCTTTGTTCTTGCTACGCTACCCAGGGTTGGCAAAAGGCAGTTGAGGAAGAGGATGATTTAGCAGCTGTTGATAGACTGGTAGCTCGTTTTAGTGTACCACTAAATGCTGCTGCTAACATTCAAGTGGATGAGATTCATGCCGAATACTGTGCATTGCTACATTATGCAGTTGAGTATATATCTCTCTCTACACTGGAGTACCGTGCAGTCTGGTGGCGACTTTTTCATGCACCTAGTGCTTCAGAATGGGCCAATGCTCTAGTTTTAATTGAACTGCTATTCTCTTTGCCAGCATCTAATGGGAAATTAGAGAGAGTGTTTTCTCAACTAAACATCATTAAGTCTGACAAGCGTGTTCAGCTCTCCAACGAGACACTCAATGATCTTTTGACCATCAGCATGAACACTGACTCCCTGGATTGCTTTGATCCTGACCCTGCCATTGACCTATGGTGGAACGATAAAGTGCGTAGGCCTAATCCGAAAGTGAGGAAGCCTTATCAGAAACGTCAGCGGCAGAGCAGCTCCAGCTTTGAACCTGAAAGTTCAAGCGATTCTGATGAGCCTACTCCTTTATTGGACACTTGGGATGAATGGATGGAATCAAGTGAATCAGAAACTGAAAGGGAACAAGAAAGTTAATTGTACATTTTAATGTTTTTTATCATTACTTCATATTGTCATAATAATTATCTTACCAACCAAAAAATTAATTGTCTGGACAATTTGAGACAATGGTCAGACAAATTGGGTTGTGCATGGCCATGATGACCATTCAATCAAAATTCCTTATATTGCACACTGTTGACTGCTCTTTGGTAGGCATTTTGGCTGAGTATACACAACACACTTTCAAACACTCACCACATAAAACTCGTTCACATACATAATGGCCAGTCTACTCTGACATGTCATCCTCACCAGTCCTTTGAGGTCAGAGGTCCAAGTCTAACTTATACCATGTGACCAGTATGATCCTCCCTGTGCTTGCGTGTAGCCAGTGTGTGACCAGTAGATCTGGGGGAGTACAAACAGTGGCCCCAGACCTCATGAAAGATCCACTATTGTGCTTCTTAACTGGGTCAGAAGCTTAGAGAACACTTCTTGTGGAAGCCTTGGGGACTTACATAAAAGATAATTAGCAGCTCCACATTTCTAAATAAAAATATATCTTGCAGGAATTGAACCAGCTTTGGCAGTTTCTTTGAGGTGAACTTGCTTGGTATCAGTACAGTTTAATCTTGAAGAGAACATCTGTGTATATGCTTCTTCACTTCTATTGGCTCTCTCTTCAATTTAATAAGTCAACTAAGTGTGTTATCAATCAATTGCTTAACAGGCTTTAGGCTCTCCATGAAATGTGGAATCTTCTCTGCCACTTTCCAAATCTCACACGTGCTGATTGCATTGGAATTTGCTTTTCCGATTTATCGTTGCCTCATTACGCCGACCACCTTGACATCTATCAGAGGTGTAATGGCAAAAACATAACCATCTGAACATGCAGTTACGATACAATATATCAAACCGATAAAAAGGCTCCTAAATATACCAGTAGTGAGACCACATTTTCTTGTGTCATATGCATTATCAGACTTATACAGCAATTGCACCGACACTATCTACTCATTGCATTTCTAATGACCACACGTGTTTCAGTTGGAAATTCAAATCACTAAAACACCCTACACCTGCACTTAGGCTAACTGCATCTTTACTATAGCAACTAAGGCATGGAGAGGAAAGCCAATAAGGGTCACTAATTGCATTTTGTTGCCTAGCAACTTAAGGGTTTTCCCTGGGAAAGCTTTATAGCACTGAACCACTAACTGAATAAGAAGTAGTTAGTCTCTTGCATTGGCCTCCTCTCCACGCCATACGGGTTCATATTGCACACCTATTGACCAATCAGATTGCAGTATGCAGAGTAGTCGTACATTTCATGATGTTCTAAATTTATTTTTTCTATTTGGTATGTAGAAAAATATGCTGAGTGGTACGTATGTACATCTGTGTACTTCCTCAATAGAGTGATGATTTCTAGCAGTACATGCAGGTGTTATTCACTCAGGTGGAGGGCATGGGTACATGCAAATGATCAGCTTTGTATGATTGTCTCAATTGATAGGGCCTGGACTTCTTTTCCCCTCTTTCGATGATCTGGGTGATCGATATGTTATCTTATCTTGGGATAAGCCAATGAATTCAGAGGAGTATGTCTTTAGGAACTACATCATCACTATAAGAAGTAACTCTGACACACCTCAGACAACTACCATTAAAGATGAAGACACTACTTTTGTAAATGGTGCATTTGATCGTCGCACTAACTATAGTTTTGCTTTAGTCACTACTAGTTCCTGTGAACAAAGTGAGTCAGTCCCATTTCGTATCAGTCCTGTATCACCTGATCCAACACCTGGCCTAACACCTGGCCTAACACCTGGTGAGTTTTGTGATTGTAGTGCCATAAAAGCTATATTGTAGTTTCTTACTAGGAAGGAAGGTGTTACATTCCTGTAGATCTTAAACGCTATAGACTAGACCATGCAGTGTAGCAAAGTATCATAATTATGCCACACTTAATCCTTTCAGTATTCTAATAACGTCTACCATACACCCGAATAGAATAGTAAAGCCCCCTTGATTATAACAACCCACATGATTATGCATACCACCCATAGTGCAACACCAGTTGTATTATATCATGGGTTATAAAAGTAATTATGATTATTATGTGTTTAATAGGAAGTATTGCAGCCATTGTTATAGCCATTGTTATGAGTGCAGTGATCCTGATCCTTATCCTAATCCTGGTAAGTAGCGAACCTCATTGGAAAGCAGTGAATGATTATGGCCTATTTCAGCTCCTCATTAATTCTTCATAAGATAAGTAACCATGCTTGGGTCTCTATATACTCTCACTCAGTCCTTTACTGATAAGTATTTCTGCTAGTACATAGTTATAAGATTAGTAACTTAGACAAGATCAATGAATTCATGTCTATTTTCTCCATGATCTATATAACAGGTGTGCAGATATCGTCCAGTCAGAAATAAAATACATGTAAGACTAGCTGATTAATGATCAACGTGCACATGAACCTCATAGTAACATAGTAACCTCATAGTATGGAATGTTCTTGTGAATGGGACAGTACATGCACTACTGGCAGATTTATAGAATTAATTATTTGCTATACCCCCACAGGCTCTGTTTTCAGCTTATAGCTTGCCCCTGGTAAGTGCCTCTATTATCTTTTGTATAATGCCTATCGCTATTACCTATCAAGTTAGACTGTTTATTAGAATACATAGCTAGCAATTCAGATGCCTAGTGAAAAAAAGGGCAACTACAAACCAGTACGTGTATGTGAAATTCTGTCATTACGAAAGCTAGCCCATGCCTGGGGGGGGGGGGGGGGGGGGGGCATTGCCCTCCTTGTCCCCTTGAAATAAACCCTCACTGTTAAACATTACTGGCAGATCTAATTTTTAACAGCTCATGATATAAAATTCATTTGCTATACCTCCACAGGACGAGCCCCCTCTCTCTGTGCATAGCTTGCCCCTGGTAAGTGCCTCTATTATCTTTTGTATAATGCTTATCACTATCACCTATCACTATAGCCTGTATCAATTTTTTAGAATGCATAGCCAATCCCTATATTCCACAGCTAATAATACCCCTAACCCACTTAATCATAAAGGAATTAACTTAACAGAACCAGATATCATCGGAGGAAGGGTTAAATGCCTAGTAAAAAAAAAGAGAAGGGGCAATTACAAACTATAGTACATGTATGTGAAATTCTATGATAATCTCATTATGAAAGCTAGCCAATGCGGACCTCAACGATCTAATGTCGGTGACCTCGACCTATTCTCGGCAACTGGTTGTACCATAATGCATTTATTGTCGACCATTCCCTATGTAATTTTTACTGGAAATATAAATGAAAGATATCGTATACATAGGAACATGAAGCTCTGTCAACGTTTTATAGAGCTAGATATGCATGGTTTGAAGTATAAAAGTGTGAAATTTTAGCCAGCTACTTCTATACTGCCAAATACACAGCCTAAATTGCCATCAATATCATAAACACCCCACACACAATCTTCAAGTACCTAGCCATCTCCATGGTGTTTTTCATCAATTAGTTGGACCATCTTTTCACTTGGTCCCACTGGTTAGGAGGTCATTGGATCTTCAACACCTTGAATCACTTTTTTCTTTTTGTCGTCAATATGAAATAGTAAGTTACAAATGGACTAGAAAATACTAATAGCAAACAGAAACTATATAAGAATCGTGAAACAAACCGATCAGCTAGTCTAGGTGAAGCAGCATGTTTTCCTGGCAATGTGGCGGATTCTGTCCACTGCAATAATTCTCACGTATATTTTCAGTAATTCTGGCCGACAATGGGTAATGGTCGAGAATTGATGAATGACGTGAGCCTGGGTATGAGGCTAGGGTTAGAGTATGCACATGCCATCACTCTTGAAGGGCTTCTACTAACTTGTCCATTATCCATTACCAGGTCGACTTAACACAAGAGAACATGGAGTCGAGTCAACACCTGAGACGAGAAGACTTCAAGAATGATGAGGACTATGGGGAATGCATAAAGCTACACTTGAGACCAAATATGATAGTGCGAGCACTCCGTGACTACGAGTCAGTCGTCAAGGGAGACATTGGGGTCTGCAAGCAGGCTAACAGTGAGATGCCACTTGCCCAGTTTAAATGGATTAAGGCTGGTGGAGTGGAAGTGAAGACTTACTCTGTGTATTGGTACATGGTGGAGATTCTCAGTGATGATGAAGATGAAAGTATGACAACAAAACAAAACAAATAAACGTATTCTTACTGTATATTTATTTCCTTTTATATAGCTCTTGGAAACGAAGAGAAATCAGAAGCGTCCAAAAAAGTTTCTGTGAGTCAAAGTTACTAATAATTCATGTAGTTGCATGTTAACAGGATTAAATATGTAGCAAATAATTTTTCTTTCAACAATTGATGTACACATGAACTTAGACTTTGAACATTGGAAGCAATAAAATTACATATACTCCAGCCATAAGCTGATGATCGACTCACAATATTACTCTCTACCAAGCTTTAAATCAACTGGATATATTCCGTATTCATCTACAGTCACTCTGTGTACCCTAAAATGAGTAACCAAGTGAATATGTGTGTATCTATCAATACACATGCAGCTAGATTTACACTACTAAACTGAAAGGAACCATTATGATAAAGGTAGACTTAGGTAAGTCTCAATATACGTTAGACACCGGGATTCTGTCTGTTTAGTAGTCATAATCTTTCTGAACGTCTTCTTTTTTTTGCATTCCTGAATAAAGTAAAGCTGGAGGGATGCCCAGTATGCCAGAGAATCAAGAGGAGAAAAGTATCAGCTAGCTAGCTTGTGATCGGTCGATTGTTGTGATCTATGAGCATCATTTTTTGTCATTACCCTGTGCACTAGGGTTTTGTGGTTAAATAATTTCATGCATGCGCAAGCAGTGTATACCAGGCCCTATTTTCCCCAGCAAAAAAAAAAAAAATTACATAGTCAAATAGAAAATAAATAAATAAATAATCAAAGCGCGTTTCTTCCCTGAGTACTTCAGCAGTTCGTTGCCATCACAGATCTCTAAAGGAACTTCGTCCTTCTTCATGCTATTAACTTAGAGTGCCTGACTCTACTTTGTTTTGGACTGCGCATCAGGTCAGAAATTGTCCATGTTGACGATCTTTACCATACAGTCTAAGAACACATGCAAGCAGAGTTCTTTAAGCTTTCTCCTGTAGTGGCAAGCCTTGATTGCAGACAGAGACGAGACTCTGCTAAGCAGTGTATACAGGCATTATGTGGTTCAGGTGAGTCAATAGCTAAAAACAGCTAGGTCATAATCAGCTGCTTGTAAAGCCTTCCATTAATAATCTACACTAGTGAGAAAGTAGAGTTGTGTTTCCTGACCTTTCACCTGTTTACTTACTAGCAAATAATGACCAAAATAATTATCTCGACAGTGACACATCTGTAAGGTAAAGCGGGGCTATTTCGAATAGCGGGTAATTCCGTATTGTTCAAATATTTCTGAAACTACTGAAGCTTCTGAGCTCAATGTGCTCTACTATAATAGTAGAATATACCTTTCAAAATAGAGCTCATAAGCTTGAGGAGTTTTGAAAATATTTGACCCTACGGAATAGCCACACCGTTCGGAATAGCCCCGCTTTACCTTAATGTAAAAAAAAGAGCATACATTGTAAATATGAATAAGAAGTTACATTCAGGAAAAAATTATATATTTAGTGATTCTTGAGATCGTCTAAGTAATTCTTGAGATCGTCTAAGTTTTATAGCGGGCGGTACAGCCAAAACAGCACTCGCGGTTAGATTTCTCTACGTCATCAGTTTGCAGCACACCCCTTGACCTTCAAACCAAGGCACACCTGGCACTCAAAACTCGGTTCGAATAACTGGTATGGAAGAAGAGAGGTTGTAAGGTTGTTATCTCACATCTATCACTGTTCATCCTGCCCTATTAGCTTGTATCGAGTTATTAGAATGCATAGCAATTGTTAACCCTCAGTACATGCATAGTGAGTTTGTCTGTATGTGTAGTAACTTGTCCACCATCAAATAACCATCCAGAACAAACACTGGAGACCTTCATAAATAAGACTACGACTTTCAAATCAGTCTGACTTGATGTGTCTCTTATTATGTGTTACAAGAATGATACAATAATGAAGTCCATAATTAAAGTCCGGACATAATGCAATATTTTATTATCTTTTGTATAATGCCTCACTATTACCTATCACTGTTAAATACTACTGGCAGACTTAATTTTTAACAGCTTATGATATAGTTTGCTATCCCCCCACAGGCCGAGTCATCTCTCCTTATGACTGATAGATCGGACCAGGTAAGTGCCTCTATTATCTTTTGCATAAGGAAAAAAACATTTCTGTGAAATGAAAAAAATGTAGGTACTCAAAAAAGTAAGGAAACAAGGGAGGATGGAAATAGGATGATCAATCTTTGTTCTGCATATTCAGCCAACAATCCCTACATATACGTCAGGTATATAGCTTCAGATCATAGTGCAGTAATGTAAGGATTGTTGGCTGAATATGCAGAACAAAGATAGATCATCCTATTTCCATCCTCCCTTGTTTCCTTACTTTTTTAAAGCAGTGGTCACCCCTACATTTATGTATGTATGTGTAATGCAAGAGTTCATTCTTCTGTGTGTATGGAAGTTTCTTGAGATGTATAGTTCTCCAATAGCATGCAGCCCAATGATTATTTGAAGTGTTGAGCTACACTTGGAGGTCGAGGATGCTGAAATAGAGTCTACTAGTAGATGGATTGGTGAATCAAAATCCCCGAGTTGATAGAGTAGTCTATGATCTAGAGCTATAGAGCAGCTAGCTGAGTAATATTAATAATTGGATATCAATATAATATTATGTGCATGCATATTATTGGCTTCTAATAATTAAGTTAGTCGAAGTTACATCGACTCTTTCGAGGATTGACGAGTACAAAGATCATAGCTGATGGAATTTGGCCAGAAATCATAGCTGTAGCTTGAGTGGTTTGAGAGATATGGTTGTTTAAGAAGAAGAAGAAGAAGAATAAAGAAGAAGAATCCAGCGATTTACCTGCTTTCTGAATGTGAGCTCCCTGGTCCTGAAACTTGGTCTGCACTTTGTAGTAGGCTCTAGTAGGCTGGATAATCATTCACAGTAGCTTTTTAAAGTCTAAGTGGGGGAACTAGAATTTCACTTTTGTATTAGTCTATATGCGGTGTGCGGTGCCGTCCACGTCATCCCTACTTAGAGAGAGCTACCGCTCTCTCTGATAATGCTTATCACTATCACCTATCACTGTTCATCCTGCCCTTTTAGCTTGTATCAAGTTATGACAATTTTTTAGAATGCATAGCAATTGTTAACCCTCAGTGCACGCAGAGTCTGTGTGTGTAGTAACTTATCCACCATCAAATAACCATCCAGACCAAATACTGGAGACCTATAGTGATTCACAAATAAGACTACAACTTTCAAATCAGTCTGACTTGATGTGTCTCTTATTATGTGTTATAAGAAAAATTGAATGATACAATAATGAAAGTCCATAATTAAAGTCTGGACATAATGCAACATTTTAGGAGGTCCAGGTCAAGAAGGTTTCTTATCATACAGGCACTACTCAAGGGTGGTGTTAATTATTTTCCCCCTCTATATTCTTTTATCCAGGCTATTAGCTCTTCCATTAAGCACTGCTTTTCGTCCTCCTCAATGTAGAGACTGGTACGAGGCTACGTATACACACTGCTGCTGTTGTTTGCTGGTGCTGTTTTGCCTTGGAGATATCAAAAGTGTTTTAGTGTACCAAGAGACGTCTTAGCTATGACAGGCACAAAAGATTCTGCCTGTTTAGTGGTCATAATCTTTCTGAACGCCTTCTTTTTCGCGTTCCTAAATAAGAGGGATGCCCAGTATACCAGAGAATCAAGAGGAGAAAAGTATCAGCTAGCTAGTCAATTGTTGTCAGCTAGTTAGCCTGTGATCTATGATCATCATTTTTTGTCATTGCCCTGTGCACTAGGGTTTTGTGGTTAAATAATTTCATGCATACGGAAGCAGTGTATACCAGGCCCTATTATCCCCAGCAAAAAAAATTACATAGCCAAGTAGAAAATAAATAAATAAATAATCAAAGTGCGTTTATTCCCTGAGTACTTCAGCAATTCATTGCCATCACGGATCTCTAAAGCAACTTTGTCCTTCTTCATGCTATTGACTTAGAGCGCCTGACTCTACTTCATTTTGGACTGTGGATCAGGTCAGAAATTGTACTACCGTCTCCAAGAATACGTGCAAGTAGAGTTCGTTAAGCTTTCTCCTGTAGTGGCAAGCCTTGATTGTGGACAGAGATTCTGCTAAGTAGTGTGTACAGGCATTATGTGGTTCAGGTGAGTATCAACACTCAAAAAACAGCTAGGTCATAATCAGCTGCTTATATTATGGAAATATTTCCTATCTTTTATCAGGTAAAGCCTTCCAGTTTCAATAATCTGTGACTTGGGACACTAGTGAGAAAATAGAGTTGTGTTTCCTGACCTTTCACCTGTTTACTTACTAGCAAATAATAATTAATGCTGATGGAACTCGTATCTATACAGTTAATAATAATAAATTGCCATTGACCTATTTGGTATATAACTTTTAAGTGTTATGCATGTACCTGATATACTTGATTAGTATTGCATCAAGGTCATAACTAGACTGAGCATCGAGTACTGAGATGGGAAGAATGAAGCTCTAGAGTGCATGCAAGAGCAGAAATATTACATTATTTACATCATTACATCATTTAGTTTTCTACTTGGTATGTAATTTATTTCGACTGTGTCTAGGCAATGGTAAGCTACTATGAACAGGGTTCAATGCCATAGACTTTTGAACCCGCAAGGCACTAGCATTGTGCAAGCTGTGCTGGATAGTGGGGTTGTCACTTCTGCCTCCTCTGGCCCTTTGTTGGCCAAAATAATCTCAAGCTGGTCTTGGCTAAATCTTTTACTGAGAAGGAAGAGATCATCTTTGTTAGAAGATAACAGAAACCCTGCAACTTCCATAAATGAATGCACTGTAAAGAAAAATACTTGACATAACTATAGAAATTATATAAAGCTTCTATATAACTAGTAATTTTCAGTCCTTCCTGTCTCCCTGCTCAGCATCACAGCTTTCTTTTCCTCTGCAAACAGTCTCCTCTCACTTTATCAAGTAGACTAGGAAATCCTGCCACTGAAAGAAAACAAAGTTTAGTTTTGTAAATATTTCTCTGCATGGTTTCTCACCTTAAACCAGTCATCATCTGGTGAAGCATATGGCTTCCTATCTGGTTTACGGCTAGTCTAAACTCTTCCACTCGGACTAACTCCTAACATTTAGACAGTCGAATAGCTTATCAAATTAGCAAATGAACCTCTCAGGTTTGTGGATCCCCAAAATATATTGCTTAAGACCTACACAAATTACAGTGTAAGTATCAGCAAGGAAGTGAGCATGCACATGCCCAGATATATTACCTGAGCCGCCGAAATCCACTCTCATACGGGAGTACGATGTCAATGCTCTTATTTAAGCTTTGGCACGAGAGATAAGCCATGGGAAGCTATATCCCCTCAGTTAAAATTGTGAGTTACTTGTTTGTGGCCAAAATGCAAGTCTTACACTTACTATAGAAGAACACTAAATCGTAAGGATGACTTGAGCAGTTCAAGTAGCCACACCAATGTATGCTACTTAATACATCAGAGAAATTAGCCAACTGAGATCGTCAAATTCAAAGAAAAGCAGCTTGCTTTACAGCTACTTTCTTCCAGTCACGATGCTTTCTAGAGCAGCCTCAATTTACGACCCATGGCTAAATAAGAATATGTACACTATCAGTTGTCCCATAGTTATATCAAGAAAGAGGATGACATTTATGTGTGATTTCAATGCTATAGCATTTTAGTAGCCATAATATTGAAATAGGAAGTACCAAGGAAGCACCAGAGGTACATAGCATAGCTAAAGTAAGCTGTAATAAATGAAATTAGATTTTTGAAAAATAGTTATTGCGAAGGGGTAAGGGTGAGACTAGTTAATTATTAATCCTCGACATGCATGTGTAAGGTAGTCGTATCTGTCTGTCTGTTACTACAAAATAAGTGAAACCATTTGTCTTGAGATAGAACCAACATGACATAAATTACATATTCTTTGTAATTTAGAAATTTTATGAAAATCCTTGGTTTGTGATATATATACTTACATTAAGCTGTCAGTTTGAACAGGTTCAAGGGAACACACACAGAAAGCTACTGGTAGGTTTACTGCTACTTTACATTAGCTGTATAGCAACCAAGCTTTGAGATTCAAGCTAGCTAGCGAAATAGTGGTGGGCGGAGCTTAAGTGTGTGCACGTGATGTGCACACTATTTCTATTAGATAATAGTTGCACTGTAGCTCCTCTGCAGTGCTGATCCTGAGGACCTGAGCTGATCAAAACTGCTGTTTGAAATGCTTGAGGGTTCTGCATTCACGAAGCCCCGCCCTTTCACCTTTGTAGCTATTCATTGTACAATTTCAAGCTTGTGCTCAATTCATCATGTGATGTATCATGAGCCGAGGATTAAGCACTTCATTAATTATTTGTTTGAAACCTTACACTTTGAAATAACAATACAATTCTAGCACTTTACTTTCAAGGAACTTTAATGTTATCAGAGAGTGCAGTAGCACTCTCTAGGGTTAGTACGGAATGGGTGTGGCTTCTCTCATTAGAACAATACAAACTGGACTCTCTGTATCTCTTCTATTCTTGCTACAGGCTCAACTAAACTTCTTACATCTAAAAAACAATGCAGAAGATGATGATATGACCGCTCAAACTCCTCCAGAACAGCGTCAATGATCGCCAGCCGCCGCCTAAATCTAAATTTTTATGATTCGTTCATCATCATCATCATTAGATTCATCTTCTTGCCAGGCTGTAACTCCATGATCCTTTCACATACGACAATGAAATTCATATCAACTGTGCACTTATAACCACACAATGTGCTTTTACCATCGTTATATCCACAGTTTGCCTTCAAAATAATCACTCGTATCAAACGACTTTTCATTATAACTATGTCAGCCATTTAAAAATGACATCATTCGTCATGCACGCGCGTCTGTCACTATCACGTGCACATACGCGCGTGCCAACCAGCTATTTTTACTTGAAAACAATATTCAACCGTTAGGTCGTACAAAAAGTAAACAAACAAGTGAAAGGAAAAAAAATTATGCTAAATAAAAAGGCCATGTAGGGTTAGTCTGTACTTTAACAGTTTCTGTCAACAAAAATCTAAATTATGCTGCCTTCAATAATAATCCTTACATCACTGCCTAAACCAAGCAGAACACTTTTATACTGACATGAACAATTAAAGCAGCTTGGTGGGAGGCAGTGATGTAGGGATTATTATTGAAGGCAGCATAATTTTGATTTTTGTTGACAGAAACTGTTACTAACCCTACATGGCCTTTTTATTTAGCATAAATTTTTTCCCTTTCATATCATTGAGTTTTTCTCTCCACCTAAAGCAACTCAAATCTCAATCAGCTTATTGAACTCTGATGATTAATTAAAGGTTCTGGAATATGGGATGTTCAAATTTTTTTCCTTATCATGTTCAAAAACCAAGAATTAATTACTAGATGATTACCATGTACAAAGTAGTGTACAATGAAATAAAAATTAACATAGAAATTGATCTATCTAACAGTAATAACTCTTTCTGCTATTTGTACAGAGTCTGGAGTCAATAGAGCGACTGGAGATGGAAAAAGAATACTACAAGAGAAAAATGGAGGAAAACTACCAGAGGGAAATATGTCAAAGAGAATATATTATTGAAAGGTATGAGGAAAAGTTGAAGGAAAAAGAATGTACTATTCAAAGGTTACAGGGCAAGGAGCAAGATATCGTTTATGTGAGTATTACGTATGATGCCTGTAACCATGTGCATGGATGTATACATTAAGTTTTGGTCTGTAGCACACTGTGCTTTGGTCTCTCTTTAGAAACATCCTATAAGTGTAGCTGTATTAAAGTGCTTTAATCTGATAAAAAATGAAATGTGGAAGGGTGTGATTAATTTCTGGGTGTTGATGATTAATGAGATGTGTACATATTAGGTGCAGATAATTCCAACCTCAATTAAATCCATATATCTCTGAAGTCAATTTTCATGTTACTACAGTGAGCAACTGTAGTAATTACTACATACACTTAATTTTCGAGGGATTTATATTTCACAAATTTAGTGAAAAGAAAAAAAAAAGATCAGATAAGGTTTGGCCAGCTGGCTAGTCTCATGCGCATGACGTACGTACGTGACAGTGGAAAGACGTGGCCTGATTTATCTAGCTACTCTGACACGATCACCTAACTAGCAAACTAGATAAAGTTAAGTGTCAGTGCAATCCTTATAGCTGTTTATGAATGCAGGGTAAAACTGTACCTTGTTGAAGTTGTTGCCTCACTCACATAAGATGAGGCTATGATTACTATTCTTTTAGCTATTTCAATATTGGTGGTTATTTTCATACATGTAGGCTGATCCAGAAGGAATGAAGTCTACTGAGCAAGACAACAAGGTAGAATTTTATGTAGTACTAGAATTTTTAGTTGTTGAATAAGTGGCACATTCAATTAATGACTGACTATTCTTTGTGGGGTGTAAGGGGGTAGGGAGAAAAAGCGGAATGGCGGAAATGGCGGAATCCAAGGAAACCAAAAGTAAAGCTTTAAGAAAAAGTTGTAGGGATTATGGTAACTAGTGTAGCTATGTTATCAAAATAGTAAAGTCATAACATGTAGCCATAATTTATTGACTCCAAGAGTAGCTATACGTGATTTTCCAGCAGAGCAGAAATTATTTCATGAGGGATTATTAGATGTGTCTGTGGGTGAAACTGTGGCCATACTAAACAAACATACATCACGTGTAGATGGTAATATGCATTACCAAACCGAGACTGAGGAGCTGGGCTTCCTGCAAGTGTCCTCCATTCATGATACATGATGCACAGATCATGAGGAGGAATTCATGTAGTTTTGTTTGCAACCAAAACAAACACTGATATTACAAGGTCACCCAAAATGGATCCATAGACTCTTTCAAGGATTGATGAGTACAAAACATCGTAGCTAGTAGGATTTGTCCAGAAATCATACTTGTAGCTTGAGAGATATGGTCGTCTAAGAATAATAATAATGATAACAACAACAGAGAAGAAGAATCCAGCGACTTACTTGCTTGCCATATTTCTGAAACAGTAAGCTCCATGGTCCTGAAACTTGGTCTGCACTTTGTAGTAGGCTAGTAGGCTGGATAATCATTCAAGTAGCTTTTGTTAAGTCTAAGTGGAACTTCACTTTTGTAATTACCATAAATCGGGAAATTTTCGCTGTTAAAAATAATTCGCAAACAACGAAAATTAAACACGTGAAATATTTTCTACAACGGATTATTAAAACATTGAAAATATACGGTAGGAAGCATATTGCGTACTATAATAGCTAGCTTGCATTGCAGTCGTGTCTCTCCTCAAGTATTTGAAGCAGAAGAATGGTTGTCCGGATCTCTGTCCTGTTCCTTCTCGGGCTATTGTTCGAGCGAATTGCGAAGTGGAGGCAGAGTTAGTTAGTTCGAGATATTTTTTTGACCACATGTCCTACAATTGTAGTAGATTTCTTCACTGCATACCTGTCCTTGACTCCCTCACACTCTAGAGACTGGCATCCCACTTGTCACGGTAGCCACGAACAAAGTAAGTGGTATGGAACTCTGCGCTAGCACTTGCCGCCATTTTTCTCCAGCTGGATTTTGTAGCGAAATTTTCATTGTTGAAAATAATTCGCGGGTGATTCAAAAAACGAATAATAAACACATCGAAAAAATAAAACGCGAAGATATTTTACGCGAAAATTTCCCGATTTACGGTAGTCTATATGTGGCATGCGCAGCCATCCACGTCATCCCTACATAGAGAGAGCTACTGCTCTCTCTGATACCATTATACCAGTCAGTTAGCTTTTCCTTGGATTCCGCCATTCCGCCATTTCCGCCATTCCGCTTTTTCTCCCTGCCCGGTGTAAGGCTAGATGTTATCACACATGATGGTGTCATTATGAAGAAATTCATTGTGCAAAGTAAGTTGTTAACTTCATTCAGGCTAGTCTTTTGAAAAATTTCTTGGAATAGTAAAAACATCACAACTTAAAAAGTAAAATTGGTGACATAGATTATGATTGTTAGACTCTTGTGTGGGAGGGAATGGAACTAATTTTTCTTGGAATCCAGATTCTACTACATCATTATCTTAGTGGGATCCGTTATAACTAACTGCTGCTGCTTTTTCCTTTGAGAACTTGGGAAGAATGAATGAACAGCTTCTAGTCTTCTAGACAATCTAATTAGGTGGGCACAAACACAAATGATCACCACTAGCTACATGCTATGGCTTTCTGAAAGGCTGCCTCTGACATGTCTAGTCTGCTGGAGAATCAACTATAATATTGAATTATTACTCACTGTCTGGGGTTTCTTGGTATTTTTGCCTGATATGTACACCACTAAATCACTTGGTCATGTGAGAAGGTGTTTGGCAAACAGTGTTGAGTGAGAAGGTGAGAAGGTGTTGGCAAATATCAGACAAGTGGATATCCCTGGTCAAGGGGACCATGAAATATTCAAGTTGGCCTGAGATGGGTCAGGCATCCCATCCCCATGAGGGGAGTCTTGAAAACTAGAAGCTCTTTATTTATCCCTCTTAGTTCTCAAAGGAAAAGCATGATGCTGATTATCTCCAGCATTGAACATTCCATTCTGAGCAATGGTTGGTTGAAAGACTACTCTCACTAGGGTGATCATTTGAATCTGAATTTCCAACAGGTGCAAATAATGGATAGCAGGCTCCTTCTTTCCCTCATACGTGTATGCGTGTATGCTTACACTGCACTAGTCATTCTAGTTGGGCAACCAAGCTAATTAATCCATTGGCCGAGGTGTCTTAGATTATGAGCGCAAAAAATTCTTCTGAATAAAAAGTGAAGTAGGGATAGCCATAAAATTTAGCTGCATTATTACTATTCCTATAAAATTAGGAGGCCTAAGAGTGAAGTAGGAATAGTAGTTTTGTAATACTGCTGTGGTTCTTGAGTTTGGTGATGGGTTTGGATAAGGGGTTACTTGACTCACTTGTTGCTGAAGGGAGAGTGAAGGTGTGGTTATTAAAATTGGGCTAGGAGCAATAGGAATAGTACTAATGCAGCTAAATTTTATGGCTATCCCTACTTCACTTTTTATTTAAAAGAAATTTTTTGCGCTCACTTGTTTTCAATTTTTTCTTTGTAATTAGATATAGAAATTCACAATAACTTTGTATCTTTTATCTTCCTCTTTTGTAGCTAAATAACATGTGCATGGCAGAGCCTCCAACCATACTGATTGCTTACTGAAATTTGTCCAGAAATACATTTTATATAGCATTACTAACAAAATATGATTAGTAAAATATGTCACGGCTCTCAAACGGATTTTTTCGCGTAATTTAATGAGTGTGAGTACACATGCACTTACAGAGTAGTCTCTTGAGTTTAGTCAGCCTTGGGTGAAATTTTGTAGTTGTTGGATGCTTCTTGTGACATTTTCACTTTAGAACCATTGCTTGGTCATGAATTGAAGTGTAATACATCTTTTAAGGGATTTTGGCATGTGTAGAATCCTCCAGTTCTGGCATTAATTTTTGGATTTAAATAATAGTTAGACAGCGAGACTGAGGGATCTAAGTTATTTAGACTCCCGAAGGCCCGAGGCTGTAGCATCCCGAGCGAAGCGAGGGTGCTACTAAGGGCCTGAGGGCTGTCTAAATAACTTAGATCCTGTTGGTCGAGTTGTCTAACTTATTTAGAACATAGCAACAACTACCTAGCAACAGCAAACCTTCCATATCTTCACAGCAGGAGCGATAGCTAGCTAGAGGTATAATGCCAAGATTTCTACGACGTAAATAACAGAGATATTAGTGACGAGTACCCCTTCTCTAGTTCTGAACGCTGCAGTGACCCGTCTTGTTTGGGAGCGCCTTGGTGCAGTGTGTGGGGTATATGCGAAGGCGCAGCACTGGCTATATATCTGAACAAGAACTCCTGCAAATTATTATTAACTATCAGCAGGTCATGCTGGTGTCAAACCTCCAGAAAAGGTATCAACTAGTGAGAGTGTTGAAGTTCAGACCAGTAGCCGATTTGCACCATCTATGAGCAATGAAAAAGTGATCGAGGCTCAAAAAAAGGCCATTCCAAAGAAGACCAGGCAGGACACTGATTATTGCATCAGACTCTGGGAAGGATGGAGGGAAAGTAGAATCCATCAAGGATATTCAATACCCAGTATCCATGAGATGGATCCAGCTGGTCTGTCACACTGGATAACAAAATTTGTCCTAGAAGTTCAAAAAGTCAATGGCGGTGTCAAATATCAACCTAACACATTGTACCTGCGCCATGTGCAGAACACGCTCAATGCAAACATTGACTTTTTCAAAGACCCAGAATTTGCAGGATTTCGTGGAAGTCTAGATGCAGAAATGAAGCGGTTGCAATCAAAAGGACTGGGGTCTGTGCACAGGCAAGCTGAGGCAATCACTGAAGACGAGGAGGAATTATTGTGGGAAGAGAAGATTTTAGGTGACCACAGTCCTCAATCTTTACTTAATACCATCATCTACATGAACGACCTATATTTGCTCTATGCAGTGGGGACGAGCACAGAAATTTACGACACAACCCATGTCAGATTCAAGTTATTGAAAAACCAGGTGAGAAGTCCTACCTGTTGTACACAGAAGATATTTCTAAAAACTGTTCAGGAGGAATCAAAGGTCGAAAAGTAAAGCCAAAAGTAGTATGTCACTATGCCAACATAGACAATCTGTCTAGGTGCTTTATTCGACTCTTCAAACTATACCTATCACTCTGCCCTCTAGAAGCTCCGGCTAATGCTTTTTATTTAGCACCACTCAAGAAACCAAGAAAGACTGCTGGTACTCAATCTCACCAGTGGGAAGAAATAAGCTGTTTCAAATATGTGCAAGGCTTGTGGAATTCAGGGATTTAAAACTAATCATTCCCTTCGTGCCACAGCGGCTACTCGCCTATATTCATCAGGAATTGATGAACAGCTTGTAATAGAAGCATTGAAGGTATGCGTTCATACAAGCGCACATCCAGTGACCAACAGGAAGCAGTTTCTGATATTTTGAACAACCCCAAAAAGAAATGCACAGATATTGCACTTACAGAGCCAAAAGAAGATCAGATGGCAATAGGTGCTCTTATGCTATCACTGACAAATAGCAACTCTCCCAAATTGCTTGGCCTCAAAAACAGGATCTTTCACTTTTAACCCATGCAGTACCATTAACATTAACTTCAATAACTACAATGCTGGATCAGCTCAGTAACTTAGAACAAACTTCGATCATATTATAGCTATGTATGTAGCTAAATGATCATGATTATATTTACTTATACAAAACACAAAAAGAAACAGTCAATACATCTCCTTGGTGATCAGATTAGTAGCTATAGTAACATAAACAAGATAATGCCTAAAGTAGGTTTTCTAAGTCAGTTAGAAACACTGTAAAACCACTGAACTATGTAATATATTCGTTATCATCATTCTCCCTTCATATTTGGTCAGGTATGTATGGTTGTCTAATTTTAGTATCTACACTGCAAAAACGAAATTGTTATTTTAACAAACTTGCTTAGTTAGGTGAGATTAATCATTTGAAATCTGTCAAAATGACGCTATATTTTTGGTGAATACAACAAACTGTTTGGTTGTTTCAACGATGATTAGTCTTAATTAACTGTTATGTTTATTAAAATAACAATTCTGTTTTTGCAGTGTATTTGTGGGTTAGAGTATGCCCTGGCTCTGAAATAACGCAGGGCAGGAAATGGAGCCTGTTGTCCACTATTTGTGCATCCAACATTTTCATGTGAAATCCTGCTGTGTGTGATGTCACATACATGTAACTATGTGTATGAACATGTGCCAACATGGAAAGCTACTGCTAGGAACACTTGAAAACAAGTATTTTTTCCAAAGCCAGTACCAAGAAACAAACTTGATGAATGGGGAGAATTGCTTGCTGCTGCTACTTGTTCAGCACTGCTGCAGTGCTGATTCAGCAGTATTGCGTCATGCGTCATTGACGATTACTGGGAGATTACGAACCCACGGAGTTTTTTGGCACACAGTGGGTACTACACTCCCAGCATAATTTTAGAGCCTGGGTACAAGGCTATAGGGTATGCATATGCTATCACTCTTGAATAACTTGTCTCAACAGAATCATTTGCATTTTCAGTACTTTTTCACTCTTCCATTTCTAGGTCAACTCACCACAAGTGTACCTCAGACGAGAAGACTTTAACAATGATCAGAACTATGGCAATTACATTGAGTTAGTCTTGAGACCAAACATGTTAGTGCGAGCACTTTGTGACTATGATGAGTCAGTCATCGAGGGAGACATTGGGGTCTTCAAGCAGTCTAACAATGAGATCCCACCTGCCCAGTTCAAATGGATTAGGGCTGGTAAGTTGGAAATGAAGTCGGTGGAATGGCACATGGTGGAGATTTTCAATGATGATGAAGATGAAAGTATGTTTAAAAACAATAAAATAATACAATAAATAAATAAAATGTATTTATGTAGATCATGAAGAATCAAAAGTGTCCCAACAAGTTCCTGTGAGTTATAAGTTACTAATACTATAGGTAAATGAAATTTACACAATGAGAATCCGATTTTTTCACTGCTAAGTGTGATAAAAGTGAAATAGAATGCTTATTGGTCAAAGCAGAGGTAGCAAATTTAACATTCAACCTTTGACCTTTGTCCATTGAGCATGCACAGTCTTCCGTTGACATGGTGTTGTCCAGCAAGACAGTTCCACAGCTAAAAATCTACAACTTGTAACAGGTCTGGACTGCCCCACATACCAGTTATGACCTGTACATAAGTCTGTAATGGGTCAGTAAAATCTACGAGTTTTTAACAGGTCTGTATTTTTTTGGACTGATCTCAGACCAGCTGCCCCACAGGACTGCCTACAGTACTTCCCTATAATGTATAAGATCAATGTACTGACTCACTGGCTATTGTTGTCACAATTCTGTTATGGCCATCTGTTAGAGTGGCACATAGAGGCTGATCTTTTGCTATTAGTTTGACTTAGGTATGTTCTATTTCATAATTCAGTGATATCGATAGCACTCTGAACAGTAGCAAATCTTTCTCTGCCATTTTGAAGCCGCACATGTGTGCAAGAGGGGGTGGGAATATGGGTGGGGGCGCATGTGGCTACAGATATCTTTTCAGTCTAATGCTCTTCAGTTTAGCTAGCTAAGCAAGATCCTTGTCTGCTGCCTTAGTAGTGGCAGGGACGATCTGCTTGAATGATTCATCCAGTTTTGGTATCCTGGTAGCTGCCACCTTAGGTTGAGGATATCTTGCTCGTACCTGTTTCCGTTTGTAATTTGACACACTCTGTGTGCATTTTGACTGTAAGAGGGCTTTGGTGGTCTCCGACACCTCCACCAGCTTGCACCCTCCCTTTTCCTCGTCCGAGTCAGGGTACACTGGCAGCTCAGAATAGTCCATCTGCTCTTCTTCTGAGTCCTCCATGCGATCAGCCCAGTTCCTGCTCTGCAGAGGGCTCTTTCCCTTCCTGCTGGGAGGAACCTGCCCCTGGAGTGTCCACTCCTTGGGGGCTGGCTATCAGAGTGCAACACAAGAGCTATGAAATTGAATTTCATGAAACAAGAACAGCTACAGACCTTGCCTCCTTCCCCTCTACTACTTTATGAAATTTATTAATCAGCATAACATAGTAAAACAGTTATAATGAGGGGGGAAAAGTGCTAACTACTTCCTATAAAAAGATATCACAAAATCATAACTGGCTATAATGAGATATTCATAGATGCAGTTCTAAAAGAAACAAGTAAAGCAAAAACATTTATTCTAATAAATGAAGGTGATGTAGGGATGACTAGTTAACTGGTCAAAAAAGAGTTGGAACAAGAGCTGATTATGCAAGGATGATGTCGAATGTGGGTATGTCACATTTTTTTGACCAGTTAACTAGTCATCCCTACATCACCTTCATTTATTAGAATAAATGCTTTACTTGTATAGTGTAAGCAACCAATTATCAACCATACTTTACCCCTCCTCACCAATGGTCATCAAAGTCTCAAACAACAACCATAGGAAAGATAATTTCATCTTCTATAATGTCATATAAATTATTTTTCTCACAATTGGATAGAAATTTTGCTATGCTGAATCTACTACATCAACTGAAAAATCATTCGATACCTATTTTCGACCACCCATTGAAAATCATAATATCAATCATTGTCTGTTCCATTCTTTCTTTCACTACACTAGGGCCCTTAAAAAGATACTTTTATGCTACATCATCATAGAAAAAAATGAATGAAGCATTTCTATCATAAACTGCTTCACAATTAACAATGGAATGGAGGAACTGCTGCAGAAGCTCTCCTTTTCGTTGGATTCAGGTGATACTTTTTCAGACACAGTCTTCATTGGTCTGTGTTTCATATTCCTACAGAATCCAGTCATAATCTATCCATACAGTCCTCACTATACAAGCACCAAATTCGACTTTAAGTTGATAGTTTTGTAACTTTTAAGCGATCTTTTTGAGCCATGGCAATGGGTAATGTGAGGTAGTAACTTACTTTCATACTGCAGTTGATAAATATTTTCTGTTGAAGTCTCTAGAGCTTGTAATTTTTTCCCATACATTTTTTAATGCAGCCATTTTCTTAGACTCTATTTACGTTTGTTTACTACCGTAGACTTTCTGTATACTAAGTAGTCCTAAAACGATCGATAATAGATGCCGGTCGATAAACAGTTGCTTACGCTATATATATATATATATATATATATATATATATATATATACAGTGGAACCCCTAAATGTGGACTCCCTGAAATGCAAAAACCTCTCTAATCAGGACACTTTTTCTTGTCCCAACTCAATATAAATGTTAACCCCTGAAATAGGGACACCTCTCTAATCAAGACACTTTTCGCTGGTCACAAAGGTGTCCGCATTTAGAGGTTCCACTGTATTTATGCTAAATAAAAAGCCTATGTATGGTTAGTCTGTACTTTTACCTGTAGCAGTTTCTGTGAATAAGCATCAAAACTATATGCTGCCTTCACTGCCTCCCACCAAGCTGCTTTAATTCATATCAGTGTAAAAGTGTTCTGCTTGGTTTAGGCAGTGATGTAGATTGAAGGCAGCATAGTTTTGATGTTTGTTCACAGAAGTGCTACAGGTAAAAGTATAGACTAACTCTACATGGCCTTTTCATTTAGCATAAATTATTTTGTCTGAGGGGTGGATTCTATGAGGGTTATTCTATATGCAAAGTCCCTCCCCAGAGGGATTAAGTGATTTAGAATCATCATACTTCATTATAGGCACTTTAAAACTTCATTTTGCCATCGTATTACTTGCTACCACTACTGCCAAAAATTAAATGACACTGAATTTAATGTTAATTAAGGTGGGCATTTTTTTCACACATGTAGGCTGAAGGAATGAAGTCTACGAAGCAAGACAACAAGGTATAATACTAGCTATAGGTAGTTTAATCTCTCTCCCATACTAAAATTTAACCTGATATGTTTTTCATTGTTACTGACCAATGAGAATGGGATTACATTTTTTTTTTCACTACTAAGTGTGACAAAAGTGAAATAGGGTACTTACTGGTCAAAGCAGAGGTGTTGATATAGCAAATTTAATATTTGACATACTGAGCATGCACAATCTTCCTGACATTGTCTATTTTCATTGTCGGCAAGAGTGAAAAGAATGCAAAAAATGATTGCTAGAGTGAAAACAACAATGTGCAGCTGGCTGGCTTAGACGAAAAGACAACAAGCTTCTCTAGTTGCGCTGCCCAGGCCATGTTGTATGCTAACAAGCATGAATAGAGCTTATTGATATCAGTAACTCAGATTTCAATTTTGCTCCATGAATGCCTCGAACAAAAATGTAAAAAAGAGAACATATATATTCACTAAGACTAGTTTGTTAACATGAAGTGATAATACCAGTTGTAAAGAACACTGCATTTATTATACTGTAGTCTAAGAGTATTATATAAATATTCATACAGCATTGTAACCATATGCTACGTACAGGATATAGTTTAGAAGTTGGTAAGTTGCTACCATATTCCCCTGACCACAACTGTCAGTGGGTACTCCTGACAATTCTGCTAGCAGCATTTCCAGGGTTGGATCTCTCACAGTTGTACTAACAGTTACAGGAATGTGATAAGGTATCACCATATGGTTCCCTTACATCCAAAAGGCCTTGAGTCAACATGATAGCCACTGCACAGAAGCAAAGTTTGTTTCTCTATGGGAATACCATGCAAGCTGTATCCATATTGTTTGAGAGTATCCTTACGATCTGTCCTGTTTCGCTATAAGCATGTCCTGTATATAGAAGGAAACATTACAAATAGATTGAGTGGCTAGCATTCTGTTTCTCTGGGTGTATACAGGCTGTTACAGAGGCTGTTGTGAGAAAGCAGTTGAAAACCCCTGCACACTGTTAACTTATCAATGCCCAAGTTTGAGAGCTAAGACCCAGTCCTTCAGATTGCCATACAATTCTCCATTTCAAATCCTCACTGTAGGCATTAATGTGGTGAGACTCGCAAGATGTTGACATTATGACCTGATTGATTGCAGACCTGACCTATTGGTATAACTATGAAGTACATAGAGCATGTATGACGTTCTATGATATGCTTTCTTATCATCCTTTATCGTCCTCACATAAATTTAGCGATCAGAAAATGTCATCAGTCTTATCTCCCATTTAGTATTGACATCATCTTTGGTATCGAACACGGACACTTACCTGCATGAATTGTTCAAAACGACGTATCCACTTTGGCCACTCATCTGGCTTAAAGATAAAGGTCTCAGGAGGTGCAACTTGATACCGTATAGCTGGAAATATTGACAGATTTTAATTTGACGCTTTGGTGGTTTAAGCATCATATTGCCAAAAATAAAACCTGTTGTGGTTTAATTAAGTTCGCGATATGTATGCATGCACATATTGCATGCCATTTATTGCATGCAGCTGCCATACTATGTCTCTGCTGAAGTATATTTTACTGAAGAAGGAGAATCCAGTCCTGCCTGATAAAGACGTGTGTAGCTCTTTATCCTGTGAAGGTTTAAAGCTTGCTGGAGAGAAAGCCAAAGAATGTTTGGAAACTGATAGGCCTCCTTGGGGTAAATCAGAGTAGCACTTTGAACCCAGGCGCGTAGCTTAGTTGTTTCCTCGTTGCCCTTTTAGTTTGTGTGGGGGCAGGGCTGTGCACTGGAGATTGATCTAAAGGAGCCGAGCTTCGCATTCTGCACATGCACAGTCCGTGTGTAGCAAAATGAAACGTTTAGAATTATTTGGATCTGTTCCAGCTTCTAGCCAACCCACAGTGGAGAAGAGAACAAAGACTAGCCATCACAGCACTCCAGCTGAAGACTCATCACCTTCAAATTCGGGAGAACTATCTGGTGCTCTACCACAGTGTCTACCACCACAGGTAACCAGCCAGTCTGATGTGGTATTTGTAGAAATGATTTAGGTGCTTATAGTAGTGACCAACTTAGGAGTTTGTCAAATGAGCTTCTTAGAAATGCCTGTAGACCTGACACCTGCTATAAGTACCCACAGAAAGAAGAGTATGGTAAGAGTCGTTCATTCCAGCACTCATGGCTGGCACAGTTCCCTTGGCTTTGCTACTCAGAGTTGAGTAATGGTTGATTGTGTTTTATTTGCTAGGGCATTTCCCTGGTCAGTTGGTCACTAGCCCAATGACCAACTTCACACGTAACCCTTTACGAGCACAGTAATCAACACTCATAAGAATTCCAGCCTGACTGTTGTTGATTTCATCAGTCGTATGGATAAAGGTGCTCTCTCTGTGTACCAGCAAATGCAAGGCCAGGAATCTATATTAGTTCAGCAAAATCGGCAAAAGATCATGTCCATTTTTGAAGACTATTGTATTCTGTGGTAAGCAAAATATATCCCTTATAGGGGCCATCGTAAATAAGATGCTGGACCAGACAAAAATCCTGGCAACTTCCGTGCACTGCTTAATTTCCATGTTGATGCTGGTGATTCAGTGTTGCAATATCATTTCAAGTCTATAGCACGTAATGCCCAATATATTTCACCACAAATTCAGAATGATCTCATTTCTTGTACCGGGGAATGAATCAGGAAGCAAATTTTGAATGAGGTGAAAAATGCCAAATTCTTCTCTATCTGTGCTGATGAGGCAGCTGACTCTTCTAATAGAACAGCTACCTTTGATTCTTCATTTTATTGATAACAGCTTGCAGCAGTGGGAGAGTCCCCATCATGTTCTGTACAGACCGAACACCACAGGCAGCTGCAACACACAGGTTAAGACTACGGGCAACACAAACAGACATATACTGCAAGTTGACTGGATACTTACTGCAGCTCCTCTGTATTTTCTGGCCATGTTGCCTGCCCCATCATAGGCCTGCCCATGGAGATATTCTAGGTTAAGACCATACCATGGTCGAGATTTGTCTCTTTTTTTCAAATCCCCCTAAATGCCAGCTTGAGTTTGAAAAGCACATTCAGTCCATCGAGGGTGCTAGAGCAAAGAAGTTGATCAGTATATTCAAAGCACGATGGGTAGCACATATAGATGCTCTAGAATTGTTCTTCAACCTTTATCCAGCTGTTGTTAAAACCTTTGAGGTCATCAGTGAGGGTAGTTCAGATGGTTGGAATGTAGATTCTTGTAAAGCAGCTGAAAGCCTCTTGATCTGCATAACAAAATTTCAGTCTTTTATTGTGACTAAGGAATGCCTTCATTACACTAAAGGTATTACAACATCTCTTCAGAAGAGAGCAAAGGACACATGTCAAGCCTATGCTGAAGTGAGCACTATCACATCTGCTTTTCAAGATGTCTGTAAAAACATCGATACTAAACACAAAGTATGGCATGATGCAACAGTGAACCTTGGATAAAAGGTTAATGCACCAGAACCACAACTGCCAAGACGATGTGGGCAGAAGTAACACACCTAGTGACACACCAGAGGAGTACTACCGCTGCACCATTTCAATTCCTTTTCTTGACAAGTTGCTGTCTCATTTGGAGTCTCTTGATGGGATGAAAATTGTGCCATCTACAAGTCAGTACCACAATGTACTAGTCAAGATCTTCTTGATAACTATGGTGAAGACTTACCATCCCCAGGATGCTTTGAATCAGAGTTTGATCTGTGGAAGCATAAGTGGCAGTCTGCCTCTTCTCAGCAATTGCCAGACTTTCCTGCTGATGCTTTGGTGTATGCAAGCAAGAATATGTACCTCATACTATTTTACGTTTATTGTGTACTATACCTGTAACCAGCTGTGAGTGTGAGCGTAGTGTTAGTGTTCTCTGTTGCCTCAAGACACACTTGCGATCCATGATGGGCCAGGAAAGACTGAGTGGACTTGCTTTGATGCACATCCATTATGGAATGCAGATTGACTTTGAAGAAGTGATAAACATTTTTGCAGGACATAGAATGGTATCATCTTACGTATTACATCATTGCTAGTTTCTGAATATGGGGTGTGGTTACCAAAAGTAGGCGTGGTTAGTAAAAAGTGGGCATGGCCACCGAAACATTTTCTCGGGTGTTATGTGCCCGGTAGTCAGAAAATCCTTCTTTCAATTCCTAGCTACGCCCCTGCAACCTGTGATAGTGCAACGAATTGAAGAGCCATCCATCATTGTAAAGAAAGAGAGATCAAGCGGCTGAAATTCTTCGAGCATTATTTATTTTGCACACTTTCAGATTTTGTCAAATTAAATACCGTCATTGGTATTTTTATGAGGAAATCGTATAATATAATTCCCATCAATATTTCTGGCTATTATGGTAGGTAGTGGTTATCATCACATTGTCTGTCTTAGGCCAGACTGTTGGGGTATCCACTGGTTCAGGAGTTGGAGTTAGCAATCTTGACATCTTAGAAATATTGTTTGTCGAGGTCTGACACTGCTGCCACCATGAGGCAATTACTCAGTAGGATATAATAAAGGGGAAAAAATTAATTCTAAAGAAGTAGGGATGGCTGTGTGTGGTTCAGCAACAAGGGAGTGAATTTAGTCAAGTAATCCCTTACCCGTTACCAATATTAACAAACTATGAGCTAACTATTCCTACTTCACTCCCATGATAGGCCAAGATGGTATAAAGGGAGTGAAGTAGTAATAGTTAGCTTGTAGTTTGGTAATATTGGTGATGGGTAAGGGTTGAAGTTCACTCTCTTGTTGCTGAACTTTTTGAACCGCACACAGCCATCCCTACTTCTCCTTTCTATTTAGAATAAATATTTTTCCCTTTACTTGTTCATCACCTTTTTTGATTTTTGATGTAATGCAGATAGCCATAATGAAAATACAATCTCAGTTGTAACTTGGATGCTGTGATCCTATCCATTGCAGACATGTATTTTAGCTATGCAGTTCATCAGAGGTTTCAGCCAAAAGGAAGGATAAATGCTGATGTAGCTCGTATTGTCATTTTTAAGGCCTTTTTACTGGTGTTGTACCTTATATACTTGATCAGTGTCATTTTACAGCAATTTCTAAAATCCCCATTTTCATCTGGTTGTTCATCATCATCATCATCATCATCATCAAACAACTTATTTCATTCAAATGCTATAATTCTTATACCAATTTACTCAGAAATGGTGATAGTCTGGTTATGAATCAAGCCTCTGCTCTTCACACTTGAGTTCTAGCACATAGGTGTTCTGTCTTCAAGACAAGATTGGAAGAGAAGCATTCCTGCGTAATGAAAAAAAAAAGCCATCCCTACTTACAGAGTACTATCGTACTCTCTGATAGAGAAAACACACACGTGATACAACATGACATAACATGACCTCACATTAGCTACGTGATTACAGATTACCACATGAGTACAACAGTACATAGTACAAAAGGGGTCATTCCATTTCAAATCAACGAAAGATAAAACGTGACCCCTCCAGATTTTTGTCAAATTTGGCGAGGTCAGAGTACTTATAGATTATTGTAGCCACACCAAATTTCAGCTTCATCCATCAAGTATTCTTGGACTTGTGGTGGTTTGAAAGTCACCATTTTGACGACATTTTGGGTAAATTAGGTTTACTCTAATTCCTGCAACTTCAGTAATTTTTAACATGGAGATTTGGGTCTAGTACCATCTTGAAGCTCTTTTGATGCCCTTTTAGATGATGAATAAATATAGAACAATTGTGAAACTGAAAGTGAACAATGGTGGACCGTGACCTTTGACCTTTGTTATTTCAAAAAAAGCTGCTTCAATTTCAAATTTTTTTCAACTGTAACTTAATCTCATGGACTTGTTTAACTTCCTTAAGTTTCAATTTGGGATTGCTTTGGGATCATGAGATATCGGCAAAAAAGTCCTTAAAATGGTGTCTTTTGTATAATCTCTGATATCTAAAGATCTCATGAAAATATTTATCTCATTTTGAAGTTCTTTGAATGCTCTTTCAGGGATCCGGGAGTATCATGCAGTGTCATTTTGGAGATTAAGGGTTAATGTACATCATTTGACCTTTAACCTTTGCTGTATAGAAGCATAGCAACCTGCTTTCTCACACTTGTTAGTTGCTCTTCAGTCCTTCAATAAAATCACCTAACTCTTGATTGCCAACAGCCACAACAATTGGTGATTTATTGTAAGTTTGAAGAATTGCATGTAGCTAATTACATAAGAACAAGAAAGTACTTGGTGATTTGCTGTAAGCTCTAGCTAAATGAAGCAACTAGAAATTAGGTAGAATGAATATCTGAGGCATAGAGGTAACAAAGGCAAAAAATTTTTTGTAAGTATGGAATTCCAACAAAGGTCAAAGGTCACACATTGTACTTTAACCTTTCAGTTTTGAAATACTTGTGCAGGGTACCCCACCTAAAAGAGCATTCAAAGAGCTTCAATATGATACAAAAATCACATCTATAGCATGAGTACCAACAAAGTTAGGGATCTTTAAATATCAGAGATCATAGAAAAGACACCATTTTAAGGACATTTTCACCGATATCTCATGATCCCAAAGCAATTCCAAATTGAAACTTAGGGAAGTGAAACAAGTCCATCAGACTAAGTTACACTAGAAAAAAATTTGAAATTGAAGCAGCATTTTTTGATATAACAAAGGTCAAAGGGTCAGTCCGCCATAATTTACTTTCAGTTTCATAATTGCTCTTATATTTACTCATCATCGGAAAGGGCGTCAAAAGAGATTCAAGATGGTACTAGACTCAAATCTCCATGATAAAAATTACTGAAGTTGCAGGAAGTAAAGTAAACCTAATTTATCGAAAATGTCATCAAAATGATAACTTTCAAATTACCACAAGTCCAAGAATACTTGATGGATGGAGCTGAAATTTGGTGTGGCTGCAATACTCTATAAGTACTCTGACCTCACCAAATTTTACAAAAATCTGAAGGGGTCACGTTTTATCTTTCGTTGATTTGAAATGGAATGACCCAAAGGTCTCACTACATCTAGCATACTAGGCATTCCTCTGTTTTTACACTGTTCAGAAACACAAAAAAGAAGGCTTTAGAAAGGTAAGCTCAGTCAACTCATGTTTAGTGCAGACTATTAAACGGGCACCTTTGTGTTTGTCATAGCTAGATGGTGTCTTGATAGCTAAACACTTTTATTCTCAATATCTCCAAGGGAATCGCAGTAGCAACACACAGCGAAGGCCATCTCCAGCAGCAGTGTGTAGTACTATAGGCTGGCTGCAAAGTCACTCTCATTCCATGACAATAGTGTATTTTCAGAATCTGGATTTCGAGATTTCTTTGAAAAATCAGTGCATGTGCAAGTAATGGATACCAGGCCCTATTTTTTCCCCTCTACGTCAAGATCAAATATGATTGCACTTATATAATTTTCTGTCCTGTGAGCTGAGGCTGAGAGCATGATTCTCTCTCTTCTGCTCGCAATAAAGTGCGTAAGTTATGCAGCATAGCTCTCCCTTGAAAAAAGAGGGTTAATCAGCCTTTGTTTTAGTTTCTATTTACTGATCCCTTTTAACCAATGTAAAGTCAGGTCAACCTTTTCATACTTGTAGGGTAAAACCACAAGAAAAAAGTAGAGTTTGAATGATCAATCATCACATGAAAAAATTACTGTACAATGAAAGACTATAGGTTTAGTGTAATTCTTTTGCTGTTGATTCATAACATGCTTTTTTATTTCCTTCAGGATCATAGTTGGAAGAAAAAATATGCTTTCTTTTCCCGTTATCGTGAAGCAAGATCAAAACTCTTGAAGGAAGGTATAGTCCCTATAAGACACATTGACTAATGCTATGCTCAGTATACTGCACACGAATCACCATAAAATTAAGTCCTGGCTAATTACCAGCCTCGAGTTCCTGATCATTGAGACTGCATCCTGTTTATATAGCTATAGTCCATACTTCCATACTTACACTGTGATCTCACCCTCCCCCCCCCCCCCCCCCCCCCTCCAGAACACGAAAGTCTAGAAAGTCTACTTCCAAAGACGGAAGGCGATTGACCTTAAGGTTGGTTGCAAACATGTGCATGGCACCAGACCACAGGAGTACAAAAAAGAAATTCAACCCTGCAACATGTAGTTTGAAATTTTTATGGGGTTCAGTGTTCATGGAAAAAGTACTGGTAATGGGAAAGGTTAATTTAAAACACAATGAGATTCTAGCTTAAGCCACCAATTATTGGCCATTTTTTCAATATGATATACACCATAACTGAGGTTACACTATACCATAAATTGGGAAATTTTCTATTTTCATGGTCATGTTCAATAATGAAAATTAATCACATAAAAATTAATTACCTTGTACAGAAAATAGTATAAAAGCTAAACTGTAACAATGAAAATAAGGTAACATGAAAAAATAATTGTAAACATGAATTATTATCAAACAAAAATTTCCTAATTTAAAAAATGGCCCCTAACATGTAGTGGAGTACAACTTTAAAGAAGATGGGACTAATAATAATAATAGATATTGTCAATGTGATACTAACGGGTGGTCAAAATAAGCAAAGACCTACTTGCGGTTAAGATAAAGTACTGTGCTACTGCTCTATATGCCATACAGCAGGCTTGTTGTTTACATAGGCTGAGCCATGTCTTGCCCTGTGCTGTACATGATATATTGCCCTCGGGCACTGCCCTCAGGCATCAAGTAATATATCCCCAGTTTTACTTACATCCACTGCCTAATGTAGAGCTTGGTTTTATGTGAGACTGCAATATATAATCCATCTTATTTCCATCCTTTTTCTTCCTAGATGTGGTTAGGCCAGTACAGCTTAATAGTTCTGTAGATGACAAACATCATTGCCAGGTAGCTATCCAACATTGCTAAAGCTATATATGTCTGTGAGATCTTCGAGAACAAGTGAAGGCTCGGTGCCTGAAGGCAAAAAAATACCCTTGGAATCATGCATGGCTTCTCTTCAGTCCTGGCCAAAATCACATACATCACTCCCACTCAAAAATACAAGTGAAATTCATGATTCAAGCAAGAAGAATCATCCAGATTCCCACTATGCTGCAGCCATATTCCACTACCAGTGTGAATTTCCTGTGAGATTCAATTTATGATGACAAGCATCATGCAAAGGTTGGTGAACCTAGTTTCAGGAGTTGAGAGGAGGAAGACAAGTCATAGTTGGACTCAACAGCTCAGTGGAAGTGGTGATCACAATTTTGTGTGATTCCTTCAGTTTGTTTTATAGTGAATATACCAGGTTTTGTTGAAGAATCATGGTATGGAAGGAAGGCTTCAGAGCTATAGTCAGGAACCTTCTACATTAGCAACAAAATGTATGCACACATTGACAGACACTTCTTTCACTACAAGGAAACCAGTTTCTTTCGATTGAAGCTTTGAAGAAAGCTCATCAAAATTTGATGGCTGGCAGTGGCGTATCTAGTGAGGTGCTCAGGGTGCTCGAGCGCTGCTGGCTCGCTTCTATAGTTATCTATCCAATTAAGCTGATCGTCTAGCAGGCCAGGCAGTTATTACACTTACAGAAAGAGAGCCTGAGTGCAGCATTGGGTTATAGTTCAATAATCACATCGGCGAGGCGCATGCGCCCCGGCACGTTTTTACCCTAAATAATGCACATCTTGATCTAAAATCTGTGCTGTCTGCACCAGTGTCTCAAACTGAATGTCTGATCCTGTACGCTGGTAAAGTAGGGTAGCTAGTACTTAAGGCCATTAATAAAGAGGGTGTGGTTAATCAAAAGTGGGCGTGGTTCGAGAAAATTTCGCGCACGCAGTGCAGTATTGCTAGCTATTAGGCCAGACAAATTAGTTTCTCAGACATATTAATAATAAAAACAATGAGGCAATGAGGTTTTTTTTTTTTTTTTTTTTTTTTTTTAAGGGCGTGGTTTGGGCGTGGTACCAAGATACAAAATTAATACATAACCAAAAAAAACAACAAAAAAATGATGGTATGATCCATAGTTACTAGTGATGTGGAGTGAACATCTTTCTCTTCCTCTTCAGCAATGGACGTACACCTTCACTTGCACAGTCTGAGCAAAGGGGATATTGTCCTTTAACATGCTTATCACACTCACATGCACAGTGTGAGCAAATGGATGCAAAACACTCAGAAGAGTAGAAAGGTACTTCAATATCATCCCTGCAGCTGAGATTGGCACGAACAAACACACGCTTCATCACATCAGCTGTTGATGGAGGGTCAGAAGGGATTAAAATCACTTCAATGTCACTTATCCTTGACCCGCAAACATAAAGTGTATCTTCTATACTTCGGATAAGTACATCGATGTCATGATGGCCTAGTTTACGCTGGGAATACATAACTCGAGGTCGAAGGCACTCTGAACAGAGAATAAGCTCACCAACATTTGCAGCTGTTTGAGCACTCGGGCTAAGAGGCATGTCATGAGATTGCTTACATCCTTCATCTTTCAGGGAGGGTCTATGCTTCTCGCTGGTAAGTGTGCCGTAAATGTCATCAAACTTTTTATAATGTTGATCATCAGCGGGAACTGGATCTGGTAGGAATGCTAGGGTGCTGAAAACATCAGGCTGAAGTCGAGGTGGAAGACAGATGTTGCACTCTTGCTTTCCACATTTCTTGATTGAAAAGGAATAATGCCTGATTTGGCAACAATGATCCATAAAAGCCTTCAACACTGGACACTTGCGTAAATCCTTTTTCCCTTTCATATGAACTTTAAGATTGGGGTCCACATCACCGACAACATTCCACAATGCATCCATCTGATGCTTACTAGCAGCCTTGAAAATCTGAAAAGGTTTATCTTTGAGAACCAACCGCTGAAATACTGATGACATTAGCAGTTTCACACTTTCTAGTGAGTCACACAAAGCTTCCTCAAATCCTGGATTTGATAACTTTCGAATTTCCTTCATTGCATTGCATGTACTCAAACTCTTCTCATGCTCAGCAGACATACAAGATCGCATTAACCCTATTGCCTGAAGCCCAATATTCAAAATACAGTTAACCCGCTCACAAGGATTTTTCCAGGAATGGCATGGGGCAGTTCGTACAGCTATTAGCATATCCAGGTTGAGACTCAAATACAAGCTTATCAGTGATAACTGGGTCTTAAGAAATGTTACATTGTGGTCAGGACCACCATCAGTGTACATCACTAAAACTGGGTTATTTAGACATCTTCGTGCAATGATATTCCCTAATTCAATAGCATGCCGAAGGGCACTAGATGGTTTAAAGATAGGATCTTTCAGCCCTACATATACCTGACCACTATAAAAAGATTCTTCTATAGTAGTGGGGATATCACAAAACAACATTACACTAGGAATCATGCCACATTTGGTGAAGTCATGGTCTGCCACACTAAATTTCTTGCCAGACATAGTTACTATGACTTGCTTGCCCCTCTCAACAGCAGCTACGGGTATGCCAGGTTCGCCAACCTTGCAACGATGCTTATCGTCCAAAAAAACTAGATCCACTATGGCTTTGTATCGAAGACCAAATTCCTTTACATACTTAAATAAAGCTGCACAATAATGAGCATCTTCATGCCATTTCCTTAACTGTCGTGGCTGGACCATAAATTTTACTTGGAATCTCCCAGTGTACTGCAATGCTGACTTCATGGTAGCATTTTTAGGCCAAAACTGAAGTCGTAACCATTGTTCCGAAGGTAATGGAGTACCACTGGGGCACCTCTTGGCTACACAATTGAGAAGATCCCATGTTGAGTGAGCTTTTGCCAAGTGTGTTGCATTGCCATGTCGACGTTCATCAACAGCAGTCTCTACTTCCTCTTCCAAAAATTTTCTACACTCGTCCCAGAATCTGTCATACATAGAGGGGCGTCCCTTATTATGACGTCTAAGGTCATCAACAATATCTGGGTCCTGTGTATCAATAATCAGGCGAATGCGTTCCTGTGTTTCGGATTCATCAAAGTTGCTAGGAGATGAGAAATCACCTAAATTTTGAATGTAGTATAATTATACCACACTATGATATTGTGTGCACATCATTACCTGTTAACTGCCTGTATATTTCCTTCAATACAGCTGGCCTAGCACAACGAAACAAAGAAAAGTCATGGAAAAACTGCTTTCGCATGGCTCTTGTGTGGAATGTAGGAAGTCCTGGTTGAATTACTCTGGCTGCTTCAGCATTTCCAGCTGCCATATTCTCCTCAGTTATATCATCTGAGTTGGGAATTCTCCACAGGAAATGCAAACTACCAAGACTGTTGCCAGTGTTGTAAGAAGACAACATTGCTTTCAATTTCAAGCACACACCATTCTTAAGGTCATCGATATAGCTTCTTCTAGCTCTAAAAAAAGATCAAAGAATAATTACCTATAGCAAATTTTTATAATTTTTACCTGACATCTGCAGGAGCATAGTCATTAACGAAAACTGGAGTGAAAAAATCCTGGGTTAGTAGAATTGACTCCAATGGTGCATACTTAGCAGCTAAAGAAGGCCTCACCCATACTGCAGCTTTAATAGAGGTATACAACACAGAATCTACGATATTGCGAACTGGTAGAGACATAGAATGGTTCTTTTTCATTTCTGCATTCTTCTGTTTCAAATATTTCACATAACTGCAGAGGCTTGCCAATAACTGCATAATTATTTTTCGAACTGGCGTCCAGATAGCTGACCTCGTCCACGAGTGCAACAAAAAATGGTTGAGTGTTGACACATGATGATCCAAAATATCACAAGAAAGATTAGCAATATCTTTTCTGCGGTGCTTAGATTTTTCAGGCTTATTATAACCCAAAAGAACTTCTAGATCTTTGGGCACTTGGCATGCTCGAGCAGCAAGTGTTCCTTCGTGGCCATCAATACACCACAGAACTTCAGTAAAAGCATTAATGAAGTCTTTCCCCATACTATCTGCAATGTCGGGAGACCACCCAAGATGATTTTCGTCAAGCCATCTGCGAATTCCAGCCCTCATAGCAAGCTTGCCATTCCTCTGCTGGCCAGCTACAGATGGAGGAGAAGGCAAGAGAACCCGACACCTTGCTTCCATTAAAATCTGAAATTAAATTTTAGAAATTAGCTAGCTAGCCAGAGTGTATTGTCTCTAGATTCAGTACCTTACGAGCATCTTTAGGTGTCCCAGAGCCTTGCTGATGATTGTCACTAGAAGCATCTTTGGGTCCCAGCAAGACAAAAAACTTGAAGTAGATGCCAAAAGATCGAGCAGCATCCGCCAACTTCACCGACAATGGTATGTCCTGATAGTCCTTTGCAACTTGTGATCTCCCTATCTGAGCTTTTATAGATTTGTCACCTTCAAACGCTAAAAAAGGTTCCAACGGATCAAAAGTATGGTTGGCAATTCCTTCGTAAAGACCGAGAACGTCGATACTATTGTTATCATCGGAGACCATCACCACCCGCCAGTCTCTGGCCACTCTTGTTGCTACGCCTGGGTTGGTTGCGTAGATTTTTGTGGATACAAGCAAACTCATCTTCTCACTCTGTGATCTGTCGCCAAAATTAATTGGTCACGTGATATAAAATGTTTAAATGCCTTACTTTTTCTGTATGTGAGATAAGTTTCCATAGTCAGAAATAGATGTTGCTAGTAACTCAATGTCAGGTTTAAATTATTGGAATATTCATGAAGGATGGAATACTCATGATGCTTTGAAGCTTCTGAGATATTATACCCCAAAAATTATCACAGGACTCAGGTCTTGTAGCATAACTACATGCTAGTGAAATGGGGCTGATACTTTCACATAAATGGTCCAATAACATCAAATTACTGTCCACTAAGTCCAGCTTATCCAACAAATGTATTGTAGAACGCAGTTCTTGAGTCTCAGCATGGAGTTTATCCGTTAAAAATGCTTCTAAAAAAATTGCATCTGGTGGTGAAACTAATGCAATTTCCAGCTAAGCACACTCATACTTGAGGATTTGCAGTAATCAGTATGAACATCCTTCTCTATTGATTCGCACATGTGCATCAACAATAATGAACTAAGTAGGTAGGTGCAGATGCTCTGATGAGAAACTAATGATAAACAAATTAGTGACATAGCACACTCTACCAGTGTGGCTGATCTCATGAATGGCTGGATGCCCAAGAAGGCCACTACCTGGATGTTACACTTGGAACAACAAGCTCAGTGGAGAATTCTGAAGGACTAATTTCTTACTTCTTTCCTCTTGTTATTCATGGCTCTCTTGTTGACATCTTAATCGCTCACTTTCTCACCTAGCTTAAAATCTTTGTTCTCACTGTTTGTAGCTCTCTTGTTGGTGTCTTAATCACTCATTTTCTCACCTAGAATGTAATCATTGTTCTTGGCTTTCTCACTTTCTGGTTATTTGTCTGGCTTATAGTCTGCCCTCACACTGTTAATTATTCTCATTTGCCATTATGCTGCACATGCACCTATCAGTGCATGCGCATGTGTACAATTGTCGTGCACACACTGATACATACCACGTACATACTATTGCTTTATCTCAGCACTCCAGTGCGAGACACTAAAGTCTATTTGCATTCACCTTGCCCCCGGAAGTAGCTGTGGTCTAGTAAGCTTACGTAAGAATCCAATTAGCCACATAGTTAGCGCGGGTAATTGGAGCCAAGCCACGTGTTATCAGTTTAGATCAAGTTCGTTTTTGCGTGACTTTCTCTCATGCCTGCCATGACTCTGACTCCCTGGACTTCTGCCCTATTCTACTGGACAAGCCCCAGAGAGGTAGGGTGGTTCAGCTGACATCTCAAACCTGCTCCTTCCTTTCCTGATCCCAGCAACTCCTGCAAGCGAGCGAAGCCCCACACTAATTGGTCAAAATGGAAAATTGAGATATTTATATGTATGTACACGTACGTCAATTAAAATGCGCATGCGCTTACGCATGCACTTACGCATGCACATGAAATAGCTACTAAGCAATAACTTTTATGCAATCATTTTCGTTAAACTTAATGTTGTAGTGAGTATTATGGAACCCAGAGAACCAGAAAAGAAGCAAAGGAGGGCCCCAGAACACCCTCTAGAAACTGACGAGCAAAGAAGAGCGAGACTTCATGAAAGAAATTAAAGAGACAGAGCTAGAAGGAGAACAGAGTCAAAGGAAGAGAGAAAAACAAGACTAGCCAAAAGAAATGCAAGAGATAGAGCCAGGAGAAGGGAATGTACAGAGTCAGCAGAAGATAAGGCTGCAAGAGCAGAGCAAATGAGAGCCAGAAGGAGAGCAGAGTCAACAGAACACAGAGCTGCCAGATTAGAGCAAATGAGGGCTCATAATAATGAGAGACTAGCCACTGAGTCTGAACAGGAGTGCTACCATGCATTCTGGGGTCCTCGTCCCGTAGCCTGGGTTCAGAGAATACAACAATCTGATGCTAACTGGGAATGCACCAAGTCAGTTAACAACCTGAATAGATATTGAAAATAAAGTTATTCTAGTGATTTGAGTGCATGAGTTAAACCTGAAAATGTGACTTCTCATCGATTCTATCGATCTAGTTAGCTAAAAGATTCTGTGATTTAATTTTTTTAGTTAGCTGAACTATTCTATAATTCATATTTCTTAGTTTTAATCAGCAGTTACTCGCATAAGCTAGCTAACTTACTCAAGAATCAGTAGCACCTGGCATGTTGCTCTATCGCGCGCAATGCGCACGCACTACATTCCTTGTGGTGAATGGCAGCTCCATACTTTGCTTATGGGACATACAGCTAACTTCTTACTGGTAAGGAGTTGGTCCTTATAAAAAGCATCATCATAAATCTCAGACAATTAACTATAGCTGCTGGTGTTTGAAATTTTGAAATTGGTCAAGAATTGAGCAAGTTATCGCGGATATAAGAAGGGCAAGGTGAATGCGAATAGACTTTAATCATAAGTATAAGATTGCCATATTGACTCACTAGCTAAAGTTCTGTTGTTGTTGTTATTGTTGTTGTTGTTTTTAAATGTAATTTTTCAAGTGGAACCGCATAAAATGAAACATGCTGTGAAAGGGGTGGGGTTTCCAACTAGAGTAGTTCATGCTATGAAGCACCAACTAAAGCCTAGGGAAGAGCAATAAGGTATCGAAGGTGGCATAGATAGCCTATAATTATTTGCAAGCATATAAGCTGGAAAGTGTACCTCGTGACTCTCTGCTGTTGGATTCTCTGTGCACGAAGTTTTCATGGCTTACTAGCTAGCTTTAGTTCTATATTAGAAGCCTTTCTAAGTTCTTAACTATGCTGGCCTCACTGAACTACATGTATTGGGTAAGGGTCACCAATATTAATGGTGTTCCATTCCACTGAACTATCAGTCTTTGCTGAGCAATGGAGGAGAAGATGGCATGTAATTTTGGCTCTAATACAGGCCCATAGCCAAAGTTTTTTGAGAGCCTCATATGAAAACAATCCCTACTTTTACATCCACTGCCTATAGCTAGCTATGGGCCGTTATAATTATAGGGATTATTTTCATACGAGGCTATACAGCCCAGCTGGATTTTAGGCAATCCCTACTTAACCTTTTTATTAGAAGAAATTTTTTGTGCTCACTTGTTTCTGTAGTGCTTGAAGTTGAAAGTAAGTTTGTGTATGTAAAGAATTGAGGGTGGTAGTTTTGACCATCACTTCAACTGAGAGTATGCATGCAGTGATTATGAGTCTACAGTACAGTACTATACAAAGCCAGCTCTACATAAACCTTATCTTCTTTTGTAGGTACATACACATCTCTGGTTGAATAATTTGTTTAGCTATTAAGTTTTGTCTATTAATTTTAATAAAACTTTACAGCAATAGCATGTGCATGGCATGGTGAAGTGAGCTGACTACACCATGTAGTATTTCATTGTAGCCTTCTGAGAACCTGTAGAGTAAGGGTAGAAGAGTTTTAGTTTATACAGTCTTATGACCTTTGACCCGCCATTCCTACTTAGAGAGTGCCAATGCACTCTCGATAAACAAACCTTTCTTAGTCCCAGGTAGAAATTGAAATATTAGACGCATGATTCTTGGCCATTTTTCCATACTTTAGCTGTCCATAACTCATGACTACTAGTGGCCTAGGTATTGAAATTTGCTATAGAGATAGTTTAATCATTATGGAACACATGACAGAAGGTTGGGACAATTTTCATCAAAGGATATTTGAGAAATTGCCCATTTTATTAAGCTACTTATAACATTTGATTTCTACCTGGGACTGTTACATGTAAGCAATAATAGCATGACCTGCCATCCCTATTTAGAGAGAGCTAATGCTCCCTCCAATGAGAAAAATAATCAGTACTCTCTTGGTGACCTACAAACTCGGTGTTTTAGTGTTTAGGAGGACACTGTCGAGTTGCAGAGTTAATAGAAACATCTTCATCAGACCAGATCAGTCAAAAGAAGAGAGAGGTCTAGATACAGCACACTCATGAAGGAAAGGTGCCATAGACTGGGTGCCTATTAGGTTGTGTGTGACTAAACGAATACTTGTAGTTAATAGATACTACTGCCAAATTTACATGGACGGAATATCACATTGGGAGATATACTTATAGAGTTGTCTCTTCTTCAGCTTTTCAATTGCTCTCTCCCTGTTTTTATTCCCTACGAACTCATTCCACTACGAGATTTGCTGGGCTTTTTAGCTGGATGTTGATGATGGGATGGAATGACGTGGAAGAAATCTGATCCTTTATTATTATTGAAGGGTGTTACATAAAGGTAACAAGCTTAGACTGTCATACCATGAGAAGCCAGGATATTGTTCCTATAGGCCAGGAGAGATACTATTTGTGGCTCAACAGGAGCAGTCACAGAATACTTACTACAGTGAACTATTATGATTAGTTAGCATAAGTAGTTGGGTAATAAAGGTGTGGTTTTTGAAATTAGGAGGGGTAAGGAGTAACTTTTTTTTGAACATTATATACGGCCATGATTGTGGGTGATAATTGGTGGCATATGCCATATTTCACAAGTTTTCCCATTCACTCAGCAGTTTGATGAAGCTGAACAGTGGGGACCTTTGTAACACCAATAATGAATTGCATCTGCACCACACCATGTCATGCTGTCAGGCCAGCACTATCAGCATGCATGATTTAATTAGTATTATATGACAATTATGATTTTTTCCTTTCATTAGGTGTGACTTCAATGAAGAATTTTCTTAATCATACTTATCTAGTAGGTATATCTATAGACTAATTATAGGTTTTCTTGTCAAAATACTTCTCTGTGTGCTCAGTAGCTATAGTGGTCATGTTAATTAGCTGAATTGTAACAAGTAATTGCATATTGCTTAGTGTCATTACCTAATTCTAAAGGATTACTACAATAATCAGGCAGCCCAGAAAATATCTTTGATCAAAGGTGTCCAGATAATTGAGGTTGCACTGTATTGTGTAAAAAGTGTATTATTCAGCGAGCGAGCTGATTCTCAGGACACAACTCATTTCGTATTATGTTATCTAGGTCTACACTCCAAATGTGCATGTGTTATATAATAGTAGTGCTTTGTGCTCAAATTGTAATCAAGCTTGATTGTTTTTTGTCACAGAGGCACTAGGCTTAAGTTATTGCAGGCCTTGGTTTATCTAAGTGCTTGTGGTAAGGATTACAGCTACCTATTAATTTTATGCAGCTCTTACATGACTCTAACCTAAGGAATTCAAACAATGAGTTGGATCAGCCTCACTTGCTCACTCGTGTCAAAATTGTTGCACATTGCCTATAGTGCCATGTGTAGATTTTCTGGTAGTGGTTGAGACATTGATATAGCCTCGAGTCCAGGCTCTATGAGAGCCTAGGTTCAAGGGTAGCATTGATTCATCTGACGTGTGCGGGATCAGGACTCCATGAACTATGCTGTGCTAATTGTCTTGATGATGGCAGCAACCCATCAGATCCTTCTGACATTGCAGTGAAGTTATTATCAAACACCACATCATCAAACTTGCACTCTCTTGATGTCATATCATGCACAAAATAGTTGCCAGAGCGACAATAAGCCGCACCCACTTTTAAAAAACAGTATGGTAATGGCAAGTGAGGGTTGAAAATAACAAGATTATAGTTACTAGCTATACACTGATGGTCCGAGTGAACAGCCATGAGATGCAAATAAAATTGAAGAAAGTCTGGGTATTCTGTTAAAGAAAAAGTGTCTTGATCTGTTATAATCAGATTTGAAGTAATTGAGTATGTATTTGGTAGCACATGTTCCAGCATTTCTATATCTTTAACTATAGGTGAGGTCTCCATAGGGCCAAACCAATGTTTCTCATCATGAAAACAGCACTTCCAGTTGCATTTTAATATGTAGAGCTGTGTAGCTAGCTAGCTAGCTACATTGTTAAAAATTCAGGGTTACGATAACCCCAAAATTGGAGTTCCCACGACTGGGCAAATTAAACCCTTATCATTGGGTAACTGTTACCCCTCTGAGGTGTAATGTAAGTACACCACTGTGGAGTCATGTCAACTCTTTCAAAGTAACAAAAACTCTTTCAATAAAATTAATTTCAAAATCCAGAGCAAATAAACAATAATAATTAGATAAAGTTAACCATGAATACAGCTACAACACAGAGTCAATACTGATGTAGGAATTTTACTATTGTCTTTCAATCCTATTACAAAATGTTGAAGAAATATGTACATACATGCTCTTAGGGTATTCCATATTCAACACAATAATAACATTAAGTCTATGACAGCATCCGAAAGGTTCTCACAGGAATACATGAAAACACCTTCCACAATCAAATGATACAAATCTTCTGCAGCTAATATATATGGTTCACCCTGACCATAAGCAAGGGAAACTTCTTCGATGTTACAGCATGTCTACAACAACAATAATAACAATAATAGTATACTGACTTGACGTTGTATGCATAATTCATAATACGTACATGTTCATAATAGTAAAGAATGCTTTTCTTATTTTTAGAAGACCTCGGATATAAGAAATGTTCCAAGATGATAAGAGCCCTACCAACCTCACAATAATGAGATGACTCTGAAACAAGAATATAGATGATTGTGTAAATAAATAGTGTATCTGTACGATAGATCCCCTTATGCAGGAAGCTTGGTCTCAAGGAATGAGTCAGTACCTTAGCATCATAATGATACATCCCTAGTTATGGAGGTGTTGGGAGTCCATTGAGACCTACTGCACAAGTGGTATGCAGATATTGTGTAAAAACAGGGCTTGCTCGGTTCAAATTTCTTATGTAGCCATATTAATTGCCATGAACTATGTATCACTTACCAGTTAGCTTTTTGGTCAAACTATTACTCGCTTTGGATTCTTTATCACCATATAACAAATTTGGCACCCATACAGTATTCCAATCATTTACAAGAGTGGGAACATCGCTGACAGTAATAATCTGTTGAAATTCTCTCCTTACCTAGAAAATGTTTCTAATTAATACCCACCTTTTACTTATTGTTTTCTTAGGATTATTAGTTATGGGGGTTAGCTAAGGAATGATGCAATTATTTATAAATCCTTATCAGGGGTCCCAGTTACGATCCAAACAGCTTGGATGGTTGCCCAAGTCAAAATCAGCAATTAGGATTACTTTGACGATTTGAAACCTAATATAGATGACAACCCCTAACCAGGAAAAAAACAACAACACACTTTCTACACCACATAAAAGATGACCTAAGAACCCCTTTTTCTGGTGTGGCATAATTGCAAGTTCAGGTATAATTGAACATTTCAATATTGTATGACGTTACATACCCATCTTTGAAAAATATTCAGTTACTACTTCCTGTACACTTAGTCCATCAGTTGTTATCCACGTTCTTCTAGTTTGTTCTGTGTCATCCATGATATTCTTAATCGTTTTAGACTTCGGTTTTTTCTTTTTTAGCTCTTCCTTCAATAATTTCACATTGGATTTATACTCATCCGTGTCCAGATCTAGACATGGCTTCTTTCTACACAACTGTTCATCATCCTCGTTACCACCCAAGTCATGTTCCTGTTTTTCTTTCTTTTCCTTAGATTTTTAAATTTTTCTCTCAACCTGTTTCGCCAAGTTGTCTAAAAATCAATATCATAATTATTATCATGTTATTATGAGGCATCAATATTAAAGTAGTAAAAAATAAATTAAAAAAAAAGAAGTCAAGAGCATAGCTCAATGAACTGCATGTACCCATAATGGACCCAAACCAGAATCCTAACCAATCCGATACTTTGGTGTGCATTATTTGAAAATTAAGTGGCTTACTAATTTTGTGAGAATCTACACTTCAAATTTATGGTTTCAAGAGAAATTTACTGAGATAATTACTTACATATCCACATCCATAATTATCCTTGAGAATTGGGTACTGGCTGATCAAACGTTGTGCTAAACTTGTCAACTGTTCAGGTGTAGTATGCACCATAACAAGGGTAGCAATACTCGAAATGATTTCACATCTCACAGCTTTAGTAATATCCATCTTGTTTTCTCCTTTCAGAGCACTCATGGTTTTAAGTGAAAATTGTGTAGGGATCTTGAAAGAACTTAACCAATCAAAAATGCTGGCCGAAGAAACCTGTACACAAGGAACACTTATGACACCTTAAATATCACACCTTAAGTCCATGGTATAACCACAGACATCCCTAGTATACCAGGAAGTCCATGGGATCACTCCAGACATACCCACAGCCATACCCAGTGCATGGATAACCACAGTGTACCCAGCATATGAAATAACAGTGCATACCCAAGTACACAAGATACCCCTAATTAGACAAATGCAATGCAGGGCCTTGGCCCCCAAATTATTCACTGGGTTGTTCATAACTTACACTAGGAGTGGAACAGTCAGATTTTTCAGCCACTGCCACATTACTGAGTTTCAAGCTACCGAATTTCAATTTCTATTGCCTCACATACGCTTGGTACATTCTACAAGGCCTGGTTTCTCCCTGCAATGCTCGATAGAAAATTGTACCCGACATTTTACAAAATATGAAAACATACACTAACCACATTTATAGTGATCATGAATGCCTCCCCAAAACTGCTAGAGACTACCAATCTACTCATTATGATCCTGGTGAAATACAGGTTTGTGAGGAGGAAGAAACCCAAGCAGATCAAGAAAATGCTAGCATTAATTCTGGAGGCTTACCCCCTCAGTTTGAGTCCATAGCAGCATGAAAAATAAGGGAATGTTGCAAGCTAACTCAGTCCACTACTGAAGAAATTATAGAGAGAGTTACTGATTTAAATCAGTACATTTTTGTCAGAAGTATTTTTGGCAGTTAAGTCAGCCTTAACTGAAGCAAGGCTAGACATGGGCAAAGGTCCAAAGCTGAAAGAAATTTTTGATTCAAATGGAAAATTTGGTAGGCCATTTAGAAGTGTTGAAAATTCATATAAACTGCAGAAGTATTGCAAAGAAAAGCTTGGATTTGTGGTATGTCACACACACAGCGTATGTATACCCAAAAATGTGTCATAATGCATACAGGAACCAATTCCTATTGAGCTGGGCACTGTGAGTAAATGGAAAGGGCATGGCAAAAAAAGAAAATATTTGCAAACAAAGGAAGTAATGATGTATGTGCCATTATTCCGAACCGATTCAATCCCTCCTAGATGATTCTATTTGTAAACAGGTGTGCATGTATGCCCCTCAACCTATATATATACTAACATACTCTTATAGCTCCAAAGGTCTCGTACCGATAGTACTGATGTAATACCGACTTCTGTGATGGGCAATTTATAAAACAAAGTCTTTTTTTCAAGAAGTATCCTTCAGCACTACAATTGAACCTGTATTATGATGATGTAGAGATATGCAATCCGTTAGGTTCCAAGCGGAAGAAGCACAAATTAGGTAACCAAGCAAAAATTGATGAGATCACTAGCTTAATTACAACTATTTTAGGCTTTTTCAACTTCCTTTTGAACAACCTGCCACCTACAATGAGATCTAAAATCAACCACGTCAAATTACTTGCAATAGTTAAACGAAAGTTCATTGACACATACTCTATGAATACAATCCTGAAGCCTATAATGGAGGACATAATGAAACTGGTACAATAGCTAATAGTCCTATTAAATCAAATGCCATATTTAACCCTTTCCCACAAACAGGAGAATGGAGTACAGCTTTTATACAATGGATGAAAAATGGAACTCTTGTTACAGTTTGTGCTGATAACCTTGGGAGTTGTGCAGTTGGAGGTTTCAAGGAAGGATCAATTGCTTATAGGTTCTGCCGCCAGTGTTTTACTAAATATGAGGATATAAAACTGATTGTAAGTATCAATAAGCTGATGGTGGGTTCTAAATAGAACGGTCACATTATGTACACAACCCATATTCCCAATTTACAATAGTGGGCTTTATTTAAAATATCAAATGTGTAGGCTCATGAAGACCAGTGTGACTTACATACACCAGATGAACACGATAAACAGTGCACTGAAGTTGAACAGGATACACAACCAATTCTCTCTCAGTAGAATATGGCATTAATAGTACATGTATCCTAAATGGTTTGAAATATTTTCATACCTGTAATGGAGCACTCATACCAGACATAATGCATGATGTGTTGGAAGGAGGATTGCAATACGAGGCCAAGTTGATGCTAAAAAGATTTGTGTATGAAGACAAGTATTTTACACTGGATGAACTCAACTTTAGGCTCGAAAATTTTGATTACGGATACATGGACACCAAAAATAGACCCAGCCCAATTACTAGAGAAACACTGACAAATGATAGCAACTCACTCTAACAAAACGGTAAAATCTGCCTGACTCAATTCTGTCACGTTAAAAAAATTATTATTATTATTATTATTATTTGAAGCCTCTCAAATGTGGCTCCTCGGTCGGAGTTTACCATTGTTGATCGGTTCTTTGGTGTCGCCAGATGATGAGTACTGGAAGAATTTCTGTTTATTTTTGAACATAGCTCAGCACCTTTTTGCACCAAGTCTAACAGAAAATGATCTGGCTGTCTTACAGGAGAATATTTCCATTCATCATCACCAATTTATTTCCCTGTACCCTTCAAACACCATCATCCCTAAACTTCACTATCTTATCCATATGCCAAGGCTTATTTATATGTAAGTTTATTGTGACATGCATCTATGTCTATAACTTATTGACCACTAAACACATTACAGGTTTGTGAGATTTGAGGCTAAACATAAATACTTCAAAGATCTTGCTAATATTACTGGCAATTTTATCAATATCCCCCTCACTTTATCTATGAGACACCAATATCTACAGTGTTATTTGGACAATCCCCAGCCAGAATTCACAAAAGGTATCGTAAACTCATGACTTTTTATTTGATTATTCTAATTTGAAGGAGTTAACATGACCTCATCTGGCCTACCCTACTTAAAGGATCTCATAGAAAATGGACCAGATGTATTTAGGTAATACTTACTATCTTTGTTATAATTATTATTATAGCTATGGATTTACTTCTAGCACATACTCTGTCAAAGTGAATGGTATTATGTACAAGACCAAAGCTGTATTGGCCACCAAACCAGCTATCGACTATGAGGAACCTTCTTTCGGGCAGATCAGGGAGATTTATGTTGTAAACTCCTCTGTGTACTTCTATGTACAGGCATTGGACACACTGGACTACAGTGAACATTACTGCGTTTATACAGCACTTACAATTTGGTTCCGTTACGGTCTGTCGCCTCCTACTTGCCACTGTCACCATACACACTCACCCGGCCACTTCTGCATTGCCCCGAAGTTCATTATCAGATAGACCTTTCATGGGTGCTAATTTGGCGCTATGGCACCAAAGGTGGTGCCGAGGATAATCAGGTGGTGCCATGCCAACATTCGAAATTGTGGTGCCAGAGCCAAGTGCTGAGTTTGCAATTATTACTAATCACGTGACAAACACATGACTAGTACGGTATACATATCTTGAAAGCTTTAATTTGGTGCCAATACCTATCTTGGCACCACAAAGAGGTCCCCGGCAAAAATGAATATCAGCACCCCTGCCTTTGCTTTCCTCGTGTTCACTTAATTTTAATAATGCACACCAACAAAAAATTAAATTTCAAAATAATGCACACCAAGAAAGGGAGCAGGCATAGTTCTTTGGAAGTCTAAAGGGAAGATAATTTTGAAGGGTTACTACATGGACATGAGCAACCTAAACCTGATACTACAAGTATCAGAAACCAAAAAAAAACAACAAAAAAAAACAAAACAAAAAAACAAAAACAAGGGGAGATGCAAGCTGCAGAGTACAACAAAGGCACTTAGGGTCTGGGGATCTTTTATTTATTATTAATTTTTTGGCTTGCAATTACAGGAATGCAACCCTGCTAAATACTGGGATGTGGCCTTCCTTTTCATATGAAGTGGTGGAGCACATAGACTTCCCTCTGGATGAGTAAGATCTCAAGATAGCTGGCAACTGCGGCAAGATCTGCAGATCTCTATTCTACTCTAAACATCTTTATTTATTGCTACATGAAGGAACACCAGAATTATGTCTTGCTAAACGAAATGGCATGCTGAACTAGTAGCTACCCTTCTTGAAATCCTCTTCAAACATCTAGCTAGCTACATCTTGATCAGCACAAATCTCTGCCTTAGCTATAGCTAGCCTCCAACAAACTTATATTGCTCTCAACTCTGAGACAATGATTGTGCTGTTAATGACCCATAATGGGGAGTATGAACAACCTTTGGGAGGTTGCTGTAACTCTTAGCAAATTTTACTCCAATTACTAACCTTCATGGAAGGTTACCAGTACCCCCTATTTTTAACAGTGATATGCGGCATTTTAATGTATACTAGCTGGTCTACATTGTAATGTTAACTTGGTCTGCATAGTGTGTGTACATGAGAAATCTCTTTTATCATTATAATATTATGAATAAAAATAAAGTAGGGTGGCCATAGCAATAAAACATGAGGATTTAACAATCAGCATTGTTACTGGCCATGTGCACATGGCTTTCACTTTAGCTATTGCTGCAAAATTCCAATACACAGTTAATTTTCCACCTCTAAGCTAGCTACACTCTGAAAGTGAAAGTGTTTACTGCATATCCTTTGAATGCTGTGTAAACAGCAAGGTATACCTTTGGCATAAAGTACACACTCAGTGCATCAAACTTTGGAAAGTGGTTGGTTATTTGCACCAAGTTTGGGCACAGCAAAGAAAGAAAGTTTGTGTTTTAAAATCAATGAGGGTGCTGATGAGAAACAGGAAATATAATTGATTTGGCCTTAAAAACCGCAGCTGTGAACCTACCAGACCGTTCAGAGAGTAGCTATGCAGGCTCGAACACACCATCTTTACATCAGCAAGGAATTAAGATGAACACATTTACTCTCCTTGCATGAAAGTTTCCACATGCTAGACCATTTGCACATTAACTTGAGGTCATTGAGCACAATACTGTACAGTAGGTGCACTCAGCGTCATCAGCAGACATATTATAAGGATGACTTTAGAACGCAATCGGGTAAGTCATTAACATACACTAGGAATAACAATGGACTTAGGATACATGAGGGACCCCAAACATCACAGGTAGAAAGAAGATCTAGAGCCATCAATACACACACATTGCGATCTGCTATCTAAGTAACATTCATTGAAGCCAAAGCTATAAGTCACCAGATACACCGATTTTAAGAGGGCTCGTTGTGTGGTATGGTGCAAAAGTAGGAAAATGGCATCCCACTAAACAGCTCCAGGTTATTCTTTGTAGAACCTTTGAAGTGCTGCTGACATGCCCACAATAGCTATGTACTGTAGATGCTACTTGTAACACCGGTCCCCAAAACTTTATGACACCGGTAATCTTGTATGGATAGCTATTTTTAGTTTAGTTAGTCTCGTGGGCCAGACCCTTTCAAAGAAAGAGTCCGACCAAACTGCATTGGACGTTCCTCTGGTCCAATGCAATGCAGTTTGGCCAGACCTGCAAGATTAGTAGACTGTAACAGTATGTAGTAACCACAAAGTTCTAGGGACCCCCCATCCCATACATATGGGACCCCCAGTCCTCATGCACTTTATTATTATTTTTAAACAGCATTGCTACATAGCTGACAAAACAAAAGTGAGGGGGAGTGAAATATTCAGTTCAAGCTGGGTAAGTTAGCCTAGCTATATAGCTAGTACTAAATAATAGCTATTGGGAAGTAGGCTATTCAGTGCTATTCAGTTCGAGGCTATCATATGGACCACAGTTTTGGTCATAGTGCATCCCTCCAATAATTCAATACAAAAATACATTATCCTAGGTTGCATTAATTTTCATCCATATTAATTTAATCACTACCACAACTACTATTATTTTGTTTAGTTTCATAATGCTTCTAAATAATAATAATAATAATAATAATAATAATAATAAGTCAGATTCCTCTACAACACTTCAGCAAAAATCCAACATAAAAAGCATAGATTTAACGACCTCCAACGATAGAATATCTGTACTGGCATCCACTATACCCATAACAGCACAATATAATAATTATTATTGTACATTCAATAATGGACCATATTTAGTCCGGAATGGGCGTGGCTTCTCTCATTAGAACAATACAAACTAGACTTTCTGCATCTCCTATTCTTGCTACAGGCTCACATTTGGCCAGAAGATGATACGTCTACTCAAAACTCTTCCAGAACAGCGTCAACAATTGGAACCAGCCGCCGTCTAAATCTTTCATTCATCAGATTCATCTTCTTTGATCGCTGTAACTTCATGATCCTTTCACATATGACAATGAAATTCATATCAACTTGAGCAGTTATAACCAAACAATGTGCTTTTACCATCGTTTAATATCCACTCCAAACATTTTAAAATTAAAATGACATCATTATTTTTGCGCGTACGATCTCGATCGATCATTCTAATATTCATCTGGGACCCCATCCCAAATGTAGTACCTAGATCTGGATGAGGTATCTTTTTGGATCAAAGTACATTTGGGGATGGGGTCCCCATATCTACAATGGAGAATGGTACCTATATTAATGTATGAGATATTCTTTGATCAACGTACATTTGGGGATGGGGTCCGATATGGTATGGTTCCTATAATTATCTATGAAGATTCGTGGATGAGATATCCTTTGATCAACGTACATTTGGGGATGGGGTCCCCATATCTACAATGGAGAATGGTACCTATATTAATGTATGAGATATTCTTTGATCAACGTACATTTGGGGATGGGGTCCGATATGGTATGGTTCCTATAATTATCTATGAAGATTCGTGGATGAGATATCCTTTGATCAACGTACATTTGGGGATGGGGTCCCCATATCTACAATGGAGAATGGTACCTATATTAATGTATGAGATATTCTTTGATCAACGTACATTTGGGGATGGGGTCCGATATGGTATGGTTCCTATAATTATCTATGAAGATTCGTGGATGAGATATCCTTTGATCAACGTACATTTGGGGATGGGGTCCCTATATCTACAGATGGAGTGGTTTTTTGATCAACGTACAATGGAATATCTATGCAGACTCGTGGATGAGATATCTACATATGATGGAGTCTCCATATCTACAGATGTAGATTCATAGATGAGATATTATGATCAGCATAAATTTGGGGATGGGGTCCTCATATCTACAGATGGAGAATGGTACCTATGGTATATCTGGATGAGGTATCTTTTTTTGATCAACATACATTTGGGGATGGCTCCCCATATCTATAGTACTTACATCTATGCATGAGATACCCTTTGATCAACATACATTTGGGGATGGGGTCCCCATATCTGCAATGGACCTATATTTTAGATTCATGGATGAGATATCTTCTATGATCAATTAATATACATTGGGGATGGGGTCCCCATATCTATGATGGAGTAAGGTAGCTACCCACTATAATTATCTATGTAGATTCATGGATGAAATATCTTTTGATCAACATACAATGGGGTCCCCATATCTATAGATGGAGAATGGTACTATCTACAGCTACAGATGGGGTCATTCTACATCTGTTACAGTAGATAGCTATGGGGACCCTGTCCCCAAAATTATGATCAAAATATCTCATCCACGAGTCTCCATGGGGACCCCATCGTATGTTGATCCAAAGATATCTCATCTACATACGTACCATTCTCAATTTGTAGATACGCATGTTGAATATCTCACCCATGAATCTACATAGATATGAGTACCATTCTCCATTGTATATAGATATGGGCCAGATCCTTTAGATGGTCTACTTCACTTGTATCATCTTTCTCCTACTCACGAGGTGGTCTCGCATCTGCAATCTGCTCCTTTATAATGCTGGCCAAGGATTTGAAACCTCTGTTTACCTCTCTATCTCAGCTTATGACAGTGAGGCACCCTCAGATATCTTGACAGACTCGCCCCAAACTGAAACAGCTATTGTGGTTTATATACGTACAATATACCTACAAGCATGCCTAGATTGCATAGATTGCATCCTGAGAGGGATATTGATCAGTACACAGCTAAAATCAAAACATTAAATTATTTTCAAAAAATGTTCTGCCTGTGTTTATAAATTTATCAGCTACATCCTTTAGCTTGAGTTTATCTGTATGTTCCTTGTGGACATGCAATACCATAAGGTTATTTAGTCTGGCTCACAGTGCTTCTAAAGTAATTCTTCACCTTATGAAGGGCACTAAACGATCTCTCTGAAAAGTCCTCATTGCTTTCAACTCTTCACACAAATTTGCTACATCATAATGCAGAAAAGGCCACTGTTGGAACCAGAATGATCCACTTTGGAAAAGTAAAACTTTGATCTGGTTTATGAGGAGAACCAGGAATGTCTGGTACAAGAAATACAGTTGCTATGATCAGGTGAAATCATATGCACATGCCATGGAGGCCAGTGTTAATAATATTCATGTTTCTGGTCAACCACCCGAATAGGCACCGCTCGCGCTCCAGAAGCCAGCCATTATGTACTCATAGATAATTATCTGTGATGTACTATATCAGCTGAGCAGCTGCAGACTTAAAGTGCTTATACTTGTGATGATTTTGTGGCTAGAAAATAGACATTTTTGACATTGATAATAATGGTATAGGTAATGGATAATAACTACCGCCCGCCCGCATGGCTGTGAGGAAATAGTCTGCCCCGCGCGAGACCAGTGAGGAAAAATCCTGTCCAGAAACATGAATATCATTAACACTGGCCTCCAACTAACATGGGAATGGCAATTACCGTATATGAGTTAAATTTGGCGGTGTATTAAATTTGACGGTTTGGCGGTCCGTCTTGGAACCGCCAATTATAGTATAATACACCCACACATGCCATAATTATTGGTCCGGCCAATGCCTGACCTGCCTGACCGCTTCCTCCGGCCTTACCGAACTAGCTAGAGATAGCTTGGCTACTTTGGCCTCTATAGACAAGCTGGCTGGGGTCCCCAGGGGTCCCCTAGATATGGGGACGGAGGTTCCCATATCTATGTCACGAGGATCCCCCATATATCTACGTCGCGATCTGGGGACGGGGATCCCCACGTAGATTTGGGGACGGGGGGTCGGGATCATTATGACACCGGGTCTTTTTTTTTTTTTTTTTTTTTTTTTGGAAGATTCGCGAACCACAGCGTTTCATAAGTGCTTCATGCACTTCCTTTTAGCTATATTTTACATGTAAGTTTATCTATTTGAAAAAGAAAAATGGCATTATTGCCTAATTTTATTTTTGACTTAACTTGCCTGCTGATCTGTTGGACTGCAACTAACCGTAAGTTGAAGCATGAAATCTGTATAATTATTTATGGCTTGTAGCTATTATAGCTTTGCCCATGTGCATGTTTAGCATGAACTATGGTCTGAATCAAGAATAGGCCCGGTACAACTAAAGCCCAAAGTGTCTTATGATCTGCATAGGTTACTTTTGTGTACATAGTGTGATTAGCTACCTCCTCTTCAAGAGCCTGGATATGGTGGAACCTCTTTCTGAAATAGGGACACAATACTAAAACATTTACAATGGGGAGAGAAAAAAACTTTGATAAACCTTTCTAAAGCTAGGCTGTGTTGTTGGTAGCTAATTAATTTTGTGATTCATCTAGCAATACACTAGCAGCATAACAGGTTATTATAGTCAAGTGAGCAAGCCATTTTCTGAGATGACAGGGATGATGAGAGTACCGATTAAACTAAGAGTAGCTGTATATACACCTCTTGCTTTTGTGGCCATTGTAGCTAGAGAGTCTGTGTTGCTGCATTTCAGAGTCCCACTGTTGAAAGCTCACCATTATTATAGAGAGTATACCAGACAAACAGAGGAGTAAACTAGTGCATGTCCAATTTACCATCAAGGAACCTTAGACTAATATTAACAGGTCCCCCGGGACCAACCTTCTGAAGGATGCAGCGTCAGAGACACCTCAATTGAGGGGTGGAGTTGAGTGTACTCCAGTAGATCCTGCTTGGTGGGAGTGATTGGTCTCAACCTGCACTGCAGGTAGAGGTCCGCTAACTCACCACCATCTCACTTGCACCATGTACTTTAACTATTTTACATCCTATACTGTATCTAGGATGTAGTATCCATGTATTTAGTATACAAGCTTGTTTGCTATTGCTTAGTACAGTGCCTCAGCTCTTTGATTGTGGGAGCATACAACATGTTAACACAGCCTGGGCTGGACAAGCTAGTCATCTTTTTCCAGCCAGTTGTGCGTTGTTATTTTCACTCTAGCAATCAATTTTTGGATGTTGCACTCTAGTCAGTATTGCCTTGTTGTTTTTCACTGCCAACCAAACAAATATGACAATACCATCAATGGAAGAGTGTGCATGTTCAGTAGACAAAGGCCAAAGGTAACAGCACTTTTGTCACACAGAAAATGTAATTGCATTCTCATTGGTCAGCAACAGATGAACTTCATTTAATATGGGAGATTAAATCACCTAGCTAGTATGACCTGAGAGTCAGCTTGCTTGCTGTGCTTGGTCTCTGAATAAATGTACTTTCTGCACCACTTTTTAATACCTGGACCAGATGTAGCTAATGCACATATAACACACACTTGCAGTGCAATAGCACAATTATAATACATAGCAACAGAGATGTACTTTTCTTTAAAAGCAATCAACTGATTGATCGAATAAGCATATACTCCAGTAGCATTTCTATATAGCATTTACATAATATATATCTTACTCTCTCAGTACAACCCCCAGTATTATAGCCCATCAAAGAGATAATAATTTATTACTGACGAAGCCAAAAATAAACATTTTATTATTTTGGGATAATTAATTGTTTTGATTCTATTTAGAAAGGTATACATTTCAGAATAAAAACAGTTGGTACATGTATCTACATAGAAAAAACAACAACAAAGTTCTGCTGATGGGGGAGGGATGGGGCAGGAATTTTTGCCACAGATGGAGAGGATGAAATGAATATTACAATTATTATAGGTACTAGTGCTGTGACCCTGTTTCCTCCCTTACATCTTGCTTGTGATGGAAAAGAATTAGAGTTCACTTGTACCACTAGGCAAGCATTTGTGCGCTGGAATATTACTACGCCTCAAATGAACTATCCGACTCAACAACTGAATATGTTTCATTTGGGAAGGATGCCTCCCTTCACCACAGATGATGGTGTATTTACATTCAGAACAGTGTCTTATACTAGTTCCACTATGGAACTAGTGACTACTGTCAGTGTGAATGCCAGAGAGGGACTAGATGGAACAATGGTGCAATGTCTTACATTTGCGTCAGGAGAGACCAGGAAGGAAACAGCAATCATGAAAGTCACAGGTGATTAAAATAACTGCAGACCAAATAAATCATGTTTCTATAATAGCTATAGCTATCCCATATGAATTAATATGTGCAGTATACTTGCAGCTCAGTATATAGCATTACTATGCTGTAGAATATAGTTTAAATCTATGCAGGTGTACCTACACCATTTAATCTGACACTTCCTGCTATCTTGGATCTGGAATTTGGGAGGACTAGCGTTACAGCTATTAATGTGTCCTGGATACAACAGGATGGTGCTGACTACGATATCTTCATTAGTCCACCTATTCCATATAGCAATGCTTCAAGGACTAGCATAATCATACCCAATGTCCCCTTCAATGTCCAGTACAATGTCACTGTAGTGGCTCACAGATGTCATGGCAGCTACACTTCATCTGCCACACTAAATTACAGTGAGTCTAATCTGAATGATCAGTGGCTGTAATAATGTGATGTCTATTTTCTCACTGACTTAAGGTGAGCAGTGTACATTTCTTTCATAAACCATTCCATATTCATGTAGGTCACTGTGTCTTCCCATCCATCAATCCAAGTCTGAGATTCTTAACTGATGTTATGAGTGTGGCATCAGCTCCTGAAGGCACTATCATTTCATTCACATGCAATAATGAAAATCAAGTATTGGATGGCATAGATAATGCCACATGTATTGAGGGTAGGTGGAGTCCAGATATTGATGGTGTCATGTGCAGAGGTAAGTAGCTCTTCATCCTTATCATAATATGAAATGGTTGAGCATTCCTATTTCAGGAGACTGTGGGTTACCTATATTTGGAGATGATGTGGTGGTAAATAATGACTTCAATGCTACATCTGAAGGATCTTACTTTAACTTCACTTGTGCTGATGGCTTGAGTCCCACTGCTATCATCAGAACCGTCTGTTCACCAAATGGCTCTTGGAATCCAGATCCTGCACACATCAAATGTGTCAATACTAGTGCTAATCCCACCACTGGTATTGATGGAACTCCTCCTCCAGTATCATTAACCATACTGACTGTGATATGCAGCATTGCATTTTTTGTTGTGGGACTGGTTGGTGGGATTGCTTGTGGTTCTCTAGTCACATATTGCTGTAATGGAGACAAACACGACCTCCAACCCAGCCAGCCTCCACCTGCTCCATTTTATGAGGACATTATACTCCCAGCTAAAGAAGAACTGGAACTAAAGGACAATGTAGCATATGGACACTCATTTTAGATGTTTATGTTGGTCGTTAATGTTGTGTTTAATAGCTATCATTAATTATTGACTACTTGTTACATCAAACATGGAAATAGTTGCTATGTTGAAAAGAATAAAAATTAAACATTTCAATTCAGTCTACTGTTCATGAATAAAACTAATCATTCTTCTTTGGAGAAGTTGAGTCAAGCCTAATCAAGCCTAATGAAGGTAAAACATGCATGCAATTATAATTATGTTTCACCACTTGATGTACATATGACTGTGCTAGCCTGACACCATGACCTGGTGTGGACACCATGATGTGGTGTGGTGCTAACCTGACACCATGATGTGGTATGATGCATGATGCAATTCTTATTGGGGTTACAGAAGTCTCTACTGATTAGCTTGAAACTGTTCATCAAACTATGCTGTTGTATAGCAGGACATTTCAAGGGGTAAATTTTTTTCAGAATTTTGCAAAAAAGTGTGTGAACCAAAAATTCATTATTTCAAAGCTACGCAATCCACAAAAAAATTCCCCAACAAAATTTCCCACTAATCGAGAAGGTCACTAACTAGGTCTGAACTTCTCTCGTATCCTATCCCTAGCTGTATCATGCACTCTTGGTTCCCATAGCCTACTGCTATAACTGACCAACCTTAAAGTTTACTGTCATCCTTAGGGAGCAGATCTTCTTCATCTAGGGAGAGGTGTGTGTGTATGTTTGAGGGTTTTTTTTTTAAGCAAAAACAAAAAATGAAAATAAAAAATAAAACTTTGGAACCAAGTTACAGCCTTTTTATATAGTAAAGCCTAATGCTTTCCATTGGTCAGCATCTGATACCAGTCGTCAGGGCAAAACCCAGCACTAAACCATGGGTTCAGTCACATTAATCTCCTGACCCATGGCTAGGTCCTAGGAAAGGGGGGACCACTCCCGCTAATGGAGTCTGGTAGCATCAGAAATCAGAAAGGGTATATCCTAAGGAAGCTGTTTCCTATCACTTGGCAATTCACACGTGACCCACAGTTTAGTTATGATTATTTCTGGTCTGCAAGCTGCTATAATCGGCTGATTTTTAGATAGCCAAATGTGAATCTCTTTGGTTACCTATATTATTGTGTCGACTGAAATATGTAAGTTTAGCTAGCAGTTACCCGTAGGATAGACCATGTGCTCTATTGATATTCTTTTTACTGTTTCATGCATAATGTATTAGTTTGTGGTAAATTGTGTAGTATTTAACAGCTATATAGCTTGTGTGTGTGTGTGTGGTGGGGGGGATTTCTCAGATCTCACTCCCACCCCCAAGTAGTATAGTAGAATCAAAGGCTATAATGCCACATTTTTTAACATTAGTCACCCGCACACAAATTAGTTGGAGGGAGTTGGCACATGGGTTAAAGGTCATTGGTCATGGAAAACTTGCTGATGATATTATGAAAGTATACACCACAGGTAAGAATTTATATCAGAAATCTCTGTGATCCATGGAGCTATAGAAAAGATTAATTAATAGCTACTTTTTCCTGTTATTTGTTTATAAAGGCTGGACTATTTCCAAACAGAAAAAAATCTACTGGTTGTCATAAGTTATGGTTTGGGATTGTATCCCTCTTGGGATTATTGCTGAATTGAAATTTGAAAACATGTGTATGGCCATGGTAAAGTCTGTTATCAATATCAGTGTGTACAGTCTCCATGGAAATTTAGACAACCTTGTGCCTGGTGTGTACTAGCTACAGTACAACCTCTTTATCTGGAACTTATCCTGGAACCTTGTCTATCATTATTGGGATTAGGAAATATGTACTACAAACATTTTTATTGACAGTGGTTTGCACAACAATCAGTAGTAGCTACACCATTCTAGCATGTTTGTGCTAGCTATGAAAACAGTATAAATAATGCAGCATAACCACAGCATTAATACTTCATATCAGGACTATAGCACTTATCAGACAGCGTGGGATAATAGTTAGGATAAAGATGTCCAGATAACCGAGACCCCACTGTAATATGAACATTGTTTTGTGATTACGTATGTATACTGGATAGCTAACACTGTTGTTCATTAATAGGTGACCTTCCTATAGTGGTGGATGATAGTAGCCTACCTCCTTCTACTCAGCATACTTCAGAATCCCCTCCTCCTATACCTCCAAGATTAGATGACATTTAGTTATGTTTCAGTCCTTGATTTAGATACCAACTAGCTGTCTATTATTATTATTATTATGAGTGTTAGAATTCTGATTAATTAATCGCTAAGATTACAGACATAAAACCACCTAATAGCTAAGTGATTCATTCATGGACAGAAAAATAGCTCAGCCAATTGCAAGGACCAAGTAGCTTGCTAGATGAATAAGTAGAGCCTGAGAGCCTGCTAAGCTAACTGTATACATGTAGGAATGAAAGCTGCATGGCTAATACATGTAAATAAATACGTATGTCAAGGAGTATGTAGAAACTGATTGATAGGATCATCCTTCACAAGGTGGCTAGTATATATAAATGTGAACCTGTAATGCTTACCATAAAGCACTTAGTCTTAGCTAGATAGCGTAGAGGTGACCTACTAAGCCAACAATTCACTCAAATGCCTACAATCCACTTTTAGTGGCAGAAAAAGCGCTGTGCACACAACACTGTTATTACAACGTGGGCAACCTGGGCATGATAATTTTTGTAACCATATATAAAAAATGCTGACCACATGACAAACATAACAACCACTCCAGCATTTCCCATAATTAGATATCTACAAAAGCACATGACTGAAATTCCATAAGAAAAGAATTTCCTGACAGCATCTTCATGGAAAAGAGCTCTGTGGCCATTGTCTTTCTTCTAATCACCATAACATATTTCACTCCTAGTCTTTCATGGAGTCCAAGTGAGTCAAGACACCAGACTACAGAAGCTGCCACTCGAGCTTACCAAGCACTTGAAGGCATCTTTAACTACTACTGGAAATCTGATCCTCTTGCCACCAAAATCAAGTTCCTGTTCATATGTGGACAAGTAGGTGGGTGGGGGAAACCGCGTTCAGAGAATGAATGCAGTTGTAATGATCATAAAGCTTGTGTGAACTGTTATAGATGGTTTGATGCCATTTTATTGGAGTCTGTGGCCACTTATGGGATCTATACGAATTCTAAGAATCATTCTGAAGTGGCTGAAACTATTTATGATCACTCGCCCTACAATGGAAATTGGAATGCAACAGCAATATGTACTTTTATCGATGACTTTTCCTGGTATGGAATAGCATATCTTCGTGTGTACGAGTGGTTGCAGGTAAAATAATACTTGAAGGAGACCTATTAGTTGTAGTGGAAAAGACAATCCTGGCAGCTAGCGAATCTTTACCACCTTATTTAATGTGATGTGAAATTAATGGCTACCTATATTTTCTGTAATAGGATGAGAAGTGGCTGAATCGTTCCATAGCCCTTTATGACTGGGCATGGCAATATGGCTGGGATGACCCATGCGGGGGTTTCTGGTGGAGCAACTGTGACGACTCCAAATTCAAGGACTCCATCACTATAGTTGAAGTCATGCATTTCTCTGCAAAATTGGCGTTTATGTTTCCGAATGAATCTCGTTACTTGAACAACACCTTGAAAGTTTGGGATTGGTTCTTCAGTTTTGACAATGGATATGGCTTGATGAGTGATGAATACCTAGTCTCAACTGGAGCAATTCCAGAGAAATGTTGCAATTCTACATCTACATCTGAAGCTCAAAATCGATGTCATAACACTCGCCTTCCTGGTACTTCATACAACCAAGGATTATTGATGAGTACCTGTGCATATTTGTACATTCGGACTGGTAATATCACATATCACAAGACAGGGCTGAGACTCCTAGATGCCATAATTGCTAACTATACCACCAAGGATGGAATTTTAGTTGACGAACCACGCTCTTATCAATCTTTCGAGGGTGCATGCTGGGGAAATGCTGATCCTGGAGGGGATTGGTACTCCTTCAATGGTATATTCATGCTCCATCTGGGATACTTTACCGATTTGCTCTGGCAAAATAAATCCCTTGAGGTCAAAGATTTACAGAGTATTAGAAACCTGATTAACAAGACCAGTGAAGCTGCTTGGAACAGATCTGCACAATGGCCACCATTTGATTCGACTGATGGTTGTAACATAGGGGTAGACCCTGTTGATTCTAAGGCTAATTACCCTAAATTTCATTGGTGGTGGGGAGAACATAAAGATGAAACATTACAGCTTATTCCTCCAGATCCAAAGTATTTCTTTCATAGACGTAAACTAGGCTGCACTGCTGTTAATGGAGGCTCCCCCATTTGGAAAGGGAAAACTAAAACTGAACACGCTTGTATGGAAAAGTGTCAATCTAATTACAAATGTTCTAAATATCAGTTCAAGATTCCAAATGGTGACATCAGTGCTCCGAAACTCAACTGCTGGCTGTGGTCCTTCAATAGATCCAATCACCAATGTCGACTGAATAAGGAGGATTTTAGCATTGGTATCAAACGTCCTGTGGGAAATGCAACATGCTCCGCCAAGTGTGGATTGAAAGAGCCTCAGAAAATTGACCATGGTGTGTGCTATTGTGATGAGAATTGTGCTTTTCACATGGATTGCTGTCTGGACTATGCCGATCACTGCAAGCCTGCCAAGCCTATCCTTTGCAAAGGAAACTGTACAGACTTGACCCCCAGGCCCATACCACAGGGGGGATACTGCTGGTGTTTCGATGGCTGTAATGGGTGGTTCACCGATAATAACAGTGCTGGAAGTTGCTGTCCTGATTATCCACAGGAGTGCATGCAGTTAAGCATACCTGTGTGCTTAGATGGTCGTACTCAAACATCAGCTCTAAGTCTATTTCTAGCACAAATGAAAGTATTGGGACTGAAATAACTGCTCTAGTAGTTGAGTTCCGAATATTTAATGCCAAAGTACAAAGCCAACTCTCTAAGAATGACTAATTAAAGGTCCTATTATTCTAGCTAAGAAAAAAATTTTTTTATATACCCAGGATGTGTGAACATAGGACCTATGATACTTGCCACATTTCTTTGTTATCTTCATGTTAGAGTGAATATTGTTGCGCTGGTGTCTCTGTGTCATGCTTTGGTATAACTTGTGGTATTTGATAACCACTGATTGCTAATAACTGAGGGAGGAAACCATGTTATGATCTAGCTAGCTAATACAACATCATGCTGAGCTAGCAAAAAGAACACTTTTAGATCTAGAATATCACAAAGGCGTTCCTAAAAAACCATAAACCATGTATTCTAGTTAATTAGCTAAATATAGTTAAGTAAACCAGTTTCATCTAGTGGTTCCTTCAACCATTCTTCGGACAGTGTAATCCACTCATCGACTGAACCAACTTCTTTGCACTGTGAAGAATTCTCTTCACTTTCTGTGGGAGACTTTTTAATTTCTTGTTTCTGTTTCTTTTTGTCTACATTCTTACATTTCTTTGTCACATTATTTATGTTAACTTTACGTGATCTTAGATTTCTTGTTGAACAAGCAGCATTTTCCTCCTTCTCTAGTTTCTTGTTTACAGGATGGCTGCAAATATCCTGATCTTTTGGTACAGTACCATCATCAGTTGGATCATTGGAGAGCTTTATGTCCATACAGCGAAACTCAGTTATCAATTTTGATTTCCCTAGCACTGCAGGACTATGATCAGCATCAGTAGATGACTTTTTGATGTTAATACTTGATGGGACATGCTTTGTCCTAGCCATCAGTCTGGCAACGTTGGACCTGTTATCGTGATGAAACTGCGAATCCTTTCTCAAACAAATATCTCTAAAACTCACTGGTCTTGTACATTTAATGGTGCCACGCGATTGATTTGGTGATGAAGCATTTTTATATAAACAACCAGAAGGACGAGTTATAGCAGTTGTATTTCTTTGATTATACAGGTATAAAATATCTGTTGTATCCTCTAATAGCTTATGCATATCGTCAATACCAAGATCATCTAGTTTTAACCATCTTTTCATTAGTGGATCTTTACAGAGAGGTATCACTTCTCTTCCTTTACATGTATGAATCTCTCTCTTCATTGTATCTTCACTGGAACTAGTTTGCATTGCTCTTCGAAAATCCCTTCTTCTTTGCTCAACTCTTGCATCATGCTGCTTTCTTCTTGGCTCCACCCCTCTATCACATGAGGACTCAGCAATGCTATTGGAATCAACAAGACTTGCTAGGTTGACATATGAAAGCCCTACTGTTTTCAGTAAAGTGATATTTCCCAGAATGCCATTCCAATTGTCTAATAGAGTGTCAAAAATGTTACTTTTTTGAGTATCTTTAGGAGGAGTCTCAGTACTAGGACTTAAGTGCATGTTCACGGTGCCTGTGATTGTTCCACCATATCCGCTAAACAGGACTTTGCTATGACCTGAGTATACATGATCTGGGCATTCAGATGAATCTGTGCTCAAGATGTTCAAATCCCTTTCCACATTTTTCTTCCAATAATCATGATCATTTGAAATTGCATGAGGCAATGAATACACACCTCTCTGTTTCACTTTATCGACACCATTCTGGTCAGGGCAGACACTTTTCAGCCAATCTATACTCTCTGATTTATTACAATCATCTGGTAAAATAACCCTGTCTGACAGAACAGGTATGAGCATGGAAGAGTCAGCATACACCTGCAAGCACTGCAGAGATCTGGAAGACTCAGCAGCAGTGGAAATCTCTTGACAAGTTTGTTCAATAAAATCAAAGTCATTACTGGTGCTATCGATATCTGTGTTGATGTCCACTTCGTGTTCAACACCATTCAGTTTTTCTTGTTCCTGCAATAGGTAAAGTATACACTATGCTATAGCTACACAGTTGTCACTGCATGCTTATAGTTTATAGCTATGTACAAACTAGCTAGCTAGCTTTTATGCATTATGATTTATGATTTCAATGTAGCTAGTAAGTACAGAGAAAATCACCATTGACACTAGGCCAATGAATTGTTTTAAACTTTGAATTTAGTACCCATTTAGCATCCTTAAAGTAGTGGCTGCTTGGGTTGTGGTCTTGCTAGATATTCTATAATGTATAGGGTTTACATCATGTGGAATTCCAGTCTTGATGATGGTTGCTAGTTCCACACTGCTAGGAATCTTGGAAATTTCAGTCCCCTCATCTGTGTTTTTTTCCAGTTTCCCAGACTTGCACAAGTTTTCAACAACATCACTGCAGCTTGATGTCTTTGATGCATATCCAGAATCTTCCACAGTGAAGAGTAGGCAGTCTTGTTCACTCCTAACACAGTGATCCACAGCAGTATCTCTGGCATCTTCAGCATTATCAGTCATCTTCTTACTCCTTTGCATCTTTAGGTAATCTAATTCATCTAGTTTACCATTGCCACCATTTGAATCTTCTTGTGTGAATGACTGGATGGATGGATGCCATGGACTTTTTGGTGATTGAGGTGCACACATTTTCTGATGGAGTGAATCTGAGGCTTTTTTTGTCGGTAATAAATTGCTGGTTTTTTTAAGATCACGAACTGGTGGATTTGTCTTCTTCTCTTGTGTGCATAGAGATGATCTCCTGCTATTTTTTTTCCGATTGGAGTCTAAGTAGACCAAAAAATCCATATAAATATTTCTAGCAGCTACTGGGAACTTATTATACTCACTCAAGGTGGTTCTTGCACTTTTGAAGCCCATTTTGAATGGACACTGTGTTGTATCATGGAGCTGCTACGGGCCATTGGTATTTAGCGCGCGCTTGTTCATGCGCATGCGCATTACGTATGTGCTGTGTACTTTTCGAGTGCCCTTTTTATAGTTTTGTACTACTGTACCTGGGTGGTAAGTTTCCTTTGTTGTCCTCCTTAGAACTAGCTGCAAGCTTCGGGGCTTGAAAACCCTTTATTCAAGAGTTTTAGGTTAGAAATGAGTGAAACTATTTAGAGATATGGAGAACTCTGTAATAAAGTTAAACACCTGTATATTATTATGTCTCATGAATGAATCCTCAGAAAAATATGCAATGAATGTTAGCTACGCTTCACGGTATCATGGTGTACTCACTAAAAATTGTGTGGATGTCCCTCATACCTTGAAGAATGGGCAGCGTACTTGTCAGAATCACGTTAGAGAGAGGTTGCTCTTCCACCTGATCAAGTTCATCCAATCTCAAAGGCTCGTAGATCCACCGAGTGAAGTTAGTGAATGATCATGTCCATGGTGGTGAAAATGATATAGCTAGCTATTAAAGAGGTGATCCACAAGTAGATGATACTTGCTACATGTTCAGCAGTGGTGTAATTCAAGTGGTCAGGTTGAAGTGGGACAGTGTACATAGCTATAGACTGACCGCACAGTTTTGTGTGCACTATGTTAGTGATATACATGAAGAATGATTATACAGATAATTAAAATTTGCAAAACACAGATTGACGTGTATCCTTTGCTGAAATTAAGTCATTTGCTACAGTGTACTAGTTTTAGGACAATACTATTAGTTGCCATGATACCAACTAGCTGGGTGGTGAGCTCACATGTTCTTTACTTATATCATGTGATCTGAAGCTGAAGTCAGCCATGTCATGCTTCATTTTCTACATGTAGAATTATGCACATTCAGCTGGAAAACTGAGTAATGTGATCAGGAAAAGTGGTCAGGTTGAAACCTGACCAACCTGACGGCTACACCACTGTTCAGACAGAGCTTGCTATGATTAAACTGAAACTCCCCCTAATCAGGCCGCCTTTGGGGCCTTTGGGGCCAGCAGAAGTGTCCTGATTAGAGGGGTGGCCTCATTTCAGGGGTGGATTTTTATTACATAGGGACTTTTGAAAGTGTCCTGAATACAGGGGTGGCCTCATCAGTTCAGGGGTCCTGATTAGAGAGGCAATTCACTGTACTTTTTCAAGTGACAACTTGGTTTCGAATAGTGTCAACTGCGCTCTGAGGTAATTGTGATAGTACTCAGTGCATGCAGGACAGCATAAGCTTCCCGAACTACTTTTATCAATAACTTTTTTTCTGTTTGATTTTAGGAAAAAATAAAATCATTTTTGAAATCTACATCAAAAATGGGTCTTGGTACTATGTTTTGGTATTCTGAAACTGAAATTTAATTTTTGACCAATCAGAGCACACCAAATTGATGATGTAATGCATAATGTAATAGTGCGGGCGGTCGAAACATAGTCTGGCACAGCACCGCCCACCGACTTTAGTAGGTGGTCTGGTGACATACAGTACAACGAGTTGTGCCGGTGGATTCTATTGCGCATGCGCGTTACTAACAGGAAGTGTCGTAGGAAGCGGTATTATAATCAGCCAGTGACATCACAGTTGTCATAGTTATTCTTAATTTAATTGGCAAGCATGGCAGGTACAGCGGTTTTCCAAAATCTTGCAACTGCAGAAAGCGAGTCACATGATCAATATGAGCAATCTGACCAACCAGTTCGCTCCAATCACTTCCGCTTTCCGCTTTCCTGTTGCAAGGTTTAACGTTTTGGAAAACCGCTGTACAATTTTAGCGTGCGAACTTACAGGAAAAGGCCCCAAGTGTTTGCGTAATTTTACGTCATTAAACGTCATTTAATGATATTCATTGATTTAGCAGTTTTCCTGCTAAACGGCACAACTCGTTGTATTATATGTCACCAGACCACTACTCAAGTCGGTGGGCGGTGCTATGCCAGACTAGTCGAAACAGCTGTTGAGCAGAGTCTTTGTATAAAGTCTTTGTCTTTCTTGTCAAGTTGAGCGTACTACGGGTGCTTATCATGCTTACTGATTCTACTGGAAGGTTATTTTTGTTAATTGGAAGAAGAAGAGGGCGCTTTCAGCCAGGGATCGAGCTCTGGCTGCGAAGAGGGCGAGTGATTCTTTGCCGGAAGATGAAGAAGACTCGACTTTCAACGCTTCATGCGGCCTCTTGCAGAAGCCCCTGGTCTTCCTGAGCCTGCATCTACTTCCAATGATTCAGATCTTACGCTTCCGTGGCTCTTGCAGGTGAGGATGATGATAGAGACTTTGAAAGCGAGGATGAAGATGCAGACTTCACTGAAGAGAAAGAGGAAGAGATTTTCATGGATCATCTTAAGACTATGCCTCGCTGCTACCACAAAAGTAAGGATTGACAGACCATACTTTCAGTAACTAGTTGCAAACAATGCTATAGTTGGATATCTAGCTGTAGATTACTAGCTATTCTAGCTATAGCTAACCAGTTTGTTTATTACTAGTTTGTTTACAACAACAAGAAGGTGTGTTACCTCTGTATGACATTGGACATGTATGTGCATACCTAATAAATGATTTTTCTGTGCCACAGATAAATCTTGGAGAAGTGAAAGGACTGCGTACTATTTTAACCGAATACGACATCGACATTGTTACCAGATGACATGAGGACCATCCTGTTGAATTGTCATGACTTTGTAAATGAGAAGTCTCAAGTTGAATATCATCATGTCAAAGGCAGAGGTCTTTTATGGTATTTTCTGCCTAAATTCCACTACTGTGAATTAAATCCCATCGAAACGATCTTTGGAAGCAAGTAAAAAGAAGCATACACTACGACTATCCCACAACGCGTCTGTCGTAATTACTTCAGAAAGATAAAGAGTCATAAGTACTTCAGAAAGATAAGAGCCTATAAAAGAGCACTTCTAGGTCACAAGGCTGGGAAGGGGAAGTGTATAGAAACTGCTGTAAAGAAGTTCCAGTGGCACAGAAGGAAAGAAATAGAAGTCACACAGAAAGGTCCAATCACTACCAAAAGACTTTTAACATCGTCCAACTAAAATGTTGATGGCATGAGTAATGTGAAGCTGTCACTGTCCAGCCTTTGAAAGGCAAACAGGGAGCAGATGTACGCAAGACTGTACATAGCCTCTTCCGCAGTGCTTCCTCGTAGTAACACTGAACAAATGGGGCCTTGCTCCCGCAGGCTAAACTGCAGGGGATCTGCTATCAGTTCACTGGATATCACTGAATGTCCTGCATGTGAGCTGAGATGAGAAAGTGGGACAAATGAACAAAAACAGTCAGTTTTATACACTTCTTTTTTATTGTACCCCCACATGTATTATATGTATTAGAAGGTCGATTTTGGAAATTTTTATCTCAGTCAATTTTTACTTTAGAAAAAATGGCTAGATGGAATCCTAGAGAATTTTCTACTGTTTATTTTAAGACCATTAAAAAAAAATTCTGTTTAGTGCTTAGTCTTAAATTACTCTTAAAGCAGCAGTATGTCTATTTTACAAGAAGGGTAATATCTCTAGAACAAGACTAGCTTGTAAAAATCTGTTAGATGGAATTAAAGATATGTTAACATAGTACAAGTGTGTAAAGTAGGGAAGTCCCCCCATATACGTATGGTTAGTGAGAATTACTCATTTTGTGTTTTTGACCACTGTCTCGCGAAATTTATTTTTCGCGGATGCGGTTAAAGGTATGCGGAAGTGGGCGTGGTCTCAGATAGCCAAAGCTCTACTCTACCCATACCCAAAATATGAAAGACTAATACCAATTATTTTTTGAGTTATACCAATTTTATTAAGAGTGCTGTTTCGGGAAGCTTATGCTGTCCTGCACTGTCAGAGTTATTAATTTTTTATCTGGAATTTGAAACTAAGATTGAATGACATCCATGATGAGTTTGAATTGGAGGTTTAGGGTCAGGAGCAAATTAATGAACTTGACAGACTTAGAACATCTGTGATATGGAATCTAATCCTTGGATAGAGCAGGTGTGTAATTCCCTAGGCCCTGATTGAATTTGAAATACATACCTGATCTTACATGCCCAATATACAAGGGCCAGGGAAAGGATCCTCCAAATCCTGGTGATGTTACCCTCACATCAGTACCTTTTGAAAGTAGGCTACAGCTTAATCTTTCAGAGTGGCTGCCTCAAACTGGCTTAATAAAGAAAACCTTATGGTCTGATACACAGTTCAGTAGCTACTTGTGCTTCTGGACCATGCATTCAACTGGAATTGTGAAACTCTCTGGAGAGCTCTTCAAGGATCTTGGGGAGGGGGGGGGGGGGGGGGGGGGGAGGAGGAGGAGGAGGATGAGGTAAAGGGTTGAATGCCAGACTATACTTGTCATTCATCACGTTGTTTGTACTTGTCATAGACCCACCCATGAAGGACCAGGAAACAAAATGCTCTGGGGCCTGATGTATGTGGCCTTTTTGCTGGTGCCTTTGCACATGCTGATGATATTCATACTCTGTACTAGCAGAGATATATACCTCGAAAAAACATTGCATTGGCTACACAGAAAATTTAATGCTCAAATGTGATTTTGTGCTGGTTTCAACACAAAGCTTCATCCCATTTGTACCACTGCACATCACCCCATTATCCAATGTGCATTTGCAAGATGTCTTGGATTTTGGTTGATGTGGGAACTGTCTGTGGACAAAACGGTGGAAATAGCATTACAAAGGCTAGCTATTTTCCCATTGTCATAGGAGATTTAAGCCTCTCTCAGGTAGTGCTATTTTGCACGAGTCATGTAGCTATGATTCCAATCCAATTATAATATGGCAGTGAAAACTGGTTCATTACAAACGTGCTAAAGAAACTTGAATCTTTCCAATATGAAATAGGGTGAAGGATTACTCATCAGTAGCTACTTCTCAAGGGCAGTTTGTCTGGCTCTGGACTGACTCTGGAATACTGCTGTTGCTGGAGATATAGCTGGCCACACAAAGCTGGCTAAAGATATGGGACTCCACCCACTTTGGAAAATGTATGTGGTTTTGACTTGCCACATCTCCTTGCCCAAAATAATCTGTGAGCGAACTAGCTCCTTTTTTCTTCTTCTTCACCATTTCATCAGTGAGCACTCCCATTTTGGAGAGAAGATGAAAATGTGGAGTTTTATAGAGCTACACCATCATTAGCTAAAATGTATCTGTGACTTAACTTTTAAATCACGACAATTGTACGTAGTCATACCCCCTTAATGTTGCAAATTTATTTAATCATCTGCATAGCTATGTCCTTGGGCTCTAATTTGTAATGAATTGATTACTGGAGTTCAGAGGAGTGCATATAGTAACTCTATATACAGAAGATATCACTGGTTAGCAGGGTGTGTAGGAATTTCATCCTAGGTGTTGACACAAGCTATAGGTTGCAGCAGATGAAGTAAACATACCCCCTGTGAAAACATCACACACTTTCTTCACACCCTAGCATGAAACTTGCTAATTTCACTGAATCAACTGTACAGGCATAACAACTGATTGAAAATGAAGTTGTTTATAGCTACGATCTGTAGCTAGGCAGTTTCATAATAAACAAGCTAGCAACATAGCTACATGTGTATACATTGTGCCTACAGGTAACAGTAGATATAGTTTTAGTTAACAAGTCTTTCAGTGAATGTAGCTATAACTCTTGTTAATGAAAATGTAGACTGTAGCTAGCCTCGTCCCCAGGCGATTCCATGTGCAATTATTATAGCATGTGGAATAATTGCGTGTGGAATCGCCTAGCTGGGGACGAGGCTAAGACTGTAACTATATATACCTCCAGCTCATTGGTGATCTCCTGCTCAATGTAATAACATGCAAATAGTATGTACTCAGAATATACCAATAATATCTGTGAGGGACAGCAGACATTTTAGCCTTATGTGTGCCGCACTAAGGGTTGCTTCAGTGCTTTTCATGCACTACCCACTATACCGCACACCTATGATGTAAGCATCACTGATAATATGTGAATGTAAGCATCACCAATAGGTGACAGGGATCAGTCTAAGTTGCAGACTATACATGTACATAGCTATAGCTTGCTGGCACACGTACATACTGATTTTCACTGAATCAACTGTTACTGGAGGAATACTAGTACACAGAATTTTTAGCCAGTATAATTAAGCATCAAAAGCAACTGCTATATGATTGAAAATGAAAGTGTTTATAGTGTGTTATTGATTATTATAAAAGAGACTGAAAAAAATATACCATAGGCTCATTTCTGCAGCATGATTTCGCTACTAATCTTGATGATTATACTGGCACCATGCAGCAGCATCAATAGTCACAGCAGCAGAGCATGCCAACCATGGATGATTTATAACAACAGCTCTGGCAAGTGTGAATGTGGAGATACTGTAGGTGGGAATGGAATTGTTGCATGTGACAGCGAGACCCTTAAAATTGCTGTGCTCTACTGCTACTGCATGACTTACAATGACAAGGTAAATCAGATATTAGTAGGCAAGTGTCCAACAATGTGCAAGCTTGAAAGAGATTCTGAATATATCTCTCATAATGTGATATACAGTAACACTACTGATGAGTTAAACTATGAAATGTGCAAGGATTACAGCAGAAGGGGTCAGCTTTGTGGCGACTGCATGGAGGGATATGGTCCTCCTGTGTATTCATACTCTTTGAAATGTGTAAAATGTAAAGAGGAAGACTTCAAATGGAACTTACTGAAGTACATTGCAATAGCATTTGTTCCATTGACAATCTTTTACTTCATTATTATTATATTCCGGTTATCAGTCACCACTGGATCGATGGCAGCATATGTCTTAACTTGCCAGATACTCACGATACCAAGTCCACTGCATTTACTTATGGATCAGGATCACAATATAGCAACTTCTACGAAGATTTTTATTTCCTTTTTTTCTCTATGGAACTTAGACATTTTCAGATCTCTCTATGATCCATTTTGCATCCATCCAAAGATGAACACTCTGCAAGCAAACATGCTTGATTACGTAGTTGGTGTTTACCCTCTTTGCTTGATATTCCTCACATATCTTGCAGTGATACTGCATGACCGTTATGTGATCGTAGCTAGACTTTGGAAACCAGTGAGCAAATTATTTGCCTTGATAAGACGAGAGTCGAACATTAGAGGTTCATTGATAACAGCATTTGCTACATTTTTGGTTCTGTCCTATGAAAAAATACTCAACGTTTCCTTTGATATTTTAACGCCTGCCACCTTATACACAATTGAAGGAAAAGAGTACAAGCAACTCTATTTATACAACGACGGAGAAATTCCATACTTCGGAAGGGACCACATACCATATGGAGTTATAGCATTGATAATGTTAACGATCTTCAATATTCTCCCCATGATTGTTCTATTTTTATATCCCTGCCACTGCATTCAGAAATGCATCAGTCATTTGAGATTCCAAAAACATCTTCTTCACACACTGATGGATGCTTTCCAAGGTTGCTACTGCTTTGAACCTTGGGATTGCCGATATTTTGCTGCACTCTACATGCTCCTAAGGATCATTCAATTAGCTTCATTCGCTTTTACAAGAGATCTTTTGTACACTGCAATCACTGCTGTCTTCTACATGGTCTATGCAGGGGCAGTATTTCTGGTTAAACCATACAGAGTAAAACTTTATAATAATATTGATGGAGCTTTTTTCCTACTCTATGGCTGCCTCTACTCTCTGTTCAGTGCTAGCATATTTGCTTTTATCTTTGAGCCACAGTTTCCTCATGCTGTACATGTCTTTTTCTTCTACATAATAGGAGTATTTCCAGTATCATATGGCTTTATAGTACTAGTACGAGTGTTTATGCCTGACAAGCTAGTGCTGAAGATTAAGACATGCTTTCATTCCACAGTATCCCATATAAAGGAATTCGTCACATCCAAAGAAGTCAGCGAGTCAATTCCTCAACCATTCCAGCGTGAAGATCTCAATGAAATATCATCACTGCTAAGTAACATTCATGCTTAACTATCAGCTACAGTGAGAAAAAAATTAAGCTAGTTGCTATTATTATTTTCATTGTAAAGCCACTATACTTAGCTAGCTACATAGATAAAATCCATACACTAGAATTATGACTATAGTCCAGATAACTTTTGTGATTTTTAACTAGCTACTACTGTATAACATGTTTATAGCAAAGTCGTTTTTTTTTGTTTTTGTTTTTATACTGAAATTTTTATCACATTGCCTCTGGATATTTACATGTTCTATGTTGCACTAGCTACAATATATTATAGGACATGCAGTATATTGACTGAAATGAGATTATTAAGCCTTGGAATTTCCTGCAAACTTGAATGTGTTATGAAGAGCTGGTAGTTATAAGAACTGAAAATTGTTATATAGCTATCTATCACTCACACTATACTAGCTATAAGATAAACATGAAATTCCCCCAATCTCTCCAGTTATCATCACTTATAATTAGTTAACTAATTGCAAGCCTGCAATCCATGTTGCAGCAGGTAATTTATAATAGCAATTTAATTGTGCATTCATGCATACAGGAGCTTGATGATGGATAATAAAATGCTGAACCATGGAATGTGAAAAAAAATGTGCTGCACATTAGTCACATGCACTTACATTGTAGCTAACTATTATGTGATGATGCCTATCATTGTGGTATAAACTAAATCTCGGAATCTTGGAATCTCTTTCCAAATGTTCTACCATAACATTAAATTTAATGTAAAAATAATGTTCAAAAATGGTGGGATCATGGACCGTCGAATTTCTTACTTAAAGTTGATTAATAGATTATATTTATAAAAGAAATAGTCAGGTAACATCAATAGGTATCAGTATGCTGCAGAACACAAAAAGCTTAAATATTCCATTTGAAAAAAGAGCAAGTGTTTTTAAAAATGATTTCAGCAAGTTCATGCTTGTCCATCTGACAGATGTTTGCTAAAACTTCCAGCACTTGTCTATAATACAGTGTAGTCATCATATTATGTAGAACTAGTCTGGCGTACTCAATCCTTTACCATCCTTTTCTTATGGGTGGGAGGTAAAGGGTCGGCTACACCAGACTAAGGCACAACAATTTCCCCTTGTTCAATGAAAGCACTAAAGTGCTGAATCCTCGGCTCATGCTATGATAGATCACATATTAAGATGACTTCAAATTATACATGTAGAACTGCTATACTATCTAATAGTGCACACCATGCAGCTCATCACGTGCACACACGTAAGCTCTGCCCTCATCGTTTTGCTAGGCAGCTAGCTATACCTTTGAGGCTTGGTTGCTTTAGTCTTGCTATATAGCTTGTACCACAGTAGCTTTCCGTGTGTGTTCTCGTGGGTAAGAACAGCTGTTCAAACTGACAAAGATCCTACAGCTTAGCGTAAGTATAAATACTGACATAGCTATAGTATGAATCATGAAATTTCACACAGTTGGTACTTTAGTTTCTATCTCAAGATAAATGACTTCGTTTATTTTGTTGTAACAGACAGATAGACAAAACGACTACCGTAATCCTCGCTTGCGCATGCATGCCGAGGATTAACTATAACTATTATGCTCATAGAATGGCAAAGCAAAGAAAAACTATTGATTCCATAAAATGAATGCGACCTATTAACGCTAATGTCTTGCCAGCAGTATAGGAGCTTGGGTCATGCAGTTACAATCTAGAGAGCTGGAGCCTAACTATGTAGTTAGAATTCATTCTTATACATACAGTGAGCAGATTGTACTGATTGAATTTTTAGCAATAATGATGTAGCATCTATGCTCATAAATTGGTCCACACCAATTGCTGTACCCACCAATATTAGTGTGGGCTCACATCTCTCACCCTCATCCCCCCTCCCCCTCACCCCCCTTAAAAACCAAAAAAAAAATGCCAAAAAAAAAAAGGGAAACAAAGAGCCACATAGAGCTCAGCCTAAGTACAGTGATTTGGTTGTATGGCATTTCATAGCTGTTAGCATACTGCATGTCAATATATACTTCTTACACTATATTCCTGGGTTCATTTCGACTCTTAACCGCCATTCCTTTTTCCCATCTCTCTTTTTTTCGTGATGGAAATTCTGTAGTCACCATTTTAGAACTTGCATGTGTAGGACGAATCTCACACCATGGGGAATCTGATATTACGATCGGCATGCAATGATAATAACATGCGTATGTGGAGTGACTCTATTAGTTAAAGCTATTAAAAGAGAAGGGATCGAATATATTTTTCCAATTTTGGAGATAATGGCACCAAAATTCATATGTGACAGTCGAGGGTAGAAATCAAACTTTAATCACGTTTTAGTCAAGTTTCCTTTTGTCATGACTGATGCTTTACAATACAATTTTCTGCCTTTCTTTTCAAAGTAGAAAGCGTGAATAAAGTTCCTCAACTGTCACATATGCATGAGGACCTGTTGAAATCAGTTGGAAATGGCCCTAAGAAGCTCACCATTAATAATTATTTTATGGCTTTAATTTAATTATGTACCCAAGGAATGATTGCATGCATAACGACCAACCATTATTGCCTCATTAGATCACACAGCACATTGCTATACTGAAGATTTAAGTTCCAATTGCAGAAATAGAGGCAAGTTTCACTAACCAGTACTGATATCTGACTGATTTCATATCTCTTGCAGTGCATGGGGCAATTATAATATATTGTGCGATACATTTTAGAAGTTAGTTAACTATGAGCACTGTAGACTAACCAGTTTCAATGAGTATTCGATCTAGTGGGATTTTTTTCACCACTTCAAGATTTTCAGTTGTCTTCAATGAGCTACAGATGAATTATAATATTAAGCACAGGTATAATTATGCAAACGTATTGCTTATAATATCGTGTACCATCCATTTAATCCAATGTAGAGGCCGAAATCCAAAATACCAATCACTTCTTCTGCTGTCCCAGTGAACGAGTGCACCTGAGAAGTGGTAAAGTATTGAATTTTGGTTTGTTTATTAATTTTGGTGAACCAAATAAGTAATCCATTAACTTATTGAGTTATATACTGTAATAATTTGTAATTTATAAGGTAATTAATTTTCATGTGATTAATTTTAGAACATGACCATGAAAATCACAACACTATGTACAATACATTATGCACTTACGTACCACACCGTGATCAAACTTCTTTCTGTTACGTTGAAGGATTTCTAAAATCAGAAAAAATACTACTGTAAAAACAATTAATAATGTGAAGTATTCACAATGTGCACTTGATCCTATTCATTCTACTATAATAATTATTAAGCTCCAACATTCTTTATAGAAAGTTCCCCCTCAGGTGAGTATACAGTGGAACCTCTAAATGCGGACACCTTTGGGACCAACGAAAAGTGTCCTGATTAGAGAGGTGTCCCTATTTCAGGGGTTAAATTATACACATTTATATTGTGTTGGGACAAGAAAAAGTGTCCTGATTAGAGAGGTTTTTGCATTTCAGGGAGTCCACATTTAGGGGTTCCACTGTAGTCCTTGAGTAGATGAATGACCTTAATAATAGTGGACTTGTGCTGTGTCTTTGAACCAGTTGAACTGAAGAAACTAGGATTGCTAAGTTGGCTATAACTTACCATGGCATGGCTTCAGTTAGTGTAGAGCATACTGCAGTGCTAGCTAGCTAGTTGGGAAGCTAAAACTGGAGTGATTCGAAACATTTGAAAGCGGGAAAGCAAGTAGCTGCAATACTTGCTTGGCTGCTGCTTTATTAAAACGATGAGGGGATGGAAATTGTTATTATCTTCATCAATATGTATGCATGTATGTAATAAATGTACTCGGGCATCAGGCAATATATCCTGTACAGCACGAGGGTGAGGTATGGTTAACTGTTTTAAAGCCTACGATGGAAATGTGATATTGCCCTAACTGCATCCTAGATAATATAAATAGTACCTTGCTAAAGGGACACTTGTTGGCTCAGCCTATGTAAATAAGAAGTCTGCTGTATGAGTAGCGCGGTACTTTGATCTTAACCACAAGTATGGCTCACAGTAAAAGTGAACTATAGTCTCAATTTTTTGGTAGCAATTATCACTAATAATTGCACTACCTCTCTATAAACTGCAGCTATAGAAAGGTCAAAGCACAATCTGTCTCGTTACGAAACTCAAGTATCAGTAAAATGCAAGGCAAAGCAATCTTAATTAAACACTCTTGCTTACTGTTTTATACTTACCAAAAAAATCTTTATATGCATTTCTGCAGTGAAGAAACAAGGGCAATCCTGTAACCTCTGAAAGTTCCAACTGTCGTTCAAAATATCTACATGATAATTGGACACATGTCTGCACATTATATTACTATACACAATAATATTTGACATACAATTTCTGAAGGTCTTTCTCACAAAACTGCAGCCGGTCATAATCTAAAGATGACATAAATACAAGAGTTGAACCTACTCTAAATATGACAATCTGATTCCAGTTTATTACAGAACGCAAACCAAAATTTAATACTGCATGGGGCATAAACTCAAAAGTGGTGATTACAAGAACTGTGCCCTGATACCTCCTACATACCCAGGCCTAGTTCACCAATGGCTGCAACTTTCCCGACATTAGCAGACGCCAACTCCAAAAGCTGCTTAAGGTACTCATCTGGAGTAGTATTTTTTGTGCTTTCAAATTCCCCACAGCGAGTAGGGTGACATCCAACTGTGCAGTACAGATGGTCTAAAAATAATATGAAGTACTTAGTCATATAGATTCATGGACTACATAGTCTATTCATTTGATCGCTTGTAATTTTTGGCCAAATATTTAAAATAAGCTGGTATTGAAATTAGAAGAATTGAGAAAGTAATAGCAGTGGACCCATTTGACTGATACCAGGGCCAGAACAATGCTTACCATTGGTTTGCACCAATTCCAATGCTCTTTTACAGTCAGAGAGACAACCACCAGTTATTACTATCTATGAGAGATTCAATATTTCAGTAGTAACAATATATATATAAACCACCCATTTGTTCTTACTTTCTGCACTCCAATGTCGAAACCTCTTTGAAGAACATCATCATAATCATCTGAAGGAATTTCATTCATTAGAGCAATGGGTATATCCAATGACCTTACCAGGATGAACCTGTCTCCCACGATACACACCATGAAAAACAGGGTCTAGGCAATATAAAATCATAATTATTTGCATAAGGGTAACAACAAATTCATTCACCTGTCATGTTAGCTCCAATATCTGCAAAGTAATAATTAATGATTTAGCTAATTGCTAAATGGCCAAATGAAATTACCCACCTATCATTCTTAAAGGTATACTTGCCATTGCTCTGTAGCTCATTCCTTCAGGGTTGAAAGGTAAAGGGTTTCCTAACGTCGCGTCGTCCGGTAAGGGGTTTCTCGTATGCAAGCGAATATGTGCACGTGCGCCTGTCAAGATGGGATCGGGACTAGTCTTGTTCCTACTCATCCAAGTTCTTCTTTCGATTGTCAGCGGATCTCCCCTCAATGTGCACTTTCGTAAGCACAAGGCTAGTTTCAGAGACAGTGTGATGGATGATGATGATCCAGGTGAACCCCTCTACCTTTCACCATATGTGCAGGAAGGACAAATTGATAAAGGTAGATAGAGTTTTAATTAACTAAATTAAGTATCTCCAGATAGTAAAATGTCTATAGCAAGATACGAATAATACATTGTGTTCAGTGAAAAATTAATAGCTTAGTTGCATCCAGGAGGGTAGATCTACGTAATTGGCTGGTACACATTTATTTCCACTAAGTAAATTACTTCAGATTATTTTCAGAACTACTTTTTGTCCATATCTTATTGGGGAGTACATGTTCCTACAACCTCCCCCCTCCCCCGTATCTTATGGGCCAGCTCCTTGGTTGCAGTCTTGAATATCTAAGTAACAGTTTTGGTAACCAGCAATATTAAAGCCTCAACATCCCATGTACTTCCCTTTGGAACTGGTTTCACTTACCAACAAAGGTGCCCTTAACCTCAGAGAAGAGCTAATGTGTCAATTCTACTTTTTGTGTAGCTCGGGAATTGAGTCAAGTGAATATGCTTGGAAGAACTAGCTATGCAGGATTCTTCACTGTGGACGAGATGCACAATAGCAACATGTACTTCTGGTTCTTCCCTGCTCAAGTGTGTAAGACAAATGCAATTTGTGTTTTAAGGCAATTTGTATCACAAACAAACAGGATCATGCGTGAAAAGTATGTCCCGGTTGTTGAGAAACAGCTATAACTAGGTACTTATAGCATGTTACTGGTACATACGTACATATGTGGATCCTGCTCCCATGTAGGGTGTGTGCAAATATTGGAAGTATCCAAACAGAATGATACCATTTCACAGCTACATATCTATCCCGTATCTATCCTAATGATAATGTATGGCTAACTGTTATCAGTTTCAATCAGCGAATGGTTGTCTCTATAGGATCTTTTATTGAACTATGTGCGTTGTAGCGTATGTAATAGTAGATACTTAGTATAAATTAAAAATTAATTACCTTATACAAATAGTGTAAAGGCTCTGTAATATAACATGAAAATTATAAACACAAATTATTAACAGTAATGTTGTACTTTCTCCTAATCCTGCCTTTTTAGAATGGCAATTCGTCTGCTCCTGTTTTATTGTGGTTGCAAGGTGGACCAGGAGGTTCTTCTTTATTTGGATTATTCAATGAAAACGGACCACTCGTAGTAGACAAAGATAATACTCTCAGTGCTAGAAACGTTACCTGGAATTCAATTTATCACATGATTTACATCGATAATCCGGTATGTAAGACAAATTCATGTATGGGTCGGGGGGGGGGGGGGGGGGGGGGGACCCTTATGCTCTAGTGTCTCACAGTTTTCCTTATAATTTTTTTTGCAGGTTGGGACTGGCTATAGCTTCACTACTGACAACCAAGCACTCTCATCCAATGAAGTGGAAGTAGCCGATAATCTCTATTCTTGCCTCACCCAATTCTTCACGGTTTTTTCAGAATATAAAAGCAATGATTTTTATTTGACTGGGGAGGTACATATAATAGGTAGTTCTATTGTGTTCAGTATGTGCATGTTACTCTGTAGTATAATCTATTGTGTCATAGGTATATTAATTGTTTCATTGACTTCTAGTCGTATGCTGGCAAGTATGTTCCTGCGATTGGTTACAAAATTCATATGGCCAATCAGAATAACACCAGTACATTCATCAACCTCAAAGGATTGGCTATTGGTGATGGCCTCTGCGACCCTGAAAATGTAAGTATCTTTATTGTTGTTAAAAAATGAATATAATTACCAAGTACAAAATATTAATGGAGAAAGCTAATAATATAAGCAAGTGATAACTACAGTAGAACCTCGGTTATCCGGACACCCTTGTCCAAGCATTTTTTCCAGGCTGCATAAGTGAATTAGTCTGGATAAGTGAAATAGTATTAAAATAATTGGCGAGCGAGCGAAGCCCCACACTAATTGGTCAAAATGGAAAATTGCGATATTTATATGTTACACGTACGTCACTCAAAATGCGCATGCGCATGAAATAGCTACTAAGCAACGTCATAATAAGCAATCATTTTCGTTAAGCTTGAAGTTGAAACACTATCGTAGCGAGTATTATGGAACCCAGAGAACCAGAAAACAAGCGAAGGAGGGCCCCAGAACACCCTCTAGAAACTGACCAGCGAAGAAGAGCGAGACCTCATGAAAGAAATGAAAGAGACAGAGCTAGAAGGAGAACAGAGTCAAAGGAACAGAGAAAAACAAGATGAGGGCTCATTATTGAGAGACTAGCTACTGAGTCTGAACAGGAGTGGTAGCCTGGGTTCAGAGAAGACACTCTAATGCTAACTGGGAATGCACCAAGTCAGTTAACAACGTGAATAGCTAGATATCGAAAGTCACTGTTGGGGCTATATAATCATAAGTGAGGGAGGAGCACATTGAAATGACCACTGGCTGCTTGCTCGCCCAACTAATGCTATACTAATGCTATACGAGCATCTCTAGTAGTGTTGTGGTTATGTTGGTTGTTTGGAATTTTTTTAAAGCTAGTACTAACAGCATAGAACAGTGTAGCTTGTTGTTATGCAGTTGCTAATTATGTACCTGTGCAAAGCACTCTCAGAAAATAACATTAAATTCCATTACACATGCTTGTAGTGCATGTACTAATCACTCCTAATCGGATAAACGAGGTTCCATGCAGGTTCCATGCGGATAACTGTACAAAGATGAAAAATGTAAGCATGAAATATTACTTCCAATTAATGATATTCACCAATGATTGGTCTGGAGGTCAAGTTCTGTTTCCTCTGTTTCTTCTCTTTTACGTGAGCCTTCCCTTCTTCTCTACGTCTCACATTCATGGGGTTCCGCGATGCGTGATCCAAATTAATGATGTACTGTGATTGATGATGTGTAGATGCTTGGTGGATATGGGGACTTGGCTTTTCAGTTTGGTTTGCTGGATGAAAACCAGAAGAATTTTGTTGACTCACAGACTGCTATTGCTATAGCAAGTATAGCCAAAAAAGACTTCCTAGCAGCTTTCAAGGTATGAGAATCACGTACGTACCTCCTATAGTGCTGAGAACTCTTAATGTCCGGAGTGATAAATAAGCAGGGTTCTCCCCAAAGGGTGTTAGGGAGGTGCAGCACCACTCTGATGAGGCCCATTTTTCTTTCATGTGGTTAAAACAATGTATTTCAATAGCCACAAGAATATCAAAATCCTTTAATGTGGTATTCAAGCACCGCTCTGATCAGCTTCACTGGGGAGAACCTTGAGAAGTCTGTATTAGAAACGTTTAACAGTGAAACCTGTATTAGGGGAACACCCTATTCAGAGACCACCTCTTTTTAGATTTTGTACCATTGATTTTGACCTCTGTGAAGACCACCTCTATTAACAGACCACCTTTTGGTGGCTCAGAGGTGGTTGCAGGTTTCACTGTAGTATTTATGCACGTAGATACAGAGGTGAATATAATGGATATTGGAGTCTGAAATTAAGTATCGTGTTTAAAATTATATCCTTTATGATTGAAGATATTTGACATTCTTTTGAATGGAGATTTGTATCCTTATCCAACCTACTTTTATAATGCTACTGGATCCACAAACTACTACAACATTTTGAGACAAGAGGTATGTACAAGTGCATAATTATGTATTACATTGTAGTGTTCTCGTATTCAGGGTTTCATGATTTTTTTTGGTGGGGAGGGGAAACCAAATTCACATAAAGCGTGCTGAAAAATGACCCCACACATTTTACCACTCTAGGTGAATGACTTTAGCTAATTGTAGAAGCAAACTTTAGGAAGAAGAAGGATGGGGAAACTAACCTGGGTTAGGGCAATCCAGTACATTTCCATAGTAGAGTTAAGGTTATGGCGTTGTGTTTGCTCATGAATTAATAAGGTGAATAGTTGCACTGGTTATGAGCTATGCTACATTTGAAAACTAGTTTCATACTGACTGGCACTTTTACTCTACAACTGAGGGCAAACTAGACACGTGAGAACAGTACCGCTGCAAGACCACTAGGCAGCCATGCCTCGATTGATTTTTTTGACATCAATTTTCTCGAATTAGAGCCTTGTGCTGACTTTTTTTGTGCTTATTCCAGTTGTATAAACCAAGATGCAGGTTGGTTTGAAGAGATTTTAGCCAGAAAGCCAATACCCTTGAGTGTTGATGGCTTTTAGCTGTTGATTGAGCAATTGAATTGCTGCCATAGCTCTCGCCTACAGTGACTTCTTTTCAAAATCTCTTCAAGTCGCCCTGCCCACTGGTTCATATAATAAGAATAAGTAGAAAGTATGGCTGCTGCTCAAGAAAATTGACATCAAAATCACTTGAGGCATGGCTGCTTAGCGGTCGAGTTTGCGGTAGTTGAGTGTCTGGTTTGCCCTCGTTGTAGTTTGTAGTTTTCAACTGTAACCACCTGCCTCATTAACTCATGAGCAAACACTCTACTGTAACCCTAAACCATGCCTCACCCTTGTGCTGTACAGGATATATTGTCTTTGCCCTCGGGTACAGCCCTCGTAGGCATGGCATAATAGTACTAGTGCTCTCATATTGATAAGTGTGTATTATGATATGTGATAGTACTTGAGAAAAGGGGTCTTATGGAGCAAAAATCAAAACGGAGTAATTGGTATCATTCTAAAGCTCTTAATCTGAAGATTTATGTGGCTTTTAAATCGAATTCATACACTACTTAATTCCAGAGTTATACTTAATTGAATTTTATATCTCATGTACATTTCATATAGCGTTTAATAGCTTTTAATGTTTTGTAAGATAAGACCCCACATATTTTACTGCTGCATTGTTTAGACTATGTCCACTATTACATAACCACTTCCCTTTTATGGCCATACCCATACTTATGATGATCAGTGAAAATTGGCTAGCTACTTGTCTACTAGAGAAGGCATTTGAGTCACTGTCAGATAATTGAAGCAACTATGGTTCATGTCATCATTTAAAAAAAATATATTATCCTTTTCGTGATATTCTCTTTAATTTTGTACGTAACTATGCTAATAAGTATACTCAATTACTACTGTATTAGAAGTACAAAGCAATGTGTTATTTTTACTGCAGGGGCCTCCAGAATTTAATTATTATTCAAATTACATCAATCAAGCATCAGTGAGGAAAATGATGAAAGTTGGAAGCCTAGGCTATGGCTTGCAGTCGGATGATGTTGAAAAAGCTCTTATTTTGGATGTGATGGACACTGTGAGGGACTGGCTAGCTATTCTCATGGATAACTATAAGGTGAGATTGAGAGTCAAGCAAAATTAGATGTATGTTAGTCAAAAGAAACTGCAGAAACATTTGAAAACAAGTGAGCTTATATTTCTTTATGATAGATGTTCAGGTATTATGATTGTGTTCATTTCCACATACCTTGAATAAGCTATAGTTCTCACGTAATTCTTTTGATATAAAAAGAAAGAATTGGGTCTGGCTATGCGAGACTAATGGACATTACACTAATAAAGAAAACCCTCACCTGATTACTGCCATTTCTGTGTAGTTGACCCTATGATGGTATTGCTCTGCCTTGAAACTTGGCACAAGAACTAACAAGTTAGTCTTTTAAAAGACTAGGAATGTCTCGGCACTTCAGTCGGGGCAACCTATAAACTTTCTAAATAATGCACACCGAACAACATGGCTTTAATAATTATTGTAGTAAGGTTAGTATCTACACAGCTAATATTCTTGCTGTTCAATGCTTTGAACTGCCATTTTTCTCACGCATAGCTTGATTGAAGTATGTGTACTGATTTCTCATTGTTTGGAAGCCTCAAAGTCTTAGTTCTGAGGTTCTCCTTCACCATGGCTCTCTCTTTGGCACTTCAAACGATTACTAGTTTGCAATCTCTGTTCACTGCTGTCTTTTATGCATGTCATTATAAGCTTGATTTGTTCGTAAAGACGGCCAAGAAGCATCAGCACTCTCTTCACGGTGTAGAGTTACTGCGTAGTGACTGTGAGCCTGAGTCTGTCTGTTTATCCTTAGTACTGTAGTAGAGCGAATGTCTAGCTAGCTAGCACTAGAGCGAATGCACGTGCTCGATACACATCATCGTGCATCATTGTGAGTGCGCATGAAACGTACCATCATAGTCGACTGACTCCAGCACTATGCCTCGTATTTGCATTCGCTTGATCCCTTGATCTTGATTTCTGTGTATCTTTCTGACCAAATTTCACCAGCAGACACCTGATCACCCACAAATTTGTTAAGAAAGTTATGAGATCAAGTGAAAGCAAATGGACATATCGACTCTCATACCATTTCTCAATTCCAGGTTCTTCTGTATAATGGGCAGTTGGATCTAATAGTTGGTGGTCCTTTGACGGAGAAATTCCTTCAAGTGTTAGAATGGTCTGGAAAAGCTGCATATCTCAAAGCAGACAGAAAGGTGTGGAGAGTTGGTGATGATGTGGCTGGATATGTTCGTGCAGTCAATAACTTCTATCAGGTACTGTTTTAGTCTTGGGGTAGCTCTTGTGAAATAATAATTATGTCCTCTGTAGGTCATAGTTCGTGGAGGTGGACATATTCTGCCATTTGATCAACCAGAACGGACTTATAACCTCATCAAACTATTTGTTAGTGGAGAAATCAGCAAATTTAGTTCAAATTAATTTTTGTGAGACCCCAGCTGCACATGCATGTTAGCTGATGTATAGTTAATAGTCTATTTATCATTCACTATAATAACAAACACCAGCAGAGGGAGTGGATGGTTTTTAAAATAGATATTTGTAGTTGAGAACTAAGAAGGTATAGCAGATTAGTAAATGACTTTATTGCAGTAAGCTTATTTATCACGTAGCAGTGATATTACTCCAGTGAGAAGTTAGCAAGCTGAGCTGCTGTTGCCAAATGGTATAGAATTATAATTAGGATAAAAGGGAGAGAAAAAAAGAAAAAAAAATTATATGTACACCATTTGAAATAACTTCTTCTCTTCCGAATTATTTGTCAATAAAGTTCTTTTTTATGTTGTCTAGGAGACCATCTGTGATCAGCACATCAATGGCAGTGCAAGCCATAGCTTTAGCAGCTAACAGTGTATTGTGGTGTGCAGCTGGTGTGTTGGCTACAGCAGTAAATTCCCTCGTGTGGTTTACCTCTCCTGTCCCGATGGCATAATTGGGATGAAGGGAAGGTACGACATTTGACACATTTCCCATGTCTGTAGAAGCATGCACATCACCTATGTCTCCAAACTCCACTCCCAACTCCTGATAGTTACGAGCAAATGCTGCACCCAAAGTTGCGTTTTGCTGTACATCAGTATAAGTATTATCTTCCTCGGCTATATCCACTGCACAACCTGTTGCTTGCGCTGCTGCCTGGAAGCATTCAGTCACCTTATTTGAAAGGATACTTAACTCTTCCATATTTGGAGCTCTCACAAAGCATTCGATCTTGCTGTTATCAGGGATGATATTCGGCTTGACTCCGCCCTCAGTGATAATAGTGTGGACTCTCCATGTTGGTTTCATTTGCTGCCTAAGGACTGCGATGGACGAATATGCTGTAACTGCAGCATCCAAAGCATTAGTGCCTTCCCATGGAAAAGCTGCAGCATGAGCTGCTTTGCCTGCATAATGCACATTTAGTGTCTTCCTGGCATTGTAGATTGGTCTAATATACGTATCAGGAAAAGGATGAACCATCATTGCAACATCGATATCCTTAAAGGCTCTATATCTAATTAGCTCAACCTTCCCCCCACCTTCTTCTTCGGCAGGAGTACCTAGAACTGTAACAGTTCCTTTTGGGGCACCTTCGGTTTCTAGGGCCTCTTTAATGCCAAGCCCTGCAGCAATCCCAGCTTCTGCGATCAGATTATGCCCGCAAGCATGCCCTATCTCAGGTAGGGCATCATACTCGCATATCACACAAACATTTGGCATTCCTGAGCCATAGGTGGCTTTAAAAGCAGTTTCAATGTTACCATAAGAACGTTGTACTTTAAAACCTTTCTGTTCCAAAAATCCACTCAGTAGCTGGTGAGCTTTATACTCTTTGAACGCAAGTTCAGGATTCTCCCAGATTTCTGTGCTCAATGCTTTTAGCTCGTCCTCATAACGATCAACTGCTTTCAACACTGCTCCTTTCAATACACTAGCAGCCATGACAGTCTGGGCGATCGCGAGCAGACCTTTCGACCTTTGGGGGGGTGGGGCTAGTCTGGCTTAAAATCAATATAACGTGCGCCCGTGCGTTTACACCCACGCACAATAGATAGCTAGCCAGCTAGCTATCCAGCTCGAGCTCGATCGAACCTTTCTTTTCCTCCTGCCCCATCCCCAAAGGTGGAAAGGTCTGCTCGCCCAGACTACAGTACAACCATGACTAAACTTCTGGTACTGGGTAAGGTAGATGTGGGTAACTTCGGGAAAACTTCAATTTTTCGCTCCTGATTTCTACTAGCTTTAAGCTACAGACCGACATAATGTACCTACACTTATGCTTGTTCATACACAAAAGAAGCTCTAGCAAATCTGGCTTCTAGGTTGCAACTGTTGTTATAAACTCTGACCCTGGTTGAAAAATGTGGGTGGGGTAACTTCGGGAATTTAGAGAAAAATGTTGAAATAGAGAAGGACAGCCACAGCATGGCTCAAAACTGAGAGCAGGGTCTTTTTTCAATGGCTACTACTATTTATTTATTGGATGGCCTCCATAGTGCTTTTTACTTCTTCCATTTGAATGATGGTATTTAAAAAGTGCTGGAAGTTACTGCAGCCCTGTGATTTCTTCCCCATAATTCCATGGCCAACTCTGGATGCTCATCTTACCACTTACTAGTATTCCTTTCTCCATCATTCTTCTTTCCATTTCAAATTTCATGGGTAAATTGCGCAATGCACTTTGACCTTTGGTGATTGTGTTGCCTATTTTGATTTCATCATCTCTGAAATTGACAAACTTAATGTAGAAATACAATAACAAAGTAATAGGTGAGTACGGAGCTAGAGCCGAGTAGAAGCATAGTTTTTCCTGCAAATTTCGCTGTATCAGCTATAAATTAACTCTTCAATCTTCGTTGTGGAACAGCGAGATGGCCCTTCATTTTAGCAGGGGTTTTCCCACACAGCAGTAGTCCTCAGGTATGAAGTATATCGAAATAGCTGTGAAGTAAGTCCAGATAAAATTAAATTCCCGAAGTTACCCCGTTCCCGAAGTTACCCCAACTTCCCTTAAAGGGTCGCTTTTATGAGAATACAAACAGTATCCGGAAAATTACTGCAAATTCACACCATTTTAAATAATCCCCTATCATTATAATTATTTAGCTTTTAACACTAGCAAAATTTTCTTCTTTTCCGAGTTATTTGAAGTTCTTTTTTATGTCACCTAGGAGACCATCTGTGACCAGTACATCAATGGCAGTGCAAGCCATAGCTTTAGCAGCTAACAGTGTATTGTGGTGCGCAGCTGGTGTGTTGGCTACAGCAGTAAATTCTCTGGTGTGGTTTACCTCTCCTGTCCCGATGGCATAATTAGGATGAAGGGAAGGTACGACATATGACACATTTCCCATGTCTGTAGAAGCATGCACATCGCCTTCATCTTCAAACTCCACTCCCAACTCCTGATAGTTACGAGCAAATGCTGCACCCAAAGTTGTGTTTTGCTGCACATCAGTACAAGTATTATCTTCCTCGGCTATATCCACTGTACAACCTGTTGCTTGCGCTGCTGCCTGGAAGCATTCAGTCACCTTATTTGAAAGGATACTTAACTCTTCCATATTTGGAGCTCTCACACAGCATTCGATCTTGCTGTTATCAGGGATGATATTCGGCTTGACTCCGCCCTCAGTGATAATAGTGTGGACTCTCCATGTTGGTTTCATTTGCTGCCTAAGGACTGCGATGGACGAATATGCTGTAACTGCAGCATCCAAAGCATTAGTGCCTTCCCATGGAAAAGCTGCAGCATGAGCTGCTTTGCCTGCATAATGCACTTTTAGTGTCTTGGCAGCGTTGTAGATCGGTCTAATATAGGTATCAGGAAAAGGATGAACCATCATTGCAACATCGATATCCTTAAAGGCTCCATATCTAATTAGCTCAACCTTCCCTCCACCTCCTTCTTCGGCAGGAGTACCTAGAACTGTAACAGTTCCTTTTGGGGCACCTTCAGTCTCTAGGGCCTCTTTAATGCTAAGCCCTGCAGCAATCCCAGCTTCTGCTATCAGATTATGGCCGCAAGCATGCCCTATCTCAGGTAGGGCATCATACTCGCATATCACACAAACATTTGGCATTCCTGAGCCATAGGTGGCTTTAAAAGCAGTTTCAATGTTACCATAAGAACGTTGTACTTTAAAACCTTTCTGTTCCAAAAATCCACTCAGTAGCTGGTGAGCTTTATACTCTTTGAACCCAAGTTCAGGATTCTCCCAGATTTCTATGCTCAGAGCTTTCAGTTCTTCCTCATAACGATCAACTGTTCTCAATGCTGCTCTTTTCAGTGGATTAGCAGTCATCAGGGGCGGATTTAGCCAGTCTTCTTCCGTGTTCCGGAAGACGGTCAATATTTTTGTTATTAGGTAAAGATCGTCAGCGCGTGCGCAGACTGATTTTACACTCCGATCCGCATTTGATTAGGTTTCAGCCTATTGCTAGCAGCTAGCTACAGGCTACAGCTACAGACTACAGCTGAAGCTTTACAATATTAGATAGCTGGGCCATCAGAATTCTTCATCAATCAACTTCGAAATGGGCGTGGCTGAGCAATGTGTGGGCGTGGTCAGATAAATTTCCCCGCGCGCAACTGATTTACCACTGGTACATGGTGTGGAAGACTGTCAATTTCAAGGGCTAGATCCGCCCCTGGTCATGACTGTTCAGCCCAACTTCCTGTATAGAGTTGGCCCCAATGCGCATGCGTATAGGCCTTATGGCAGAGACCGCGCGGCTTAATGCTCTAGTATACTTCCGGTTGCTGTCAAAGCTTGCTTGGAAGTAACTACCTAGTTAATTATGTTGGCATTGTATCCCTACATGAAACCACTCAATATCTTTTTTTCCAGCCATTCTCCTATTGAGAATGACACCTATACTGATGGATAAAGGATTCCTCATCACACTCTTATCAAAAGGGAATTTTTATTGCACTATTATATGGAGGCTGTTCAGGAAGAAGCATGCAGTAAGGTGTTATGTAGACTATCTCTAGATTTCTTCTGCTTCTGCAACTTGTTTAAGGGTCAAGTGGATATACAGGAAACAGTAGTGTTCTTGGACCTCACCAAAGCTTTTGATAAAGTCCATATTACTAAAGAAGCTCGAACAGCTCGGTTTGGATCAGTGTTTGCTACATTAGCTGAGAAATTACCTCCTCCAAGAGTGCTACCAAGTAAATTGGATTTAAATACAGACATTTTTACACTTAGCAATGAAGTTCTTCTGCAAATGTATCGATTGCAGCTCCTGTCTGGGACCCTTACTGTATTTACTCATCCTCCTCTGAGACAGGATGAGGGACCTGCTGCATGAAGCTGGCCACATAAACCAATCTGCCTATCAGTATCCTGTGCTGATGCTATTTTTGCTATGTAGGGAGCCTGTATGAGCAGGGTTCGCATGTGTGTACATTACTTGCAGAAGGTACGTTTAAGAGGCTTTGACATGGGAATTAATGGCAAGACAAGGCTTTCATTGCTATCCTGATATCATCTGCATGGGAAAATCCACTGTTAATAGAGAGACCCAAGAGAGACCCAAGCCTGACTCTAGTTCTTGCAGCAATGGGTTCATTGTTAACACTGTTTAGGTAACTAGGCTGTAGCAAGAAACCGCCTCAGGCAATGAACACGAGTAGATATTAGGACTGGGCAAGCATAATCATTAGCTTATTGGTGGTGCATTTGAGGGAATAACTTGCAGGGCCAGAGGGAAATGGTCAGGTCAGTGGCCTGACCATTTTTCTAGAAGAGAAATTACTTAATCATTAATTTAGATGATTCTACGCATCCATAGATCTGTTTGTGCATGAAAATACATATCAATGATGATTCCTAAGCATGACACACCAATGTCCTGGCCTGGCCACTTAGTTTTTCATTCTCTGGCCCTGAATAACTTAACTCAACATTGAAAGTAACTTATATTGCATCAATTGGCACAACACACATCCACCTTGGAATTTTAGCTAGCCATAATAATCTTTATTCACTATAGCTGCATGCAAACACACAAGCAGTTCTAGCAATGGCTGATGAAGCTCTTGACAAGATAAAGGAACAACTGAAGTGTGCAATTTGCCTTGATACCTATACTGACCCCAAACTACTCCAGTGTTTCCATGTCTACTGTAGAAGTTGTCTTGTGAAAATGGCTAAGACTAAAGATGAACAGGGTAACCTGTCAGTAACTTGCCCCATCTGTCGTCAAGCTACACCAGTTCCAGATAATGATGTGAGTGGTTTCAAATCGGCGTTTCATGTTAATAATCTGTTAGAGATCATGAAGTCAGCACCAGATCAAATGAAAATAGCTCAACCACATCATAAATTGAACAAAATAAATGTGCTCTATTGTCATGAACATGCTGATAAAGAGCTAGAATTCTTCTGCGAATCTTGTGAAGAAGTCATTTGTTATAAATGTGCTCTGAGAGGAGGTAAGCATCATGAGCACAATTATGAAGAATTGAGCACATCTTTTGAGAAGTATACGGGAGAAATTGCATCATCTTTGGAACCAATTGAAAATCTTCTCGCAGCTACTAACAATGGACTGACTCTGATAGGTAAGCACCATGGAGAGATAATCAACCAGCAAGAAACGGCTGAAGCCAGCATATATAACACCATAGACACTCTTCATCTCTTCCTTAATGCTAGAAGAACTGAACTTATTGAAGATCTGCATAGAGTTGCAAAATGGAGATTGAAAAACCTTCTAGATCAACAAGAAGAGATGACCTTCATCAAGGCCAAGCTTAGCAGCTGTCTTGATTTCGTGAGGGAAGGCCTGAAGACACACAGCAAAGGAAAAGCCTTGGAAATCAAATCTTTCACAATGAAACAAGTAAAGGATCTTGCTTCTGAAATCAATCCAGATACATTAAACCCTGTGCTAGAGACTGACATAACTTTTTCAGCTTTAGAATTGCAAGAGATTCTTGAAACGTGCCGAAAATTTGGGAAAGTATTACATCAAGAATCACTTGATCCATCAAGAAGTCATGTGATGGGTACGGATTTGAAGGAAGGAGTAGTCGGGAAGAGATGTTCAGGTACCCTGCATGTTTTCAATTCTAGGGGTGAACCTTATGAAGAGCCAATTGAATCCTTGCAGTGTGAACTCGTGTCTAATCTTATGAAAGATAGCAGGGCCAAAGCTAGAATAGAAAGAATAGGGCTCAACCAGTACAGAATCACCTACAACCCAGTCATCAAAGGCAAACACCAACTACTAGTGAAGATTAGGGACCAGCATGTCAAGAATAGCCCACTACCTGTGACAGTAACGGCACCTATAGACCAGCTTGGGTCTCCTATTCTAACTATTAGTGAAGTTAAACAACCGTGGGGAGTGAAAATCAACAAGAAAGGGGAGGTAGTAGTGACTGAGTTTAATGGACATCGTGTTTCTATATTTAGTCAGAGCGGTGAGAAGCTACGCATGTTTGGTTCACATGGTTCGGACCGTGGGCAGTTGAAATGCCCTCGTGGTGTAGCAATAGATGGTGATGGAAATATTGTAGTGGTGGACAGTGAGAATCACAGAATTCAAAAATTTACAGATGGCGGCATTTTCATTGCAGCAGTGGGTTCAAAGGGGAAGAAAGCTCTTCAGTTTCATTTCCCGAAAGATATTGCATTCAATGCTTACAACAACAAATTATACATTCTGGATGGAAATGATCAAATTCAGATTTTGAACTGTGATCTCACCTTTCATAAACACTTTGGCAAGCGTGGCAACAGCAAGGGGCAGTTTAACAGTCCTAGTGGCATAGCCTGCGATAGCATTGGTAGAGTGCATGTGGCAGATACTCACAATAATCGCATCCAAATCTTCACTGCTGAGGGAAAGTTCCTATGGACATTTCAGCTGCACAGTCTCCCACATGGAGAAACTTGCCATCCTGTTGGTATAACTATAGATGACAATAACATTATGTATGTCAGTGGGTACCACAGTCACTGCATATCTGTATTCATCTCTGATGGGCAGAAACTGGTGACATCAATAGGAAGAGAAGGAGGGAGTGCTGGAGAGTTTAGATACCCTCATGGACTCACCACAGACAGTTGTGGTGTTCTCTATGTCTGTGACATGTTGAATGATCGACTTCAAGTCTTTTAGAACATCCCCTCCCTTTGTATATTTTATTAATACATGTATATACATTACAAATGAAGGATTGGTGTATTAAATTGCACAGAAGTTCTATACAATAAGAAAACATGCATTACTATATAAAGTGTGATTCAGGTTACATTAAACTCCAACTTCAATAATCTTCACCCTCAAGCCTCTGTTTTCACCCTCTTGTCAGCCATGCCAGGTTCTTCTTCTCGCTCTCTCTTCCTATCATGGCTCCTGTGATTGGACTTATCCTGTATCAAAAGAAACATATTATAATTATAATGGAACCAACACAGACTGGCTGACAATATCACAAAATGGAGCACATCTTTTAAAAAGTAACACATCATGAACCTTATCTCTGTCTCGATCCCTGTCCTTTCGATCACGATCCTTGCGGTCCCTCTCTCTGCTTCTACTCCGATCCCTCTTCTTCTTTTCCCCTCGATCCCTATCCCTACAAAGACATAGTCCCAGGTTATGATACATACAGTCCTATAACATCCATATTTAGTGCTTGCTCATGAATAATCCATAAGTTAATGAGGTGAGTAGTGGCACTGTGCTACAGTTAAAACTGGAAAGCACTGAAGTGCTAACCCCCAGCGCACACTGAAAATGCTTAGTTATAGCAAGTATTACAGATATTGAGCAGATAACTGATGAGCAGGAGCAATCATTTATTTATGCTGTTGCTCTACACCATTTAACAGATGCAGATCAGCTCACCTTGTAGCCTCACACATCCTAAAATATTTCAGATAGAGTAGGTAATGGTCAGCAGTCTGGAGTGTGCATTATATGGAGTATAGGCTATATGGAAAGCCTGCCCTTCTTTCCAGAATAAAGCCATTATCTAAAAATCCGCTCAATTTTAAACCTGCATAGCAGTGTCTAGACAGTGTTTACCCCCATTCCAAGTATTCAATTGCTCATATGGCTGATGATAGACAGACTGCATTACTATAACCCATGCAGGCTGAGGGTTTCATACTAAACTAGCACTTTCAAACCAGACGCTCTAGAATGCAACTGTTGAAGAGAAACTCAACAGCTAAGCAGCCACGACATGATCAATTTTGGTGTCAATTTTCAGCCATTGTGTACTTATTCTTATTATATGAACCAGTGGGCATGGCCAGTTGAAGAGATTATGAAAAGAAGCCACTGTAGGCAGGATCGCTTGCCTCATTTGTATTATTCATGAGCAAACACTATATCGTAAGTCTCATTCAAGAGGTGGTCATACCATGAAACTAGGATTACGGCTTGCCCAATTATATTTTCAGCATAATGAGAATAACAGGATCATTTTATCCTTACCACACCCATTTTTAGCATTTTGCTGCTTCTTGTATGCACTGCTTTTCTGAAAGTTGAAGTAGCTAAAATATCTGAGAGAGTCAGTGCCAGGAATACTTTATTGTTATTGAGTTGCCTTAAAGCTTCTGATCTGGCCAGGAAAAAGGAAGGTCTCTTCCAATTGGGGAATTAAAAACATCTAAATTTCTTTCGTAGGGCAATTGCTTGAGAATAATAGGCAATTCCTCAAAGGATTAATAGATTTGAGATTAAGGGAATAGCATAATATGGGCAAGCCCTATAAATGATACACTCTTAAAAAAGACAAACCTCTCAACACTTTGAGTTTGTAGTTACAAAATACAAAGGGATGGGTCCCTAGGGTGTTTCAAAAAAGGGGCAAGCCACATTTATAAGTATGCTCCTCCCCTTCAATGAGCCATTGGTCCAAATCATAGGTACCTGCTCCTGGATCTTTTCCTTCTTTCTCTATCCCTGTCTCTATCTCGGTCTCGGTCCCTACTACGACTCCGCTTTCTCCGGTCACGATCCCGTTCCCTATCACGACGGTCTCGCTCCCTTTCTCTGTCACGATCTCTTTCATCCCTGTCCCTATCTCGATCCTCTGCATGACCATTGTCCCTATAAGAAGAGTTTGATATAACCGTTGTCCTACCATTACACTAAGAAGCTATATAGCTAACATACAACTGCCTACATCTAATAATTATCACGGCTCCAGAATTTATTTTTGTGAACTTATATTATGTCATGAAATAGAATTAACAGATTATCACGAAAACTTCGTGTACATGATATTATTGATTTTCATATTTAATTTTTGGCCTTCTTTGTAACGTCTAATAACAAGCAAGTATGGCATACACGCTCATTACTAGACAGGCATTGTATCTCCCAGGAAGCAAGCCATCACTAATACAGTGAACAGGGAGGTCATTTAGAGTGGGCATTATTTAGAATAACACTTGAAAAGGCATGTAGGAAGCTTAGCAAAGGGTATGTAATAAGAAATCAAAACAAGCCAGAAGCAGAAACAGAGCATATAAGCAAGGTGAGCTTAATTAGAGAAGCAGTGAATATGTTTGTAAGTGGATATACACTGGTATCCCTTAAGACTACTTACCGCTCATCAACTCTTCCAGAATACTTAATATTTTCTTGTGGTCCTCCACGTCTTGTTCCGCCAAGTCCACCACCTACATACGAGTATAAAAATACATAACACACACACAAGTAGAAAACGGAGCTCCAGTCGAAATGTTTAATACAGAGTCGCAAGGACCCAATGGACACAAGTTGACATAGAAACAAGTATTAGCAGACTTCGTGACATAGTCCCAACAAATTTGTATAAGACAGTCAAACATTGGAATCTGTATAGCTCACCTAGTCTTCGTGGTTTCCAGCTTTTAACAGTTCTTCCTCTTTCCACATCCACAACGATCCTTCGCCCATCAATCTTCTTCCCATCAGCATATTTGTACGCACCTAATCCCCCAGAACACATCAAGGCAGGAGGGGAGAAAACAAGAACACACACTGAATCAGCAACATACACTGAAGGACACCTAAATTATACCTGAACCTTACCTGGTCACTACTGGGGTTATTTGAGGAGTTTCACATTAAAACTACAACATGTACAATGGAACTCCCTCTTCTTTAGTAAACTACACCCTGATACCTCGCTTATTGTGTCATCAATTGTACACCTGAGTGAACAGTGGACTGTTCTCCTTGTACAATGTACTATTTTCCTAGAGCTATGCTTTATTATGGGAACTATGACCGTGTTTAAGTCCTGTGACTCCTGTCATGGGACAGCAGTAGTTTGCTACTTTCAAACATCTCAAATGGCAAACTCAATTATGGCTACACTTCTCATTCAAGCCAAAATACTTCAGGGCAGTGGGCTGATCATGCTCAGTGCTAAATACGTAACTTACCACACCCCTTTACAATGGAACCAATTCAGTGTTAAGTCTCACATTAATAAGTTCCATTGTAAACTTACCCATGGACATGCTAACGTGTAGTGTCATGCTGAAAGGCTGTCTCTGCTAGACTCCTCAAAGTCAGCAATTCACAACTTACCCAAGAATTTAACTTACCCACACTTACCCTAAACAGTTACCCATTATTACTACAAGCTTCTTATTGTTTATATGCACGCACGTATGTATGTATGTATGTATGTATGTATTTATGTATGTATGTATGTATGTATGTATGCACGCATGTACTGTATGCACACATGTATGGAATATGCTGTGTGTATGTATGTATGTAGTATGTATGTATGTATGTATGTATGTATGTATGTATGTATTTATTGTATGCACGCATGTATGCAATATGCATGTATGCTTGGCTTGCATGCATGTTGCATGTATATGCAAGCGTTTATAATCTGTTTGTATGTATGCATAGCCATCATGAAGATGGAAGGAGGAATGAACTTACACAACTTACAAAGCCTGGCTATGTTAAAAGACAAGAGATAAACAGCCTTTGGCCTGCAAGACCCAACAAGGTCACAGGGTTGAGGGCTGGGTGAATGGAAATAAAAGCCCATTATTATTCCATACATAAAGTCATGAATAACTTAGGAATTCCTGGTCTCTGGGTCCTTTCTGGCCATTACTGTACTGTGCTCTATGAAAGACTTACTATGCATGTCCCTTTCTTTCTCGTACTCAACAAATGCATAACCTCGAGGCTTCCCATTGTATTGAACCAAGGCAATCTAGTATGAAAAACAAATTTATTACATGAATTATTTTTAACACGAAAGCAAATTATGGTAAGTTAATAGGTGGATGAATGCATGCACACAAGTTCATTTGCGGTATTTGCTTCATCATCAAGACTCTGATTCAACTATCCAACAATGCATGTGGCACCCAAGACCATTTAGTGTTGCTATGCTACCAAAAGCATGGTTGAATTCAAATATACCCGTTTGACAGGTCCATACACCTCAAGTTCTCTCCGCAGTTTTGACTCAGAGGTATCATAATTCTAAATAAAAAATAATCCTGGTAACATCTACTGTGAAAAAAAAGAAAGCAACTCACAATTCTTCCCACAAAGATGGTCTTGAAAGGGTCTCCCTGTATCTCGGCATCACCACTTGGGTTCCCTAGTATACACAATCAGAAAATGGTTCAAATTTCACCCTTTCAGCAGGTATTTTATGAATAGACGTGTGTCCTAAGACCTAGGGGTTCTAAATATTTAATTCAGGAGTACATATAATGTGCAACTAACTGTTCCTTTACTCACTACACATCCCAACTCACATGAATCAAGGTGCATCTTCAAGTTTTCTCTGTGTCTTTCATCTTTTTCCTTTTGCTAGAAAAATGGTGAGCATTAATTAGAAACAACCACCCTGTCTTAAGTAGCTAACAACTCCAACCTTTCTTGATACACGTTCCTCCTTTGTTTCACCTCTGGTGGGTGCAGGAGTCTCACTTGGGTCCTATGATACAGTATATAAAACAAGAAACCAGGTGTAGGTTCAATACCTACACATGATGCAGTCAGCCATGACTACATGAACCAGCAAGGTTATATCTATGTTTTATTGGGTGTTTATACTTGAATTTATAGCGTGGTTTTCGTAGCTAACTCGTGCACGTTTTAATAGCTAAAATACCTCGAAGAGATTGAGATACTGACTGACGCCTGTGTAGGGCCATGGCTTCTTTTCCCAGGGGAGCTCGTCCAAAGGCGGGAAAAAAGGAGCAGGATCCCGAGGAGCGAATAGAGCAAGCAAGTTCGGTGGGAGAAACTGTGTCATTTCTGTCCATCCAACGCAGTTCAAAGTTCAATTTGAAACATAACACGCATGCGCACTAATTATTGTATGTAGCAAGCTGCAAGTAAGAAGCGGAAACACACTTCCTACGTACACCTTTCAACTTTGTAACTAGACCACACTTTGAACTTCGTAATGGATCATAATTCATGACGTAGAGTACGAATAGACTACTGGTAATCGTTTATAACTGCCAGACTTGTTAGAGGTGTTTCAAACTTCTCTACTGCTCTATATTAGAAAAAATAGCTATAGCTATAAGCTAGCTCTGCTTTTTTGCAGCCATGAAAACATATTTGATTGTGGCAGTCGTGGTGTCTATCCTGTCAGTGATTAGTACAGGTACATTGAGGTATAAATAGTATATTAAATATCATGGATCACATTATTATAGCTAGCTATTAAATTTGCTCTGTTATTACAAATAATATGTAACTAGTTTCTGTAGCTGCAAAAGGTGTGGGAAAACAACAATAACAACAACCATGCCTCCAAAGCTCCGTAGTAATCTAATGACGGTGGAGAAAAAACACCATGCCTCTGCAATCTTTTGTGCACTATTAACTAGCTAGCTAAGAAAATACTACATAAATATACAGATCTGCCTAAGCATTTTATCAGTACACTTAATAGATTAATTTTATATTGATCTGCAGGCCACGCAGTTTCCATTGGGAGCTGCAGCATCCAAACTGCAGCCAGCAATGCCTTGGCTACAGCCACATTTAGGGGGACTCCCCGGATCACATCCAGTTGTGTGGTGAATGAAAACTGCAATAATGAAGTACATGTGATTGGAAACTATGAGGGAAATGGATTCCATTCCTTTCGCATACATGAGACTGGGTTCACAAATTTCTACTTGAGAGTGACTGGCAGCAGCTCCAGGCGTCTTATTTTAGTGTTATCATCTTATGAACCTGTTCAGTGGACACTGCATATTCCAGCAGGAGTGGTCATAGACCGAGTGATACTGGTGAGTAGATGTCACGTAGAAACAAGGCTTGGGAAATGTTGTCACGACTGAGTGGCCCTTCTAAAATATTTTCCAGTCATGCGGCCTACGTAAATGGCTAGTTTTCCTGCTCCTGGCACTATGAAGCACCAACTCAAGCCTAGAGACTGAAGATAGTGTATATTTATTTTGGAATGTAGCCAGCCACAGTTACTACATGCATGTGCATGGATGAAATGGTACATGATGTTTATGGATTCCCATCCTTACAATATCATTTGGGAAAAATTTCAGTAATCATGTACTGACTTCCTGTCTAGACTAGGCTGGTGATAATGATGTTCATGTTTCTGGTCAATTGGCACAACTCCAGAAGCCATTATTGCATTAATTATACAGCTATTCAGCTGAGCAGCTACAGACTTAAAGTGCCAGCTACAGTTACTACATCCGTGAAATGGTACATGATGTTTATGGATTCCCATCCTTACAATATCATTTGGGAAAAAATTCAGTAATCATGTACTGACTTCCTGTCTAGACTAGGCTGGATGATAATGATAGTCATGTTTCTGGTCAATTGGCACCACTCCAGAAGCCATTATTGTATTAATTATTCAGCTGAGCAGCTACAGACTTAAAGTGCTTTGTCTGTGGCTAGAAAAACACACATTTTTGACATTGATAATAATGTACGTATAACGCATGGTTGTGAGGAAAATCCTGACCAGAAACATGAATATCATTAACACTGGCCTTATCTTTGCACTATACTAGTAGGATAAAATTTTCAATGTACAAATTGACCAAAAAAATGTCATGCATATTAGTGTTAGTGTGGCTATATATGCACTTCAAAAGTTGAGGGGGGATCTACCTGTCAAAGAATTAGATGCAGGGGCTAGTGTTTCTGAGCCCAGGCCTGTAGCCAGCAGGTGGCTCAACAGGCTTGAGCCCCCCCTCCCTTTGATGGAAATAAATGTAGCTTATAGTCAGCACTTGCATTAGTTTGCTGAATTGATATTAAAACACATTAAATTATCTTAGCTGGGTAACATTATAATTATAATTAGTTGATCTTCCTGAGCCATCTCTTTTCTAAAATTCTGGCTACAGGCCTTTGAGCCCCTACCTTCCACCACCTATTGCTGTGTTTGAGGTTGATAAACCTCCTGGAGAAGTTAAATGGATAGCTAGTTTTGTATGCCAATTATCAACCTCAGTGTTTATCCTGTCCATGCACAGCCTTGGTTCAATATCAGAGACTGAGTAAGAGCCTACAGCTCTCAGTGTGTAATGAATAACATAGAGAGGTGTACTTCAGTGAATATACAAAGCACACATAATACAAGCTCAAAGAATACTGATGGGAATGTGTAAATAACATACACCTCGGTATGCAAACAGATTACGTTATTATGTGAGCTTATAGCTATACAGCCCTCAAATGCAATTGCACAGATTTCATGTCAGTTGTAACTTGATCATGCATATAATTTATAGGACATGAAGTCTGCCAATAACTCGCACATTATACTCTCTACACATATATAATTGGAATGCACAAATCCACTCTCTATACAGTCAAGATTATTATCCATCTCCAAGGCTATGCCTTCCAAGTTGCAAGAATAAAAATAAGCACAATGTATTAATGCTTTTTTTCTTCTTAATTTCACACAGAGTTCATTCCACAACAACTCTGTGGTATACACTCCAGGCCAAGTCCTTGCTGTTGAGAACACACTGCGCTATTTTGCATACAGCAGTAGTCGCCGCACACCTGAACTCCTCACATATCTCAATAACCGATTTGGAGCTGTGTCCTCATTCACCGGCACTTACTCAGCTGATGAGTGGAGGCTCACAATTAACCGTCAAAGTCCTTGCAGTGAGTTTTGGTTTTTTGTTGGCATGCTAATTATTCAAATCATGAAGTGATTAGCTAATGTGGTTATAAAGATGTGGGGGTTCCTCAATATTTGTCCCATGATCTAAGCTGTAGACCATATAAGTTGAGTAATGGCACTTCCATACATCATTCCAAGAGCTAATACCACTGTGACTTAATTCTTATCTCTTTATGGCTTCCACCACTATCATACCAGCCACTGCAGCCAGCACTGCTGTCACCACTGAAGCACCTACTACTCCAAGTAAGTAGCTAGGTAGCTCCTATACTTGATGTAGGGATTATTATTGAAGGCAGCTTTTTGTTGACAGAAACTGTTAAAGTACAGGCTAACCCTACATGGCCTTTTTATTTAGCATATTTTTTTTTTCCTTTCACTTGTTTGTTTACTTTTTCTATGACCCTTTTCAAGTAAAAATTAATTAATAGCTGGTTGGCACGTACGTATGTGCACGTGATAGTGACAAATGCGGCGCATGACTAATGAAAATGGCTGACATAGTTATAATGAAAAGTCGTTCGATATGAGTGATCATTTTGAAGGGAAACTGTGGATATAAAGCACATTGTGTGGTTATAACTGCACAATTTGATATGAATTTCATTGTTGTAGCTATGTGAAAGGATCATGGAGTTACAGCCTGGCAAGAAGATGATGATGATGAACGAATCATAAAAATTTTAGATTTAGGCGGCGGCTGGTGCCAATTGTTGCCACTGTTCTGGAGGACTTTGAGTGGTCATATCATCATCTTCTGCATTGTTTTCCAGATGTAAGAAGTTTAGTTGAGCCTGTACCAAGAATAGAAGAGATACAGAGAGTCTAGTTTGTATTGTTCTAATGAGAGAAGCCACGCCCATTCTGTGTTAACCCTACATGCATAGAGAGTGCTAGCGTAAGCTACCGATTATCGACCGGCACCTATTGTCGGCCGTTTTAGCACCTATTATCGACTGCTTAGTATACGGAGAGTCTGTGGTAGTAAACAAACGTAAACGGAGTTTAAGAAAATGGCTGCATTGAAAAATATAAGTAGCCATTAGGGAGAGAAAGTTAGCCAGGATCAAAGGTCATCACGCAGGCATACTTCAATAAATTGTTCAAATAACGCATACCGTGTGCAGCTCCAAAATACCATAGCTATATTATTATCTATACACAAGAGTAAGCATTATAGCTACTACTTCCCAGATGCTTTTCAGTAGCCTACCATGTATTTAGCTATTTACACAAACTATCTAGCTACTCATAATTATCTACTCCAACTATTAAATGAGTGAGAAACAAGGCCAGCTTCATAATGAACATGCAACTTCTCAAATCATGAATGAATATTTACAGGCTAACGAGTTAGAAGTGTTAAAGATGGGCACATACAAGTTTTATGTCTGGAGACATTGAATCTATATAGTAGAATCGTTAAATAGTTTATCCCAATGTAGCTAACAGTTACAGCTTTCATTTCATGTTGCTGTGATAAAATGTTTACTGCATGTCTTTATCTATTCATTAATATCTGTTATTAGCTTGCCAATCCACAAAGTATGATGACTGTCATCACACTGAGATTTAAAGCCTTGTTTCTCATTAATTTTGAAGACGAACTACTGAAAAATGTGCTATAGTAGTGGAGTAGGAGTAGCACTAGCGTAGAAACAAGGGGCCAGGGCCTCCCCCCATTATTTTCAGACAGGGGGCAGGGCTCCCCTATGTTCAGCTATTATTAATTGCATAATTGCTCTAGCTACCACAGCAGAACACTTCCCTTCGTCAAATTAAGAAGTACTAGGACTGAATGTTGATTTAACGAAGAATAAATTACTTTGGAGTTTAGCTGGTAGTGCCAACCCCCCCACCCCCATTCAAAATCATCTTCGTTACTCTTGTCCAAGGATCACTGCACTGTAGTCCAGTACAACTATTATTGCTAAGTGTCCTGATTTTGTCAGGACAGTACAGATTTGGGAGATTTGACCTGATGTCTTGGAAAAGGTGGAATGCAACTAACAATCACCCAATCCATAAGACATTTGTTAATCACAATCTACAATCTAAAAATAGAACACTGATTTTTGTATAAATACCGAACTTCCCAATCTGTGTCAACTACAAAACACTACCAAAAAATGCTGCTTTTTAATAACCATGCTGATGCTGCAGGGGTGTATCCATAAAATTTTGAGTGGCCCGGTGTGCTTGTGCATGGGATCACCATGCCCACTTATCCTTTATCAGAATGATTCTAATGTGATCATGATTCTTGAAGGTTCATATAATCACTTAGCTAACTCTGCAGGCATGTGATGAAATTAATAAAAGTGGTCCGGTGAAAACCGGACCAACCAGAGTGGTGGATACACCCCTGTGCTGACATAATGCTGATTAATGTGCGCAAATGCACGATGACCTTTGACCCCAGCTAACTTTCTCTCCCTAATTGCACTTAAAAATATATGGGAAAAACTTAAAGCTCTAGAGAGAAAACAGGACTTCAGCAGCAATTATTTATCGACTGCAGTATGAAAATAAGTTACTAGCTCACGTTACCCATCGCCATTGGCTCCGGAAGATCGCTAAAAGCTACGAAAGCTATCGACTTAGAGTCGAATTTGGTGCTTGTTTAGTGAGGACTGTATGGATAGATTATGACTCGATTCTGTAAAATATGTAACACAGACCAATGAAGACTGTGTCTGAAAAGTATCACCTGAATCCAGCGAAAAGGAGAGCTTCTGCAGCAGTTCCATTCCACCGTTAAATTGTGAAGCAGTTTATGATTGAAAAGCTTCGTTCATTTTTTATATAATTTGTTATGATGATGTATTTTATAGCATAAAATAGTATAACAGTATCTTTTTAAGGGGCCTAACATGTAGTGGAGCAAAACTGAAAGAAAGAATGGAACAGACGATAATTGATATGATTTTCAACGGGTGGTCGAAAATAGGTAATGGTGGTCGATAAATGATTTTCACACTTGACATAGTTGATTTAGCATAGCAAAATTTCTATCCAATTGAGAGAAGAATAATTCATATGACGTTATAGAGGATGAAATTATCTTTCCTATGGTTGTTGTTTGAGACTTTGACGAACAGTCATAACTGGCCTCCAAAATTAATTGTTGTATCCTTTTCTAAAAGGGGCATAGTTGATCATTTAGCTGTTTAAAGTAATGAGAAACATGGGTGGGGAGGGGGCATGCTCCTTACCTGAGTTAATATTAAACTGTTATATGTAGATTCTACCAGTCGGCCTACAGTTCTAGTTACCACACAGCCAATTGCCACCACAAGTACCACAACAAGTAATGATGAATTGTTGTTGTTGTTTTTTTGTTGTTGTTTTTTGTTTATCTTCTGATCATCTGTCCTTATTGGTGAGATGACTTACCTTTCAGTTGATCTATTTCCTCTCTGTCCATGATCTATCTGTTCATCTGCCTGCCTGCTTATGCACAGGTGTGAGCTCCAGTAGTTGTCCAGGATCAAGAAATTGTTTAGGAAATTACTGTCCTGGTAGTTACAAAACTGGAGCGAGGTGTATAAATGGACTCTGCCAGTGTCCGAATAGCCCCATGAGGGACAGATGCTCTTGCCTTTGTAAGTTAATGATATATATTATAGCTAGCTATTCAGCATCTGTGTGCTATCTTGCAGCTATCATTGGGAGCTGTCACATTCGAAATGAAGCCAGTAATGCGGTAGCCTCTGCCACATATCGGGGAAGTCCCCCCAGGAATGGTTACACCACATACAGCTGTGTGGCCAATGACAATTGTGAAAATGAAGTGCACGTGATTGGTAACTATGAGGGAAATGGACGCCATGGTTATCGTGTTACTCGTACAACAGGCAATACGAACCTCTACTTGACTGTGACTGGTAGCAGTTCCAGACCACTCATTTTAGTGTTGACATCTTATGAACCTGTTCGGTGGACACTCCATATTCCAACTGGAGTGGTCATCAACAGAGTGGTATTGGTGAGTGGATGAAGTAATTTTACGTAGTTTCATTAATGTGAACTAGCTATAGAACTGATATAAGGATTATAGTTATATCATCTTAGTGAATGTGAAGTTATGCATGCACTAACTAATCTAGAAACCATATCATCCTACAGAGTTCCTTTTATAATAACTCTATTATTGCCCCACCTGGACGAGTGCTTGCTGTGGAAAATAACTTGCGATTCTTTGGTTATGGCAAAGATGATGGTGGAGGGAGAACTCATGAGCTACTGACCAACCTCTACAACAGATTTGGTCCTGTGTCTTCATTCACTGGCACCTATCAAGCTGATGTGTGGAGACTCCATATCAACCGCAGAAGTCCAGATCGCAGTGAGTTACGTACTTGATGCATCAATGGTGACGAACTTTTATACTATTTGTTACAAGACTTCAACTAGCAACTCTTAATAGTTGATGGATGCATAAGCTGACTAATGCTTGAGCTTTTTATATTTTTACAGGACAATTGTATAATATACAAAATAGAAAAGATAGGTGTTTTAATAAGCTGAATAGGTAATTATTTCTGGTCATGCACGTGTAAGGAGCGGAGTTTTGAACTAGAGTCTGAGCTACGTAGGTGCTTGCTCTCTGGTGCTACGAAGTGCCATCTATAAATGGAGAAGAGCAACAGTTATATATCCAAGCATATAAGCTTGGAAACCTCGTGATTTTCCACATGACTCTCAGCTGTTGGATTCTAGGATCATAGGTTCAAATTATGCATGTACATTATGCTATGTGGAGAAAAGAAAATGGTGTCCTGCTGGCCTCACTAAACTATAAGATGGTATATATTTTTTGGCTCTAGTATAAGTACTGAGATGGGAAGAATAAAGCTCTAGAATGCCAGAGCAGTAACTTTACACTTACTTTTTCCACTCGGTATGTAATTCAGTGATGAGCACTCTCAGTCATTGCTGGCAATTTAATGTCCTCCTCAACATCTTTTGTTATCTGGATAATGATCTGTAGCTTTTCACACATTTCTGCAAAAATACTTTTTTTTAAATCTCGTTTTGGTTACATTTTCCCACCCACTCCTTATCCTTGAAATGGTCTTCCAGTTTAACTTTCAATCTACTTTTGTGTGCATACACGTATGTGCTAACTACCTAATAAAAGGTCCAGCTTGCCACAGCTCTGTGGTCATCTAAGTAATAGCTCTATCATTGAATGTACTACAGTAACATTTGGGTGGTAGCCATTCTGGCTGGGCATCACAGCCTTTTATGTATGCAGCTGCCTGCCACTTACATACGTAATTCAACAGCAAGCACAAATGAATTAGAACCATTAGAACCTATCAGCTATACTTGCTTGCTCGCTTGCTGTCAAATGTTGCACATTACCCTAGTAACCAATTTTTTCCCACCTTATATAGATGGGTTATGTAAGTTTCTACCTATCTCATTATAAATTATACCTCTATTTGTAGATTGCCTATCCTCTCCCTTTCGATTACCAGGTGAGTTAACGTAAGTATTGATATAGTGGTTTGGGCAAGAGCTGAATACTGGCAATCAGATGGTCAGCCCTGTCCTAATTTTGGAATGGATTGTGTTATCATGTAATTCAATTCCCATAACTATTATGGACATCATTTGATACCAATAACTCACAATCACAATTATTTTTTTTTGTTTGAAGTGATACACATAGTGAATAACACTGAACAGTCATTACTGGCCTCCATAATTAATCATTGAGTGTAGAGGTGTATCCTTTTCTATAAGTGGCATAGTTCCTGTTTAATGTAATGAGAAATGTGGGTGGGGAGGGGGCGTGCTCCTTATCTGAGTTAATATCAAACTGTTATAATAATGTACATAATTATGTAGGTTCTACCAGTCGGCCTACAGTTACCACACAGCCGATTGCCACCACAAGTACCACAACAAGTAATGATGAATTAATTGCTTTGTTGTTGTTGTTGTTGTTGTTGTTGTTGTTGTTGTTTTGGTTTATCTTTTGACTATCTGTCCTTATTGGTCAGATGGCTTACCTGTCAGTTGATCTATTTCCTCTCTGTCCATGATCTTTCATCTGTCTGCCTGCTTGTGCACAGGTGTGAGCTCCAGTAGTTGTCCAGGATCAAGAAATTGTTTAGGAAATTACTGTCCTAGTAGTTACAAAACTGGAGCGAGGTGTATAAATGGACTCTGCCAGTGTCCGAATAACCCCATGAGGGACAGATGCTCTTGCCTCTGTAAGTTAATGGTATAATTATATTATGGCTAGCTCTTCAGCATCTGTGTACTATCTTGCAGCTATCATTGGGAGCTGTCACATTCGAAATGAAGCCAGTAATGCGGTAGCCTCTGCCACATATCGGGGGAGTCCCCCCAGGTACGGGTACACCACGTACAGCTGTGTGGCCAATGACAATTGTGAAAATGAAGTGCACGTGATTGGGAACTACGAGGGAAATGGACGCCATGGTTTTGGTATTACTCGCACCACAGGCAATACAAACCTCTACTTGACTGTGACTGGTAGCAGTTCCAGACGACTCATTTTAGTGTTATCATCTTATGAACCTGTTCGGTGGACACTCCGTATTCCAACAGGAGTGGTCATAGACAGAGTTATACTGGTAAGTGACATCACACCAAGGGCAGGGAGAAAAGGTGGAAATGGAGGAAACAATGGAGACTAACACTGCATATTATAGTGCAGTGTTAAATTGCTAAGCCTCTTCCACAGAAAAAGGAATAGAAATTTTATTTAGTAGCTATAAAATAAAAATCAAAATTCAACAGCAAATTTCCGCAGAAATCGATTAGAGAAAAGTGACAACACTATTATGTATGTTACAAGTCCAAGTAAAAAAATATAAGGTGTACTTGTGGCTAAGAAAGAGAGCACCTTTTATTTCATTACTTTTTTGATCAAATTGTGGCCAAACCAATTAAATGCATGGTAAGTGGGGATAATAATAAGCATTTCTAAAACTGGATTGGGAAGAGAGGCTGTCCTTGGTATAAATACCTCCATTCACAATGCAGAAGCAGCCAAAACGCACACTGATATGTTATCATGTATGGATACCAAAACAAATGGGTCTAGCTGTGGCTGTTGTACTGTGGCATTCTGTTAGCACTGCACTAGAATATTGTACACGTTATACCATCATTTCTGCCATTTCTTGCTTTCACACCAAATGTATTTATTAGTATTTTTTGCTGGTCTCTCTCATAGAGTTCCTACTATAATAACTCTATTATTGCCCCACCTGGGCGAGTGCTAGCTGTGGAAAATAACTTGCGATTGTATGGTTATGGCAAAGGAGGGAGAACTCATGAGCTACTGACCAACCTCTACAACAGATTTGGTCCTGTGTCTTCATTAACTGGCACCTATCAAGCTGATGTGTGGAGACTCCGCATCAACCGCAGAAATCCAGATCGCAGTGAGTTACATACTTGATGCATCAATGGTGATGAACTTTTAAACTATTTATTACAAGACTTAACTAAAATAGCTAATTGCAACTCTTAAAAGCTGATGGATGCATAAGCTGACTAAATGATTTTTCTTTTATGATTGCTTGATTTGCTGAACATTTTATGGGACAACTGCATAATATGCAAAATAGAAAAGATAGGCGTTTTAATAAGCTGTATTTCTGGTCATGCATGTGTAAGGAGTTTTGAACTAGAGTCTGAGCTAGGTGCTTGCTCTCTTGTGCTACGAAGTACCATCTATAAACGGAGAAGAGCAACAGTTATAATATCCAAGCATATAAGCTTGGAAACCTCGTGATTTTCCACATGACTCTCTGCTGTTGGATTCTAGGATCATAGATTCAAATTATGCACGTACATTATGCTATGTGGAGAAAAGAAAATGGTGTCCTGCTGGCCTCACTAAACTATCTGTATTTTCTCAGCAATGGCTGAGAACTAGAAGATGGTATATAATTTTTGGCTCTAGTATAAGTACTGAGATGGAAAGAATAAAGCTCTAAAATGCCAGAGCAGTAACATTACATTTACTTTTTCCACTTGGTATGTAATTCAGTGATGAGCACTCTCAGTTATTGCTGGCAATTAATGTCCTCCTCAACATCTTTTGCTATCTGGATAATGATCTGTAACTCCTCACACATTTCTGCAAAAAATACTTCAAAAAAATTTCTAATTTTGGTTACATTTGACCACCTACTCCAGTTTTTAACTTTCAATCCACTTTTGTGTGCATATAATAATGCTAGCTAACTAATAAAAGGTCCAGCTTGCTACAGCTCTGTGGTCATCTATAAGCAATAGCTCTATCATTGAATGTACTACAGTAACATTTGGATGGTAGTCATTCTGGCTTATCAAAGTATTTTGTGGTGAGCATCACAGCCTTTGATGCATGCAGCTTCCTGCCACTTACATACGCAATTCAACAGCAAAGATTTGAAATGCAAATTAGAACCTATCAGCTATATTTGCTTGCTCGCATGCTGTCAAATGTTGCACACTACCCTAGGAACGAATATTTTTCCACCTGATATAGATGGGCTATGTAAGTTTCTACCAATCTCATTATTCCTCTATTCATTAATTTTGTAGATTGCCTATCCTCTCCCTTTCGATTACCAGGTGAGCTAACTTAAGTACTGATAGTGGTCTGTGTAAGAGCTGAATACTGGCAATCAAATGGTCAGCCCTATCCTAATTTTGGAATGGATCATGTAACTCAATTCCCATATTATGGACATCAATAACTCACAATATTTTTTTATTTAAAGTGGTTTCAGAATACACATAGTGAATAACACTGAACAGCCATTACTGGCCTAATCATTGAGGGTAGAGGTATATCCTTTTCTGTAAGGGGCATAATTGATCATTTAGCTGTTTAATGTAATGAGAAACGTGGGTGGGGAGGGGGTGTGCTCCTTATCTGAGTTAATATTAATATAATAATGCACATAATTATGTAGGTTCCACCAGTCGGCCTACAGTTACCACACAGCCGATTGCCACCACAAGTACCACAACAAGTAATGATGAATTAATTGCTTTGTTGTAGTTGTTGTTGTTGTTGTTGTTGTTTTGGTTTATCTTTTGACTATCTGGTCACCTGTCAGTTGATCTATTTCCTCTCTGTCCATGATCTATCTGTTCATCTGCCTGCCTGCTTGTGCACAGGTGTGAGCTCCAGTAGTTGTCCAGGATCAAGAAATTGTTTAGGAAATTACTGTCCTGGTAGTTACAAAACTGGAGCGAGGTGTATAAATGGACTCTGCCAGTGTCCGAATAACCCCATGAGGGACAGATGCTCTTGCCTCTGTAAGTTAATGGTATAATTATATTATGGCTAGCTCTTCAGCATCTGTGTACTATCTTGCAGCTATCATTGGGAGCTGTCACATTCGAAATGAAGCCAGTAATGCCATAGCCTCTGCCACATATCGGGGAAGTCCCCCCAGGTACGGGTACACCACGTACAGCTGTGTGGCCAATGACAATTGTGAAAATGAAGTGCACGTGATTGGGAACTACGAGGGAAATGGGCGCCATGGTTTTGGTGTTACTCGCACCACGGGCAATACAAACCTCTACTTGACTGTGACTGGTAGCAGTTCCAGACGACTCATTTTAGTGCTGACATCTTATGAACCTGTTCGGTGGAGACTCCATATTCCAACTGGAGTGGTCATTGACAGAGTGATACTGGTGAGTTTAATACAATTTTAACAGTGAAAATAGTTACTTAGCAACTATAGCCACAACACTTTGTTTATGTACTAACTAACCAGGGAGTCTATTTTTTTGAAGCTTAATTTCGCACCCTGATCATTAGTAATTTTTCTGGTTGTTTAATTCAGAGAAACTTATAGCAGTTAGCTTTGTGGTAAGCATTATAGCTTAATTCCTACTTACGTATGCAGCTGCTGCCTGCTGGCTGGAAAGCACAAAATTTAACTCTACAGAAAACCTGAGTTGAGCTTTAAGTTGAAGCCTATCAGCTCTAGTAATATTTTTAGTCTAGCTTGCTTGCCAAACGTTGCTTTGCTGTGCATTAGCCATTTTGATCAGAATGGGCTTGCCCATACATGCCATAAATGTGTTCCCTGAAATTGACCCTTGAGTATGATCTATCCCACAGAGTGCTTACTATACTAATTCTATCATTGCACCACCTGGACAAGTGCTTGCTGTGGAAAATACCTCACGACTGTCTGGTTATGGTAAAGATGATGGTGGAGGGGACACTCATGAGATACTGACCAACCTCTACAACAGATTTGGTCCTGTGTCTTCATTCACTGGCACCTATCAAGCTGATGTGTGGAGACTCCGTATCAACCGCAGAAGTCCAGATCGCAGTGAGTTATAACTGGCTATACAACTAGTACAACTGATACATTAATGGTCATGTCTTTAATTTATTCCTATAAGAGTATACTCTTATTTTAATCAGATAGAATATCATAACCAGACCTTGAATAATTATGGCCTGCAAACTACTCTGATGCATGTTTGATTATCACCATGTAAAATGCACAAAAATTATAGGTGTATGATAACTAAAATGGGGTGTTGCTTTATAGCAGCTTGCTAGCTCTGTGATTATTTTGGCTATGAAAATACCACATGTTGAAATGGTATATAAATTTGATGGTATGTAGCTACTCGAATGTCAATGCACAATCATCCAATTACCCAATTATTTTACACATAGATGATGAGTTTATCCCTTTATTTTAGATTGCCTATCATCTCCCTTTCAATTGCCAGGTGAGCTAATTAGACTATTATAATTAATAGTTAAGTGGAATGGAGCAATCTGATTGGTCAGTATAGCAAGTTTCTACATATTCACTTAGACATCAAAACCATCAATAAGTACATTTTACATGCAAGATACCAAGATAACATTTAATTCACTAAAGGCTAGTGCATGCACTGGTACTGCCTTTAAATAAGTTAGACACCTTGGCCAATAAAATCTACAGTACTAAAATCTTGAGGTCCTAATTGCTGCACTCAGACTCTGCTTCAGGTTTTAAATCCCCATAGATTCCTAGGCCTCAGGTGTCTAACTGCTGATAGGACAAGCGCTGCATATGTTCATTGGCTATCAATTATCGTCTGCTTTCAAAGTCGTCACACTATAATTATTATTCCTGGCATGCATGTTTTAAAATTGTCCTACAGCACAAGTGAAATTATGCTATGTGGGCTCCTGACCTGCCCTTACATTATAGTGTATAACTATACCAACTTCTATCATAGTGATTCCATGTATGTATGCTATGATTCCTTTCCTTAGCATCTGGAAATATTCAAGTCACTAATTCAGTGGGAGCTCGAGTCACTGAGGGGTCACCATCATGTAAGTTTATTTGGTTAGCTACATGAGTGGTTGATTCAGGAGACCTTCCTAAATTGCTCTGTGACAGCTAGTAGATAATTATTTACTTTCTTCCACGTACCTAAGCAGCCATGCAATAACTTGCCCCCTTTTTGAAAATATTTAGTGATAAGTGGTCATAAAACTATGATCATTCTACACAGGTTGAGTCTGCTTAGCTATAAAACTTTTTTAATTCTGGGAAGAAGATAGCTATGTAGTAATCCTATAGCTAGTCTGTTCAGTCCATTTTATAGTAATAAATCTGTGTGTCATTTGTATGTTATTTATCTTATAGCATCTACGTTTGTACCTGCTGCTGTATGGTATGCTCTTGGAATCGGGATCAGCTTATTCTCCATCTTGGTTACAGTCGTACTCATCATAATCCGGCGTGTGGTCATCACAAAGCGGTTATCCGCTGCAAGAGCAACCCCTACTACTCAGCGTATGGAATACAACCTCACCACTCAAATGGTGACAAATTCAGGAACACTGAGTCCCTCTCCACCCCACTCTCAAGCTGATGCACAGAAGAATGAAGTGACTGCAAGCTTGTCAGCAGGTGAGCCTCCATCATATGCTGAAGTGGAAGGAAATAGATACAACTATGCTACTGGTGGTGAATCTTTGCCGTCACCACCACCACCATACCACACACTCAACTAAGCAGCCATGGACTCACCATCAGGCAGAACCAGCTGAATTTTATAGAACTTACTTTATTTCGTCTTCTTACTTTGTTTTTCTATAATTTTGGCTACTACTAAAGCCAACTGGGGTAAATATCATCTGGGCAATATGAACTTGTAGAACAATACTCAATAACTAGTGAATGTCTGAAGATCTCAAGTTGTCCTTACTTTTATAAGTAATCATTATGAAGCATGCAGTTTGGACCCTTTACACCATTACAGTAGACCCTCACTAATCTGAACCACTTTAATTAGCCAATTTAATATTCATGGCTATTTGAGGTGCATTAAATGGAAACTAGAAAGTGCTCCATTCTTTCACTTCTTATCATGTCCTAGTCTCGCGTAGCCAGACCCAATTCTTTCTTTTTATATCAGATGGGAGAAAAAAAGGATATGGATATCGGGATATAGAATTGGGAATTGGGTCAGAGTCTGGCGTAGCCGACCCTTTATCATATTTCTTGCCCCAATCAATTGCACAACCTGTTGCTTGCGCTGCTGCCCAGAAGCATGCTGGAAGGATCCAGTCACTCCATTTGAAAGGACACTTAACTCTTCCACATTTGGAGCTCTTGCATAGCATTCGATCTCGCTGTTTGATAATTATCGGGGATGATATTCAGCTTGATTCTGCCATAGTGTGGAGGACTCTCCATGTCGTCTAAGGACTGCGATGGATGAATATGCTGCATTTGTAAACTCCCCAAGATGGACCACTGAAGACAGTAAGACTAAAAAGACTAAAAAGCAAAAAAAAAGAAGAGAAAGAGAAAAAAAAAGAAAACACATGATTTAAGAAAGCAATGCCAAACTAAAAGCACTATAGCTATTGTAGCCAAAATTACATCATGTTAAATCATTTCTAATTTCGAACTTTGTCTATAAAGTTGGAAAAAAAATTTTTCTATGACTATTCTTTAGGTATCTGTTTTTACTTATCAATAGGTACTAGACATATTGGTGGATAGCACTAAGTCCTTATTTGTCTGATACTTGTTCCATGCTTGTTCTTGTTCAAATTATCACCCGTGACAAACACAACCTCAAGCAAAATCATGATATTTCGTGATATAGCTGCAATAGGAGAAGAGAAGAAGCTCCTGATCCAGGACTTGTTCCTGTTGTAGCCAAGTCAAGTGTAGCAGCTAAGTGTATTAGTTTTGCTTCACCAGCGTGTTGATTCCAAAGTGACCGGAATTACTCATTACCTTATAACTGAACTTGTACTGATAACACCACGGATTATCTATGATGAGCCACGGTTTCTTTTCCCAGGGGAGCTCGTCCAGAAGCGAGAAATAAGGAGCAGGATCCCAAGTTCGGAGGTATGTCATTTCGGATCCGACGCAGTTCAAAGTTCAATTTTATAACACGCATGCGCATTAGCTAATTAGTCGTCGCGCCTGTAGCGGAAACACACTTCCTCAACTTTTGTCATAGTTGACATGCCTTATCATAGATCATAGTTCAAGTGTGAATACCATGTACTGGTAATCATTATAAGCTTATAACTGCCGGACTTGTTCGGGGTGTTTTAAACTTCTCTACTGCAGCTGTATTAGAGATAGCTATAGTTCTGCTTTGCACAGCCATGAAGACATATTTGACTGCGGCAGTCATGGTGTCTGTCCTGTCAGTGATTAGCACAGGTAAGTCGGAACTAAGTAGCTGTCAGATAGTAATAATAATTATGATATGAATTATCATGTTTGTTCTGTTAATAATTTTACTGTAGTTTTTGTAGCTGCTTTCGTAGAAAGCCATGTTTTAGTTACCAAAAGGAGGTGGAGAAAAAAAAATGCCTCCAAAACTTCATATTCATTGCAATCTGATGACCTTTTGTGCACCATAGCTAGCTAAAAAGACACTACATACAGATCTGCCTAAGCATTGTATCATCTGCAGGCCATGCAGTTTCCATTGGGAGCTGCAACATCCAAACTGCAGCCAGCAATGCCTTGGCTACAGCCACATTTAGGGGGACTCCCCGGATCACATCGAGTTGTGTGGTGAATGAAAACTGCAATAATGAAGTACATGTGATTGGAAACTATGAGGGAAATGGATTCCATTCCTTTCGCATACACGAGACTGGATTCACAAATTTGTACTTGAGTGTGACTGGCAGCAGCTCCAGGCCTCTTATTTTGGTGCTATCATCTTATGAACCTGTTCAGTGGACGCTGCATATTCCAGCAGGAGTGGTCATAGACAGAGTGATACTGGTGAGTGAATGTCGCATGCAGAGAACACATTATAGCTAATTTTATTTGCCATCATAACTTGTTTAGCTACAGCTATATATTATGAAAAATCCACTACTTGTATGTCACCATGTCATTCTTTCTATTCCTTGCTCCAAATGTGTGCCCTGAGAAAGTTATTGAATCCAGGGATATAGCTATGTAATGTATGGGATCTTATCAATCATGCATGCATGGGTGGAATATTCTACTAGCAACTCTACTACTAACTATGTAGTAATAAACAACCATCATTATTATCATATGGGCCCAGCCCCCCCCCCCCCCCCCCCCCCCCCTCCAGTTTTTGAGTTGACGCTGACATTTTCATACCTGCAGTTCTGAGAGCTGAGAGTGAGATCCAAATCCAGCTAGCTACGTAGTCGTAGTCATAAAAATGGCCCCCCCCCCCAACCTAAAACATCTTCCTATCAGGTCTTGGGAAATGTGGTCACGACTGCCATGCTACCTGCACAAGACAAAGACAAAGTGGCCCTTTATACTGACCTCTATATTTAATCAAGGGCAACTGCATAACTGCATAGCTACCAAGTAGAAAAATGTTCCAGCTTACATGCTTGGAAAAGAAAAGCTAACTATACTACCTTCAGTACCTTGTTGCTCTTCTCTAGGCTTGAGTTGTACTTCATAGTGCCAGGAGCATGAAACTAGCTTCTTTCTGACCCCCCTTACGTAGGGATGACTGGAAAAAATGTTATTTAGCTTTTTCTTTAGAAAAGCACTTCTGCACGACTCTATGCTGTTGGGTAAGTGTCGCCGATATTAAATTACATAGTACGTAAGGCCAGAAACATTACATCACACAATCATGGAGGAAAAATGTTGGTTGGGTTAGAGCTTGATCGGTGGCTTGATTGGTGGGTCTTGGGTTTGATATGATGCTGCAGCGCAGTCAAAGTGCAAGCTTGATGCTGCAGTCATAATAATAATTATGATCCAGCTAGATTTTGGGGGCCATAGGATAGGGCTTGGTTTGATATGATGCTGCAGCGCAGTCAAAGTGCAAGCTTGATGCTGCAGTCATAATAATAATTATGATCCAGCTAGATTTTGGGGGCCATAGGATAGGGCTTGGTTTGATATGATGCTGGCAGTCATAGTACTGTTATTTATTTTTGAGTGTAGTTACTACATGTGCATGGGTGAAATGGTACATGCCATTGCTGATGTTTTATGAATTGCAATCCTTACAACATCATTTTGGTAAAAATATCATGCACTGACTTCCTGTCTAGACTTATCTTTGCACTAGTAGGATTGCTGTCATTATAAAATTACTTCAAAGATGTGAGGCTCATGATTTATAATATTATACCAAAATATTTTCACTGCAAATTTGTGCAAATTGACCTAATGTCATACATATTAGTGTATGCACTTCAAAAGTTGAGACGGAGGGGCTAGTGCTTCTGAGCCCCCACCTTCCGCCACCTATGGCTGTGTTTGAGGTTCATAAACCTCCTGGAGAAGTAAAATGGATTGCTGAATTAAGAGATTGGACTAGCAGAATAGCTAGTATAGTATGCCTGTGGCCTCGGTGTTTATCCTGTCCCCACAGCCTTGGCACATTAAATACAGTAACAGAGACTCAGTATGCATGGTATTGAGCCTACAGCTCTCAGTGTGTAATAAATAACATAGAGAGCTGTACTTTAGTGATTATACAAAGCACACATGCAAAGTATACTGATGTATGGAGAGGAAATGCGTAAATAACATAGAGACTTATGCCACCTCAGTATACAAACATATTTTGCCTCAGTGTGTAGGACTATACACATGATAGCATATAGTATTAATTTTATGTGTAAAGGGGAAACCTTGAGCCTACAGCCCTCAAGTCCAATTGCAAGTTGGTTGGCAGATTTCATGTCAGTACGCCAACTTGGTACTAAATTTGCAGTGTGAATGTTTACAACTGCATGCAGACATGAAGTCTGCCGCAAATATACACTCTCTACACATTATTATTGGAGTGCATGAATCCACTCTCTAGCTGCACAGTTCAAGATTACTATCCATCTCCAAGGCTATGCCTTCCTGCAAGAATAAAATATACCACACCACATTTATGAGGTGAGCTCAATGTATTAATGCTTTTTTTCTTCTTAATTTCACACAGAGTTCATTCCACAACAACTCTGTGGTATACACTCCAGGCCAAGTCCTTGCTGTTGAGAACACACTGCGCTATTTTGCATACAGCAGTCGTCGTCGCACACCTGAACTCCTCACATATCTCAACAACCGATTTGGAGCTGTGTCCTCGTTCACCGGCACTTACTCAGCTGATGAATGGAGGCTCACAATTAACCGTCAAAGTCCTTGCAGTGAGTTTCGATTTTTTGTTGGCATCAAATCATATGAAGTGATTAATATGGTTATAAAGATGTGGGGGCTCCTCAATATTTGTCCCATGATCTAAGACATTCTATTGTAACGACACTTTCATACATCATTCCAATTAAGAGCTAACACCACTGTGACTTATTTCTTATCTCTTTATGGCTTCCATCACTATCATACCAGCCACTGCAAGTAGCACTGCTGTCACCACTGAAGCACCTACTACTCCAAGTAAGTAGCTAGCTAGCTCCTATACTTATATAAAGGAAAAAATATTTAAGAAAGGCTGTGTGTGGTTCAAAAAAGTTCAGCAACAAGAGAGTGAACTTCAGTCAAGTAACCCCTTACCATCACCAATATTACCAAACTACGAGCTAACTCTTCACTCCCATGACAGGCCAAGATGGATGAGATATAAAGGGAGTGAAGTAGGAATAGTTAGCTCGTAGTTTGTGATGGGTAAGGTTACTTGCATCCCACCCACATGCTGATCTACTCTATACAATACTCTGCATTCCAAATATTATTTTGTGTATGCAGGTCCCACCAGCAGTTGCTCCAACTCCCCTCGGTGTCTGGGACCTCGTTTATACTGCTCTGGGAGCTACAGGTACGGAGCAACTTGTGTGAATGGAACGTGCCAGTGCCCCAATAACCCCACTAGGGACAGATGCACTTGCCTTTGTAAGTGATCTAGCTACGTAGATGACTAAGTAAAATCACTTGTGTTTAAGTTATGGGCAGGGATGACTAGCTAAGCAGCAGACTATTTTTATAGTCCCTGGGTAAAGATTGCACAAGCCAATAGTAAAAAAAAAAAAAAAGGTAAAGTGATATATAGATTAATTAAAAACTATAAATGACTCGACTGTGACCACTACAAACTGTTACAACCTTTGGCCTCTTGGAAGACACTCTAATACTTTGCAGTGTTAAGTTTCAATTATTCTGCAGCTATCATTGAGAGCTGTCATATTCGAAATGAAGCCAGTAATGCCATAGCCTCTGCCACATATCGGGGAAGTCCCCCCAGGTACGGGTACACCACGTACAGCTGTGTGGCCAATGACAATTGTGAAAATGAAGTCCACGTGATTGGGAACTATGAGGGAAATGGGCGCCATGGTTTTGGTGTTACTCGCACCACGGGCAATACAAACCTCTACTTGACTGTGACTGGTAGCAGTTCCAGACGACTCATTTTAGTGCTGACATCTTATGAACCTGTTCAGTGGAGACTCCATATTCCAACTGGAGTGGTCATTGACAGAGTGATACTGGTGAGTTCAATACAATTTTAACAGTGAAAATAGTTACTTAGCAACTATAGCCACAACACTTTGTTTATGTACTAACTAACCAGGGAGTCTATTTTTTTGAAGCTTAATTTCGCACCCTGATCATTAGTAATTTTTCTGGTTGTTTGATTCAGAGAAACTTATAGCAGTTAGCTTTGTGGTAAGCATTATAGCTTAATTCCTACTTACGTATGCAGCTGCTGCCTGCTGGCTGGAAAGCACAAAATTTAACTCTACAGAAGCCTATCAGCTCTAGTAATATTTTTAGTCTAGCTTGCTTGCCAAACGTTGCTTTGCTGTGCATTAGCCATTTTGATCAGAATGGGCTTGCCCATACATGCCATAAATGTGTTCCCTGAAATTGACCCTTGAGTATGATCTATTCCACAGAGTGCTTACTATACTAATTCTATCATTGCACCACCTGGACAAGTGCTTGCTGTGGAAAATACCTCACGACTGTCTGGTTATGGTAAAGATGATGGTGGAGGGGACACTCATGAGATACTGACCAACCTCTACAAGAGATTTGGTCCTGTGTCTTCATTCACTGGCACCTATCAAGCTGATGTGTGGAGACTTCGTATCAACCGCAGAAATCCAGATAGCAGTGAGTTATATACCTGGTGATGAACTTTTATACTATTTATTACAAGACTTAACAAAATAATGAGAGATTGGACAGTCTCTTAAGAGCTGATGGTTTGTAACTTGGATGCATAAGCTGACTATTAATTTTTTCTTCTATGCATGCTTGATTCACTGAACTTTTAATTTTACAAGGACAACCACATTATACAAAATAGTATAGGTTCATGCTCTCTGGTGCTACTAAGTGCCATCTATAACGTAGAGAAGAGCAACAAGGTAATGAAGGTAGCGTAGTTATATATCCAAGCATATAAGCTGGGAAGCCTAGCAATACGTAAGTAACCATTTGCCCATCTGCTCCATTTCCTTGAAAAATGGTCTCTGTGTTTTTTTCCCTGTACTTCAATACTTGAATTTTCAATCCACTAATCTTACTTTTGTGTGCTATTATTCTACAGCTTCTCTAAAATGAGACAATTTGATTGGTCCATGACATGATTGTGATAAAAATACTCGTATTATATGACTTTGCATGGTTTAATTCTTGTTGATCATATAGGCTTATCAAAGTGTATAGGCTTATAGGCTTATCAAAGTGTAAGTGTATAGGCGCTTGGCTTATCTAAGTGCTTGTGGTAGGCATTTACAGCTTTCTATGTATGGAGCTTTCTGGTTGGAACCACCAATTACATGACTCTTGTCTCTGACATGACTCTTGTGTCTGATAACACTAGGCTTATCAAAGTATTTTGTGGTGAACATTACAGCTTTTTATGTATGCAGCTGCCTGCCACTTACATTACAACAGCAAACACAAAATAATGACCTATCAGCTATATTTACTTGCTCGCTTGCTGTCAAATATTGCACATATAGATGGATTATGTAAGTTTCTACCAATCACATTACAATTATCCCTCTATTCATTTTTGTAGATTGCCTATCATCTCCCTTTCGATTACCAGGTGAGTTAACTTAGTGGTCTGGGCAAGAGCTGAATACTGGCAATCAAATGGTCAGCCTTAGCTATCCTAATTTTGGAATGGAATATGTTATCATGTAATTCAATTCCCATATTATGGACATCAATTAGATACCATAATCACAATGTTTTTTTGTTTGAAGTGGTTTCCGAATACACATAGTGAATAACACTGAACAGTCATAACTGGCCTCCAAAATTAATTATTGCATCCTTTTCTAAAAGGGGCATAGTTGATCATTTAGCTGTTTAAAGTAATGAGAAACATGGGTGGGGAGGGGGCATGCTCCTTACCTGAGTTAATATTAAACTGTTATATGTAGATTCTACCAGTCGGCCTACAGTTCTAGTTACCACACAGCCAATTGCCACCACAAGTACCACAACAAGTAATGATGAATCAATTGCTCTGTTGTTATTGTTTTTTTGTTGTTGTTGTTTTTTGTTTATCTTCTGATCATCTGTCCTTATTGGTGAGATGACTTACCTTTCAGTTGATCTATTTCCTCTCTGTCCATGATCTATCTGTTCATCTGCCTGCCTGCTTGTGCACAGGTGTGAGCTCCAGTAGTTGTCCAGGATCAAGAAATTGTTTAGGAAATTACTGTCCTGGTAGTTACAAAACTGGAGCGAGGTGTATAAATGGACTCTGCCAGTGTCCGAATAGCCCCATGAGGGACAGATGCTCTTGCCTTTGTAAGTTAATGATATATATTATAGCTAGCTATTCAGCATCTGTGTGCTATCTTGCAGCTATCATTGGGAGCTGTCACATTCGAAATGAAGCCAGTAATGCGGTAGCCTCTGCCACATATCGGGGGAGTCCCCCCAGGAATGGTTACACCACATACAGCTGTGTGGCCAATGACAATTGTGAAAATGAAGTGCACGTAATTGGTAACTATGAAGGAAATGGGCGCCATGGTTATCGTGTTACTCGTACAACAGGCAATACGAACCTCTACTTGACTGTGACTGGTAGCAGTTCCAGACCACTCATTTTAGTGTTGACATCTTATGAACCTGTTCGGTGGACACTCCATATTCCAACTGGAGTGGTCATCAACAGAGTGGTATTGGTGAGTGGATGAAGTAAATGTAACTTTACGTAGTTTCATTAGTGAGAACTAGCTATAGAACTGATATTATGTCATCTTAATGAATGTGAAGCTATGTTGGATGTTCATGCACTAACTAACCTAGAAACCAAATCATCCTACAGAGTTCCTACTATACTAACTCTGTTATTGCACCACCTGGACAAGTGCTTGCTGTGGAAAATAACTTGCGATTCTTTGGTTATGGCAAAGATGATGGTGGAGGGAAAACTCATGAGCTACTGACCAACCTCTACAACAGATTTGGTCCTGTGTCTTCATTCACTGGCACCTATCAAGCTGATGTGTGGAGACTCCGTATCAACCGTAGAAATCCAGATCGCGGTGAGTTATAAATTTATAAGTGATAGCTTAATTCAACGGTTTTATACTATTTATTACAAGACTTAACAAAAATAGCAAAAGATTGGACAGTCTCTTAAAGTTGATGGTTTGTAATTTGGATACATAAGCTGACTATTAATTTTATGCATGCTTGATTTTTTATATTTTGATAAGGACAACTGCATATAGAAAAGATAGGGGTTTTGATAAGGTGAATAAGCAATTATTTCTGGTCATGCACATGCAAGGGGCGGAGTTTTGAACTAGAATCTGAGCTTGAGAGAAGCTAGGTTCTTGCTCTCTGGTGCTATGAAGTGCCATCTAAGACATAGAGAAGAGCAACAAGGTAACGAAGGTAGTGTAGTTATATATCCAAGCATATAATAAGCTTGGAAGCCCACATGACTCTCTGCTGCTGGATTCTAGGATCATAGGTTCAAATTACGCAGTGTCAATCTACGTACATTATGCTATGTAGAGAAAAGAAAATGATGTCCTGCTGGCCTCACTAAACTATCTGCATTTTTTCAGCAATGGCAAGATATTTGGCTAACAAGTACTTAGATGAGATGAATAAAGCTCTAGAATGCCAGAGCAATAACACATTGTATTACATGGTATGTAATTCGGTGATGAGCACTCTCAGTCAGTGCTGGCAATTCATGTCCTCCTCAACATCTTTTGCTATCTGGATAATGATCTGTAACTTCTCACACATTTCTGTAGAAATAAAAGTTTTTACAATCTCATTTTTGATTACCCATTTGCTCATCCACTCCATTTCCTTGACCAGTTTCTTTCTGTATTTCAATACTTTAACTTTCAATCCACAAATCTTACTTTTGTGTGCATATGTATTATTACCTAAAAAAACAGACCAGCTTGCTACGACAGCTATGTGGTCATCTAAGCAATAGCTCTATCATACAGTAATTTTGGGTGGTAGCCATTCTAATGTCAAAGCACAACTGTTAGCATTCCAATTGACTGCACTCGCTCACTGAATTATGTCAATTGCCCTAGAATAATTATTATCCCTCTATTCATTTTTGTAGATTGCCTATCATCTCCCTTTCAATTACCAGGTGAGTTAACTAAGAGCTGAATACTGGCAATCAAATATCCATGACTTTGGAATGGAATGTGTTATCATGCAATTCAATTCCCATATTATGGACATCAATTTGATACCAATAACTCACAATCACATTATTTTTTTTGTTCAAAGTGGTTTCTGAATACACATAGTGAATCAGTCACCACTGGCCTCCAAAATTAATTATTGAGGGTAGAGGTGTATCCTTTTCTATAGTTGATCTTTTAGGTAATGAGAAACTGTGGGGGGAGGGGTGTGTGGGGTGTGTGCTCCCTCCTGCACAAAGTATAAACAGGTGAAGTGTGCAGAATGTATATTGGGTGCAATAACTGGAAATGCATCTGACCTGTCTGAATATGCCCAAGCAATTAGCTATTAGATGTTTGAGGAAATAATTTAAGTGACTTGATCACAATGAAGAAGCTTATCTGAGTTAGTATTAAACTGTTATATGTACATATGTAGGTTCTGCTACTACCAGTTGGCCTACAGTTCTAGTTACCACACAACCAATTGCCACCACAAGTACCGCAACAAGTAATGAGTTGTTTTTTTTGCTTTTTTGTTTTTGTTTTTTTTTGGTTTTGGGGTGGGGGTTTTTTCCTGACTGATAATAGCTATCTGTCAATCTGGCAACTTATTGGTCAGATGACTTACCTGTCATCTCTCTGTCCATGATCTATCTGTTCATCTGCCTGCCTGCTTGTGCACAGGTGTGAGCTCCAGTAGTTGTCCAGGATCAAGAAATTGTTTAGGAAATTACTGTCCTGGTTTACAAAACTGGAGCGAGGTGTATAAATGGACTCTGCCAATGTCCGAATAGTCCCATGAGGGACAGATGCTCTTGCCTCTATAGCTAGCTATTCAGCATCTGTGTGCTATCTCGCAGCTATCATTGGGAGCTGTCACATTCGAAATGAAGCCAGTAATGCGGTAGCCTCTGCCACATATCGGGGAACCCCCAGGAATGGTTACACCACGTACAGCTGTGTGGCCAATGACAATTGTGAAAATGAAGTGCACATGATTGGGAACTACGAGGGAAATGGACGCCATGGTTTTGGTGTTACTCGTACCACAGGCAATACAAATCTCTACTTGACTGTGACTGGTAGCAGTTCCAGACGACTCATTTTAGTGCTGACGTCTTATGAACCTGTTCGGTGGACACTCAGGATTCCAACTGGAGTGGTCATCGACAGAGTTATACTGGTAAGTGACATCACACCAAGGGCAAGGAGAAAAGGCGGAAATGGAGGAAACAGTAGAAATTGACACTGCATACAGGGCTATAACATATACATATCTATATAGTGCAGTGCTATATTTAGGCCCAGATAAATTTTTCTACCTATAATTCATTTTTGTCAACTTGGGATTCAATAATTATATGGCAGATCATGAGGCTCTCCAGTGCTAGCACTTTTTCTCAGTAGCCTACACTCTCTCAAGTTCTATATTGAAGTTTCAGTAATGCTTCAGTACTACAATCAATTAAATTTGAGGAGCAACACATTTTGAAAGCATTATAGGGCATGTTTGTTAGCATTGAAGATCAACGGTGCGGTGCACTGATAGCTGTACTTAATTGTCTAAAACGTGCCTATAATTCTCAATGCTTCTAGATACCTAAAAATGCCAGCATTATTTAAGCCTTTTCCACAGAAAAAGGAATGACACAGCAGAAATTTCAAGGCCATGTGTTTATATGTATATGTAGTAGCTAGAACATAGCTATATCAAATAAAAAAATATATATATATATAACAGCAAGTCCAAGTGAAAAGTATAAGATGTAGCTAAGAAAGCCAAAGCACACACTGATATGTTATTGTGTATAAATACCAAAACAAATGGGTCTAGCTGTGGCTGTTATACTGTGGCATTCTAGCACTACACTATAAATATTGTACATGTTATAGCAGCTGTTCCCGCCATTTCTGCTTTTTTTCTTGCTTTCACTCTGTCTCATAGAGTTCCTACTATAATAACTCTATTATTGCCCCACCTGGACGAGTGCTTGCTGTGGAGAATAACTTGCGATTCTATGGTTATGGCAATGGAAGGAAAACTCATGAGCTATTGATCAACCTCTACAAACGATTTGGTCCTGTGTCTTCATTCACTGGCACCTATCAAGCAGATGTGTGGAGACTCCGTATCAACCGCAGAAGTCCAGATCGCAGTGAGTTATAACTAGTCATGCCTTTGTTCCTTTAAGAGTGCTCCTGTTCTAACCAGACCTTGAATGTGGGCTGCAAAATGATGCATCTAGGGTATTCTAATACATCACTAAACTTATTAAAGGTAAAATGCACAATATAAGTATAGTAACAAAGTGGGGTGCTGTTTTATGATAGCAGCTTGCTATAGCTGTGTGAAATAATGAAAATAGCTACCACATATGAAATGGTTACTCAAATGTCAATGCATGATCATCTAATTATCCAATTACCCAATTAGAGAATGCTAGATGATGAGTTTTATCCCTTTATTATTTATCTTTAGATTGCCTATCATCTCCCTTTCAATTACCAGGTGAGCTTAATATTTCAAATTAGACTGATTATAGTAAGTGGAATGTAGCAATCTGATTGGTCAGTCGCATGTTTCTACATATTCACTTAGATATCAAAACCACAAAACCCGACAAGTGCATTTTACATGTAAGAAATATCAATTCACTAAGGTGATGCTAGGCTAGTTTTACATGTGCACGCACACTGCCTCTAGCTATAAGTTAGACACCTTGGCCAATGGAATCTACAGTTCTAAAAACCTTTAGGTCCTTAGATAGTAGAGTCTTCGCTACACTCAGACTCTGCTTCAGGTCTCTATATCCCCGTAGATTCCTAAGGCCTCAGGTGTCTAACTGCTGATAAGACAAGAGCTACATATGTATACATTGGCTATCAATTATTGGTCAATTAGTCTATGATCACTTATTATGTGACTTATTCAAGATGCAAAATGTTAAGGGGCAAGATAGACATTCCATAGACATTCCATATTATGGAATGTGCTATCCATTCAACTCCCAACTTAATAGACTATGGATCTTGATTATTTGGCTCCAAGTTATCCCTGCTTTCAAAGTCATCACACTATATTATTATTATTCCTATCATGCATGCACTTTGAAATTGTCCAACAACACAAGTGAAATCATGCTATGTGGGCTCCTGACCTGCCATTAATTATAAGGGCATTATAGCTAGTGTATAACTAGCAACTTCTATCAGTGACTCTCTACATATGTATGCTATGATTCCTTTCCTTATAGCATCTGGCACTAATTCAGTGGGGGAGTCACCATCATGTAAGTTTATTTGGTTAGCTACGTAGATTCCAGTGAGCGGTTGATTCAGGAGTGAGCATTTCAGGCATGTACCCCTCCTTTAAGTTTTCAATCTAAATTGCTCTTCTTGAGTAGAATTACTATTTACTTTCTTCCACATAGCTACCTAAGCAGCCATGCATGCAATAACTTGCCCCCTTTTAAATATTTAGTGATAAGTGGTTGAATCTCTTTAAAACTATTCAGTTGATCATTCTACATTGGTTGAGTATAAATTTAATTTCGGGAAGAACATAGCTATGTAGTAATCCAACCTGTTACTATAGCTAGTCTGTTCAGCCCATTTTAAATTTGTGTGTATGTTTTATATCTTATAGCTGCTGCTATATGGTATGCTCTTGGAATTGGGATCAGCTTATTCTCCATCTTGGTTACAGTTGTACTCATCATAATCCGGCGTGTGGTCATCACAAAGCGGTTATCCGCTGCAAGAGCTACCCCTACTACTCAGCGTATGGAGTACAACCTCACCACTCAAATGGCGACAAATTCAGGAACACTGAGTCCCTCTCCACCCCACTTTCAAGCTGATGCACAGAAGAATGAGGTGACTGCAAGCTTGTCGGCAGGTGAGCCTCCATCATATGCTGAAGTGGAAGGAAATAGATACAACTATGCTACTGGTGGTGAATCTTTGCCGTCACCACCACCACCATACCATACACTCAACTAAGAAGCCATGGACTCACCATCAGGCATATGAACCAGCTGAATTTTATAGAACTTACTTTATTTCATTTTCTTTTTACTTTATTTTTCTATAATTTTGGCTACTACTAAAGCCAACTGGGGTATATGTCATCTGGCAATCTTTAATTCATATGAACAGTCAGAAATTGTAGAACAATACTCAATGGTGAATACTCAATAGCTAGTGAATGTCTGAAGATGTCCTTACTTTATTAGCAATTATAAATGTCATTATGAAACATGCAATTTGGACCCTTTACATCATTACTGTATAGATCCTCAATAATTTGAACTGCTTTAGCTAATAGCTAAATCCAAATAGCCAATTAATATTTGAGGTACATTAAATGGAAACTAGAAAGTGCTCCATTCTTTCCCAAGCTAGTAAGTCTGGCATAGCCTACCCTTCTCGCCCCAATCAAACTGCACAACCTGTGCTTGTGCTGCTACCTACCTGGAAGCATCTTTAGGACACTTAACTCTTCCACTCTCACATAGCGATTGATCTTGCCACCTGCGATGGACGAATATGCTGTAGCTAACTGCTACATCCAAGGAATTTGTACTAAGCTCCTCAAAGGCACCACAAAATAGACCACTGAAGACTAGAAAAGAGCTAGAACACTTGATTTAATGCAATGTCAGGTAGGGTAAATCCTCCAGATTCCAGACACTTAAGGATTAAACCCTCATTATCTACCACCACATACCTTCTAGGCCAGATTTAAAGTAGCACTACATACATCAGGTCTTCACCTTTCTTCATGCAAAATTTAGGCTTTCACGTTTAGGTCATACGACTATATGGCTGCCGAATACAAGCTCAGTTCAATGAGCCAATATCCAGACAAAAAACCCAACTACCAGACATTGGGTTGTAAGAGTTGTAAAGTTTCATGAAGTCATTAATTTTTGCTGTATCCATTAGACAAACAATAAACAACAACATAAAAAGTAACCACGATGACCACAAAGTACTATTGTTTCTATGATGATGACCACAAGAGATTGGTGTCAGTGCAGCACAGGTACACATATGAAGTTTCAGATCAATGCCTGTGGGTCAATGCCTACATGTAGCTACATTAGTTAACAACAACAACATTAGAAACAAAAAAATTAAAGTATATATCAAGGGGGCACAAAACCACAATGACCACAAGTACTAATCAATGCATTCATCACACATAATCCAGAGCTTCCAGGTGTCCATAATGAGTGGGGTCAATGCCAGTACATTCAACATGATACCAGGATTCACATGCATCACATGCAACCCACAACTTGAGTCTAGTATTTCCTTGACAACCACAAGTCTTACACTCTGTATCAGTGTCTTCACTTGAGTCACACTCCTGTCTCAGCTGCTCCCCACCAGATCGGTTGCATGATTCATCGCTGGAACCGGAAGTTGCACATTCCCTCCCTTGTTGTCTTAACAGATGCCGTCTTCCTGGTATTCCAATTTCTTCATTCAGATTTTCACTGGAACTTGCCTTTCTCTGTTGCCCATCCCTTCCCCATCCACGCCCCCTTCTACCTCGGCCTCGACCTCTGCTAGCACTCCTCTCCTGTTTCCGCTCCTTTTGCAATTCTTTTTCATGTCTCTTCCGTTCCTTTTCAAGCTGACGTTCCTGCTTCTTCTTTTCTCGCAGTTCTTTGTGCTTCAATTTGTCTTCTTCCAGTTGCTTCTTCTTGTTTTCTTTTTCTTCCAATAAACGGATCATTTGTTCACCTGAGAGGTGTTTTGGTATGCCAGCAGTCCCTTTCGTCTGCCTTTTTGGCTGAGGAGGGTTGGGATAAACAAGGATTTCATCAAGTACTGAAGTACCAGGGCAAGGATTTTTAGATCCTGTTACGGTGGGAGACTCTTTTGTGGGCTCTGAAACAGGAACGTTGGTACTATCCATCTGTTGGTCATCTGGCTGACACACTGCAGGACGAGCGATACCAGATCTATCATCTGGAGGAGTGTCAGAGATGGTCAATCATTTCATTTTAGCCCAAAGATCGTACACACTATCATCTTGCACATCATATCCTTCCTGTAGCCTAGTTTGATATTGATGGATAGTATCTGGGTCAATCAACTTTTCCACAACCTCTAAGGCAATATGATTGGCATCTTTTTCAGTACCAGGGGGCTTAGAAATTTCCTTTTGGCCAGAATAGAGCAGAGAAGGACCGACTTTGTCCTTATTGATGGCACTGGGATTCAGTGGGCATATTCCAGAACTCCGAAATGCATTAACCAAAAGAGAGACAGAGACGGTGCTAGTCCATGCATTTCGAAACACTTCACTGAAACATTTCTTGTCAACAAAACTACCAGGATGCCTTTGGTTAAACTGCTCACACTCTTTACCCCATGCTGATTTTAGGGACTTGAAAAAATTGACATCAAGTGGCTGTAATACATGCGATGCATGGGGAGGGAAACAATACAGAAAGATGTCATTCTCGTGACAAAATTCTATATAATTAGGTTTGATTGGGGTTTCCTATCTAAATGTGAGTCTGAGTAGTTGTTATTGTGCGTTATACTACATAGACTTAACTTATGTAGAAACTTATGTAGGGGATTCTCATATCTGATTCAGCTTTTCTTTTTTCTGTCACCATGTGCTCTACTCCACATGTCATTTAATTTTCATGCATAATGTATGAGTTTGTGGTATGTAGTGTAAATTAAGCTTTACTTAAGATGTGTGTGTGTGTGTATTATAATCAGGAGGCGGGGTGTAGTCTTTCAAGTTTGCTCAGTTTATGCTTGTAACAGTGTTCACATCTCATATTCAGAATACCCGATAAATAAGAACGAACTGTTCAATGCACTGAAGAATGTAGGATACTGGAAGGGATTGTGCGATACTTTAAAAGTTCGTGATGCTCTCATGAATGAGTTACAACACAGTCCCATGCCAGACATAGAAAAGAAACATGATTGCCTCACTGATTACTTCAACAATCAGAATCCTGATTGGAGGACTGTCGTCAAAGTAGTTGCTAATTATCCCATTAATGATAGACGTGAAGCATGCAATATAGCAGTAAAGCACATGAAACAGAACAAACAATATTGCAAAGATGAACTTTAGCCCTTTTTTTCCATGTGCTGTATATTCTATACTTTATAATCAATAAACTTGCTTGATCTTTTGCTGTTAGCTATGTGAGGGAAGGATACGAGGATGGATTTATTAGCTACTGGATTAATTAGAAAGTCTACGCATAGATACATATTAGCGAGCCTTACGGGGATTGGAAACTCAATACTAGCGCGTGCCAATTTTTGACCACATCCGTGTTGTCGAAGGAGTGGGGAAAATTCATGTAGTGTCAAAATGGAAGAGCGATAATTTTAGCGAGGCAAGTAAGCTGTTAGCTAAGATTTTATGGTGAATAAGAAATTACAGTTATAGTAAAAATTAGCCAGATAATGGAAGTAATAGGCAATTATACCGTATTTTTTACTCTTGGGCCCCTTTTTTGGCTCACTGGATATATTAAAAAAACCTGATAAAATACACCAAAATATCACCAATAAGTTATAGTGTGCTATAAAGTGAAAAATTACCTGCTTGGTTGCTTATAAGAGATACAATCACTGAAATAGTGGTATTCAAGGAGCATTCGTTGGGCCCCTTTCTTGACTTACCACTTTGAGTGTTGCTAACAGCTAGCTACATCATAGGCTGTAGTGTGCTAATGTTTACATTTACTAGTCTCGATCTCGCAAGCCGCGCGCGAAAGGAGGGAGGGGGAAAGGATGAAAAATACGTCCGGTCGGTTTTTGTGAACTCCGCCAGAATCTTGGCGGAGCCAATCAGATCAAAGCAGTCATGTGATATTCAATAAATCATGTGACATGATGACGTTTGCTATTTTTTCTAGCTCGCGCGTGAACCGAAGCAGTAGAGAAGAGAAGCCACATGCACAGTGAAGAGGAGGTAGGTGCAGCTATGGACGAGGCAACCAAAAGGCTTGGGTAGTCTAGCTTTAGAGAAAATCAAAGGCGCATCATAGCCAGTTATTGCAAGTGATGATGTCTTCGCTAACATGCCTACTGGCAGTGGCAAATCACTTTCTTTATTTGACTAACAGACGCCTCCATTGCCATAATAATAGCGCTAATTTCAAATTAGTCATGTGATTTTAATGTGACTTGACCGCGCGACTAAAATTAATTGCATTCCTTTTGTTCACAAAATCCTGGCGAGTCTGACCAGACTGTATATGGAATATTCAGGCTGGCTCGCGAGACTAAGTATGATAAGGAAACTTGAGGTGTGAAAATAGACACTGCATGGATATATCAATGTTTCATATTATACAAGTAAAGAAAAAACATTTATTCAAATAAATGAAGGTGATGTAGGGATGACTATAGTAACTGGTCAAAAAAGAGATGAAACAAGAACTGAATAGATGAGATTATGCAAGGATGAAGTCGAATGTGGGCACGTCACACCTAGTGACTGCACCCGGATTCGACTTCATCCTTGCATAATCTCATCTATTCAGTTCTTGTTTCATCTCTTTTTTGACCAGTTACTATAGTCATCCCTACATCACCTTCATTTATTTGAATAAATGTTTTTTCTTTACTTGTTTCTTTCATTTTTTATTTATTTATTTATTTTTTGCAGGTCATTATATCCATCTCATTATAGCTAGCTGGCTACTTGTTATGCCAGGCCCGTTATTCTTTGTGATTTCTTTTTCAGGAGGTGGTCAGTGCTGTACATCTATAGCTTCTTTTTTTTTCCATTACATACCAGTTATACTAAGTCTTGTGTTGCAATGTTGGATCACAATCAAGCCTGGTAAACAATTTAGTGAGACTAAAGCCTTCACTTCTAAATAGATACAGCTGAGCTGCTCTATCAGCCTGCCAGGTTTCGTTTCTAAATAATGCACACCTCACGGGAAACTCGAGCGTTACTTACCATTTAAAATTTAAACGCTGTCCTTAGTACAGATAGCCTTATCTAAGAACTGATTAGTTATTTGTTATGACCTCAGAAGAAATGGCTTTTGAGTTTTGTTTGAGAACTTTGAGTGATCGAGAGTCATGGCAACTTCGTTGTTTACGCATGCGCGTTATGTTTAATGGCTTCTTCGTATAGTCTACTGTACTAAGATAGCGGCTTTTTTTTGAGTGAACTAGAGGCTAAACCGATGGGACGTGGACCTGGTCCGAGTAAAATGGAGCAGATTCATATATAGAACATGGCCCAAGCGTGGCCCAATTTTTCTCCAGATCGTGCCATTATGATGATGATTAAGAACAAGAAAATAAGAAATCATGAAAAAGTGCGCTTTTACTATTCTTCCGTGTTGAGTCTTTCAGCCTCCAAAATTCTCCTGCATGATAAGAATGTGCATAAAAGACAGGATAAGCAGTCATAGCAGCTACAACTTACTGTTTTCTGAGAAAATCCAACTTCATTTTGTATTAGTCCTATGGAGGGTCATAGGTCATCCCTACATAGAGAGCGCTACCGCGCTCTCTGATTACCAGCCAATTGTAGACGCGCGCGCTATTGCCCACACACCGACAACACGGATGTTGTCATTTCTAAAGTACGGAGTTTCCAATCCCCGTAAGGCTATTATGTCTACGGTACCTACAGCGGTTTTCCAAAACCTTGCAACAGGAAAGCGGAAAGCGGAAGTGATTGGAGCGAACTGGTTGGTCAGATTGCTCATATTGATCATGTGACTCGCTTTCTGCAGTTGCAAGATTTTGGAAAACCGCTGTACCTAGTACCTTAGGGACCGGGGGGCGGGGCCGCGCCGGTCGGCTGTCCCACCGACCTTTTACCAAACGCACGAGGAACCAATGGATGAGATCGAGACTAAGCATGTTAGTGAGAAGCCTATAAGCGAAAGGAGAGTGTGCATCAGGGGTATCAGGTGGGTAGGAGCAGCTCTCTGCCTTTCAATTTTTATAGCAATATGTGAGTTATGCTTTTCCTTTCAAATTCATGCTGCATGGAACACTGTCATTGATATACCAGGGATAACTCTGGCAGAAGCTTTGCAAGCAGTGGGTAAAAATTACCAGAAACCTTTTTTTCAATGTTACTGGATGCAATCTTTTTATTCTGTCTTGTATGTCATCTGGAAACTGTGGATGTTAGTAAGAATTAACACTATACATAGCGATTCTGGAATTCGAAGTTAGACCCCTGTCCACATACAACTAGCTCTATCTCAGAGACCAATCACCACATAAGCATTAAACTCATATCCAGCAGTAGTGTACTAACTACTCAAACACCAATTGAACTAGTTGGCTATGTTCACAGTTATTGCCATTGATTTTTAGTTCTATGGAAATTTATATGGGAAAATGGCAAATCTCTATAGCATTATTATAGGCTAAGGGGATGGGAAAAAATTTCTTTTATTCAGAGTACTTCCAGAGAAATGGTTTTGCAACAAGGCTGGAGAAGGAAGTCTCTCCAATTTCAAGTAAATGAATCTGCATCATTATCATTATAAATTATCTCTTTCATCCTTGCAGAAGCCTCGTGATTGCTAGTGGTGTGCTTGCACTCTTGTTATATATGAGTACATGCCTTTGGTATCTTTCCCTCCCTAGGATTAGGTGAGTTTCCACCTTCTAAAGAATTAATGCGTCCTTACTATGGGCAATGTTTATAGTGTGTCTGCAAATACTGCAATATATCAGTCATCCTCTGCTGTGGTGTTCATCATTTCAGTTCCTCTCTTGCGTGAGAGAGTGACTCTACTCAAAATAGCTAGTGTTTGTCTTACTATAGCTGGAGTGTGTATTGTCTCCTTTTTCGGCCAATCCCACCACCAAACTACCTTTAATGAGACACTTCATTATTCAGGGTCTTCAGAATTGGATGAAAAAGGCACACCTCTCGGATATGTGGTGAGTTTAATTGGCATAATCTATTTTATGATAATTACTGTTATCATTATAATTATGTATATAGTTTGTGGTTGCAAGTATGACCCTTTATGCCTGCTACACAACTGGTTATAAGAAATTTGCCACTAAGCCAGGTGATCCTGCTATGGTTCAGAATGGTGTGCGTGTTCTGGGCTACATAGGTGTGCATACTCTTCTTTGGATGTGGCCTGTACTGATTCTTCTCCATTTCACTGGCGTTGAACAGTTTAAACTACCTACTCTCCATATTTTTAAACTACTGGTATTGTATGCTTTTCTGGATATGATTTTTAAAAGTGCTATCATCCTCTGTATTGCTCTCTCCTCACCACTGTTTACAACGTAAGTGTGTTATAATGTTAATTGCAGTGGAACCTGCTGAGTAATGGACATCCAGCCTTTTGTCCTTTGTAGAGAGGCTGTCCTTATTTAGATTGTCTCTTGTTGAGAGGCTAACAGCCACTTGTCCTCTTTCCACTGTATATGTTTTGACAGTACCAATGGTAGTGTTGAAATGGAACTAATTCTTCTTGTGATAAATCACTAAAAATTCAACTTTAATTTAATAGTTAATATACACAGTTCTAGTCTCACTAGTGGATTTTCAGCCATACACAATTAATTCTTTCATTGTTGTTTTCCTGCAGTGTGGGTGCCGTCTTCAATCATTGTGGATTGGTTGATTCACCGTTATATCCTTCCCTGGCCAGCTTTCCTTGGCATTGCTACCATTCTAGTGGGTTTCTTCTGTCTTGTTTTCTCAGAATATTGGGGCTCATGCCGCAAGGACCATTTATCACTACGAAACCACACTGACATCTTACAGCCAACTGGTGTTGAATTAAATTATAATTACTCATATAGAATAAAGAAAAAACTTCTGCAATATATTATTTGAAATAATCCCTTCTATTATAATTATACTTTCAGAAAAATTGTAATCACAGAAAATTTTCAGAGTTTTTTGAAGTTTTCTTTGATCTCATTTAGGAGACCATCTGTGACCAGCACATCAATGGCAGTGCAAGCCATAGCTTTAGCAGCTAACAGTGTATTGTGGTGCGCAGCTGGTGTGTTGGCTACAGCAGTAAATTCTCTGGTGTGGTTTACCTCTCCTGTCCCAATGGCATAATTAGGATGAAGGGAAGGCACAACATTCGACACATTTCCCATGTCTGTAGAAGCATGCACATCACCTTTGTCTTTAAACTCCACTCCCAACTCCTGATAGTTACGAGCAAATGCAGCACCCAAAGTTGCGTTTTGCTGCACATCAGTATAAGTATTGTCTAGCTCCGTTACATCCATTGCACAACCTGTTGCTTGCGCTGCTGCCTGGAAGCATTCAGTCACCTTATTTGAAAGGATACTTAACTCTTCCATATTTGGAGCCCTCACATAGCATTCAATCTTGCTGCTATCAGGGATGATATTCGGCTTGACTCCGCCCTCAGTGATAATAGTGTGGACTCTCCATGTTGGTTTCATTTGCTGCCTAAGGACTGCGATGGACGAATATGCTGTAACTGCAGCATCCAAGGCATTAGTGCCTTCCCATGGAAAAGCTGCAGCATGAGCTGCTTTGCCCGTGTAATGCACTTTTATTGATTTCCTGGCATTGTAGATTGGTCTAATATACGTATCAGGAAAAGGATGAACCATCATTGCAACATCAATATCCTTAAAGGCTCCATATCTAATGAGTGCAACCTTCCCTCCACCTCCTTCTTCGGCAGGAGTACCTAGAACCGTAACAGTTCCTTTTGGGGCACCTTCAGTCTCTAGGGCCTCTTTAATGCCAAGCCCTGCAGCAATCCCAGCTTCTGCGATCAGATTATGGCCGCAAGCATGCCCTATCTCAGGAAGGGCATCGTACTCGCATATTATACAAATATTTGGCATTCCTGAGCCATAGGTGGCTTTAAAAGCAGTTTCAATGTTACCATAAGAACGTTGTACTTTAAAACCTTTCTGTTCCAAAAATCCACTCAGAAGCTGGTGAGCTTTATACTCTTTGAACGCAAGTTCAGGATTCTCCCAGATTTCTGTGCTCAATGCTTTTAGCTCGTCCTCATAACGATCAACTGCTTTCAACAAGGCTCCTTTCAATACACTACTAGCAGCCATGACTTCTAATACCTGGGTAAAGGGTCGCTTGTAGAGCTGCGCATGCGCGTGAGCAGAGGTCGGATGGCCTGATTAATTATTCTGGAGTATACAAGCTTATTGATAAATTGTTCTACATATATGTTCTCTTTCTGGATAAAAAGTAGAAAAACAAATTTAACACCATTACTGTGTGAAGTCAAAATCTAAAAAAGAAGACCTAAACATTATTGTTAGTAAAATAGCTATGACATTGTTTCTTTTATAATATGCAGCATGTTTGGACAAGATGGAGATGGCAGTTGAAAGACTCTTTATCCTTCAAGTGATCAGCAGCATTGTGGTTATCAAGATCTTGGCGTGGTATGACTTGCCCTCTCACTGTGACATGACTTATCCTTATCTGCCCAAGTTGATTCTCAATGGTATTCACAACATCACCCAAGGTCATTACACCACTTGGATTATACCACAATGAGATGATGGATATATTGATGTTTGATTCTCTAGTTACCCAAGCATGGGTGGCATCTGAAACATGGTGGGTAATGACAGTCATCAGATTGTACTTAAATTGATGTGCCATTATCAGACAGATACGAAAAACTTCAATGTGATGATTCTGATCAACTTAGTGGATAGCTAACTTCAGCTTTTATAACAAGGACCAGGTCACTTGTTTTCTAATAAATAGTATAAGATTTTCATTTCATGGTCAACATTGAAACAAAACTGATTTGCTAATGCTAACTCTAGCATGCTATTCTTTCAGAGTCTTGGAACATCACTTTACAAAAAACAATATTATACAAACTACGCTCCACAATTCTTACAGCTAGTGTTTACCATGATGCTGAAAGTAAATTCCCAGCTATAGCTAGCTGTTAAAATGTACACCCTCACATATCTGGGACCAAAATTAGCTTTCTTAGGAGCAACAAGAAAGGGTGTAGGGTAAATGGGCCTGGCACTGGTCTGCAAGATATAAATGCTTTACCCATCAGTGCAAACATGCAGTGCATAATATTATGTATATTAGCATGTACATGATTTGAGAGAATCTGAGCAGCGTATAGCTAAGTGAGGGCTGAATATGCATCCCTGCAAGGCTGCCAAGAAAGCATGCAATCACTAGAGCACACGGCTCTTTCTTGTACATTTTACATAAAGTTTTGCATGCAGGATAACAGCATAGCTGCTACACAGCTTATGTCAAGGTGGATAGCCACCTTTCTTCCATCAGGTGGTGTGTGATTTTGTGTCACTTACATTTGTACCTCTGAAACGTTTTCACCAACTTTCTGGACAAACCCACGCAGCTAGCTACCTTGATTCTTGCATAGATGGTTTTTGTGTTTTTATTTATTCATTTATACTAATGTGTGTGCATTATATAAATTGCTATTGCTAGCTATAGTCTCTAGGCTCTGAATAGCTATCAATCTACAGAAAGGTCAACATTTTGCAAGAGTTATGCTGAAAAATCCATAGGGGTGATGAAAAATGATCTGCCTCAGGGTTCTTTCCAGTTCCAGAATCTATACAGAGGAGCAAGACTGTGATCACCTAGTCCACCATAAAAGGGATTTGGGAGGGAGCCTACCAGATATGGCTCATGTGACTATAGAAACCAGCCATCTTGGTGTCTGAGAAAGAGTAGCTGGGCCAGTGAATTAATAGAACCCCCAAAATCCAATTATGGGGGCCATAGGTGGCCCTTTATGTGGGGATGCAAAAGGGACTCCCCTCGGGACTCCTTGTGCATTTGCATTTTCTCTTTGAAGATGATGCTAGTGTAGCCTAGTCTATCCACAGCTATCTCAGGGCATAACCAGAGGTTGCGCGAGCGTGTGAGAGTCTGGCCCGCGCGAGACTACTTGCAGCTAGCTAGCTAGCTAGCTGCGCTTGCAGGTGATGACCTTTGAACCGCAAAATTGACAACAATCATGGCCGCGCCGCGCCCATAACCTGTGAATCGCGCGCGCAAATTAGACATGTGATCACTCGTCAAATCACGGCCACACCCATATTTCTTCGAAATAGTTGTGGTCGACATTGTGAGGTGTGTACATTGCGCCATTTCTTAGAGATCCATACACCATGGCTACTTCGGAAATAGGTACTCCCTCAAAAGGAAGAATTCAGATCCTAAAATTGAATAGTGGTGAGTTATTTAATAGCTAGAACAAGCTAGACAGCTCTCTAGCCTTGAAGGACCTGGTATAATATTTTTCCTTTATTTGTAACAGATTTAAATAGAATTATCGAGCTGCTAGAGATACTACAAGAAAGTAAGTTGTGTAGATGGTGTTACATTTGAGCAGTGTGTGTGATTTGAGTGGTGAGTATTGAGTCCTAGCCCTCATTACAAGTGAATTGACTTCTGTGCATGTGGCTCAGTAGCTGTATGTAGTCTCTCCTATATCTGCTTATTGTAGTGCTTTCTCGACTGGACCGTGGGTTAGACCTTGGGTTTGACCTTGGGTTTGAGTTTTAGAAGTGGGTGTCTGCCCACTTGTTGTTTACCCACACTATGTAAACATTAGACAAGGCACTGTAATAAAAGCTAATGGAGTCGTTATGTCAGACCAAATAAGTGGCCTTTAGGGGAATAGAGTCTATTTGAGGAGACTTGTGAATAGGTGGCAGTGGATATCGTATCTTGCTATCCTCTTTCTCTGCTCTCTCTAGAAGTAGATTGGTTAGGTTTTCCTTGTGGAATGACACAGATTAGCATGTTCCTTTCTGTTGATTGTGCTTATCTTATCTCATTATTTTGTGTTAAGGAGAAGATGTGACACTTCCCAAGGAGCAGATGCAGGAACTGCATGCTGTTTTGAAGTCCTCGTTCTTCAACTCTGTCAAAGAGGTACACACACACACACACACACACACACACACACACACACACACACACACACACACACACACACACAAACCAGATAGCATTATCTATCCAGATATTCGAAGGGCTAGGGAAGATAATGATTGGGTGATTTCTGGGATTTAGAATCTCTAGCTCTTCAAAATGAAAGCACTTTCTTCTTAGTAGCATGCCATTTTTGGAGCAAAAAGGACCCTATGTCATAGTGATGCTTGAGCCAATGTGCGAAGTATTCAGTATAGGAAAGCATGCCTGATATTTAATGACATCTTCCCCATCCCATTTTTCCTCCCGTTTTTCCCTCCCATCCCATCTCCTCCCTCACATCTCCCCCTCCCATCTCCCCCTTCACATCTCTCCGCTCCCATCTCCCCCTTCATATCTCCCCCCTCCCCATTTCTCCCACCATCTCATGGACGGGTGAAACTTTGTGTTACTTTCTCTATGATATGTGTTCATAGGTGTATGAGCATGTGTATCAGACAGTGGATGTGAGTGGGAATGTGGAGGCTCGGGCCATAGCCACTGCCAAGGCAACAGTAGCTGCATTTGCTGCCAGCGAGGGCCAGGGACACCCGAGAATTGTCGAGCTGGAGAAGGTAAGAAGGTTGATTCAATGAGGGGCTCACATAGCAAAAGTGTTGTATCTGTGAAGGGATCAATCATGGTACAATCTGATATGTAGATGGGATGAGTGTGGTTTCACACTAGATGGGATAAATGGTATTCCCTGTATGTATGTAGATGGTGAGGGTGGTGTCACATGGCCCCTAGGCAGGGGCACACACAGGAATTTTGGGGACTATGGGCGTGCTTGTGAAAAAAAAGGTTACCACACTCACTTTAATTACTTAAAATTCAAAGTACTTTATGCTGTGGAAGGGAAGATATCTTCCTTCTCAGGATGAGATTTTTAAAGACACATTTAATAATTGGTTTAAGGGGGGGGGGAGATTTCAATCTCCCCCTCCGCTGTTGAGGGTAGTGTTCCCTATAATGGATGAGGTGGTCTCGTGAATATGTAATGAGGATAAGAGCGTATATCTTTTATAATTTTAGTGTGGAGTAGATATAGTAAATGTGTATGAAAGTAATACATCTATTTCTTTGTCGACATGGAGCCGGCAGTAAATAATGTACCACAACACTTTGCAATGACTGCCATAATTGTATGCCACACACCTAGTTCAACAGAAGCCTTCAGTCTCAGAATACAATTCCCTATGAAATCCATCTCTTTGATGGCATCTTATTTGAGTTGCATAGAGTGGGAGGGGGGTCCCTTCTTACTGAGCTTGGGGTTCATCTATAGTGTGGAGGGAGGTCTTGGAATGTACCTCCTAATATACTCTACCACATGACTCGTCACATGCCATAGTATCTTGCATTGTTAACCCTTTACCAACCTGAGTACCACTTATGGGATGATGTGCTTTTGATTGGTGAACCAGAATTGTTGGTTTCAGAATAATTATAATTATCATCATAATTTATGATTCCAGACTCCAGAAGGATTCGGTTTTAATGTTATGGGTGGCAAGGAGCAGAAGTGTCCTATCTATATTTCCCGGGTGATTCCCGGGGGATATGCAGACAAACATGGAGACATAAGGAGAGGAGACCAGTTGCTTTCTGTCAATGGAGAGGTAAATCATACATAGCGGTTCTGTCAATGGAGAGGTAAATCATACATAGTGGTTCTGTCAATGGAGAGGTAAAATAGTGGTTCTGTCAATGGAAAGGTAGATCATACATTGTGGCTGCATTTAGGACTCAACTTAAGGGGGAACAAAATAGCTGCTTTGGCATTTTGGGGGAAGGGGGGTGGGCGAAGGTGCACCTATTAATCAAACAAGGCTAAATCTCAAGGGGGGGGCAAATATTCCCTCCTGCTCCCCCCTAAATGTAGCCCTGCATTTGGGTTGGGATATACAGACAGCAAGCAACTCATTGAGGGTTTAGAGTTTCTTAATTGAGTTTCTCTTTTCTCAGAGTTTGGAAGGTGCAAACCATGAAAAAGCTGTGGATCTCTTGAAGGGAGCCCAAGGTTAGCATGAAACAGATAGCAATTTAATCAAGGGGGAAATAGTTTGATACAGGGGCATGCTCATGGACCGAGTGTGTACAAATCTGTGGTGCCTTTGATTGCATTGTGTATCTTTTGGTTCATACCTGATTGATTGCTTTTGTGTTAGAAATGTATTGTAGTAAACACTGGAGCCTCTCAAGACTCCAAGAGCCAGTCAAGTCATATTGCTAGAAAGTGTACACCAATTTCCAGGTCGTTTATCACAAAAAAAGTCTGTCAATTTGCGTTCATCTCAATTCAAAACCAATGGAATTCAACATGCATGCATGAATTTGGCCTTGACCTTTTTGGACAACCGACCTGCAAATTGGTGTACTTACATAATGTTTGGAACTGTTCAACAACTAGTTCACTCTTGAGCTGCTCTGTAAATTCCCCCCATTTTTTACAGGTACTATTCGACTGATTTTGAAGTACTCTCCTAAGATCCTGGAAGAAATGGAGTTTCGATTTGAGCACACCAAGTCTTTCCGTAGAGGTGGCCGACACTCTGCACGACATTAAACTGCTCCCCCATTCTGCAGTAGTATTAAATAGTAATCTAAGCATGTCATAACACGATAATAATGTTACCATCATTACTCATTGTAATCTTCAGCAAATTAGAGCATTTTAAATCTTGAAATTTACATAAATTTTTACAATAAAATAAGTTAATTTGTACTATTGAACATTGAAGTCATTGTACAATGAGAGTTCTGTGAAAGATGAGGGAGTGGGCTTTTAAAATGCAGCCATGCTTAATCATCGTCTTCAATTTTAGAGATGTGATCAATAGTCCTACAGGAATTAAATGCAGTCCTGCTTAAGTCTCCAAGACTAAGGAATTCCTTGCATATGAAAAAAAATGGAGGGATGCATGGACTAAATACAGTCCTGTTTAGAGAGATGATTCCAATGATGAGTCAAGTACAGGAGCCAGACTTTGCATAGTTACCTGACTGTAGTCTAAGCATTTTTATAGGTGTTTGTGTGGGCTTGGTCCCTCGGAACTGATGAGGCATAGCTAATCAATCTGCTTTTGGAATAGGGACTTCCTTTTCATAACAGGATATCAGGTGGTGATGAATCCACCATGCAAAACAAGTGATGACACCTTGATTTGTGCCCATCCTGGCCACACCAGACAGGATATCCGGCCAGCATAGGTGCTACATCATTAATTATTGTTGTGGTAAAACTTTGATCACTATCATTCAGAGCTTGTGAAAGCCAAGGCCATGTACGCACTCAAGGCGCGAGATAAACTTCATAAGAGAGAGAAGGAACGGTACGAGAAAGACAAATCGCCCAAGGCTGGGAAGAGAGGTGGAGAAAGGTCTCGAGATCGTGATAGTCGTCCCACCACAGTCAGGAGAGAAGCCAAGGTAAGTACTGCAGTGGCTAGCTGTCTGGCTAGCCAAAACAATGAGTAGACTATGACTCGGATAAAAGCTAACGCAGCTGAGCAAGCATAGATAGTAGGGTAGCAAGGCTTATTAATGTAGGTTGAGCTATGTCTAGAGCTAACTCTATTCTCCTTCAATGCCAGTATGAAACTTACAGCATAGATAGTCATGGTTTACAGCATGCCTTGAAATCTGAATGTACCTTCTGGCTTGCATTCTACATCAGCGTGTCAGGGAGAGAGCAGTGCAGCACTAGCTAGCCTGGTGAATGAAAGCACTGGGGAAAGGGGTGGGGCAAGTATGGGTGCTTCAACCTCTAATTAATTAGAGTATTCTTTGTGGCTCATGAGATCATAGCAGAAAGTTTCTCTATGACATTCTTTTGATATCAAGCTATCAGAGTAAGTGGAAAGTAATTGAGTATCTTCCAAAAGGAGAGCATTGGTATTTTGGTGCTAATTTTGACAGAAGTCTTAATGAGCACAAGAGTGACTGTGGATGTGTGAACTGTGGGAGTAATACATAGTTACACTCATCAGTCCAGTACTTGTAGCACAGTGTTTTTATAGTGTTGTTGAACAATAGTAGTGGCTCACATAAACAGGCTTTATTTATTTAGTTCATCATTCCGTCATTCTATTGTGTTTACTGGTTCCATTTTTGTGATAGCTATCTCAATATTAAATGACAGTAGATATAAAGACAAGCAGATGCTAATAGTTCTGATGGTAGTTATTATGTTACATCAGTTATGGGCTGGCCTATTAGCCACACTAAAAGTCCACTTGGTTATGCTACTTAACCCACTCCCAATTTTACATATGGCTAATAAAAGTCTTTTAGCATTCACTAGTAAGTAACTGTAATACCTAATACTTAGCAGAGTCTCTTTCAAACAGGGTGCTTGAGAATATAATTCAATTAGTGCCATAGACCCAGCCCACTTTCTTTGAAGTTCTATTTATAAACAGGGGTGGCCTGCCCTGCATTTAGTATACGGGTGGAAACACTGCTTAGCTCTGAAGAATATTAGGGGTAGATGGGAGGGGGCTACTTGATAAACGTAAGTAATAGTGCCTATACAATGATGCACATATTATAATTGTGTGTTTTTGAATCCTTTTGTGTTTCTGTGGCGACTGTTATGATGCACTGGGTCATGTTTCTTTTGCATGCCATTGCAGTATGTGGGAACATTCTACCTTGACATGTCTGGAGGGTGGAAGAAAGACTTTGGGAAACCAGTCAAGCAGCAACTCTCCAGAGTCAACACTAAGGTGAGTGATTGTGTATAGGGAGGAAGAGGTCAGGGTGTGGACCTAGTATTGATCAGGAATGCAGGAAATCACCATCAGCCACCCATGGTGATCAAGGTCTTGTCATGCCTTCAATATATCCTGGGGAGAACCTTGACATGTGTATGGACTTTGCATTTCAATAATGAGGCAGTAGAGTTAGAAAAATAGGAAAACATTTTTGGAAGTGATTTACCTTTTGTTAATTCTTGTTGCTAAAAACTGTGAGATAGTTCAACCAAATCATTCAAAGTACTTAACAGAGCATGAAATAACTGCTCCATTTCAAAAATGTCAGTGTTATGAACTTATCTCTCAAACTTTTAGGATCCTTCCAATGCCCTGATGCCAGTTTGTCTCCAGATCAGCATGGAGGGCATCAAGGTCCTCTCTCCAGATGGAAGGGTATGTGGTATCTACCTATATAGTAGAATTTCAGAATGTGGACCATAGATGGGATGACACCTAGCTTCTACAGGCAACCAGTGTTCATTTACAGCTATACCTCTCTCTCTCTCTCTCTCTCTCTCTCTCTCTCTCTCTCTCTCTCTCTCTCTCTCTCTCTCTCTCTCTCTCTCTCTCTCTCTCTCTCTCTCTCTCTCTCTCTCTCTCTCCTCCCTTTCCTTCTCTTCCTCCACAGGATTTGATCATGGCGCATGCACTGAAGCGGATAGTGTACTGTACATGTGACTCCAAGAAGCACCTATTTGCCATTGTTGCTAGGAACCCTCAGGAAGGTTCGGAGGGCGTGTATACCCATGTCTTTGTCACTGCAAAAAAAGACCAGGTTAGTTACAATTCTGAGGTTTAGGCATTTATTTGGAATCTTGCTGTGACACACTCTATTATCATGAAGACCTTCAACCTAGAATCTGTGATGTGAGGCACCAGCTTGTTACTGGCCAAGGAAGGCATGATAGCACTACAACAAACAGAACCTTATGCTGAAATTCTGTTACAAAAAGGCCCAAAGTTCATAGAAACATAGCCAATTTACTTTTAGCTTCTCTTCTCAAAACACTAGTACTTCTATTTCACACAGTTATACCATAACCTTCTCAGTTCTAGAGCTAGCTAGCTAGTTAACGGCTGCTGCTAGGGTACACACGTGGTATATCACACGTATATTCGTGTTATTAGTAATGTTTGCGCATAGATTGAGTATTTTTGTTCATCAGGGGTAGTCAATCAAAGCAACAAAAAGATCAGCAAAAATTTCTTGTTATAATTATGGTATAATCTACTATTGTCAGCTAGGACAAAGTCTTAATCATGGTGATGAGTGTGGTGGCATATATCTATGGACCAGCTACAATGATCAGTACATCATATCTGCCAGAGCGTATCTAATTGGACACTTTATCAGTGTACAATGCAGACACTATATTTCAATCTCACCATTTTAACTTTACTAGAGGGTTGAATAGTTTATGTCACACTTATGCAGTGAAATAATCAGTGTAAAGTGAGCATATTATGTGATAGTCATTATGCTACAGTATGGCTGTATACCAGCAATGTAATACTATGCTATAGTGCTACAGTATGGCTGTATACTAGCAATGTAATACTATAATTATGGTGTGTATGTACTATGCTGGAACTCTCAGTATGGACTTTTGAAGTGATTTAGTTTAATCCCTCCTCTAAGGGTGTACATGGATGTATGTATTTCAAGAAGATGTACACCATTAAGAGAATTTTTTTTTTGTAGTGAGTTGAACTCTGTACTGTTGTTTGTTTCAGGCAAATGAATTGAATCAGATAGTCAGTAAGGCCTTCAGAGTCCATTTTGCCAGTAAAAGTCTTGAACGGGAGAGGAAAAGCATAGCAAGTCAGAGCTCTAATCCAGAGCTTCGATCTCCTGTGCCACCCTATAACCCTGCCGTGCAATTACAACCCCAGACCAACTCATCCTCTCAAGCTCCACCTCCCTACAATCCAGAGGTTCCCTGGACAGTGGCTAGTTCTGGATCACAGCAGCGTCAGCAGCAGTCTCGGCCCTTATCTGGAGGGGTAGGAGGAGGTGGGGGGAGGAACTCATGGACTGCTCAACAAGTATGCACCTAAATCTTCTTAGATAATCATGTAATTTTCATGTTAATTTGTTATAGCTTCTATTTTTCAAGGTAATTAAGTGATTAATTTTCGTTGTTGAACATGACCACGAAAATAAATCAACATCAAAAATTTCCCAATCTAGATTAATTTTATGACATACCATAAAATTAATTACTGATTTATTACCAGACTATAGCAGTAGAACATTTTTGTTTGATGTCATAGATCATGTGCTGACCCCGCCCCCTGGTGTACAGCTTTTATAGCTGCTCTGAAGCAGAGCTCACTCTAGTTCTTGTCACTAAAGGTGTGGTTCTTCGTACCAAGGACATGTCTATGTTAGCAACTAGCTGATAACTTCAGCTTTGAATTCACTGTATAGCCTATTTCACCAGGACAACCAGATATTTCACCATGACAACCAGATATTTCAGTGCGACTTCTGTATACTCTATAGCTTCCATGTATTCCAAAACAAGTTTGTAGTTTTCAGCAAGTTAGAAATCACATGACGAAAGTGCTCTATAGTTTTGCTTTATAATAACTACTAATTACATGATTGGTTGAAATTAATTTTCTACAAGGAATCCTGTCAAAATTGATCATAAGCATAATTATTTTCAGCAATTACCCAGTATTCTACATTGCTAGGGGAGCAGTATTATAAAGCTGCCCCTTGAACACCAGCAATGAATGACCCAGATTGTCCAATATTCCACAGAGGATAAAATTTATGATCGTTTTGAAAAATATTTTTTTAGTGTCAGTCTTCGAGCTTATTTTTACAGTTCATTTATTTTTTAGCCTGTAATTGGTCCTAGTCCACCTGTTGCTCCTTCACATCAAAAGAGTAAGAGTGAGTTGATCCAAGAGGCTGGAGTGCTGGAGACACAGATTGCAACCATTCAAACAAGACTACGAGAGATCCAGTATCAAATGACAGAGTTAGCAGGTCTGTCTCTCTTTCTAGCTAGTGTTACAAGTCCACTGTAATGACTGCCTTAAAAGGTTATGGGGCTTGCTTGCTTCGCTCACCCCAATCAATGGGTACTAATAATTTAGCTAATTTTAGCTAGTTCAAAGTTCAAAGTTCAAACTGATAATGGATAAGTACTGAAGTGCTAATTGACCCTCAGCGCACACTAAGAGTGTAATTCATTGAGCAGATCATCGATGAGCAGGGAGTGTTTAATAAAATATTTATTTATAAAGCAGTTGCATACTACTACTTGGAGAACTCAGAGGTAAGGTAAGACAGTAGCAGCTATATAGCCAAAGCTTGTAGACTTGTCACTAAAGACACTCATATTTATGCCGTTGCTCTACACTACTACTCAGATGCAATTAAGTCAGCTCACCTTGTAGCCTCACACAGTCCTAAAACATTTCAGATAGATGGTCGGCAGCACAGAGTGTGCATTATATGGAGTATAATACGGAGCTGGAAAACTTGGCCTTCTTTCCGGAATAAAACCTTTTCCCAAAAATTGGCTTAATTTAAACACTGGAGAGTATCATCTAGACATATCGTTAAGGGGGTTATCTCTCACAATTTTGGTGGTAAGCACGAAATTATTTTGTCAACTTCTAGGCTTCATACTGCCTTCATACATACATACATACCTTTTTTTACCACCAAAATGCAGCTTTTTAAAAGAGCTTTCCAATGGTCTATTTTAAAAAAATCCTAAGTCCAACCATGACTGAGATAGCGAAAATATTTTGGAAAATTGTTTGCCTGATATCTCAAAATATATACATTTATAACCCTTCATAATGCCAAATCCATCCCCTTAAGGCTGCTACTGTCTGTGTGGATGTCAGACAGACAGACATTCTCTCTCTCTCTCTCTCTCTCTCTCTCTCTCTCTCTCTCTCTCTCTCTCTCTCTCTCTCACACACACACACACACACACACACACACACTGACTGAGCACTGTAACCCTCGCGCATGTGCTGAAGGGCTGAAGGTTAACTAGAAAACAGGCAGGTTTGTCCCCCCAAACACTGATATTCAGTCCTGAAGCCCATGCCTTCATCATTTATGGTATCCAAGAGTAATGCATATTATAATTGAGCAGAAACAGTACCAGGTTGAACTTTGAGTTGGCTCAACTTAGAGGCACATTATCATTCTTAATTTGACATTCTTATATTCTAGGAATCGAGGATGCGATTGTGCAACTGACAGTACAGACCTCTCGCCTGCAGGCACAGTTGGATGAGAAACAGCGACAGCTCTCCTCTGTCCAATTCCAGATCCAAGACAGAACACTTCAGGAACAAGCTTTCCTGCAGCCTCCGAGCATTCCCGGTTACTCCGCCTCTCCAGTGGTCAGTCCAAGGACCAGCAGATCCGACCTCTTACCTGATTTTCAGAGCCTCTCGTTGGAAGATGCAGATTGGTTTCATGAAGGAATACCAAGGTATGTAAATGCGATGTAATCAATTAAAAAGTCTATCAGTCACTATATCTGCTCTAACTTACTCAATTCTTTACTGAATTTTACATTTAAGAGAGCTGATCAACCATTGTATGAGGTTGAGAATTGAGAAAGTTATTGTACAAGTAAATGCATATTGACTAGACTATTCAGATCTTGATATCACTTATGGATTGTGCATGCATTGCAGAGATATTGCGATGGAAATCCTGTCCCAGCAACCCGAGGGAGCATTTATGGTCCGCCAGAGCACCAGCAACCCAGGGTCCTACGCTCTCTCCATGAAAGCCCCCAACAATAAGATACTTCATTACCTCATTGAGAATATCAGTGGTGGTTTTAGGCTACAGGTGAGCACACGTTAGTATTAGTAGGTCAGAAATCGTCAACCACAGAGAGTATGTTTTCTATACTCTACTATTACTGTGGGTTACAATAGAAGCCTCCAATATTTAGTCAAGTGAAACTCCTCTATTTATCGGTCTTACTGCTTCCATGTAGTGGGGGAGTGTTCACTGATGAATAAGTCATGAGTTAATGAGGCGGGGCTATGAGATGCTGCAGTTGAAAACTACAGTTTCATACTGACTAGCACTTCCTACTCTACAACTGAGGGCAAATCCGACACTCGAGAATACTACCATTGTAGAGAAACTCAACCGCTAAGCAGCCATACCTCAATCAATTTTTTCACGTCAATTTCGTCAAGCTGCAGCCATGTGCTGACCATATTGTGCTTATTCTTATTATATGAACCAAGATGCAGGCAACTCGAAGAGATTTTAGCTAGAAAAGCTGAATTTTGATCGCATTTAGCCGTTGATCGAGCGATCGATGGTCCATAGCTCTCACCTACAGTGGGTTCTTTTCGAAATCTCTTTGAGTTGCCCTGCATCTTGGTTCATATTCAGCACATGGCTGCAGTTCTAGAAAATTGACATGAAAAAATTGATCAAGGTATGGCTGGTGTTCTCGAGTGTCTAGTTTGCCCTCAGTTGCAGAGTAGGAAGTGCTAGTCAGTACGAAACTATATTTTTCAACTGCAGCATCTCATGGCCTGTGCAACTACCCTACCTGCCTCATTAACTCATGAATTATTCATGAGCCAACACTCCTTAATAGTGTTGCACTTCACCCCTATGACAACTATGACAGGGATACGTTACCCCTGGACAAGCATATCTGATTTTAGGCTGCCATGTAGCTAGAAATAGCTGACATACAAATTGCATACATCATAATTGACTTAATTCTGCATGACATGCTGTCAATGTTCAAACTATTGATTTGTATGTATGTAGGGCTCAGTGTTGACTTATCCATCGATAGTGGAACTTGTGTACAATTATAGTGTCAATAAGTGAGTTAATACATACATACATACATACATACATACATACATACATACATACATACATACATAATACATTATATATGAGATTTGTTTTGCCAATTATACTTCAGCCCCCATAACTGTTAGTTGAAATTGTTGTGGAGAAAGATGGCCCAACAGTTTTATTCAAGCATGCAGAATGCTTGCAGTAACTCAACAGCTAGGATGATTAGTACTATGTTGATTCCTATCTGTGACTGCTATTACAGTGTTTGCAAGGAAAGTCCAGATACAGTACACGATTGTAATTATTAGACAATGTATGAATGGAATTTATTCAACTTTTATACGTACATGCTCGCTTATCTGCTATACTGCTTTTTTTTTTCTTCTTCTTCTTTTTTTTTTTTTTGGCACAGAGATAACCTTCCCTGCGCTCTGAACTTGAGCTCCTCGAACCCAGCCTTTCTGGAAGGAGATGGAGCTCGTGGAGGGAGTGATTCTGATGACGATGATGACTATCTAGGAGTGGGTCAGTACAGGCTCATCACTTAGCAATAATGATAATAGACAATGATTATTAAAATAGAATTTTTATGGACCAGCAGCTCACAATCTGCTTATTTATTTTGATTCATGCATTATAATCGATTACATCATTAGTCATTAATAATACTCCAATAATAATTACATTCTGCCAGCATAGTTTTGGAAATAATAGGTCTATCAAAGCAGGAAGCATAATGCTGACATAATAGGCTATCGAAAGTGAACTCCATGGTTGATCTTAATGTATTTATCATGTGTGCCTACAATAGTTTGTCTGGTAGTGAGATAGTAAAATAGCTATTTATGTACATATGACATCAGCTACGAGCATAAAATAGGTCAGTAAAAAAAGAATAATGACTTTTATAAAGCTGGAATTAAAGAATAGAATAATAGGGAAGCAAAAAAAGCATAATGTGCCAGTCCCTACCAATAATACAGGACACTCTGATAGAGAATAAACCTCTCATTAAATAGAATTATAAAGGTACCTTTGTATAACCTCCAAAAGAGGACAACCAGATGGGTCCCAAGTGTGTCCATTATGTTTTGCTGTATAAGTGAGACATTACAGGCTCTCTTGGTTTGTCCTCTATTATTAGAGAGGTTGTTCTCTTTCGGACATTTTGTGGTTTACATGTATGGAGCATGCATAGATTTGTCCTCTATTAGTGTCCTTTATCAGATGATACTACTGCAGTAAATGAATCATAAGAAAAAAATTATTGTAGCCAGTGCAGCCAGTAATGCTACATGATGAAAATAAGTTGCTAGGATCAACTAATTAGTATCCTTGGTAACACCCTTGACAAATTCAGTGAGAAACTCCTTGCTCTGAACACCAACGAAACTGGACCTGCTGACTCCAGCCACAAAGGCATGGACTGCAGGGATGGAGGACACTTTGTGAACCATGGCCACTTCAGGCAAGTCATCCACGTTAACCTTGGCCAAGTCAACCTTGCCATCAAACTCATCAATCACTTGTTCCAAGGTGGGGGCCAATATTTTGCAGGGCTGACACCAACTGCATGCAGAGAAATAAAGTGGAACCTCTCTTAGTGAACTCTCTATTATTCAGGACGGAATAAATAATAACAACAACAACATTCCATTATAATTACCCAATCATAAAAAGGGTATCGAGAGCTGTGTAACTTTAGCACAATCATAAAAGATCACCAGACCCAACTCTGCTCTGGTTATTTATTTTTTCCACGATAACGGCAGCCATCTTGAGAGGCAAGTGCCCATAGACACAATAGATTTTGCTTCTCGAGATGGCTACCATCGCTATAGCAATTGCCATGGTGAAGTAAATAATGCACCCTCTCTGGTCTCTATACCATACCAACTGAGTGAGGATTTGCACTGGTATTCATGTAAGGCAAAGCGGGGCTATTCCGAACGGTGGGGCTATTCCGTAGGGTCAAATATTTTCAAAACTCCTCGAGCTTATGAGCTCTAATTTGAAAGGTGTATTCTACTATTATAGTAGATTATATCCTCCAACATTGAGCTCAGAAGCTTCAGTAGTTTCAGAAATATTTGAACAATACGGAATTACCCGCCATTCGAAATAGCCCCGCTTTACCTTACTACGCCATATTATCTTTTCTCTCCATCTCACTCCAACCCTACAATGTGCATGGAATAATCTCCCACCTCAACACTGGGTACAAAATGAAAATCACCTCACCCTGCATGGAAATCAACAATGACAGGTTTGTCAGCTAATAATACATCTTTCTTGAATTCCTCTTCCCCAGTCACGTCAAATTTCCTTCTAGCTGCTGCACTTAGACTCAGCTGTCGTGTCATCAATTTTCCATAAGCTCCCACTAACCGAGAACAAAGGACTCTGGATGTCATAGCTGTGGTATGGTGCAGTTGAAAGGTAGGTAAAGGGTAAGCATTTGTAGCTAGCTATGATGGGCAAGCGTAGTTTTAAGTGTTGTCGTCCTTTACCTCATTGCATCATAACAAGGAAAGGGTCGCCAAATTGCCTTTTTTTCTCCTCTATCTTGATCTAGAGCTGTTGGGAAGTTTGCTATAATGAATATAAGAAATGCCACGGTAAGGTATTGTCTTCTAGGAGTGCTTCTCTTACATGTTTCATGCCATGTGGCATGTGGTGCCTGCCTATCTCATGGCTAGGTATTAATATCTTCTAGAAGTGCTGCTCTTACATGGTTCATGCCATTGTGTGGCCTTGTCTCATTGGGCTAGGTATTATAGTATCAGCTATTCTGTGTTCTAGCAAATTTATATTTGACAGGCCAGAAGAGTATCTAGCTGGTCAAACCCAACTTGTTGTAACATAATAAATATGACCATTATGCAGGGCTGTATACAGAAATTTTACTAAAGGGGGGGGGGGAACCTGGGGTATAGAAAAAAGAGGGGATGGCATAGGAAACGTTGATTTACAAATGTATAGACGACTGCGTGGCCATTAGGCCACAGTGAGTGGGAGGGGGTGTGCCCCCTCCTGCATAAAGCACGAAAGAAAATTTTAATATTTTTGGATGACTCATTGTTGGAGAATTCTCCTACCATTTTCATACGCAAATGCTAATTATGTGTATTGAGTTAAAAGAATTGTAGCTACTTAGTACTGTGATCTAGAGGAAATTGTGGATGTATAGCAGAAAAAGTCAAGAAGAGTTTCAGTTTGACATTGATGATTCGTATTAGCTGCTCATTCTTCTGTGTATAATTAATTATTAAAAATTTCAAAGTTTAGGGGGCAAGATTAATCAATGGCCCCCTGTGCCCACCTCCAAATGCACCCCTGATCATGAGGTTGGTCTCCTGTACTAGCCTATCAGCCTGTAAAACACTCTCCATTCCACTGCCTAATCATTATCCCCTAGTGTTCCAGTGTTCCAAACTTAATTTGTCACTTTTCATGTAGCCCAATGATCTGCTGAATATGCAGCACTGCAACCTCCTTTGCCTGCCAGAGAACTACCAGATGAAGTACTACTTCTACCATGCACTATCCTGGCCGCAGCTCTCTTACGTTGCTGAAGATGAAAGTGGAACAATTGTTGGATATGTCCTTGCTAAGATGTCAGTTGATATTGTTATTAGTGAGGATTATAGCGCAGTCATTTCTGAGTACTATGGCATTTTTAATGAACCATTTCTGAAATAGTGATGATGCCATGTATGTATCCTTGCTAAGATGTATTGTACCACATATTGAACCCTTGCTGTCTCCTTGCTAAGATGTCATATGTTCTTGCTATGATGCTGTGCCCCACACGTGCATGCACAGCAAGGGGTAAAGCAATTTGTGTGTATATTATATATATGCCAAAATTTTTGAAAAACCACCTAAACTGCGTAAATCGTCACTTTTTATGCTCTATTTCGATGGCAGAAGACTTACCTCTCAAATATAGCTGCACAACAGTAGTCTAACTTGGCAAACTGCCTTCATTGCCAAATAGAAATCACAAGTTCTAACAAGTTCTGTATATAATTCACTCCGTACCTACTACAAAATTTATACGGCATGCAAAATTCACGTGGGGTCATGAAAATCTATGATTGCTCTTGTTATTAAGATAAGTTGGTAATACTGTCTTTTTTTTTTTTTCCCTCAGGGAGGAGGAGCCAGAGGACGTTCCGCATGGACACATTACCTCACTGGTGAGCATCAAAGTAGCTACATATTATGTATAAATGTAACAGTTACAGTGTAACTGCCCTAGTGGCTTGTGTACTTTGACCTTCCACGAATCTTCTGATATGTGTTGCTGTTAGTCATCACAGCATCCTTATAGGGTGTTTGTAATTCATAGGAGTCCACATAATTATAGGGTGTGTACTTCATAGGAGTCCACATAATTATAGGGTGTGTACTTCATAGGAGTCCACATAATTATAGGGTGTGTACTTCATAGGAGTCCACATAATTATAGGGTGTGTACTTCATAGGAGTCCACATAATTATAGGGTGTGTACTTCATAGGAGTCCACATATAGGGTGTGTACTTCATAGGAATCCACATATAGGGTGTGTACTTCATAGGAGTCCACATATAGGGTGTGTACTTCATAGGAGTCCACATATAGGGTGTGTACTTCATAGGAGTCCACATATAGGGTGTGTACTTCATAGGAGTCCACATATAGGGTGTGTACTTCATAGGAGTCCACATTGTGTAGGTACTTTTCATTATTGCCATCACTCCACTCTACCTAACTTAGGCTGTTCGCAGAACTCACAGACGCATGGGTCTAGCCAGGAAACTCATGGATCAGGTAATCTAATGTGATTATACACAGGCTACTGTTATTTACGAAATAGATGTGTTTTGGTTTTTGTTGTTGTTGTTGTTGTTGTTTGTTTTTTTTTGTTTGTTTTTTTAGGTGGGGGGACAAGGAAGACAGTTTGCCTTTTTTTTGGGGGGGGGGGAAACCTTATGGAATATCCTTATTAGGGTTTGGAATATCTCTTATTAGTACGGAATATCCTTATTAGGGTATGGAATGTCTTATGATTTCTTGCTTGTGATAGACTTTTTCGGTGATGTAATTTTAGGCCTCACGAGCCATGGTGGAGGTATATGGAGCAAAATATGTATCTCTACATGTTAGAGTAAGGTATGTGTCTACATGTGAGAGGTAGAGAGAGTAAGGTATGTGTCTACATGTGAGAGGTAGAGAGAGTAAGGTATGTGTCTACATGTGAGACTAAGGTATGTGTATTTATTTGCTGAATTCTGTGGCCACCTATAACTGGTTTTCTATGCACTACCTGATATGGATGATCAGCTTTTGCTTGTGATCAGGTTTGCTTGGAATAAGTGGTTGTGTAGGTTTCATGATAATTGGTAGTTTTGAGTGTAGAATATAAACACTAACTTATTATTTCCATAGCAACCGTGCTGCTCTCCACCTCTATGAGATCACTTTGCAGTTCAAGTAAGTTAATCAGTTAGGATCCCTGTTTTGTATAAAAATAAAACAAAAAAACCAAACCCACCATCAAAAATAAAAATCCACCATCTTAGTTTTCAAAAGTGATGATGCTACCACACCTACAGGCTTCATTAGTGATCTAAATTCATGTATTGTTATTATTGTTGTTGTTTCAATTGGGAATGAAATTGAAGTTTCCCATTATGACAGTATTCTCTGTTGATTGTTATAGGAAGGAAGAGGTGGAAGCACGCTATTACGCTGATGGAGAGGATGCTTATGCCATGAGGAGAGATCTTGGTTATGTGAAGGAAGAAATCAGGAAGGAGAAAGAAGCTAGTATCAAAAGAGCAAAGAAGAACACTGAACTCTCTGTATGATGTTTGAACTATTTGAAATCATAAAGAATATAATATACATCTTACTTTGAAGTGGAGGGTGGGGGTGTTGACAATATGGCACACTGTGCTGAAAATTTTGCCCTGACCATGCCCACTTCTGCATATTGTTTGATGGTTCATCTCTCACTTGGTTCTTATATTTATTGGCAACCCACATACACAAGGAGAAATGGCACACCAACAACCCATCAGCTAATAGATGTCAGGATTGAATATAGAATAGACCACAAGAGAATGAAGGTTGCTTTAGAAGTAATGCACTTGTGAGTCCTGCAATATCTAACTCTTAGTGAATGTACTGCACCACTACTGGACTGAGTAATATAGTTCTCCATTAGCTATTGAATATAGAAACTGTTATTAGCTATCTTGACTGTCAGCATGTAGCTATGAATGGTCTATCTCCCCAAAATACAAACAATGATAATAGCTGCCGGCTATAATGATTGTATCTTACATTACCAAGCTTTATCATAATAGCTGCAATAATTCTAATACACTCCTTACATTTTCCATTTACTTGCCATCATTGGAGAATTCCTGATAATAAAAATTACATTCCGTCCCAGTCAGCTGTGCATGTTCACCATTGCAAAAAATTGTAATTGGATGTAGTGATAAATAAAATTAAGACAGTTCTGTTAAATCAAGGGGACATCTTCAGTATCATTGAGAATTGTGATGGAAGTAGTCACGTGTTCATAGCTACCATGCATATATACAAATGTATAACAAACCTAGGTTTCCTTAGTTAAGTAATAGTTATTGACTCTTGTCATCAAAAAAACAACAATGAAACAACAACATCAAAAACATGATAACTAACAAAACGGGGAAAAATGATAATGTGTGCGGATGCAATCTATTTTAGAGAGATGTTTCAAATTTATATTCAGGTTCAAAATATGTTTCGCTTGCTGGTTTAGTAGCATGGTACATAATTATTCCGCCTACACCAAGTGTAGGAAGTGAGGCAAAAACAGTAAGGGCTACTCTTGTGATATCACTGAATTTGGTGCATTTATCGTTAAGAATTCCAACCGAAGTTTTTCGGCCATTATAGAATTTATTTTTTGCTGCCACATGAAAATCGTACGAGGTATTTGACTCCAATCCATCAATAACTGTTTTTTGACTGTAGGTTGAAGTTGCTTTGACTATTTCTTCCTTTACTAGTTGACCTGTCCGGTTGTGTATGCATTTAACTTCATAGTACTCCAGACCATCCTGTTCATGTGGATGATTCCAACGAATTTTTATAGCATCACTACGCATTTTATCAATAACTAACTTCACAGGAGGCCCTGGGAATTTTTCTGCTGTTGTTGCTTGTATTTTTTCTTCTTCGCTATCTTTAAATTCCCCCAAAGTACAAATACTGAATACATATGTTGTTTTTTGGTCAAGTCCAATTATTTTACAGTGTATTTTTTGACCATTATCAGTCAGTTTACAATTCGTTTCTTGATTAAATTTGAATAATTCACTGTCTGTGAAGTCATTTGATTGATCATCTTCATCCAATTCTATTTTATAGGCTGTCAATACATCGGGTAACTTCTTTGGCTTTGTCCAAGAGAGTTCAACTGAGCTGCTTGTTGTGTTATTAACAGCTAAATTCGCTACTGGGTCTGGTCTTGCTTCATTATGGTGTAGTGAACACATCTCACTTGGCTCACTTTCACCAACTCCATTTATTAGACGTACACGAATATTAATATTTTCAGAAAGGGATGCAATCGAATGAGGTATTGGATATTTTAGGCTCGTATTCAATTTATAAAGAGAGCATTTTTTCCACTCTTTTTCATGGTAATACTCAATCTTCACATCTGTCACAGATGAGCCATACTCATCTTTAGGTGAAATAGGTTTTATAGATAGTATGAATTCTTTTGATTTTGCTTCGAACTGTATTGAGGGACGTGAAGGTTTAGCTGGTTTTCTACAACCTGTTGTTACTGTTAGTTCATCACTATAATCGCCTTCACTATCTCTGTTGAGGGCATATACTCGAAAGTCATACTCAGTTCCAAATTTTAACCTTTTAATTTCAGTAGTAAGTTCATTTCTATCCATAAACTGTGCTAACTGTCTCCATGTTTTTTTATTTTCTGATGTTAATTTCATTTGTATACGGTATCCAAAAACTGCTCTTTCTCTTTCGTCAGGGGCATCCCATGCCAATTTCACAGTATTTTCGAAAATATTCCTGGGTCTAAGATTTCGTACAGTGCCAGGTTTTGTATCAAAACTGGGATTCACAGGTACCAAATCACTTGACTCGCTGATGCCGACGTCATTTTCTGCTTGAATGCTGATGAAGTGAATTTTATCTTCAAATGGCAATTTGATACACTCTGTTCTATCATTTTTCAATGATTCAGGTAACTCAATGATATTTTGATCCAACTGTTCTTCCTTTACATTGTACTTTGCTATTACAAGCTTCTTTGATTCTTCATTTTTGTTCAAATCTATATGAATATAGATTGACTCCTTTTCAACATGTAATAAAGGTTTTCTTGGTTTGGTTGGCTTAGCAAGTAATGTTTCTACATCCAATGATGAATTTATTCCATCATCATTTTGATTTAAAGATTTAACTTGAAATGCATATTTTGTATGCGGAGATAACTTATCAATCACTTTGGAACATTCTCTAGTGTATAAAGCTCTCTTCCATTCGTTATTTCTGCATTCCACTTTATACATGTCCACTGCTAATGGATTTATGTCTGGCTTTTCCCATGACAATTCAATACTCTCACAGGTGACATTAAAAGACTTCAGATTTACGGGTGGACCTGGTACAATCTTAGTAAGGTCTACTCTCTCAGATTGACTAGGTTCGCTCTCACCAACATTGTTTCTCATGATAACCCGAAACTTTGTACACGTGTTTTCCATTGTATAGTTATCTAATGCCACAGAATATTGTAAAGGATTGGCAGATGCCTCCTCTATATTCTCTTCTTTTATAGTAATCCATTGTTTTTTATTACATTGCTTCTGAATAATAACTTTGTTAACTGTTTCTCCATTTTCCTTCAATTTGGGTAATTTCCTGACAAAAAGTGCTAATTTTGTAGGATCATCACCACATACTTGGGTGTTGGGGCGAAAAGGTTTATCAGGCACCCCACATGGTACAATGATACGATAACGCTTACTAAATTCTCCGACTCTTCTCTTTGATGTGTTATAGCCTCGAAGACGAATGTGATAAGTTTGGTTTGGGGATAATTCCTTGATTTTGGTACTGGTGATAACGAGTGGTGAATGTACATTATCATTTTTCCATGTGAAGTTGTCCTTCCCCTTTATTTGAATTTCAAACTTCTCAGCAGCATCTGGATTAATCTCAGGTTTGTCCCACTCCAGTATGACAGCCTTTTCTTTCTTCTCACCTCTTTCTGATATTTTAATTACTAGTGGGCCTGGAATATCTGATGTCTCTTTTTCATAGACTTCGTACTTTGCAGGGCCTATAGCTTTAGCCATATAACTAGACTTCAGTTCTTTCAGATTTAATGATGCCTGGGACTTAAAAACATCATTAAACACGTCTAAACAATGATCTTTAGAATCATTATAATTTTTGGACTTTAATCTTTCCATCACAGTCTTAATCTTTTCTTCAAGAACTTCCTTCTTTTCAAAATGTAGCGTTTCATCATCTGGCAGTAAATAATTGCACTCTTTGTCTAGTTTTGACCGTATCTCATGTAGTATGCAGGAATGCATCCCCAGCAAAGTTACTGTATCAGGCTTACTGATATCTCCTTCTTCCACTGGAAATTGTATCGCCTCCATTTGGCTTTGATACTCAAGAACTAACTCTTCAGACAGAGAATCGAGTCGATTTTGACAAACTGTGTCCCAATTTAAGTTGATATCAGTTATGCCAGTGTCGGTATTCAACGCTTGTATATACTGCTTCGCTAATCGAACGAATATCTCACTAGTAAGGGGTTCATCACTTTGTAAGCACCTCTTACAACTGATACTGCTGCACAACAACTCAATGGCTTTTTTAATTTCAGCATTAAAGTTGTGATTTAATTCGTAGATTGGAGTAAGATGTGGCTCTTCATCACTAGCAGGGTGCCTTATTTGATGACAGTCAAAAGAGGGAAAGAGAGTGAGTACATGAGACCTTCTGTCATTGTACCTGCTTTCGAGTCCCTGAGTCAGATATTTCTGTATTATATGCTCAGTAAGGGAAAGATCGTTGCTGGGCTTTATTTTACAATCACGCATCAACCAGAAAAAGTTTGGGAAAATTTTATAGTTCTTGGAAGAGTCATTATCTGTGATGGGTTCATCACACAAATGAATCAATCGCGATAACTCAGAGAAGCAACTGCAAATAAATTCAATACTGCTATTAACATTGCTAATTTTGGCAGAAATATAATTTATAACAGACAGTCAAACTTATGAAGCAGACTGGGGAAAAATGATTTTATATTCAGAGTGACCACCAATCTGTCAAATCTATTTTCTGCCACCATGCAGTAACTCACTGTACTCACCTTAGTGCTCTGATATGGTCTAAACCAATCATACCCTGTGTATTGTAGATCAAAGTTGAACTCAAAAGTGTTGTTAAGACGAGAATTTTAACGATTAAATCGGTCCGATTCTGTTCATCCACCATTCCTGCACTAGAACCTTCAGTGTCGAGCAGTACTACTTCGAATTCACCGAAGTCTAAAGTTGTGGTTGCCATTTGTATGCCTCGAGTGCAGACTTCATCCGAGTCACTTGCTTTGAATGCATCATTACCTCCCAATAGTCGTGACAAGAAATATGACTTCCCTGTTCTTGCTTTTCCACAAATACTTAACACTGCAAAGGGCTTCGTTATTTTTTTGAATAGTTCACATGCATCATTACAGAGCACAAGTTTTCCATCTTCGTCTGATACCAACATCATACTACTTTTGGAATTGTTTAGCAGTTTATGCATTTTGCAATTTAGTACTGCAAGGACAGAATATATCATTAATAATAAGCTGAATAACTGTGATAATGGTTCACCTTCAAATAATGGACAACTAGTACTACATGTGGAATGAAAACCATGGGGAATTTTGTTTTATTCATGTATTTTGTGCATGTGGTAAAGTTTTCACTGTTGTACAATTTCTATGGTGTTTACAGTTAAATGGTACATAAAAAAAAAGAGTTCTAGTGGAAAAAGATGTTTTGGAGGGGGGCACTGAAATACATGTATATTAATGTCACACAAGTTAGATTGATTCCTTTCAGACTTCAAGATCACTTAAACTTATAGTCATAAGGAAGAAACCTGTGTCTTGGTTGTGACTCTCAAGCTCTGAACCTGGTCTGCCATGCATGAGAGGTGACACTACAAGTACAGGCCTGGGCTACCCTTCTGGCTTCAAGTTGTGATCCAGCAACTGGTAACTAATGGCCTGAGAGTGAGGGTACTGAGTTTAGTAACCCTTTGCCCTGAGAGTGAGGGTACTATTATACCGTAAGCTTAGTGCCCTTGTGGAGGACACTATGCCTTCTAACTGACCACTCAGCTTTTGCAACCATAATATGGGCACAACCCTTATATAATTATGTATAACCACACTCAATAGTAACCACATACCACAAGATATAAGAGTAATGCAAGGAAGAAACCAGGTGGTGACACCTAGTATCACTTTTGCACAGTACAGGGATATATAATGCCTCATGCATTTCTTTATAGTCAATTACAAGTTGGTTGTCCAAATGTAAAGCACAAATTGACTACAATAAAAATTTGCACTTATTGACACATCTATCTATTCAGGAACAGCCTCAAGTTTATACAGTTGTTCTAGATTTTGCATCTTGGACAATTCACTGTCTACAGTGTAATAGTTTTATTTTTATTCATTGTCAAAAGGAACCATCATGTGTTAATTTTAATGCTTACCTGGATGAGATGGAGGTTCACTTTCCACTGCTTTTGCTGGAAAAAATTATTATAAAAACAAATTAATAATTATGTAGAAATGTAGAAAACAACACATGTAGAGTAGCGATGGGAGTTTACGAGTTTATGGGAAGCGAAAGTGCAAGTTTATGGCCTCTTCTGTATCGTACCTTGGTCACGTCATTGATGCCAAGGGACTACACCCTCTTCAGACAAAGTACAAGCAATCGAAGAGGCTCCAACACCGAGAAATGTCACAGAATTGAAGTCCTACTTAGGTTTGCTTACCTATTATGGCAAGTTTCTGCCTAATCTAGCCACTCATCTGGCACCACTCTATCATCTATTGGAGAAGAAAGTCTCGTGGAAGTTGAAGTCGGCTCAGAAAAGGGCAATTGAAGAGTCCAAGCGTTTACTTGTTTCATCACAGCTATTGGTTCACTTTGACCCGAATTTACCACTTACTCTGGCTTGTGACGCCTCAGCCTATGGCATTGGTGCTGTACTAGCTCACCGTATGGCTGATGGTTATTGGTTTATGCTTCTAGCTAGAACCTTAAACAAAGCTGAAAGAAACTATTCCCAACTCGAAAAAGAGGAGTTTTCGGAATCAAACGATTCTATTCCTACTTATTTGGACATCCGTTTGAATTAGTTACAGATCACTAGGTTTGTTAGGAGAAAGGAAACCTACCTCACCTCAAGCTTCATCCCGGATTCGACGCTGGTCACTGTATTTATCCATATTTGAGTATACATCGAAGTTTCGAAATACAACCGCTCATGCTAATGCTGATGCCCTCAGCCATTTACTGTTACCTGTCGAGCCAGCTAGTGTGCAAGAGCCTCCAGAGTTAGTACTGTTAACAGAGCATTTTGCTGATTCACCTGTTACTGCCAGTCAAATCCGCTCCTGGACGAGAAATGATCCAGAGTTGGCTCCAGCAGTCCAATATCTCCAACAGGGATGGCCAAATTCAAGTAATAATCCTGCAATTGCCCCATTCATCTCACGACAATCGGAACTGTCCCTTTACGAAGGCTGTGTATTATGGGGAACCCGTGTGGTTGTTCCTAAGGCAGGGAGAGAGGCCGTGTTAACTGAGCTTCATGAAGGTCATCCAGGAATGGCTAGAATGAAAGGACTAGCTAGAATGTTTGTGTGGTGGCCTGGACTCTATCAGGACATTGAACAGACAGTCCGAGGATGTTCTGAATGTCAATGGAGTTGGCCCTCACGTCTGTGGGCTTGAATACATCTATAGACTATGCCGGCCCGATTCAGGGAAAAATGTATCTTATTTTGATAGATGCTCATTCCTAATGGATTGAGGCATTCTGCACACCATCTGCTACATCTGGAGTTGTGCTCCAAGAGCTCAGAACTACCTTCGCTCGTTTTGGACTGCCTGAGACCATTGTGTCAGACAATGGAACCTGTTTTATTAGTGCTGAATTTGAAGCATTTTTACAATCGAATGGTATCATGCAAGCATTTAACATCGGCACTCTACCATCCAGCATCGAATGGGCTTGCCGAACATGCGGTTCAAATTGTCAAGAAGGGTCTGAAGAAAGCACTATTCGTGATCGCTTGGCAAAGATACTCATGGCTTATCGTTTCACTCCTCAGTCCACTACAGGATTATCACCTGCAGAACTGATATTCAAGAATAGACCTAGATCTCGTCTAGACTTGCTAAAACCTCACACTGCCGAACGTGTTGAGAGTCACCAACAGAAGCAGAAGGAATACCATGATGTCAAAGCTAAAAATAGACAATTTAACGTGGGAGATAATGTATTTGTATGTAACTATTGACGAGGTGATCGTTGGTTACCTGGAGTGATCCAAGAAAGAACCAGTCCAGTATCATGGTGAAGCTCCAATCAAAGTCTGGTGAAGCTCCAATCAAAGTCTGGAGGGATTGAGATTTAATAGAGGGAGAAACTACTCCAGACTGAGAAGGTAGAGACTTTCATAAGAAATGTACAAGATGTGGAAAAGAAGCACATGCCAGAGACAAATGTCCTGCCAGAGAAGCTACGTGTCACAATTGCCAAAGAAAAGGGCACTATAGATCCCAATGTTCCTCTAAGTCTGTGTCTACAATCACAGGAGGTGCAACAGTCACTGCAGATGCAGAAGAGAGCCTACTGGACTCAGCATTCTTGGATACAATATTTGACAGTGAAGAAAAGTCATGGTGTGTCACCATTCAAGTTGAGAATCAAGATAGATACGGGTGCAGAAGTGACAGCAATTTCCGATCAAATATTTCAAAGTTTGGACAAGGATCTTTCAAAGATAATGGAGAAACAGCTCTATGGCCCCTCTCATCAACTTCTGAGCACACTGGGACAGTTTGAAGCCAGATTGGTACACAAGATAAAGTCTTCTATTCAGTCGGTATTAATTTTGTTATTAAAGGCCTCAAGAACAATCCCTCGGGCTGCCAGCAATAACTGCCCTAAATTTGGCAGTTAGAGTGGATGCTATAGGGTTTTGGTAATCTGGGAGAGGAATACGAGATCAAGAAAGCTAAGCCATATTCACTCTATACCCCATGAAGGATACCATTTCCTTTACATGAAAAAGTTGAGAAGGAGCTAAAGAGGATGGGGTAATTTCTAAAGTAGAAGAAGCTACACCCTGGTGTTCAGAAATGGTTGCAATACCCAAAAGAACGGTTCCGTACGGATTTCAAACCACTTAATGAGAGTGTTATCAGGGAAATTCATCCCCTACCCAAAGTCGACGAAATACTTGCACAATTGCATGGTGCTCCAACACAGGATTCTGGCAGATTCCATTGGCTGAGAAGTCCAAAATTATTGACAACCTTCATAACTCCCAGAGGTAGATTTTGTTTTAACAAATTACCATTATTTTGGCATATCTGGTGTGCCAGAGCACTTTCAGGGATTGCCCGGTGTATTATGCCTGATGGATGATGTTTTGACATTTGGGAGGAACCGGACAGAACATGACGCGAGACTCACAACAGTACTCGAACGACTGGAGACAGCAGGAGTTACTCTAAATGCTTACAAGTGTGAGTTTTCTAAATCTCAATTAATTTTTCTTGGCCACTTAGTAGACCAGGATGGAGTCCGACCTGATCCAGCAAGAGGAAGCATTTAAGCAGAATTAACAAAACCTACTGTGTTAGCTTTATATAATCCAGAAGCAGAGACAAAAATTTCTGCAGATGCCTCCTCATTTGGGCTCGGGGCGGTTCTTCTACGAAAAAGTGAGGATATCTGGAAACCAATTGCCTATGCATCTCCCTCCATGTCTGAAACGGAGGGTCGTTATGCCCAAATTGAAAAAGAAACTTTGGCTGTGACATGGGCATGTGAGAGATTTGTAAGTTATATACTTGGAGCCACAATTATTATTGAAACTGATCATAAGCCATTGGTTCCTCTGTTGGGAAACAAATCTCTCGATACTCTGCCCCCAAGGATTTTCCAATTTCGCCTCAGACTGGCTCGATTTGAATACTCTATTGTGCATGTCCCTGGAAGTTTCTTTACACAGTTTACTGGAAATTGAGAGGAGAACTGACGATTGATAACAACCTCCTTCTATTCAGAAGACGAATAGTGGTCCCGAAAGTTCTGCAAAAGGAAACGCTGGACAAGCTACACGAAGATCACCAGGAATTCAAAGGTTGCAAGGACATCAGTTTGGTGGCCAGGTATATCCAGTCAAATTGAGAATCTGGTGAAGAACTGTCAGGCTTGTTCTAGGGAATACTCACCAGGATGTGAATCGCTTATGTCTAGCAAATTGCCAGATTATCCATGGCAGAAAGTGGGGTCAGATCTCTTCACCCTGAAAGGTTCCAGTTATTTGTTACTTCTCACGATGGCCAGAGGTCATGAAACTGACATTGACCACATCCAAAGCTATAATTGAGGCACTTAAGTCAATCTTCTCAAGACATGGGATTCCCCAGACATTTATGAGTGATTACAGACCACAGTATGCTTCTCGAGAGTTAAGGGATTTTGCAGAAACTTACAATTTCTCTCATATAACTAGCAGCCCATATTTCCCACAGAGTAATGGACTTGCTGAGTGAGCTGTGCAGACAATGAAGCAACTTATCCAAGATAGCCAGGATCCATACTTGGCATTACTTTCTTATCGAACAACACCATTTTCATGGTCCCCTGCAGAACTACTCATGGGGTGGAGACTACAAACAAGTATGCCACAACTGGGGGAGCATCTGAGTCCAAAATGGCCCGACCTGGAGGAGTTTTGACACAACGATCACGATTTCAAAATGAAACAGAAAGAGGATTTTGATAGTCGCCATCGTGTGAGAATATTGCCTCCCCTGCCAGAGACACAGAAGTGTGGGTTACTATGAAGAACAAAACTATACCTGGAAAAATTGTCAGTTCGCAAGATCATATCTAATGGATATGTTCAAAGAAATTGGTGACACCTCAACCCTAAACCAGTAAACCTTGATATAAATCCTAAACCATCTCCCAATGCAGCCCCAGTGCAGACTTCTCCAACTCGCTCACCGATTATGACAAGAACACGTACTGGTGTCATGTTACGTCCACCTGAAAGATTTCGAAGGAAGGGAGATGTGGCTGAAGTGACCTTTGACTCATGTGTGTATTGCTCACTGACTTGTGTATTGTTCACTGACTTGTGTCATTACAGTAATCTTTTGTCTATCACTCTATCACTATTTATAGTATTCTCACTTGGTATGCTGGTCATTTGTGTTCATTTCTCTTTTTGACTTGAATAAACTTGAGAACTCACCAGTGCATTGAGAAGCAGCAGGGACTGTGGTGTAAGCTATTACTGCCAAAATGACAAGGACTAGAAGTGCCATCGTCCAAATTAGCCGATATTATCCACATTCAACAATCCAGAGTCTGAGTTTAATTGTTATTGTGGTTTACTTTGAATCACACACACACACACACACTAATTTTTTAGAAATAACAGCATTAAATTAACGAAAATATGAAGTGATCTTTATATTAGGCCATGGCAACAGCAAGGAAGCGGGGAAATTTGAATATCTGGAGAGAACTGCAGAGGAAGTTAGAGAGGGGAAGGTGTCTGGCATCTGCTAACCCGCCGGGAAAACCACGACTTTGTTAACTGTCTGTTCACTAGCTACCTCCGTTACTCTATAGGATTTCTCACTGAGTTAATTAGCCTTATTATAGTACAGAGGCCTAGACTTGTGGGATAAAAATTATGGGCTGTGGGATAAAAATTAAGGGCTGTGGTAGCCTGAGTGCATGATCCAGGGAAATATATTATATAGCTACACTGCCACCTGGCTACTGGTCCATGACTTACCTACATATACCATTTCCCAGTCTGACAATTCACCAATTTCTTTGAGAGAGAGAGAGAGAGAGAGAGAGAGAGAGAGAGAGAGAGAGAGAGAGAGAGAGAGAGAGAGAGAGAGAGAGAGAGAGAGAGAGAGAGAGAGAGAGAGAGAGAGAGAGAGAGAGAGAGAGAGAGAGAGAGAGAGAGAGAGAGAGAGAGAGAGAGAGAGAGAGAGAGAGAGAGAGAGAGAGAGAGATTTACATAATCTATTCCATATAACTGGGGACTTATATTGCAATACCGTTGTGTTATCATTAAGGTAATCATTAATGTAGCTAGGGTTGCCTACATAGCTTAGTGTTGTAGAATAGCACTGATACCATGCAGCTGTAGCTAAGCCCATGTATGCACACATGAAGGTTTAGCACTATAGCTAGTGTATTTTAACTGACCTGAGTGAAGCTCAGCCATAGTTCAAAAGTTGATTCAATTTTTATTCCCAAGATAATTGTAGTTAGTAGATTACAATAGATTATGCAGAAACTTCACCTGGCAGGCTGCAGAAAGCGAGAATTGCAGCTAAATTCTTTAGCAGGAAGTGTGGTAGGAATTAGCTAATATCCCACCTATAAAATTATATTCAGTGTGCATGGTCAGCACTGTTACACAGGGAGAGTAATTCCCTATAATAATACTACACAATCATGTCTATCAGCATGGATGCAGAACTGCAGGTATTATTATGGTAATGTTAATTTTTGCTGCTAGATAGGTTGTAATTCTCATTGTGTTGCTAGCCTAGAAAAAAAATCAATGAGATGATCCTATTCAGAGTGAAAGAAAAAATGAGATAAAAAACAATTAACAAAACAGACTACAAGTCGAAGTGAATAGGACTTAATACTAAATACAAAAAATAAAGGAAAAAGAATTGAGGCATGGAAACCCAGTCCACACTGATTATAAATTATAAAGTTTCGTATGGATTGTACCTGCTGTGACAAAATTGGAGAAGTTTCAGCTCCAACATCAGCTGTGTGGAAAGAAATACACTATGAGCTGGCATAGAATATCTCAAATATGCACACGCACACGCGCTTTACGGGATTGGAAACGGATCACGTGCTCTCGTTAGCCGACAGCTGTAGAAATAGCACTTTTGTCAAAGTTGCAAGATCCGTGAGGTAAGACTTATGCCAATGATACTATAATACACTAGGGCGTAGATTTACTGTATGAAATAATTTTAGCTCAGAATTTCAAGTTTATTCCTACAAATACTACTGTAGTGGTTAATGGGACTGCATTCCCTCTCACACTTGATGGAATCAATTGCTGTTGCCCATTTTCTGATCAAAAGGCATGTAAACTTTAGCTATATGGAATAGTAATGTTAGTTTGTATCAGCTGACATATATTGTCTCTAGCATTTGCATCTAGCATTTGCACTGTGATCCCTCTCCCAAGAAATAGATTAACAATATTGTAACTGTATTAGTTATTTCAGGGAAAGGATAGAACAGTAAATGGAATTAGTGCATTTATTTTCTATACAATAGTCATCCTATGGAGATGGCAAGCTTACTATAATATTATTTCCCCCTAATATCCATAGGGTCCACAAGACAGCTGACTGAGCCGAATTCTTGAGGTGGATGGTGTCAAAATCCAACAGCCAAAAGCTGGAAGTATTGCAATAATGCTGATGAGGGAGAACTGAGCAGAAACTGGCAGATAACTTCAGGGCAAAATTATCTAGCTATAATAATAATGAATCTATGTCTAATTTTAATACCAAAAGTCATTTTGGCCTTTCTTTCAAATCAATCACATAAAATTAATGTATAATGAGCAATGATAGGTACTCATAGTTATAATTACAAGGAAAAAGTTATGAATAATTAATAACTTCCTTCCTCAGACTTCAACTCTCTGACTCTTCACTTCTTCAATACCTTTCCCTTAGCATACTTGTACTATTCTGTGAGCTGTAGGGGCAGAACATCACTTTAACTGCCTTGAAAGGAGTGAATATTAACATAGATAGTATATTACCGCCCCGGGATTGGAAACGGAAACAATTCCACGGGCAATCCGTGTTATGAAGTCAACGCGCGCGCGCTTAAATCTAATAATTATTACAGAACATACAGTGATAATGTGCAATACATACAGTGCATGCTACTAGTGATGTGATGGACTCTTCTTCCTCTCCTTATTCATCAGTCGAGGAGGCTACTACACAATAATTATACTACACAATATAATAATTACTTTCTGGCTCAGATAGATTTGCATGCACAAGTGATCACAAAAATTGATGCAGAGTTGCTAATAATATAATATTATACCATCAAAATTGTCAATGAACTTCAATGCCAAGATGCAGTCATCAGAGTTACCAACACAATTTTGCTGGAATCAATCCGGTGTAGTAGTGAAATGGGGCCCCCCCGTGATATGGGGCCCCCCATCCCCAAATCACTAGAGATTTAGGGCTGGGGGGGTCCCATACAACTAGGGTTATGGGGACCCCGTAGTCCCCATATTCCTAGGGCTATAGGGACCAGTCAGTGATATGGGGCCCCCTCAATTTTCCAAGCTTCCTAGCAAAATAAAAGCGTTTGCTATAGGGACCAGTCAGTGATATGGGGCTCCCTCAATTTTCCAAGCTTCCTAGCAAAATAAAAGCTTTTGCTATAGGGACCAGACTCCAGTCAGTGATATGGGGACCCCTCAATTTTCCAAGCTTCCTAGCAAAATAAAAGCTTTTGCTATAGGGACCAGACTCCAGTCAGTGATATGGGGACCCCTCAATTTTCCAAGCTTCCTAGCAAAATAAAAGCTTTTGCTATAGGGACCATCAGTGACATGGGGCTCCCTCAATTTTCCTAGCAAAATAAAAGCTATAGGGACAGTCAGTGATATGGGGCTCCCTCAATTTTCCAAGCTTCCTAGCAAAATAAAAGCTATAGGGACCAGTCAGTGATATGGGGCTCCCTCAATTTTCCAAGCTTCCTAGCAAAATAAAAGTGTTTGCTATAGGGACCAGTCAGTGATATGGGGCCCCCCTCAATTTTCCAAGCTTCCTAGCAAAATAAAAGCTTTTGCTATAGGGACCAGTCAGTGATATGGGGCTCCCTCAATTTTCCAAGCTTCCTAGCAAAATAAAAGCTATAGGGACCAGTCAGTGATATGGGCCCCCCTCAATTATCCAAGCTTCCTAGCAAATAAAAGCTTTTGCTATAGGGACCAGTCAGTGATATGGGGCTCCCTCAATTTTCCAAGCTTCCTAGCAAAATAAAAGCTTTTGCTATAGGGACCAGACTCCAGTCAGTGATATGGGGACCCCTCAATTTTCCAAGCTTCCTAGCAAAATAAAAGCTTTTGCTATAGGGACCATCAGTGATATGGGGCTCCCTCAATTTTCCTAGCAAAATAAAAGCTATAGGGACAGTCAGTGATATGGGGCTCCCTCAATTTTCCAAGCTTCCTAGCAAAATAAGCTATAGGGACCAGTCAGTGATATGGGGCTCTCTCAATTTTCCAAGCTTCCTAGCAAAATAAAAGCTGTCAGAGATATGGGGCTCCCTCAGTTTTCCAAGCTTCCTAACAAAATAAAAGCTTATGGTGTCTGAATATTGTCCTCCCAAAATTTGTCCCAGTGGACAATTTTCACCAGTGAATAATTCACTGTCCCCCCTCAGTGAATAATGAAATCCTCAAGGCTGAAGAATTGTCACTGCATGGATGCAAGAGAGAGATTGGTAGTTTTCTCCAGTCTAGCTATAGACATCTCAGACTACATCTGCTTCTCTACAAATGCAACTAGGGCAGCATCGAACAACAAACTGGAGTACAAGTTTAATTGCACAATCGTGGGCCGCCACTTCTATTTCAGCAGAATATCACGGCTGTGGAACTCAATGCCTCAAGTGAATCTTGAAAAGTCATTCAAAGCTCAACTTTTACAGTTTTCATGGCACATTTCATGAACAACTTTAATCAAGCCAGGCTATGTACATATCATATATTCTGTCCTTGCTCAACATGCCATTTGACTAATCCTTAACCTACTAATAGTCACTACAAATTTTTATTTTTATACTAGTAGTTCTCTAAGTTACAACCTTTGTACATACTTCACTTCACTTTATTTTATTTCCAGCTTCACCAGCACGTGGTGTTAGTCTGGCAACATGTTTCACTATGCTTTAGTTCTGTAGCACCAAACTCTTTATCAATAACATGTTGAGAAGTCAAAAAAAATCACCTTGGAAGAAGCATGGAAGAAGCGTGGTAAAACTCTAGCTATATGTCACGTGCTAGATGAGAAAATGTCATCTTGGTCCACAATTAACTGGATAGTTCTACCACAAAATAGCTATCTAGCTAGGTGAGGTTCCCTATTTTCTACTCAGTAAGCTGTGTCACATAACACTAGAAAAGTATCTCAGTCTGTATGGTCAGCGTCACAGAGTCTATGAAGCAAGTCAGAAAATTCACACTCGATCGTGGTTATAATACTCCAACTGACTCTAACACACCATTAGAATGCTGTATACACTGTAAAAACGGTTGTGTGTGTAGCACACCAAAATCTTTGCACACCCTTGGTGTGGTACTATTTAGGGAGTGTTCAGCACACCTAGCAATTGAATGGTGTAGACTTCACACAGAGATTATGGTGTGCAACCCTTTAAGGTGTATACAACACACCTTATGATATTAAAGTGTACTGTACACACCATTGCAAGTGGGTATTTCACACCCTATCGAAAGGCAGCTGCATGCATGAATCATGCAGTGCAAAGGTCAGATAGCTATCACATGGCTACTGATTTTACTGAAGATGTTAATAGCAGTTATACACCTGATATCTCCCAGTCTATTAATCTTTCAACCATCAGTTCTGGCACAATAAGAAAACTTGATTTTGATATGCTTAAGGTAAGATGTATACAATGTGAATGATCATAGCTAGCTAGCTATAGCTTCTATAGCTGAATTCACTTTAAAGCTATTTGCTAGCTATTATAGCTACATGTCTAGCTATAATTTTAGGCCCACAGGCATTCTTAATTGAAGCAGGCCATTGGGCATAGTATACAGCTATAGCACCAGTATATTCATAATGTATGATGACATGAGCCTCTGCAGTTGTGAGCAAGGGAGAGGTAGATATAATATAATGTGACCAATGAATTTTACTGCCCATTAGGGAATGGCTTTTTGGGTCTCTGAGATCACTGTTCAAACTAGCTATATAATTATTAATTACATGCAGCCTCCAAGAAAGCCTAAAAGATTGGAAACAATACGACTCAAGCGAATAAGATACAGATGGACAAAGAAACATGCACTGAGATGGAAGTGAAGAAAAGAAGCACATGAGAGAGAAGAGAGCAAAGAAATGGAGTTGCGAGAAAAGGAGAAATGGATCGAAGAGGAACATGCTGAAATGAAAAGGCTGAGAAATATGGAGCAAAAAGAGCAATATGAAGCATTCGTTGAAGATATTAATATGAAATACAGACAGAATCACATACACAACAATCAGACTCTCTACTTTTGCCAATATAGATGCAGTCAGAAAAGGCGGTTTCACAAAGTTTGACAAACAAGGGATTGAAGCTTAGTAATATTGAACGTACTGCTATAGTTGCTGAGGTCGAGAATGACAAGAGAGCTGAGTTAAATGCTCTATTATATCGTAACTTAGCAGAGCGACTGAAAAGGGAAAAGCGTGAATTAAACGATACTCTGAACCGGAAGATAGAAATCGTCCAGGATTTCTGGAGAAATCAACTATGTGAAGGAAGTTCAAGAATGAACAATACCAAATGTTTCATCTCATCATTTTCTTGTGTATCATAACCATTTTCCTCACAAATCAAAGAATCATCTTCATTGTCTTCATCAACATTTATTGTTACATTTTGTTCTTGTAGAGAAGGTACTAAGTTCAGAACTTCCCTGTGTTTGCGATACAGATGTTTCTTAAATGAATAGAAATTAGTGTAGGTCCTGGGGCATTCTTCAATTCCACAAATAGTGTGAAAATTTGGATCGTGGGCGTGTACAGCAGCCATATGGCGCAATGCTAGCTTAAAAGTAGGCGCTGCATATCTGTGACAAATCCAACAGGTAACCTTCATTACTATGACATCGATAGTGCGCATGCGCATATGGGCCGAAAAGCAGCTGCTGACATCTTACCTCGAGGATCTAGAAACGAATGGAATAGCCGCTGCTGCACTGACCGATAAGCTTGTAAGTAAGTAAGTAGCTAGCATAGCCAATAGACGTGTGTGTGTTACTAGCCAGGTTGATTATTCTTTTTATATCTGTTAAATAATAGGTAAGAATGACATCAGTGACTGTTCTTGTTACTTATTTGGATAAGAAGAAACTCGTAAAAATTCCCCTCAATCATAAAGTTGATAGCGACTTACAATTTTTAACAGGAGAGTTCATAAAGCTATTTTCTGTTGAAGACAGCTCTAATGTTTCAGTGACTTTTCAACAATATGATAGTGGATGGGATGAATATATTGATCTTGATTTGACCGATACTCTTCTGCATAAGGACAAGGTTAAGGCTATTGTAACTTCAAAGACATCAAGTGGTATGCATGAAACACTACCAGTGTCACGCTGTTATGATTTATCACCTTCTTCAGACACATTCAGTGATGTAAGTAATTGAATTAAATAGAAACTTATTAGTACTAGTAATATGCCAATTATTTAACTTATATATAAAAGGTAGGGCTCACAATAACAGTCAGTCACAGGACATTTTCTGGTCAATTTCTTCATTTGTTCAGTCATTTTTTGCCTTTATCCGACCAATTTTCCTACTATAGCTATACATTTAAAACTGCTATTAGATAATCATGTCCTGAGTGTTGTTACTGTGAGCCCTGAAAAGGTTTGCGTTTTAATACTGGCTATATCATTTCTCTCTTTTAGTCTGCATCAGTAGATACACCAACTGCTTCAAGAGTCAGCATGCATCGCAGAACGTGTCTTCTGGAAGATGATTCAAATAGCTCTGAGGGTGATGATGGTGGTGTTAAACCCCTTCAAGTCCAACTTGCTGCTGTGAAGAAAAGAAAGCTTGTCAAGAGTGAAGATGACAATATACCATTGCCTGACCCCTTTCCTCTCCCCAAGAATTATCGATCTGATGTAGAAATTGCACTGAAATCGGGAGAACTTACTCAAGAAACTAGAAGCACCTTTTTATCTGCAGTTGCTTCAGCAATGCTAAATTACAAAAAATATCCAAGTAAAGATGACCACTGCTGCGTTGCTCGAAGCATCATAGTGAAGTATCCATTTATGAAGTCACCAGTAGGAGCAACATATGTAAGTATTAACTGTAGTTTCCTGCTTCCAGGTCTTGTGTGTGTGTGTGTGTGTGTGTGTGTTTCTAACCGGTGACCTGCTTTCGGGTCTTGTAGGCAGAAGCATTGTGTATGACTGGCTACCTGCTTTCGGGTCTTGTAGGCAGAAGTGTATGTGTGTTTCTGACCGGCGACCTGCTTTCGGGTCTTGTAGGCAGAATCATTGTGTATGTGTGTTTCTGACTGGCGACCTGCTTTCGGGTCTTGTAGGCAGAATCATTGTGTGTTTCTGCCTGGCGACCTGCTTTCGGGTCTTGTAGGCAGAAGCATTGTGTATGTGTGTTTCTGATCGGCGACCTGCTTTTGGGTCTTGTAGGCAGAAGCATTGTGTATGTGTGTTTCTGACCGGCGACCTGCTTTCGGGTCTTGTAGGCAGAATCATTGTGTATGTGTGTTTCTGACCGGCGACCTGCTTTCGGGTCTTGTAGGCAGAATTAGTGTTGTGTATGTATGTGTATTTCTGACCGGCAACCTGCTTTCGGGTCTTGTAGGCAGAATTAAGTGTTGTGTGTGTTTCTGACCGGCAACCTACTTCAGGTCTTGTGGGATGAAGTGTGTGTTTACTGTGTACCTATCTGTGCGATAACTAGGTATCATTTCAATGATGTATTACCTTTATTTTGTAGGGAGGTATAGTGAAATCATTGAGTGACAGGTTCGAAGAGTTTCGGCGGAAGAAAAAACCACGAAAGCCAAGAGATTCTAACCCTTCCCAAGTTTTGGTGGCTGCTAAACCAAAGTCCCCTGGTATCACTTGTCCTATCACCTCTCCACAAATTCCTCGAGGAGAGGATAAAACATCTTTTAATAGACACAATAATGTGCTAAAAGCTGAGTGGAAAAAAAAATCACATAACCAGAGCCTCGTGGATGAATTGATGGAGCAGTCATTTGCAATGTGTTGGGATGATCTCCACTCAGAGAGCCACGACCTTGACTCAGTATTTGATAGTTATCCTTTTCTTCAAAGCAGCAGCCATGTAAGTTGATCATTGGGTACAGTAGAATCTTGGTTATCTGGACCTCAGCACCTTGATTATCTGGCACATGGCAAATTAACAATATTCTTAACAATTTTGGTGTGTGTTAAATAGAATTGCCATGGAAAATAATACTCTTTCACCTATCCAGATAACCGAGGTTCTATACTGTAGTCAACTATATCAGTCAACATGTACTTTTCACTTTTCTCGTGGGCTGCTGCTAATCAAAATTTTTATAGCTAGCTCTCTAGGTTATTTTTGAGCTTCCAATTCCGCTTTCATGCAGTGCTCACTCTTCTTTTTTTTTAATGTAGCTGATCAGAGATCTTGGGAGATATCTGAAGTGTGACATTGTGAAGCAGTCAGATGAAAGGTTGAACATGATTGTTCCAAAAATATTGAGACAAGCAAAGCTTGAAATGGTTAGCAACACACATTTGAAAAATGCTGTAAAAGACCTTGATATTGACAGTGAGTGTAGGTAGCTATAGGCTTGCATACAAAGAAAAAAATTTTTGGTGGAAGTCAGGACACGCATGCTTATTACTAGCTATTAATCAGAATATCTACTCTAATATGATGCATGGATCCCCTTGCCCTGGTGAAGCCTCTGTGGCTAGCTATAGCTATAGATTATTGTTTAAATTTAATATTTTATAAAATAACTCTTGCAGATTTTAATATCCCTGTGGCCATAATGTGCTTAGTGTATATGCTTCCAGATGTAAGGACAAAGCCAGATAGTAATAAAGTTATCTTCTTTACTGAGGTAAATTAATCACTATGGGAGTGTACTAGCTAGCTGTGACAGATTCCATGACCCATATGTAATGACTATTTTGTATTGTGAAAAATTATGACTAAAATACAGTTTAAAGTATTGTTTTGGACAGCAGTTTTTCAAATAAAACTTTTGCCAAATTTTCCTACTATACTTTATAATAATAATCATGTATACATGCTGCACATGTGCACTCCAAAGAATGTAGCATGAATGAGCAAAAAATTCAAAGCAAGTAATAATTAATGACAGTAGATCCTCACTAACTTAACAGCGCTCTGTCACAGGGTGCATTTTGAACTTTGAACTTTTGTGTGTAATTATAAGTCAGCGAGAGTAACCTAGTTTCAAGTTAGTGAGGATCTACTGTAATAAGTTTTGAGTTCATAATTAACAACACAGTAATGAGAGTATGGCTTTCCTCCTTTTGCTCTCATTGCTCTTCCTCATATCCCTAATGTTTACAGTAGTTTGGCTCACTAATCTTAAATGTAGAATTGCTTCAGTGCACATGTGTAACTATCACCAACATTCTTTCTATTAGTTTGGTGTGATACATAATTATGACTGTGTTTTGTTTTTTGTTTTGTTTTTTAATCTAGGGTGCTGCTAATGTTGAAGGTATTGCCAAAGATAACAAGTTACTGAATCCATATAATGGTTATTGGATCTCCGAAGGACCAGGACCAGGCTTTTCTAGTGATCGATGCAAAAGTTATAATGGAAGTTCGTATTCCTATGATTCCGTTATTGCTAATGGCATCTTTTTTTGTCTTTGATATATTATGTTATACTCCAACCAGTTCAAACTTTTACTCGTTTATGGAAGTTATTGTCATGAATTATCCTATTGATAAGGCCCCGGCCTCTGTCAAACATTTGTATACTAGTTTATTGTCCAAGAACTGACCATGATTCTCAGTTTCATTATTATTATTATTATTATTATTATTATTATTATTATTATTATTAATTTCAATTTTCAGCTGGGCTACTAATAAGAGTGTGTGATGAACCCACCAATATAAGTGTGCAAAACACACAGATTAATGGTGTGTGAGGAACGCTTATAATAGTGGTGTGTTAAGCACACTTCAAAAAGTGTGTCTATTGGGACAAAGCTGACACACCACATTAGGTGTGAGGTGCCCACTTTTTTTTTTACAGTGTAGCTATGAGGAATCTATATAGAAACTATGTATCTTTGCCTCTTGTATGCAATGCATACCAGCTAGCCCAAGTCAATGGCGCCTACCTCACATGGTTAGCCCCCTGAAACTCATGGCAGCTAGCTATGCATGCCTAGATGAACAGGGCAGGCACGCATAAACCTAGTGTCTCTAGGGGCTAACTCCAAGAAGCTCTGCCCACCAAATCAACACATCAGCCTAGCGCCTATAGCAATTTTTATATGCTGCAGTTTTGTGGATCTTCCTCCTCCTCATTCTTAGACTGCTTGTCATAGCCATCAGGATACACTCCACCTGTCAAGTACTCTTTTGATGGCTGTGTAGGAATACTGACATAGCTAGCTGCTATTCCCAGCTGATTGCCAGCACGCGTGCGTGGGCCCCATTTCACTGGGGGAGCCCCAAAATACTAGCGCTTTGAGGCCCCCCTGGGGGCCCCATTTCACTAGTGATATACGGCCGGGGGGCCCCATATCACGGGGGGCCCCATATCGCTCCTACACCGGCACAGTTACTAGAGAGACACAGGAGCTGCAATGCCGGAACAATTTTTAGGGTCATGTTGCAATCTATAAATGATATTGACACTATTGATCATTTAATACTGGCATGAACTGTGGAGTGACCAGGATATCTGGAATGGAGTGCAGCAGTGGAGATTACATGACCATTACTTTCTTGTACATAGCCGATGCTTCCTTCCTCCCATGAGTGCTCTAAGTAATTGGGTTATATTTTCACCATTAATGCAGTAACATGCATCTAATGCCACTCATTCTATAAAAGAAGGATGATTCTACTCACAAAACTAGATAATAAGCACAAACCTAAGTTATGAAGACTACCATTCCCCCGACAAATTTTCTTCTAGTTTTCTATATCGCTAAAGTGTGGAATTTAGCCATTATACTAGTAGGAATAATTGAAATTGTGGATGCAAATTATAAATACTAACCGCCGCTTGCAGTTTCCCTGTGAAAGAGCAGCCACACGCCTCCTAGCGGACCGCTGCAGCCCGTTGCTACCTACGTAACTAGGTAAGTTTCTTGGTCGCAAACCATAACACGGAGTGCCCGCGGAATTTTCAATTAGCCTATGCTACCGTTTCCAATCCCGGGGCGGTAATATACTATCTATGATATTAATCTCTTTTCACAACCATTCATACTAGAGATGCTCGTATAGCATTAGTTGGGCGAGCAAGCAGCCAGTGGTCATTTCAATGTGCTCCTCCCTCACTTATGATTATATAGTCCCAACAGTGACTTTCGATATCTAGCTATTCAGGTTGTTAACTGACTTGGTGCATTCCCAGTTAGCATTAGAGTGTCTTCTCTGAACCCAGGCTACCACTCCTGTTCAGACTCAGTAGCTAGTCTCTCAAATAATGAGCCCTCATATGCTCTAATCTGGCAGCTCTGTGTTCTGCTGACTCTGCTCTCCTTCTGGCTCTCATTTGCTCTGCTCTTGCAGCATTATCTTCTGCTGACTCTGTACATTCCCTCCTCCTGGCTCTATCTGTTGCATTTCTTTGCTAGTCTTGTTTTTCTCTGTTCCTTTGACTCTGTTCTCCTTCTAGCTCTGTCTCTTTCATTTCTTTCATGAGGTCTCGCTCTTCTTTGCTGGTCAGTTTCTAGAGGGTGTTCTGGGGCCCTCCTTCGCTTGTTTTCTGGTTCTCTGGGTTCCATAATACTCGCTACAATAGTGTTTCAACTTCAAGCTTAACGAAAATGATTGCTTATTATGACGTTGCTTAGTAGCTATTTCATGCGCATGCGTAAGCGCATGCGCATTTTGAGTGACGTACGTTACATATAAATATCGCGAATTTCCATTTTGACCAATTAGTGTGGGGCTTCGCTCGCTCGCCAATTATATATACAGACAAAATATGGCTGCCGTATTTTGTCCCACTGGACAATATGATAATTTGGTCCCCTCCAGACATTAGCTATAGAGCAGATGATAAAAACCAGAGTTGGTATGGAGGGGTTTGACTTGTTGAGCCATAGATATTAGACACGGAACAGGATTGGAAACTGCCTACGTCATGTGACGTCACTCCCATTAAGCTAATACATTTCGCGCATGCTATCCGCGTTGTAACCATAGAAAATTTAGCCCTATTGTAGCAATACATTTTCTGAGGAAGAGAGGTACAGACTTTGTGGGACTAGAGCTACGAGTACAAGTGTTTTTCTTGCAATTTTATCCCATAGAAGTTTGGAAGGTAAAGTTTCTTACTGGAATAGACTTAAATAAAGAGTGTAATAACTGTTTTTGGTGTAGGATATGTTGCTAAAGATTTTATAAGCCTACCAATTTGTGGGACTAGAACAGGACTCATATAAATTTAGAAGTCAAGCGTTTGGTATCTTTTAGTAGTATAATAGTTTGTCTATCGGATGATATATGTTATATTGATTCACAGCTGTTAGTTTTTTTTTAATTGCAGTGTTAAACTATGGGTTAAATAGTTATTATTATTACATTTCTATTATTTATTTGCATTATCATGTTTTATTATCCACTCCATAAAGCTCTCTGCACAAGAACGGGCATCTATAGATGGCTGGAGAGGAAGACTAAACTCTTCATCTTTCAAAACTTGAGATACTGAATCTCTCATAGATTTATACTATCTAGCTAGATCTAGTCTCATATTAAACTTTATTATTTTTATAAAAGCACAACATGGAAACACTCTAGTCCAGCTAATATTAAGCTACTAAACTAATATTCGCTCTGATATCTTTTGCAGAACTCATTCTTAACTATACTATGTGGTAACTATGCATTCATATCTCGCGCCAAAATTTCCCGGCAAACACGGATAGCACGCGCATGGTAGTATTCAGTTTCCAATCCTGTTCCGTGTCTAATATCTATGGTTGAGCAAACTGTTGTGATAGCTAGCTGACTGTGTTACCCAGAAGACTGCATGCAGTGACCAATAGGTATAGTAGCTAGCTAATGCATGCAAAGAGGTCAATCAGGGAAAAGATAGCACAGTTTTATGAAGAGAGGCTTTGTTCTCAAGAGGACAATTTATGGCAGCGCCGGACAAAAAATTGCAAAATTTTCGTCCGCCCCGGACAAAATATTTCCCCGGACCAAATATTTCGTGACAGCCACGGTTGTGCAGTTCATTGGGCGTTTCCAATCCCGTAATATCTATGCTCAGTGCCATAATTATGTGCGCATATCTATGGAAGCCGAGAAGGGCAATTTTTCACCGATTGAAGTCCCGATCCCGACAACGAAATCCCGACAGCCAAATCCCGACAACCAAGAAAGAATCCTGTTAAGAATCCGGACGCTCGCGCGTTGCGATAGCTAGAGATAAGGCCTGGGTATGAGGCTAGCTGGAGAACTAGAGAAGAATGTTGCCAGTTGACCTTTGACCCCTATATAATAGTTCTCTATTATGCGCATGCGTATATATCTGCGTCATAATTATATTGAATTGTGTGGCTCTGTTTACGTAGCTAGCTAGTAAGTCCTACACAATCCCTGTTAGTATTGATGTTCAAATTTAGATAAGACTCTACTAACTGATCTCCTACCTTTTTCCATAGCTGCCCAGCTGTCTTAGGGAGTGGTCAAGTCAAGATTGTCCCACTGATCTCTGATCAGATGTTAGACAGTTCCTGCCTGAGAAGAAGTCCTTGCCATCATTACAGTTCATTCTTCCCTCAAAAACGTTCGTTCTACAATATCTACAGTTCAATCCGTTCACTCTTCCCTCACTAACTACAGTTCGCTCTCTTCCATCACTACAGTTCATTCTTCATGCACTACAACTTGCTCTTCCCTCATTACAGTTTGCTTTTCCCTCACTACAGTAGAAGAGGTTCCAATATAGAAAAAGGTATGAAAGTTTGGTGTGCAAGTAGATCTACTTGATCTGTTCTATAGGACACAGGATTGATTTCTGTGCTAGAATAGTAGCTATTGAGGATTTCATCAACAGCTCTCATGCTAAATTTCAGCATTTTCCTAGGAGGTTGGCTTTACAAGCCTAAGTTTTCCTTTCCTCAAAAAATATCTGTGTTTATTCTGAGGGTCTCGTTTTGGTAGCTACTGGTGATACTGTGAAGGTGTTCTTTGGCTTTAGGCCTGAGGCTATTATTAGTGATTCCAGAAGCCATACATTTCCTGAAACTTTGCCCGGCCAGCGCAGCCTGACAGTTATAGAAGCGCTTGATGTTTAGGTATCACTAGCTAGCTTATAACAAGGCCTACCTGCTGGTGTGGGTTAACCAAGGAACAGGTGAAGCACATAGATGTTATACAGATTTACCGTTTTCCCCATATAAATCTCCATAGAACTAAAAATCAACGGCGCTAACTGTGAACATAGCACACTGGTTCATTTGGTGTTTGAGTAGTTAGTACATTTATCAAGCTGCTGCTGGATATGAGTTAAGCATTCATGTGTTGACTGATCTTTGAGATAGAGCTAGTTGTATGTGGGGAGGTCTAGCTTCCGGAATCACTACTATTATGCTCTTTTTTAGCCTATTATGCTTTTGAGCAATTCCCAAAAATGTTTACCTATTATGCTCATTTAGGTACCTATTATGTTGCAAGATACTCACTGCTGTTCTCCACTGTGTGTGTCTTCCGCAGGTCAGAGGTCACAGGGTGCTGTCCACTTGTATGGGAAGGGGAGAAAGAGTACTCCAACTTTCAATACTCCTGTACGACCCCACAAAAGGAGACCTCTAAGAGAGCTAGTTCAGGTAGAGGGGCTCGACCTTCCTCGAACAAGACTTTATTCTGAACATAACAGCATCAGTACCAAAAGATCAAGCTCATGGAGTCAGGAGGAGATCAAAGCTCTGCTTCAATTTGTTCTTCTCCATTCTGATGGTCTCTCTTGGCCCACTCATCATAATATGGCTATATGGAATGCTGCTGGATCTTTTATCAAAATGAAGCTGGGGACTGAACACTGCAGATCAGGTGAGGAGATTAGTTACTAGTTAGTTCTGCCTGGATTGTCCTGTGTTTGGGTGCATCACCTGCTGTGTACCTACAGGTAATTCTTGTCGCTACAAAGTTGTAGGCTGGTTGAAAAAAAGGTTTCCAAGTCCTAAAGATGCGGAAGAAATCTATCTACGTATACAACAAACGACAGGCATTGCACAGTCAGTGTGCTCTGGATCTCATGTTGGAAGCCTTATCATTCGACTTTTCTCAATTATGCAAGAGAGATTTTGGCTTAGAGGTTCCCAACGATTTTCTACTCTATGCCACTGCAGCAATGTGTCAACTTACTGATTCTGGCCGTTCAAATGTATTATACAACTTAGCAAAGGGTATTGGCAGTAAACGTGAAGATAAGGATGACTCACGATTTCCCACAAAGCGAATGCCCATGGGACTAATTGAGTATTCTGCCAATTTTTTTGTAGCTGAAGACATTAATCAGGTTTATTTAACTGAATTAGTACCCTAGAATTGCATATAACTATATTTTAATTGCATAGGTTCCAAAGTGTCCCCAAGACTATCGATCATGGCAACAAACTATGTACTGTCAGTTTGGACAAAAGTGGGCAAAACTTCATCATGGGCCCATGTGGAGTGTGTCACAGCTTCAGGGTAATCAGCGAACAATAATGATGGTAATAATATTTTATTCTGGCTGCATATGGGTAGAAAATTGAATATCATCCTGTCTTTAAGTAGCTTAATTGAATGGATGATTTCTCAAACATGCTTTGATGAAATTGTCCCAAACTTCTGTTCTAATCAATGTGTCTATATTTGATTTCTACCTGTGACTGTAATTGTGTGTATTTCAGGCTCTCCCAAATATTCCAGCTCTCTCTGAAAGCACCATCCGACGTGATATAGCTAGTAGTGGTATCTCTATGGATGCAAAAATTCAGGTAGCTATATTGTATAATTATGTGAATGTCCCTCCTGATTCTTAATTTCTATAATTATGTAGGAATCAGTTCTAGATGAAGCAGCACGCTCCCATCCAAATTCTTGGTGGTGGATAAAAGCAGATGGGTGTGATCTTGTGAGCGGTCTGGGTGAATCTATCAGTGGCAAATGGAGTGGTGATGTGAACTTGAAAGAAGGAGTTTTAGACAAGTTGTATATGGAGTATAAAGCAAGGCTAGATTTTGTGGCAGGATTCGGTCTTGGAGAGAGGAGTGATGATGCAATATTTCAGCAGGATCTTGGTGATATTAAGCAGCATTTAATGGATGATATCAATTTCATTACTTCTGGTGAGCATATGGTGCAATCTCAACATAGATCTTAGCTAGCTACTTTTTATATATTTTTTGCATGTAGTACTTTGTAAAGTAAATGATGAATATGAGAAGAAGCAAGAAGAAGGAAAGCAAGGAAAGGAGATGTTTGGGTTAGCTTGGGACATAAAGGAACTCACAGACCTGAATGAAGAGGGAAGACAGATTATCGTTGACTGTTCTACCCTTGGAGACAGGCTTTCTGACATTAATTATGACAGAATTTCCAACAATTTGGCTTCTCGTTGTCAACATATTCGAGAGCGTATTCTATCATTTGTGAAGAGGACAGTGAAGTACAGACGTACAGCAGCTACCCATGTCTTAGTGGTGATGATCAGCCCTGAGGAGCGTAATTCAAAACCGTATGCATTAACCATTCAATGTATTGCATACAAGAGCATTAAGGACTCTGAAATTCGGGATATCTGCAATAATGTTGTGAAAAAGATGACTTTGAGGGAAATGAAAGTTGCAGGTTAGTTTGCTATTATGGATGATTATTAAGTGAATAATATTTTTACAGGATTTTGTACTAATGGAGAATGGAATAGCTTACGCTCTAAGGGTAACACTCGACCATTATCCATTTTTGAAATATGGTCAAGAGCGCGGAATTATTGTAGTCGTCTTTCGCTTAAAAAAAATGTTGGGAATGTTAACACCAGAACGTAAGCTGATACCAGCATTATTGCTATGTGTATGGTTATGTTTACTATGATATTGCAGAAGGAGAAGATGGAATTTTAAGAGCTGCAGTTCCAAATCCTGCTGTTGGAGAAAAATTGCTACAGGAAATATCGACATGGATGGAGGAAGGTTGCACAATGGAAGATGTCGTACTTCGACTCCGGTTAAGAACAGTACCCAATGGTTATGAACCTCATAACTGGTGTGAAGGTAGCTAACATTTTAAAATTAATATATTATTTTTGATTATAGCCACTTATTTTTCAGATAGATCGGAGACACTTTCTGAAAAGTTAAAATCCATTTTAGCTCAATTGGTATATGTACGTCAAATTGAAGAATGGGAGGCCAAAGGTGTGCCATTCAAGACTCATCTTCACGTTCCTGAATGTCACCCACTTACTGGAAAACTTTTCTGTGAGAGAGAAGATGAAGGTCATGTTTTCAAGGTATAATTATGATAATAAGCCCCAACTATAATGATGATTTTGTGTGTGTAGAGAATAGCAAATAGTTTGCGACGAGGAGCTGACAAAGATATAAGGTTGGAGAAATTTGTTGAAGCACTGAAGGAACCTGAAACTGGACTGACATATCCTGCCCTTACTGGAGTTAGGAAACAATCTGTTGAGGATGTCGAAAGATTATTTGGTGATGGGGTAATCAAATTTATGAAGAAAAAAGGTTATCAACCTGAAGCTAAGTATTTGCAGACAGTACGAAATTGGAGACAAGCAGTTGATGAAAGAGGACTACCTGATGCTACACGTCAGAAGTTTAGTATGGAACTTCTAGATTTTATTGTTAAAGATCTTATTCCTTGGTGCTCAGATGGAAATAGAGATTATCGCTTGTTGGAAGTTAATCGGTAAGCTAGCTTTCATTGGATGCCCCCTCATTGTAATGTAGTAGTTATAACTTTTTTGTTTTGTTTTGTTAGACTACTTAACAATGTTTGAGGATTAACAAGGGAAACACTAATAGCTCTAGCTGCTGATATTGAAACAAGGGTTAAACGAAGTGAATTTCTCCGAGAACAAGGACTACCAGCAGAGCACCCACGCTCAAGCACTACAGATGATGTAGAATGCTTTTTTAGTGTACTTCGTGATACTGTGGGAAAAGATTTTACTCTCAAACAGGTAAAGTGTTTACTAATACATGTAGGCACCACATTATAGTTACCATGCACAGGTGTATTATGGTTGGAGAAAGATCTGTCTTGAATTTATGAAAAGAATGGACCCTGATCTAGGATTTTACTACTTCTCATCATAGATTTTATGAAGGGAATATGCCAGAGTTCAGTGAAAAGCCCAAGACTCAAAGGAAACCAAAACGAGCCCCAAGAAGAGAACTTGTAGGAACTGCTGGACGTAGGATATCATTACCTGTACGTGGCCGTCTCTCTACAAGAGCTGAATTCCACAATGTTTCTATTGATTTGCCACCTCCTTTTAACATCAATACTCCTTCTAGAATAATATCTGAACATGCTTATGCCTCAACTGGCCAAGTTAATCAAACATTAATTTTTAGAATGATTATCAAACAAATTGAATCAAACATTTTGTGTAAATGAATGCATCAAACAAACAAATCATGCCAAAAAATCAATATGCTAAAATGAACTACTGCATCGTACAACTTCTTTAGGCCATTCTCCTAGTTTTGAAATTTTTATTCCGCAGTACCATCCAGCTCCTGAACGACTCCAGTGTGTAATAAATCGTATCCACTCAAATTTAATGGATAATATTTTTTTTGAATCTATAGCTTCATGCACACTATTTAAGGCTTCCTTGGCAACATAGCCAATTAATTCCCAATCATTTTTTAGCTTGCAGTCAAAGGCAATTGCACGAGAATCCTTAGGATTTTTGGGTTCTTTTCTTAACATAACACCTACAGATTCTTTTTTTTTTCAATTTCTGAGCAGCTTCAACCAATATTTCTTGAGACCGAACAGTTTTGGTTGCACCCATACATTTGAAGATTACTGAATGAGTTAAAAGTGATGTATTTAAATCAGCATCAACGTTATCTTCACCACTGCTCTCTCCAATACTTTCATCACTCATATTGCCAGTACTCTCCTGTTCAATATCTTCTGCTGATTCCTCCCATGTCCATTTCCATATTACAAATACTTTTTTCTCATAGAAAATCTTGTCACCAATTGGAATACAATGATCAAATTCATCTGGATCAATAACAAATGCATTGGTGTATCCACTGCATAACTTAAGCAGTGCAGGAAAAGATCTTTTTAGATTTGGAGTGTCCCTTATATAGCCATCATAATATCTGCAGTCACGATCGTCCAAGCCCTGAAACTTGACTTCTCTCAAGTTAGCAGAAAAAACAGGGAAACTTGGTACAGTATACCTAATACTAGAAGCTCCTACATTCAAGATAGTTATGAACGTATGGTCATCCAACCTTTCAGAGCAATCCTCGCAAACGCTTCTTTTGCTTCCATCATAAGTCGCCATTGCTGTTGCTGTGCTGTTGCTGTGTTGCTGCGCACTATATCGTACATCATGTCCTCGCGGCCTGCGCCGCGCCTGGAATGTAAATATCACATGACTGATGACGCGTGCACAACCTCCTCTGAGCATGCGCAATAAACTTTACTAGCCTTGGGGTCAAAGGTCAACTGGCACCTGTCTCTAGGTAGCAGGCCTTTTTAATTAAAGAGGGTTGGGGGACGAGGCTATCTCTAGGCGCTAGTATATCTGTGGTCTGGTTAATGCGCACCATGTATACCATCGATCTAGCTCGCGCGGAGCGGGGGAGGGGCTGGCCGGCGGGATTTGGCTGTCGGGATTTCGTTGGTTGTCGGGATCGGGACTTCAATCGGTGAAAAATTGCCCTTCTCGGCTTCCATACACATCCGGCCATATAACTTCATCAAAACCTGTTAGTGTTATTTTCTTGGTGGAGCATAACACTTGTGGTTTTCTTGGTGGAGTATATGTATTTATTAAAATATCTGTGTCATACAACATCCTCAACTGTTAGCAGTGCTTGAACAACTGAGAAAACTGACCAAGTGCATCTATTATAATGGTTCTCTCCCTTTGCTTGCCCTGCAGTGGCCATTTTGAACCACATGATGATGTCACTCTCTTTTCTATCTGTAGAGGAAGATCTTGCATTGCAATTTTTTATATAGAATATTATTATGAAAATTTATGACATTGAATTGGTTATTAGTATTCCAGCAATGCTAGTAGTTTCTCGCATTCACTAGCATAACATCCCTCCACAAGGGACAGTCCCTTCAGTTGTAGTCTTGGCAATGACAGAGTGGTGAACTTTAACCCTTTGAGTTTGAAGGTGTGGGTTTTCTGTCCGAGGATACTCCTTTCCCTCTCTTCTTGACTTCTTGATCGCTATAGGAAGGAAGAGGTGGAAGCACGCTATTACGCTGATGGAGAGGATGCTTATGCCATGAGGAGAGATCTTGATTATGTGAAGGAAGAAATCAGGAAGGAGAAAGAAGCTAGTATCAAAAGAGCAAAGAAGAACACTGAACTCTCTGTATGATGTTCGAACTATTTGAAATCATAAAGAATATAATATACATCTTACTTTGAAGTGGAGGGTGGGGGTGTTGACAATATGGCACACTGTGCTGAAAATTTTGCCCTGACCATGCCCACTTCTGCATATTGTTTGATGGTTCATCTCTCACTTGGTTCTTATATTTATTGGCAACCCACATACACAAGGAGAGATGGCACACCAACAACCCATCAGCTAATAGATGTCAGGATTGAATATAGAATAGACCACAAGAGAATGAGGGTTGCTTTAGAAGTAATGCACTTGTGAGTCCTGCAATATCTTAAACTCTTAGTGAATGTACTGCACCACTACTGGACTGAGTAATATAGTTCTCCATTAGCTATTGAATATAGAAACTGTTATTAGCTATCTTGACTGTCAGCATGCAGCTATGAATGGTCTTATCTCCCCAAAATTTAGCGTTATTTCCGATTGAAAGAGACCGCAACATTACAAACAATGATAATAGCTGCCAGCTATAATGATTGTATCTTACATTACCAAGCTTTATCATAATAGCTGCAATAATTCTAATACACTCCTTACATTTTCCATTTACTTGCCATCATTGGAGAATTCCTAATAATAAAAATTACATTCCGTCCCAGTCAGCTGTGCATGTTCACCATTGCAAAAAATTGTAATTGGATGTAGTGATAAATAAAATTAAGACAGTTCTGTTAAATCAAGGGGACATCTTCAGTATCATTGAGAATTGTGATGGAAGTAGTCACGTGTTCATAGCTACCATGCATATATACAAATGTATAACAAACCTAGGTTTCCTTAGTTAAGTAATAGTTATTGACTCTTGTCATAAAAAAACAAAAAAACAAAAAACAATGAAACAACAACATCAAAAACATGATAACTAACAAAACGGGAAAAAATGATAATGTGTGCGGATGCAATCTATTTTAGAGAGATGTTTCAAATTCATATTCAGGTTCAAAATATATTTCGCTTGCTGGTTTAGTAGCATGGTACATGATTATTCCACCTACACCAAGTGTAGGAAGCGAGGCAAGAACAGTAAGGGCTACTCTTGTGATATCGCTGAATTTGGTGCATTTATCTTTAAGAATTCCAACCGAAGTTTTTCGGCCATTATAGAATTTATTTTTTGCTGCCACATGAAAATCGTACGAGGTATTTGACTCCGATCCATCAATCACTGTTTTTTGACTGTAGGTTGAAGTTGCTTTGACTATTTCTTCCTTTACTAGTTGACCTGTCCGGTTGTGTATGCATTTAACTTCATAGTACTCCAGACCATCCTGTTCATATGGATGATTCCAACGAATTTTTATAGCATCACTACGCATTTTATCGATAATTAACTTCACAGGAGGCCCTGGGAATTTTTCTGCTGTTGTTGCTTGTATTTTTTCTTCTTCGCTATCTATAAATTCCCCCAAAGTACAAATACTGAATACATATGTTGTTTTTTGGTCAAGTCCAATTATTTTACAGTTTATTTTTTGACTATTATCAGTCAGTTTACAATTCGTTTCTTGATTAAATAATTCACTGTCTGTGAAGTCATTGGATTGATCATCTTCATGCAATTCTATTTTATAGGCTGTCAATACATCGGGTAACTTCTTTGGCTTTGTCCAAGAGAGTTCAACTGAGCTGCTTGTTGTGTTATTAACAGCTAAATTGCTACTGGGTCTGGTCTTGCTTCATTATGGCATAGTGAACACATCTCACTTGGCTCACTTTCACCAACTCCATTTTTTAGACGTACACGAATATTAATATTTTCAGAAAGGGATGCAATTGAATAAGGTATTGGATATTTTTGGCTCGTATTCAATTTATAAGGAGAGCATTTTTTCCACTCTTTTTCATGGTAATACTCAATCTTCACATCTGTCACAGATGAGCCATACTCATTTTTAGGTGAATCTATAGATAGTATGAATTCTTTCAATTTTGCTTCGAACTGTATTGAGGGACGTGAAGGTCTAGCTGGTTTTCTACAACCTGTTGTTACTGTTAGTTCACTATAATCACCTCTAATATATCTGTTGAGGGCATATACTCGAAAGTCATACTCAGTTCCAAATTTTAACCTTTTAATTTCAGTAGTAAGTTCATTTCTATCCATAAACTGTGGTAACCGTCTCCATGTTTTTTTATGTTCTGATGTTAATTTCATTTGTATACGGTATCCAAAAACTGCTCTTTCTCTTTCGTCAGGGACATCCCATGCCAATTTCACAGTATTTTCGAAAATATTCCTGGGTCTAAGATTTCGTACAGTGCCAGGTTTTGTATCAAAACTGGGATTCACAGGTACCAAATCACTTGACTTGCTGATGCCGACGTCATTTTCTGCTTGAATGCTGATGAAGTGAATTTTATCTTCAAATGGCAATTCGATACACTCTGTTCTATCATTTTTCAATGATTCAGGTAACTCAATGATATTTTGATCCAACTGTTCTTCCTTTACATTGTACTTTGCTATTACAAGCTTCTTTGATTCTTCATTTTTGTTCAAATCTATATGAATATAGATTGACTCCTTTTCAACATGTAATAAAGGTTTTCTTGGTTTGGTTGGCTTAGCAAGTAATGTTTCTACATCCAATGATGAATTTATTCCATCATCATTTTGATTTAAAGATTTAACTTGAAATGCATATTTTGTATGTGGAGATAACTTATCAATCACTTTGGAACATTCTCTAACGTATAAAGCTCTCTTCCATTCGTTATTTCTGCATTCCACTTTATACATGTCCACTGCTAATGGATTTATGTCTGGCTTTTCCCATGACAATTCAATACTCTCACAGGTGACATTAGAAGACTTCAGGTTTACAGGTGGCCCTGGTACGATCTTAGTAAGGTCTACTGTCTCAGATTGACTAGGTTCGCTCTCACCAACATTATTTCTCATGATAACCCGAAATTTTGTACACATTTTTTCCATTGTATAGTTATCTAATGCCACAGAATATTGTAAAGGATTGGCAGATGCCTCCTCTATATTCTCTTCTTTTATAGTAATCCATTTTTTTTCATTACATTGCTTCTGAATAATAACTTTGTTAACTGTTTCTCCATTTTCTTTCAATTTGGGTAATTTGCTGACTAAAAGAGCTAATTTTGTAGGATCATCACTGCATACTCGGGTGTTGGGGCGAAAAGGTTTATCAGGTACCCCACATGGTACAGTGATACGATAACGCTTACTAAATTCTCCGACTCTTCTCTTTGATGTGTTATAGCCTCGAAGACGAATGTGATAAGTTTGGTTTGGGGATAATTCCTTGATTTTGGTACTGGTGATAACGAGTGGTGAATGTACATTATCATTTTTCCATGTGAAGTTGTCCTTCCCCTTTATTTGAATTTCAAACTTCTCAGCAGCATCTGGATTAATCTCAGGTTTGTCCCACTCCAGTATGACAGCCTTTTCTTTCTTCTCACCTCTTTCTGATATTTTAATTACTAGTGGGCCTGGAATATCTGATGTCTCTTTTCATAGACTTCGTACTTTGCAGGGCCTATAGCTTTAGCCATATAACTAGACTTCAGTTCTTTCAGATTTAATGATGCCTGGGACTTAAAAACATCATTAAACACGTCTAAACAATGATCTTTAGAATCATTATAATTTTTGGACTTTAATCTTTCCATCACAGTCTTAATCTTTTCTTCAAGAACTCCCTTCTTTCCAAAATGTAGCATTTCATCATCTGGCAGTAAATAATTGCACTCTTTGTCTAGTTTTGACTGTATCTCATGTAGTATGCAGGAATGCATCCCCAGCAAAGTTACTGTATCAGGCTTACTGATATCTCCTTCTTCCACTGGAAATTGTATCGCATTTGGCTTTGATACTCAAGAACTAACTCTTCAGACAGAGAATCGAGTCGATTTTGACAAACTGTGTCCCAATTTAAGTTGATATCAGTTATGCCAGTGTCGGTATTCAACGCTTGTATATACTGCTTCGCTAATCGAACGAATATCTCACTGGTAAGGGGTTCATCACTTTGTAAGCACCTCTTATAACTGATACTGCTGCACAACAACTCAATGGCTTTTTTAATTTCAGCATTAAAGTTGTGATTTAATTCGTAGATTGGAGTAAGATGTGGCTCTTCATCACTAGCAGGGTGCCTTATTTGATGACAGTCAAAAGAGGGAAAGAGAGTGAGTACATGAGACCTTCTGTCATTGTACCTGCTTTCTAGTCCCTGAGTCAGATATTTCTGTATTATATGCTCAGTAAGGGAAAGATCGTTGCTGGGCTTTATTTTACAATCACGCATCAACCAGAAAAAGTTTGGGAAAATTTTATAGTTCTTGGAAGAGTCATTATCTGTGATGGGTTCATCACGCAAATGAATCAATCGCGATAACCCAGAGAAGCAACTGCAAATAAAATTTAATACTGCTATTAACATTGCTAATTTTGGCAGAAATATAATTTATAACAGACAGTCAAACTCATGAAGCAGACTGTGAAATATATTCAGAGTGACTACCAATCTGTACAATCTATTTTCTGCCACCATGCAGCAACTTTATATTCTCACTGTACTCACCTTAGTGCTCTGATATGGTCTAAACCAATCATACCCTGTGTATTGTAGATCAAAGTTGAACTCAAAAGTGTTGTTAAGACGAGAATTTTAACGATTAAATCGGTCCGATTCTGTTCATCCACCATTCCTGCACTAGAACCTTCAGTGTCGAGCAGTACTACTTCGAATTCACCGAAGTCTAAAGTTGTGGTTGTCATTTGTATGCCTCGAGTGCAGACTTCATCCGAGTCACTTGCTTTGAATGCATCATTACCTCCCAATAGTCGTGACAAGAAATATGACTTCCCTGTTCTTGCTTTTCCACAAATACTTAACACTGCAAAGGGCTTCGATATTTTTTCGAATAGTTCACATGCATCATTACAGAGCACAAGTTTTCCATCTTCGTCTGATACCAACATCATACTACTTTTGGAATTGTCTAGCAGTTTATGCATTTTGCAATTTAGTACTGCAAGGACAGAATATATCATTAATAATAAGCTGAATAACTGATAATGGTAGTGGTCACCTTCAAATAATTGACACTAGTATACTACATGTGGAATGAGTAGCCATGGGGAATTTTTGTTTTATTCATGTTTATAATTTAATTTGTGCATGTGGTAAAGTTTTCACTGTTGTCAACGAAAACGAGGTTTTTAGTTAAATGACACATTAAAAAAAAGAGAGATCTAGTGGGAATAGATGGGGCACTGAAATACATGTAGCTATTATTGGTACTCAGGCCATTAGTTACTGTAGTATATCCATTGTAAAATGCATGCAGTTGCTGGTCATGGATCACAACTTGAATAGCCCTTATCAATGTATAACCACTTGCACGTATAGAGGAAAGCCACACATCTATTCAGGGACAGCCTCAAGTTTACACAGCTGTTCATCTCAACCAACTTGCAATTCAGTGTAGCTACAAGTTTTATTTATTTATTGTCAAAAGGAAGTTTGCTATCCATCATGTGTTAATTTTAATGCTTACCTGGATGAGATGGAGGTTCACTTTCCACTGCTTTTGCTGGAAAATTACAAAATTTAATTAGAAACATGTAGAAACTTACTCAGGGTATGAGTAAGTATGAATTTAGGTGTGGAATCTAATAATGTTAGCTAGTGAGTTTGAGTGGTGAAGTTAGCTAATTCCTTCTTATTTCAAATCTTTCCCTTTTTCCCAGGATCATGCACTCAGGCTACAGCACTTAATTTTTATCCCACAAGTCTAGACCTCTGTGAGCATAGCCTATAATGAGGCTAATTATATAACTACTCAGTGAGAAATCCTATACATGTGTTGTTGGAGTGATTGTTTTCCAAAAGGTATAGCTTTTATAGTATATAGCTGACACTGTGACTTACCTACATCTACCATTTCCCATTCTGATAAATCACCAATTTCTTTGATGTACAAATTGTGTGTGTGTGTGTGTGTGTGTGTGTGTGTGTGTGTGTGTGTGTGTGTGTGTGTGTGTGTGTGTGTGTGTGTGTGTGTGTGTGTGAGAGAGAGAGAGAGAGAGAGAGAGAGAGAGAGAGAGAGAGAGAGAGAGAGAGAGAGAGAGAGAGAGAGAGAGAGAGAGATTTACATAATCTATTCAACTTATATTGCAATACCGGTGTCAAGTAAAAATGGGGACCACCACAAAATGGGGACCCCCATCCCCATTTTTAAGCAATTTTGGGGACCCTCATCCCCAAATTTATCATAAATATGGGGATCCCTCAAGAATTTTAGGGACCCCCCATTTTTAAGTTATTTTGGGGATCCCCATGCCCAAATTAATCATAAATATGGGGATCCCTCAATAATTTTAGGGACCCCCCATTTTTAAGTTATTTTGGGGATCCCCATGCCCAAATTAATCATAAATATGGGGATCCCTCAATAATTTTGGGGACCCCCTGATATGGACAATTTATCGATATTAATGATTTTTTATCTGTAGCTATAGCTATAGCTACTTAGCACACATATTACAATACCAAATCCATTTATTATTTTTTTTGTTCTTCCAGCTATGACAGTCCTCAGGAGAATTATCACCAGCTGGCTATAGCATGGGTGTAAGAAGCAGGGGGGCTGGGGGGGGGGGCTTCAGCCCCCCCCACTCAAAATGCACATAGGCATTAGTATATGCAAAACAGATGCTGCATGTCAACTAAGTATTAGCTAATAACACCTACTAGCTAAGTATTAACATCACAGAATGAGATGACATTGGTTAATTAAGTATTAGTAACACCTAACTCAGCAGTTAGCTTGGCTCTACTATGGCACAGAGGAGAATTCATCGCTCCAATTCAGTTCTCAAATTGATACAGGTAACTATCGATGTAAGATTGCATATGTACATTATAATAAAAATTATTGTATTTGCAAGTGATGATGCTGGTCCATCTTCAGAGACCTCAATCACAAGCACTGATGCCACTGCATAGGCGGTGGAACAGGTAAGGCCAGTCAGGCCCAGGCCTGACCAATATTTTGGGAAAAACAAGATTAATTATTAAGTGGCTATTAAAATATTTTGGGATTAATTATTATGTGGCTATCAATCAATAACTTAAATACATAATGATGCTCAAGTATAGCAAACTGTAGAACTTCGGTGTTCTGGGGAATTATGTTTCAATTTTGGGCTTGACCAATCGAATCTTGCTTCCAACACCTCTGCACTGTTGAGCCAGTTGATGGTACATTGGTATCCAAAAATGGGTGTGGTTAAGGAAAGTGGCTATAGTTATCCAGTGAGAGCCATACACATTCTGGCACTCCCTTCTCTGAATGTCAAATCCAGAATGCCCACTGCTAGTGAAGTGGGCTGTAATCCTTTCATATTTGGAAATTTTCCCTGAGAAACTTAGTACCAGCTGCATCACTCAGTAAGCCACTTGCCCTTAGTAAGGCAGTTTTGTCCTCATTAAATCCTTCTTCCAATATTGAACAGGCTTATAAACAAGATTACAATAAAATTATTCATGAGTTTACGTTGACATGTTCCAACCTGTGGAAAACTTTAATACAAATGAATTGCTTAGCCACGATAGCTATTATAGCTACATATTATAGGTTGAAATATATAACCAGGCCAATAATATTTTTTACAGACTAGATCATTGGTTCGGTGCAGCTATCATCATGAATAGTTGCAGCATCTTCAACCTGCCACAAGCTTGGATTTAGCTCGAGAATTTGCCTTACCTACTCAAATAAAGTCATATAATCGCCTATAGACATAAATGCCCTGCACATGGCTATAAACTCTACCCTCATAGTGACAGGGCTATGGAAATGTTAGTTGTGCACCAATTCATGGGTTGTTAATGCACCAGGGTCTCACCCTCCCCCCCCCCCCCCCCCCCCCCCCCCCCTCTCTCTCTCTCTCTCTCTCTCTCTCTCTCTCTCTCTCTCTCTCTCTCTCTCTCTCTTCATGGATGATCAATATAAGCCTAAGCCTAAGGGCTCATAGCTAGCTAATATTATTATAAAACAAGGCTAGCCGCATGCAACTGTTGTTTACTTTATTAGAGTTTACAACTATTATGCCCCAGTTAGTCCACCAGTTTTTTTCTTAGGGTTATAATTATAGTTTGTCACCCTCAAAGCCTTCAAAGCTGGCATACGCATGCGTGAATGGGCGCGCGGTGAGCATGCATGGGGTCCCTAATTTTACAGGGGGGACCCTAATTTTACGATAATTTTGGGGTTGGGGGTCCCCAAATTTATGGGGTCCCTAAATTTACGTGACACCGGGACTTTTTTTTTGTCTGTTTTTGTTGTTGTTTTTTTTTTTTGGAAGATCCGCGAAGCGCTTCATGCACTTCCTTTTGTATTTAACTGCCCATGGTTTGATCCCTAGCTACATGTATCTGTTTGAAAAGAAAAATGGCATTATTGCATAATTTTATTTCTGACTTAACTTGCCTGCTGATCTGTTGGACTGCAACTAACCGTAAGTTGAAGTCTGTAGCTATAATTATTTGTGGCTTGTAGCTATAGCTTTGCCCATGTGCATGTTTAGCATGAACTATGGTCTGAATCAAGAATAGGCCCGGTACAACTAAAGCCCAAAGTGTCTTATGATCTGCATAGGTTACTTTTGTGTACATAGTAGTGTGATTAGCTACCTCCTCTTCAAGAGCCTGGATATGGTGGAAACTCTTTCTGAAATAGGGACACAATACTAAAACATTTACAATGGGGAGAGAAAAGAAACTTTGATAAACCTTTCTAAAGCTAGGCTGCGTTGTTGGTAATTATAGTCAAGTGAGTAAGCCATTTTCTGAGATGACAGGGATGATGAGAGTATACCGATTAAACTAAGAGATAATTCCATCACCATTGGGTATCTGGCTATCTACGTATAGAGAGTGCCAGATAAACAGAGGAGTAAACTAGTGCATATCTAATTTAACCAATTTACTATCAAGTGGCTGGTGAGGAACCTTAGACTAATACTAACAGGTCCCCCAGGACCAACCTTCTGAAGGATGCAGCTCAGAGACACCTCAATTGAGGGGTGGAGTTGAGTGGACTCCAGTAGATCCTGCTTGGTGGGAGTGATGGTCTCAACCTGCACTGCAGGTAGAGATCCGCTAACTCACCATCTCACTTGCACCATGTACCAGGGGGCCACCCGTCCATGTACTTTACTGTATCTAGGATGTAGTATCCAGTCTATTTAGTATATACAAGCTTGTTTGCTATTGGTTAGTACAGTGCCTCAGCTCTTTGATTGTGGCATGTTAACACGGCCTGGGCTGGACAAGCTAGTTATCTTTTTCCAGCCAGTTGTGCGTTGTTGCATGTTGTACTCTAGTCATTATTGCCTTGTTGTTTTTCACTGCCAACCAAACAAATATGACAATACCATAAATGGAAGAGTGTGCATGTTCAGTAGACGGTCAAAGGTAACACTCTGACAAGCACTTTTGTCACACAGAAAATGTAATTGCATTCTCATTGGTCAGCAATAGTGAAATATCAGATGAACTTCATTTAGTATGGGAGATTAAACCACCTATAGGTAGTATGACCTGAGAATCAGCTTGCTTGCTGTGCTTGGTCACTGAATAAATGTACTTTCTGCACCATTTTTTAATAACTGGACCAGATGTAGCTAATGCACATATAGCACACACTTGCAGTGCAATAACACACATAGCAACAGAAATGTATTTTTCTTTAAAAGCAATCAACTGATTCAAATAGTGGTTTATTTTGATCGAATAAGAACGTACTTCAGTAGCATTTCTATATAGCACTTATTATATATCTATGCTTATGGCTTCTATCACTCTATAAGTACAACCAGCCCATCAAAGAGATAACTGATGAAGCCAAAATAAACATTCTATTATTTTGGGACAATTACAGTAATTGTTTTGATTCTGTTTAGAAAGGTCAATAAAAGCAGTTGGTACATGTATCTACATAGAAAAAATAACAACAAAGTTCAGCTGAGGGAGAGCTAGAGGGATGGGGCAGGAATTTTTGCCACAGATGGAGAGGATGAAATAAAATATTACAATTATCATAGGTGCTAGTGCACTGACCCTGTCTCCTCCCTTTCATCTTGCTTGTGATGGAGAAGAAGTAGAGTTCACTTGTACCACTAGGCAGACATTTGTGCGCTGGAATATTACTACACCTGAAATGAACTACCCAACTCAAGAATTGACTCAATTTCATCTGGGAAGGATGCCTCCCTTTGCCACAAATGATGATGTATTTACATTCAGAACAGTGTCCTATACTAGTTCCACTATGGAACTAGTGACTACTGTTAGTGTGAATGCCAGAGAGGAACTAGCTGGAACTATGGTGCAATGTCTTACATTTGTGTCAGGAGAGATGAGGAAGGAAACTGCAATCATAAGAGTTAGAGGTGATTATAACTGCAGACAAAATAAATCATGTTTTCATAATAGCTATAGCAATTAATATGTGCAGTATAGTAGCAATACTATGCTGTATATGTTTATCTATGCAGGTGTACCTACACCATTTAATCTGACACTTCCTACTACCTTGGATCTGGAATTTGGGAGGACTAGCATTACAGCCATTAATGTATCCTGGACACAACAGGATGGTGCTGAATACAATAGTTTCATCAGTCCACCTATTCCATATAGCAATGCTTCAAGGACTAGCATAATCATACCCAATGTCCCCTTCAATGTCCAGTACAATGTCACTGTAGTGGCTCATAGATGTGATGGCAGCTACACTTCATCTGCCACACTGAATTACAGTAAGTCTAATCTGAATGATCAGTGGCTGTAATAATGTGATGTCTATTTTCTCACTAACTTAAGGTGAGCAGTGTACATTTCTTTCATAAACCATTCCATATTCATGTAGGTCGCTGTATCTTCCCATCCATCAATCCAAGTCTGAGATTATTAACTGGTGTGAGTGTGGCATCAGCTCCTGAAGGCACTGTCATCTCATTCATATGCAATAATGAAAATCAAGTATTGGATGGCATAGATAATGCCACATGTATTGAGGGTAGGTGGAGTCCAAATATTGATGGTGTCATGTGCAGAGGTAAGTAGCTCTTCATCCTTATCATAATATGAAATGGTTGAGCATTCCTATTCCAGGAGAGTGTGGGTTACCTATGTTTGGAGATGATGTGGTGGTCATAGATGACTTTAACACTACATCTGAAGGATCTTACTTCGACTTCACTTGTGCTGATGGTTTGAGTCCAACTGCTATCATAAGAACTATCTGCTCACCAAGCGGCTCCTGGAATCCAGATCCTGCACATGCCATATGTGTCAATACTAGTACTAATCCCACCACTGGTATTGATGGAACTCCTCCTCCAGTATCATTAACTATACTGACTGTGATATGCAGCATTGCATTTTTTGTTGTGGGACTGGTTGGTGGGATTGCTTGTGGTTCTCTAGTCATATATTGCTGTAATAGAGACAAACACGACCTCCAACCCAGCCAGCCTCCACCTGCTCCATTTTATGAGGCCATCATACTCCCAGCTAAAGAAGAACTGGAACTAAAGGACAATGTAGCATATGGACACTCATTTTAGATGTTTATGTTTATTATAAACTACAAGTGCAATTGGGGTTAATTGCATTGGGAACTAATGAGGGAAAATGTATTAGTCTATCATCAGCTAGCTAGCTAGCTAGAGACAGCTGAGTAATATTATGATTTCGAATAATTGGATATTCAAATACATGCGCATGCGTATTATAGAAAAGATGGCTTCCTAATTGAATTAGTCGAGTGCTGCGCTCCATAGTGTCTCCTTTTTCATCGACTCTTTCGAGGATCAACGAGTAGAAAAGATCGTAGTTGGTAGAATTTGGAGTGGATTTGTCCAGAAATCATGGCTGTAGCTTGAGTGGTTCGAGAGATATGATTGTCTAAGAATAATAATAATAATAATAATAATAAGGGAAAAAGCATTTCGTGAAATGAAAAAAGATGTAGGGATGACCACTGCTCAAAAAAATAAGGAAACAAGAAGGATGGAATCTTTGTTCTGTATATCCAGCCAACAATCCCTACATATACGTCGGGTAGCTTCAGATTATAGTGTAGTAATGTACGTATATGTAGGGATTGTTGGCTGGATATACAGAACAAAGATTCCATCCTTCTTGTTTCCTTACTTTTTTGAGCAGTGGTCATCCCTACATCTTTTTTCATTTCACGAAATGCTTTTTCCCTTACTTGTTCCTGGTCTTTTTTCCTCTCTTTTATGGTTTTAGCTATGTATAGAGTTCATTCTTCTATGTGTATGCAGGGACAGATGAAAGAAGAATAGTTCTCCAATAGCATACCAGCCCAATCATTATCAACGAGTCAAGGTGGAGGTAGAAGATGCTGAAATAGAGTCTACCTTGTTGAATCTAAATCCCCGAGTCGATACAGTAGTCTATTATCATCATCATTATTCTAGCTACATATACCTATACCTAGGACCTAGCTAGCTAGCTAGCTAGAGGCAGCTGAGTAATATTATAATTTCGAATAATTGGATATCAAATACATGCGCATGCGTATTATAGAAAAGATGGCTTCCTAATTGAATTAGTCGAGTGCTGTGCTCCTTAGTGTCTCCTTTTTCATCGACTCTTTCGAGGATCAACGAGTAGAAAAGATCGTAGTTCGTAGAATTTGGAGTGGATTTGTCCAGAAATCATAGTTGTAGCTTGAGTGATTCGAGAGATATGGTTGTCTAAGAAGAATAATAAGGCCACTACCGTAGTTACAGTCTTTACTCACATCTCCGTTATAATATCCAATTTAGAGTTGTTCTGTCCAGTCAATGCTGCATAGCATCCTCTTCTGTTCAATCATCTTTGTTTCTAATTGTAGCACATCCACACAAACTAGTAGTGGTACTTAGGAAAGGCTTAGTCCTGGCATCTAAAACTGGCGTTAAAAGATAGAAAGCTTCCTTCAAAGGAGCTACAAACTATCCAAATAATCATAGCAATAAGCATCACACCAACAGCATCAGCCAAACACGGACACCTTTCCACGCGGTCGAATAGCCATTTTAAATAAAATTATGACGTAATCGTGCAAATAAGAGTGTGCATAAGTAATAGTTATTAACCAAGCGCTAGGTTTGTAGTCGAATTATAAGCACGAGGCCCGAGGGCGAAGCCCGAGGGGCGAGTGCTTATAATTCACTACAAACCGCACGCGCGCGGTTAATTAACTATTTTATAGCCCGCGCGAGTGTACTACGCATGCTCAGTGCTTCTGTCTCTATAGCGATGTAGCTACTTTTTGGCTGCTTACAAGAATATGGCCATCCCACTTCAACGTCGTGATTCATACGGTACCGAACTATCTTTCACTCTATAACCCACCCACTCGCTGTGCTTTAACTTGCTCACGTAAGGTAGGGGCACAGCGTCATAATTATGGTTGGACGCTGAATGGCAAGTAGGGCAGCTAGTGCAGAATTATGCTGGCTACTTTCTGAAAAGCTTCTTGGGTTTGAAATGTGGAATGTGCTCAATGAATATCATTATAGCGTGCGCACCGTGTTCAATGATAAAATTCTTTTCTGAGAGTAGTTAGTATAAGGACAGAACTCTATACTGTCACATACTCACCTTTCAGTCTAGTCACAACTCCTTAAAAGTGCAATATCAACTTTGCAGAATCTATATCTAACTTTTCCCTGTAAACACCACCCCAGGCTATGATTACATGCACTGTATCACATTTATAAATCCGGTTCGTTACCATGGCAACGGGCTATAAATTACCGCTACTGTTTGATGCCTTACGCTACATACTGTAAATGGATACCATGTGGCTAGTATGACTAGCCACAAGATTAATGAATGAGACATACATCACTTAGCTACATGTAACCATGCATATATTGACAGTTCATTAATAGCTGGCTAGATTGATTGTAGCTAGCTATAATTTCTTGTTCACATGATTAGCTAATCAATGGTAGGTATAATAGTGACTCAGTGAGCTGTATGCACAGCTAAGCTATATAATCATGTGAACAAGAAACTATAGCTAGCTACACAATGAGAATTATAACCTAGCTATCTAGCAGCAAAAATATTAATCATTACCATAATAATACCTGCAGTTCTGCAGTCATTGTCACCCGTGCTGATAAACATGATTGTGTAGTATATAGGGAATTACTCTCTCTGTGTAACAGTGCTGAGCACACTCATATAAAAGTGATTTTCCTCAGTGTCTGGCCATCTCTCTGTGTAACAGTGCTGAGCACACTCATATAAAAGTGATTTTCCTCAGTGTCTGGCCATAACTTCATCAAAACCTGTTAGTATTATTTTCTTGGCAGAGCATGTATAGCTACTTGTGGTTTTCTTGGTGGCAGGAGCATGTACGTATGTATTTATTAAAATACCACTGGGTATCATACAACTTCCTCAACTGTTAGCAGTGCTTGAACAACTGACCAAGTGCATCTTAGCTATGTTGGTTCTCTCCCTAGATAAATATTTGCTTGTCCCCCAGTGGCCATTTTGAACCACACGTCACTCATTTCTATCTGTAGAGGAAGATCTTGCATTGCAAATTTTTATGAAAATTTATGACATTGAATTATTCCAGCAATGCTAGTAGTTTCTCACATTCACTAGCATAACATCCCTCCACAAGGGACAGTCCCTTCAGTTGTAGTCTTGGCAATGACAGAGTGGTGAACTCTAACCCTTTGAGTTTGAAGGTGTGGGTTTTCTGTCCGAGGATACTCCTTTCTCTCTCTTCTTGACTCACAAATGGAGTGCACAGCAGCTTCACCTTTCTCTGAATGGATGGCCTTGAGGCTACTTCCCACATCATGTGCTTTGCTCTGTCCAAATTTGATAGTTTGCTCCTGTCCACTACCACATTCTCAGTAGCTTGAAACTAAAGTAGAAGATAGGGAAAACTTTTTTTTTGTTTTGTTTTTTCAAATTTACCACTCAAAAATTTTTTTTCACTGCATATAAATCATAGCTACTTTTTTTTCAAGGACAACTGCATACCAAGCAGAAAAATGAACACTAAACCAGAAGCGTAGTTGAGTTAAGGGTTATCATCATTGCTGGCACTCCATAAGTGTCAAATTTGCACGCAACATTAATCCATGCAGGCTGTGTAGAGAAAAGGAAATGGCATTGAGCTAGCCTCACTGAACTAATATATTTTCAGAACATTTTTCATTTTCTTGGGGGATCACCTGATAATTATAGTCACCTTATAATGAGATCTATTAGTGTAGACGACATACACAAGCAGAAAAATGAACACTAAACCAGCAATATCAAGAAGTTTAGTTGAGCTACTTTGGTAAGGGTTATCACCATTGCTGGCACTCCATAAGTGTCAAATTTGCACGCAACATTAATCCATGCAGGCTGTGTAGAGAAAAGGAAATGGCATTGAGCTAGCCTCACTGAACTAATATATTTTCAGAACATTTTTCATTTTCTTGGGGGATCACCTGATATAGTCACCTTATAATGAGATCTATTAGTGTAGACGACATGTCCAATGTCGGTCACCAGGTCACACAAGTCCTTCCATTCTGCCTGAGCCACACACAAACAGTTCCGCACCAACTCTCCCTCACTCAAGTACATGTGAGCACTCCCACTGCCATCCTCAACAAAAAGCCTACAAATAAACAGTAGGTTATTAACTGCTGAGTTTTGTGGCTCTGTTAACATGGTTTTTAACCATGAAAGTTTGTAGCTACAGACAAAGGTGAATACATTATCATGATTTCTAAGGTGTGTACTCTCTTAAGTGTGCACTTATAATAGATAAGTACCTTGCTGTGACTTCAAAGGTGGGTCTTTTCCTGATGCATGTAGTGGTGCAGTTTTCATTGACGATGGTACACTGGCAAGTTCTGCACTTGTAGTTGAGAGAGAGCCTCTTCACTGTCAAGTAACTGACCCTGACACACACGACACTCTTACTCAGTTCCCCTCCAATCAAGAGAAATGTGAGTTCACTCAACCACGACACAGGAACACTTACTGGTGTAGTCAAACAACTGGCTCTCCTGGGCATCGTCAAGTAACTCATCACATTGTCCAAACTATCAACATCAATACTGCTCAGTGCACAACTGGTGCAGTAAAAGTTACCAGACTTTGACGTCTTCAACTTGAAGGAATTGAGTGTGACCACTGCTCCTGGTACGAGGCCAACAGGTAGAGGAACACCATCTCTATAATCACAGTATACCTTAATCTCGTCAGGTGATTTCAAGCTGCAGAGCCCAAGGGCAATTATCTTGCATTGGTTGGTGCTGCTGGTGGAGCCAGAGAGATTTGGTACAGTTCTCACCAAGGTCATGTGATCTATCCTGTAGCTATGGGATACGATGATTCCCCTCAGGGAAACTAAGTCCAATTGTAACCTGCAAATAATTATTGCAAAGCTTTACATATATACATACACACATATATACATATATACATACACACATACATATATACATACACACATACATATATACATACACACATACATATAATACATATATACACACATATATATATATATACATACACACATATATATATACACACATACATATATACATACACACATACATATATACACACATACATATATACACACATACATACATGCAAATCATCTAGACCATATGTTACTGGTGGGACTCAATCTCATGGTCTCCTAGTCTGGCGCAGCCACCCCCAGGCACTTCCGGAACTCCAGTGTAAGGGTCTGGTAACACACAATACTTCGACTTGTTCCCGTTTAGCAGAAATCCTGCTAAAACGATGAATATCATTAACTGACGCGTTATGACGATTAATGACGTGAGGTAGCTATAACAACCATAATTATTACGGGATCGGGAGGCCATTTTTTTCTTCGCGCGAGGTGTTGCTATGACAATTAAACAAGACAACGTCATTTTACGACACTAAAACGTCATATTACGTAAATAAAAAATTTAGGCTGGGAACAAGTCGAAGTATTATGTGTTACCAGACCCTTGCGCTGGAGTTCCGGAAGTGTCTGGGGCTGGCTACGCCAGACTAATGGTCTCCCGCTTACAAGCCCAGAGTGCAAACCACTCATACACATACATGTAGATACACACATACTTTGGTTTACTCGAGGGGTTTGATAAACTTGTGGTCTGAAATGAAGGCAGGAGCAGCTGTTTTGTTAAATCTGCCACATCCAGGACGCACCCATCAAATATGGAGAGGAGCTTGATCACCATATCCTCAGTGACAGTCAGGGAAAGGTTCTTCTCCAATACACTCCATGTGGGGAGAACAAGGTCTGATGCTTCTTCCATCAAACCGAGGGAGTATACACACTCGTTACTGATCAGGGAAAACCATTTGAAGACAGCCTCACTAAAAAACATGGCTACTCTCAGTGGCTTCTTCCCAAAATCGGTATCAGACGTCGAGCTGGGTCTCTCTTCAGATGAGCTGGTTGATCCTCCACTTCTAATAGCACATTCAGACCAGCTGCTCGATCCAGCACATCTGACTTCAGAGAAGTTGATTAAAGTATCTAGACATGGATGAATTAAAACCTGACACGTGAATTCTCTTTTTTGGAAAGAATTGATTGTAACAATGTTCTTGTTCAAGACCTTGAAGTAAAGAGTTTGATCTGCGTCATCACCATCGCTGAACAGGAAACTTTCAGCAGTGGCTTGAAAGGACTTGGACACACCATCCTTGCCTCTCTCCACACTATCACAGGACACAGGAATGACTGTGGATTCTATTGGATGAATGGAGACACAAACATCTGGTGGAGAAATATTAGAACAATTCTGATCTGTAGATTTCTCCAAAATTATCCAGAAATCACTGACGATGAGTTTGTTGCCATAGTGAGTGAGGGGTACTCTAGACAAGTCCACTTTGTGGTCTGTGGTAGGAGTTGGACAGGACCACTTTGGGAGTATGGGTATGACAGGGATGGCTCCTGTACGATCCCGCAACACCAAGAATCCAGATCTATCACACCCACCCAGATCACCGACCAGGAACTGAAGAAAAATAAACCTCATATGAAATTGGACTGGAAGATAAACTCTTTTTGAAAAAATAATAACAAAACAACAACAACAACACAAACAAACAAACAAATAAACAAACAAACAAACAAACAGACAAAAACCAAGCAAGTATACAAACAAAAACAGACAGTTTGAGTTAAACAAGCATTGCCACCTGTTTGTGTCCCAATTCCGAAGCTTTCACCACATCATAAACCCACTCTGTCCTGATCATGTAAGCGTGATTAGCACTCATTTCAGCATTGAGTCCTGTTCCTTCTCCTCCTCCCTCCCCCTCCTCACCCTGGTGCCATGGAAACCCTGGGTCCAGACACCTCTTTATGATGTCATCCTTGAATGCCACCAGAGAAGGAAGGAGAGGTCGCAGAGAGAGATCCAGTTCTTTCTGGAAATAAGAAGAAAGAAGAGAAGATTGCACAAAGTCCGTAAAGATGTCTCTTTTCATTTCAGTCAAACCAGCAATTCTGCACAACTCTTGAAGACAGCAGAAACAGCTTCTTGTGTCATTCCTGAATAAAGAAACAAATAAATAAACCACGAACATACAGACTTTTAAAGACGACGAACCTCCCTATAAGTACCTTCGTATGATATAAAATAACCTCCAAAAGAGAACGAACTTCTCAATGTAAAAGTATAAACGTTATAAAAATAACCTCCAAAGGAAGATAACCTATCTACAAAGGACTAAAGGTTGGGTCTAAGTGTGCCCAGCCATCCATTATTCCACTAAAGGTTGTGCCACCACTGCATAATATGGGTTTCGATTATATGTGGGGGTGGGCAGTCATATCTGCACATTTGCACGTGGAATAATTTTTGGCTTTTGGATAAATTGTGCACACTCGATGACTTATGTATTGTCAATGGAACAGATGCTGCATCACTTGCGCATCATATCACCTCTCAATATGTGTGCAGAGGAAGCTATACCAGCTCTAAAGATAATATCTATATATCTACGCCTATAAAAGTTTCCTTTAGAGCAGGACTGATGCCTATTCTTTGATCCATTCTTTGTCTAAATGGTTGGGAGCATAGTATTATGATATATGGGGGGGGGGGGGGGGGGGGGGGCCAAGGGGAGAAACCCTGACCTGAAATCTTGCTTGGTGAGAGTGATGAAGACATCCAGTAGCCAAGCAGTGTCCACCACACCATACCTCTTAGTCAGGGAAGTCAACTTGTTCCTGTAGAAGAATGGCTGAAGGAGATGTCGGTAAAGGGTAGTCATACATATATACCAGGCAGAGTTAAACATACTCACTGTATAGGGGGAATCCATTGATGAGAATTGAACGATTCTTACAGTGCTCAGAGAACAACAGAAAAAACCAGAGATGTGCTAGTGGTCAAAATAATAGGTCAAGGATTAGGTGGTGTGTCAACATTGATAATTAAATTATACATTCGGACATCCTGTCATACTGATATTATTTTAGTCAGTCTAGTTTATATTTCTGGTTTCACTGTATCCACCTCTTCTTAAGACAACACCCCTCTGTATCGACCACTTGGATTGTGATGGTTGCCATAGGGACATGTTTCACTGAATGATTGCTACCTTATAAGGTGCAGCTGAGACTCTGAGGACGTGGACGTTGGTGAGTTGCAGGATGACCCCACTTCTGAGACCTCTGGCAAAGTCTGAACACTCCAAGTGAGTAAGATATAGACGGACTTGACCGTCCAGTTGGTACACTCCAGCTGCAGCGTACACACACTCTGTTACCACACCCTGAAAAAACAACAACAACAACAAAAACAACAAATCAAAAGAGGATAAGTGTGAGTAGAAATCTTGGTGATGTGTTTACTTCTCTCATCATTACACTGTTTTCACTTGGTGTGCACAATGGCTTATACTCTTTACCTGATATGAAACTAGTTCCCCACAAATGTGGCCGAGAATGTGCTGACAACAATCGTTTTTCTGACAGCACAGCTTTATTTTCTTGCAAGGTGGAGGAGAAGGGGAGTCCTTGCTCAAACTTGGTGAAAAAATAGAGTCAGAAGAAAACTGGAGACAAGATGGAGCAGTGGCCTGAATAGGTTTTGTTGGGGTTCTTGATGAAGGAGTAAGTTGAGACTGGAGTTGTCGATGATTGGGGAAGATCTCTGTGGCCTTCGTGGAGGAGAGGACCTGTTTCTCGAAAGAGCTGTTCTGTTATGACATGATCATTCAAGTTGAGAGATTTTTTGAACTTATACTGCTCATGTACCTTGTGAATCACTTTGACTTCCAGATAAGTAAAGAGACAACAGTCAGAAACATTCAGCAAGTAGGAGAAATGGAACAAGGATGGAGTCTGCATGATCATGATGTTCAATCAATTAGAAAACGACAACCACAACAATAACAACAATAACAACAACCACAACAACAACAACAACAACAAATAAACAAATATAATAAAATTATTTTCATATTGGCCTGTCATCTGTCTGACAAAAAAATTGGAAAAGTTTGAGTGAGCAGACAGGTTAAAAATGTCAGAACTAAATTGAATACTTACTTTACCTATTATCATTGGCTTCCTGTACCCTTTACCCAATATAAGTTTAGCATGCAGTACGTAACTAAAGAAAACTACAGTTTTATCTCCATGGTCTTCAGGGCAGTAGTTACGTAGGATTAGATTTAAGAAAGGATGGACAAAAATTAATAGCTGCTTCAGGAAATTTCAGCAAGCACCCCTATAGACATACCTGGATGAAAATGGTGAGATGAGTGTCTGGATCACATTCATCCACTATGTTCACCAGAAAGAGCAAGTCCCTGCCATTTCTATGATGATAATTTTAATTAGTGCACCCTTAGTTATCAAAGGGGGAGAAAGAGGAACTGAATACCTGATAACTTCACTGATGGCAGAAATCTGTCCACAGATGCTAACTGCAGTGCCAACTGTCCACATTTTGGCCCTGAAAATCAACAATAATTACGTATAGTTTGATGCATTGACTTGACACCTTGATTTGACCCCTTGATTTGATCCCTTGATTTGACCCCTTGATTTGATGATTAATTTGCATTGACTTGACCCCTTGATTTTATCTATTTTGTCGGGATAAATATCTACATGCTTTGCGAATATTATCGTCAATTTACGTGAAACCTTTGACTAACCCTTTGATTCTTTTCATTTTATCTACCATATTTAGGATAGAGTTGATAACCCACTGCACTCTATGAGCTGAAATTTGGCTAACTCACATGAGTGAAACCATCATTTAATTTGGAGAAACAAATCAAGTAAATTTAATGTGTTATTACCTCACATTGTCATTCCACGAGTTCACAGAGAAGATTGCAGTTGAGTCAATTTGTTGAGGGATGGGACGAGAATGACCCTGGCAACCAATTATCACCAACTCCTGCATCTCCAAGTGATTGGAACTCCTTTCTGAATTAAATGAATAGGGTCATCCCATGAAGGCAGTCGAGGTCACGTGTGTAGAACAGGTTCTCCCCAAAGGGTGTTAGAGAGGTATAACACCACTCTGATACAATGGATTATAATAGCCACAAGAATATCAATGTGGTATTCAAGAACCGTTTCACTGGGGATAACCCAGTAGAAGTAGGCATAGCTTACTTGAGTCTGAATGAATGAGGTTCCACCTTGTTGGAATGACTACCTTTCCCATGGCTTCAGCTAATGAAGACGATGACAGGGATACCTGAAGAAGCATGCAAATAAATGTTTCAATATGTGCCCACTAGACAACATCATGATCACACCATCTCTCTGTTTTAACTATCTCTATTGGATTAGTAGGTGGTTGATACTAATACTAAACATAACACACATTACAAGGGATCTTTCCAGTAGCATCAGCAAGGACAATTCCACAGTAGGACAGTTCATTTCTACTACTTGATGAAGTAATGGATGATTCCAGGACACCCATAACAAGGGCAGGTGCTTCTGGAAGCGGATACTCATTGGAGTGCTCTGCTTTGATCATAGGGGGTAGGAGGTTTGTCGATACGCCAGCAGTGAAGGATGATTTTATCTTGCTCATTAGGTGCCTGATTGTCACAACTTCATATTCAACAAGCTCTGCAAGGCTCTGTGAAGCAAGTGCTTTTATTACATGATTGATAGAGATGGAGTGCTGAAATGCAGGCAATAATGGGTTGATGAAGTTGTCGATGTGCAGCTGTAGTCTCTCCAGCCACACTTTTTCCTGAAGCAGTACAACTAGTTACTCCATTAGTAATTTTCATGCTGAATATTCACTTACATCATCTGTTCTACCGTCAGCAGCAATCATTTCTTGGATCAGTGATCTGGCATGATTAAATTTAAATTGGTAAAAGGTCGTCAAAACAAATCAAGTTCTGCGGTCTCGAGCAATAATGACTCGGAATGTGCATTAGCACACAGTTATATAATAAGTGTTAGCACTGGAAGGATAAAAAATTGTTGCAGTTGGTGAAACATTCCACAATAATATTGCTGCAGGATCTGATAGGGAACAAGATCTACAAGTACATAGAGTATGTAGGATGCTGTAATAGTGTACAGCCTCAATGATTACAGTGGAATAGGAATAGGGAATTTAATGGGGGGGGGGGGGGGGGGGGGGGGGGGGGCAGGAACAATAGAATCTTGATCATATGCATTAGATAGCTAACAGTCAGCAAGCAGCAGTGAAATTGCTGTTCATGCATGTAGCTAATTACTTGGTGGTTGGTCCTTGGTGCTATATTTTTACTTTCAATATACTCAAGTTAGCTGTTTATATTATTATTGTAATTATCAAACAGCTGGATGGGTCTAGAGTGTCAGCATTCCACTTTCTATCAGCCTGGATGTAAAATACAGCTACAATGTGAAAAATCCCATGAAAAAAGTGGTGTTAGGTATAGCTATGAAGACCAAACAATAGTGAACATCAAGGCAAGAAGATATGATGGAAAGAGGGAGGATTCACAGAAAAGAAAGATGAGTAAGGAAGTTCCCATTACAGAGAGAGAAGAAGTGGACGAGTTGCAAGAAAAGCACAAGGATAAAATTGCACTTCCTAGACCTAGACTTTGGGCAAGAATGATAAGCTCTGGCATTCATGATAGGGCACTGAGATTTGGCAGAGTGAAGTTCTTTCTCTAGCTAACAGTTTAGAACAATGGTTTAGGTTGAATTAGTTATACTTGTGACAAAGAGCTAGAGGATACTAGGCCTTGGCACATTATGCTCAAAAAATTGGCTATTATGCTATTTCACTCTCTTGTTGCCGAATTTTTTTGAACTGCACACAGCCATCCCTACTTTTCTTTTTTTACCTTTAGCTACTTGTTACAAAGAAGAAACAGGAGGATTATGTAGTTTTTCTGACAATTTATTATTACAGACCTTTTTAGGGTTGAATAATTAATTATTTAGAGCACTAGTAACATTTCATCCTCCCATAAAGCTGAAATCTAGCTTTAGCATTACTATTATCTTTCAAGGGGTAGGAATGGTAGTATGCATAGCTAATTTGTCAATAATATTATTTATAATTATGATGGTAAGTATACTTTTAGTCTGCATGTTATCATTAGCTATCTACATTACATTATTACAGCAAAAAATGTTGCTCAGGGAAGTGAATGTAGAGTTGGAGGGAGACCATGTTCAATTGGGTAATTCTATTTGAAAAAATCTTACTCATGGTGCACCAGAAGAATGGTAGCAGGGCACACATTTACATTGGACACACACATTTATTAAAGCCCTTTGCGCAAAAAATTTTTTTAAAAAAAATAGCTTGATGACTGGCTGTCATTTTATTGTTTTGTATTTCTCCTGATATAGCTAGCTAGCTGATGCTTCATATATACCACTCATAACCTATTTACCTGCATTGGAGAACTGGACAAGCTTTATAGTCATAACTTTTATTTATAACGATATAGCTAACGAAATGAAAATGAACCAACATACAACACTGACAGGTTGAAGTTGTGGCCCAACCCCTACATCATGGTCAGGTGTTATGCCCATATCTCAGTGCACCCTGCAAATATAATAGTGAGCACGTGTGCACGTTATAGCTATGGAGTATTATACGTAAGTAATAGTACAGGCTCCTTCTATCAGGAATAAAGCCTTTATCCAAAAATTGTTAAACATTGAAAAGTATCGCCTAGACATCTGCTTTCATCCATGCAGCAACTATAGGGTGCATCATCGTTTCACAAATTCTTACCTTTTGGATATAGTCATCACATAATATGTTTCATATGAAAAGTTTTTATTTTAGTCTCATAGGGTTTAGTTATGAATATTTTGGGAAAGACTTATACTAGCTATAGTAACAGTTCTAGGAACACAACAATCGAATAGAGTGAAAATTTTAAGCCACAATTTTCTCTGTGGTTGTGGTGTTGTATGACACTAAATAGATAGTTCATCAATGGAAAGTTGATTTTTATGACAACAAAAATATAACTAATTATCATGAAGCAAACATTGAAAGTGCAATATTTATCAGCTGAAGATGAATGAATGGATAAAAAAGATCAGCGTGGAAAGTGCTGCACTGCTACTTCAAGTCAGCATGGAAAGTGCAGCAATGCTACTTCATGTCAGTATCTTGGTGATTTTTATTGGCTTCCTCGAGAGGTATTCCTTATTACATTACATCTTCAGCTGACATCAATGGTAATACTACTTGTGTCTTTAAAGAGAGGCTACTGCAACCATGTAGCAGTCTAGAAACTCTGGTAGTGAACCAAAATTTTGATGAGAACCTGACACTATTGTTTTTGCCTGGAAGATATGTTGTGAGGAACTCTACGCACCTTAATTTTACATCATTTCAGGTGATTACTTTAAGTCCTCTAAATCAAAATACTTTGAGAATAATATGTGAAACTAAAATGTCAATCACCTTCTGGTATGTCAGCATAATAGTTATAAAATCCCTTGAATTTGATCACTGTGGATATGGATACAACAGGCATATCATTGGAATTTTTGGCAAGATAAATACTGTATATATATTGAACTCTTCATTCACTTATTTCTCTCAACATTGATAGTAGATTTCTAATACTAAGACTTATTGGATCTGGATGTGACTATATTCCAAAGCAGAGAATTTTGGGTCTTCCCAATTGTGTGTATCTTCCCAAGATCAGTGTGCTCACAGCTATTATCAGAAATAACATTTTTTCCAGATCTGTTTATGGAGGTATCTTTATCAAGTTGCATAATATGGATATGCGTTTCATTGGCTCCATATTCACTAACAATACATCAGAAAAAGAAGCAATACTAATCTTTGGTAGTCTTCAATATTATGCTGTCTCGATTAACTTGATAAACTGCACATTTTATGGCAATAGTGCCAACAGTACTGGTGGAGCAATTCACATGGCAATTTATAAATCTAATCAAGTCACTATTATTAATAGCAGTTTTGTAGCCAACACTTGTAAAAGAGGAAGTGGAATGTATGTAATCTTTCACAGCAAATATACCAGAGGATTGAAATTAATAAATGTTACATTTCAAGAAAATTCAGCTGAGAATGGGGGTGGAGTGTTCATAGATAATGACAATAACCAACAAATAATCATATTTGAAAATGTAACATTTAGAGATAACTCAGCAGTTAACGGTGGTGCCATAGATATGTTACATTTAAGAGAACACTCAATATTTATCAATAACAGAGCTAATTCCACAGCTGGAAGTATAAGAGCTACAATCTTATTAGAAGGCAGTGTACACCTTTTTGAAAACAACTCTGCATGGAGGAATGGTGGTGCAATCCTTCTATCAAAGTCGTTTCTTATCATTGCAAACGGTGAGACATATTTCACAAAAAATAGTGCTTCATTTGGGGGAGCATTATTTGTGAAAGATTACAGTGATCTCTGCAATATGAGCAATTATTGTTATTTCAGAGGAATTACAGAGTTTTGGCAACTAAGCCATTTCTATAATAATGTAGCTATTGGGGGACCAATTTTGTACGGAGGTTTCATAAATAACTGTAAATCAGGAAGTGGAATCCAAATCCTTGCAAAACAGTTAGCATTAAATCAGACTAATAAACATTTCGATTACATCAGATGTGGTCAATGTCTGTTTTTGTGATGAAGGAATACCTGATTGCTCTTTAAGATACAAGAATCTTCCAGCTTTCCCAGGTGGATCAATATCACTCAGGGTTACAACTGTTGATCAAGCTCATCATTACAAGTCAGCATTCATATGGTATTGTGACGAAGCAACGACAGTAAATCTTCATGCAGAGGAGTGTAAGCATTACATCATTTATGAATGTGAACATATTGATTTTCGTGTTTACTCAAAACAAGAATCGGAGTATTTAATCTTGAAATCTGAGGGACCCTGTAAAGAAATAAAAAAACTGAAGGTCAAGATCTCATTTCAGCCATGTCCACGGGGTTTCCAGCTAACTCCCAGTAAAGATAAATGTGACTGTGATAAAAGGTTAGAGGGTTTTTCCATGTGGATAACAAGACAGTAACAAAACAGGGACGGTGGTGGTTTCAATATTACAATACTACACTTCAAGTGTGCAAGCACTGTCCTTTGGATTACTGTGATGGTGAGGTGACTTTCATACATATACCAGACATCAATGACAGTCAGTGTGCCAATTATCGTGCAGGAGTTATCTGTGGAGCTTGTAAGGACTTCTTTAGCCTAGCTCTGGGCAGTTCTAGATGCCTCAAATGTTCTAGTTCTCGCAAATATACATTCATATGGCTAGTCCCCCTGTTTGCAGTCATGGGCTTGCTTCTAGTCCTTACCATACTGTTTATAAACTTAACTGTTTCAATTGGACTTATCAATGGTTTGATATTCTATGCCAATATTTTATCAATCAGTGGCTTGATAAATAATTATGACTGTTCTATTCACCCTCAACTTTCAGTTTTCATATCATGGGTGAATCTTGACTTTGGGATTGAGACATGTTTCTATTCAGGAATGGACATGTACCAGAAAGCATGGCTACAGTTTGCCTTTCCCCTCTACATATGAAAAGTTATCCCCGTATTGGCAACTCTATTCATGCTGTCTTATGCTAAAATACTATAGTAACATTCACTTTCATTGAAGTTTTCACAGGTGATGCAGATAATGTAATGGTTCCTCGCAAGGTCTGGACTCACGATGGAAATGTAGACTATCTCAGTGGTAAACACATCCCTCTTTTCATAGTGGCCTTACTGTTCCTAGTTTTCCTCTTTCTTCCATACACACTCTTGCTCACCTTTGGACAGTGTCTTCATTCCATATCTAGGAAGAAGCGGTTGAGGTGGTTACGTAGCGTAACTTTCATTTCCATAATGGATGCATACCATGCCCCTTTCAACAGAAAGCATCGCTACTGGACTGGATTCCTCTTGCTAATGCGCTGCATCCTTCTCTTAATATTTGTTGCTATTTACTACGTATGATGACAACTCAATGGCAACCAACATGTTTATCATCCTCATCATCAACACTGGACTATTTATGCTCAAAGCTTCTTTCAAGGAGAAAGTTTATAAAAGATTTTTCGTGAACATTCTTGAAAATATCTTTTTTCTTAATCTGGGATTACTAGCTGCTACAGTCTATTATCTAGAAGGACATAAGACACCTAAAGTATGCGACTGCCTTACTGCTTCCATTTCAGTGGCATTTATGACATTCTTTGCCATCACAGCATGTCACATCTACTACAAAGTGGGAGGCTGCAGTGCACTGCAGAAGTTCATGAGCAAGATTAATGGTATAAGAAAAGTAAAAGGTTCTGTTCAGAAAATTCCACCTGAAACCACTCCAACAAATACGATAACTTATATTGAATTGCGTGAAGCTTTACTAGAAAGTGATGATCATTAATAATTTATTGAGTGAAACTTAATTATTGTCATGTAATTACATGCATAACATCTGTATCATGAATAATAGATAGAAATTTCAGTTGCAGGGAAGTGATAGTTATATCTATGACCTCCCTTTGGTGACCACAGGTTAACCACACCACTACAAGAAGTCATTGCTGACATTTTCAATGGTGACCTGGTTCACACGTATACATTTTTAAAAGCAAGCAGATGCTTGGCATATAGCTAAAGAACATAGATAGCCAGCAAATAATAAAAGGAGGTGGGTCACAGAGGCCCATGTGGCCAGCCGAAACTAAACATGTACACAATTCTTGGAGCTAGCTAGGTGAAATCAAACCGTACCAGAAGCTAAGTTGATGGATTACAAAATCTTTGTATAGCTAATGTTCTGAATTGTTCATTTTAACAGTGGAGAATATTCATTCTGGTGTTCAAATCGATGAGGGAGTGAATCTCCATTGTGACTTTCCTTTGAAAAGGCCCATCTGTAGCATTCTTTTGTCTTTGAAATTATCTTCTTTGGTAAGACCTTTTGTAAAAATAAAACAGTCACATACACTATTGGAAAGGTGCCCAGCACATAAAGAACTGCTATATGCCCATTGTACGATATCTGAGGCTCGAAAATATATGAGGATATATTGGTACTTATTGCAAAGTATACACATGCATAAAAGAGAAAAAAAGCCCCGTCTATTTTGTAGAATTTTTTCCTGTATGGTTTTATGAAAAGAACAAGACCAGCATAAATTATGAAGTAAATCCCTGTTAGCGGCAAAAAGAAGAGATCCCTGGTGATGGCAAAAGTCAGAAGCTGGAGAATTCGTAAGAAGATGTAAAAAGAGGCAAAATATCTGCAATCCTTTGGATGATGGCGGTAACATCCTTGAAAGGCATCCATAAAGGTGTGGAGGGCTTGGCTAGAAAATCCAGTACGCCTAAGACAAGTTTGAACACAGTGGCATGGATACAATACTAGTAGGAGAAAAGGAAAGATACCAAATACAGTTAGCATTATTAAAGCTAATATGCCATAGGGTTGATGCTCCTTTCCAAAGTACTCAACCTCTCCATCGTTAAATAGGTAAAGTTGTTTCAAATGCTTGCCTTCACTTGTTTGTAAGTAAACTGGCATCAGAAGATCAAATGAAATATTGAGAATTTTGACATAAGAGAGTACCAAGAACGTAACAAAGGCTTGGATCAGAGAGCCACTAATATTCCACTCTTTTCTAATCAAACTCAAAATTGTGTATACTGGCCTCCATATTCTGACTACAAGTGAGTATCGATCATGTAACATCACTGCAATGTATGTGATGAGTATCAAGAAAAGAGGATAAACTCCTACCAAATAATCCAGAGCAAGTACTTGAAGTGTATTCAGTTTCGGATGGATGCAAAAAGGTGCATACAAGGAACGAAAAATATCCAGATTCCATAACGTATAATGAGACCAATAATCTGGTAATCAGGGAGTTGTTATTCGATATTGAAACCAATCGCAGTTGGGTTGGAGAGGTTATGATCTGACAAGTCAGAATATAGGCTATCATTGAACCAGAAGTAACAGAGAGTTTGAAAATCATAGCAAGAAAGTAAAAGACTGTCAGTGGAACAAAGGCAACTGTGATGTACTTCAATAGATTTCTCTTGTAATCTTCTTTACGACATCTCACACAGTGTTGGGTATAGGAGTAAACTGCTACTCCATAGTCACTGATACACTTTCCACAAAGTTGACCTCTCCTGTTAAAGATGTGGCATGTCTCATTGTTAATCTGATGAGGGTCTCTTGTGTGTATTGCATTGTGACTATCACTAGGATTTTGATCATGTGAGATAGAACACATGAAAAGGCATTGAGCTATCAGAGTTTGATTCATCTTGTCATTGTATGTCATGCAATAGCAATAGAGAACTGACACTTTCAAGGTCTCATTATCACAATGAACGATTCCTCGTAAACTATTTCCACATTGACACTGTCCAGTAATGTTGCTGTGCAGTGTCCATGGAGGGCAAGCAACACTGAGAGTAGCAAACGTTGAAGCTAGTGAAAGTAGAAACATTGTGCTGAGAAATTCTGTCAGCTGACATTGTAGCAATGGTTATGAAGTAAACTATTGCTTGCTTGGTGCTATTTTATAGGTCCTTGTAGCTGTTTCCTGGCCTTCACTAGCTACATCAGATAAGTAATGTGCATACACTGAAAACCATTTGTCCATTAGTTGAATTCTAGGAAAGTGTGTAGCTAACATAATACTTTTAATTTCCTTCTGATAAGCTGATATTAGCTACACATTGGTTGGGAGAGGTGTGTTAATAATTAACATGGAAATTAGTTATCATGATAGATCATAAAAAACTTGTATTATTGTATTAGTAATCTTATGACAAACAATTATAACAACACTTGAACCACTACAACTTAGAATATACGTATTCAGCCATTTCATTTGATGCACACTCAACAAAAGCATGTGGAAAATTGTTTTGACACAAATGTACCCCTTTGCCAGGATATCTAGCAGCCATTTCATCATATAAATCCTCCATATTCCATCCATCACCCACTCCATAATAGAAGACTATCTTGTCAATATTAACATCAATAATATGCAATGGAGGATCTGTAACTTCATTCATTTCTTGCTTGGCCATTTTCAGAATGTTATACATGCTCTTTTCATCGATATTGATAGCTCCTTGTGTGATGAATTCCAGATGGTTGTCGGGTGTGGTATCAAAGTGCCTTCTCAAAACAAACTTTTTGAAGGAATTGGGTATTAGTTTGGAACAAATCCATATTAAACCGGTAAAGGGTAGACGTAAAGAAGACCACAGATAAGACTGTGATGACTGAGCATTTGGAGTCAGTGCCATCTTTTCGATAGTCGGAAATAAGAGGAATACATTTGACACTTTCGATGTAGGCAACATTTGAAGCATCTGCAATATCATCCAGCAACCAATAGAATGTCCAATGAGAATAATGGAGTCTCTATTTGATGCCGCTTCTTCCAGGAAAGCCATCTTGTGTGCAACTTGGTCTTGCAGATTGTACCAGTCAGTAACTGTCTTGCTTTCCTCTGAAAGATAATTCTTGTTTGCTTCCTTGATTTTCTCCAGTGATGTATCTTCCAGATTTTTGTAGAATCCAGGTGAGTGACCAGCATGTGACACTACAGAGACGTCTAACTTGCCTTCCCCCAACTCAAACAGTTTACAAGCAAAGGGGATGTAGAAATGACCCATTCCTGGACTCCCAGGTATGATGACCGCCAATGGAGGAGCAGCTCTGGCTGACTCAGTCTTGCATCTCTTAAAAAAGACATGAGTAGGAACTCCTCCAACCCTTCTCACTTCCATCGCAAACAAATAGAAGAAGGTAAAGGGTCCACCTTTTAAACCAATGCGTGGGCGGGCTCGGATCGATATCGGCGCGCGCGGCTGGATGTGCATTGGTAAAGGGTCGGCCTGAACTTGGTACAAGAAGCTAACCTTTTCTTTTTTTGTTCAGTGCAGTGCTATTCCATGAAAGAAATTATTAGCTCTGCTTTTAGCTATGTCTGTGGTCAGCACCTTTTTCACGCCTAATGTTAGTTGGACTTGTACTAGGAAGAGTATGACCAGCAGTAGCTCTGACCTTAGTCCTATGCTCTGCTAACTGTCATAAAATTTACATTAACCCTACATCGCTGCAAGGTGTAGCCAAAAAGGATAAAATTGCAGCAGTGATGTAGGATTTGTCAACACAAATGCAGTCCAAGCAGTGATGTAGGGTTTATCAATTCTGTGACAGTTAGCAGAGCAAATGCAGTACATAGCCAGCAAGCTACCCCACCTTGTTTCCATACTTTTTATAGTCATGTACTCAAGCCTACACCACTCTTTCATTTTGAAGAAATATTTTTCATCAAAGCAGTAGCTACAGTAGCTAGTGGTAGTTATTAGCTAATGGCATAAAGATTAATACATGTATATACAGCCAAACAAAGTTAATACTAAGTACTGTAGCTAGCTAATAGCTAACAATAGAGCTAGCTACAATAAAGCAGAATCAAATACATCTAACAGCTATGATTGACAGTTCAATGAGTCAAGTACAAATTGGATAGTTTGTTGATTTGTGTCTTTTGTATAGCCCTTTTTGTTTCATCTTGGAATTTTCCTGAGCTCGTGACTCTTCATCACTACTAGAATCACTGGAAAAAGTAGAACAACGCTAATAAAGCAATCATGCTTGAATTAAGATTTATAAAAAACTTGACTACAGTGGAAACTCTAAATAATGGACACATTTAATTTGGATGCGGGGTTTTGTCCGTTGTAGATCTTTTGGAGGTTATTTTTTATAGAGTGTATTATACAAAGACTGTCCTTTGTTGAAGGGTTTTTATCAAAGGTTCCACTGTACTACGTACATATATATCTTCCTTAGAGCCTTATCACAAGAATACGACTTACAAGGCTTCAAGGTACTGTTCTATAATTGGCACCATGGACAGCCGATTGTCTCTCATCTCTCTCAGGATAGAGTGAGGTAGATCACAAGGGCAGTAAAGAACAGAAGAACTGGAGCAGAAAGTTTGTTTGAAGTGTCTTGAAGGAAAAAGAGTAGAGGCAATAGTGGGGAAATGTGTGTTTTAATATAGACAAATACAGTGGGATATAGTGACTAAAGTTACATCTGGGGAAAGGAGACAAAGGTATATTGCCCCCTCCCCTCCTCCCCCCTAAAAACTATGCTACTTGACTGCACTGTAAGTACTATTAGTGAAGTACTCAAGGAACAAAAAAAAAAAAAAATAGTAGTGTTTAAATGGGCGTGGCTAAGCTTAAAACCTGGTCCATAATCAATAGTGCTACCACTTTTAAGTGTTGCACCCATTTCAGTGGTTCGAGATGACATTTAAAAAGGAACCAAACCATAAAATTGGACCTCCAAAGAGTGGAAACCTCAAATGAGGAGCCAGCATCAATCCCACTTACTTTAGTTAAATAGCCATAGGAATGCAGGTATTCCTTCAATTTTTCATTATCCTTAGATAAAGGATAGAGAAAATCATTCTTCAGACTTCTTTCCCACCACATCTGAGCCAAAATATAAATTGATGACCACCACATTTGGTCCTATTGTATTCCTTTGTGGTATAGAACATGCATAACAAAACACGTACCATCTTTCTGGAGCTTATATGCCAAATGGACCAACCACGGATTGTTTTTATAGTTACCCAATGCTGCAAACCACATTTGCCAGTCCAGCCTGGGCTGATGAGGTGCTACAACGAGAGAACATCATTAGTGATTGTTACCCACAGGGTGGCACATAGTAACCAGAACATTAACGTTAAAATAATTGCCTAGAATTTCAAGCCATGTAATAGATATCATAATTATTATGAATAATAAACTACCTAAAATTAACCACTGCACATACCAATACATAGTATTCTTCATTACTCCTTGGTTTATATTCAACCAAAGGGTAAAAATATACATGAATACATGGATTATTGTCCCTTGGTAAACTGAAACCTTGGACCATAGAATTGAAGCTAAGATATTATCATCTTGATCATGAAAATTAATTTACCGACAAAAACTGGAGGAATGTTAACATGTCCTGGTTTATACAAGAAGTTATACTCCTATATTAAGAAACATAATGGTGATAATATTATGGGAAGCTGACTTTTAATTCAAGTTAGCGGAACCTACTTTCCATTGAGCACTGTTTGCATCAGGTGGTTCTGAATTAGTTCCTTCAATGATGACCTCAGGGCGACCTTCAACTCCTGTCATTCTAGTGAGGGGATGGAACATCTCATCCATGTATAGTTGCTATGGAAAACTAAGTTATTAAGTATCATAAATACCACAAATGAAGGGAGACCGACAAATTATAACAAAATTGAGTACCACTAGCTTAAATATTTTATGCTTTAGTTGATACTATAATTATTAATTGTTACCTAAAGTAAGGTCGTTGGACCTTACTAGCATGCCACCTGTCCCAGGGTGCTCAAAGCATATTTAGTTTTGGTCTTGGGTTACAATGAATTAGTCGTTCAGCCACCTTCTCTTGGGTCAAGGGTATAAGGGGAACAATAGATATTCCCATGAACATCAATCCTCTAGAGATATCAAGAGAACATGCCCCCAAGAATGATTAATACCTAGAAAAACAGTGAAGAAAAGGTTATTTGTATACATTACGGACCTCCTGAATAAACCATAAGGACTGGTCACTGAGAATTGATCAATTTGATCATGAACTGTCTTCACTGAGGAAGGAATGGAGTTGTGAAATTTTTGGTCGAGCACACCATGAGAAATGAGAGAGATAGAGAACATGGCCACTACTATACCACAGTGCTTTATCAAGTATTCCAGGCTGTTGCAGTATCCTATAAAACATAATATTGTACATTTAATCAGCATGTATAAATTATTAGCTCTGAAGAGTCCAGAAGAGTCCGGATCTTAAAGAGGTCTGAAGTACACATACAAATTTCTATTCAAATAATACAGTAACGGAGTGGGCTTTATTTAGACCTCTATGTGTGGTCCACTGAGGTTTCGATAATACATAGCTATGTAGCTGTACATCAAATCAAAGCTATGATTATAACTCACTCTAGCAAGGCATTTAGAAGTTCTATGGCCAGAGATATAGCAGCCATTATAGCCAGTACGGGGACAGCCACTGCTAAAGCATGCTCAAATCCTTCCTCCGAAAAATCTTCATAAACAGATGACTAAATAAATAAAGTTTTCTAGCTACATGTTAGTGGTAACCTGAAATAGCAAATCACCTAGTAAAAAAGAAAATTTTGTTCAAAAGGGCAATATAAATTTAATTTCAGGATGTGTAGCTTGCTTTTAATACTAGATTAACACTATTCTATTTGCCAGGTTCCTTTGTAGAGGGATAAAATTCAGTAGTTGTGATTATTATTAGAAACATGGTTACTTACTGGTGTTGGATGAAATAGCAAAATTCTTAAAATCAAGTTTGATATCGAAGAAGTAAACAGTGAGTGCTAGGAGAGTTCCAGTGACTGTAATGAAAGATAGTATCCTCAAAGCCGAGGAAATACTTTTACCACAAATTGCATGGAAAAAGTTCGAGTGGATCCTAGAACGAAATTAATAATCGTCACTGAAAGAACTTTCTTTATAAAATAAAAGCAACTTAGCTACACTTTTTAAATTAGAGCACATGGACTTAAGAATTAAACACAAAACTCACCCCTGGATTCAGACACTAGCCCCACCAGTATAAATAGGAGATGAAAAATTAATTGTGGCTCTGTGAAATATGACTTACCATAGTCATCTATCAAGGAAATGCTCAAGGTGATAGTGAGGAAGTTGAAGAAATTGTAATTGCCTGTGGCTATTATCAGGACTTGAAGGAATACCTACGGGGGTTAAACAAAGCACTCTTCAAGAGAAAAACCATAATATTATAATATAGAAGTAACCCCCACCCCTAGTCTATAGAATGCAGTCTTCCCTAGAACCTAACAGGCTTAGCTAATACCATACGTATAATATTATTCAGCCCACTTTCTTTCAACGATACATACAGTGGTGGGGTAGAGTGTCTAATAGACTTATACAGTGTACTGTGTGTGTGTGTGTGTGTGTGTGTCGATCTGGTGCCCCTCGGGATATTGCTATAAGGCCAGTTGTATTACTAGAAGAAATTTGTGTGGGGTGGAGGATTATAAACAGACAACAAGGTTTAAAAAAAACCAATAAATAAAAATGAAATAATGACACAAACAACAGCAATAAATAAAAAACAACAACAAAACAACACAAACAAAATAATCTTGAAATACAATATAGCTACCTTGGATACTGTTGAAGGCATGGGCCTACTGTATATTTCTCTGTAGCTTATTACCCACATTAAAACTACTGGAAGGAAAAGCTGACATCTAGAGATACATGATAACTATGACCATGCATAGTAACCTGGGAGAGGAATCCAAAAATCCTGAGTGACCTGACGGGCAAGAAGAACAGGATCAGTGTCACTATCTCAATGAAGAAGGTAGCCACCACACTCATCTTCTGGACCTATTCAGGAAACTGGTGGGCATACCATGATAATGGAGTAGGTATACACTAGAAGTGAACGAAAATCTGTAAGAGTGGGGACATTAATTGATAATTATTCTGGACTAATCTATAATGAAATGGGGGGGGGGGGGGGGGGGGGAAGTAGGATATGCATATAAAGCCTGTAACTATATGTCAGATATTGAAACCATGATTTCTTTCTTTTGTTCGGGCATAATTACCCAACAACAAAAAAACAACAAACGAAAACAACTATAACCACAACAAAAATAAGAACTGCTGGAGTTCTATAAGCAAGGTACATAGGCTCAATATTAGCAGCTACATAGTTAGACTAATAGTGATAAGATATGTATACATGTCTTCATGGAGAAGTAGCTTCTCTTCTTTCCCAAAAAATGTGCACATTTATCCATGATACTTCTACTTTATAACATACCCGACTTGTAGTGATAGTTGAGAGCAGTTAAGCCCCACCTACCTGAGACTCATAGTGATAGGCCCCACCTACCCAAGTCTTGTAGTAGAGCTAGATAGAGATAAGCCCTATTCATATGTGAAAATGGTTGGGCGGAGTTGTGTGTTAATACATTTTCAATGGGAAGTTATTAGAGGTGTTTCCAATAATAGAATTATTATCAACATGATAGTATTCTAGCTATTACGTCGTATTCATAGTTATTAAAGGGTTCATCATGTCCAGTTCTTTGAGATGAATGAAGCACACCAGAGTTATGATTTTTTTAAATGCTCAAAATCTTCTAGTTATAAAAAAATTACGGGGAAAGGGCTAATGATTTGTATACAGTTAGTTATACAGTCATGTGTATGAACTTGCTAGCTACATAAAGCATAGCTAATTATAGTAGCTAACTAAATTTTTGTCACCTAAAAAAATGTTTTCACTATAGCTACTCTGACTCAATCACATAACATAGATATCAATAAGATTCACCAATGTATCTTCATCATCACCACGGGGATTATTGGCACATATGCGTAATTCAATGTCATCATTTGTAGGCTGTGGGAGTATTGTACAGAACCACGGAGGGTTGTTGAACTGACAACAGGCATTACTAGGACCACACCCTTGTCCGTCCCAGAGGGGATCATTGGAGTATACTATGGTATGGACAAATCCTGGTCCAGTACTTGCTGTATCACAGAAGTAATTATTGCCGATAAAAGAAGGCACTTGATGTGGCCAGTTAATGTTGGTGTTTGTGCAAGGACAGTTCCATAATGTCCGATAGTTTGGATCTGTTTCATAGAGGGCAGATGGAAATGACCAGATGTGTTGACGTGAGCCTGCAGCACCATGTGTGAGGGAGACACCATCTAAATATGGACCCTCCAAGCCAGGATTCCTCAAAATTGATGGTTCGAAAGCATCTGTAGATCCTTTTTGGTATCCTATGAGTCTTCCGCACACATGTGAATAGGAGCGACCATTGGAAGGGAAGATAGCCGAATCACACGAACCAACAAATCGTCGAGGACCATCAGTTGATCGACCACAAGCTCTGACTGGTGATATCCAACGACTCCAATTAGGTGGACATTGTTGATTTGGATCTGTCATGTTGAGGAAGGCAATCCTAGTCCATTCTCCAAGACCACTACATGAACATGGAGGACGATATCGATTAGAGAGTGCAGGATTGACAGTATTTCGCAGGAGATCTAGGATTTCTTGTTTTGTAGCATTCTTCTGTGCATCTATCATTTCAGCAGAAGGACAGACTCCAGATGCTGTTCCTCGAACTATAGCTGGCGAGACTGTAGCTGGAAGTCGACAGCCACAATTGTGAGCACTCACTATAATGAAAAAAAGGAAAATAAACATGGTTGTTGCTCTCACGTGGTTTAATATAGAGCAAAAAATGCTTAAGTCCTGATTTGCAGTTGCCTTTTTATACTGCTATTCAAAGTACGTAGTTGACATTTTAGAGAATGTCAACTAGTACATAATTATCATACTTCAACCTCTGTGTACAAGATAGGGATTATCATCATGAGATTAATGATTGTGACTACATAGCTATAGCTATACATTGTTGTTTTTGCTATCTAGCTAAATTGTTATCATTCTTTAGGGGGCCCCATCCCCTGGGATTGGGCTGATAGGCTATTGATATTGTACTGGGGTTTCTCAAATCCCAGAGGGATAAAATATTATGTGCATTGTTCTTTCATAGCTATATAACTCCAAAAGGCTATGGATATTGTATTGGGGTTCCTCAAATCCCAGAGGGATAAAATATTACCTGCATGGTTCTTTTGTAGCTATAGCAATCTGAGGTGTAGAGAGCTACATCTCTCCTCTAAAAGGCTGTGGATATTGTATTGGGGTTCCTCAAATCCAAAATATAGCTAATATTGCATGCATGCTTCTTTCGTAGCTATAGCAATCTGAGGTAGCACTGTTTGCTCTGCTCAGATTCAACATTGATACCAATATCAGCATTTCCGGACCATTCCATCTGACGACAGTTGCATAGTTCCCAACTTTGAGAAACTAACTTCAGGGACACTAAATTCTACCACAAGTCACACCTACTTTTTGAAGTCCACCCCTGTACCCATATTCTGGCCACTGACTGAAGACGGAGAAGAACAGTTTTCATGAACTGGACATTGAATTATTTGACCTTGTGCACTGTTGATTGATACATGCAGCTGTCTTAGTCAGTGTGGTGCATTCATTAGTGGCTCTGGTTATGGTGTTAAGTAAACAAACTAGAAGCTTCCGGTAGCGATGTCAGGTCAAAAATCAAATCTTAATTATAGGATTCTAATTTTTGATATCTTTTTCTGCCAACTTAGAGAATTTTGAAGCGCTGAAATCGGCCAAGCCGTTGCGGAAATCCAGTCCTTAGAACATTGTCACTATTCGCGGAATTTGAAATAATTCTTAACGTAGTGGGCGGGACTTCTCTATTTAAATGAAAATTGTGTGTCATCTGGATTGAAGCCACCAATTCTCTTCAAATTTGAAATACAAATAAAAAATGGTGCACACTACTGAATCTGATAGACAGAGAATGATTATTACCTGATTTTAGCAGCTTGGGTAGATCATTAAAATAGTTCTTTAAAGCCTCTTCACTCATGCTTATACTTATGCCAGCATCAGCACAGATTGCTCCAAGACACAACACTTTGCTCAGCAGTAGTTAAAATTGTTGCCCTGCCCACTTTTTCACGATCATTAATTTTCTCAGGTCAATCTGCGAAAAAGGAAGCTGGTAAGAGCGATTTTGTGCATCTAACTACTTGTAGATAGAGGTAAAGAATACGCAGTGACTACAGTTCCGGTGTCAAGTAAAAATGGGGACCCCCACAAAATGGGGACCCCCATCCCCATTTTTTTGTAATTTTGGGGACCCCCATCCCCAAATTTATCATAAATATGGGGATCCCTCAAGAATTTTAGGGACCCTCTAATTATGGCCATTTTAAAGTTATTTTGGGGATCCCTCAATAATTTTGGGGACCCCCTGATATGGACAAGATATTGATATTAATGATTTTTTATCTGTAGCTATAGCATATAATTACAATACCAATCCATTTTTATTTATTTTTTGTTCTTCCAGAAATCTGGTGGTACATGGGCACACCGATTAGGAAGGCTATCATATATGTTGACAGTCCTCAGGAGAACTATCACCAGCTAGCTATAGTTATTCAGTGAGAGCCATACACATTCAGGCAGTCCCTTCTCTGAATGTCAAATCCACTGCACTGCAAGTGAAGTGGGCTGTAATCCTTTCATATTTGGAAACTTTCCCTGAGAAACTCAGTACCAGCTGCATCAGTAAGCCACTTGCCTTGTAGTAAGGCAGTTTTGTCCTCGTCAAATCCTTCTTCCAATATAAAATAGGCTTATAAACAAGATCATTCTTTCTACAATAAAATTATTCATGAGTTTACTTTGATATGTTCCAACCTGTGGAAAACTTCAATACAAATGAATTGCTTAGCCATGATAGCTATTATAGCTACATAGCTAGGTTGAAATATATAACCAGGCCAATAATATTTTTTACAGACTAGATCATTGATTCAGTGCGGCTATCATCATGAATAGTTGCAGCATGATCTTCAACCTTGGATTTAGCTCAAGAATTTGCCTTACCTACTCGAATACAGTCATATAAATCGCCTATAGACATAAACGCCCTACACATGGCTATAACTCTACCCTCATAGCTATAGGGCTATGGAAATGTTAGTTGTGCACCAATTCATGGGTTGTTAATGCACCAGGGTCTCATGACTTTATTGAAGGGTCCCTCCCTCCCTCCCTCCCCCCCTCTCTCTCTCCCTCTCTCTCTCTCCATGCATGATCAATATATAAAGCCTAAGGGCTCATAGCTAGCTACATTATAATAATTATTATAAAACAAGGCTAGCATGCAACTGTTGCTTAATATTATTGCTTTATTTGAGTGTATAACTATTAGCTATGCCCCAGTTAGCCCACCAGTGCAGATCAGCCTCCTTCAGCATGAAAAATTTGGTTAGTTTGTCACCCTTTTTAAAGCCTTCAAAGCTGGCATACGCATGCGTGAATGGACGCGCGGTGAGCATGCATGCATGGGGTCCCTAATTTTACAGGGGGGACCCTGATTTTACGATAATTTTGGGGTCGGGGGTCCCCAAATTTATGGGGTCCCTAAATTTACGTGACACCGGATTCAACCCACATAATTATGTGGGTTCATTAGCCCGGTTTCTTATCCGGGTACGCTGCGTTTACAGGTACTCGCTTGTGCTTGATCCGGATTCCGACTCGAATTAGGACTCTCGTGTAAACGGGGCTTTATAATCAGATCCTCGGTCGCTGTCTACACAGCGAAAAATCTACAACTTGTAAGCATTTTGTAACAGGTATGTAACAGAACAAAAATCCGTAAACCCTAGGCACCGGAAGTACTAATTTTTGATCTGTAGGCAGTTGGTGGGGCAGCAGGTCTGATACAGTCCAAAAATACGGACCTGTTACAGACTTGTAGATTTTACTGACCTGTTACAGACCTGTGTACAGGTCATAACTGGTATGTGGGGCAGTCCAGACCTGTTACAAGTTGTAGATTTTCGCTGTGTAACTATTATTAGACTATAGCTAGTCACATGCCAGAGTTACCTGATTGGTCAGTTGGAGCATAGATATAATAGGTTTACGGGATTGGAAACGGATCACGTGCTCTCGTTAGCAACTAACAACCGAGGCGCGTTGACAGCTGAATGACATAGCACTTTTGTCAAAGTTGCTGTTCTGACAAGATCCGTGAGGTAAGACTTATGCCAATGATACTATAATACACTAGGGCATAGATTTACTGTATGAAATAAATTTCAGCTCAGATTTTCAAGTTTATTCCTACAAATACTACTGTAGTGGTTAATGGGACTGTAATCCCTCTCACGCTTGATGAAATCAATTGCTGTTGCCCATTTTCTGATCAAAAGGCATGTAAACTTTAGCTACATGGTGGTTTTTGTATTAGCTGACATATATTGTCTCTAGCATTTGCAAGTGGTGTTAAAACTGTAATCCCTCTCCCAAGAAATAGATCAACAATATTGCAACTGTATTAGTGATTTCAGGGAAAGGATAGAACAGTAAATGGAATTGGTGCATTTGTTTTCTATACAATAGTCATCCTATGGAGATGGCAAGCTTACTATATTTCCCCCCTATTATCCATAGGGTCCACAGGACAGCTGACTGAGCCGAATTCTTGAGGTGGATGGTGTCAAAACCCAACAGCCAAAAGTTGGAAGTATTGCAATAATGTTGATGAGGGAGAACTGAGCAGAAACTGGCGGATAACTTTGGGGCAAAATTATCTAGCTATAATAATAATGAATTTATGTCTAATTTTAATACCAAAAGTCATTCTGGCCTTTCTTTCAAATCAATCACATAAAATTAATGTATAATGAGCAATGATAGGTACTCATAGTTATAATTACAAGGAAAAAAGTTATGAATAATTAATAACTTCCTTCCTCAGACTCTCCAACTTCAACTCTCTGACTCTTCACTTCTTCAATACCTTCCCCTTAGCTTACTAGTACTATTCTGTGAGCTGTAGGGGCAGAATATCACTTTAACTGCCTTGAAAGGAGTGAATATTGATCTCTTTTCACAACGATTAATATAATTAATGCTGCATGCGCGTGCGCATCTGTCAACGCGCCACGGTTGTGCAGTTCATTGGACGTTTCCAATCCCGTAAAACCTCTTATATCTATGGTTGGAGGGACTCTAAATCCCTCCCGAGTGAGTTTCTAAGTGCAGCTGGCACTTAGAAAACCCGGTAAAGATGGTCATTCCAATTGGTCCAATTCTAGCAACGCATCGCGGTGGCCACAGTTATTGTTTCTAGGTGCGCTCTGATTCATGTTTGTTGCACATGGTTATTGTTTCCAAGTGCCTGTTTAGCGATTTTTTAATTTGGGCTCAGTTTGGGGGTCAAAGGTCAACCAATTGTATGCGCATGCGCTAAGAACTTGGAAAAATTACCTGCCTGAAAAATAAATTCTTGTCTGGGGGGTGAAGGTCACTTTAACAAGTATCTCTGCTGACAACTGCATCTGTTGAACTTATGTAACGCTACTTTCTTGTTTTGCAAGCCTTCGGTTTGCAGTAAACCATTCGTGACCTTTGACCCCAGTATGTGCTGACAGCAAGTTTCAAGTTTCTGCTTCGGATCTAAAGCTTTCTGAGACTGGAAACAGAGAAAGAAGGTGGCGAAGAGTCAATCCTGTAGCTTATGGACTCAGAGACAAGAATTTATTTTCAGGCAAGAAATTTTTCTAAGTTCTTAGCGCATGCGCATGCGCATACAATTGGTTGACTTTTGACCCCCAAACTGAGCCCAAATTAAAAAATCGCGCCTGTTTAGGTAAGTTAAACAACTCCAGTGATTGGCTATAGTCTAAATAAGTTAGACACCTCGACCAACGGGATCTACGGTCTGTTTAGAAACCTTCGGGACGCTACAGCCCAGGGCTCTCAGGTTTCTAAATAGACCGTAGATCCCTTGGTCTCGGCATAGATATACCATAGATATACTTAGCCTCGTTCCCAGGCTCTCAGTGAAACGGGAAATGTGGGGGCGGAAAGGAGAGCCTGGTTTCTACTGCACGCACGGGCGTGTAAATTTTGACCACATAATTATATTCATAACACGATTGATGATGTAATTATTAAGTAAACGTCACAATTAGTACAAACGCGCGATGGATGCATGTCGCTTGTGTGAGCAGAGTGCAGCTATTGCCTTGTTTAGCAGTTCTGGATTATCATAGAAGTAGGATCAACAAACTCCTGGATGTCCCTGAGCTAGCTCCAGATGACCCCTTCCCATCACACGTCTGTCAAGCTTGCAAGAGGAGAATAGTTTCCTTGGAGAAGGCAACTGCAAACATTACTAGCTTCAAAGAGCTGGCCAGATCTTCTTTGCGGAGATCCCTTGAGAGCAGGGGCACGAACACGAACATATCCTTGCCATCAAATACAGCTCGGATAGCCAGCTTCTGCTCTTCCTTCAGCAACAGTTCGGGTAAACCAAGCATTGACAGGGCATGAGAAAGTGCTTGCGGATAGTGGGAACTTGAATCGCTTGAAGAAACGCTAGAAGAAACACTCTCAGAAACGAACTCGCCATCTTGCACAAAAAAACGCTGATTAGACAAAAATTATAATTATGATGAAATCAAAAACGGGAAAGTACGGAGGGAATCCAAATCCCCCGGAATGTGAGGGATCCGGTCTGCAGTAGAAACCAGGCTCTCCTTTCCGCCCCCACATTTCCCGTTTCACTGAGAGCCTGGGAACGAGGCTAATTAGACTACATACACAGAATTGGAAACAGGGCATGCGCGCGCGTAGAATTTATAGACCATCCGTGTAGGTACCTGGCGAACAGAGAAATCTTACACAAAATAAGAAAGAGGGTGAAAGGCAAGGTATTTAGAGCAGCAATAATTATGATTATAAGTGAAAAGGCTCAATGACCTATAGCTGTAGTAGTTTATCGTGTCAGTTTAGTCTATTTACTGTTGCTATGGAAGAAAAGCGTGGAAATAGGTGACTGAAAAGTTTTGTGGCACTCCTACTAAAATAGAAGTCTAGCTGCCTTACTTTTGGTATAAAATGAAAGATACTAGTTGACCATATGTACTCAAGTAGTTTTAATTTTGTGCAGGGCTGGAGATGGCATGCTATTTGCCATTGATGGTTTAAGAAGCCATTTCACTATGTTGTTGTTCTTATATGAGGAGATGAGATACCTTCTTGTATCAGGGGCAGGAAAGGATACACTGGGGCAGCTTTACTCTTCATCTTGATCCCTCAAAACAAGTATATCACAACAAATCTCTCGATGAATTGGATGTTCAGCAGTGCACTATCAGTACTTGTTATTATCATTTTTTTAATTATAACATGAAAGGAAATATGTGTAAAGTGACAGTATTAGTTGCTACATTATAGTATCCTTCTTTACTATAGCTTTTCTTGACAGCCAGTCATGGGTAATCTGTAGTCTGGCACAGCACCGCCCACCGACTTGAGTAGGTGGTCTGGTGACATACAATACAACGAGTTGTGCCGGTGGATTCTAATGCGCACGCGCGTTACTAACAGGAAGTGTTGTAGGAAGCGGTATTATAATCAGCCAGTGACATCACAGTTGTCATAGTTATTCTTAATTTAATTGGCACGCATGGCGCGATGGCAGGTACAATTTTAGTACGCGAACACTTACAGGATCTAGGAAAAGGCGCCAAGTGTTTGCATAATTTTACGTCATTAAACGTCATTTAATGATATTCATTGATTTAGCAGTTTTCCTGCTAAACGGCACAACTCGTTGTATTGTATGTCACCAGACCACTACTCAAGTCGGTGGGCGGTGCTGTGCCAGACTAGGTAATCTGAAGAAACAGTAACATCGACATGATTTTTTTACAGGCACCTTTAAAAAGTACATATGTACATATAAATGATCACTACCTAACAGATTAGTGGGGGAAAAGAGACTATACTTTTAACATCCAAGCTCCAGAGGTCCACAAAGTCGAACTACCATTGTTACTCGCAATTATACCCTCTAACACTTGAGAAACCAGCCTTTTTAAGAACTATGCTTGTTTAGCACTATACTAGCCCACTCTTTGCATTCTTTGAACTTACCAATTGGCTATAGTTTAGCAGAAATTTGGCACACTACTTCTCCTCCCCTGTTTGTTTGGGGCAATTTAGCACGAACAGCTGCCGACACGGATTGTCAGTATTGTCGTTATGGGCGCACGTGACCTGTTTCCAATCCTGTGTACGTAGTCTAGTATATCTATGGTCTCGGTGTCTAACATAATATTTAGGTAGCTACTGTATTCATTGCTTTTGATAGTGAGAGAAATACCTGTATCATGTCACTAAATTTATAGGTCTACAAGGGCTCATGCAGAGTATAGCTATAGTCAAACTCATGAATAATTTTCATTTAGCTATGTATAGCCAGCTATATTTTCAATCTGTGCATGTTTTATGTGTTAAACACTGGCAAATATTTCATCAGTCTAGCAGTCGATCCAGACCAATAGCTAGCTAGTCCTCCAGTGATACACTTCGGGTTTGTCTTTGTGGTGCCAAATAACAGAACATTAATCTAAGCATACAAACTATAATGTGTGCATGGTAGCTATTTTAAAATTAATGGCAATTCAATAACAGCTCTTGGCATCACATCAAAATATTATTATATCAGTTAATAACTATAATCAAGAATGCAGCTAATCTGTTATCCATAAGTTGCTAATCATCTATTTATGCTAATCAGTTGCTAATCATGCTAACTTAATCTAGTTCAACTTCATCGTTCCTTCATTGACTCAGTAGCTACTTTCTTCCGTAACTGCAGACTCCAAACCTCCACCTCCTGTCCCTACATTGCATGATAATTATAGCTACTCAACGAGAATCTTTGGTATTTTAGCTGATACTTACTCTCGGTGATTATTGTGGTAACTGTAGACTCCTGATATGACTTGACCGGGATGTGTTACTTCAAAACGCAAGTCACCATCCCATTTATTTACATATCCCGTATTAAAGCAACTCTTGGTTATAAAACCTGGAGAACCACAACAGTAGAAGCTCCACCTGCGATCTTCATGATGGTTGCTATGATGGCTCTTGATTCCTTTAAGATACATATTCTGACCGCACATAAAAAACATAGGCTGATCAAAATCATTCACATTTTGATACCAATGGCAATGTTCACGCGTACGTGACGGTAGGACTCTCTTACACCCCCACTGCCAACGTCTATCTTCATGGTGATTACTGTGAAGACTGAAGACTCTGAACATTGCCCTTCCTTTGCCACACACTTTATGAAGCTTCTGATCGTAATGGTTGCTAAGATACCATTGGTATCGCAACATGGCAGATGGCAATTTTTCGTAATCCTTATGATCTGAGACTTGTGCAGAGTCATCCTTATAATCTGAGAGCTGTGCGGAATCGTCTTTATAACCTGAGGGCTCTGATAAATCATCCTTATAATCTGAGAGCTCTGCTAAATCATCCTTATTATCTGAGAGCTGTGCTAAATCATCCTTATTATACAAGAGCTGAGTTAAATCATCCCTGGTCCCATAATCTGCATTGGATGACAGACACCAGGTAGAAGAAAGAAGTGCCAGAAGCAGCAGACACGGAATTATACTGAGAGCCCTGTACAAAAAAAAAATCAAAAAAAAAATCAATGTACGTATTATTACGTACATGAATAAGGTTGATTGTTGTTGTCTTTCTTATCCTAGTATAGCTACACACAAAGGATGACTGAGACTGAGGATGACCCTGATAAGCCTATGCACCACTTGCATTCAAACCCAGCTCTTTTATATTAATTTCTGGCTCTGAAACAGGACTGGGGGTCCATATTAAAGAAAATATAATTAGCCTCCACGCGCATGCGTAGCATGCAGGGTTACTATAATAGCCTGCATGGGCTATTCCCTCGTGTAAAAATCACAGATGTATTAAGTTGCTATGTGAAACCCTTAGAATATATACCCTAGTTGTGTGGAATGCGGAAAGATATTTGATGTTGTACCAAGAGTATGGAAAATAGCTATTAGTCTCACATAGCCAGACCCGATTGTTATGCAAAATATATCAAAGGAAGAGGCTCTCATGTATGAACCCACTTGAGTATATCAAATGTCAATGCAATGCAGAAAGACATGGAAGAACTTTTCATGAAAGCATACTTGATATAGTATTCTGTGTCCTCAGCAGCTCATGAATGCGGAAAGAGCACTTAAGCGTTGAGTGCTCCAATTGTTGAGTGCTCTAATTGGAGCACTCAACGCTTAAGTGCTCTTTCCGCATTCATGAGCTGCTGAGGACACAGAATACTATATCAAGTATGCTTTCATGACAAGTTCTTCCATGTCTTTCCACATGATATACTCAAGTGGGTTCATACATGAGAGCCTCTTCCTTTGATATATTTTGCATAACAATCGGGTCTGGCTACGTGAGACTAACAGCTATTTTCCATACTCTTAGTACAACAAATATCTTTCCGCATTCCATACAACTAGGGTACGTTCGTGTAATAATTAGTATATACTTTATATTTACTAGAGTATGTTCGTGTAACATAGCTATTCAATCCGCGAGCGAAGCAGTTGGTGAAAGTCATTTGTACTTTGACTTATTGGGCTAAGATATTGCAGTGGTTGTGGCAGCTGCATACACAGGAGGCTGTATAAGGGTTTCATCTAGGAATTTCACCTGGGGGGGGGGGGCCGGGGGGAAGCGCACTGATCGTGTGGCCGTAGGCCACAGCGATGGAGAGGGTGTGGGAGGGGAAGTATCCCAAATTGGTCCTTAATTACCCCCTTTGGTGACTACATGTAACAACCTGTGGTCACCAAAGGGAGTAGTCTATATTAATAAATTACAGTTGTACCATGTGTTACAGTTGTTCCATGTGTTACAGTGGTACCAAATTGTTTCATGCATTACAGTGGTACCATGTGTTACAGATGTTCCATGTATTACAACTTGTTCCATGCGTGACATGCATTATGTGTTTACAGTTGTTCGATGCATTTTGTACCATGTGTTACAGTTGTTCCATGCGATACAGTGGTAGCTACCATGCATTATACAGTTGTTCCATGCGTTACAGTGGTACCATGTGTTACAGTTGTTCCATGCGTTTCAGTTGTTACATGTGTTACAGTTGTTCCATGTGTTACAGTTGTTCCATGCGATACAGTGGTAGCTACCATGCATTATACAGTTGTTCCATGCGTTACAGTGGTACCATGTGTTACAGTTGTTCCATGCGTTTCAGTTGTTACATGTGTTACAGTTGTTCCATGTGTTACAGTTGTTCCATGTGATATATACAGTGGTAGCTACCATGCATTATACAGTTGTTCCATGCGTTACAGTGGTACCATGTGTTACAGTTGTTCCATGCGTTTCAGTTGTTACATGTGTTACAGTTGTTCCATGTGTTAGTTGTTCCATGCGATACAGTGGTAGCTACCATGCATTATACAGTTGTTCCATGCGTTACAGTGGTACCATGTGTTACAGTTGTTCCATGCGTTTCAGTTGTTACATGTGTTACAGTTGTTCCATGTGTTACAGTTGTTCTATGGGTTACAGTGGTAGCTATCATGTGCAGTTGTTTCATGTATTACAATTGTTTCATGTGACATGTGTTACAGTGGTTCCATATGTGTGTTACAGTTGTACAGTTGTATAATTGCAGCGAGCGAGCACAGCGAGCGAGCTGACTCTCAGGTCATGACTCATTGAAATTGTAAATATATAGCTATATAAGACTTATTACACGAGTCAGCGTGAGATACACAGCAAAATATTTCCCACAATGTAACAACCTGTACCAACCTTGTATCAGTAAGATATTCTGATAATGTACCAACCTGTTCTAACAGGGATGATACAGCAGTTTAGGCTCCTAAGCTGATACAGGCAAATAGTTTCAGGCTGGTACAATATTGCATTCTGGTTGATACAGTACTGTAATTCAGGTTGCACCCAGCATAATAATTATTTTGTAGTCCTATTGTATAATGAGAATGAGTATTATATCAGAAACAAGAATAAGTATTAAATCAAAAGTGAATTGTGCATGCAATAGATATCAAAACATTATTTTTTTGGTCATGTTTAATTGTTTTTCTGTTATAAACTGTAACGTTCTCCCTCTCCATGCATGCTGCCATATTTTTTTGCATTTCACATGACTGTCCACATTCATGAATCAAAGAAACAGAGTCCAGAATGGAGATGGATGGAACAACTTCACATCTGTGGGATTCTTCCAACAGTGGACAGTCAAGTTCATTATTTATGATGCTGCCAGCAATACAAATATCCATTTTCTTGACTACACAATAAGAATTGTTTGTGTTGAGGTCTTTTATACATGCCTCTAATCTTCCAAATGAAATCTACAATAATAATAAGTATATTGCTAGCTATTACAATGTCATAATAAATAGACTCACCTCTTCTTCTCCTACATATATAACATGATCTCCTTTTGAACATAAAAATTTTTTTCGACCCATTACAGCTTTATATATTTGCACTGGGGTTTCATATGTGATGTACTCATTGTGCAAATTTCCACCCAAAGTTTTGACTCTGGTTAGTTGTGAGGTAGCTAAGTTGGACATCTCCAAATAGCATCTTTGCTTTGGAATCCTATGATTAGAAGAAGAAATTTAAACTAGCTGTTAAAATGTTTAATAGTTAGAAGTATAATAATACTTTTCTTGGAACTCCTGGATCATAAATTGATTTTGATAAATCATTTCTCGTCCCATACAGAAACTGTTGTACTTCTGGCATTTTACCCAATTGCAGTAATCCACCTCCAACTCTATAGGATAACATTAGACTCATTATTTAAAACTGGGGTACCTAACTCTATATATATACCTAAACTGGCCACCATGCAGGACATGCCGCAGATGTTGTATATGTGCAAAATCATCTGCTATATCTCGACTTGAAGCCTGTCTATTACTGTGGATGTTGTGCAGCCTCATCAATCCATTGAATGACTCACACCTATTGTAACAACAATAAATTTGAATTTTCTGGTGGAAATACTTAGCTATATCACCTTTCGGAATTAAAAGAAGATGTAGCTCCAAATTGCTCCATACACTCTGGTAAGTGCAATATCAGGTGGAATTTGGGTTTATTCAGCAGGAGATGATTCTGGAACCTCTATAGTCTATGGTATAACTGGGTGTATACAATCAGTGGACTGGACTACTGGACTGGACTACTGGACTGCCCTTTCACCTGGCACATGCGAAATTATAGAAGCGTAGCTGCATTTGTTTACCACTAGAAGTGCATATCCTGTTAGACACCCTGAACCTGTATGTACTTCCTAAGATAGTTTTGTGCGGGGAGGGAGGGAAGTGGAATGGAGTGGAGGGTAGAGTTTGCGGCAAACATGCATGCATACATTCATCTTGTAGCTATAGATTGTATGGCCTTACCATTTTTTGTGCAAGATAACAAGTATCATTCAGAGGTATGCAGGATGATATGCACTTCTAGTGGTAAACAAATATAGTGTAACTACCAGTAATTACTGCAATTACTAATATTACATCTTCCCTCATCAGTTCACATGTCAAATTGCAGTAGTTTATAATTGCACTCCTACATCTGAGCATGTGCAGACTAAATGACACTTGTTGTCTTGCACAAAAAATGGTATAAGGCCATACAATCTATAGCTACTAGATGAAGGTATGTTTACCGCTCGTAAAAGCTATTCATATTAGTCTGCACATGCTCAGATGTAGGAATGCAATTATAAACTATGCATGCAAACTGATGAGGGAAGATGTAATAATATAATTGCAGTAATTACTCTAGTAATTTATTTACCACTAGGAGTGCATAGCGTAATGATTTCTTTCATTAATTTTATTAGCTCTGCTTTTAGTAGCGAGTCCAAAGGAAAAAATGATATCGAAGCATACAAGTTATAATCATTATTTTTTATGCTCAAAAGAAACTTACACCTTCTAGTAATAGAATGATATGCTACAGGCCTGCTTTGCTTGGAAATCGGGACCGTAAAATAATCAGGAAATTAATACGTTACGTACCCACTTTTTGACGATCTAGTTATTAAAAAAACGGCACCGTACCATTATTATTGTCAAATAACATCTACAGTTTATGCCACAAAAACTCGAAGAAAACACCAAAAAACAAACTAAAAAATGCAAAATGTAGCTCAAGCTTTCCTCTTTAAAAAACAACAACTATTTATCAGTCACAATAATAATTCTAAGTCTCCATCATTATAATCTTGCAACAGATCAAATTCATATATTTCTTCTTCTCCAAAGTATATTACCTCAAATAACTGGGGTTCTGGGGCACCAACTACTAGACCATGGTACCAGGTTGTGGTACTGTCTTGCTCATCAACAAACCGATGCTTGATTTGTTTCCCAATCCAACTGTTTGGCATGCTTAGAATATCGGCAACTTCTACTCTTGGACTTGAATCTATTAGCTCACACAAATTGGACATAAGTTGATCAGAAGATAGCTTTTTCTTCACCTTTGAAAAAGAGAAAATGGTTTTATCAGGATATGGCTGCTTCAGGACAAACTATCACTTTCCTCCTCACTTAGACTTGCCTCAGAATCTGTAAAAGTTTTGCATGGTTTCAACCTTCTTTGTAAACGATAATACTTCACTTTGTACCTTGCTTTAGTTTTCTTGATTTTCTCTCGACACTTCCTCAACTTTTCAGTGTTTTTTGCTTCATGTTTCTCATAACGCCTTTGAAATCTTTGTAAAGTGTCTGCTAATTTCTTATTCTCTGACACCAAAGTACGGATTAATTTCTTTTTTTCCTTAATATTAAGCATTTTCCTTTTTTCCCTTTTATGGAGATTTCGACGATTAACTTCCTTCCTAAGAGAATGATACCTTTTCTGGATCAGTTCTGCTTCACTTTTGGCTGCTTGCAAATCTTTAGTCAAATCCTTGAAGAGTATTTTATATGCTTGGAATTCTTCTTTTCTTAATATTGACCGCCTTTTGGCATGATCCTGTTGGGTAGGTGGTGCATAACATTCATTATCTTTTATACATACTGATTGTGGAAGCAAAAATTGACTCTCACAAAATTTATTTAAATTAACAGAGTTACGTTTAAGCACCAGACTACGGTGTTTTTGATTGACAGTGGTCAATGTCTTAATCAAGGTTAATTCAGCTGGCAGATTTTTAATTGGCCACTTCCTCCCATACAGTTGAGTCAACCAACTGATAGCAGCCTTCCAAGGTAACCTCCTTATTTTATGGAACTTTACTAATTCATTGATTAGTCCATTAGTTATTTTAGATGGCTGAACTTGAGGAATTGACTGGGAATTTAATAATAAAACTTCAGCTGAAAGATTTAGCTGCTGACAATATTTTCCAACAAACTCTGGCATGCTTCTAAATAGAAAACATAGTAGGAATTTAAAATTCCATGCCTATCAACCATCTAAATGCAAAATATTTACTTAAATTATGTTATTCACACTCTCAATACTAATATTCACCTGAAAATAACTTCACACCAACAAAACTTCATAAAGCAAGGAGGATACATCAGGCTATGTAAGTATCAACGCTTCGGGGAACTGACTCCTAGGGAGGCTTAAATAGTTTATCTAAGGCAGTATTCAACGTACTGTTAGGGGAGGAAAGTTCTTACCTGCACGAACGGAAAGAGCAACTCTAGAGCTCCAAAATGATATATTTTTGTGTAGACTTTGGTCCTACGATAGCCTGAGAAATTCAAATTGAAAATTTGACCTTTTCGGTGCCGCGCGAAAACGTATAATTTTAAAATTAAATGGTGACGTAATTTTGGTGACCTTTGGACTCGTAGGGTTTATGTCAATTCCATGACAGCACAAATGCAGTCCATGCAGCAATGTAGGGTTTGTGAATTCTGTGAGTTAGCAGAGCTAATGCAGTACATAGACAGCAAGCTATCTCACCTTGTTTCCGTACTTTTTATAGTCATGTACTCAAGCCTACATCACTCTTTCATTTAGAAATGTTTTCCCTCTCATAACAAAAGCAGTAGCTACAGTAGCTAGCTAGTAGTAGTTATTAGCTAATGGCATAAAGATTAATACATGTATATACAGCCAAACAAAATCATAAGTAGCTAATAGCTAACAATAGAGCTAGCTACAATAAAGCAGAATCAAATACATCTAACAGCTATGATTGACAGTTCAATGAGTCAAGTACAAATTGGACAGTTTGTTCACTTGTGTCTTTTGTATAGCCCTTTTTGTTTCATCTTGGAATTTTCCTGAGCTCGTGACTCTTCATCACTACCAGAATCACTGGAAAAAGTAGAACGCTAATAAAAATAAGCTTCCCATGGAATTATGCTTGAATTAAGATTAAAAAACAAACAAAAACAAAACAACTTGACTACAACAGAACCTCCAAATAAGGACACACTTGGATGCGGGCTTTTGTCCTTCATTATAGAGTGGAGGTTATTTTTTTATAGAGTGCAATATACAAAGATACATTAGTAGACTGTCTTTTGTTGAAGGGTTTTTATCAAAAGTTCACTGTAATTACCTTAGAGCTTTACTACAAGAATACGACTTACAAGGCTTCAAGGTACTGTTCTATATTGGCACCATGGACAGCCGATTGTCTCTCACTTCTCTCAGGGAATATTAGCGATAGAGTGAGGTAGCTCACAAGGGCAGTAAAGAACAAACTCCACAGAAGAACTGGAGCAGAAAGTTTGTTTGAAGTGTCTCGAAGAAAAAAGAGTAGAGGCAATAGTGGGGAAGTGTGTGTTTTAGTATCCACCTATAAAGATAAATACAGTGGGACAATTTGGGACTATAGATTTTCATCTGGGGAAAGGAGACAAAAAACAACAAACAAACAAAAAAACTATGTAACTTGACTGCATTGTATTAGTGAGGAAGAAAAAAAACAACAAAAAACAACAACTAAATGGGCGTGGCTTATGGAAAGTGGGTGTGGCCAAGCTAGAGAATTTTCTTACCATCATAAAACCTGCCATAGTTTAAGTGTTGCACCCATTTCAGTGGTTTAGGATTACATTTTTCAAGGAACCATACTACTAACCTCAAATGAGGAGCCCACTTACTTTAGTTAGATAGCCATAGGAATGCAGGTATTCCTTCAATTTTTCATTATCCTTCGATAAAGGATAGAGAAAATCATTCTTCAGACTTCTTTCCCACCACATCTGACTTTGATTAAATCTAAAGCAATATGTATAATAGTGAGTGTTATAAACCACCTTTGATCTCACCCATGCATGGGATATAAATATACATTAGACTTACATAGGTTTACTGATATTGTAGGCTGTGAAATGATAGTGGTATAGATGAGCTCTGATGTACTTTGGAGGAGAAGAGAAAGGAGGCACGTCCATTAATTGCAGAACTACAGGATCAAATACACTATAACTACACTGTTTATGCAATTGAATGGAAACTATTATGGATAGTTTGAAGTACTTTCCCTTTGATCCTTTGATATAAACTTTCCTATAGCATACAGATAAATAGAAAGAAATATTGAAAGTAGGGTACTTATGAGCATGGAATAGATAGAAGTCTGCACAGTCATGTAGTTCATAATCATAGCCAAAATATAAATTGATGATGACCACATTTGGTCCTATTGTATTTCTTTGTGGTATAGAACATGCATAATAAAACACATACCATCCTTCTCTCCCACTAGGAGCTTGTATGCCAAATGGACCAACCATGGATTGTTTTTATAGTTACCCAATGCTGCAAACCACATTTGCCAGTCCAGCCTGGGCTGATGAGGTGCTACAATGAGAGAACATCATTAATGGTTGCTACCCGCAGGGTGGCAGAACATTAACATTTAAATAGTTGGCTATTACCGACAAGATTTATTCACACCATGCCTAGAATTTCATATAGCAAGCCATATAATGGATATCGTATGAATAATAAACTACCACTTTTTAAAATTAACCATTGCACATACAAAATTAGTATTCTGCATTACTCCTTGGCTGATAGGGTAAAAATATACATGAATACATGGATTACTGTCCCTTGGTAAACTGAAACCTTGGACCATAGAATTGAAGCTATGATATTATCATCTTGATCATGAAAATTAATTTACCGACAAAAACTGGAGGAGTGTTAACATGTCCTGGTTTATACAAGAAGTTATACTCCTATATTAAGAAACATAATGGTGATATGGGAAGCTGACTTTTAATTCAAGTTAGTGGAACCTACTTTCCATTGAGCACTGTTTGTATCAGGTGGTTCTGAATTAGTTCCTTCAATGATGACCTCAGGGCGACCTTCAACTCCTGTCATTCTAATGAAAAAAAATTAAAGGGGGATGGAACGTCTCGTATGCATAGTTGCTATGGTTATTAAGTATCATAAGGGAGACTGACAAATTATAACAAATTGAGTATCACTATAGGATTCTGTAGCTTATTTTATGCTTTAGTTGATACAAATTAATTGTTACCTAAGGTGAGGTCGTTGGACCTTACTAGCCTGTCACTTGTCCCAGGGTGCTCGAAGCTATGCATTCTATTTAGTTTTGGTCCTGGGTGCCTGAAGCTATGCATTATAACGCATTAGTCACATGACTAATGCATCACAATGACTAATGACTTGGGTCAAGGGTATAAGGGATTTTCCCATGAACAGCAATCCTCTAGAGATATCAAGAGAAACATGCCCCCGAAAATGATTATAATACCTAAAACCACAGTGAAGTAAAGGTTATTTGTATACATTAGAGACCTTCTGAATAAACCATAATGACTGGTCACTGAGAATTGATCAATTTGATCATGAACTGTCTTCACTGAGGAAGGAATGGAGTTGTGAAATTTTTGGTCGAGCACACCATGAGAAATGAGAGAGATAGAGAACATGGCCACTACTATACCACAGACAAACAGAGAAGAAAGAAGAGAGAGTGCTTTATCAAGTATTCCAGGCTGTTGCAGTACCCTATAAAAATAATATCGTATATTTAATCATTGATAATGTATGGATCATTAGCTCTGAAGAGTCTGGATCTTAAAGAGGTCTAAAGTACACATACAAATTTCTATTCAAACGATACAGTAACTTGGAAACAGGGTGGGCTTTATTTCACCTTTATGCGTGGTCCACTGAGGTTTCGACAATACATATGTAGCCATACATCAAATCAAAGCTACGATTATAACTCACTCTAGCAAGGCATTTAGAAGTTCTATGGCCAGAGATACAGCAGCCATTATAGCCAGTACGGGGACAGCCACTGCTAAAGCATGCTCAAATCCTTCCTCCGAAAAATCTTCATAATCAGATGACTAAATAAATAAGTTTTTTCTAGCTACATGATTAATCTATTAGTGGTAGCAAATCACCTAGTATAAAAATTTTGTTCCAAAGGGTCAGTTTGGCAATTCATGAGAACAGTATTCATGTCAATTTAATTTCAGGATGTGTAGCTTGTTTTTAATACTAGATTAACACAATTCTGTTAACTAGGTTCCTTTGTACGAGGGATAGTTGTGATTATCAAGAAACATGGTTACTTACTGGTGTTGGATGAAATAGCAAAATTCTTAAAATCAAGTTTGATATCAAAGAAGTAAACAGTGAGTGCTAAGAGAATTCCTGTGACTGTAATGAAGGATAGTATCTTCAAAGCCGAGGAAATACTTTTACCACAAATTGCATGGAAAAAGTTTGAGTGTTTCTTGTTGGATCCTAGAATAAAATTAATAATCATCACTGAAAAGAACTTTATAGTATAAAAGTGACTTAGCTACACTTTTTAAATAATACTATTGAATGCTATACGGTTCATCACTAGATTCAGAGAAACATAGCCCCGGATGAAAAATTGTGGCTTTGTGAAACATGACTTACCATATCCCAAAAAATGGTCATCTATCAAGGAAATGCTCAAGGTGATAGTGAGCAAGTTGAAGAAATTGTAATTGCCCGTGGCTATTATCAGGACTTGAAGGAATACCTACATGGGGGTTCAACAAAGCACTCTTCAAAAAACAGTGGTGGGGTGGTATACTGTGTACAGTGTGTGTGTGAGTATTGATCTGGTGACCTTCAGGTATCACTATAAGGCCGGTTGCATTATTAGAACAATTTTTTTGTGAGGATTATAAACAGACTACAAGGTTAAAAAAACAACCAATAAACAGAAATGACAAACAACAACCACAATAAATAAAAACAAAACAAAAAACAATACAATCAAAATAATCTCAGGGTTCTCCCTAGGCATCTTAAGGCATAGCGGGGCGCTATGCCTCAGTTCTATCCGCTATGCTTTGCCCCTTACCGCTATGCCTTCTTCTTGTACCGCTAGATAGATTATTCTTGATGTAGCACACCAGATTAGTCATGCGTGGTTTGCAATAATAACATAATTCCTTATAAGGCAGGTGTTGTTATTGTAGTACACGTGTAGGTTGCAATGCATAATTGCTCTAAAGATCTTTGTAGTCAGACCAAGGTTAGATGATAGTGGAAGTAGTAAGTGCAGCTCAGCCTCTAAACCTCTTGTGATTAATAAGCTGTTATAGTGCAAATAGAGCTAATCTGGGACCTTATTGGATTCGCTATATTTCAGCTTCTGCACTATGCATGGGAGGGGGAACATCCCCCTCCCGCACCCACCCCCTGTGGATGCCATACAAGCTCACCCCTATGCCTTAAGAAAATCCTGGGGAGAACCCTGAATCTGATATTGTTTCTGCTTGAAATATGATATAGCTACCTTGAATACTGTTGAAGGCATGGGCCTACTAAATTTTCCATGTAGCTGCTAAATTAATACAGAATTTTTTTACCCACATTGATTAAATTATTGAATATTGGAAGGAGAAGCTGACATGTAGGATACATGATTACCATGACCATGCATAGTAACCTGGGAGAGGAATCCAAAAATCCTGAGTGACCTGACTGGCAAGAAGAACAGGATCGGTGTCGCTATCTCGATGAAGAAGGTAGCCACTACACTCATCTTCTGGACCCATTCAGGAAACTGGTGGGCATACCATGATAGTGGAGTAGGTATACACTAGAAGTGAATAAATCAGCAAGAGTGGGGACATTAATGTTACATTCATCAGACATTTGGACATAAATATTCTGATTCTGGACTAACCTAGAAATTGGGGGAGGGTTTAATTCTTAAAAGGATATGCATATAAAGCCTGTAATTATGTCAGATAATGATTTCTTTCTTTTGTTTGGCATAATTACCTAATTGCTTAGAATAACAACAAAAAACAACAAACAAAACAACTACAACCACAACAAAAATAAGAACTGTTGGAGTTCTATAAGCAAGGTACATAGGCTCAATATTAGCAGCTACATAGTTAGAGTGATAAGATATGTACACACTGTCTTCATGGAGAAGTAGTTTCTCTTCTTTCCCAAAAATGTGCATATTTAGCCATGACACTTCTACTACTTTATAACATACCCAACTTATAGTGATAGTTTGGAGCAGTTAAGTCCCACCTACCTGAGATTCATAGTGATAGCCCCACCTACCCGAGTCTTGTAGTAGAGATAGAGATAAGCCCTACCCTACCTACTTGAGTCTTAGTTAAGCCCCACCTATCTGAGTCTCGTAGTGATAGTTAAGCCCCACCTACCTGAGTCTCGTAGTGATAGTTAAGCCCCACCTACCTGAGTCTCGTAGTGATAGTTGAGAGCGGTTAAGCCCCACCAAGTGGGACAGAGTGAGGTCAGTTTCACTATTCCAGATGCAAACATCAGACGAAAGAGAAGCCAGCGGATCAACCATAAGGTAAGTCCATCATGGCAACTACCAACCGGTCTGCATAAAAGTTGAAATAGTAGTAACCTGTTACTTAATAGTACCACTACATGCAAAGCATTGTGTGGCAAGCACGCATGCTCAAGATATAAACTACAATTGTTAGATATGAGGGATGAAGGATGGAAATGGGATCAATCTTTGTTCTGTATATCCAGCCAACAATCCCAACACGTCCTATAATTCAAAGCTACCCAACATATATGTAGGGATTGTTGGCTGGATATACAGAACAAAGATTGATCCCATTTCCATCCACCCTTGTTTCCTTACTTTTTTGAGCAATGGTCATCATTTCATGGATGTTTTTTCCTCACTTGTTCTTGGTCTTTTTTTCTCTCTCTCTCTCTTTATGGTTTTATGTATGTATGTATGTATGTATGTATGCATAAATACAAGAGTTCAGTGTATGCAGGGACAGATGAAGAAGTTTCTGGAGTATGTATAGTTCAGCTTCTAGCAGCCCAATGATTATTTATCAGTGAGTAAAGGCTTGAAGTGTTGAGCTATACTTGGAGGTCGAGGATGCAGATGAATCTGAAAAGTCTACCAGTGGTGAATCAGAGTAGTCTAAGCTACAGCAAGTATTTCTGGATAAATCCACTCCAAATTCTACCAGCTACAATCTTTTCTACTCATCGATAGAAAGGAGACACTACGGTTGCCATATTTCTGAAACGGTAAGCACCCTGGTCCTGAAACCTGGTTTGTATTTTGTAGTAGGCTCTATAATAATTCACAGTAGCTTCTGTTAAGTCTAAGTGGGGGAACTAGAATTTCACTTTTATATGTGGCACGCACAGGTGTTCGCATATGCCACTGGGTGTATGGTACCATCCTCCTGCTCTTGGGAAAGAACAGCTCCAAGACCCAGAGAACTTGCATCGGTCTCAAGCATAAAGGTGCGGCCTGGACCAAATCTAGGATAAGCTAGAACTGGTGCAGTAATAAGTAGTTCCTTCAATTTCTGAAATGCACTCTCACATTCTGGGCGTCATTCCTAATACCGCTCTCTCTGATATATATATTATATCAGTACATATTTATATGTCTGTATATGAGGGTGAAAGGTCATCATCACTAGTGTGGGACACCCCAATGGTAATTACGTATGTATATGTACCATAATTAACCTACAACAACAAATAAATAAAAACAACAAATGAAATCCCCCAAGATACTAACTTTTTCCAACAGGAGATGGTTAAACCTGGAGCCAGCAAAATAGTCAGAAAGCCTGCCTCAAGTAGTAAACTGTCCCTAATAAAGTGAGGTATGTACGTATTACATAGTATGACACCAGGGCTCACAGTAACACTCTATTATTGCCAGGACAACGATTATCTAATAGCAGTTTTAAATTTATAGTTAAAATAGAAAAATTGGTCAGATAAAGGCAGAAATGACTGGACAAATGAAGAAATTGACCGGAAAATGTCTTGTGACTGAGACACTAGTAAGCAGGGTTTCATAGATCCCCCTGAATAACTAGGGTATGTTCGTGTAACATATTCAATTGGTGAGCGAGTGAAGCAGTTGGTGAAAGTCATTTGTACTTCAGCTATTTTGTTCTAAGTGCTATGGGCACGTTTCATTTGTGGGGTCAAAGGTCAAACAAACATGCGCATTATTAACTATGCCCGCTAGCTATGACGTATGTATATAAATATATCTTGAGCTCCCGTTGACATGACCAGAGAGTGGCTCGCTTCGCTCGCCAAATATCATGCACGCAGAGTAAACACCTGCTAATTAGCTTTGAATGACAGTCATTAAAAGTAATAGGTGTGATCACCAAAAAAATTTCATGCTCAACAAGCAGCACAATAGTCTCCCTTATCCAAATTCCTGTATGAAACTTCAATTAGTCATGGTAAAACATCAGGGAACACTTTAAAAGTCAGTCAGTTTTAAAAATGATAATTATATCCAGATAACTATAGAAGGTTATTGTGAGCTGTGGTTATCCATTTGGGACAGCTATAGTAATAGTGTTATAGACTTTTAACACAAACCAAAAAAATTATATATAACCAAAAATCGATGAATATTGCTAAGACTTACCACTGAAACCACAAGAATACTTGGCCAACCTACAGAAGTATACAACAGGTATTTTCAGTGACGGATGTAATTGAATATAGATATGTAATTTCTTCCCATTTCAGTACTTACACAGAAGAGCCATGCACATACCTTATATACGGACAGGTAGAAGATCCACAGGAGAGCAAACATAAAATTGCATCTTAAAACTCTGAAAATCATCATGAGGAAGGAACAGAGAACACCCAATGCACAACTCAACTCCATGGCCAGAGACGGTGAGAGATTGAGTTCACGATAGTAGATCAAAAGTGATGGAAACGCCTTAAGACGAGCAAACCAAGTCAGATGACCTGTAACAGATTCAAACTCGATATAAAAGGTGTTCTGATATTAACAGAGGTGGACATTAACAGAGGTGTCCTGATTAACAGAGGTGTCCTAATAACTCAAGACAACAACTGCCTTACATACACTTATAGGGACAGTGCCAGGTGTCCTGATTAAAGAGATAAAAGAGGCATAATAAGGAAAGAGTTGGGCAACAGAGAGTGCTCATAATCTCACTTATTATTTAACAGGGAGCCAGGAGTTTCCATGGTAAGAATAATATATGATAGTCCCATGAAAAAGTAAAACAGTCTCCAATTAGTTTAATTTGCTATTTCTCAAAATATGCTTGATAAATTTGTCCCAAAAAATAGTTAGACAGCGAGACCGAGGGATCTAAGTTATTTAGACACCCGAAGGCCCGAGGCTGTAGCATCCCAAGCGAAGCAAGGGTACTAAGGGCCTGAGGGTGTCTAAATAACTTAGATCCCGTTGGTCGAGCTGTCTAACTTATTTAGAACATAGCAACAACTACCTAGCAACAGCAAACCTTCCATATCTTCACAGCAGGAGCGATAGCTAGCTAGAGCTATAATGCTAAGATTCTAGCTACGACGTAAATAACAGAGATATTAGCTACTGACGAGTACACCTTCTCTAGTTTTGAACGCTGCAGTGACCCGTCTTGTTTGGGAGAGCCTCGATGCAGTGTGAAGGCGGCAGCACCTGCTGCGCGCGCAGGAACCAGCAAATGAGGGGAGGGGCCAGGTAGCTTGTAATTGTAGCAGTGAACCTTCGAATGAAGAAACGGATGAATTTACTTCAACAACTACAATGCTGGATCAGCTCAGTAACTTAGTTAGAACAAACTTCGATCATATTATAGCTATGTATGTAGCTAAATCTAGCTATCTTAATCATTCCATGATCATGATTATACTTATAGCTACAAAACACAAAAAGAAACAGTGAAATACTTTTTTCACATCTCCTTGGTGATCACATTAGTAGCTATAGTAACATAAACAAGATAATGCCTAACAGTAGGTTTTCTAAGAGCCTGGGGCACTTAGAAAATCTACTGTTAGGCACTTAGAAAACCTGAAGTCAGTTAGAAACACTGTAAAACCACTGAACTATGTTCTAAACTTGGTTAGACCAGCTCTATACCAAATTTCCAGACCACGGCACACTTAGAGTATTAGTACTGTAGTTTTCGTGGGATTAAATTTTTGTATAATTGTTCAGTGATGTGATAATAAATTGTTACTAATAATATGAAAGTTTACGTGTATAAACTCTTGAGTGACAATGAAGGCTAAAAAAAAAAAGCTCTTAAAATTTGTAATTCAACACTAGCTACGTACTGTCACTCAAAAGAAGACCACTCTATTATTATCCGTGTCGCATACACAAATGAGACCACTTCTGTCAACAAAAATACCACGAATATTGCCAAATTCCCCTATGCGATGTCCCTTGCGACCGAATCTTTTCAAATACTGACCATCGGATGTAAAAAGTGACACTCGTTTATTGCCATAATCACTGATATGAACGATGCCATCGCTGCTCACAGATATTCCAGTGGGCCAGAGGAGGTTGCCGTCACCATCCCCTGGACTTCCAAATTCTCTCAAAAACTTGCCTTCCATCGTAAAGACTTTAACGGAACAATTCCCACTATCTGTTACGAATACATCACCACTTTCATCACAGGCTACACCCCATGGATAGTGGAGACAAGCAGACTTATCACCTTCCTTCCCAAACATGGCATAAAAGGTAAGGTCTGGATTAAGAACTTGGATACGATGTGCGTTATTGTCAACCACGTATATCTTCTTGTTAATAGGATTGATAGCAATTCCATCAGGTTCACAAAATTGTAACAATCCATTTCCTTTGCCCCCTACAGCAGCGAGGAATTTCCCATTGGATGTGAACTTCTGAATTCGGTGATTGCAACCATCCACTACTAATATGTCACCATGATCATCAATGTCCAACTCACAAGGACAGCTCAATTGACCCAGATCTTCACCACTAGTTCCAAACGATCGTAACTTCTTTCCACTTTCATTGAATACAGATATGCAGCTTGCACAACCCTCAGCAATGAAGATTTCTCCCTCACGGCTAATAGCAACGCCACAAGGACCTAAGACACCAGATATTGTCAAGATAGGTGTTCTGAGACGTTGGGTCAAAAGATTTGTAAATCGCCTGTTGTTAGGCAGCTTTCTTGTGGATGTGAGAGAGTGGTCCACGCTAGAAGGATCATCACTAGGAACAAGTATCCTTGCAAATTCAGAACACTGCTCCATCAGGTCTTGCGGTGAGGCCGATACTTTCAGGTAGAACCCGTCACCGGCTTCTAAAGAGGACTTATCGTAGCCATCAAGAAGTATCCTAACTTGTTTTTGTATAAAGTCTCTCATAGATAGGATATCCTCATTGCTACTAGTCCTTAGGCTTTCTTTGATGAAGCCAAGACAACTGCTGAGTTGAGCCTGGACAATGCTTAGATGATTCTTCCGCACAGCTATATCTCCTAGCCTATTTTGAACGATAGCACTCAACTGCTTCAGCAACTCGTTCTGCCTCGAATCAAGAGTGTCGTGTATTATCCCAATCATATTTGCTATAGCTGCTTCAGCCTGTACCTTTTTTTCTGGTATCTCAGTCTCAAGTGAGTTTAGTCTTATAACTGCCCTACTAACAGCTGCGAAACAGTCACTGATGGACTTCATGCTAGCCATCACATCCTCTCTAACTGTAGGATAGACTTCAGTAACAGACACACACTTGTGATTGCTGTGGCTCCCCAAGGAGCACTGGAAGCAAATGGGTTTCTCACATGTTCGACAGTACGACTCCAACTTACTTGATTCGTGCTCATCACAGTGAAAATTCAATCTCTTCACAGTTTGCAAGGACTGCACTCCACCAGCAGGTACGAAGGTCACAAGTGTGCATATTGGACAAGATATGAAGGGATGCTTCTGCTCATCTGCATTTGCCCTCTTTGTTAGGCAGTCATAGCAGAATGTGTGAAAGCAGTTGAGCAACTTTGGGTCCGAGGAAAACTGGAGACAGTGGGCACACTTGAAATCCTTTGCTGGATTTTCAGCTTGATCCATGATAACCCACACTGGAGGTAGCTAGCTAATACTGTAACTCAGGTTAAATTGAATACTTCATGCCTTGTGTCCATGCTGCTTAAAAAGTAGAAATCAAGCCAATGACTCAACTAGTTAGTTCAATATGATACTTCTTCTGTGTCTGCACAGTTTGAAATGACTCTGGTTTATACAACTTACAGCGCAGCTACAACTTTCAGTTGAATCGAGCACATACACTACATGTAATAAACAATCAGCCTCCATGTTACAACTGTACACATCAACACGGAATGTTATGACAAGGCCATATGTCCTAATGTATCAACAATGGTGGATGTATATTTTCATTTTGCCCTTGGATACACACTAAAAGCTCATCAATCATAACTAATCAAAGCTAAAGCACTAGAGAAATACACTATCGTACACACTGCATAATGACATATAGACTTATGTAGGTACATATATAATTTTTATGTGTGTATACCAGTCTATCATAACATTGTGCTTCTGAGTATGTGCATGCTTGCATATAAGCTGACTGTAACTGGAGTGTTGCTATAAGATAACAGAGCTCTCTCTGAGTAGCACCACAGACCTGATACCAAAGATCAGCTCCCACAAAAACACTACTAGCACCTTATTAATGCATGGGATTTTGTGAACCATGTGTACAGTGTACTTATCAGTAAATATACATAGCTAGGCTATTGGGCAAACTAACTTGGATTATAATACGGCAATTTACAATTTTATACTGCAGGAAAAAAATGAAGTCATGATCAAACTATTTTCTACTGTCCAGGGCCATCAAATCCCCTCAATTCACTTAAAAACAGCTGCTCACTTAACCACTAAATACATGGTAACAGTATGCAGTGTGTAGTTATGGTAACAGTATGCAGTGTGTAGTTATGGTAGTTTCATGGATGTGCTCCTATGAAGTCTTAAATATCCACAAACAGTAATTTATGTGGGCCAGCATACGGTTGTTAGCTCTGGAGAAACGCTATTATAGTCAAGCCAATTCTACAACATTTCCATAGGAATAATTTACGTACTGAATATTTTTTGCTGACCACACCCTAGCCACACCCATTTTCAGGCACTTGTACATGATTTTTTTCTTCAGGTCTATCATGGTCACTTAAAATGCCAGAGGGGTTGATAGGTGCGGGAGATCAAGCTATTAAATTTTCAAAGACTTAGTTAGAGACCAATGCCCACACCCTGTGCTCATAGCGTCTTGTTTCCATGCACATAGCTAACTAGTCTGGCGTCGCCAGCCCAGCTTTTCTTTTTTTTTTTGGGACGGGGAAGAAAAGTGGTCTGGTAGCTCTAGCATCAACTACTTGTGTCGCCCGCGTGCGCAGCTATGTCCCAATCAGATTGCTCTATTCAGTCACGTGAAGTAGTATTAATGTTGGCGAGACACACCTACGATTTATTCCAGGTTGGCAGAGCTAGAGCTATGGAGAAGTAACCAAGAGCTGTGTTTAAAGAGCTAGGAATACCTGGCCTGAAGCCTGAATGGCTGGAAGTTGTATCAGTGATTTTCAAGGGCGATATGTTTGCAATTCTACCGACTGGCTTCGGAAAATTATTCAACACGCATGGATATTGCAATTTAAATTATTTTTGAGAGAGCGCGCAGGCGTCACAAGTAGTTGATGCTAGAGCTCCCAGACCACTTTTCTTCCCCGTCCCCCCCCCCCCCCCCCCCCCCCCCCCCCAAAAAAAAGAAGAAAAGCTGGGCTGGCGACGCCAGACTAATAGCTAACTGACATGTGGTTGAGCCATGTGGTTTGCAGGACAGCATTAGGTGCTGGCCTTGACTTTGTGGCTGGGGAAAATGTTTTCATAGCCCCATTGTCTTAGCTTCCAGAGCTGGTACCTATCTTATGCATGACAAGTATTCTGCTAAGTGCTATATGTGGTTGATATGCAAGACTAGTGCTGTTTATACAGGACTTGGTGCAGTGTGGTTAGGGTCTATTCGGTTCAAAAACAATTAAGATTTACCTTGAAATTATTATTAACAAAATTTCCCAATATTCATAATAGCTGATGTGATGTATAAATGCAAACAAAAAATAATATTGCAAACAAATTATCATTAATTTTTCCAACATGTACGGTGCTTAACCATGGCACTATGCTCTTGCCTGTGTGGGTGAGTTAGAGCACAGTGCATGGATGGGTTATAGCACACAACGTCACACAATTTATGGCTTATTTGATCTACAGGCTGGGCATAACACAATAAGTCTTTGAAAATGTTATTCCTTCATTTACAGCAATAGCTGACAAACAGAAAGCAAACCTACACCAAACATGTGAAAATAAATATCACACAGTTCTCACAGTATAAATTTGACACTTAATCAAGCCAATAATGACAACTGTCACATTTATCATTATAAAGTGTCTGTTTAGATTGAAACAATTTCAGTAAGCATGGGATAGATTGAGCACCAACACTTTCAGTCAGGATGGGACAGGTTGAGTGCCAGACTTATGGCTACAGGCTGGCTAAATAGAAAGTTTATGGTTGATCAGCCCAAAGTCCAGAAGTCTTATCAAAGTTGTACAATAGAAAAAACAAATCACCCTTTTTGATGTAATGCAAACTAATAACAAACAACATCTGGTGGACACAAAAATTAAAATAACTTTCAAAATGAGATGCATTGTATAGTTAAAAAGAGATTATGTTATTATAGGTAAAATAATAACATAATCCTCTACTTGGAAAGCTAGAATTACATAAGAATTCACATATAGCTCCTGCAATCTTACCTGTGGCCATGGTAACTACATATTACTGCCTCATGATTAAAAGAATCTGTGTTCACTAGCTATAGCTATGATATGTGATATTAGTTGGAGGCGTTTATAATTCACCTGTTGAGCTATGATTGTTTAAACTGAACTTTCTCCTCTTCATTAAAATATTACTGATCACTACTGATACAATTTTGATTGACTACTGACCACTGAAAGGCTCTCAGTGCGAGGTATAGTGCCCATAGATTTTGTCAGTGAAAGAATTGCCTGAAGATTTGTCTCAGGAGTGAAAAGGATTAAACTCAGGCTGTATCCTGTAATGATTTCCTAACATATAGCTAAAGCCAAACTGGTTGAAAATGGTGATATTTATACTCTTGGTGATGATACCAATGGTAACCTCATATGGAGCCTGTCCTCCATGGACGCTATACAACAGTACGTTGGATCAATGTCAGTGCGGCTCCAGCTTGGGAGGAGTGGTCAGGTGCAATAAAGAGACACTCAAGGTATCAGTGCTGAAATGTTACTGCATGACATTCAGCACAAGGGCTCATCAGGCTGTGATCACAAAGTGCCTGATCAGCTGCACTAATAGCAAACGTGACCATGACTGTGGTGTTTACCATCACATTGTGAATACTAATGACACTACACTAATAAATAACAAGACTTGTGGCTTGATGAAACGTACTGGTCAACACTGCGGCAAATGTGTCAAGGATTATGGATTTCCTGTATATTCGTACTCAACGATGTGTGTGAAATGCAAGCACTCTGATATGACACGTAATGCACTGAAATACACAGCAGCAGCTTACCTTCCTCTTACAATTTTCTACTTGATTGTCATCATATTCAAAGTCTCAGTTACTTCAGGTCCTATGGTGGTATATGTATTGCTAAGCCAGGCAATCACTACGCCATACTCATTAATGGCCTACAACAATCCTCACAAGAAACCAAAAATTGCAACTGAAGTATTTCTAACCATGTTTGGAATATGGAACTTGGATATGTTCCGTTCCTTGTACACTCCATTTTGCATCAGCACGAAAATGACAGCCTTACAAGTAGCTGCCCTTGATTACTGTGTTGGTATCTATCCAATTCTCCTTATAGTTCTTACATATATCACAGTGTGTCTGCATGATCGATTCTCACTGGTTGTAAAGATATGGAAGCCAATGTCCCGAATCTGCCTGTATATTCGTAAAGAGTGGAATATTCGCAGCTCACTAGTGCAAGCATTCACTACTTTCCTAGTGCTGTCATATGTGAAAATCCTCAACACCTCTTTTAAAATCTTAACTCCAATACGACTACAAACAGCCCATGGGAAGTATTTGAATGAAACCTACCTTTATCTTGATGGAGAAGTTCTCTACTTCGGAGAGGAACATCTACCATATGGAATTCTAGCAATTCTAATGCTTCTTATATTTAACATTCTTCCCACACTTTTGATTTTTCTTTACCCCTGCAGCTATTTTCGGAGATGTCTAAATCAGTGTGGACTACAAGAACAGGTTCTATACACCTTCATGGATGCTTTCCAAGGATGCTATCGACATAAGCCACTTGACTACAGACACTTTGCAGCTTTCTATCTCTTCTTAAGGATTCTCATCCTTTCTACTTTTTTCATTATCGGAGATTATACCTTTTTGTGCATACTTGCTCTAATCTCTCTAACTGTTGCCATTTTGATTATTTTCGCAAAACCACAAAGGGTTAACATTCTCAATCAAACAGATGCAGCATTATTTCTCATATATTCAATGCTCTACTTCCTGAATGTCATGAAATCGTATGTTGAAGCTTACGAACCAAGACCTCTACACAAACACTACATCTCCATATTTTCTACAATGGAAGATCTTCTTTTGCTGATAGTCTTTCTGTATGGAAGTGTGTACATGATCCTTAAAGTTATACCCACAAATATCCAGATAAAAATCAAGAAATGTTTTTACTCTAGTTTTGATTATTGTATAAGGAGAAAAAGAGATGAAATCTCCCCCGATAGAAGATTCCTGGAAGAATCACTTCCTCATCGATTGGAACATTATCAAGAATATACTCCATTGCTACAGACTGAATAACGTAGAGCAGACTTATACGTAGCTATGAGATTAAATATAACACACAGAGACTTGGCTAGCTTAAACAATTTACTTTTGCTGCAATTATGAGTTAAATCTGATTTGTTCAATATCCACAGCACGAGCAGGGCTGTCCTCGGAGCGCACTAGCGCTGTGCAACTATAAAGCTTAGAAAGACTTCAAATCAAGCTCTAAAGCTATGGCTATAGATTTATGAGGGTCTGGCTCAGCTAGGAGAGAATCCAGCACCAGCGGTAAGGTAAGGTAAGCTTTTAAGCTTATGCGCTTGGAATAACAAACTAACTAAAATACTTTCACTACCTCTTCAATACCTTACTTGACTCTAGCTTTATAGTTAGTTTGAAACTCAGCCCATCCACACTGTACCTGTACTGTACTGACCGACGATCCTGCATGCGATCGATTACAAGCATGCGCAGTGACACAATTTACCGCTCTACTTTTTTTTTCTGGGGACAACCCTGCATGAGATATTTTTGTGCCACTTCATGAGGAAAATACCAACAAGAGATATTCATTTTTTTTTGTAGATTCATTTCTATGAGAGATACTCTCTGCAACTTTATGCACAATAATAACAGCAAAGTATAGCATCATATGTAGCACTTAAACTTTGTGTCTGCATGCATGGCATTACATGCACAAAAAGCACAAACACCAGAAAAGGTGTAGTACAGTAATTAAGTCTTGAATGCATGTAAGCATAAACACTCAAAGAGCATGCACAATGCAATATAGTAGTTTGCAGTGCCTTCAAAGCTATATCATAATATTTACTATATCACACTTTCAAAGCTACATTTTGTGTTGTAATAATAACAATGATATAACAGCTCTTGCTATCATGTGTTTTATCACAATTATGAAGTAGCCACTGAATAATGAAACCAAAAGTATTAGGATAATGCTTATTTTTAATTCTCAGGCGATACAGAGATTAGCACATTTCTAGTATAAATAAATGAAAGTTCAAATAACAATAGTATAGGAACAGACTGTACACAGCTAGTGCTTTATACATAATGTATATACTTTAAATCTTTGACTTATTATAGGTATTATCATGTTTTTGCTATTGTTAGTCGTGATGATAGGTATCTGTGCTGCTTGCCCGCCGTGGACAGTATATAACGATGAAACTGGACAATGCGACTGCGGAAACGACTTAAGAGGAATAGTTCACTGCAATGCTGAAACCAAGAGCGTATCAGTGCTGACCTGCTTCTGCATGACTTACAATAGCAAGACCAATCAAACTGTGGTAGGTCACTGCATGATAATGTGCAAACGAAAGAGAAATGATGCAACCTGCAAACTGTATAACAGGATCGAAACCAATGACACCAAAGAGATAAACAATGATGTGTGTGAATCAACTAATAAAACAGGTCAGCTCTGTGGAAGATGCAAGGAGGGATATGGAATTCCGGTATACTCTTATACATTAAATTGTGTGAAATGCAATGCAACTGATTTCACACATTCCTTATTCAAGTACATTGCTGTGGCTTTCCTTCCATTAACACTATTCTATTTCATTGTGATAGCATTCAAAGTATCCGTTACTTCTGGTTCGATGGTAGCTTACGTTATGATCTGCCAAGTTGTGGCCATACCAGTAACTACCAAAAGAGTCATGATGAGTGATCAATCATTTGGGATTAAATTAATTGTAGCTATTTTTTCACTGTGGAATCTGGATATTTTACGTTCAGTATACACACCATTTTGTATTCATCCTAAAATGACAGCCATGGATGTACTTGCTCTGGATTACTTAGTAGGCGTGTATCCTTTAGTTCTGATTGTTCTCACATATTTTGCTGTGATGCTGCACGATCGACACTCACTAGCAGTCAGGATATGGAAGCCTGCTTACAGATTTTTCCTTATGATCAGACGAGAATGGGACATTCGAGGTTCACTCATTAAAGCCTTTGCCACTTTCATGATCTTGTCCTACGTTAAGATCCTGGACGTTTCATTTGATATACTGACTCCTGTAAACTTGCTAACCATTGAAGGAAAATATTTGAATCAGAAGTACCTTTATAATGACGGAGAGGTTCCTTACTTCGGAAAACGGCATCTACCTTATGCTATACTAGCAATTGTAATGCTAACAATCTTCAACATCTTTCCAGTAATTTTACTCCTTTTGTATCCTTGCAAAACATTTCAGAGATGCTTACACACATGCAGACTTCACAGTCAAGTGCTTCATACATTCATGGATGCCTTCCAAGGCTGCTATCGCCACAGTCCCAAGGACTGCAGATATGTTGCTGCCCTTTACCTCATAGTGAGAATCTTACAACTCGGAGCATTTGCAGCACTCAGAAGTCTCGTTTATCTATCGATTATAGGGTTCTTCTTCATTGCTCTTAGTATCATGATACTATTCACTGAGCCATACAAAAGGAAAGTGCACAATAAAATTGATGGAGGACTATTCCTTATATACGCATGTGCCTCCCATATCTTAATCAGTTCTGAATACACTTACATTTTCGAGCCTAATGAACAGGATAGAAGATACACAATTCCCCTCGGAGTAGTTTTGTTTATTTTAGTGATGTATGGGTGTGCGATGGTTATTAACATATTCATACCTAAGAAAATTTTGCTAAAGATCAAGGATTGTTTCTTCCACAAGAAAAAGAAGGATGGAACAGGCTTGGAAGAATCCCTTCCATATCGTCTTGAACATGAGCAGGAACACGTTTCATTGTTGCAAAATCCCAAATAGATAGTGTTTATATTTCTGTGTGCACATTTGGTTTTTAGTAGCAGATTACTTCTGATTAACAATGTTTATATAATTATTTCCTAGTACAAGGGAAGCATTATTAAGTATAGTGAACATTTCTTAGTGAACTCTCTATATTCAAGAAAAAACTCATATTATCGATATTGCTAATACAAATTGAACCTTTGAAGAATGGAAACCTTGAATAAAACAACAACAATAACAATAATTAACAACAAAAATAACAAACCATTACTTTCAAGGGTGTATGGCCCTGGCACTTCAAAAAGAAAAGAATTTACATCCTTCATAACATAGATGCTGTCCTTCATGTACATTATATAAAAGCTTGCAGTCCAAAGTGCTGATATAATTTGCCTGCAATCCAAAGTGCTTTTACAATTTATATCACTTTTCTAGCCTGAGGGAGTGTGATATGATGCACCCCTGCTCAATTGGAATGAATGTACGTAGGCTATCCTTAGCAGGCCTACTTTTCTATCCTCTAACCGATTTGCCAGTCCTTCTCGAACTACTAGAACTTCACACTAACTCGTGAATGCATGTATATCATGAACATGATTACCAACAGATAACATTGACTTGTACTAGTTTAAATATCTTTCAATAAGACCATAAGTTATCAATGGAAGGACTGCACCATAAGCACTGGTATGGCTATCAAATAATGGTCTAAGCTAATCTATATAGCTTTGACATAGGTAGCATGAGATGACGTCACCTTATCGCAAAGGATGTTGGACGGAACTGAAAGAATGTATGTACATACATATATAATAGCGCCGACCCATAGTTGGCTCGTTTCACTCGCAATTAATCCTAGCTTGTAGAAGACACCTGTTGGTAAATCTGTTGGCACTTAGCTAACTATGAATCCTATAGTTTACAAGTAAAAGAAAAAAAATATTCTAAAAAAGAAAATAGGATTGGCTGTGTGCGGTTCAAAAAGTTCAGGAACTTCAGTCAAATAACCCCTTACCCATCACCAATATTACCAAACTACAAGCTACTTCACTTCCTCTATATTTCATCCTGGCCTGTCATGGGAGTTAAGTAGCTCATAGTTTGATGACATTGGTGATGGGTAAGGGGTTACTTGACTAAAGTTCACTCTCTTGTTGCTGAACTTTTTAAAATCACACACAGCCATCCCTAAAATAAATATTTTTTCCTATACTTGTTTATCACCTTTTTAAAAATGTGTAATGCTCTATTATTTTAGGCCACTGGATGCTGTAATCCTGTTATCCAAATTATTGAAAGTTCTGTATTGTAGCTATGTAGTTTATTGGAGGTCTCATCATAATATTGTATGAGCCGAAATAAATCTGATTTGAAAGGATAAATGCTGATGAAGCTCGTATCTATACAGTTAATAACAAGATTGCCATTGACCTAATTTCGTATGGCTTTTATCGGTGTTATATATGTGTACCTGATGTACATGATTAGTGTTGCATCAAGGCTTGATTCATAACCAGACTTGTGCCTTAATTGGGTTTACGCTCTGAGCATCGAGAGACCAAGAAAATGACAGATTTGCTAGTCAGTTGTGAGGTCAAGGTCCAAGTTTCACAAGTACATGGGCGGGGCATAATTATTATTCTATACAAAAATGTCTGCCACGTTGAAAGCTAGCAAGTTGGAAAATGACATGCTATATTTGAACATGGTATTAATGAACAATTTCTGAAATAAGTTGTTTGATGATGAACGACCAGATGGAAATGGCAAATTTAGAAGTCGCTGTAAAAATTAATGATACTGCTTTGTCTTCTGCTCTTCATACTTAAGTCCTAGCACATTGAAGGTGTTCTGTCTTCAAGTTAGGAGTTGATGACTGTAGGAGGGAGATTTATGAAATATTAGTCCAATGGGGCAATCTGTGCCATCCCTACTTAGAGAGTACTATTGTACTCTCTGATAATTATTATGCCATGTGACTCTATGACAAATCACAAGATATGAGTTCATACATACATACTCCTTCATGGAGAGGCCGGCTAGTTCATGTCTAGATATTATTATTTTAGCTCATTCCTGGACAATTTCACCGGCTGAAGAGGTTCTGGTGGCTAAAAGTACAAATGTTCATGCTCATGTCCACATATGTATGCACCACCCAGACATATCATACAGCTAGGGTATATTCGTGTAACATTCAATTGGCGAGGGAAGCAGACGGTGAAAATCATTTGTACTCTAACTTCTTAGGCTGTCAGGATGAACAGCTGCATACACAGGAGGCCGTATAATGCTTACCACAAGTACTTAGAAAACCAAGCACCTACAATCCAGCCTAGGCCTCTATGACAAAATGTTGTAGAAAGCCATGAGCTCTAATTGCTGTTGGTTGCTAAATGTTGTGGGCACATTTCATTTGTGGGGTCAAAGGTCAAACAAATGTATGCCGTATGCACATGCGTATTAAATATGACATACTTATCGAAATCTCGATTTGCATGAATAGGGGGTAAACTCGCTGTGCTCGCCAATGACATGGAAGTACTTTTTATCAATTAAGTGTGTGGATTTACCTTACTTGCATAATAAGTAAGACTTCAAAGACTATGAGATCAGGAGTGTTTCCTTGTGTGAGAAAAACTGTTGAGTTACATAACGCATCACTATAGCTTACTTATCACTTAATGAAGAAACAAAGGAAATGAGAACAAAAACCTCTTGTAAGTGAAATATGTACTATATACGTACATACACGATTATCCACAAAGCCTACAAAGATGAGAAATATGTAAGTCCTCTATAAATGAAATAAATGCTAATTTTACGCCAGCCTATACAAAGACGAAAAAGAAATATGATATACTCTACAATACAAACCATGCACTCCCTTTCATATAAAAGGGAGAAACAATCCAGTTATCCTACAAAAGACAGCTGCTATATCACTATAAAATGTATGTGTGTGTCAGTCTACTGTACCTCATCAGTACGAGCTTCTTTCAAGTAAGTAAGTCTGCAACAGATCGCAAGATATGCTCTATTCGTGATAGTAATGGATCATACACCTGTGGAAAAAATCTGACGGGAGAAGTAGTGTGCCAGAATGACAAAGATTTCCTTTCAATGCAAAATTGTTACTGCATTTGCTACGAGAAAGATGAAGATAAGATAGTAGTTGGTACTTGCTGGATCACGTGCTTTCGATTTACACTGAGTTATTCGATATTCCGCTACTCCATGGAAAATGCAACAAAGGTAAATGATGATGTCTGCAGTAAACAAACCTCCGTCATTGACACCCACCGTGAGGGACGTTTCTGTGGGAGATGCAAAAAGGGTATGGACTAGCTGCATATTCCTATCACTACACAAACTGCATACCATGCAAAAACTATGGATACAAGAACTGGTTGATTTACTTCACAGTTGCTCTGCTTCCACTAACTCTCTTCTACATCTTCATGGTGATGTTCAGAGTGAGTTTCACGTCTAGTTACATCAATGGTTATGTGTTTGCCATTCAATGTATACTGTCACCGATTGCACGACGGACCATTGATGCCTGGGTGACAGCACGATATACTGAAATGGATGACAGAAACATTGTTGTTACTGCATTAAAACTATATACTTCCATGTATGGAATTATGAATTTGGATTTTTTTCGAGACGTTTATTCACATTTTTGCCTCCACCCACAAGCAAATATGCTTCATATTATTTCATTGGACTATATCGTGGCAGCATACCCCTTTCTTTTAATCTTCATTACACATTTGGTAGTAAACCTCTATGACAGGAGTTATCTCATCAAGTTAGCATTGAAATCGTTCAAACGGTACTTAGAACGACTTCAGAGGCAGTGTAACATTCAATCATCTCTTATACAGACCATTGATACCTTTATCTTACTATCCAATGTCAAGATACTTGGGGTTTGTTTTGACCTCTTAACATTCACTCGTGCTTATGACAGCACTGGTGCACAAGAGAGCAAATTGTATTTTTACTACGATGCAAACAGAGTACTTTGGTCGTGAACATCTTCCATTTGCTTTGCTTGCCCTATTCATGGCTTTCATATTCGCTTTCCTTCCTTTTCTGCTCCTTGCCCTCTATCCCTGTAGATGTTTCCAAAAGCTTCTCAACTTCTTGGGATGGAGATGCCAAACACTACACACATTTATGGACATCTTTCAAGGAAGCTACAAGATAGAACCATATGACTTGCGTTCTTTCTTTTCCCTCTATTTCTTGATGCGTTTCTTAGTTCTACTAACAATGGGAAATATACGATTGATATTTGTATTTGTAATGTTGGATGTCATAATGGTAGCATGCACTTTAATTCTTGGCATACTTCAGCCCTACAAGAATAACATCCACAACAAACTAGACATGGTTTCTGTGTTCTTGATGGGTTTCTTCTTCATTGGACTCACTGCTAACATCATTGCTATGTACATGGACACAAAAAATGGTTATGCACAGCCACCATTTTACTTCATATTTCTCTACTTATTTATTTCGTAAACAGCTACGACATTTAGCATCAAAATGCTTCATCTGCAAGAGAAAAGAAGAGTCACTGCAAGTTGTTGTCGTAGACACCAACAGAGGTCCAAATGAACATTCTTGCCTATTACACCCTCGCTTATTGCAGTCTCAAAGTCATTGAATCTTCATACTAATGACTGACTATTCATCTTCATATCTGTCCATCTTAATATTGTAGTTTATTTCTGTGACAACTTTGGGTAATCTGAGCATACATACTTGCCCAACAATGCTTTGCATTTCCGCATATTATATATTTCAATGAAGGAATTTCCATTCATGTGGTTATTAAGTGTTGCATTATTTATTGATGCTTTTTTTCACTTAGCTATTATTTTTGTGATACAAAAAAAGAATTTTTATTCTATGAGTGTGCACACACACACTTAGTTCTCTCTCTATGTAAGAAGGTATTATTTGGGGAATTAAGGAAGAAATGACATTGTCATGGGCCCAAGAAGAGGTGGAGAGACCAGATGTCAGGAAGACTGCAAATTTTGAAACTAAAGGAGTGGTACCAGCTGTGTCAGGACAGGAAGAAGTGGGCAGTGCAATGCAGGGAAGGAGTGGATGAAGTAACCAAAGACACGTGTGCTGCAAACAGGCAAAGACCTTCGTATGAGTATGTGTGTGTGTGTGTGTGTGTGCGTGTGTGTGTGTGTTTGGAAGGAGCTTCAGGAGACAGGGGGACCTCACTAGACACCACGGCAGAAGTTCTGTGGGGGTTAGATGTTGCCAGCCCAGGCTATTTTGCTGAGCTATAACGGCTTTCCAAGCCGTGAGCAGTTTCAAGGTTGGAATAACATGGACATGCCAATTCCAGTTTTCCCACTTGGACTTAACAAAAGCTACAGGGAAAGATCGTTCTGCCTACTATAATAAATTTCAGGATAAGGGAACTTACTGTTTCAGAAATACGGTATGTTGCTGGATTTCTCTTCTCTATCATTATCTTCCCAAGCTCTCACGAACTATTCAAGCTACAGCAAGTATTTCTGGAAAATCCACTCCAAATTCTACTGGCTATAATCGTTGATCCTCGAAAGAGTCAATGTAAAAAAAGATACTACAGGGCACCATACTATACTGTTCATGCAAATGTTCATGCTCATGTCCACGTATGCATGCACTACCCAGACATATCATATGACATGGCAGTAAAATGATTAATGTGTGGACTCACCTCGCTGGCATAATAAAATACTATGACATATACATGTACAGAATCAGGAGTATTTCCTCGTGTGAGAAAAACTGTTGAGTTACATAACACATCACTATGGCTTACTTATCACTTAATGAAGAAATAAGAGCAATGATATCCTCTTATAAGCGAAATATGTATGATATACATGTACATACATCCTATGATTATCCACAAAGCCCACAAAGATGAGAATATGTAAGTCCTCTACTATGAATCTATGCAAACCTATACAAAGACGAAAAAGAAATATAATTAAGCCAGATATACTCTACAATAGAAAACATGCACTCCCTTTCATATAAAAGGGAGTCATAATCCGGTTATCCTACAGAATAATAACTGCAGTTATTATCACAATAAGATGTATGTGTGTATCACTATACTGTACCTCATCAGTATGAGCTTCTTTCAAGTAAGTAAATCTGCAACAGATCGCAAGATATGGTCTAATCGTGATAGTAATAGATCATACACCTGTGGAAAAGATCTGACGGGAGAAGTAGTGTGCCACAATGACAAAGACTTCCTTTCGATAAAAAATTGTTACTGCATTTATTACGAGAAAGATGAAGACAAGATAGTAGTTGGTACTTGCTGGATCACGTGCTTTCGATTTATATTGGGTTATTCAATATTCCGCTACTCCATGGAAAATGCAACAAAGGTAAATGATGATGTCTGCAGTAGATAAACCTCCGTCATTGACACCCACCGTGAGGGACGTTTCTGTGGGAGATGCAAAAAAGGGTATGGACTGGCTGCATACTCCTATCACTACATGAACTGCATACCATGCAATGAGTGAAGAGATGGAAGACAGGGAGTTTTTGGTACATGAAGCGATGAGGAGAATCCCATCGAATGTTGATATGCCAATTGATCTCCGGCCTTCTGACATCAAGGATGATCAGAATTTGATGGATACTGGGTGTGGCTGTACCAAGTGGAATGGGAGGGGAATATGAATACAAGAACTAGTTGATATACTTCACAGTTGCTCTGCATGGTTCCACTAACTCTCTTCTACATCTTCATAGTGATATTCAGAGTGAGTTTCACATCCAATGGTTATGTGCTTGCCATTCAATGTATACTGTCACCGATTGCACAACGAACAATCGATGCCTGGGTGACAGCACTGAAATGGATGACAGAAGTATTGTTATTGTATTAAAAATATATACTTCCATGTATGGAATTGTGAATTTGGATTTTTTTCGAGACGTTTATTCTGCCTCCACCCACAAGCAAACATGCTTCATATCAATCTTCATTACACATTTGGTAGTAACCTCTATGACAGGAGTTATCTCATCAAGTTAGCATGGAAACCATTCAAATGATGTTTAGGACAATTTCAGAGGCAGTGCGACATCTGATACAGACCATTGCTACCTTTATCTTACTATCCAATTGATGTCAAATACTTGGGGTTTGTTTTGACCTCTTAAAGAAAGCGAATTGTATTTTACTATGATGCAAACATAGAGTACTACATCACTGCCTCTCACCAAGCTGCTTTAATTGTTCATGTCAGTATAAAAGTGTTCTGCTTGGTTTAGGCAGTGATGTAGGGATTATTATTGAAGGCAGCATAATTTTGATTTTTGTTGACATGAACTATTAAAGTACAGACTAACCTTATACATGGCCTTTTTATTTTTCCTTTCACTTGTTTACTTTTTGTACGACCTTTGAAAAATTAATAGCTGGTTGGCACGCGCGTACGTGTACGTGATAGTGACAGACGCGCATGCATGACATTTATGTCATTTTAAAATGGCTGACATAGTTATAATGAACGATACGAGTGATTATTTTGAAGGGAAACTGTGGATATAACGATGGTAAAAGCACATTGTGTGGTTATAACTGCACAAGTTGATATGAATTTCATTGTTGTATATGAAAGGATCATGGAGCTACAGCAGTCAAAGAAGATGATGAACGAATCATAAAAAATTTAGATTTAGGCGGCGGCTGGAGCTGATTGTTGACGTTGTTCTGGAGGAGCTTGAGCAGTCATATCATCTTCTGCATTGTTTTCCAGATGTAAGAAGTTTAGTTGAGCCTGTAGCAAGAATACAGAGAGTCTATTTCGTATTGTTCTAATGAGAGAAGCCACGCCCATTCAATACTAACCCTACATTATGAGTGTGCACACACTTAGTTCTCTCTCTATGTAAGAAGGTACTATTTGGGGAATTAAGGAAGAAATGACATTGTCATGGGCCCAAGAAGAGGTGGAGAGACCAGATGCCAGGGAACTTACAAGTTTTGAAACTAAAGGAGTGGTATTAGCTGTGTCAGGACAGGGAGAAGTGGGCAGTGCAATGCATGGACTCACCTCGCTGGCATTACTATGACATAATTATACTGAATCAGGAGTATCTCCTAGTGTAAGAAAAACTGTTGAGTTACATAACACATCACTATAACTTACTTATCACTTAATGAAGAAACAGAGGAAATAAGAACAAAAACCTCTTGTAAGCGAAATACGTACTTATTCACTAAGCCTACAAATATGAGAAATATGTAAATCCTCTATAAAACACTATTATGAATCTACGCAAGCCTATACAAAGATAAAAAAATCCAGATATACTCTAAAATAGAAAACATGCACTTCCTTTCATATAAAAGGGGAAAAATCCAGTTATCCTACAGAAGAATAACTGCAGTACACTATTATCACAATAAGATGTATGTACGCATCATTCTACTGTACCTCATCAGTACGAGCTTCTTGCAAGTAAGTAAATCTGCAACAGATCACAAGATATGGTCTATTCGTGATAATAATGGATCATATACCTGTGGAAATGATCTGGCGGGAGATGTGGTATGCAAGAATGACACAAATTTCCTTTTAATAAGAGATTGTTACTGTATGTACTATGAGGAAGATGAAGATAAGATAGTAGTTGGAACTTGCTGGATCACGTGCTTCCGATTTAAACGGAGTTATTCAATATTCCGCTACTCCATGGAAAATGCAACAAAGGTAAATGATGATATCTGCAGTGGACATAACTCTGTTATTGACACACACCGTGAGGGACGTTTCTGTGGGAGGTGCAAAAAAGGATATGGACTGGCTGCATACTCCTATCATTACACAAACTGCATACCATGCAAAGACTATGGATACAAGAACTGGTTGATATACTTCACAGTCGCTCTGTTTCCACTAACTCTCTTCTATATCTTCATGGTGATATTCAGAGTGAGTTTCACATCTAGTTACATTAATGGTTATGTGTTTGCCATTCAATGTATACTGTCACCAATTGCACGACGAACAATAGATGCCTGGGTGACAGCACAATATACTGAAATGGATGACAGAAGCATTGTTGTTACTGTATTAAAAATATACACTTCCACGTATGGAATTATGAATTTGGATTTTTTCAGAGATGTTTATTCACATTTCTGCCTCCACCCACAAGCAAATATGCTTCATATTATTTCATTGGACTATATCGTGGCAGTATACCCCTTTCTTTTAATCTTCATTACACATTTGGTAGTAAACCTCTATGACAGGAGTTATCTCATCAAGTTAGCATGGAAACCATTCAAATGGTGTTTAGGACGATTTCAGAGGCAGTGCGACATTCAATCATCCCTGATACAGACCGTTGCTACCTTTATCTTACTATCCAATGTCAAAATACTTGGGGTTTGTTTTGACCTCCTTGCATTCACTCGTGCTTATGACAGCACTGGTGCACAAGAGAGAGAACTCTATTTTTACTATGATGCAAACATAGAGTACTTTGGTCGTGAACATCTTCCATTTGCTTTGCTTGCCCTATTCATGGCTTTCATATTCGCTTTCCTTCCTTTTCTGCTCCTTGCCCTCTATCCCTGTAGATGTTTCCAAAAGCTTCTCAACTTCTTGGGATGGAGATGCCAAACACTACACATATTTATGGACATCTTTCAAGGAAGCTACAAGATAGAACCTTATGACTTGCGTTCTTTCTCTTCATTCTATTTCTTGATGCGTTTCATATTTCTATTAGCGATGGGAAATATATTATCTCCATTTGTATTTGTAGTGTTGGACGTCATACTGGCAGTATGCACTTTAATTCTTGCCATGTTTCAGCCCTACAAAAACAACATCCACAACAAACTAGACATGATTTCCATGTTCTTGACAAGTTTTATCAGCATTGCAATCACTGCTGTTACCATTGGTATTTATATAGACTCAAAATGGTTACATACGGCCACTATTTTACTACACATTTCTCTTGGACTGACTGTCATACACACCATTAATTTAACCATTTACTTGTTTCGTAAACACCTACGATATCTAGCATCAAAATGTTTCACCTGCAAGAGAAGAGAAGAGTCACTGCAAGCCATTTTCATAGAGACTGACAGAGGTCCAAGAGAATGCTCTCACCTTTTGCAGTCCTGATATGTAAACTATTAATTTTGTCAGTAAAAGTTTTTATGAATGATTATCGTAGGTAGTCTTAATGTTTTAAAGTGGTTATATAAGCATTAAATAATAGTAAATAATTTGCTTCAATTTCTTAGAAAAGTCTGACCAAGTTCCAATCATTTAAAGCTAAACATCCAAATAAAGGACACGTTGTGCTCCCAATAGCTTTCTATGGAGTACACGCAAGGGCTTTCTTCTTGCTGCTGTGTGAACTGTACAAGCGCATGTCAATAAGACTGTAATTATGCAAATTAATGAGGGTGAACGTACTACTATGGAATAGTTAATGATTATAGCGACACAGATGTACTAGACTACGTACACAGGATTGAAAACAGGTCACGTGCTCCCATAACAACAATAAAATACAATCTGTGTACGTAGGTAGCTGTATGTGCTAAATTGCCCCAATCAAACAAGGGAGGAGAAGTAGTGTGTCATCTTTGTGCTAAACTATAGCCAATTGGTAAGTTTAAAGAATGCAAAGAGTGCATGGGGTAGTGTACAGTGCTAAACAAGCATACGTAGGTCTTGAAATGGGAAGTGTTAGAGGGTATTATTGAGAATAAACACAGGTAGTTAGACTTTGTGGACCTCTGGAGTCTGGATGTTAAAAGTATAGTCTCTTTTGGTTAGTGATCATTCATATGTACATATATGAGGTGCCTGTAATATCAATATCACTGTATAGGGATCATTATTTTGCATGCATGTCAATCTATCATTGAATATTGTAATATCAATATTATGTGCCTGTGCAAAGCTCTCTCTCTCTCTCTCTCTCTCTCTCTCTCTCTCTCTCTCTCAAAAAACAACAATAACAAACAAACAAAAACAAAAAAAACAACAAAAAACAAACAAACAAAAATAAAAAATTTAGAAAAAACAAACAAAACAACAAACAAACGACAACAACAAAAACGAAAACAAAAACTTAATTAAAATCCACAAATGTATTTCCAAATCTGGAATACGAGGTTTCAAAGTGCAGATAACCAAGGTTACGCTGTATCAGCAAACCAAGGTTACGCTGTACCTGCAAAAAAGAATCAGTGAAAAGGTATATAACCCCACATCATAGCCAAGTGTACTACGTGCTGAGGCATTGAACAAACTTGTTTCATCTAACATGATTAGCATGTGGCTCGCCAAGACTTGATCACTACAAAGCAAGAGTATTTCCTCATGTGGGAAAAACTGTTGAGTTACATAACACATCACTATAGCTTACTTATCACTTAATGAAGAAACAGAGGAAATGAGAACAATAATATCCTCTTGTAAGCGAAATATGTACTATATGTACATACTATGAATAAGACTATACAAAGATGAAATGAGAAATACGTAAGTCCTCTATAAATGAAATAAATGCTACTATCATGAATCCCATACAAAGACAAAAAAGAAATTATGATATACTCCACAATACAAACCATGCACTCCCTTTCATATAAAAGGGAGAAACCATCCAGTTATAATATCACAATAAGATGTATGTACATATCATTCTATTGTACCTCATCAGTACGAGCTTCTTGCAAGTAAGTAAATCTGCAACAGATCGCAAGATATGGTCTATTCGTGATGATAATGGATCATACACCTGCGGAAAAGATCTGACGGGAGAAGTAGTGTGCCACAATGACAAAGACTTCCTTTCGATAAAAAATTGTTACTGCATTTATTATGAGAAAGATGAAGACAAGATAGTAGTTGGTACTTGCTGGATCACGTGCTTCCGATTTATACTGGGTTATTCAATATTCCGCTACTCCATGGAAAATGCAACAAAGGTAAATGATGATGTCTGCAGTAGACAAACCTCCGTCATTGACACCCACCGTGAGGGACGTTTCTGTGGGAGATGCAAAAAAGGGTATGGACTAGCTGCATATTCCTATCATTACACAAACTGCATACCATGCAAAGACTATGGATACAAGAACTGGTTGATTTACTTCACAGTTGCTCTGCTTCCACTAACTCTCTTCTACATCTTCATGGTGATGTTCAGAGTGAGCTTCACGTCTAGTTACATCAATGGTTATGTGTTTGCCATTCAATGTATACTGTCACCGATTGCACGACGAACAATTGATGCCTGGGTGACAGCACAATATGCTGAAACGGATGACAGAAGCATTGTTGATACTGCATTAAAACTATATACTTCCATGTATGGAATTATGAATTTGGATTTTTTCCGAGACGTTTATTCACATTTTTGCCTCCACCCACAAGCAAATATGCTTCATATCATTTCATTGGACTATATCGTGGCAGTATACCCCTTTCTTTTAATCTTCATTACACATTTGGTAGTAAACCTCTATGACAGGAGTTATCTCATCAAGTTAGCATGGAAACCATTCAAATGGTGTTTAGGACGACTTCAGAGGCAGTGTGACATTCAATCATCTCTTATACAGACTGTTGCTACCTTTATCTTACTATCCAATGTCAAAATACTTGGGGTTTGTTTTGACCTCTTAACATTCACTCGTGCTTATGACAGCACCGGTGCACAAGAGAGCAAATTGTATTTTTACTATGATGCAAACATAGAGTACTTTGGTCGTGAACATCTTCCATTTGCTTTGCTTGCCCTATTCATGGCTTTCATGTTTGCTTTCCTTCCTTTTCTGCTCCTTGCCCTCTATCCCTGCAGATGTTTCCAAAAGCTTCTCAACTTCATGGGATGGAGATGCCAAACACTACACACATTTATGGACATCTTTCAAGGAAGCTATAAGATAGAACCATATGACTTGCGTTCTTTCTCTTCATTCTATTTCTTGATGCGTTTTATAGCTCCACTAATAATGGGAAGTATACCATTGATATTTGTATTCGTGGTGATGGATTTCATAATGGTAGCATGCACTTTAATTCTTGCCATACTTCAGCCCTTCAAAAACAACATCCACAACAAACTAGATATGATTTCTGTGTTCTTGATGGGTTTCGTCTGCATTGCACTCACTGCTAACATCATTGCTATGTACATGGACACAAAATGGTTACGCACAGCCACCATTTTACTTCACATTTCTCTTGGACTATTTGTCATACACACTATTAGTCTAATCACTTATTTATTTCGTAAACAGCTACGACATTTAGCAACAAAATGCTTATCTGCAAGAGAAAGAAGAGTCACTGCAAATCGTTGTCGTAGACACTGACAGAGGTCCAAGTGAACATTCTTGCTTATTGCAGTCTCAAGGTCACTGAATCTTTGATTGACTATTCATCCTCATTATGCAAATATATATATATATATATATATATATATATATGGTAGGTGTGGGTATTAGTAGTCAGCTAGGGATTATTGGTCTTTTCTTGGAAATGGACTATCTTAGAATGCTGAAAATTGCTCCAGATATAAAATAGGTCATGTAGAACTAATGTGTGGAGAAAGTAATAGAAATATTGCATCTTGTAGATAGGAGTTATGATCTTATATGACACAAGTGAGCGCAAAAAATTTCTTCTAAATAAAAAGTTAAGTAGGGATAGCCATAAAATATAGCTGCATTATTACTATTCCTATCACTCTCAGCCCTCCTAATTTCAGTAACCACACCTATATCCAACTTAAATCCCTACTTCACCCCCCCCCCCCCCCCCCCCTTCAGCAACAACAAGTGAGTCAAGTAACCAACCATCCATCACCAAACTCAAGAACCACAGCAATATTACCAAAATATTATTCCTACTTCACTCCTAGGCCTAATAGGAGTGAAAACTAATAGCAAAAGATCAGCCTCTAGGTGCCGCTCTATCTGATCGCCATGTTATAATTGTGACAACTATAGCCAGTTAGTCAGTACGCCGATCTGATCATTATTATTATTATGTTGAAAACTAGAACAAAAGTCGATTTTTGAAATCGTTTTTTGTTAATGTTATAGAATGAATTTTAGATTATTATACATTGTCCTGTCTTCTGTGTAGATGTAGGGATAGGGCCATGACTTGTGAGAACCTGTAGAGTAAGGGTAGAAGAGAAAGAAGAGTTTTTAGTTTATACAGTCTTAATGACCTTTGACCTGCCATCCCTACTTAGAGAGTGCTACCGCACTCTCTGATACTCAGGAAGGTATTATGAGTCAAAGGTATGAATTATGAGTCTCTGGCTTGGTTTTTGTCTCTACGAATTGATAATGTAGTTAAGATTTCTACAAAATAAACTTAGATTACTTTGAAATTCATTTTTTACTCCATCTTGTAGCATTATTCAGATTGGTCACGATTACACCCATTTTTAAACGTTCTCATTTAAGATTATGCTTATGCATGAATAAGGCATTTTCTGGATGGTTTTATTTGATCAAAAGACCAAAAAAATGATTAAGTTTTCATATCTAAGGTATCAACTCTTGTAGATTCCTATCAAGTGGTGAATCCATAATAGGGACTGACTCATAACACACTCGATGGAAATTTCTTCATTGTAGTAGGTAATATGCTAATGTAGTACTAGGGGCATGCTCAAAATAACTGCAATGTTAGGACAGACGAACAATATAAATATCATTACATAGGGTAGGTGTAGGTATTATAAGTGTTGCATTATTTATTGATGCTTTTATATATTTGTGATGCAAAAAAGAATTTTTATTCTATGAGTGTGCATGCACACTTATGACTTTTGATTCACATAACAAAATTTCATAAAGAATGTCAGAGAGAACAGTAGCTCTCTCTATGTAGGGATGACACATATGGGACATCAGACTAATACAAATTCTAGTTTCCCCACTTGGAATTGAAAAAAACAAACTACAGGGAATGATAGTTCTGCCTACTAAAGTACAGTGCTTCCAGCTTAGTATGTCAACTTTTGCAATTTATGATATTTTTCTTGCAGAGGGGGAACAATAGATTACATGCAGTTGATATTTTGTATGTATGTTCATATTCACTAACCTAAAGTTCAAAATGTGTTAGGGCTGGAAGTTGAGATGGGATATTAATTAAGAACTCAAACTTCATATGCGCAGGTAGTAGAGTAGCTAGACTTTCAGTGCTGCAAGTTTGGGACCTTAACTACCTTGTATGCTTGAAAACCAGCTGCAAATACACTTAAAATATAGGTATTTCGAAGGCCAAAAAAGTGTTAGGGCTGACAAATCTTTCATTTTGGTGAGTTAAGAAAAGATACTTTGGGGATAAGGTAGTCCAATAACTAAAGACTTTTTTAGCTGCAAAAGTGGTGCTGTTACTTAAGCAGCGCCTTCAGGGCAAACAAAATTCTTATCTCTGCCTTTGCGGTGACGAAGTATGATGCTTGGTTTATATGTGCATGCTCTTTTTTTAAACCATAATTTTACCGTGAGAGAGCAATGCTTCTTCTGTTGGTTCTGTGGCTTGTCCCCTGCCTTCTATCTCTTCTCAAGCCAGTGAATTAAGTTTTATGACGTTCCCACTAGCTGGATACTATTGCATGCTCAAAGGGGATTCCCCTCGTGCGGTAGATCGATGACATATAATGACACATTAAAAAAATAGTGACATCATGAACAAAATGGCGCTTTCATATTGGCTTCTATAGGGAAAGTTTGATAGGGAGATTTGTGCAGTATATTTTCTTCAGCTCACATATCTGACCAGTATAAGAGTAAGAAATAATGCAGTATATAAAATTTGGAGAGTGCAATAACTATAGCAAATCATGAGATATAAAAGGTTGACAGACTAAGCTGGAAGCACTGTAGTGAACGAGTTTCAGGATCAGGGAGCTTACTGTTTCAGAAATACGGCAACAAGGTAAGTTGGTGGATTCCTATTCCCTATTATTATCTTCTCAAGCTCTCACGAACCACTCAAGCTAAAGCAAGTATTTCTGGAAAATCCACTCCAATTTCTACTGGCTACAATCTTTTCTACTTGTCGATTAGCTGATGTAAAAGGAAGGAACCATGCTATACTGTTCATGCAAATGTTCATGCTCATGTCCACGTATGTATGCACCACCCAGATAAGAAATAACAGTAATGATTACTGTGTGGACTCATCTCGCTTGCATGATGATTAGGACTTGAAAGAAAAAATACTATGAGATACACAGAATCAGGAGTATTTCCTCATGTGAGAAAAACTGTTGAGTTACTTAACACATCACTATAGCTTACTTATCACTTAATGAAGAAACAGAGGAAATAAGAACAATGATATCCTCTTGCAAGCGAAATTATGTACTATACATATTTACTGTGAATAAGATTACAAAGATGAAAAAAGGTAAGTCCTCTATAAATGATACTATTATGAATCCCATACAAAGAAATATGATATACTCTACAATACAAACCATGCACTCCCTTTCATATAAAAGGGAGAAACCATCCAGTTATAATATCACAACAAGATGTATGTACATATCATTCTATTGTACCTCATCAGTACGAGCTTCTTGCAAGTAAGTAAATCTGCAACAGATCGCAAGATATGGTCTATTCGTGATGATAATGGATCATACACCTGCGGAAAAGATCTGAAGGGTGTGCCACAATGACAAATACTTCCTTTCGATAAAAAATTGTACTACGAGAAAGATGAAGACAAGATACATGTAGTAGTTGGTACTTGCTGGATCACGTGCTTCTGATTTATACTGGATTCTTCAATATTCCGCTACTCCATGGAAGGTAAATGATGATGTCTGCAGTGGATTTAACTATCACTGACACACACTGTGAGGGACGTTTCTGTGGGAGGTGCAAAAAAGGATATGGACTGGCTGCATACTCCTATCACTACACAAACTGCATACCATGCAAAAACTATGGATACAAGAACTGGTTGATATACTTCATAGTTACATGGTGATATTCAGAGTGAGTTTCATGGTTATGTGTTCGTCATTCAATGTATACTGTCACTGATTGCACGACGAACAATTGATGCCTGGGTGACAGCACAATATACTGAAATGGATGACAGAAGCATTGTTGTTACTGTATTAAAAATATATATTTTCATGTACGGAATTATGAATTTGGATTTTTTTCGAGATGTTTAATCACATTTTTGCCTCCACCCACAAGCAAATGTGCTTCATATTATTTCATTGGACTATATCGTGGCAGTATACTCCTTTCTTTTAATCTTCATTACACGTTTGGTAGTAAACCTCTATGACAGGAGTTATCTCATCAAGTTAGCATGGAAACCATTCAAATGGTGTTTAGGACGATTTCAGGGGAAGTGAGACATTCAATCATCTCTTATACAGACCGTTGCTACCTTTATCTTACTATCTAATGTCGAGATACTAGGGGGTTGTTTTGACCTCCTAGCATTCACAGTACTGGTACACAAGAGGTATTTTCACTACGATGCAAACATAGAGTACTTTGGTCGTGAACATGTCATTTGCTCTGCTTGCCCTATTCATGGCTTTCATATTTGCTTTCCTTCCTTTTATGCTCCTTGCCCTCTATCCCTGTAGATGTTTAAAACAGCTTCTCAACTTCGTTGGATGGAGATGCCAAACACTACACACACTTATGGACATCTTTCAAGGAAGCTATAAGATAGAACCATATGACTTGCATTTATTCTATTTCTTGATGCGTTTCATAGTTCAAGTAACGATGGGAAATATACCACTGGAAAATCTATTCCGAATTCTACTGGCTACAATCTTTTCTACTCGTCGATCCTCGAAAGAATCGATGTAAAAGGAAGGCACCATACTATACAGTTCATGCAAATGTTCGTGCTTATGTCCATGTATGTATGCACCATCCAGATATGAAACAGCAGTAATAATAATGATTACTGTGTGGACTCACCTCGCTTGCACGATGATTAGCTAAGACTTGAATGGAAAAATACTATGAGATATACAGAATCAGGAGTATTTCCTTGTGTGAGAAAAACTGTTGCACCATACACACCACCATAGCTTACTTTTCACTTAATGAACAAACAAAGGAAATCAATTTCCTCTTGTAAGCGAAACACATACATTATCAACAAAGCTGAGAAATACTATAAAAAATTTTTGAGCCTATATAAAGACAAAAAAGAAATATAATTAAGCCAGATATACTCTATCAAGTTATCACAACTGCAGTAAATCATCAAGATAAGATGTATGTGCATATCACTATACTGCACCTCATCAGTATGAGCTTCTTCCAAGTAAGTAAATCTGTAACAGATCGCAAGATATGGTCTATTCGTGATAATGATGGATCATACACCTGTGGAAAAGATCTGATGGGAGAAGTAGTGTGTCAGAATGACAAAGACTTCCTTTTGATAAAAAAATTGTTACTGCATTTACTACGAGAAAGATGAAGATAAGATAGTGGTTGGTACTTGCTGGATCACGTGCTTCCAATTTAGACAGAGTTATTCAATATTCCACTACTCCATGGAAAATGCAACAAAGGTAAATGATGATATCTGCAGTGGACATAACTCTGTCATTGACACGCACCGTGAGGGACGTTTCTGTGGGAGGTGCAAAGAAGGATATGGACTGGCTGCATACTCCTATCATTACACAAACTGCATACCATGCAATGACTATGGATACAAGAACTGGTTGATTTACTTCACAGTTGCTTTGCTTCCACTAACTCTCTTCTACATCTTCATGGTGATATTCAGAGTGAGTTTCACATCTAGTTACATTAATGGTTATGTGTTTGTCATTCAATGTATACTGTCACCAATTGCACGACGAACAATTGATGCCTGGGTGACAGCACAATATACTGAAATGGATGACAGAAGCATTGTTGCTACTGTATTAAAAATATATACTTCCACGTATGGAATTGTGAATTTGGATTTTTTCAGAGATGTTTATTTACATTTTTGCCTCCACCCACAAGCAAATATGCTTCATATCATTTCATTGGACTATATCGTGGCAGTATACCCCTTTCTTTTAATCTTCATTACACATTTGGTAGTAAACCTCTATGACAGGAGTTATCTCATCAAGTTAGCATGGAAACCATTCAAATGGTGTTTAGGACGATTTCAGAGGCAGTGCGACATTCAATCATCTCTTATACAGACCGTTGCTACCTTTATCTTACTATCCAATGTCAAAATACTTGGGGTTTGTTTTGACCTCCTAGCATTCACTCGTGCTTATGACAGCACTGGTGCACAAGAGAACAAACTCTATTTTTACTACGATGCAAACATAGAGTATTTTGGTCGTGAACATCTTCCATTTGCTTTGCTTGCCCTCTTCATGGTTTTCATATTTGTTTTTCTTCCATTGCTGCTCCTTGCCCTCTATCCCTGTAGATGTTTCCAAAAGCTTCTTAATTTCTTGGGATGGAGATGCCAAACACTACACATATTCATGGACATCTTTCAAGGAAGCTACAAGATAGAACCTTATGACTTGCGTTCTTTCTCTGCATTCTATTTCTTGATGCGTTTCATATTTCTACTAGCGATGGGAAATATATCATCTCCATTTGTATTCGCATTGTTGGACGTCATACCGGCAGTATGCACTTTAATTCTTGCCATGTTTCAACCCTACAAAAACAACATCCACAACAAACTAGACATGATTTCCATGTTCTTGATACGTTTTATCAGCATTGCACTCACTGCTGTTATCATTGCTACCTATATAGACTCAAAATGGTTACATACAGCCACCATTTTAGTTCACATTTCTCTTGGACTGACTGTCATACACACCATTAATTTAACCTTTTACTTGTTTCGTAAACAGCTACGATATCTAGCATCAAAATGTTTCACCTGCAAGAAAAAAGAAGAGTCACTGCAAGCCATTTTCATAGAGACTGACAGTGGTCCAAGTGAACGCTCTCACCTATTGCAGTCCTGATATGTAAACTATTAATTTTGTCAGTAAAAGTTTTTATGAATGATTATCGTAGGTAGTCTTAATGTTTTAAAGTGGTTATATAAGCATTAAATAATAGCAAATAACTTGCTTCAATTTCTTAGAAATGTCTGACCAAATCGCAATCATTTCCCGTATCGAACTTCGCGCGATATAGCGCGTAATAATCCGTTAATTCGCTGTCAAAATCGACGCATAGTAACGTCATCTCACGTAAAAAGTCGCAGATTACGCGTTATTATGGCCATGTAAATTCGCGTAAGAGCGCCGTTTAGCGCACATTAACGCGCAGTGCATGCTAGCGCATTTTCGCGAAATTTAGTCCAATAATTTGGTGAAAGAAATATTTTTGGCACTCATGGTGAAGCAATTAGCCAAGGCCATATCAACAAAAAAAAATCCACCAAAAAAAATGTAAAGCCACTGCGCGAATGCGTACAGATTTCCGTGATTTCGCATGTTTTTGCGTTGATGCATTGCGTGTATTCTGTAGCATGATAAAAGGAGTTGAAACGCGTAATAATGCGATTATCGTTAGATTGTGCGCTATTTCGCGCTAAGTTCTACACGGGTTAAAGCAAAACCTCCAAATAAGGACATGCTGTGCTCCTAGTAGCTTTCTATGGAGTACATGCAAGGGCTTTCTTCTTGCTGCTGTGTGAACTGCATGCACAAGCGCATGTCAGTAAGACTGTAATTATGCAAATTAATGAGGGTGAACGTACTACTATGGAATAGTTAATGATTATAGCGATAATGCCTCTGTATAAACACAGATGTACTAGACTACGTACACAGGATTGGAAACAGGTCACATGCTCGCATAACAACAATAATATGCAATCCGTGTAGGTAGCTGTTTGTGCTATCGCCCCAAACAAACTAGGGAGGAGAAGTAGTGTGTCAAATGTTTGCTAAACTATAGCCAATTACCAAGTGCAAAGAATGCAAAGAGTGCATGGGGTAGTACAGTGCTAAACAAGCATAGTTCTTGAAATGGGAAGTGTTAGAGGGTATAGTTGAGAGTAAACTCAGGTGGTTAGACTTTGCCTGTAATATCAATATTACTGTTTTCCACTGTATAGGGATCATATTTTGCATGCATATCAATCTATCGTTGAACAGTGACCTATCAGTACTTGTTATCATCATTCTGTTATGTGTGTAAAGTGGCAGTATTAGTTGCTACATTATAGATAGTATCCTTCTTTACTATAGCTTTTCTTATATAACTTGGACAGGGTAATCTGAAGAAACTTGGAATTTTTGTCAACTTTTTTTTTTTGTTGTTTGAGAGAGAGAGAGAGAGAGAGAGAGAGAGAGAGAGAGAGAGAGAGAGAGAGAGAGAGAGAGAGAGAGAGAGATTTGCACAGGCACATTATTACATTACAAATGTATTTCCAAATCTGGAAAACGAGGTTCCAAGGTGCAGATAACAAAGGTTACACAATAAAGAATCAGTGAAAAGGTATATAACCCCACATCATAGCCAAGTGTACTATGTGCTGAGGCATTGAACAAACTTGTTTCATCTAACATGATTAGTGTGTGGCTCGCCAAGGCTCGATCACTACAAAGCAAGAGTATTTCCTCGTGTGGGAAAAATTGTTGAGTTACACAACACATCACTATAGCTTACTTATCACTTGATGAAGAAACAAAGGAAATAAGAACAAAAATTTCCTCTTGCAAGCGAAATATGTACTATGTGTACATACTATGAATATGACTACAAAGATGAGAAAAAGGGGAAATATGTAAGTCCTCTATAAACAAAATAAATGCTACTATTATGAATCCCATACAAAGACGAAAAAGAAATATGATATACTCTACAATACAAACCATGCACTCCCTTTCATATAAAAGGGAGAAACCATCCAGTTATCCTACAAAAGACAGTTGCTATATCACTATAAAATGTACGTGCGTATCATTCTATTGTACCTCATCAGTACGAGCTTCTTGCAAGTAAGTAAATCTGCAACAGATCGCAAGATATGGTCTATTCGTGATAATAATGGATCATACACCTGTGGAAAAGATCTGATGGGAGAAGTAGTGTGCCAGAATGACAAAGACTTCCTTTCGATAAAAAATTGTTACTGCATTTACTATGAGAAAGATGAAGACAAGATAGTAGTTGGTACTTGCTGGATCACGTGCTTCCGATTTATATTGGGTTATTCAATATTCCGCTACTCCATGGAAAATGCAACAAAGGTAAATGATGATGTCTGCAGTAGACAAACCTCCGTCATTGACACGCACCGTGAGGGACGTTTCTGTGGGAGGTGCAAAAAAGGATATGGACTGGCTGCATACTCCTATCACTACACAAACTGCATACCATGCAAAGACTATGGATACAAGAACTGGTTGATATACTTCACAGTTGCTCTACTTCCACTAACTCTCTTCTATATCTTCATGGTGATATTCAGAGTGAGTTTCACATCTAGTTACATCAATGGTTATGTGTTTGCCATTCAATGTATACTGTCACCGATTGCACGACGAACAATTGATGCCTGGCTGACAGCACGATATACTGAAATGGATGACAGAAACATTGTTGCTACTGTATTAAAAATATATACTTCCATGTATGGAATTATGAATTTGGATTTTTTCCGAGACGTTTATTCTCATTTTTGCCTCCACCCACGAGCAAATGTGCTTCATATCATCTCATTGGACTATATCGTGGCAGTATACCCCTTTCTTTTAATCTTCATTACACATTTGGTAGTAAACCTCTATGACAGGAGCTATCTCATCAAGTTAGCATGGAAACCATTCAAATGGTGTTTAGGACGATTTCAGAGGCAGTGTGACATTCAATCATCTCTTATACAGACCGTTGCTACCTTTATTTTACTATCCAATGTCAAAATACTTGGGGTTTGTTTTGACCTCTTAACATTCACTCGCGCTTATGACAGCACTGGTACACAAGAGAGCAAATTATATTTTTACTATGATGCAAGCATAGAGTACTTTGGTCGTGAACATCTTCCATTTGCTTTGCTTGCCCTTTTCATGGCTTTCATATTCGCTTTCCTTCCTTTTCTGCTCCTTGCCCTCTATCCCTGCAGATGTTTCCAAAAACTTCTCAACTTCTTGGGATGGAGATGCCAAACACTACACACATTTATGGACATCTTTCAAGGAAGCTATAAGATAGAACCATATGACTTGCGTTCTTTCTCTTCATTCTATTTCTTGATGCGTTTCATAGTTCTACTAACAATGGGAAATATACGATTATTATTTGTATTCGTGGTGTTGGATTTCATAATGGTAGTATGCAATTTAATTCTTGCCATATTTCAGCCCTTCAAAAACAACATCCACAACAAACTAGACATGATTTCTGTGCTTTGGATGGGTTTCTTCTTCATTGCACTCACTGCTAACATCATTGCTATATACATGGACACGAAATGGTTACACACAGCCACCATTTTACTTCACATTTCTCTTGGACTATTTGTCATACACACTATTAGTCTAATCACTTATTTATTTCGTAAACAGCTACGACATTTAGCATCAAAATGCTTCACCCGCAAAAGAAAAGAAGAGTCACTGCAAGTTGTTGTCGTAGACACTGACGGAGGTCCAAGTGAACATTCTCACTTATTGCAGTCTCAAAGCCATTGAATCTTCATACCAATGACTGACTATTCATCCTCATATATATATATGTAATGATATTTATATCGTATATATGTCTGTCCTAACATTGCGGTTGAGCATGCACACTAGCCCAACAATGCTTTGCATTTCACTAGTAACTACATTAGCATATTACGTATTTCAATGAAGAAATCTCCATCATGTGTGTTATTGAGTGTCATTGATTGCACACTTGGTTACATAATGACTTTTGACTAACATTCATAGAGAGAGCAGTAGCTAGCTCTCTCTATGTAGGGATGACTGATACAAATTCCCACTTGGACTCACAGGGAAAGATCGTTCTGCCTACTATAATAGGTACAGGGAGCTTACTGTTTCAGAAATACGGCAACAAGGTAAGTCGCTGGATTCCTCTTCTCTATTATTGTCTTCTCAAGCTCTCATGAACCACTCAAGCTACGAGTATTTCTGGAAAATCCACTCGATGATTAATCAAATATACAAGCAGTGAATGCTGTTAGAGAGGCATTATGAGTCCAAATCATGCTGCAAGGATCTATTCACTCCGACGAAAGCACGTTCTTTTCCTGTGGTAACATAATACATGTAGCTAGCTATTCTTGTCAATTTAGTCTATCTGTCAAATTTTATGCATTACTCATTAATCATAAAATCTTGTTGCTATACCATGTTGATAGAGAGTGATACAATTTTTATCGTGTTCTATCGTCGTTGAAATGAGATATAATTCAAGAAAATAGTAAAACCGTTGACATTGAAGAATGGTCCCGAGTATAGTAGGTAATGATTGCCGACTTTTGATTTTGAGGTGTGTTTGCTGATGGCAGCATTTCTCGAATCCCATTCGTCCTGTGGTACAGATAAAAGATACACTTGAAGTAGTTCGATGTTGGAACTGAGTTTTGAAGTTTGTACAGTGCACTAAAGACTTACGATGTGCCTTCAAAGGTAAAGTGTAAGCGATAATGGATAGTCGACTTTAGGTATGGGTTGACAATTGATGCTTTACGCGCTATAGTATGGTGCCCTGTAGTGTCTCCTTTTACATTGACTTTCGAGGATCGACAAGTAGAAAGATTGTAGCCAGTAGAATTTGGAGAGAATCACTGTAGTAAACACAGCCTGCCATCTTCCTGGGAAATGCAGCTGGGTCGAGTGAAGTGAGTATTGTTATAAGATAGTGACTGTGGCTAGTCTACTATGCATGCTAGAGAGAGGAAAGAACGGTGAAGCTGCCTCCAAAGCCTGAGAAAGAAGGAGGGTCAACTATTGAGAGTTTAAGCTACTAACTTAATCATTGGAAACCATTTTTATTTGATAATGTGCATGTAACTGATATCAAATTATTGTCATGTATACACTTGGCAGCTAGGTAGCTGTGCTGTGCTGTAACTGTGTGTTGGCTACTTGATCTCGATCTCTTCACATTTATTTGGATGAACTTGGGGATTCTAGATTCACCGATCCATCAGGTTGGAGGTGTTGGCTATAAGGAATGCAAACATTGGATGCCATGAAATCTAAGTGTCCCAAAACTGAAGAGTATTTTTGAGTATTCATAAAAAGTTTTGACCTCTTCAGTGGTGAAGGGTCCACTATACTAGTTCTTGCCAAGGTAAAGTAGCAGTTAATGGCTTTTGTTTTGTTGTTAAAATATTTTCGTATCATGTTAAATGACTAAAATTACTTACAAAGAAATGTGTAAGCAGTGTGTACAAGTAAGCTGTAATCAATTCAATGTTAAACGCTGAAGAAATAAAAGTAAAATTACGGTAAAAGCCTGCCATGAGCATCACAGTTGAAGACTTGTCACTAAAAAAACACTCCAGCTAACTATGAGTTTTCATTCTTGTTCTCTACACTGATCCACAGGTGCAGATAAGCTCACCTGTCTCGAAGCATTTCAAATAGATTAGGTAATATTCGGTAGCAGTGTGCATTATATGGAGTATAGGCTATATATTACAGAGCTGGAAATCCTATGTACTTTCTTTCTGGAATAAAGCAACAAAAATTGGATCAATTTGAACATTGCTACTGGCTGTGTAACACACACACATGCACATGTGTGCATATCATAGACACACAAACTGAGCACTGTAACCCTTGCACATGCACTGAGGATTAACTCACCATATCACTTGCACTGCACCATGCAAGGGAGAACTATACTAGGGCAACGTGCAACATTTGACAGTGAGCGAGCAAGCAAGTATTCAACTCTTTAGAAGATTTTGCTGTTGAGTTTATACATAACAAAGCACTTAGATAAGCCTATAGAGCCTCTACAACTACTACTATAGCAATGTGCAGCATTTGATGGTGAATAAACGAGCAATTAAAGTAGCTGTTTGGCTATACTACTGTCAGAGACTAGAGTCATGTAAGTGGTGGTTCAAGGTCCATATATAAAATGCCGTAAATGCTTACCACAAGCACTTATATAAGCCATGTGCCTACAAACCACTTAGATAAGCCTAGCACAAAAACAATCTAGCTTGATTACAATGGAGCATGTGCATTATGCACATGCAGTGCTACTATACTAATTCGGGACACCTACCACCCTATCTCCGACTAATTCAATTAGTGGAAGCCATCTTTTCTATAATACGAATGCGCATGTATTCGTTATTCAAAATTATAATATTACCCAGCTATCTCTCTAACTACTGTATCAACTCGGGGATTCAGATTCACTGATCCATCTACCGGTAGTCTCTATTTCAGCATCTTCAACCTCCAAGTATAGCTCACAACACCTTGAGTCGTTGATAATGATTGGGCTATTCTTCTATCATCTGTCCCTGCGCACACATAGAAGAATGAACTCTATACATAGCTAAAACCATAAAAGAGAGGAAAAAAGACCAGGAACAAGTAAGGGAAAAATCATTTCATGAAATGAAAAAAGATGTAGGGATGACCACTGCTCAAAAAAGTAAGGAAACAAGAAGGATGAAAATGGGATCAATCTTTGTTCTGTATATCCAGCCAACAATCCCTACATATACGTCGGGTAGCTTCAGATTATAGTGCAATAATGTACGGGATCGTTGGCTGGATATAATCGTACTCTCATACTCTAAAGATGCTGATATGCAAGCATGTTGACAAAGATTGATCCCATTTCCATCCTTCTTGTTTCCTTACTTTTTTGAGCAATGGTCATCCCTACATCTTTTTTCATTTCACGAAATGGTTTTTCCCTTACTTGTATATATTACAATTTCAATGAGTCATGACCTGAGAGTCAGTGTGCTCGCTCACTGAATTAAATAGACATTGCTGTTTATTAAGAAAGTGTTTGGGAAATATACATTGTATTGATACATCGATTAGCAAATGAAATACTCAGTAATTGTACATGTACTGTTGATGCTTTAGTTTCCTGGTTGGCATAGTTCTTACTGCACATACATATCATTATAACTTAGTGTATTTGGAGTAGCTAGAGAAAGATGTTTCTCTGGAGTCTAGTTCTACTTTGCTCTTGTCACAACTTGATAAGCTCATATTCAGTCACCCATACCTATCCCAGTGGGAACCACTCGAGTCTCAATGGACTTCAAAACTATTCCAATTATTCATCACTAAATATCAGTATACGCGATGATGTGAGTTTATGTAAGCGGATTGTTATTGCAAACAGTTCTCACTTGGCCATCACAGGTACTCAGCAATTGCCAAGTGCTATAACCTGCTGCGGCAATGATAGTGGATTTTCATTTAGTAATGTCAGTAATCTTATGCTGCACAAACTGGAATTTGTAGAATGTAGCATTCTTGTCAACAGCACAAGTGCAATTAGAGCTGATAATTCAACATGGCTGCTACGAACAGCTATACACATCGCTATATCGTCTAATATTTCCATAACAGAAGTGAACGTGATGGACAGCAATGGATTAGGAATTGCAATCATCGACAGTGGAGGTAACATAACAATAAACAACTGTATGTTTGAAAGGAATTCAATTCAAGCTAACTCATTACAAGAGTACAGTGGTTATAGTGGTGGTGGGCTCCATATAGAACTACAAAAATACACATTAAGTGGCTCCACATCACACTCATTGGATACTAGCTATTCTATTGAGAACTGTTTTTTCAATGATAACAGTGCTATAGTCACAAATTTCAAACAAAACGAATTTGAGTGGAAAAGAAGCTACCGATATTTGGAGGCCGGTGGGGGAATATTCATCGGCATTAACGAAAATGTCATTGATATCATTTTTTCTATTCGTAACTGCACATTTGAAAATAATACAGCAAGCTGGGGAGGAGGCATAACTGCCTTGGTTATTGGTAAAGTTAGCAGTACATCAATCATCTTATTCAACTGCACTTTGGATCACAACAGCAGTCCAAATTATGGAGGTGGTGGTGTTTATGTAGTGCATAATGTCACTGGCAGAGATAATAACTTGATTTTATTCGAAAAATGTAACTTCTTTAACAACTTTGCTGGATTTGGTGGTGGCTTGCAGTTTATCGGTGAATCTCCAACAAGTGGACTTAATCGAACACTTGTACACTTCTTAAACTGTGTTTTTCAGGGGAATCAGGCCAATGTAAGTGCTGCAGTGGATGTGATGCAAATCACACCACAGTCCTCTATCGAAGGGCTAACAATCCTATTCACGAGTTGCAATTTCAGTGATAATGCTGTCATTGATAGTACGGAACCAATAGGAAACTCATCAGCATTCCAGTTTAAATCAGGAACAGGTACACTAACAATATTTCACCAGAATATCACATTCGAAGGGCCAATTCTTTTTGAAAGCAACACAGGGACTGCACTCTATGTGATAGCTGCAAATATTGAATTTAGAACAGGAACCCGTGTGAAGTTTATCGATAACTCTGGATACAACGGTGGAGCTATCGCACTGATGTCTTCTTCATTCATGAGCATTGAGCCCAACTCTACCTTCTTCTTCATTGGTAACACAGCAATTGATAAAGGGGGAGCTATTTTTGTATCCAATAACGTGGCGTTGCACCAATTGCACAGAATAGATATCATATCCTGTTTCATTACTGATTGTCAAGACACTGCTCAATTTTTTTTCTCTGAAAATAAAGCTGGATTGATCTACAAACAAAACAATGCAATCTACACAGATAACCTAGCTGGCTGTGAAGCTGTGTGCAGTAAGTACCAGATTTCTCTCGAAGAAAATGAAGAGGAAGCAGAGGTCATACATGCACTATCATGCTTCGGAAAAATGTATTCCTGTGATAACACATGTAGAGCAGACTTGAGTCGACATGATGGCATGTATTGTACCAATTGCTCTACTTTAGGACGTGAAGAGGTCAGAGGACTAGTTGATAGATATGCAATTGACACAAGTGCTCAAATTCTCGAGTTCCCAGGCCTGGAATTCAACTATCCTATTAGTGCATTTGATGAGCTCGGCAATTGGTTTCCACGTTCCAGCTTTACTGCCGATATTGACAACGAAAATGGAGCCTACATAGAAGTAGGGAACCGGATTATCAGTAATAACACGATAAAAATAAGCGGTAAGCCATCCAGTTCCACCAAACTTATCCTCCGAAGGTTTGGTACTTATCCCTTGAATCTCAAAACGGTTGTGAAATTAGAGAACTGTCCACCGGGATACTCATTGGTGGATGATGATACATGTAGTTGCCGCAGAAGCAGAGATAACCAGGAACCCTGGTACAGGGGAGTTCTGTGCAAGAAAGAGCCACTCATAGCATATGGTGTTTGGATTGGCTATATTGGTGGACATAGTCCAGAAAATCTGTTCACCAGCTTATGTCCAATGGGGTTTTGTTCCTATAATAACACTAAAAAAACAGTTTCTAGTTTGCACAAGTTACCACGAAGACCATCAGATTTGGAGAGATATATTTGCGCACCAGGTCGCAGGGGGCACCTTTGTGGAGTTTGTGTACGAAACAGTTCAGTGTATTTCCATTCACCACAATACACTTGTAAGGAAAACAGTAATTGCAGGCAAGGGTTTCTATACTACTTTGCATCAGAGTTGATTCCAGTAACAATGGTTTATGTTTTCATAATCCTCTTGAACATCAGTTTCACTTCAGGAATAGCAAACGGATTCATCTTTTTTGCCCAAGTCATCGACTCACTTGCTATTAATGCCAATGGAATAAATGGGTTGAACCCAGCTGATGAAGCTTTCACAGTTTTCACACAAGCTTATAAGTGTATTTACAACAGCTTCAACTTGGAATTCTTTGAAATTGATGAGTTCTCATTCTGCTTATGGGAAGGAGCTGGCACACTTGATGTCATGGCCATAAAATATGTGACTATGTTCTACGCTTTCCTCCTGATTCTATTGACAGTACTCATTATGAATCGATGTGCAAATTGCTGCAAATGTCCTTGCAAGCCCGAGAAGTCCCTGAAAAAAAGCATAATTCACGGTTTATCAGCATTTCTGGTGCTGTGTTACGTGCAGTGCATGCGAGTAACCTTTCGTATTCTGACTCCTACATTCCCTGAAGGACATGGCATTAAGTACAGCAACTATACAGTCGTATACTTCAGTGGCAATCTTGATTATTTCCGAGGAGAACACCTTCGTTATGCTTTACCAGCTCTCTTGTGTATGGTTTTCATCATTATATTACCACCATTGGTGCTGTTAATCTATCCTCTCTACTTAAAGATGTTCTCACTCTGTGGTCTGGCAGAATCCAAGATAGTCAAAAGTCTATCTACACCATTTGCAAAGGCAGTGCCATTAATCGATGCATTTCAGAGCTGCTATAAGGATAAGTTCCGCTTCGTCGCTGGTTTATTCTTTGTGTATCGAGCATTCATCTTACTTTCATTCCTAATTGCAATCGGATATGGACAATTCTATAGTGCGGTATCAATTCAGCTTGTACTGATGCTTATCTTCCATTCGGTTGCACAGCCCTACAATAACAACTGTCACAACATCATCGACATTCTCATATTCTCGAATTTGCTCATTATTAACACAATGAGCCTCTACAGATTTGGACAAAGCTACCATAAAGATTTCACATCAATGAAGCACATAAAATATGCTGGGATTGTACAACTGGTACTTGTGTATCTGCCAGTACTTGCTGCAGTTAGTTATGTCATTGCTAAAATTGTGCTTGTAGTGAAGAAAAGGGTGACAAAAAGGAGCTACAGGCTAGAGGAAGATATTGAGAATTCCTATTCATATAGGTCCTTCAGACTGGCGAGCTTTAATTAGAGTTTTATACTCATGACTATTCCTATATAGGTCCTTCAGACTGGTGAGCTTTAATTAGTGTTTATACTCATGACTATTCCTATTCATATAAGTCCTTCAGATTGGCAAGCTTTAATTAGAGTGTTATATTTATTCATAATTATTGATATTTTCAGTATTAAAGAATACAATCTTTGGGAGAAAAGGAGTGTGGCACAACCACGATCTGTCCTTGTCAATATTCCTTACGAATTTCTCTCATTTGTTTACATGAGCTACATATTAAATATGGTTCACACAAAAGTACATACTATCCCAGACATGAAGCTTAACCACCTTAAATACAGTGAAGAGTTTTCTGCCTATTACTATTCACAGTATTGTGATGACCAAAATTAAAAATTACCTGTTAGAGAAAACCATTAGCTACCATCAGAGACATCATGCAGTCACTGAAATAAAGTTCTTACCTGATGCATGATGATCTACATCCATGAGAATGCTTGCGCATACGCAGTAATAAGAACTACAATTAAGTATTTTAGCCTAAAGTAGCTATAGAATTGTACAATTGATGCATTAATGATTATTTTGTAATGTACTTGCTCGTTATTAAATGCACACACTTTATACAACAGGAATGAAAATTAATATAGGGTATAATCAATGGCAACCTAAGATGTGCTTTAAATCCAATCTTCGGGAGTATTATTTTAGAACACACTGCTACAGCAGCTTATAAACTAAACTGTGTAGAAGTAGCTGAATGCTTTAAGTGAGTAAGACAAACCAGAGTGCCTAATACCGTGCTTACACAATGTGTGTGAAATGCACCCAGCAAGGAGCAAGCACAAACACCCAGCATGCCATCGTCAAGACAACAGCTACGTGCTTAAAATAAGTTAATTCATCACTCTGCTGACATCTTGATTAACTCACTTTGAGGTTTAGGTAACACATTGCGTATTGGAGTAAGTCCCTGAGGGCCATACAGTCCTGAATGGGAGAGATAGAAGAGTGAGTGAGTGAGTATGCATTAGACAGAATGAAGGGTAGCTTCATACCCAGCCAGGTGACCTACTTTTTCAAGGATAAAACTGGCATGGTTGAACCTTTGATGTCTTGTATACCTCTATTCCATGTCCTAAATTAATACACACTGGCTTTCTTTATTGGCATATTCCCCATATCAATAATGCTACACAGAAGTAACAAGTTTGTCATTAGTGTGGTATGAGTGCAATTTTCAGCATTCTGGAATGCACTGGTCATATGCACTATTAACCATGCTGCTACTGGACCTTTCAGAAATGAGCTATTACTGATAACCACATTGTAATATTATTCATTATGAACTATGAATATATTATGCATGTTGTCATGGAAGCAATCACATGATCAAACATCAGAACTTAATAAACAAGGTGGATTTACTTTAGCTCGCTCACTACTGGTTGATTTATCATGGCAATATCATCTTTACCAACAAGAGCTGAGCTAGTGAAAGAATGTGAGTACTTGAATAACCTCTCACTGCTGGAGACAGTCAGTGATATCCACATCAGAAAACTGAGGGAAGAAATTAGAGACTGGAAAGGATTAATGAAGGAGTTAGGCTTGGAGGAACATGAGATACACTTTATTGACTTACAGGAACCCACAGGTATCATAAGGGGTAATAATCACATAATGGGAATCTTTTCTTCTTTTTTTTTTTGGATTTCGTGATTTTGAAAAATTTACACAAACCAAGTATGATGCAGACTTCAATTCTTGCAAAATAATGAAATCTTACCCACAATACACCATTCTTAGATCTTAAACATACTTTGCCCAACCCAAAGATCAAAGAAGCCACTTGAACTTTAAATCGCATAAAGTTTGAGTGTCTACAACACTGCTTTAACTTGCCCACACAGGCCAGGGGCACCTAGCAGAATGCAGAGGCCAGCCCATGCTACAAGCCAGCTCGGGAGTTCTGCTAAAAACCTTGTTGATAAGCTACGTGGTCAATGAATAACATTGTATCAAACCCAACGAGCTTTTCTAAGAGTAGTTAATATAAAAGACAGAATATTCTAGCTGGTCTACAGCCAGCTGGTGTTTTGTGTGCCGCTTTCTTTGATCTTCGGACTGGGTAGACACAAAATACTTATATCCCTCATGCTTGCATGGGAGTATCCGCCCCCGGGCACACAAATTTCCTACGTACTTGCCAGTATGATGCAAAACATTGTGGGATGAGTCTGCCCAGTGTTTGTCAAGTGCTAAACTAAAATATTTGGCACTAAAACTATTTCAGCCACCACCCATTACGTACTGGTTGTACATAGCAACTCTTAAGTTTGGTACTGTGAAAGTAATGGCTTTGATCACACCCCAAATGAGAATGCTTTTAAACGAGTGGGCATGGATGGATGGAAATTGGTTACTGTTTGAAAAGAATCCTGGGGAGAACCCTGTTAACATAGTCTCAGCTAACAGTGTGGGGACTAATTGGCAAATTGGCTTTGATCACATATTAAATAACCCCAAATGAGAATGCTTTTAAACGAGTGGGCAGGGAAAGAGTTGGTTACTGTTCGAAGAGAACCTTGTTAATATAGTCTCAGCTAACAGTGTAGGGACTAATTGGCAATTGGCTTTGATTACACATTAAATAACCTAATGAGAGGGCATGGATGGATGGAAATTGGTTACTGTTTGAAAACAATCCTGGGGAGAACCCTGTCTCAGCTAACAGTGTGGGGACTAATTGGCAATAACCCAAGCATACTATGGTCAAATGCTATACATATTTCATAGGAACCATGAAAAGGCACATGGGTCTCCGCAAATGGAAGAAGAAGCATGGGAGGAGTGCATCTTACTTGAGCTTCTTGGATGCATGCATGAAGACACGAGACATCAAGTTGGCAAAGGCAATGCTGAAACTCCTCAACCAACACCATGAAGGTAGTATATCGGGGCATTATCACAATGACTATAGCCTATTAATACATCGGACCTATTTACATAGCTAGTATTGAATAGAGCTTACTTAAGTATCTGCTGGTAACTGCATGAAAGTATAAAATATGTGCCAGTAAACATAAGTAGATGCAATCACGGAAAAGGCTAGTTTCTTATACAATTGGGACTTTCCTGGGATTATTTGATAAGGGATAAAAGTTTATCATTAAATTGATTGAAAGTCTTGGTGATATCTCACTTAGTACACATCGAAGGATTCTGTGATTTTTACTTCATTTATTATACCCCAAAATATAGTGTGTTTGCATAGGGTGGGGGAGAGCATAATTGTTTTTGAAGTACAGACATCAGTGCTATGAATACTTCTATTCTTTGTATATTCACAGAAAAATTGTATAATAAGAGTCATGGTAAAAAAGAGAGAAAAATGAAGACTTTTAGTGATTCATCATATGATGAAACTGATCAAGATTTACTTTCGTCATCAGATTGCAGCACTATGAACAGCTCGCTATTGGAAACTGCAGAGCTGGCAACAGTAACCATGCAACAAAGGCTGGGGGAGATCAAGGAAAGCTATGCGAAAATGATCCAAGCCATATCTACTTTCTTCAAAAGCAAAGTGCCCCATGAGGAAGTGCTAAAAAGTCTAGACTCAGTTCCATACGAGTTCAAACCATTGCCAGAATATCGTCACATCATGAGCTGCGATGAGCGCAATAAAATATCCGAGTTAATCAAGATCACACATTATCGGTACACAGAGCTTCTGGAGCACTTGGTCAACGAGCTTGGAGATGATGCATGCAAAGCTGCCATGAGTGCCTACCAGATCGACCTGATTCATTTCAGTGATGAAGCAGCATTGAGTGAGTACACAGACACTTTGCTGGGAGGAAATTACCATAGAGAGAATGAGATTGTTCTAACTGTGGGAGAGACTTGGGAGGTGAAAACGGTACGAGACTTAGATCACTTCATCAAGAAGATGAGTAGGAAGGCTCTGTTCAATCAGTATGATATGCGACTCCAAAGAGCCGAGTTACGTTTCCAGCTGCTTATGTTAGTTCTGGTGTCGGAAGATGCTGATGTCAGCAAGTTGAGTTCTATTGAGATTGCATTCTTCAGAAATAATAATGTGCTCAGAGCAACCAGTAAAGGAAAAATCATCTATGACGCTGAGTCCCTCAAGGTACATCACATAAAAAAAAGAACATTTTTTGGGGTATAAATTATATGCTAACATAATTGTTATTAGTGGAACAGGTATACGTAAGCCCTGCATTGTGGTCCTCCTTATACAATACCATTGTAGGATTTTGTGTATCAGTGCCCCACTATGATACATTCAACTTGAAAAGTTCAGGTCGAGGTTAAGGAAGTTCACACCTACTCATTTCTGGTGGGTGGGGGCGAGTCTAGGTGGAAGTAACTGATGCCTTTTTTGCCTCTTCCATCCCAAATTAGAGATCACCTTTATAATATCACTTTACCTACTAGGACACCTCTTCAGGCCCAAAATACCTTAAGATCCTTTATACGTGATCATTATTATGATATTCCCTTTAGAATTTTGAGTTTATTGAACCTGTCTCGCCATTTTACTTCTGTCCCATCAAAAAACACATCATGGCCGATCCTCACAAGATGCAATGCTGTGGCAAATACATCTCAAAGCAAGCAATACAAGACATCCTTGATGACGGCAAACCCTGTCCTTTCTGCATGGCTACAACAATCGAATACAAGTTAGATCAAAATCTCCGAGAGAAAGTGAGAATGGTGAGGGTTAAATGTCCCCATAAATATGAGGGCTGCCACTGGAGTGGAGAGATCAGGCATTTGAAGAAACACTTACACGGGGAAGAAGACAGAAGCTGTAAATTTGCTTTAATTGCTTGTCCATCTGCTTGTGGAGTGCATCTGCAAAGATTTTCGGTTGAGAAGCATCTTCAGATATGCCCCATCTTCAACAAGCAGCTGAAGTGCCAACACTGTGGCGAAATGTACTCACAAACATCCAGACACTGGGAGACATGTACAATGTTACCAGTTCACTGTCCGTACAAGTGTGGGGCAAAGGTCACACGAGTAGATATTATTTCTCATCTCAAAGAATGTCCGAAACTACAAATAGATTCACATCAGAAACATGAAAATGATGATGATGAACAAATTGACACAGGAGAATCTCCCAAAGTATCGATACCTGATGATCTTGGTAAAACATTTCAAGAAAGAGAGCAAACGTCTAATGAGGAATTGTCTGACAGAGGTGCACAACTTCTGGAAATAGCCAAGAAATTGCTGCAGGCTAGATCTCAGTTGCCTGATGTCAGGATTAAGCTAATGTATGCCAATTTCGAGCTTATTATGCACCAAATTGAAGCGTTTAAAGGTCAAAGTGGAAAGGACAAAACGGAATCTGAATTTGAAGAAAAAGGGTCAGAGTTGAAGAATAAAGAAGTTCAACTCGAAGATGAAATGGCACAATTACGATACGAGCTACTTGAAACTCATAACTTGATTACCAAGCTTCGAAGTCAATAAAATTTAATGGATAACTCAATGTAGAAAAATTATTGTACATGTTGTTTATTTAGTGAGTATTAAATTCAGCAGTTTTGGTTCAAACTGCAAATAATTAATGTTCCCACGCATATTTCTGTTGTCAAGATTATTTGACTAATAATATACTCCCTAGGCTTTTTTTCAAAGGTAAGAATCCCCCACCCCTACCATAATTCTAGTTGATCGGCAAAGAAGTCAAGAAGTCTCGAGTGACACTAGTCATCCGGTAACTACTGGAATATTGTAAGTAATATCACAGCTACCACCAGCATGCAGAAATTGTATATGTGCAGAAAAAAATGCCTTATAAGGATGTTGTTTACAATTAAGGCTACCAGGTGCTCAACACACTGAGTCAACTAGACACCACAAATATATTGTTTGTAATAACAATAACTTATGTGGGTGGGTGCACAGCAATTTTTAGTATGCAGGCACACTAACATGTAAAATTTTTGCCTCAGCACCGGAGTGCCGAGGCGCAGTGCCGGGATCAACTATGGTGGTGGTGGTGGTGGTGGTGGTGGTGGTACATACGTCGTAATAGTAGCACACCCACGCATTCATGTAACTTACACCCACGCAATCTAGATTACACATGTAGATATAGGCAAACAACTAGCTGTTATTCAAGCGTGAATGGACCAAGAGAGACAGGCTCAGACAGCGAGAAAGTAAGGACATAAACAGCAGAGACGGCAGTCTACGCTAATTTGTGATCGACAAGTGAACATTTCAACAAGGTAGTGTACATTTGCCACGATTAGCCAGGCTACAGGAAAGCCAAGAGCACCAGAGAACATCAGATCACCAGAGAACATTGACTACATGCCAGAAAGCAACAGCAAAGACGGCAGTCTAATCGTGAAGAAAGCTTAAGACGGGCTAGCTGGCAACAGGAAAGCCAAGACGAGAGAGAGAGAGAGAGAGAGAGAGAGAGAGAGAGAGAGAGAGAGAGAGAGAGAGAGAGAGAGAGAGAGAGAGAGAGAGAGAGAGAGAGAGAGAGAGAGAGAGAGAGAGAAGAACAGAGACACCACATGTCATGTCAGATGATGGGAAAGGCAAGAACAATGAGGATCAACTACAGGCCTTGCATGAAAGTGAATATTTGAAAAGCCAATCAGAGGGCACTGACTAACTCGAATTTCATTTGATGTTTATAATTATTAAAGCTTAGCTAGAATTGAATTTCAACAGTGTGCACTGTACTACCTCATGTTCTACCAGTGCCGAGGCACAGGTCTTTTTGATGACAAACTTGTTATGCATAGCATGCCTTGAGATGTCTGAAGAGAGCCTTGAATATTATGTATACAAAGGTAGTCTATTACAGAGTGACTTAGAAGTTTGATTGTAATGACTTTACGACAGAGCTAATTCTTCTATGGGAAACTATGTATGCAGACATACATGTACTGTAGATATGTGGACTCCTTAGATGAACATGACATTGTGGTAGGTGCCAAAGGTGGTGCTAGAGTACAATTAGATGCACAAAGTGTGTGGCATCAGTCACAGTGGAATTTTTTTACCCCAATTGTCGTGTAAATTTTTTACACTTTCATTATGGCTATTTAAAAAAGGTGATGAACAAGCAGAGGAAAGAAATATTTATTCTAAATAAAAAGGAGAAGTAGGGATGGCTGTGTGCGGTTCAAAAAAATTCAGCAACAAGAGAGTGAACTTCAGTAAAGTAACCCCTTACCCATCACCAGTGTTACCAAACTACGAGTTAACTATTCCTATTTCACTCCCTTTATGATGGGTAAGGGGTTACTTGACTGAAGTTCACTCCCTTGTTGCTGAACTTTTTTTGAACCGCACACAGCCATCCCTACTATTCCTTTACTTGTTAAGATAGCACCATAGCCGATTCCAGCACTGCTTCAGTGCCGAGGCAAAAAAATTTCACACTGACCTTGACAATTTTTTTGGCATGATGTAACTATTGCTATTTACTGTATTTGAGTTACCAAATTATTGCTTGTTCAATAACTGTTCAGTCTATTGCCATAGCAATCACTGTACTTCCTGTTATCATAGCATATAAAAGCAACATACCTACATTGGTCTTTGCAAAATCATCATGGAAGGTTTGTTGAAATAAGATTTTCTTTCAGAGTAATAGTCAAGATAGCTTTTTATTATGCCATAGGTGCAGTACAGAGACTACAGACAGCAGTACAGACAGCAGTACAAGATTGCTATTATGTATCAGAAAAGAAAACATATAAAAGGACACAACCTTCGAAACTAACAATCCAGAACTATACACTAGCTAAACCAGAAATTAATGAGAAGGAACAAATAAAAGAATACATACTGGGACATGTGAATAATGTGATGGAATCTGTAGATTTCATTACTACACAAATTGAGTTGTGTAATTCCACAATAAGTAAAAAGTTGTTGATGTTGTTTGGTAAAATGAATGAATCTGAGCTCCGTTTTGCTGTCATTGACCCATTGGTGGAAATGCTCTGTGAAGTTTGGAAAACAAACAAGTTCAAAGTAAGTTTCATAAAGATGCATGTGCAGGACAAAAAAATCACTTTAATAAAAACCTTGAATCGTAGATGAAATTAGAAGAAGCACTTCAAAATATAGGCAAAGCTGATTATATATGTTATGGGAACATTCCACAGCAGAAACCGTATATGAGAGTAGTGATAGAAGCAAAAATTGCGAAAAAGATGATGCACAAAAGCTCCTCATAAATGCTACTGCCCAGGTGAGGTTGGTTTATATGTTGAATGTATAATATAATTATGTAGTTGCTCGGAATTTTCTTGTGGAGTAAATTTTCGTGGACCTTTAATACAAGGAAGTGTCAATTTTGCAAAACCATGAAAATTCAACACACTTAGTATTTCTCCATACATGTGTGGGGGCAGTGCCACTTAGGATTGAAACCTAAAATTATTGTCATGTTCCATATGAAAAAGTTAATCACAAGTAAGCTGTAATAAATTAACATGTTAAAATGAAAATTGCAAACATTTATTATATTGATACTATGGTGATGGTTCAAAGGTCAATTGCTAGCATGACATATAGTGTCACTCATAGCATGGCAACATGCAACAATATACAAGGCTAAGGCAAAGAAAGCACCCAAATGCTTGAGTTTCTAGCTATGGGCTGGGAGTCAGTGATGAATCTTGATGCTCTAAGAATCCAACAAGAGGAGAGAGTGACCAAGAAGTACGGTTCAAAGCTCAGTTGCTATATAAAGAGCAACATGCAAGGCACTAGATACTACAGTAAGTCTAGCTAGGTCAGCAAAACAAAGAGAGCAACAAGTAAGGAGCCAAAGACTGCAGTAAGCCTAGACAGCAACAAGCAAGGTGCCAGACTAGCCTCACTGAAATACGCAGCTAGAAGAAGAGCACGGTCAGGTAGAAGAAACCATCATGCGGTAAAATGCAATTGCCACAGATTACCCGTGGGTGCAGATTAGTGAATTATTACTATCTAGGCATGTACATAGAACACAAGACATAGCATGTTAGAGAATAAATTCTTTCATGCAGGCTATTGGGTACTACTACAGTGCTTTAGATATTGATCAGAAGCATCGTGTCGATGAGAATCATCGGCCGCTGATAATGGCACAAACAGAGAAGTGGACCCAACTCATCTTCTTCCCATTCAAGGATGAAAAAAAGAAGGGAGTATTGTTACCTATATTCAATATGGCGCCAAGAAAACAGTTTGAGCTTGTCACCCTCTGGATCATTACACTTCTTTCGTGTCCAATGGGAGTATCAAATATGACGATAACTGCACCAATAACCCGAGCTGAGGGAGCACGAACAATCCAAACTGAGGGAGCATCAACAGCCCAAACTAAGGGAGCATCAACAGCCCAAATTAAGGGAGCATCAACTACCCAAACTAAGGGAGCATCAACAGCCCAAACTAAGGGAGCATCAACAGCCCAAACTAAGGGAGCATCAACAGCCCAATCTAAGGGAGCATCAACAGCCCAAACTAAGGGAGCATCAACAGCCCAAACTAAGGGAGCATCAACAGCCCAAACTAAGGGAGCATCAACAGCCCAAACTAAGGGAGCATCAACAGCCCAAACTAAGGGAGCATCAAACAAAACAAAAAAACGTAAATTTTTATTTTATAATTCATGTTCAAAAAAAGTGAAAGTCAAGCCAAGTGAAGTCAAGTGAAATATTCTACATCATTTTTATGTATGTACATACATATAAAGCATTTTTACATAAGTTTGTGGATAGTAATAGTGACCATGCAAAGTGTAGTGGGAAAATGTTTGTGTCATAGAACAACTAGTGACTAGTAACAATCAAAATCCTCTCCATTAACATTTTTTATTGTCATAATAATCTCAACCACCGTGAAACAGAGCACTGAGAGCAAAGATGGAAACTCCAATTCCCACATTCCTGGAATATAAGGGGAAATGATTTGACGAAAGAAACAAAGATAAAGAGGAATCAGGACAGCTTTAAGGAGAGGTGATTATTGTTGATCATGAGTGCTTTAATAAATTCATTTTCCGTTTGGATAGAACCAGTGACATGCAAAATTTTTTGGAACTAACATATAGTCACGTAGCTAGAGAGCAATGTTTTCACAAGATTGGGACTACACTGATTCGTCACTCTAGAATTACTGTACACATAGGCTAGCTAATATAAAACATGACAGTGTGGCACACTGAAATTAATGGACGTTATTCATAGAGAAGTCTCCTATTTTCATTACACAAGCAACTGCATTGAAAATTTGTACTAGCTAGTACACTAATTAGGCGTGGACTATATATATAGCTCTCTTTTTAGCATGTCATTTCTCCATAACAAAATACATAGCCACGTATGCACTGAAGTGTCTATACAGCTTCATGTTCAATAATTACTGCAGCCACCTTTCCTTTATGTACAAAGAGAAACATACCTTAGTTATTACATATGCAGAAATGGGTTAAGCACTCATTTTCGTGTATGCCAACTCTTCATTGGGTAACTATAACAGTCTAAATAGTTCTCTTTCTCAGGCACCTTAATTGATTGATTACATGAAGTATGCATGACTGTTATTTCATATGCTTTGGCCAACTGATTCAGTACTACTTCAAATACAAGATCCAGAAGGAGAGCAGAATACTAGTATGAATATAATGAATACTAGGGAAATGCGAAGCATTGTGGCGAGTGAAGCTTATACTGTTGACGTCACTTTATCACAAAGGATGGAACTGGAAGAACATATGTACAATATAAATATATGATAGCACCCTCTCATTTGACCCTCTAGTGGCTTGCTTCGGTACATATTTATGTTTGCATATGAGGGTGAAAGGTGAAAGGTCATCATCACTAGTGTGGGTAACCCTGCATGGAATGAGTTATTTTGACTAATATCCTCCAGCCATTAATAGTCCTGGATGTTGACAAAATTAGATCTCTCTCACCCATCCCAAGAAAGGCATCAGATGTGAGAGATATAGGTACTAGGTCAAGAGAGCATATAGCTCTAGTTTGTACACAAGTCTAGGGAAAATAGGTCACCATAGTCACCACACATAATTCATAAATTCCCTCCCTTAGGTATAAAGTGCGTTATGACTCATAAACGCACTGTTCCCCAGGCTATGAATAACAACAGTTTTAGGTTTTCTGAAGCTGACTGTTGGAAGAAGATGATAATGAAGATAATCTATGAGATAATGATCAGATAACATTGTCATTAACTAGCTATTACTAAAGAGTTATTTCTGTCTCTGTATTATGTTGGTAGTTTATAGCTGACTGTTGGAAGAAGATGATTATGAAGTTAACGATCAGTCTATAACATTGTCATTAACTATTACTAAAGAATCTATTTCTGTCTCTGGGTAGTTTATAGCTGATTGTTGGAAAATGAAGAAGTCATCTGGTGCTGGGTCACAAGGAAACTTCATTTTTTTTTGCAATTTTCCACAAGAAGAAATTATTTCTAAGGCCCATTGGTATTTGGCGTCATAATTACCTTCCGCTAGCTTCGCTGTCACTAGCAAACACAAAACGTGGGTGGAGGAACTCGTTAATAGCTGGGTGTGGTGGGCATGGGAGGAGCCTCGTAGTTCATAGTCTTGCTTGAGAGCACGAGGCTAGAGTTGGCGTCTGAACAAACAACGGCACATCACAGGACAGGGACAAGCCATGGCAGGAGTTTTCGTTTTGTTTCGTAACTAAGGGGTAGCTACGCTCTAGCTACAGACCGACCAATGAAATCGTGCGCCCTGGGGATATATAACAGTTAGAACACGGTAGTCCTGGTGATTATGGCCAAATAAACAACCAAATCCGAGGGCGCATTGGCCATAATCACCAGACTACCGTGTTCTAACTATTACATATATATATTTAAAATTTCAATGAGTCATGACCTGAGAGTCAGCTCGCTCGCTGCAATTATGCTATTACAATAGCACTTCCTGTTATTGTAGCATATAAAAGCAGCATACCTACATTGGTCTTTGCATTAATGCTGATTTTGTAACTACAAAAGAGATCATCATCATGGGAGGTTTGTTAAATATGATTTTTCTTCAGAGCTATAGTCAAGATAATTTGTGCTATAATTTTATGCCATAGAATTTGAGAAAATAGCAACCAATCTTGCTAAAAAATGTTTTATTGTTTCACAAGGAGCACTACATGTACCTTCGAAGGAGGGAAAAAAACGAGCTTCAGATCTTACAATGGCAAAAGACACAGATGATAAAACAGCTGACTTTTCACTAGATCATCTAACCCCTAATGAGAAAAAACTAATAAAAAATTATATCGAAAAGATGTTGCAATTGAGTCTATCGAGTCTAATAAGATGGAGCCAAAAAAGACGGAGCCAAACAACCAGTCAGCCAAACAATCAGCCAGCCAGCCAAACAGCCAGCCAGCTAGCCAGCCAGCCAAACAGTCAACAAACAGAAGCACTGGCTGATCTATTAAAGCAAATAGAGAAATGTAATGCAATGATAGATAGACGCCGTACGAATTTACATGGTTGCATGAATGAACAAGCGCTCCGTTCTATTATAATTGATCCATATGTGGATATACTCTGCGAAGTTTGGGGAATGAAAGTAAGTTTATGATCCTAACATGCATGTGCAGGACATCTAATAATTCATATCACAGGTGGTATTTGAAAAATCCATGTCAAGTGAAAAAATCCAAGGCAAAGCTGATTATGCATTATATTATCATCAGACAGAGACTCAGACAGAGACAAAGATAAAGGCAAAGACAGAGACAGAGATAAAGATAAAGACAAAGACAAAGGCAAAGTTGGCAGTAGTGATAGAAGCCAAAATTTCAGCTAATGCTGAACATGCTATTGCCCAGGTGAGCTTCATGGGAGATTATTGGTGGGGTAAATTTTTTTTGGATCTCATGGACACATAAATAAGGAAGTGGTTCACATGCACTTGCTGTACACACATGTAGTTACAGGGTTTTGTGCAACAGAGCTTGAAGACTGAAGACCCCGTTCCCTATTTGGAAGTAGTAGCAGAGTAGTGGTAGCTAGAACAATAGGCCTGGACCACACTATCACAACAACTTTGAGCTTGTTGCAAAGATTCTGCAAAACCCTGTAGTTACAAAGTGGTGATTGTATGAAAGAGTCAACGGAACACAGAACACTGAACATAAAGGTCAGGACTAAAAAATTAATATCTACGCATGTAAATGCACACACAGTTCTTAAAGTATGCTAGAGAAAAAAATTTATCATAACTGTGTCTTTTTTGCAGGGTCTTGGGTACTGCCACTGTGTCATTGATGACGATAATCGGCCACCACTACTTATAACTGTAACAGAGAAGTGGGCCCAACTTGTTTTATTTCCATTCAATGACAAAACTAAGGGAGTACTGCTACCTCAACTTGATATAAAGAGCAGAATGCTTGAGCCTAACATTCTCAGGATAATTACACTTCTTTTATGTCCTAATTGTGCAATTACAATAATTACTTTTGATGAAGATAAAATAGTTGCACCACAGAAATTGCCACAGCAGGGCAAGGATTCAGGAAGAGGGATCAAAACTTCAAAGGAAGCATCTTATACAACGACTGGACCTTTAATGGAAGCATCAAATACAACAAAGAGAGCGTCTTATACTACGACATCCACAACTGGACCTGTAACGAGAGCATCAAATACGACAAAGAGTGCTACGACATCCACAACTGGACCTGTAATGAGAGCATCAAATATGATAAAGAGTGCTGTGACATCCACAACTGGACCTGTAACGAGAGCATCAAATACGACAAAGAGAGCATCTTATACTACGACATCCACAACTGGACCTTCAATGAGAGCATCAAATACAACAACTGTAACTGAACGAATATGCATTGATCCTTCCCTGATCTCTGCTCTTTTTTCTCTTGTTCTGCCAATAAAGGAAGCACCATTTACCAAACTCCACATTTTAGCAATTTATATTACTACAATGACTACTACTACTAGACTATTAAACTCATATTTAATGCAAAGACAATTAAAATTACGAAGAGGGAAGAACCCTCCTACTCATTTTGAGCAAGATATCAAAACTCTAGACTTCTCAAATACAATGACAGCATCAAATACAACGATAGTTGAAACTGAACCCTCAACTATAGGCATTAATCCAAGAGGAGAAAACCCTTCTACTCTTGAGCATGATACAGATATGAGTCAAATGAACCTTCCAATGTATGAAATGGAGTTGAACCGTCACTCACGAAGAGGGGAAAACCCTTCTACTCAATTGAACCGTTTTAAGCATGAAATGGAAAGACTACTACGAAGAGTGAACCCTCAAAGGAGCCTTCCAAACCGTCTTATGTATGAAAGGAACTCATACCTTCGAATGCAAAGAGGGCATCATATGTCTGAAATAAACTACCTTCAAATGCAAAGAAGTCGAATACAAAGAGGGAACCATCATATGCTTTTGCGAAGAGGGAACCATCATACGCAAAGAAGGAACCGTTATACACGAAGAGTGAAATGTTCAAATACGAAGAGGGAGCCTTTGAATGCAAGGTGTCAAATATAATGATACTGAAACATTCTAGTAAACTGATTTGGTGTACATCTGGAGCCATGTGTCTAATTACTGCAGCCACCTTTCTTTTGAGCAAAGAAATGGACAAAAAAGAGTTACCTTTGATATTACCCTGTGTGTGTATATTGCTGTTTTTCAGTGAACAAAAATTTCTTCATTGCCACCTTGAAATATCGATGTTTGTTTGTTGTTAACTTTGTCTTTTGTTTATGTTTTTCTTTAAAATAAGTTTTCAAGAGCAACTGACACAATTTGATGATAATATACTGTGTACTTCTTACGTACATGCAGAAATATGTTACTGAGAAGAAGCTGTCGACACAATATTTGTTGATATAACAGGACTGAGGTGAAAGGTCAGGCCAGGAAGTAGAGCTCCACTGAAGCTGGAAGACCATAACTTGATAACAGACGGGGAATATTTTCACAATGTATGCCAATTGAATTACAGGCAGCTGATTAGTGTATTACTCTATGCTGGAAAGCCTACCTTAGTTTTTGGTAATTTTCCACATGCTGTTGGATTCACGCACGAAGCTTTCACGGCTAATTAATTAGCCTGCTGGCCTCATGTGGACGATTAAGTATACGGTAAAGGATTGTCAACATGCAGAATTTCTGATCTGATGCACAGTCCAAAATGAAGTAGAGTTAAGTTAATAGCATGAAGAAAGAGGATCTGTTATTAGAGAGTACATACCTTTCTCACCCATCCCAAAAAGGTACTGTGTAAGGCCAAGAGCACTGGTCTAATTTGTATGCCTAGACAATTATACATGACTTGGAACTATAGGTCACCTCAGCCACCACATATAATGGCTTGTTTTGTGCTCGTAGCACAGAAGGGCCAGCGAAGCAACACAGCTTGCTTTTATGAAAACTTTAAATGTTGCATTATGATGTCTTGGAGTTGTATGCCCTCTTCTCATAGAGTCTATAAGCCCTATCCCTTTCATCAAGCCTTGACTGTCTTCTTCTGGCTCTATCCTTTGCATTCCTTCAGTTTAATCTTGCTCTTTTTTGCTGTTCAGTTTTGGTAATGATCATCAAAACAGTATAGGTCAGATATATGGTATGGTAATGGTCATCCAAAACTGTACGCAGGAATATGTACCCAGTGGGTTGGGCTCAACAACACACTCATGAAATATCTATCTAGAGTGCAGTATTACCATGACCTTAAAGAGATCCCTATGTACATCACTCTTCGTCCCTAGGCTGTACTTGGAAACCCCACCCCTTGTACTGCATGATTATATAAACGGCCAACTTGGTATGCGGTTCCAATTTATTCTAATAAATGAAGGTGATGTAGGGATGACTAGTCAACTGATAAAAATATATATATATAAAGTTGGAATACGAGAATGGATGAGGATGAAGTCGAATCCGGGTGTAGTCACTAGATGACACCCACATTTGACTTTATCCTTGCATAATAAAGTCGAATCTGGGTGTAGTCACTAGGTGATACATCCACATTTGACTTCATCCATGCATAATCTCATCCATTCAGACCTTGTTCCACCTCTTTTTTCACCAATCATCCCTAAAATAACTTCTTTCCTTTACTTGCCCACCATTGGCTATGGTATAGTGTTTGTACTTTGTTTTGTGCAGTTTCTGTAAGAAATTCACCATTCTTGCTACTGTTGATCGGAAGGTAATTGCATCCGACTTTTGTGTGCATGTACATACTCCAGGTTGGTTGTCAGGGGATACTATTTGTTATAATATTATGGTCTACAACCACAACCATCCTGCAGTACAGCAGATTGCAATTACGAATTCAGAATATCAAAACCAAAACCTCCTTTCAAATAGTCCAACTCCAAAGCCATTTGAAAGTGAGGCTATGTAAATTTTGGTTTGCTGATTTCATGTTGGCAATCTGCTGTGCATTATTATCTAGAGTGCTTTGAAGTTGGCAGATGTAAACACAATAGAGAGTTTACATAGCTTTGTCTATACATACAGCCACATAAGGAGGTTATTATAAACAAAGCATCCAATAGCCCTTGTGGCTCATGAGAAAACCACAGACACAGGTCCAAGTACAAGAAATAACCAGCTGCTATCAGGTGAAGCAGTTCCAACTTTTCCCCATTACGCTCAAAATGTGTCCCATTCTTCTCTTTATTCCAGGCACTAGGCTAGACTATCATAATAGCAATGGGAAAGAATTGGTGCCTAAAATTTAATCTTTCCTAGTCCTACTGTGGAAATTATTATTCAGTACTAAATATTAATTCCCCTATACATGGGAAGAGTTGTTTCTGTAATAAAAGCAAGGCCATCTTTCCCTGATTTCAAAAATAGAGAGTATCCAAGCACAAAAAATAACAGCAATTTGAGCACTGTAACCATGTGATTTTGGATGGTACTATGAACGAAGTTATTATAAAATTAGAGAGCACAACAATGGAAACAACTGTTACTACTTGGGGTGAGCAAAGTGAGCCCACATTGATACTATGGAGTAAATTCTACTGACGATCCTTACCTCAAATATGGTAATGGTCATCAAAATTGTGAAATAATTATGGATGACAATTCCTTGCTAAGAGAAGTCTTACTCAAGTACCTTGAGAGAGGGTGCGTTATTTACTTTTTCTATGGTACGGCAGCCACCTTTAGAGGCAAGTACCCATAGACATAATACATTCATTTTGCCTCTCAAGATGGCTGCCATCACTATAGCAATTGCTATGGAGCAAATGATTCACCCTCTCTATAAACCCACCATAAATAGCATGAATTGGAAGTGTGTAGATCAAGTGACCTGCCTACAGAGGTACAATATATATGTTAGTAAGGGGGTTATACTATGTAGCCAAGATATGAGAGGGAATGTTGGAACAGTCCATTAAACCAGAGAAGTATCATGGCTTTTGTGTGTCTTTCTGAGGTAGGGTTAAGTCTCATGGGTCTCATGAGCCAGACCCTTTTTTCTTGGGGGGCAGGTGGCCAAACTGCATTAATTTAGACGTTTCATTTGTGCTAACTCAGCATCTCAGGGATGGCACAGGCATTGCGGTTTAACTGTGAGGTAGAGTGACATTTAAAAATTCCCATACAGTTTCTGCACATGTCTGCCACGATTTTTTGTCGCATAGTACAAACAAAATATCCGATGCAGTTTAGCCAGACTCTTTCTTATCCCCCACCCCCAAGAAAAAGGAGTCTGGCCCACGAGACTAATGTAGAGTCAGTACACATGTTCTCCCACTACAGCACACTAGTAATGCACAATCAATAACAGAATTCCAAATCAGTTCCACTTTGGGGATCAGTTTATCTGTATATAGAAAGATGCTATAATGCTTGAGGGGTGAATGCATCACATCACCGAGAATATTATACCATCTCAGGTGATGCACCTGTGCTCTGGCTGTCAAGGACTTCTTACAGGGTCACCTCTAAAAACCACACCCACCCCACCTACACTAACAATCAGCTAATTAGCAGATTCATATCAGCTCAAATAACTGCTAAGTGTAGCTATTTAACTACCTAGTTACGATACCTGGAATTTGAGTGTACAAAGACGCAAAGGCGAATAGATACATGGATGCCATAAGCCACATGAATAACTGCTTTGTAACGAGGTGGCTGTCACTGCTGATTGCCATCATTCCACGCTACAGTCTCAGACTGATCCTCTTCAGCTAGTTTACTATCCACGTGTGCAATGTTGGTAAAGAATCGTTAGTCACATGATCATATTATGACCATAGATACTATAAACTACGTGTACGGGATTGGAAACGGCACATTAACCCGTTGAATCCGTGTCCGAGGGCGTGGCCTTGCTTAACTCTTTATCCGCGAGCAACGTAACGCGGGAGATTGCCGCTGCATCGAGCTAAGCTAGCTACTGATCTCTGTGATCCTCTGAGTTACCTATGGCCACTTGCATTCCACAAGTTAAAGGTTAGCTGACAACTTATTATTGTATAAAAAAGGGAGAGAAAAAAAATGAAAAATAGGTAGCTAGGTGATATTTAAGTTAGAGGCTACTTCATATCTGCAGATAGTTGTGTGGAAGCTATAAAAGCTGCTTGCCATAATATGAGCATGGATGCAGATTATGATACCTCCGTGGATAATTGTAAGATTTTAATTGACATGGCTACTAAGTTATATGAGCTATACCAGCAACCCAATTCCATTATTACTGAGTTCAGTAAATGGCTTCTAGATTCTATCTCAAAAATCATTACAAAAGGTATAGAAAATTTTCAAGTATTAAGGAAAAATTATGGATTGAGTTTCACTCACTCCGGAGTTCATCTTCATTTATTGATAAGTGGGTGAAATTCCTCACTGATTGTGGCATAACCATTGAGCCCCTATTTTATCAGCAACTTACTCTGAATTTATTCATCTCACTGATAGAAAAAAGCATTACCTGTGACAGTTGATGATGATGTACACACCAATATAAAGGAGCTAATATATGAAGGACAGTGTGCAATTAGGTATATTGGAGGCTACATAGTCAGATCCATTCACAAAGACTGCACAGTCAAAGAAATTTTACTTGGACTTGACGACTTACAACAGTGACGATAACATGGAACCATCTGAATCGGAGGAATGGATGTGTGGTGTGCCATCGATAGGGGAGGTTTAATCCACAGCTTTTATTATACCCTATGTGCCATAGAATATAGTACACGGTGCCATTTTAATATAACAGGAATAGATACTCTCCCATGCACATTAACAAGATGTTCTGAATGATTATCTCCCCTAATTCTGCCTCTTTTACATCTCTGCAGATTCGACCCAATCATCACTAGCACTGTGAGACTGTTGCTGTCTTTTAGCATTGGAATACATACATTTCTTTGACTCATAGCTATAATTCAATTTTAATAATAGTCATTTTCAAAAAAGTGTAACAAATTAACTGTTTTCTCTAGGATCAAAAGCTTGTTACAGGTACATATGGTAAGCATTGCTCTACCACTTTCAGTAGAGTGGTAGGCATTTTAGCTAATAGTAATGTTGGAAGTGTTACTACAGTTGAACTGGTTTTTTTCATCCAAATTGTTCACTCTGCTGAATGTAATAGTATTATATGACTTAAAATATGGTTAAGTACATGTAAGAAACTATTCTCCAACTAATTTTCATTGTCATTACTGTTCACTGTGAGTTCTAGGCAAGTTAATGTTACTAACATGCAAAAAAGTAGCCATTTTCACGGTAACTAGAGTTTATGAACTATTTCTGCAACTCTTTCGTGTAAAAGCTTTGCATAGTTACCTTGCTAATCCACCGCAGGAACTATTCCTCCTTTGGAGATGAACTTGGGATGCGTAGAACACGCGAAATTCGCCAAAACAGGAAACTAACTTGTCTAGGAAACCTCGGACAAGGATGAATTACATTGCCATATACGGATGCGGGGGCGGGTTTCCAATCCCGTACACGTAGTTTATAGTATCTATGTTATGACATGCATATGCATGTGATTCCTGTACATTAATGAAAAGAAGAACGTTAGGGGCTTAGTCTGGCGTAGCCAGCCCCAGGCACTTCCGGAACTCCTTACGCTGGAGTTCCGGAAGTGCTTGGGGCTGGCTGCGCCAGACTAGAAGGGGCTATGGAAGAGGTAAGCAAGTTAGTAGTTATACGGAGTTTACTAAATTAGGGTATGACTGGCATTACATAAAAGCCTTTGATATGCATGACTGTACCAAGATTTTGGACCTTAGCTACGATGTACAATTCCATGATGTTGCTGCTCTGTGTGAGGAGCATCTCAGGACTAATTTTGAAATCATTATAGAGTATTTGTTGCAGGTTGATATCCTCCACCCCCTAACATCAATTCACTGGAAGGAATGCTGCGAGCTGCCAGAGAAAGTGAATTATGCTCAGTGTGTATTACTCAAGGGCAAAATATTCCTAGGAGGGTATATTTCTTCGAGAGTGTCAAGGGACTGTGCTAAGCTCTTTGTATCTTCAACTGATTTGACATCTTGGACTACATTTCCTACACCCACTACCTGCTATGCCCTTACCACCTATCACTCCCAGCTTGTCCTGGTTGGTGGGTACACTAATATGGCTCAAGTTTTGAATGAATTGTGGGTGAGTAGTGCAGAAGATATCAACTGGGAGTCATCACTCCCTCCAATGCCAACACCACGTTATTCATCAGCAGCTGTCGAGACTGAAAACTCACATTACCTCATTGTAGCTGGTGGTATGGGAGAGAATGGTTGGATGTTGGATGTAGTTGAAATATTAAAACAAGGACAGTGGTCAACTCTTCCATCTCTGCCTGAGCGATGTACTCGTATGAATTCTATTGTCCATAATGGAAAATGGTTCTTAGTTGGAGGATATGATCACGAGGGTTTAATGTTTTACTGCCACTTGGATTCTCTTGGTAGCCAAATATCTAATTCTGCTACTCTTTGGAACATTTGCTCTTTTCCTCGTGGCTGTTACTGTTTGTCCTCGTTTGGAACTTGCTTAATTTCTATTTCATCTGAAATCAGTGTTTACTTGAACCAAAAGTGGATATTCTTAGAGGACCTGACAATATATGGGCTTGCTAGTATTGTTGCAGGAAATGAGTTGATTATAATAGGGATAACAAGTAACCGGGGCAATGAAGTTTTGAAGGCATCTTTACAAGGTGAGAGTTAATCATGCTTATATTCCCATGATGTTATTCGAATGTGAAAATTCTAAAAGATTCCCCTTCCCCCACATAATATGTATGCAGTGTCTCCTTTCGATCCTGATACTCACTTTAGTACACGGGCTCTGCATTGGCTGGAGGGCATGGGAATCCAGATTATATCATCCCTGGCTGACATTCATATGGAGCTAAAGACACTTGCTAGAGTTCCCATGACTGTGGATATCCAATACCAGACAAGTGACAAAATGTTTAAAGAACATCCTCAAGAGACTGTTGAAATATTTATCACCCATTGGAAGTCGAAATCGCAAAGCAGCCGATACCCCCCAACCTGGAGATCACTGCTGGACATACTGAAAGACCTGGGATTGAACGAGTTGAGTCAGCGCATTGAAGATGCCTTTTATGGTAAGTAGAATGACTCCAAGCTAATAACGATTGGCAATCAAGTATTTTCTCTTTACTCCACATATGCTTAGGTCGTTCTCGAGAATATCTTGCTGCCTACCATCAGATCCTTGCCACTCGAGGATCCCTCGACATGCTCTTCCTCAAGATGGTCCTAGTTGGTCCTCCTCGGTTGGGAAAGACTTCGATGCGTCGCCGCATGACAGGAGAGATCACAGACATCAGCTCAGCTGGAGAATCAGAGGAGCCCAGCACGGGAGCAGTTGAGTCCAGTCATGTCATCATTAGAAGCCTCTCTAGCACCACAGCCATAATAACAGCAGATAATTGGTCCTCTGTCGAAGGTCTTTCAGACGAGGCACGTATGCTCCTCCAGTTCTTCTACGAAACGAATTCCATGGTGGTGTCTGAACCTGCACCAACAGTTGATACTTTGCATCTTACTGCACCAGAAATGCCAGAAATAGTTGAGGTTCCATCCAATTCAAATATCAGTTCAACTCAATTGAGTGTGGAGGTAAAAGGTGACGAGATGGAAGATGTGCGAGATGCAAAACCTCCGGTGGAAACTCAGCACCTCAAATATGAAGAATCATCTGAATATAACCCCTTTGATGTCACCTATGCAATTGACATGAATGACATGCTGATGAAGGCAATGGCATCTAAAGATTGGAAGTAGATCAAGTATACGCTTGAATACACTGCTCTCATCAAGATGGAAGACACCGGAGGTCAGCCAGAGTTCATGGACATGTTGCCAGCTCTCGTAATGGGTCCTTCCCTGTATCTGATTTTCTGTAAACTCATTGATGATCTCAAGAGTCGTTACACCATATCATACCTTGATCGATCGTCGGGTGAGTCCACTGAACCGATAGAATCCACATATACTGTGGAGGAGGTGCTTCTTCAAGCCCTCTCTGCCGTTGCCTGCTTTCGTTCTTATCCTGGGAAATCATCCAGTGATAGTCCAGTCAGTGTAGCTGCAAAGAATTTCCAACCTTCTTCAAATACAGTAGCCTTTATCATTGGTACTCACAAAGACAAAGTAACTGAAGAGCAGATTACACAATTTGACAATGAACTAAAACGTACCATCACTAACACCAGCTTCTACGAAGATGGGCTCGTTGAGTTTGCTTCAGAGGATCGACTAGTCCTTGCAGTCGACAACAAAACAGGCGGAAAGGAAGAAGTGGACTCCATTCGTCAATTCTTTCAGGAGCGCATCAAACACCACTTTAAGAAGATCTCCATTCCTGCAGCTTGGCTCATTTTCAGTCTCTGTCTTCGCAAGCAAGTGATGAGAACAATGAGCCTTGAAAATTGCATGCAACTTGCTCAGCAGTTTAGCATGCCCCCGGAAGAAACCAGAGTGGCTTTGTGGTTCCTCCATCACTATGCAGGAGTCTTGATGTACTTCCCCGACGTTCCCAAGTTGAAAGACATTGTCATTTGTGACATACAAATCATATTTGATAGTGTGACCAACATGATTGTCCACACGTTCAAATTTGGTAAAGTGAACAAGGCAGCTCAGGAAAAATTCAGACAAACCGGACAGTTTTCATATGAAGAGGTGAAGAAAGCGTTGAAAGATCAAGAAAAGAGAGATGATCGTTTGGACTTCATTCCCTTCAAGGACATAATAGCAGCACTGGTGGAATTCTTTCCAATCTGGAAGAAAGGCAAGACTCCAGAGGAACGCAGTGAAGATATCAAGTACTTCGAAGTAGAAGATCTTCAAAAGGCGCTATCAGAGATCAAGAAAGATTGTATACCACTGGAGCAACTGGTGAAGTTACTGGAGCACCTCAACATCATTGCTCCCATCAGTCAGTCCTCATCTGTTTGTAGTAGCAGTTCAGAAAGATTCTATTTCATGCCATGCATCCTTCAAAATGCATCAAGGGAAGAATTGGATGCCCTTTGTCATGACAGTGACTCCAGTCTCTCATCACCAGCATCTCTATTGATATGCTATGAATGTGGTTTTGTACCCGTTGGAGTTTTCCCTGCTGCTATTGCTAATCTTGTTGTTCACAGCTCTCTGAAATTGATCAATGAAGGCATCAAGAAGAATCGAGTCCAGTTTCGATATGGAGCAGATTATGATGTAGTCACTCTCATCTGTCAACCAAAGTACTATGAGATTCGAATCACACGACGACTGTCATCTCCCAAAACTCCGGCACACATCATATGCAGTTCCATCCGAAATATCATCCAGTCTACTTTGAAGACAGTCACCTCCTGCATGAACTATGCCTTCTCTGTGGGTTACAACTTCTCCTTTGAGTGTCCCCTTCATCCTGGGAGGGACCATCTGTGCACGGTGGATAACAACGAGACTTCGCCGTATGTGATGGGTTGTCTTGAAAACATGAAAAATCCTCAACCTGTGGAAATGCAGAATCAGCATTTGGTGTGGTTTGGGAAGGTGAGTTATATTATATTTTGTCCTTTGTTATTGATAGCACTATTCTTATACACAGCCTTTGACTGATAGTGAATTTAACATATGTGGAACTACTTTGATGTCACCATTGGGTAAGTAACCCCTAAATAATAAATACAACGTCCCTATTTCTTTATTATTAGTTAAATATACCCACCTTAAAAACATGTAACGAGCACAGGACTCGAACCTATACAAGCTCTCACTCACAGTTTAGCACACTGCCATGTTCACTGTATCTATACCAGGCTAATATTATTCCTGTAGCTCCAGACTTCCAAGCCTATGTGTCATCCCTCCCTACCTTTGCATACCCCCACCTGGAGCGACAGTTGGACTGGGACAGTGAAGGTGTGGACAAGGACCTGAATGTGATAGCAGACCACATGTTGGACTGGGAGGAGAAGCTCTCCACTCACCTGGGACTCACAGCCATTCACATCAGTGACATTAAGACCATGCATCAGAACAAACCTGCTCTCCAGAGGTGGGTAACTAAATATCTGTGGATTTGTGGTTTAGAAAAAAATGAAAGGAATTTATTATGGTTGAGGATTTATTTTTGTGCACTGGGACCGAATATTTTTCCCTAGTCAAGTACTAGCATATTGAATAATGCATGTGATTGTTTGATTGACCTGTTATTTTCTATTATAGGAGAGAGGCATTGAGAAGGTGGAAGTGCCTTCGTAGTCTTCATGCTACTTATGGGAATCTGTTGAAATTGTGTGTGGATGCTGGACACACACAGTGTGCTGAAGCCATTTGTGAAGTGCTAAAGAAACATGGTAATTTTTTCTCTTAGCGATCAGTATAATGTAACATTAAAAATCATTATCAGGAATTCACATTTCAAGCCATGTGGAAATTTCACACAAAATTGGTTTGAGGGAGTGGGGTATAGATTTTAAGGGGTGCCCTTTTACATGTCCAGGAATTGTTGAAGGATGATGAACATGTTAAATGAGCAATATGACTGGCATAGGAAAAGGGGGCATAGGGAAACTCATGTAAGATCTTGTCATCTACACTCTGCCATAGGCCATTTACCAGGTCAAAAAAAAATGTCTGATCAAGATTTGCTCATATATCCCATTGCACTTAGGAATGTATCTATAAAGGCTATATGGTCGATCGACTCTTGACATTATGTCAGATCATTTCAGTAATCCTCACTGTCTTATTGTACAGTTACAACTCAACAACCATCTCAGCAACCATCTCTGCCAGTCATACCCCAAGCTATACCTGCCGATAGCCTGAAGACCAGGCCACACCCTCTGATTTTGTGTAAGGAGTTACAGGTCATCAGTGAAGAGTGGAAGGAGATTGGATTCTTCCTAAATATGGATGAACGAAAGCTGGAGGAAATACAGTGTAATACCCAGACCCCCTCTCAGTGCTTGAAGGAAATGCTGAAAGTGTGGTTGGCTAGAAAGCATCCTCCCCCAACCTGGGACACTATCATAGAGGTGCTGGAGTTCTTAGGACATAAAGACTTAGCTCACAAACTGAAACAGAAGGCATTGGACTTGACACATACATGATTCCTTTTTATTGGTCGTCATTGTTATAATATCATAATTCTTTACATCTACTATAGTTTATTGAGTTGACGATCTTTACCGCGTCGCAGATAACCGGGCGCTTGTTATTATCCGGATACTGATCATTTTTGAATTCACGTCCTCTGATCCTATTGGTCACTTTTTTCCCGGGCTTTGGGCAGGAAAACTAAGAATGTTGACATGGCAGTATTTTTGTGGGCATTGGCATTGTACCCCCCACCACATCAGTGAATCGAGTTTGGTTTTTCATGAGTGAATATACAGACTGCCTCTCCCCCGTTTCATAGATCCCAAAAGCTCATCGGCCGCCGTTTCATGTTCTACTTTAAGAGCGATACATGCCCTTACAGTGCTCAGAACCAGTCAGGTAGCTAGTAACTAGCTTAGGGAACCAGCTCAGTGGTTGGAGTGGAGTCTTGCTAACTAGTGAAGTTACCGTGGTTCTTCTGAAGTTTCGTTCTCCGTGGCCCATGTTAAGCACGCAGACTGTTTCTGTGGACTGTGAAGACAACTTCTCTAGGTGAGTTGAATTGGCTAGGTTCAAAGAAGAAGTAGCTGGTGTCCATGCAGCTGTTTCTAGCCGTATTGCCTTGCCAAAGACACCCAGATATTCAAGCAGCTATGTGGTTAGCTACTATTAATCTCCTGTAGCTTTCTAGCACTGGCAGCTGGCATAGTTATAGGCTAGCTAACCACACTTAGGCTGGACAAAAAAAAATTTCATTATGCTGCAATTTCAGTTCTAAAGTTGGTGTGCAAATATTATTGCAGAGTAGCTAGGTAGGTAGCTGTGATTTTTTTTTCCTTTTTTTTTTTTTTTTTTTTTTGCTATCAAGCTATGGTTACAGAAGTTGATAATTTCTTGTTGCAGAACACACTGAGATTGAGGCATGGAGGGATATGATGCAAGGTTCGACCCTCCCTTGGACAAGAGACTGGAGTGTCCGATCTGCCTGCTGGCACAGAGGGAGCCCATGCAGACCCCATGCGGCCACCGATTCTGCTCCACTTGTATCCTCAGGGCATTGAGGTGAGCGAGTCTGCATGTGGATATGCATGAGAGACAATGCAACCTCTTGATATTTTAGTCCTTTCCATATAAGCTGGCAATCACGATCGCTGCTATTGTTGTTCGTTGTCAATGCTAGCAGTGATAGTGAACTACATTATACAGCCAGTGTCAGACTTGAGATTAGACCTTGCAGTGGTAGCTTGTAATAGAATCTCTAAATAGACAGCCATTTGAGAGACTCTTCTTTTGATTTTTTTTTTTTAAGTAATAAGCACTTATGGGAAATTAACATTGAAGGTTGTCTTTTGTAGAGATTCTATTGTGTTCTCGGAGAGCCCTTTATCCGTGGTTCTTGTTATCAGGACGTCTGCCAGGCTGTTCAAAATTAGTGCTTAAAAAAAAACATGTTTTGCTAAAATTGATATATGTACCTTGTGTTAATTTGCTAAACTGTCAGGTTTTAAAATGCTAATGCACTAGTGCAAGCTGATCTCCTGCCAATTCCTTAGCGACATTTCTGATAAATTTAGCTGTATTGATCTGTTTGATTAGTACGTATCTTGGAAAATGGTATTGATGGTTGGCGGTGCAGCTGTAGATTAAGAAATATTTTATGATTTACTCAACTCATCTAATCTCTATTCATGTGTTACCATTCCACTATCGATTTGTTAAGATTCAGTCCTGTTTGTCACAATCTCTTCACTTTTAGTAAGACCTCATTTGGTGATTGTGTGCAGTACTGCTACAATGGTGACATTCCATATCTGAATCCTGAAAGGTGTATCCCCAGTAAGGAAAAACTACAGTAATTGAGGTCCCCCAGTAATTGTGTTCCTGTCAAGCTAAGGTTTCTATCAAAATGTTCACTTTCCGTACAGTGGCTTATGCATCTCTCCCCTAGCTGCCAAATAGTCAGAATGTACTCACTGATACCATTAAAGCGATTTTCACTTTTCTTTTGGGCATTCTTTGTAATCATATCAATGGTAATTAACCGAAGTGGACGAGACATTCAATAGAGAGCCTTGTCTCTAATGATCTATGCATGCATCCATAAAGGGTAGAATCCTGCATTAATGAGGCAGCCATCCAGGACCCTTATCAATGAGGCATAAAGCTGTACTTCTAGTCCAGTCAAGTCATAGGATCTGCTGTATACATCGTAATGGAACATACACACAAATTATTTTGAGCCCTTTGCGTTTTTGGTATGTCCACATTGTGGTGACTCTGGATTGTAACCTTAAGGTGGATTAAATAATAAAGAGGAGGACTATGAGGATATGAAGGGGAGAACCCTATACTATCCTTGCATTAAGTGATTAAATGTAAGGCAGGCAGCCATGTACATAAAAAGGAGAAAAACCTGAAGAAATAAAAGGGAGAAAATCCAGCACTATTCTTAAACATGTAGAGGGGATAACCCTGAAATAGAGGGACTATGCATTAATGAGGCATTGATCGTGCAAGTATTCTTGAGATGCACCCTGCAATAGTCTTTAGAGGAGAGAACCCTGTGTTAATGAATAGTGCAAGGTGTGTCTCCATTGCCTACATCATGTACATGTAGAGCATGTTTGGCTGAAAGGCAGAAACAGCTCAACTTGGCACTGTACATGTAGTGCTGGCCCATCCAAAAGACTGTTCCTGTGCAACCTGCAGTAGTCTCCATCACTGGATATGTCCTGTATGTCAGTACTACCAATCTGTCATTCAAGTTGATGTTTTCTTCTTGGCCTCTTTTAATTTTGCATGTTCACCCACTAATGGAGCATTATTGATATCATCTCTGTTGTGTATGCTGCATCACTATGTGGAACCCCTCAGATTGGGTTCAGATTGCATTAAAAACAATGTAATCCTGGAAATCTCTATAGCAACTATTTTACTTGTGTATGTTGTTATAACAATGTGTTGGTTGTACTGTATCTTCATTCCTTTTTAAAACAATTTCGCTTTTCACATCCACCCTAATTAAATCCTTTAAAAAAAAAAAAACAGTTTTTCTTTTCGTGTTCATTTGTGAATGGAGCAGGTATGTATTGTGAGACCAGTCACAGTCTTATTGACAGCAATTCACTGCTGTTTATGCCTCTATCACGCAAAAAGCTGTCTGTCTACATTGTGATGATATATGCATACAAGTCCTATACAATGTCCTTTCTTCTAAAAAAAAAAGTGTCAGAATCTTATCAACTAGTGTTCAAACGTGTAGTTGCATCTGGTACCGGTTGCCTTTAAAAAAATTTCTATGTCCCTCTCTGAATGGAGGTGGGCTATTGTGTTATTTGGGGGGATTGTAGGTAACAATCTCATTGAATGCAGTTCACTGGAATGTAGTTAGTATAGATAGTCATTACTATCATTGATGGTTTTTCTTCTGCATATTTTCATTTTTGCAGTGTATGTATAGAGATAAGAAAATATCTTTCTTGGGCTTCATCAGTTTCTGTACCTGGCAGGCCTTATGATAGTGCTACTTACCTCAGTACTACCCAAGATAGAACTGCATGTATACAGTATTAGCTGATAAAGATATAGGAGAAACTTCCTGCTTTCCTCTGATGTCATGTTCCAGCATTAATAAGCCATCCCTAATAATTCTTTGAACTAAAATAGATTATCTAACATGTTACCTATAAGTATACATGTCTCTCTAGCTGAAGGAGGTGCAAGGATTCTCAAGCCGTCTAGTGTCTACCCTTGAGCTGAGCATGCATGCATTCATTAAAGCGCTTTTGTGATGGCATAATAAAGTATATTGGTTGAAAGTGAAGCATTAAAGATCTTTTTTGTGTTTGATGTACTTGTGCTGGATGAGCGTATACCAAGGTTTCCTAAGCCATACTGTATGATGGAATGAAGAGTATATTGGTTGAAACTGCAGCAATAAAGAGCTTTCAAGTGTTTGATGTATGTACTTGTGCTGGATGAGGGTTTCCTAAGCCATACTGTCTGATGGAATGGAATAAAATCCATTGAGTGAGTTTTTCAATGGTTTACTTGCAGAGTTTTTCAATGGTTTACTTGCTTTTTGGTTTCCCTGGGATGTACTTTGTTGTGATAAGGTATAATGCAGTTCTAATGCAGTGCTGACACCACTAAGAGTCAAATCCTTTGATGATTATATCTATGTAGCTTGAGCATCCAAGAATGGTTTCCGAAGTCATCCCAACGGTTAATCCACATAACGTAGGTTAGAGCGTGCTTACATTAGAGTATCCCATCCAATGCTGTACTCTGTGGTGACTGATATGACTAAAAACAAAGACAAGGATTTTCCAGTATCTTTGAATAATATATCCTAGTGTTGTTTCCTATGATATCTTCTATTTGAGTGAGGCATGTATGCATGTACATACTCTTTATCTAATTCCTTTTGTGGTTCTGAAAATTCTCTTTTTGCTTTATGAACTCACTGTATTATAGCAGTTTGTGTATTAGTCGATGAAGCTGGATGTGTGTGTGCATAAGCTGATGAAGCAGTAACAGTGGACCAGTGTGAACTTGTCATTTGATCAAACGTGATCAAAGAATTGTAGGACCAGCTTTGCTATTTTCTAAGTCTTGACCGTCTTCAAACGTGCACTCAGCTAGGAGTTCATTTGTAGATCGTAGCTCACATTTGCCAACACTTATTGCTATTAAGGAAACTATTCTGTCCACTAACACACAACAGAAAGCTGTGAAGTACTGGAGACATGTTTCCTCGACAATAATAATATTATTGTGATCCCAAAAGCCAAAATGTTAGGGATATCATGGTATCACATAGCTTGTCGTCCCTAAAAGGTGTTATATTGTCTGTTATTTGTAAGGGTATCACAGAATTTGAAGCCTGTATTTCTTAAAGGATTCGGTCTGTATAGTCTGTGATTATTTTTGTCAGTTTTTGTAACCCTGGATATCTAAGGTATCGAGCTATGTACATATCTGTAGTCTGTTATCTGTGCAAGTAGAACTTGTAAAGGGTATCACAATGTTCAAAGCCTGTAGTCCTTAAAGGGTATCACAGGTACGTACTTCTGTTATCTGTAACCTCAGTTTTTATAGCCTGTCTGTAAGGTTCCTAAAGGATATCACAGCCTGTAGTTTTAAAGGGTATCGCTTCCCAGGAGGGTATCACAATATTCTTTTCCCTAAATTTTGTACTTGCATGCAGTAAAGGTGTGAGGTAGTGTACCAAGTTCAGAAGTTGATATTGAAACGTGTGTAGTTCTCCATGCAATAAAGGGCCATACTCTTATCTTTACCTGGACTACTGATCTACTATATTCTACTCTATTGGCCACTACTGACCAGTATGGGTAGAACCCTGGGTTTTTGGAGCATAATTATAATAGTATAATAGGTGAGGGGTTAATGGGTAGAACCCTGGGTTTTGGGGGATAATTATGATAACATGGTAATATGTATGGATAAGAGATAAAAGTGAAAAGGTTATGCATGTCATGAAAGCATTGTAATTAAATATACAATGCAAAAGATTCACAAATGTTATTCAGCTCCACACAAATGTTGAGATAAACAAGAGTTTTTCAGTGTACCAGGAAAGTTGCAACCCGAAAATGAGAACAAACAGGTCCTTTTTGATAATCTCCAGTGCTTATCACAACTACTAACAGTATTAATAAATGCTTATGATTATAACCATTGTGTGAGTATAGGAATGTAGCAATCACAGCTATACTTTTTTACTTTCAAGTTCAAAGTTTTTGATAGCTGCCACGTATATTTGCACACCATGTTTTAAAAATGATACCTAATAATGTACTCCTATCAAGAGCTAGGGAAACTTTCTATACGTACCTCTTTCCCTTTTAATCCTCTTATCCCTTCCCTCTACTCTCCCTCTCCCCTTCTTACTACTCCCTCCCCTCCCTCCTTACCTCCTCTCCCTCCTCCCCTCCCTCCTTACCTCTTTACCCCTCCCCTCCCTCCTTATCCCTCCCCTCCCCTCCCTCCTCACCCCCTCCCCCTTACCTCCTTCCCTCCTTACTTACCAATCTCACTCCTCTATGGCCCTCCCTCTCTCCATGTATCTTAGAGCAATGTTTATACAGTTCCACTATATAACATACCATAGCATACATCTGTTGCATGCAGTGCACATATCAGAGTTTAACTTTCTTCTTGATGTGTATGTATATCCATGACCACAGTTTGGTTTTAAAACTGCCAGTATTGATTCAGTGTGCAATTATTGTGTGGATAAGTTGCAATCTGATGCTACTGCCATGTGTGTTGTGACCACATGAACAGTTATTGCTCTGCCTTTCTGCTTCACTAATTATCACAGTTATCATTAGCATATGATTTCGTAGCCTGCAGCTTCAATGTGTACTTTTTGCAATATGCCACTGCCTGGCATGGAGTATTGGTTTATTTTTTAATGTTGAATTTATCCTTTAGTGTGTCTTTGATGTGTGTATTTGCACACGCTGGCTAGCTTCAGTGATGACATGGAAAGATACATTGTGCAATATCCCACTGCCTGGCATGATATATCAGCGTTAGCTTTGGTTTATTTTTAGTGTTGAATTTTATCCTTCAGTGCATCTTTTAAATGTGTGTAATTTCATAGCAGTATATACCTTCATTGCTTCTTTAGTGATGCGTGTATTATCACTATCTAATTCCTTCTTAAAAGTATACTTTAAATAGTGTCAACTTTAATGATGATGAATCTCATGTGGATGATTATATCATTGATATCTTTCACTCTGGTACGTTGTATTTTTTTCAAGCTGGTGTATCTTCTTCAGTTTATGATCGCTGTTGTACAATCTTTGTGTAATATCGTAGCAAAATAATCTGTGATGTTATATGTAACTTCATAATTAAGACATAGATAAAGATCCCTTCAATTTTTGATATGGTGTGATTATTTTACTACAAATGTATGCTTCCCAGAATGGATGGATTATCTTCATCTAACCAACGTTTCCTCTAGCCTTCACCAGAGTATTCTGGTTGAAACTTTGGTGGTTTGTTTAATTTTTTATGAGAACTAATTTTATTGAACTAATTCTATTGAACTTCTGCAGTGCTAGCCAGTAGATCTTGGCTTTATACACTGTAATAATAATATCGATGCATAGTATCAGTGCAGTTTCAATTCAATTTATTGTGGATCTTTGGACTTCTTCATAGTTTGAGATTTGCATGTATATACAACGCTCTTTATGGAGGTATCCTGTAAAAGTCGCCATCATCCACTTCAAATATAACCTCCTTTTCATATAGAGTAAAGCCTTTCTACCTGTATCCCATTACCAGTACAGTGAGGGTGGTCTGAATAGGTACAGAAGTTGTTGTAAAGAATGGATGTTGATTTAAAGGTTTCTGAAACACAGATAGATAAAGAAAGGATATTGGTTTTTATTGAAGCCTGTGCATCTATTAGCAGCAAGCTCCTATGGGCTATCCAATCAGAAAGAAGTCTGAATTGAGAGATGGAGTGTTGATTTTAAAAGACAATGCTCTCATTTTAGTTAGTATAAGTTGATGGATTGATTGATGGTTTCTGAAACCTGTGTCAATAATGATATCACCTGTGGAATTGTACTATGGGTTATATAGCACATATCTAAAGTTTAGTTTTGCATAGGTATGCTTTTCAAGCTTCAGTTTGAATAGAAATATGTACAGTAAGTCTGGAAATTTTGTTCTTGCTCATCTACTAAATTAATTTGGAGTAAAAGACAAGTAAAAGAATTAGAACCAACTTTAAAGTTTCTACCCCCTGAATCATAAATTAGAAGTTCAGAATAAGCACTTTCTTCTAATGCTCATATAATAATATGAGGAGCATGCAGCACAACACTGGGAGATTTTTCCATGTGGAGAGTGTGTTTTGCCCTATTAGCACATAGGTGTGAATATAGTAAGAGCTAGCTGCTAATGATCTAGAATCCACCCACTTTCTCTCAACCAGTGGGAGTGCAGTGTGTATTGTACTTTCCCTAAATTCATTACTCTTAATAATTTAACAATGCATTTTTCACTGCACCAGAAATCCGAGCTTTATCACACTCTTACAATATTTAATGAAATAATGTTTGACATTATTATTTTACTCTAATGATACAACATGCTCTTGCTAATAATGAAAGATGGTGGCTTTTTCAATTGATGTTCAAATTAATTTCTGGACTCATGTAGTTATCTCTAATCATGTCAGACAAGTCCTGTCGGTACCTGTCATTAGTGTTGAGCCCTTGTCAGCATGAAGTTGCTAAAAGGTTGGAGGGATGGGATATTTATTTTATACTGTGGTAGGTTTTGTTGCTGAGGCCAGGATATCAGCTAGTATCCAGTATCCTTTTGGGTTGTATTATGACATGTGAAAGTACATGCCACATCTTGTTATGGGGAGTTATCTTCAGCAGTAGCAGTGATGGGTTGTACACTGTGTGTACTACAAACCATGCATTTAAAAAATGGTTACTGCAGCAAAAGGTGTGGTGCATAGCTGTGCAATTTTGAGGTCTCCTTTCTGGTGGCCAAGGTTGCATATGTACATGATCTAGGGCTAAGTCTTCCAGAATTGGAAGGAATTTGTAGCAAACAAAGCGAGGTTCAAAGAAATGCATTTCTACATTATGCACCTGTGACCTGTACATGCCATGGTACGTACATGTATATACCATATAATTAATCCTCCTACAGTACTGTGCTAGTCTGATGTGATGTACATGCCAAGGTACATGCACATGCCATGCCATAATATGAAACCTCCTAGTACTGTGCTAGCCTACAATAATACATGTGTGCATGTAACTCTATAGGCTCCCCCTTTGTCCCATCCCATAGCATGTACAGCCAGTTACATGTGCATGCTAGACCAGTTGACCTTTTAAAAAAAGGCTTCCTTTTATCATCCACCCCCTACACTGTGTGAAGATGGCCCACTGCAATAGCCGTTTCCATGGCTTGTTTAATTCAGTCATGGCCTTATCTTATCTGCCTACATATGTTGCTTCCATCTAATGGAGTACAACATGCCTTGAATAGACTTCCATACCAGTGGTCTACTCAAAAAAAAAAAAAACCATTTCCATGGCTTGCGCTTATCAGCAACATATCTTGTCTCTTTTATATGTCTCTTTCTTAGAGTAGTAACTTACAAAAGCCATTCCCACAGGTTTGGAATTTGGAGTGCACTCAGTAACAATAGCAGTACATACATTATAGCTCCATATTATAGTCAAACGAAGTGGTGTAGAAATTTACCTGCCTATGACGGACTGTTATTATGAGGGGCCTCTCCAACTTACTTATTACTCTTTAAATACATATCCTGGACTCTTTGAATACATATCCTGGACTCTATGAATTACTACCTGAAAGGATTAATTAAGAGGTTCCATAATTGCAATGGTTGCACAGTATGTGGGACCTGTATAGTGGACACTTTGGGACCAGCTATTTTTATTCCCTTATATATTGAGGTCTCCACTCTTTAAAGGTTCAATAGCAGTATGGTTCAATAGCAGTGTTCAATAGCAGTATGGTTCAATAGCAGTACAGTTCAATAGCAGTGTATGGTTTGGTCCCTTAAGTGTCCCTAATAGCAAGGTTTTTTTTTTCCACCCTGAGTTTACTGTACATAGTGTTGTATCGACTACCATAACAGTATTATCTCACCATTCACTATTGACTTGTAGGGCTTGGTGGAGAACTCCAGCACCATGTTTGATTCTTTATCTTCACATTACTGATAGTACACATTTAGTTTGCTTGTATAGACTTCCACATCAGTAAGATCTCACCATTGCATTGACTTGTAGGGCTTGGGGGTTGATATAGATGGCACTTTTCCTTTTGTGTGACTATGTCTGCATTGCCTATAATACAGGAAGAGGGATTTTTTTTTATCTCTTCAATTGTGAGGTTTTATTTTATGTTCCGGTTCTAAAAAGTTTATCTTTTGGTCCCATTTCATATGAAGATATGAAGCTTATTTTTCCTTCAGTTCCTGGTTGGTGATTTAGGCAAGTGTGGTAGGTTGGTGTTGTGGGGGATCATACATGAACCATCCCTATTATTCCATCCCCGCCCCCTCCGTAGTTCCATCCATGCCCTACCACAGACCTGTCTACATAACTCTTATCTCACCAGACGTGCATAGTATAGACTTGTAAGGTTTGAGTGTCACCTACATCTTATCAGTTACCTGAAGCGTAGCCCTAAAGCTCTTTGGTGTATTTCATATGCTGGACTTACACATTATCTCATAATAGACTTGTAAGGCTTGGGGAAGTGGGAGCCCTGTGCCTTATTTTTTTGATTCCCACTGGATTTATCTTATCAGCCAGTGAACATGTGCAGTATATTTGCTTGCGGTATGAAGCTTATGTACCTGCAATAGCAGCTGGCACTATAAAGCTCTAAACTTTGATATCATTCATTACAGACTTGTAGGGCTTGCTGGAAAGACCCAGTAACATTAATTCCCTATGGACTTGATGTACATATTATGGCCACAGATGCTTACTAGAATCTATGTACATCTCATAATAGACTTATAGGGCTTGCTGGAAGAACCCAGTACCACATTCAATTCTCTATAGACTTGATGTACATATTATCAAGATTATGGCCACAGATGTTGCTTACTAGAATCTATGTACATCTCATAATAGACTTATAGGGCTTGCTGGAAGAACCCAGTACCACATTCAATTCTCTATAGACTTGATGTACATATTATCAAGATTATGGCCACAGATGTTGCTTGCTAGAATCTATGTACATCTCATAATAGACTTATAGGGCTTGCTGGAAGAACCCAGTACCACATTCAATTCTCTATAGACTTGATGTACATTTATCAGATACAGATGTTGCTTACTAGAATCTACACTGAAGTATCTTACGTACATCTGATTTGTAGGGCTTGCTGGAAGGACCCAGTACTACATTATTAATTCCCTATGGACTTCATGCATCAAGATGATCGGCTGCAGATGTTGCTTACTAGAAGCTGCACTGAACTACTAGTTTTTCATGATAGACTTGTAGGGCTTGCTGAAAGGCATTTTAATTCCCTATGGACTTCATTCATCAGATGTTGCTCCCTTAAAGATCTCTTGTGCATAGAAAACTTTTTTCTTTCTTTCTTTCTCCCTCCCCCCCCCCCCCCCCCCCCCCCCCCCTCACTAGTCTGATAAGCATGTGTGAGGAGAATAATCAGACCCCTGTATTGGTAGATTCTTTGGATTGTCTTACTTCTTCTGCTTGTAGGGTGTGAGTTTTGTTTGACAGACTGCAGGCTATCTTTTCAAGTAATGATATCCATCATGTAGGAGTAGTACTGGTACATTCTATGGATTATCTTACCCCCTTGGCTTGTAGGGCTTTAGCGAGTGGGGGTTTGTTTCACAGATGGAGACTATCTTTTCAATTTATGATATCGACGTAGGAGTATCGACCGTCCAGTGCTGGTGGATTCTTACCCCCTTGGCTTGTATGGCTTTAGTGAGTGTGGGTTTGTTTAACAGATGGAGACTATCTTTTCAACTAATGGTATCCATGTAGGAGTATCGACCGTCCAGTGCTGGTAGATTCTTACCCCCTTGGCTTTTAGGGCTTTAGCGAGTGGGGGTTCGTTTCACATATCCTTTCAACTATCATGTGTTGGTACATTCTATGGATTATCTTACCCCCTTGGCTTGTAGGGCTTTAGCGAATGGGTCACAGATGGAGACTATCTTTTCAACTGATGATATCCATGTAGGAGTATCCACCCCAGTGCTGATAGATTCTTACCCCCTTGGCTTGTAGGGCTTTAGCGAGTGGGGAGTTTGTTTCACAGACCGACCCAGCATGAATGAATACCCTTTGCATTATTTCACTCCCTAGATTTGTAGGGCTTGAACGAGTGTTAGTGTGGTCCCAGCAGCTGCTGCTGGTTGATCATGAAGTATGTGGGATCATGTCGTGTGCTCTAAATGCTCTCACTTAATTGAGAAAGTTTCTATAAATGGAGTAATGAAATGTACAGCTGTATAATGACGTCACAATAATTTTACATACCTCATACCTAGATTATTAGTGTATCATATAGTCTGGCTAAGTTATATGTTGTACAACAATAGAGATTGGTTCATCTTTAAAAGACTTGTTGGTGTGGTGTACAGGCACCTGTTGGCCCTGAGGTATGAGATCAAGTATGCCAGACCATCACCGAATGAGTATAGAAATATTTTTTTCATTAAATCAAATGACCCTCCCCTTTAGCCGTAGCACCTTTTTCATTGTGCTAATAGAGATATTCTCTAAAATAATTCAAATAAATGTCTTTCAGTCCATCCTCAGCTCTAGCTATTCCTGTTCAGCCAACTCCTATTTTGTTCTTCGGCATTAATGTCCTCTAGGCTCTCATAATACACAGATCGATTGAATACGTACTCTATCAACTGACCCTCATTTCAGGTTCAGCCACAACTCCTTCATTGTGGACTGCTATCTTCAGAAACTCTCAATTGTGCTCTTGTACATAATGTATGTATGCTTTATAACTCCCTACTGTTTCTAAAATAAAATAAAAATTTTTAAAAAAGAAAGAAAGAAAGAAAAAAAATGTAGTGCCAACTGTCCATTGTTTCTCTAATTGCTATAAGTATCCCTGTTTCTCTAGCAATGTAGTATTTTTTTCTCATAGACGTCTGCAATAAATGGAGCATGGGATATATATAGTGACGGGTTAGCAGGGAGGTGTGTGTTTTTTGCTGAAAGCATACCTGATCACATAGCTGAACTACGGTATAGGAAAGGTAGTATGCACTGTGAAGGGAGATTGGTAACCCAATCATGGCCCACCCATAAACCACCTCAGGCCGGCCAGGGAGAACTCTTCCATGTGATATCAATTACAGATCAGCATATTATGCATGTATTACAAATAGAGCTTATCTTGCAGCAATTGGTGTTGTAGGTACTTAGGTAAGCAAATGAGACTCTAGACTCTGTATGCTGACTAGTAATACTGGCTCTGGAATACTTGTTGTTCTCTTACTCTGTAAGCAAGCAATGGTTTGCAGTCTCTATAATTTAGCTCTACTGTCTCCAAATCCATGTGCAGTACTTGTAAGTATGGCTAGTAGCAACACCAGTAAGCAATAGTTTTGATTTTACTCCCACTTGTAAGCATGGCTAGTAGTTAAGGCCTTACTGGCTCTTGGCTAGACTTGTAAGTATGGCTTAGTGCCCGCCTCTTTCTCTATCATTACATGTGTCTACTGGTTATATGAATTGGCTAGCTCTAATAGGTGAGGACAGATTAGACAGAAACTCCTGATAATACTTGTAGTACAGGTACAAGGCCAGTCAAAATTGTCAGAAAAACTAGTCAAAATATGGCCAGAATGTATTTCTACTTTGTTTAGAGTGAAAATCGCATTACAGTGGAAATAATGGACACACTTTGGACCCAACCTTTTGTCCTCTGTAGAGAGGTCAACCTCTTTTGGAGGTTAATCCTTTTGTTGAGAGGTTTGGAGGTTATTTTGTATAAAGTGGTACTTTTAGATTTTGTTATCGAGATGTTTGTCCTCTTTTGGAGTGTGGGTATATATTACTTTATGCTCTTCCTGGTATTAGTATCAGATATGCAGTCCAAGTGACAACTCAGCAACAAATTACATGCAGAATGATGATTTATTGCTTCTCTCTTGCTCAAATTCTTGCTGTGTGCTCTTTTAATGTTAATGATATACCAAAAAGTCATGCAAAGTCAAAGTCCGACTGCCTAAAAGTGATTGAACTGGATAATTTCTGGCTGATATTATGACAAAAAGTCACTGATCACAGAGAGATATGACTGCCTATGCACACATGTCATTACATCTAGTGGACATCAAACATCATATCTATATTAATTTCCAAATAGAGTGTATTGGGTTATGGAATCAACAGTGTCCAGATGTGGTGAAATCCTTCAACTTTAGAGACAAGTTGGCTAGTGTAGAATTTGATCATGCAGGGCTTGAGGATATGTTTGCTATGGTAAACATCTGAATTACCCAGTACAAGCACATAGTACATTATAGTTGATGTAACGAGTATCGAGTGTGTGTTCTCTAATGATCGAGAACTTTGAAATTGAATTTGATCATACAGGGCTTGAGGATAAGTTGTATTTTGCTATGGTAAACATCTGAATTACCCAGTACAAGCACATCGTACATTATAGTTGATGGAGTGTGTGTGTTCTCTAGAACTTGAGCCATTTAGTGTTGGGAAGGAATTCTTCTGTTGTGACCTCATCCAATTCTGTTCCTTAAACTCTTGGAATCTCTTTTAATTTCTCTAATTTCAGAGTGACACTGACCTTTTGCAGATGATATGCATTTCCTAACATACTAAAGAGGTGTAAATCCATGGTATCCCCCAACACACATCCACACCCACACACACACACACACACACACACACACACACACACACACACACACACACACACACACACACATTTAGTTATACACTTATGACCAATCACTTTTAACTTCTTTTGGACTCTGGAAGTGTGCCTAGCTTATCTAAAGCATAAAATTTAGAGGTGTCAAACCACGGTACACATAGACATTATATTGCTCATGACCAATCAAATCGAATCTTGTAGAAAGTGTGCCTGTCACATTTTCAGATTGAATTAGTGTAAGGTGTGAATCATTGTCATGCTGATTTTTGGCACATGTGAATCCGTATGACCCCAGGCAGTAGAAATCCTTTGAAGAAAAAGTGTGAAAACTTGAATGATAGCTGCATGCTTGCAGTCATATGCACATGTGTGTCCATGCATACATTGAACATGTGTGTGTCTGTGAATTAGCTATGGAATTATGGACATGTGTGTCTGATACATACATGCATGTACATGCTATTATACATGCACTTGACATGTGTCAGTGTGTGTCTACAGTCCATAAATGCATGTTATAGACATATATGCTTGATGCTAGGAATTTTAATTTCATTGATGGACAGTGGAATGAAATGAGGATAGTGTTATGTGCCATATGTTTTCTCTAAATTATTTACTATCACTAGTATATGTCTAGTACTGCCCATTACTCTGCATTCAGACGTATTCGATTCTGCATTTTAGACTAAGTATGAATAGTAGTACGTTTATCCTCTCTCTCCTCTCTCTCGGTATTTGCTATACTCTAAAAATGCAGTGCTGATTGATACAGTGTATCTACATAATTAGGTCATTGATGTGACTTCATGTGCGTGACTTTTGGCTTTTATAAGAACATGGTGTCCATGATGTAATATTAATATTTACTACTTAATACTTAATGACATGTAATAGTATTGTACGTATGATTCATTCACTCAAAGATACATGTAACTCCGAGTATGTAGAGTGGAACCCCAACCCCCTAAAATCTATAATCTAGACAGTATTGGGGGGAGAACCCTTTTAATCATTATAGTGGAACCCCTAACTGTGGACTCCCTGAAATGTATATTCTGGACAGTATTGCGGGGAGAACCCTTTTAATCATTACAGTGGAACCTCTAAATGTGAACTCCTGAAATATGAAATTTAAAAAAAAAACCAACTTAAAAAAAAAAAACAAAAAAAAAACCAGACAGCATTACAGTGCAACCCTAATGACCTCTGTATTCAGTACACTTAATTTACCCCTGAATTTATTTATCACTCTTCCAAAAAGTGTCCACTTTTAGAGGTACCACAAGTATTTCACTGCATTCATTATTATTGATTGCTAGTGAGTCCAACCTGCATGGTAGAGGTTTCATGACAAAGCATTATGATTGAGCTCATACACATGTATGTGTGGTGATTATATAGGATATAATTATTCCATGTGCACATGCAGTTTCTATGTTGGGTGACATATAGGAAATGTTAGGATATCACTTGCCATGTCAAAATGGAGTAAAAGAACAAGAGAATCAATATCCATGCATGATTAAATGGGAGAAAAATTAAATGCAGAGGGAAAAAAGACATCATTTATACAGTAATTGAAAATGTCCTTTGATTCAAAGTATCTCATTATCTGTTAGATCACATGGCCTCACTTTTATCATGATGCTGGTATACATCCATAATTTGTACAGTTGCTTGTACTGTGAGCACACAACTTCAATTAAAACTCCAATGAGCTATTATCAGATGACTTGTTATCAAGTGTAGCATGTATAATGAGATAGCATAGCCTTATACTATCAATGCCACCTGTAGTAGGTTTGCTGCAAGTCTGCGATAAAGACTGAATGCTTTTTTGGCTGTGATCGTAGAGTGAATGCTCTGGCCATTACAAAGCTTTCCTTTGCACACTATGAGAGGTTTCACAGTTAGTCTTACATAATGATTGAATGTGTAAACCTCGCAGTATATGATGATTGGTACAATGCAGTGAATATCGGTACAACAAACCTTAAGTTTGACATGTCTCTTTGACAGTCATTTCAGACCTATGTTTGACAATGTCTCTTTGACGGTTATTTCAGACCTATGTTTGGCAATGCATGTCTCTTTGAAAGCTTTTGCTATAATATTATGCCTAGAGTGAATGTCGGTCAGCATGCATGGTTTTAATCCTAGCTATATTTTTCCTGATGTTTTTTTAATTTTCACATCATATCGTGAATGTTTGTGGCACAGTTATCAAATGTTGGTGTCCCCTTTACATTTGATTTGCAACCATCTTATTGAATATTGACCGCACATACAGGCTTATCTTTGATGTGTTTTCGTATAGCACTGATACAAAACCTTTCTATTTATGCTGATTGGTGACCAGTGAACATACGAATTGTGTGATTCAAGGTGTGAGATCAGGGGGGAAATTGTGCCTCAATCGTGGCCCTACTTATACTGTGTTGGTACTAGTGATTGAATAGTTACTCTGAAGTTCTGATGACTTCCCTTGGGGTGTGGGTGTAATATTGATGATCTGATTTGTGATTTGAAAGTTTCCTTAGCAATCGGAACAGGTATACATAATTGCTTCTATATAAGTCCCTCAGGCTTCTAATTAAAATGATGCATGTATAAGTACAGTGCCTACCTATTTAGTCTCTAATTAATGCTTTCAGCATCAGTTTATTAGGTATTTCTAATTAGTGCAGATAACACTCTCTAATTAGCATAGTATCTGTCTCTAATTAATACAACCATCTCTGATTGGTACAGATGGTAGTCTCTAATTAATGCAGTTAACAATTAATTTAATTATTCTTTTCAAAATTGTACTAGATTCATCACATTAAGGGTCAGAGTTTATCTTAAACAGGCAGGTTTTGGAACAAGTCTAGCAACAGCATTATGTATCATTATGCCACCATCCTTGAGCCTCAGCTAAAACAGAATCTTCAAGCAACAAGTCTAGGGAGGATATTAGCCATTACTACAGTACACTCCAGTACATGCTTCTCTTAATGGGAGTTGTTGTAGATAGGTCTACTGCAACTAAACTTACTAATTCACTACAAGTATTCACTCTGTGTGGTCTATCCTCTATGTACACTATGTATGTACATGTCTATGTATAGGAGTGCTGGAATGTCTCGAGTCATGCTTTAAAAGCTCCCTGGATCAAAATTTGAATATAGTAATGCTTATCTCTAACTCCTGAGTATGACCCTCAGGCGCATATGTATGTGGTTGAAGTTACTGACCATATTATGTGCATACGAATACTTGCATCTCTAATCCTAACTCATTAAAACTCCTAAGTGTGCATTTCAGGTCTTAAACCCTGTGCCCTGTGCCACGTGTTATATCTATGCAGCTACAAAGGAAAATTTTGTTCTCTAAAAATGAAATATATATATATATATATATTCTGCTTATTATTCTCAGCTAACATGATAAAAATTCAATAGAATTAGTTCTCATAAAATTAGCTTATGAAACAAACCATGTAACAGATATATATTATGTTGTTATAGTTTCGATCACTTCTCTGAAATGAGGAGATGCTGCTATTTTTCTTGTTTCATAAGGTTCCACGTATTCCTATACCCACATAGGTCCACATATACCTACGTATACCTATACCCACATACCTCTGCCTGCAAACAATTCCTGGGAAAGCTATGATCACGCTCTCTGCGGTGCAGACAGTATACATGTAGTAACATATATTGAATGTACATATTTCTGATGAAGACAAGCTTGGGTAGAGCAGAACTGGGCAGGAGTGTCAGCCAAAGGAACACTTAGAAATGATCAGCCGTTCATTGAAAAGTTTAGTGGATTAATAGCGCCCTACAAGAATTATTTGGCTTTTGTGTGCATGGGTCTAGACAAGAAAACTCTCCACCAAGCTTACCAGGACTGGATGAGATTAACACGAATCTATTAGGACAGTCCCACACTTGTGAGTGTGCCGAGAAGTCACGTACGCATGCTTTGGTGATATTTAGGTCTTGTTTTTAATCTTGCATTAGAGGCAATGTCCAAATGCAGTTTCCAAATCTATATCATTTTATTCTTGAGTTGGAGTGCAATGAAAGTTATGTAATCTGACCATCATCATAAGATCCCCTTTCTGTTAAGCCACTCCACCATGTCCCATCAGCAGTTATTTCTCCCTCCTTATATCAAGAGAAAATTCCCTGGCCCAAAGTGATTGGGAGTCACTACACTATCAATAATCATGTGTACATTTCAACCTCTGTTCCTTTTCATGGTGTACTTGACATGTGCTCAATCAAATCCAATCGATAAGAAACACTTGGAAACGAACAATATACTTGTGTTGATCAAACACTGGTCCTCGTGCCAAAGCCTGCTCCCCTTGCCTGTGAACAATCCATCAATTCATTTCACTTATCGAGTTTCTTTTTGATGGAATCGTGAGCCCTTTGTGTTGGAGCCTGCTCATTTTGCCTGCTAACACAGTACACTGTGGGCTTTCTGCAAGAGGAGTTGTCAGCCATGATGGCATCTTGTCTGTGAAACTCTGTACCTTTGTTATGTTACGCATCCTTAGATTGGACAAGTTATATCCAGGACCTTGAGTTCATTAGCTTAAGGTGGTTTGTATGTAACAAATATAGATTCAGAGATTGATCTGGAAATTAGTGAAGCTGTGGACAGTGAATGTTGTTTTCTGTGAAATAAAGTTTCGTTCTCCATAATACGTATGCATCATATAAGAAATATTTGTCTGGATTTCTTCGATTTAACGGTACTAGAGGATGTAATTACGTACATATGATGGATAGACATACTGCCAGATTATTGTGGTAGTGCTAGCATTGTGAGAGCAAGGAATGTTATAAAGGTCTTAAGGTATAGCTGGAAATTTGCATGTGTAGTTCTCTGCGTAGATGAGCATGTAGTGGGAATTGATGATGTTATGGTGCGATAGCAAGGAATCCTTGCCTCTATGAGATATTGAATTTCCTTGTGACTACTCCCTTCATTGTTTCCTGGACGTTTTTAGGATTCCAGTAGAGATGTGTGCCTAGATACACCATTCACAGTGAACAGTGAAGCCAGCCTTCAGTTTAGTGCCTATATAGGTCCACCATTCACGGTGAAGCCAGCCTTTAGTGACCACCTGTCTGGTGTTTCTCGACCTTGATAAATCATTTATGGATTTATGGCTTTCTAATGCAACCATCTTTCCATTCAGGTCACTGCATACATACACAGATCATTACATACATATGCAGACTGGACAGGTTTCACTGCATCCCATTGTTATTATTACATAAAGGTATGATTCCTCCATTGAGACCACCCAAAAGCTCTATTCTGGTAATGTATGGTTGTCATGGGTAGGACAGGGTTCGTTGTATGCCAGTATTATTGAGTATTCATTATTTTCTCTCTATTGAGACTGTTTCGGTGGTTGTTATAGATGATAGAGACTTATTAACATGTGATTGCTCCACTCAGTGGTTGCTAGGTATTACAGAGACTGTTAATATGTGGTTGCTGGACAGAGCAACTTCTATCATTGTATCCCAGTATCATTGATGTTGTTGCTACCGATGAGAATAGCAGTGTTACAGGTTGATAAGGGCCACTTTCACCATAATATGCCACAAGCTATTTCTGTATTTCTCTATTCAATGTATTTAGATAGGTGGTTGCTATGATGAGAATAGAAGTGTTACAGGTTGATAAGGGCTACTTTCACAAAAATATGCCACAAGCTATTTCTGTATTTCTCTATTCAATGTATTTAGATAGGTGGTTGCTATGATGAGAATAGAAGTGTTACAGGTTGATAAGGGCTACTTTCACAAAAATATGCCACAAGCTATTTCTGTATTTCTCTATTCAATGTATTTAGATAGGTGGTTGCTATGATGAGAATAGAAGTGTTACAGGTTGATAAGGGCTACTTTCACAAAAATATGCCACAAGCTATTTCTGTATTTCTCTATTCAATGTATTTAGATAGGTGGTTGCTATGATGGACAAAGTTTTCAACTATTGTTTGTTATACACTATCAATGCTTTGTATGCAACATTCATATCCTGTTAGTGAGTTTATTAGGCTGATGACCATTACCATAAACTCTTCAAAAAAATGTTTATGAATTGATGATCATTACCAGATATGCAACCCTACACCTCAGACCACTCCAATAAAGATACTTCCTCTATTTTAGAGATATTTGATGCTCTCCCTGTTCTGTTATACTGCACTCTCAGACCATTACCATAGACCATTACCAGATATACTGAAACCCCTATACTTCAGACTACCTCTGAATGTGACATTTTTCTCTGATATGTTCCCTGATTGAGTGTTTGTGATTTGGTATCTACAGGGAGACGGGTCTGAGATGCCCTGTGGACAATACCAAGGTTTCCAACCACCAGCTCTTCAAGGACAACTTTGCCAAGAGGGAAGTCCTCTCACTCAATGTCAAGTGTTCTGCTGAAGACTGTGGCTGTCCATGGCATGGGGAATTGAGGGATTTAGAAGTAAGTTCATTTTTACATCATTTCTGTGTTTCTTGAATAGATCTTATGTATACCTACAATGTGTGTGAAATGGAATCTCAATCTCAACCTAATGATTACTTAGTCACAAGGTCTTAATGCATAAAACTTGTGGGATCATTATAATGTCAAGTATACATACCTTCATGTGGCATATGCTGCAGCTGGTACATATGCAGTACTTAGTATCCAAAAGCTTTTTTTCAATGCTGCGTAGCTGGTACAAGGCATTTTCATTCAAATTCTTCAATGCTGCATAGTGATCATTATTAGCAAGTTACACAGCCAAGCAGCTTGAATTATCACAGCACTGCATGCCAGGTATTTCTCTTCAGTGCAATAGACCATTATGAGGTACAGTGTATAACCTTTTCACTATTGCTTACAAGTTAATAATTCAAAGAAGCTTCTTTAAATGTAGAGCATTTATGATTGTTCAAGTTTACATTGAAAACAGTTTCGTCCATTCATAATTATTGTTGTTTTTTACATGTAAACTTTATCTTTGAATGTTTCACACACACACAGTGCTCACTTGATTTACATGGTATAAACACATATAGTACGCATATGTAGTGTACTTTGTGTTCATGATAGTCAAAGTCTCTCTCTCTCTCTCTCTCTCTCTCTCTCTCTCTCTCTCTCTCTCTCTCTCCTCAGTTGCATATCAACTTGTGTGACTTAGTGACAATAGAGTGTCCCAATTGCTGTGGCCATTCATGCCAGCGCAAGGAGCTGTGCTCCCACTTGAACATGTGCATGAACAAACCAGAGCCTTGTCTCCATTGCTGCATCCACTTCACCCGGAACAAAATGGAGGAACATCTCCCTCACTGCTCAAAGATTGTGCTTCCTGAGTCAATACAAAGCAATCTCTTGAAGGTCTGTGGTGTATTACATTCACAGTGCATAGCTTTTGAAAGTCACTATTACTCTATGTACTCTTTGATAATAGGCTAATGAAGTGCTGAAATGGTGTGGAAATATAAAGCTGAAGATCAATGTACGTAAGGCATCTCTATGTATGTAGCATCCTGTTCAAACTTGATTTTTTTCTGCAGAGCCAGTACAGTGGAATATTTGGACAAATGCCTCAGAGCATCTTTCAAGTTTCTGGCTACCTCACTGCCAAGTCTGACACTCCTGAGTCATTCATGTATGTATATAATAATATAGTAAATGTGATTGCCAGCAGCACAAAGTAGAGAGGGTCCTCATTTTCATTAGTGGATATGTTCAGAACTGAGACCACTTCAATGTTTTGTGTCGTTCCATGGCAGTATTCTCCCTAAATATTAGTGAAGGAATAGTGGTGGTTTCAGACATCAAAGGGTATTTGTGGGATTAATCAGCATTCTATTGACCGCATCAAAGGGAAGAGGTACTTGGGTGCTTGAGGTATGCTGGGGAGGCTTTTTTATGTGGGGCAAGGGAGGCATTTTGCAATCCCTGAAAATGGTCTACCACCACTTCTTAAGAAATCCTGAAGGTTCTAATGCTAACGCTGGATGTGCAATATTAATGTTGCAGGTTCACAGGGAATTGGTCGAGTTCTCTGAATGTGATGCCCCTCAACTCCTCCTCTTCCAAGATCTTTAGACGGATGCTCCATAGTCCAGAAGTCCAGACAAAGTCATTTTATTTCAGTCTACTTTGCACAGATGGCAAATCCAACACGTTATCTAAGGCCCTCAAGAAGAAGCCAAATGACCTGGTAAGTATGTCAATCTCCATTAGGTAGGAATCTGGGTATATATAATGGTCAGTCGCCTGTGAAGACTAAACAAAGTGGGTACTAAGATGGTCGTTTTACACAAATATGAAGTTTAATAATCAGGTCTTTGGGACTGACTGGAACATCTGCTAACTCAGGTGACCACTTACTGTATCTCAATTATTATAGTCAAAAAAAACTTTTGATCCAATGCACCCAATTTTTTCTTGCCAGGACAAAGTTTGAAATCCTTGTAGCTGGACCAATACTACTAGTATAGTGGATATGTATGTATACACATAGAAGTGCACATTTTACATACATGTATGCTGTTATGCACAGAGTGCTCTGGTGGGATTGCACTTGAAGTCTGGAAGCAGTAGAACTGACCTGACCATCATCTATTTCCAATGGAGTGACAACAAGAGGAGGATAGTGGCGTCTGTGGCTGAGCTCAAAACTCACTTAGTCAAACAAATACAGGTATGTATGTATGTATGTATGTATGTATGTAAGAACATGGTTTCATTCAGAGATGAGTGGCACTTCCCAAGGAGTGTGCATTAATAAGAGAGGTGGGGAACTGGTACTGTTGGGATATAATTATAATTATGTAGATTTAAAATTCCCTTTTTTTTTTCCTTTTTTTTTTCTTTTTTTTTAGAATCACTTACATATGCAACAACAGCAGTCCAGCAATAGAAGGAACCACAGGCTGACTAGCCCAAACTCTGTAAGTTGCTGTACAAGATTGTGTACTAATAGGAAGATGTTTTTTCAATATTGTACATGTATATCATTGAGTACTGTGTATCTGACCGAGTTTAGTTCTTTTGTTTTCTGTACTTACTTTAATTATCATTGCTATGCAGCACACACTTCCAAGAAACCAATCCCGTTCAAGATCTCATGCCAGAAATTCAGAGAGACCCCACCATCTCCAACAACAACAACAACAATTTCCTCCCTCAGGCCCTGCTCCTCCCCCTCCCCCTCCCCCTGGTGCCCCTTTGGTACCAGGCCACATCCAGCACCACCACCACCATGTTCATCCTCATATCCATCCACGCCACCCCACAGCGGCCCTGGCGCTGGTCACTCCAGGACCAAGAATACATTCACATCGACAACAACAACAGTCGCATCCTCACAGTCAACACCATCACATTCAGCAGGCACACTCGCATCAACAACATGCGATCCTCTCCTCACAACTCTACCAGGAATCATCCGGTCAGTCCTCCATCACTCACCCTCCCATCATCTCATGGCAGATGTCACAGAGCTTGAACGGATACCCCTGGAGGATGCAGACCGGAAATGTGCCCTTTTTCACTTTCCCCTCAACCCCTCCTTCTTTCATACCGGCAAATCCATACCCGTATACATTTGCACCTGTTCCACCATTCTCCATCAACCAGATTGCTCAGGTTCCCACAACAGCTGTCCCCGTTCCATCCTATCCCGGAATGGCAGCCATCCCACAAGCAACTGGAGTGGACTCAATAGTCACTGGACCTGCAGGAGCCACTTTTCCTGTAGCTGCAATACCGTCACTTACTGAAGTCTCCAATGAACAGCTACGGAATGTACCAGCAGGAGCTGTTGCTGTCACTATTGCCAGTGGCAACCCTGTACCGGGTCAACCTGCTGCAGCAGCTGTAGTGATCCAGCAGCCTGTCATACAGCCAAGTCAAGAAGCTAGTGGAGTTCAGAATCAAGATATGGCTGTTATTCACACGATAGCAGCACCTCCACCTCCTGCTCATGGACACTATCAAGCCTCGCAACTCCCAGCTCATATCGCTCCTGCAATTATCACTGCTGATGGAACACAGGCTGCCGGACTGATTCAGAATCCTGGTACCTCCATGGGTGGGGAGGGTGTGACTGTGGGGAGGTATGCACCAATAGTTGCTGCTCTTTCTCCACAGTTGATACCAGTTGGAACTGCTCCTCATATGGGTATGTCTTTGGATCACGCTGTTCCTTCTATGAACACAAACCAAATGCAAGTTGATCAAGGAACGGGGGTCATAGCACACGAGTACCAACATGGCAATATCATGGAGCCTGTTAGGACGTCTGGAAGTCATTTTGCTGGCTCAAATGCTGGAACGACTTCAAATTCTTCACGTGGTGCATCCTCCAGTAATGCACAGATGGCAGTGTACAATGATGGTGCTGGCCCATCTAGGACTAGTGATCCTGCCTCGCCTAGTGATAACGACAGTTTAGACTCTAATTCCCCTAGGAGAGATTTTGCTTCTATGTTTTACGGAAATCAACCCTTTACCCAATTTGATAACGATAGTGATGATTCGTCCGATAATCCAATCGAGCTGGAGTCTGGGGACTCCATGTTGTTTAGGCCTAGAAGAGGTTTGAGCGATTTGTCCGGTGAGAGTCAAATTTCGAGTGATCCAGAAGATTCTTCCAGTCAATCTGAGTCTGAAAGTGATTCACCAACTGATCCATCCACTTTGCGACTCATCAACAATAACACTACAGCAATAGTCGTCATCTCCCCACCTAGTGATTCTGTGTCCTCTCCTGATGATAATGAGGAAACAAATGAAGAAATGAATTCCACATTCCTGTCCGAAGACAGTGCACAAACTGATCCCCCCAATATGGAAGCATCTACTTCTGCTGATGAATCAAATCCATTGAGTCTGCCAGTCCTGATCAATATTTCAGACTCTGAGAGTCCTAGCTCAAATGCAGAAAACGCTACTGCCATTATAAACATCGCAACTTCATCATCAGGAACAGATTCCCCAAATGATTCAAGCATGCCGAGCTCGTCTCTTCCTCAGCCTTCAGGAAATAATTCCGCTCTTCGTGCCCCTTCTAGTAATAGAGAGCCAGCCATGATGGACTCTAATCCATATATTGAAGTTGGTCCGACTGCTCCGGTTTTCATATCAGTTATAAATCAACATAATGCCGAGAGCGAAACGAGAGAACCTCATATTGTAACGAGAAGGGAAGCTGGTAGATATTTTGGTGCTAATGTCTCCACTCAAAGACCTGTGCCTGTTATGAGTGATGCATCTGCAGCAGCAACGAGCAACTCTCAAGAGCAAGGAGGTATCCATGTTGTGAATCACCCTGTGATGCAGATGGCTCGGTCCCATCCTCATGGACACATCCCCCCTCAGTTGTACCCCCAAGGTCACCTGCCTCAGAGTCGCGGGCACCTCATCCAGCCACACCCACAGCACCCCCAAGCACAAGGGAGCCACATCCATCACTCTCTACCACGTGATCACGCCGCCCAATCAGTTTATCCCGAGTATTCCTCGCATTTGGCCGGTCCTGGGAACAGTGCATTGGAAGTACCACAGATGACAGCACTTGCCACTCCTTCTGGAGCTCTGGTACCACTGGAGTCCAATACACCCATGGCTCATAGTGGGGTACATGTGCTCAGGTGGCCGCAGCCTCTCAGTCAGCAGCATCAACACCATACTGGTAAGTACTTATATAACGTGGCAGAGTTGAACCCCTCAATACAATAACCAGGTGTGCTTTAGTAACAGATTCCTAGAAATAATTGTGATGGTCAATATAACCAGTTCTGTGATGGGATTTACCACCTCCTTTCTTGATAGTAAACTTGAATATTAAGCTTAAGTATAGATACAGTAGCATTCTTTAATGTGTATTATTATTATGTATGTAGGTGAGCTCATGGCATCACACCACAGTCATCCGCACCACCCCTCCCACCCTGCTGCCATTACAGTCCCCTCCCACCTGTCCTCTGGATTCACCTCCCACCACGGACCGGAACATGTCGTGAACACACTCCACCAGCAGCAAGCACCCACTGGAAACTTCTGGGAAACTGTTTTGGTACAAACTATAATAATAGCAGATGCAAACCTAAACCAATTTAAATCTTCCCTGTTTTTTAAAGTTATAGCTACTCATTGCATGCCAGTCATTTCTTTAAAGTTGCCAACAAGTTTATAACACTACTAACTAACACACTCTGGAATAATAATAATTGCAATCTGCAGACGCTTACCAACTACAGTGGAACTGCCAAGTAATGGACACACTTAGGACCCCTTTGTAAAGAGGTTGTCCTCTTTTTGGAAGTTAAATTTGTATAGAGTGTATGATATTTTAGATTGTCCTATGTCGAGAGTTTTGTTCTTTTTTGGAGTGTTGGAGGTTCCACTGTATTAGTTATGAGCCATGCATAATAAGTTACAGGTAATGGACTTCATCATTGTTGTTGTTGTTATTATTATGCAGCCTTCTCTGGACATGAGCCTACAAAACAGTGGCATTTCCTCCAATGAAACTGGTCATCAATGATGTCACTCTATTTAATAGCTACGTAGCTGTAACTCAAACTTACATATCTCCCATTCCTCACTTTTAATGCACCTTTTCCTTCTAAATAGCCTAATAGTACTTGCACTAACTATTATTATTATTAACACTATATATTCCTTCAGCTTTAATTAATTTCATTGTCATTGTTGATTGTTGTTATACATGAGACATCATTTTGTTGTTTTTTATAGTCCCTATTATGGAAATTAATTTTGAAAAAAAAATTACTTAATGATTGTATGTATGAATGATTCATAAAAATACGGTGGAACCTCTGAATTGTGTATGGACACAGTCGGATCTTCTGTAGAGAGTTGTCCTATTTTGGAGGATATTATACAAAACTGGTACTTCTAAATAATTGTGGTTTTTTTCCCCCTTGTGTAGATTAGATCTAAGTTTGCATCTCCCAAGATGACAGTCTGTGGAACCTCCAGTCTGCATGATAAAGGATACTCCAAAAGAGATACAGACTCAATGTTAAGTCACTACTTTCTCATAAATGCTAAACACTTTCTCAACATGCACTGAGTCCTTCATTCATAAAAGAATGAAGTCCATTGTGAAGCCCCTATATAATGAGGATGCTTTAGAGGATCAGGGACCCCGGTTGTGTGCACAAGTAGAAGTATATCCAAATGATGTAATGCATAATGATGGAATGCATAATGATGTAATACATAATGATGTAATGCATAATGATGTAATGCATAATAACATGTAATTTCGTGTATATGATGATAATGAGTATAATTATGCTATAATAGCTACATGTAGTTTATTAGAGGTAGTGAGTATTACAGCAGACAGTAAGACTGCATGACATAGGCAGTATAAATAAATACTTGCTGACAGTAGGACAGTATGACACATTAATATGTAGCTAGACAGTTGGACTTGTAGACAGTGGGACAGTACACAGTGGACACTTGGGACAGTAAGACACTGGGACAGCTAGTAGCTATTACATGCAGACAGTGGGACAGTAAGACAGTGTTAAAGACTGGGACAGCTAGTATTACATGCAGACAGTGGGACAGTAAGACAGTGTTTAAAGACAGTATTACATGCAGACAAATAAGACAGTGTTAAAGACTGGACAGCTAGTATTACATGCAGACAGTGGGACAGTAAGACAGTGTTGAAGACTGGACAGCTAGTATTACATGCAGACAGTGGGACAGTAAGACAGTGTTTAAAGACAGTATTACATGCAGACAAATAAGACAGTGTTGAAGACTGGACAGCTAGTATTACATGCAGACAGTGGGACAGTAAGACAGTGTTGAAGACTGGACAGCTAGTATTACATGCAGACAGTGGGACAGTAAGACAGTGTTGAAGACTGGACAGCTAGTATTACATGCAGACAGTGGGACAGTAAGACAGTGTTGAAGACTGGACAGCTAGTATTACATGCAGACAGTGGGACAAGACAGTGTTGAAGACTGGACAGCTAGTATTACATGCAGACAGTGGGACAGTAAGACAGTGTTGAAGACTGGACAGCTAGTATTATATGCAGACAGTGGGACAGTAAGACAGTGTTGAAGACTGGACAGCTAGTATTACATGCAGACAGTGGGACAGTAAGACAGTGTTGAAGACTGGACAGCTAGTATTACATGCAGACAGTGGGACAAGACAGTGTTGAAGACTGGACAGCTAGTATTACATGCAGACAGTGGGACAGTAAGACAGTGTTGAAGACTGGACAGCTAGTATTATATGCAGACAGTGGGACAGTAAGACAGTGTTGAAGACTGGACAGCTAGTAGCTATTAGTGGGACAGCAAGACAGTGTTAATGACAATAATTACATCAAACAGTGGGACAGTAGCTATATAGCTAGCTAAGACAGTGGGACAGTAAGACAGTAGCTAATGAGCACATGGTGTAGTTAGCTAAGCACATGGTGTAAGATTTCATGAAGTCAAGGTAACTATAGCTAGCTAACTAGCTACTTAGTTATAAGAGGATCTATTGTTAGCTCAGCTATATCTAACTAATGTTGCCCATCTTGCTTGGCTAATACAGGTATGATGGCTAGCCCCCCTGGATTAAAGCGACAGCGTCTACTTATGGGCCCATCAATTAATGTGTCCCCAACTCATGCCCAGGAAGTCTCTCAAGCAGCTCAAAATTCTCCTTTCCCTTGGAAAGATGCTGTACCTGAGGAGATATCCAACTGGTTTGAGATGTACGCTAAGTCGAGAAACACCCTTCCTGAGTTCATTTTCACTGCAGCACTTACCACTGTAGCTGCTCTTATGGGTCCTAAAGTATATGTGAGGCTACGTAAGGAATATCCTGAACCTGTAAATCTTTTCACAATATGTATGGCCGAACCTGGTGCAGGGAAAAGTCAAGCATTTAGGATGTCAATTATTGATCCTATAATGTCACTGGGATCCCCTTTAAGTAACATTTTAGTTGATGAATATACCCGTAGAGGACTGTTTAGGCACCTACAACAGAATTCTGGGCGGGGACTGCTTGCTTATGAAGAGCTTACTTCCTTTTTTGACCAAGTACACCGAAGACAGCTAGAAGGTAGTGGAGAAAGGCAAATGTTTTGCCGTCTTTATGATTCTGGCAGATGGACAAGCAGTATTGGTACATTTAATTGTTTTCATATACTGTAGCTATCACTTGCTGTTCTACATCAAAATTCTGTAGTGAACATAGCTATGAAGTTATGGATTTTGTTTGCAGGAACTCTTAACAAGGAAGGATCTAAAGAAGAAGTTAATGAGGCCTGCATTTGCATCTGTGGGTTTCTACAGCCTGGACCTTTTGTTCAGAGAATCTTGCCTACACTGCTTGAGTCTAATGATGGCTTTACTGATCGTCTACTGTTATGCTCACCACATCCAAAACTCCTACTGGAGAGAGAAGTGGAAGAGTGGTGTGAAAAAATGCGTGCCCAGCAACTTGAAAACCTGTGCCAACCATATGCACTCATTGCTGAAGTTCACCATGATCTTGACTCTCCATTATATTACGAGTATAATAGTGCAGCAAAAGAGGTGTGCTTTTCCTTCTCGGATGAGATGACCACTATTATGAATGATCAGTGGCAATCTGGGAAAAGCACCCATGGTAATGTCTCAAAGGATAAACGAACTATGATCAGGTAACTTACTGATCTCCATGCATTGATCCCTGGCACTGTGTGTAAACGTGTGTGGGCATGGCACATGTAACCAATGGTTTTGTGGTTTGTATTAATTATCACCAGAGGAAGGCTGTTAACCATTTCAGTACAAACCAACCTGAAATCCAGTGGTGTCTACATACTTATTTCATCCCCAGCCATGATAATGTGTTTCTGCCTCCCAGTTAGTCTTTCCTTCAAGTCTTGGAGTATTCTATGTAGATAGAAATGCAATATTATTATTCATTTATAGATTGAGTGGAGTTCTGCATGTATTGTACTATGTTATGAAAGAGTGCTTCAAAGAAGGATCATCAAGGGAAGGAGCTGAGCCAGAAAAATTTACCATACCTCTTATTATTCCTGAAAATGTTGCAAGGATGGCAGTCCACTTAACAGAGTATTATCAGAGTCAAAGGATGGCTTATGAGAAGGTAAGTATAGTATTGTTAGTCCCATGGTGTATTGTTCTAACTGCATGGTCTGGGTTGTTATGTAATTTATAGTGTGTAACTTATAGTGTATAATGTAGCTATGTTACTACATGTGGAAATTTTCCCTTCAACAAGTGTTGATATACAATATCATGTGTAAACCAGTGAGAAACCATGCATGCAATAAATTAATCTTATTTTAGGGAATTGAAGCTGCTTCAAATCAAGCCATTGAACAGGAAGCACAGGCCAAAAGTCCGGAAACCCATATACTGCTGAGTAAGGGGCCATTTTGTACACCAAGAAGTGTTATTAAAAACATGACAACAAAAGTTCGTCCCAAACTAGATGAAATTGCTGATTATATGAAAAAACTTGATGATCGCCACATTGGTACCTTTGTGAATATAAATCAAAAGGAACGAGCCTATTTCAAGCTACTTCCAGAAGATGATCATAAAGAAAGTATCTGCAGTATAATTGGATCAAGATGGGAGGAGTATATTTCTAATTTTAAAAAAATTGATACTAAATACATCACGTTAACCCAATTTAATAGGCTTTTGGCCTCCTCTCCATATTCCACTGAAGAAATGGCTCAGTATGAAATATATCCCAGGAAATAATTACGTACATGTACTAATCTCCAATCCGATCTACTCACATAGCTACAAAGAATTATAGCATAAGCCTCCAAAACTCTAGGCTGTATGTGGTACATCATTTTTATAGCATATAATTATACGTATTATAGTTGTTATTGGGTTTGACGTTGATATACTATTTTACTTTTAAAGGATAGTTTCCTGGAAAGTTTTTGTATTTCGTCTTGTGTTCGTTCAAATAATGCGAAGTCAAGTCTGAGTTCTTTAGTTATGGTAAAAATTGCGCAGTATATCTGATATAGCTTAGAAATATCTAGACTCTGAATATCTTCAGAGCAGAAGTTTTTTCTTTCCTCTTCCAGTAAATAATGTATAATGCTGCTTACTAACAAAAATTCCATGTTGCTGAATCCACCAGTTGTGACTGGTTCTCCCATATCTCTCATGAATGTTAAAGATTTCTTCCCTTTGAGTGGAATAGATTGGCCTTGATGTGGTTCCCGTTTACGTTTCTGGCCTACTTTTGGGGGCTCATTCTTTGGCTTTATTCCAAAAGGGTTAGTACAATTTTTACATTTGCACACTTCTAGACAAGCCAGTTTTTCATTGTAGCAAGGGCAGCGGCAAGTATATTGAGTGATATCGAAGGAGCATGGCATCCCCTTCACTGATTTCCTGCCACAGTTACAACCTTTAGATTGCTGTTTTTTACTGCTACATTGAGTCTCCTCTGTTGGAGTAGTACTTTCTTGCACGATCGTATCTGTTTGAACTGCAGGCACAGCAGCACTGTAATGCCCACTTCCAAACTGATTGTATGCTAGAAATATTGGATCCATGTTCAATGTTGGAGAATGAGTAGGATGTTGAATAACCACAGGCATATTCTTCACAGATGTAAACACCACAATAGGAGCCTTCAATATGTTACTAATTGCAGCTATTACAAGGTCTCCAACATTTGATGCAAATTCACCACTATGGAGAAAATCACTGGCTTGTTCTTGTAGTTGGTTGCCAGTCATAAATTCCTTGTATTCATTAGAATACTCACCAAGCCATTCTGCTACAATCAAACTTCTCAATGTGGTAATTATCATATCAAATGGATTCTTGATATCAATTCCACAGCACTGTTGTAAAAATTTTCCTAGAATCATATTTCCATTGTTAACCTGGTACTTCATATTGTGTATAATTGAATATAACAGACAGTTACCATCTTTAGGGGCTGAACTTTTAGAAAATTTCCAAGACTTAAGCACTTGATCAAGCCTTTCTTCGTGTTCCTGAAGTTCCTTATCACAAGTGGTTGACAATTCCATAGTGATGGGATCAAACAAGGAATTCAATGAAGTTGCCATAAAGGGAAAATGTAGTACATCAATAAAAGCTGTTTCACTCACTTTATTTACTGCCACAGAAGTAAAGTACCATGCTAAACTCTTCATCAGGATACCTTTCATATCAGGTATCGATACCAGTAGTTCAGTATGAGATAAATCCAGATCATCCTCATCACTAGTCAATTCCACATTACAAGATTGGTTGTCATCATTATCAATGCTAGTTTGTAAATTTTCCTTGGCATTTTCAATAGATATACCATTTATTCGCTCATATGCCTCGTGAAAGGTGCACGAACTGATGGTCAGAATATTCGGTACAGAAGTGGATGGCATTGGACTATCTTTGAATCGGAGCCCAAATTTTTCTGGTGTGATTGCAGTTTCAGCATGCAAAAGTTGGTAAAATTCGATAGAGTTTTGCAATCTCTGCTCTACCCTTGATGCCATTTTCACATTGTGCCTGAAGAAACATTCTGTAAATAGACCATATGCCAACTCAACTCCATACCTGGAAGCAGACATTATGTTATTCAAGTTCTTGTGTAATTCCTCATTTCTGTTGGTTCCACGTCCTGGTTTAATCCCTGACAGGCATCCTTTTTTCATGTGTACTCGAATATTTTCTATTTCTTTTAATGCTGACTCATTCATTACTGGTTGCTTATTATATTCTGCATCTTTCCATTGTTCCTTAAACTTGTCCAAATTTGATTCCAAAATCTCGGGGGCGGGTGTTATTAGTTTACGATCCTTTCCAAGATCAGAAGGATCCCTAAAGACTAGCCTCCAGTCATCCATGAAAACTTTCCTCAAAGGATGTTTCTTAGAGACCTTTTCTCCGACCCTTTTAATAGCATGGAAAAGATCCAACTTTACTTTTAAATCAAATCCAAATACTTCTTGTAATTTTTTTCGCCATGCACAGCAATTATCTACATAAAATTCTGAAACTTTTTTCTTTTGTGCTTGGAATCGTCTCTGCAATGCTGTAATTGCATCTCTAACCACATCAAACGCTACTCCAGATGTCAACTTCCAAGTTACTACCTGACCAGATGAATTCAATATGCAAAATAGGGCACCATACTGTGTAATCCATCTCCTATCACCACTTCTGGAAATTCCAATGTTAGCTGTACAAAATAGAAAAATTGGCTAGTCCCCCATTGTTGTACAGTGAACCCTCACTGAACACCTACAGATTATCTAAAATACTGTAGTCCTTTCAGCCTTTATCCCTCATATAGCTACAATAGTTATAGCCTATAGCTAGTTATACACTGGCTGCTATAATTATCTTACTTGCTGATGCAAAAGTATGATCACAGCTTAGCCACGAGTTTTGATCATCAATGGTAGTGTTTTGCATAACTTTAATGTAGACATCTTCTTTCTCCCAAAAATCTGCCAAAAAGCAGCTTGATATTGAATGGTTTGACGGCAAAGAGGATGAAAACAATTCTAACCATTCTTCCAGTGAAGGAAAAGTATCCATTTTACTTCCTTTCGTTGCTACAAATTTCAATTTCTGGCGATGATACCACCATTGAATCCTTTCAAATAGAACCTCACGTACTTTATGAATGCTCATTCCAAATGAAATAAGTGAGCATATAAGCTGAATGTGTTCCAAGGTAAATCCAGTAATGTGCCATAATTTGAAAGGCACAAAACAGGTCGGTATTTCTTTCAAAATACCCGGATGATAACCAACAACTTCATGGTTCTTGGAGCATGCATAAACACGGCATACTAGTAAAGTAATGCCATAAACACCATAAATCTTTCTAGGGTCAGATCGTAGACCTCCCATTCCATTTCTCCAACCTCTTGCATGAAGAGGGATATTTGGCACATTTAACATTGTGCACTTTGGACACACTACTTTTATCTTTGGAAATTGCTCCAGAGGGGACCATAAAATTATTGGCGGCATCAAATACATCTCAGGTACCACACAAGTTTCCATTAATAAGGTCCTAGGACAGTTTTCGAATGTCATAATAGCAGGTGCAGCTGGACATTGATCATCAAAATCTTCACATAGTTTAGCAAGATGAGTACACCAAGAAAGTGGAAGTTTAACAGCTGTGGTCCTGGTCACTAAAGTAAACAAAATGAAGAAGTAGCTGCAACCCATGTTCTTTCAAGTCCTGGAGATCGAGAGCGCAGAGCTTTTTACACATGCGCACAATCATTGCTGATATGCGCGCGGGATATTAGCTGTCCCAATGTATATGTCCTATTGGTGTCCACTGTCCTATGTCTCACTAGCCAGTCACTAGTTACTGTCCCAGAGTCTTATGTCCTTCCTCTAGGACTAGATATATCACTGTCACAGAGTCTTATGTCCTTCCTCTGGGACTATAGATGTATCACTGTCACAGAGTCTTATATCCTTGATTACTCCAGCACTAAATGTGTCCCAGAGTCTTATGTCCTCCCTCCAGTAGACTAGATGTATCACTGTCCCAGAGTCTTGTCCTCCTTCCAGTATTAGATGTCTCACTGTCACAGAGTCTTATGTCCTCCTCCACTACTAGATGTATCACTGTCCCAGAGTCTTAGCTATGTCCTCCTCCACTACTAGACGTCTCACTGTCCCAGAGTCTTGTCTCCCTCCAGTAAGATGTATCACTGTCCCAGTCTTATGTCCTCCTTCCAGTATTAGATGTCTCACTGTCACAGTCTTATGTCCTCCTCCACTATAGATGTATCACTGTCCCAGAGTCTTAGCTATGTCCTAATTAGCTACTCCAGTAGCTACACTAAATGTATTATGTCCTTGATGTATCACTAGCTGTCCCAGAGTCTTATGTCCTCCCTCCAGTACTAGATGTCTCACTGCATGTCCCAGAGTCTTATGTCCTCCTCCACTACTACATGTATCACTAGCTACTAGCATACTGTCCCAGAGTCTTATGTCCTCCCTCCAGTACTTTGTCTTTCATCCGGTAAATATCTGTTCCACTGACCAGAGTAAATGCTTTTACCTATTATATCTACAATAATAATTATATAATTATAATGGGTGTAACTGTATTACGTCATTTGGATATACTTCTACTTGTGCTCAGAGCCGGGACCCCTACCTAATCCCGAGCAAATCGCATTCTCTTTCTTTTAGCTATAGTCACTGATTGTGATCCCTCTGATACCACAGTGTTTGTAAGAATAGAGTAAGAATTATGCCAATGATACAAAATCCAGCACATTAATTTTTTTAACTGTCTGCCCATCTACAAAATTAATGTAACAACCAAATAATATATGGCATTAACAAGCTTCTTCTTCTTCTTTTTTTTTGGAGTAATAGCTGATACTAGGGGGTGGTAGTGATTTGATTAGAGGTTCCACTGTTGAAATTAGTGTATCATTAGGACATAAAGTATTATTATTAGAGAGGCCAATTTACAGGCTTTCTGCCGTGGTATGGATAAACTGAATGTAACTGTATTACTGCAGAGGTATCCTGACTTATTCAAGCCACTTCTAGTTGCTACAGAAAACGAGCTTCCTCGGATAAATTCATGGATTTGCTTGAACCCTATGAAGAATCATCAGATCAGAGTGATATGAGGAGTTTCTCTCGTTCATTGTTCATATTGGGGGTATGTAGTTCACTAATATTGCTAATTAAAAGATACAGTTACAGGACTTCTCAAAATGTACTTGTAGTACAACAGCGATAATCTTTTGTTTTTGTATGCAGGTGAACACAATCTTTATTATCTAGCCTTCTGCACTTCATTACTACTGTTCCTCCAATGGGTCTCAAGTGTCCAATTCAAATTTCGTACAGTATCAAAGCTTTGCCTTCAGTTGCTGCATGTACAAACAAGATTTATCTCCCTCTGAACGTATCTAAAGAACATTTCATATCGTCTTTCCAGACAGCTCTTGAGTTTGGTGGTGGCTTTGGGTCCATTTGAGCTCAAGTTGACAACAATTATTCAATTATGTCAATGATTCAATTATGATCAATTATTCAATGATTATTCAAACAATAATTTCAACTGTACATGTAACTAGGATAAATTTGAGACATATTGCTTGACTTGGTCGTAGATTTCTATACCATAGTTAGAACTGGCTTGAAGTGGATCTACTAAGGACTTCAATTCATTTTCTTGAGTTGAATTAAGGGGTGATATAGTTTGGGGCACAATGACTCCTGATGGATCAAAATCTGCTGTTCCATTCATATCTTCACCAAGATCACATACTGGTTCACCATGCGATAATGTACCTGAAGTAAAAAGCTGAAGTGGTGTCATACAATGCTCAGTTGTGATGGCATGGTTATTCCACCCCAATCTGAAGGCATCAAGTGCTTTAATAATTCTAGGAATATACACAAAATGGAGACAATAAATATCCTCCTCTGATAATGGATCCAATTTTCCACATTCCTCAAAAAATAGAATAGCTGATAAAACACAGAAAGAACACAACGAAAGGTATCTCTCTATAAATGTTCAATACGGACATTATGTACAGAAGATCCAACAATGACCGGGTTACTAACAGCAGAGTGTGTAAGCATGTATTCAGCAACCCGTATAAAGATACACAGTATAGTGACCATAGAGAGCATGTTTCCACACTGGCTATTGCACAAGTTTTTTTTCAGTGAAAAATCAGGATTAATAACTGGCTGTGACAATATTGTTGTTTTTTGTATGATAATTATATACCTGTACATTTTCACCTCCTCTATCACTTCTTATCCTTTGTGGTAAACCATATTGCTGTACACCACTTTCAAAGAGCTTTAAAACTGTACTGCTTTTATTATTAGAACTGCAGGATAAAAATGTGATAAGACGAGAGTAACCATCGACACCTCCGTGTACTACCAATCTCCACCTAATTAGAAAGAAAGAAAAAAAATCAAGTTTGTTGACTCTAAGACTTGCAGGACTGGGGAACACCAGACCAAATTATCCAGTAGGAAATGGATAGGCATGCATGAATATCAAAATAACACCCACCTCACAAGGTTATGATTACCATCCATGTGCCAGATGAAATTAGGATGGGGTACTCCATATCGTCTTCTTGATGTAGGTGCTGCCCACCTCATTGCTGCATGTGCTAACTGGATCCACTTCACTTTTTGCACTGTTGAATTCTTGGTATGGAAACATGAATTCCACGAGAGCGCAGGATACCCCGCATCATGTTGTAACCTATTTCTGGCATCTCCCTCTTTATAGCTATGATTAATTTTGTTCACGTAGATCCTGATCTGAAATGTGTGTGAAGCTATACTCATTACCTATCATTCCATATTCCGTTCTTATACTGTACAGAGTTCGACGACAGATACCAAAGAGTTCTGCAATCTGGCTCCAACTAAATCTGATCTCTCTCAAAAATTCAATCTTTTCCTGTTCAATTACTACTCTTGGTTGACCTCTTCCTGCATCATGCTTCACTCTGGGTGCTTCAAAAGGATTTCGCATTTCATGAATTCCTGCTTCTATGCCGATTTTTTATCTCTTCCATATCTCCAAGTAGGCTAGATACCATGATTAAAGTGTCCATAAGTTCTTGATCACCGTCTTCTAGCAGTGTACCTTTAATTGCATATAATACATGAATATTGCTGTTTATGCTCACGAGCACAGACTCTGCCATATTGGAGGTAGCTTCTGCTTCTCTTTCACCGACATTAAAAGATAGCAAGATTAACTATCCCACTCCATCATATCATTGCATCTGGCATAAACGACCCTTTACCTCCCATGGGGGGTACCATGTATATGTTGTAAGGGCCGGTCGATCCCTAGCCAGACTAGCGCGCGCGAGCCTTTTCACATCGGCTCTAGCTCTATCGACACAGCCATTGAATTCGCGAAGGACAGAAAAATTTATTGAGAATACAGAGAAGATATTTCACATCGACAGAAAATATCTATCGATCGGTTTGAGAATACGGATAGTGGATGTACTGAGTTTCTGGATTATTTTTTGCCCATAATTTGCGCCATACTGAGGAAGTAGAGAGTCTCATCGCAAGGCAGGAGCTTGTTTTACTTGATAAATATGTTTATGCTGAAGAATGATTTAGCTAGCATGCAGTAAGCTACTTTTATACTCTTTTCTAAAATCTGATGTAAAACCTAGCTTTAGTTGCATCAGATCGATCAAGACGATCATCGGGGTCAGGTGATTGTTTTGCAGTCCAGCCCCGCCTAGCGCCTATGATTTCGAAGCTAGCCCCTCCCCCCCCTTTTTTTTTTTTTGCGTGTAATGAAATTCTCATGTAAGACAATACAGTGTAGGAGATAAAACAGTGTAGAAGATGGATAAAACAGTGTAGAGGATTAAAAAACAAAAGTGAAAAAAGGGTCAACAATTCATGTGTTCAGTCTGTAGGATGCAAGGTCAACAGTTTTCTGGGTTATTACGCATGCGCAGAAGTACCCAGAGATAAATAAAGGCAATTATAAACATGACCACGCCCCCTTGACCTCGATACGAATCAGGCCTTCCTATTTAATATAAGTCCAACTAGAGCGTCCGACACGAGTAGACTGCAATTACAACCAGACATATAAGCAGAACTAAAATGCTTTCATCTGGGTGTATACAATCGGTGGACTGGACTACTGGACTGGACTACTGGACTGCCCTTTCACCTGGCACCTGTGAAATGTAGCTGCATACACTAGTAATTTGTCTACCACTAGAAGTGTATATCATCCAACTTAATTGACACTTGCACAAAAAATGGTAAGGCCATAGAATCTACTAGGAAGGTATATGTTTGCTGCTTGTAATAACTAGCATAAAATAAAAGAAATTTTTAGTCAAGCTCTACCCTCCCCTCCATTCCACTTCCCTCCCTCCAGTCCAGTGGTCCAGTCAGACACCCAGATACAGGTGGTGTTATAATTCAATATCTCAACTCAAGAAAGAAAGCAGCACAAATCAGAGCACATGGTATAATCTAAGCATGTGACTAAAAAAGAAAGTTCTAGAGTATTACATAAAATTAATAGCCAATTATAAAGTTCAGTCAATTCATAACACTCCCACTTAATTGGCAGGTTGTGTAAGTATAGGTGTACTCATGCCCATAGCCAATCAAATTGTCCCCTTGATAAAGGCTTCGTCAACAGATCAGCAATTATCTCACTTGATGGGCAGTAACACAGTTCTTCCTGTACAACTTCACGAATGTAATGATACCGAATGTCAATATGCTTTATCCTGGCATTAGCAATAGGGTTTTTTGCGATGGCAATGGCACCCTGATTATCTTCCATTATCAATGTAGGCTCTGGCAATGCACCAACATCAGTAAGCAATCTTCTAATCCAAACTGCTTCCTGGGTGGCAGAACTCAGTGCAATATATTCTGCTTCAGATGTAGATAACGAGACAATTGCTTGTTTCTTGCTCATCCAACTTATTGCTCCTCCTGCCATTAAGCACTGCCAGATCAACTGAATATCGAAAAATTCGCTTTACAGCTGTCAAATGAGCTTCTGTTGGCTTCGGGTTGAATTTTGATACTACTCCCACTGCTTGAGAGATGTCTGGTCGAGTTGCAATGGCAGCATACATTAAACTTCCAACTGCTGACTGGTAAGTGATCTGATCTACATCTTTGCTAAAGCCATCATCTTTCTCAAGTTTGACACTTAGATCAACTGGGGTTGAAACAGTTTTGGCTTCTGTCATTCCATGTTTTTTGAGCATATTCTGGATGTACTGCCTCTGATAAATCCACAGACACTTCTGAGTTTCATCATGTTCAATGCTAACTCCAAGGCAATAGTGGAGCTTTCCCATCTTTCATTTTGAAATGAATAACTAGACTTTCCTTCAATTCTTGCATCTGTTTGGTGGTTTTTGTAATCAAGATTAGATCATCAACATATACTGCAACTATAGCCACTGTATCAGCAGTTTGAATGTACACACAAGGGTCAGCTCCACTTTGTGCAAATCCAATGGAATTCATGTACTCCTGAAGTGCTCTGTACCAGCAGCGTGGCGACTGCTTCAGTCCATACAGTGATTTCTTTAATCTGCAAACAAGATGCTTCTTTCCAGGTTTAATGTAACCATCAGGTTGCTGCATATAGATCTCTTCATCCAATTCACCATGCAAGAATGCCGTCACTACATCCATCTGATGAATTTGCATTTCATTCTGAACTGCAAAAGACAGAAGTGTTCGTATTGAAGAGAATCGTACCACGGGTGAGAATGTCTCATCATATATAATCGAGACTGTATTTTTGGGTTGGCAACAAGGCGTCCCTTAAATCGCCATCACTTCCATGTTTAACTTTTGCACCCGATTGGCTTTCGTCCACTGGGCAGTTCAACGAGATCCCATGTTTCATTTTCCATAGATATTCTGAGTCCACTGCTGTCTTCCACTCGTTGGAATAATCACTTGACAGAGCTTCTGCTATGGTTTGTGGTTCAACAATTTGACACACATTGTATGCAGCATGATAGACATACTCATCTATTCCAAATCTGACAGGCAGCTGTCTGTCGTTCTGAACGTCTTGGTTCCTCCTCTTGTTCACTTGGCTCGACTAATGATGAATTTGATTCGATAGGCTCCACTTGTATAACTTCCTTTGGTACAAGTACTTCTGCCAGATTTGGGTTGAAGTTGGATTCATTAAACACTACATCTTGTTGTGTGACTACTTTTTGACCTATAGGCAATATCCTTTTGATACTTTGCTGTAACCCACAAAGCGCAGCTTTTTGGCCTTTTTATCCAATTTCTGTCGTTCTGCATCTGGTATATGAGCATATCCCACACAGCCGAACACCCTGAGATGACTGAGGTTTGACTTTCATCCATACCACCTTTCGTATGGTGTCTTTTCGGTTTTAATCGCCGTTGTAGGAGTACGATTCCTGCTGTGGCTACTGTTTCTCCCAGGGAGTCCAGCATGAGCCATCATGGCTCGAGCAGATTCCATCAATGTTCGGTTCATCCTTTCTGCTATTCCATTTTGTTCAGGTGTATGTGGAACAGTCCGCTCATGACGTATCCTATTCATTTGCAGATACTCCATGAAATCTTTGTACAAATATTCACCACCATTATCAGTACGCAGTGCTCCAATTCTCCTGCTACTCCCACTTGTGGTATCTGTCTCAAATTCCTTAAATTTCTTCAATACTTCAGACTTTTGCTTCATGAAATAAACTGCACCACAGCGTGAATAGTCATCAATAAATGTCACAAAATACTTACAGCCACCGATAATCGATTCCGTTTGTAAAGGCCCACACACGTCACTGTGCACCAACTCCAATCTTCTGGTTGAACGAATTTCACCCACTGATTTAAATGACTTTCGATGCAGTTTGCCTTCTATGCACCCTTCACAAAAAGATTATTCTCCTTTCTCTGGAAATTTAATACCAGTTACCATCAGTCGCTGCCCATTTAAATGGCCCAAGGTCCACGTCATTCCCCTGCTCTGAAGTTATAGATGCTTGTTTAATGGCGACAGGTTCACAGTCGAGATGATACAGCTTGTCAATCAGTGAACCCATACCCTTTAATTTTCCAGTTTGATTTCAGATCCAACATTTCGAGTCACCAAACTTCACTGTGTGACCTTTAGCAGCAGCTGCCCTTACCGAGAACAAGCTTTGGTACGTAGAGCACACGCTGTAACGTTGAATCTTTGGGGGGGCTCACGTTAAATAACATCTTGACATTTATATCTCCAAACCCTATAGCCTCCACTGTTTTGCCATCACTCAGTCCAACTATTTCTGGTTTCTCAAATTCATGATAATTCAATAGAAGCTCCTTCTCTCGTGTCATGTGACTTGATGCTCTGGAGTCAACCAACCATTTTCCCATTGATGAGAATCGGATTGGGCCAACTGACGCTGAAAATACTTCATCACTGTCAGAGTCTAAACATGTTTCTTCAGCAGTCTTAGCCCTGTGAACTGAAGGTCCTGGACTGTGAAAATGCTTTCTTCTGGGACAGTCACGACGAAAGTGTCCGGATTCACCACAAGCATAACATTTCAGTTGCCTTCGAGGTTTGGTTCTCTCCTGTGCTCCCATGAGAGCTGAATCTGGTTAGCTATTAGAGAGTGAATCATTTGAGTGTCCAAACTGGCCATGTTGCTTTAGCTCTTCATGAACAAGAGCTTACTGGACATAGCTTAGCTTTACATCATCAGCACGAGCTTCCAGGGCAGTCACCAGAGTGGAGTAACTCGGTGGCAAACTACCCAATAACGTTACCACTTGATCCTCTTCGGAAATAGGAGCACCAATTGCTGCAAGCCTGTCAGTGATTTCCTTCATATGTTTCAAATTGACGTGTCCTCCTTCATCTCGGTTCGAAAGTATTTCTTTTTCAAAAACCGTTTGTTCGCCAAAATTTCAGATTCAAAATGACTACGTAAAGAGTCCCATGCTTCCTTCGGCCCTATAAATGAAGTAACCAGATATAGTTGGGAGGTACTAATAGTCATTAGCTACAAGGGTGGAAAATGCTTTCTGTGCTTTCTGTCGAAACTCAGCCTGTACCAGTTCACTTGCATCATCTGGTAGTCAATCTGAACCGTCTATGTGTCCCCAAAGTCCCTTTGCTAAAAGCAGGTGCTTCATTTGAAACTTCTATGTAGTCCAATTAGAGCCATCTAGTTTGTCAATCAACCATTTTTCATCCATTGATCCAGCCATCTTCCAGTAGCAACTTAGTTCAACTAACAAACTAGCTAGCTAGCTGCAGTAGCTCAATGAAACTCACGTCAATTCTAGTAAGGTAGATTGGGACACTCTTACTACAAATGATGATATCGTGGCAACCGCTTTAGGAGCTTGCTGCCAAAGTTGCTACCAGAAGATGGACAGATGATGGCCCCAACCTTGTAAAACAGCTCACATGGCCATCATTGAAAATGAGGCGACAATATCTGAAGCTCTGCCTATGCAGGCGAATTCTCCATGGTGGGTCACTAATACCACCAAGCGTTTTCACACCCCACCCCTCATCCACAGTTCGTCATGTTAACTCTTCGCCAATATTTCTTCCTAGAGTGAGAACAAATTACCATCGTGGCTCCTACTTTATAAGTACCATCCCCCTCTGGAACAATGTCCCAGACGAAATCACGAGCCTAACATCTCACCTGGCTTTTAAGAAACACTTGAAACTACAACTCTTTAAATGCTGACTACAATAGTAGCTATTACTTTGTTTGCTCTGTCTTGTTTGATTCATTTATGTTTTATTTAGGCAGCCTTAGTATTAGCCAGTGGCTAGTTGGCTCGCCTTGTGCCCATTTGGACACTAAAGTTATAAAGAAAAAATAAATAAACAAGCTTTAAGTTGCAAGAGATAGAGTAACTTTTCTAGTCCCAGACTGAGCTAAAGATGATCGGTATTGCTTACTAATTAATTGACTACAATTCGCCTAGCTATGTGTAGTATGCAGAAATCCCTTTCAGGATAACTTGGGACACTGCATGTCTATGCAATTTTGATAAAGCTTAAACAGTGCGCTTTGCATGTTTTGCTGACTTATCACTTTTTTAAAACACAGAGATCATTATGCAGCATTATCTCGGTTAGTAGAATATTGATAAATCAGTTCAGTAAGTTCGAAATTAGTTTATTAAGTTTTTTCTTGCGGTCTTGTAAAATCAGCAGAGTGTTTAGGGCTGCTTATTACCAACAGAGTAACCAAAACACTCTAGACTGGCTTCAGAGTGAGACAAAGCATAAATGTTTATGTGTGCAAAATAAGATCTTGAAACTCTTAGTAATCTCGAAGCAAGATTGAAATATAACTCCACCGTCCCAAGTTACCCCGTGTCCCAAGTCACCCTGCTTTACCTTACTAAACAGACTAAAACTCAGTTACTGACTAGCTACAACAGATGGGTGCTGGGCCCATAACCTGTTATAATTCAATATCTCAACTCAAGAAAGAAAGTAGCACAAATCAGAGCACATGGTATAATCTAAGCACGTGACTAAAAAAGAAAGTTCTAGAGTATTACATAATGTTACATAACAATAGCCAATTACAAAGTTCAGTCAATTCACAACAGGTGGTTTCACTGGCGTATGGTAGCTTTGTACTTCCTAGGATAGTTTTGTACAGGGAGGGAGGGAAGTGGAATGGAGTGGAGGTAGAGTTTGACTAACTTTTACAAGTGGCAAACATACCTTCATCTAGTAGCTAGCTATAGATTGTATGGCCTTACCATTTTTTGTGCAAGATACCAAGTGTCATTCAGAGGTATGCAGGATGATATGCACTTCTAGTGATAAACAAATTACTAGTGTAGCTACAAGTAATTACTGCAATTAGCATGCCTAATTGCAGTAGTTTATAATTGCACTCCTACATCTGAGTATGTGCAGACTAACCTAGTAACGACATTCTGAAGATGGTAGGCAAGTTTGATTGATTTCTACATTTTTTAGGGTGAATTGTAGGCACTAGGTGGATTGTTGGCCTATTAGGCCACGCTAGGTTTAAGTGGAAACAGGCAGCTGCCCGGCTGATACAAGTAATCTACCATAATTATGATTAATAGGCAATCATAGGCTTCTGGTGTCGCAAGAAAAGCTGGGCTGGCGACACCAGACTAAGTGTAGACATCTATCTTTTGAAATTCTATAATAGTTTCGGGTCTGTAACATGTATGAGACTAGCACTTACAAATTACTAGTGTAGCTACCATTAATTACTGCTCTACTTCACTTCCAGTATTTTAAGTGTATTTTTGTGGTCAAGTTTAAGCAGTGCAGTAGTCCATACCAGTAGTCCAGTCCAGTGAATTCAGACACTCTAGTTTGTGTGCCCTTCAAATTTTCTACACAGCACACTAGATATAATAATATTATACAGAGCCGTCAAGTCTAGTGTCACATTCGAGCCTTGTTTTGCAATAACAGCAATTTTCTAGTGAGTCCAGTAGTCCAGTCCACTGATTGTATACACCATGCGAGTTTGACCAGACCCTTTCTTTCCCCGCCCCAAGAAAAAGGAAAGAATCGGATCTGGCTACGCGAGACTATGTAGCTATAGTCTCGTGTAGTCTTGCGTAGTTCTTTCCTTTTTCTCATTAAGGTGCAGTATTGGCTTTTCATTCCATTATTATAGTCCTGCTGTATTTGTGCTATTATATAGACTAGTGCTATTTTCTATAATAGTATGCTACTACTATAATCCTACTATTCATGTTATTTTGCTATTGTGCTATTTTCTATAATAGCGTGCTATTACTGAGTCCTGCTATTTTGCTATTTTCTATAGCATGCACATAATTACTAAATCCTGCTATTTGTGCTATTTATGCTATTTTGCTATTTTCGATAATAGCACATTATTACTATAGTCTTACAATATTTTTTTGTTCTTCAACCCCTTTTCCATGCATGCAGGAGCCTGCTATTATGCTATTTATAAAGGGCTAGGGCTAAGGCTAGGGCTAGGGCTACAAAAATAGCACAAAAAAAACAAGAGTGAGAACAATTAATAATAGCTAGTTCCTTGCATGCTATTATAGGCTCAGCATTTATTTTTTATTATACGATTAGCTATGGGTATATTCCTGACAAAACAATAATTATTGTTCAAAGTAACAACTGCAGATTTCTCTGAACTCTTTTGTTGTGAATAGCTACTAATCACAATCCAACAAAATCTTGAACATGTCATCTTATGTGTAAGGTGTTTGAATCTTCTTCCTAACCACTTGAATGCTTGTTCTGCACATTCAGTATTTACTCCATGAACTTCAGCAAATTTTTCAAGTTTGCATTTGCATGCATGCAGGAGCCTGCTATTATGCAGGCTAGGGCTAGGGCTACAAAAATAGCACAAAATATAACTAGAGCGAATTTTGGAGCAAGCTTTAGACATGATGACAGTAGAAGAAGCATGCTGGAATTACTTGCACCATTCAAGAATATGAAAGAGAAGAGAATAGCAGGCTCCTATATAGCTAATTATATAGAGAGAAAATATAAATAGCAAAATAGCACAAATAGCAAAATAGCTACCTATAGCTAGAGAGAAAATAGCACAAATAGCAAAATAGCAGACTCCCATAGAGAAAAGAGAAAATAGCAAAATATATGCACAAATAGCAAAATAGCAGGCTCCTATAGCAAAATAGGCTCCTATAACTCGTAGCTCCTAGCTCCAAAATAGGCTCCTATAGCAAAAATAGCACAAATAGCAGGCTCCTATAGAGAGAAGAGAAAATAGCAAAATAGCAAAATAGCAGGCTCCTATAGAGAGAAAATAGCAAAATAGCACAAATAGCAAAATACCTATAGCTATAGCTAGAGAGAAAATAGCAAGTAGTAGTTCTATTATGCTAAAAGCCAATACTGCACCTCACTCCTTTTTCTCGGGTTTGGCTACGCAAGACTATGTTGCTCAGTGTGCATTATTTGGAACTCTCCACAGCCAAGAAGCTGAGAGAAAATATTTCATAGAAATATTTGACCCCACAAACCCCATTATTTATGCCCATGCAGTAAGTGTTAAGCAATTCCTTCAAACATTATAATCATCCCTTGTAGGACTCTGGCTTCAAGCTGGTGATCCCTCAGTGTATCTTTACCATTTTTTTACTTTTCTCTCATTCTAAAGCATTTAGCTAAAATAAGGTTGCACTTAAGTGCCGAGGCATTCCTAGTCTTATAAAAGACTAACTTGCTATGACACAGATTATTATTATAAAAACTCTGTAGCTAATAGCTAGCTAAGCCACTAAGAATTATGAGCTGTTATTAATGCACAATGACTTGGTATACATATAGGTTGGCCAACGTGCAATTACAAGTCCACAACTATCTGGTATTAATCCACCTTCTCCAAAGAGCAATTTCATAGATTCGGCAAAGTCACGATAAAGTATTACATTAAGAGCTGATTGGTCATATCTGTGACAGCCAGCATAAACTTTCTTGGGCCAGACTTTCTTTTTAAAGTCACATCCATGGACTGTAGAACCTTTCGGAGCAATACACTCTACATGCATTGCACAGTCTATCCATTTCGGCAAAAAATTCTCCTTGAAGAGATTATTAGCCCAATAAATAACTGAACCAGATTCAAAAGTTGGAGATAAACTTGCCAATTGTTCTCGGGAACCAGTCAAGTTAAGGTATCGAAACATACCGTCATGTGTTGATTTCATTACCTGAAGTCTCTCCTCTAATCTAGAGCAGGGTAAGACAGGAAATTTGAGAAGGTTAGGGATAAAATTTTTAACTGATTGCGTCACACGGATACTAGCATCACAAAAGAAGAATATCTCATATTCTTCACTCATTTCTTCGATAATAAATGGCTTCCAAGCATATTTCTTCAAGGTTTTGACATGATTGGGGTATTTGCTGAAGTCGAACCTTCTGATTTCTGTATTACAATATGATGATATGGTTCTGGACTGAGATGCTTTCAGTCCTAGATCATAAACTATGATCTTAGTGTGTGGAAAAAGAGCATGAACTGATCCAATATAGTCAATAACTTCTTTAAAGTGGTTACTTGAGATTGCTGTCACCATCACTAACTTGCATAATATGTAATCTTTGCAGCTGCAGGTACCACTAACATTTTTTGCACCTTCAGGACAAAGGTCTTCAAGTTTTTTTTGTCCTGCTATGGAACAACAGGAGGACCCAGAACTAGGTCGTAAAGAACTTGAACCTGTGATAGGACTAGGACTAGGGCTAGACCTGGCAATAGAACTAGGACTAGAACTAGGGTTAGAGCTAGGACTAAGGATAGGACTATTGGCCATACCCTTCCAACTAGCACAAGGCATGAAAAAGGTGCCAACTGCAATCACAAGCAGACATAATATTATAAGCAGAACAAAATATTTAAGCATCTTTCACCAGAACAAGACCAATAGAGGGGCGGATCTGGAAAATATGAAAGGGGAGTTACAACTACCCGCGCGCTTGCGCGCTGAAAAGTTTTTGCCCGACCACGCCCACTTTTTTGTTAACCACGCCCATCTTCATCAGTTAACCATACACACCTGCTTTTATTATTGTCATTATGATACTGACAGTAGTGGATGACAGGTGGATGATACGTTAATGATGGTGATGTAATGACTGACAGTGATGGTGGATGAGACATGGATGATGACTGACAGTGATGGTGGATGAGACATGGATGATGACTGACAGTGATGGTGGATGAGACATGGATGATGACTGACAGTGATGGTGGATGAGACATGGATGATGACTGACAGTGATGGTGGATGAGAAAAAGAAATATATAGAGTTTATAAAGCTATTCTTCTGTTACATTTTACCTTAAATTTATCAATAACATCATCAAAATTAATTGCTAAATTGCTATGTACACTCATTAGAGTCAACACTGATAACCTCTCCCGCCCCATTGTGCTGCGCAAAGAAGTTTTGATTTTCTTAAGCGTGCTGTTTGCCTGCTCATTCTCACATGATGTGACAGGTATGGTACATGCAATGCGCAATAGAGCATTAACATTAGGGAAAAATCCTTATCAGACATTTGCAAAGCAGATACTAAAGTCGATGGGCAGTCTTCAATACTTTGTTCTAGCCACTTTGTTCTCCATCTAGATAATTCAGTATCTACAACAGCTGGACTAGGAAGGTCATTATAATAGAACTCAACTGCTTCATCTAAAGACTGACCAGAAGAGGTTGAATGGATAACTGAAGGGATCAGTTTGAGCAGCTTAGAGGCAATAATTTGTGTACCTCCAAATCTTTCCTGCATTTGTTGTATCAAGTGATCAAGCAATGGTAATGTAGTTATCCTCCTGTAATACTCCTCCACTGAACTATGCTCCACATTTTCACGACCTCGTTGGCATTGAACAACTCTAGGAACAGTTGGTACAACACCGACCTCATGGGCCAAGGTTTCTGCCTGTACATACCATGTCATGAAGCAACCCCTCATTTTCACGGATTGCCTTTAGTTGATCAATAACATTGTTAATTTCTGAATAAGCATACACTATATCATTACTTTTTTTTTGAAGTTTGATACTGATAGGCTTTATAACAGACATGCAATTCATAGTAATTACAAATGAAAAAATGAAACCAAAAGTACTATACATTTTAAGTAATCCATTAGCAGCAACAATAGTTTTTGCATCCCAATTCATATCCCCATATGTGTTATCATGCTCTGTGATTGCTACCATGGCAGCATGATAAATCCAACGAGTCCTGCAAAGATCTTTTACTCTTACCAATTTTATCTGTTTTGTTCAAGAAACATTTGCCTTTTAGCACTATTATGAAAAACATAAGCACTTTCTGTTACTGTTCCATTCATATTTCTGATGGACTGCAAACTACATGCCTGCACAATGCACAATACATGCCTGCACAATGCACAAGTTAAGAACATGGGAATTGCAATGTACATAAGTAGCTTTGTTATTTTCTTCCATTAACAATCCCTGAATACCACGCTACCAGACATGTTCGAGGCACCATCATACCCTTATCCCCTACAATCCCGAAAATCTAAACCATAGCCACATAATATCTCCTTAAGCTTGCATGCTAAAACCTCTCCAGTAATTCTTTCAGAAGTGACAAAATCAACAAACTCCTCTCTTATGTTGCTACTCTGATCAACAAATCGTAATACTATGGAAATCTGCTCCTTGCTTGATACATCACTAACTTCATCACACAAGACAGAGTACCATTTTGCTTCCTTTATTTCATTAATTTATCTCTAAAGTAATCACCAATTGCTTCTATCAATTGATTTTGAATGGTTTTACTGGTGTAGGTAGCATTTTTAGCGGCTTCTTTGAAGTGGTTAGCAAGCACAGTATTACCTGACCTTACACTATAATCAAGAATTGCTAAAAAATGTGCCCTTGTTGCAACTGGGATCTGCTGTACTGCCATCCCTGTGACCACGAAGAGCTATGCACCGTGTACCACACAAATGTAAGGTTTCAGCTATCTGCTTTAAAACACAACGATTCCCGGCTACTTCATCAGCTCTAATACCTTTAAGCCTATTGTCTATTGATGTCTCAGGCCTGATATGAGTACTCTTCAAAACATCAGCTTGAGTCAGAGCAAATTGATGATACTTTGTAGAATTATGTTTTGCAAATTTGGAGTTCTTGGTCCAATAATTAAATTTTTCACATATAAACTGTCCTAAATCTTTTTTATTAGCAAAAAGGACACAAGGGAGACAAAATAAACCATCCTCTACCTTGCTATAGACAAACCAAGGATTCTCTGCTAAGTATGAATACTGGCAAGATCTGTGGCAGCCATCAAGATATCAACGTGGGAATTTGTAGTCAATAGGTGGCCTAAAGTGGTTAGTTAAAATTGGATACTTACATTCATCGACTGAAGTAAGACGCCGATATCATCACACGTTTCAGTAACACTCTTACAAGAACTGCTTGTAGCAGCTAGAGGGGAGGTAGGAGAGGTTGGGGGGGGGGAAGTTGAAACGGGATTGCAGGGGGAGGGATAGAGGTGGGGGGAATGCACAAGGGGGGGAGAGGAAGTAGGGGATAGGGAAATTGAAATGGGATCACAAGGGGAGGTAGGGGATACAGGCAGGGGGAGCAAAGTAGGATGACAAGGGGGGAAGTAGGGGATATAGGCGTGGAGATTGAAATAAGATCAGATGGGGGAGCCTGAGTAGGTAGGGAGATTGAGGTATGATCAAAGGAGCCATCACTAGGTGAAGCAGCTGTCCTTGTCCTTTAAACTTCATCAATTCTGGGCCTTTTCCTATGGCAATCAAGGTATAAAGCTATAATACAGCTAACAGTTGTATAACTAGGCTTCTAGCATTATAGCTAGCAATAGCTATAGCTTAATAAAGACATAGATAATCTATACAATAAAGACTACAGGGGTACTAGAGTAAGTGATCAAAGATCGGACACCATGTAGACACCATGTATTATCGATACACTATATCTCAGGAATAACAGTACGTAGAACCAAGTTTAAACTACCAAAATAGAGTGCAAACATTCCTTGTTCTGTCACCAAAAAATTGTTTTAGTATCTGTTGTTATTTCAAAGCAATAGCTAGAAATGTAGCTTCACTTAAACCCATCTATATCTGGACCAAAAGTTCTATTTATGGACACCCACAATAAAGACTTCTGAAATCAAAGCAGTAAGTTATTAAGCAATTTTCCCAAAATGGTACACTGCTCTGGAACACCCTTGAAGATATAACACTGTAAATCTTCCAACAATGACCTGGGTGTGGCTGATTCAGAGGTCGATTTTTAATGCGTCCGGGTGCGCACATGCGTAATGATGTCAGCGGGAGAAAGTGAGTTTGTAGCACATTTGGTTAGGTTATGGGTGCTCATTTAGGATACCCAGTTCCAAGTCTATCAGTAGCACTTACTTATCTCACTAGGTAGCTAAAATATTTGATCTAGCTATCTCTGTTTTTCATAGACCATTCGGAATAATAATAATCATGATCAAAAATTGGGATAAAAAATTAATTTTAAAAGTCTTTGTCAATGATAAGAAATAAATCTTTCCCTTAAGCCATTCAGAAACTCCTGTATCATCAGTTTCAAATTTCATTTCTCTACTGCTTTTTCTGGGTAGAACTTTGGACAGTGTATGAATACCCAGTGGCCTCTGAATCCTTGTGGACTGCACTTGAGACTGATCTCTTTCTTCTTGGCCGGCCAGGTCCTTGAAAATGGAGCACTTATGCAAAGAGAAATTGTGGGATGTCACTTGTGGAAGGATTCCCACCAATCTGAGGATATTGTCTTATTTCCTCAGACTAAGGATTATACTTCCATGCAAGATCTAGGATATCCAATTGGGGGCTGAGTTCAGTGCACACGTTCATACCTCTGGCTACTGCTTCAAGAGTACTGCTCATTCTTTCCTTTGGCCAGCTATGAATATGCTGAATGTTCTGAAGAAGCGGTGTACATAAACATGGAAGATGAGAATACCTTCAAAATCCTCTCTCTTAAAGGACAGTATGGCAGCATTATTGAATTGCTGGAGACAACCTTGACTTATCAAATTCTACTTGAGATCAGTTTAACTGCAGTGGCAATAGTCTTCATAGCTAGCTAGAAGGCTAGTCAAGTAACTGTTCTATGTACAGATGTCTTCAAGTAGAGATATAGACTCCACCTTGCTAGAATTAGCCTTATAAAGCTATACCTATATCCAAAATTAAAACTTACACTTAGATTCCCACTTGTTTCGATACAAAGTTCAATGGTTTTGACACAAACCTTGTCAACTGGCTCCTGTCATAATTATGCATGCGCATACCCGGACACATTGAATATCGACCTCTGAATCAGCCACACCCAGGTCATTGTTAGAAGATTTACACTGTTATATCTTCAAGGGTGTTCCAGAGCAGTGTACCATTTCGGGAAAATTGCTTAATAACTTACTGCTTTGATTTCAGAAGTCTTTTTTGTGGGTGTCCATAAATAGAACTTTTGGTCCAGATATAGATGGGTTTAAGTGAAGCTATTTTTTGGTGACAGAACAAGGAATGTTTGCACTCCATTTTAGTAGTTTAAATTTGGTTCTATGTACTGTCGTTCCTGAGATATAGTGTATCGATAATACATGGTGTCTGATCTTTGATCATTTACTCTACATGTACAGCTATATTTACCTTACAGTAGAATGTTGAAGGAAAGATGTTAACTTCCTCTGAGACATTGATTCTGGGTGATAGAGTAAAAAAACTGATACTATGATATATCGTAGTCACTGTGTCGAGATGCTTTAGTCTGGCGCAGTCAACCCTTTACCAATATGCAATCATTAACAATCGCGCGCGAGCGCGATTGTTAATGATTGCATATTAGCCCTAGCCCTAGCCCTAGCCCTAGCCCTTTCGGTAAATCCGCCCCTGATACTGTCACAGAATTGACAAACCCTACATTGCTGCATGGACTGCATTTGTCACTGTGCTCTGCTAACTGTCCCTACATCACTGCAAGGTGTAGCCAAAAAGGATGGCCATGACAGGCCAAGATGAGAGGGAGTGAAGTAGGAATGATTAGCTTGTAGTTTGGTAATATTGGTGATGGGTAAGGGCGAAATTTACTCTCTTGTTGCACACAGCCATCCCTACTTAGAATAATGGTGAAGGACATGGAAAGAGGTCAGTTAGTTTTGTACGTGTACACTTAAAAAGTCTTCCCCTGAAAAAAATTGGCCATACATTTGTGATGCCCCTCAATATGAACGACCTACCACCTTAAGTTATAATGTGTGCTCCTTGGGGTGCAGCAACAAGTACATCTGTTATTTGATGGGTGATGGGGATTGAATTTTGAGATGCTGGAAGTATTTTATGTTAGCAACAGGTCGTACCAACTACTCTATCGAAGCTGTAACTCTATTGGCACAGTATCACTTTCTATTTACTGAAAGGATGCATATGCAACTACTTTGGAGCCGGACAGTGAATGTGCATGGTAGGCATCAGCTGCAGACTCTGAAAAGCTTATGAAGCAGCTCAAAAGTTTTCACCCCCAGCCCTGGACGTACACACAGCAATTTCCCTTCACTTAGAAGGAATGTGATATCCAAAACAAAACCAAAACCAAAAAATTATTACAGAAAAAAAAGAAGAAAAAAAAAAGAAAAAATACCGTAATCTAATTATCCTGTAGTAGTGGCAAGCCTTGATCCTTGATTGCAGACAGAGATGAGACTCTACTAAGCAGCAGTGCTTCACTCCCTTTATATCACCTTGGCCTGTCATGGGAGTGAAGTAGGAATAGTTAGCTCGTAGTTAGAATAAATATTTTTTTCCTGTACAGTACATAGGAATAGTTAGCTCGTAGTTTGGTGATGGGTAAGGGGTTACTTGACTGAAGTTCACTCTCTTGTTGCTGAACTTTTTTGAACCGTACACATTAGCCATCCCTACTTGCCTTTTTTATTTAGAATAAATATTTTTTTCCTTTACTTGTTCATCTACTTTTTTGATATAATGCAGGTAGAGACTACAGTATGGTTGAATCCATGTTTCCAGTTGGCATAAGAATCGAGGCCTGTAGCTATCAAAGAACCTAACAATATTGATTTTTATAATACATGTCAATAGCACTGTCAGATCATAGATACTGTACATGAGTAGGGATAGGAAACGCGCGCAATTAATTTTGATCATCCGCGTTATGCTCACGTGATAATAATAATTAATGTTGAAATTGTCTACTCTCGGAATTATATGCTCGCAAAAATTAATAATGAATAAGGTCAAGAAAGTAATTTCTTCAATTCTTGAAAGCCCAGAGTACAAGCAATCTCTGCCATTGAATTCAGTTGATTGTTCACATTACCCAAATTAATGAATCCAATAATCTCATAATTATGTGTTTGTTATAGACTAGGTCCTCCTTAATTTTTATTTCATCAAATACAACTGCAACATATTTTTGCCATTCTTCCAAATCCTTCACTTTGGCTTCCTTCATAAGCTGGATACTGACTTCTGGTTGAATACCAGTAGCTGCCTTAACAGGGTTTCATCTAGGAATTTCACCTTGGAGGGGAAGCTCATCGTGTAGCCATAAGGTCACGGTGGGGGGAGGGTGCAGGGTGATGTGCCCCCCTCCTGCGCAGAGCATGAAGCTAAAAATGCTTAAATTCTACTTAGAAGCATTTTTAAAAATGCTTGGATCCTAAAATATACTAGCTACTTAGAAGTATTTTTCGTCCTAAAACTCTTTCTTTTGGCAGTTTGGGGGGGAAGTTGAGCTGTTTGGAGGGGAAGCTTCCCCTGCGCCCCCCTCCTTAGATGAAACCCTGCTTAATAAGATGAGTATAATCTCTCAAAGTGCGTTCAGATGGTAACTTGATAAAGCCTGATGATCTCATAGCATGATACGCTGCAGATTAAATCATCTTAGATGAAGACACCATTTTATTATCATAGGATGCCACCTCAACTGTCTATCATTGTGCTCTGCAACAGTGAGGTTGAATTTTCTGTCCATACACATGAACAGTCCAAGAGCAATCACTTTTGATGGTAAGGCAGTATTTCATCATAGTACATTCAGCAGACATTTTACAAAAAGTAATGCATACATTTGTGAGTGGTGAGACATCCTTCCATTCTGAACTAGGGAGAGTTACGTGCTGTTTTATGGAAGCCAATTTCATATTCACCTATACACAGGAGTTAACATTATTTTAGGTACCTATTACCATAGAGTACCACTTACTCTCTGCTTATAATCTCCATAACATTTTGTACCCTTCTTTGGTGGGCACCCTTGGGCCTGATGATATACTCCGCTTTCTTTCTTTCTTTGTTTTTTTTCAACCTTGAGGCGTAATTTTCGTTTCCCCATTACTTGCTTCTGTTTATACCAAACAAAGATTCCTTACATTTATGGCATGTAGTAACCATTACTATGTATAATGATAAGAAATGGAAATTGAAGAAACTTATAGGCCTTGAGAAAGAATCCCACAAACTCTACCTAGAATGTCACTAAGAAAAAACACTAGAACCAGCCTATCATTCTAAATGGGATAATGGCATGTAGTTGTGTACAAACTGCCTGTTGAGAATACCTATACTATTGTGTCTTTTTTATACCATCCAAAAAATTCCCGCAAAGTATTATCCTCAGCATTAAGAATTTGCATGCACAGTTTCATGTACGTGCAGAACCTTCCTCAAAGCAGACTATGACACTTGACAATTACTAGAATTTAGAACCTTTTTATATTAAAAATCCTTCAGTTATCAATTTCGGACGGAGACAGCTCAGACCACCGAAAACTTCCCTACTCACTAAGTTCTCGTTACTATGCAGTATCCGTAACGAGCTAATTCCATCGCTGTGACGTCATTGCCCGCAAAATTTTTGCGCGTTTCCTATCCCTACTCATCTATGGTCAGATCAGACACTAGTCTGGGTTGGTAAAGGGTCGGCTACGTCGATCGATCGGACATATATGTACATCTCGAGCTCGCGATCGTATGGCAAGCCATCAGTATCAAAATTATATTCAGATGTACGTCCGAAACGTACCTTCGAAACACCGTTAAAACGTACGTCCGAAATAAACACGTACGTCTAATTTCATTCTGCGCATGCGCGCATACTTCTTGAGCACATTTCCCCCCCTTTTTTATCACATGATTATCACATGAGCAGTATACAAGTTCAACTCACCGAATTCGCGCAAAGGAGCCGAGCGGCAGTTTGGCATAGCCACTCTGAATATGTTATTGAGGGACTTGAGCTGTGCATTTCTACTTGTTCCAGTTTGCTTGCTTGATAGCATTAGTAGAAGTTCGGAACAATCAGAGCTGCAAGAATGTATAGCTTCTTTATCTCAGCTTTTGAAATGTTTGCATACTATGCAAAAAAAAGTGGGAGGAGTATATAACAATGCTGGAAGGTGATCATCACCAATATTCACCACGTCCACATAATTATGATGTTGTCGACTGGTCGAGGAAGACCCTCTTTTGATGTTTCCAAATACTTGTCATCTCTTTCCTTTATTAATGGACAGAAATTGCAGCAATAATTGGTATCAGTAGAATGACTCTCTACAGGTATGTATATGTATATCAAGTGGCTAGGTAATATCATCCAGAGAAAGAGTACGAAATGTACTGAAATCCATTGTGTTGTGATGCTTACCAGGCTCTATTAGATGGCAACCTTATTCAGTACCTGGACCTAACTCATTATAGCTATACCATTAATTTATTAAAAGCCTTTCTTTGTGCTGTGTTTATCATTTATCAGACTCTCACCATAAACTGATTAGATGGAGAATGGTGCCATCGATGGTTATAGTCGGCTAATATCTATTTAAGATGCACTTCCAACAATCGTGCTTCTAGTGTGTACGAGATTTTCTTAATGGAGGAGCAAGAGTTACTAGATTTTGTGGGCTCTGCATTATGTATACATCCCAAGAATTAACAGAAGTTTGATTGAGTTTTCTCAAGGTTGGAACAATCATTCCATAAGAACTGCCATCCATAAAACCCCTCAACAATTATACATGCACTGCTGGTTGTTTGATACTACAGAATTCCAATATTGATGCCCTTGACTTTGATGATTCTGTTGATACTAACTATGGTGTAGATCTGGATGGAACTCTTGAGACTGATGATCAGGATGGAGTGGTGGTTCCTGAAAACAGAATTAAATTTTCTGATCAAGATATCAGAGCCCTAAAACTGGCCATCAATCCACTTGGTTCATCAGATAACCATGGCGTAGACATTTATGAAGAAACATTACAATACATAGTGTAATTTTTTGGTTTATTATTATTATTATAAAATTCAGATACATGATAAGCTAGCTAGATGACCAGCCTATGTTAGCAGTTCAGTCACAGTGGATCCATTCAAAAAGAAAACTCTTTATTAACTTTGCTAAGAATCGATTGGATCATAGTTCATGTGGGGAGTTCAAGAGTACAATCACAAGTATGTGCTATAGGACGTCGGCCAAGCCCTGATAATATATAATTACCCCGCACCTGAGGACAACCATCGTCATATGGTAGCAAGAGTGGGGAGTTGGAACTCGAACAAGGAAGTTTGCTCTTGATGTACGCTTCTAATTCCTTCTGTTCAATCACTTCTTTCTCTCTTCATTATTGTAGGCACTATAGAGTGATTGCCGCAAGCATGCAGCTGCTAGCTGGAATGTCGTTAACTGCGCATGCGTATTTTCCAATTCGGACGTACGTGTTTATTTCGCAGTCTAATCGCCAGCGTTGGCGAGCCCCATAGGGCTAATACAACTTTAATTGCACAGACACGCACTTTTATCACTCACCAGTTTACGGAAGTATCCGGAGAGAGTATTTGTGGTCAAATTCACTTCTTTTAGTTGTAGTGCCGAGATTTTCCCTGTACAGAAGGCATAAAGCTGCCTGTAGCTTAGTCTGGCATAGCACCGCCCACCGACTCGAGTACGTGGTCTGGTGACATACAATACAACGAGTTGTGCTGTTTAGCAGGAAATCAGCTAAATCAATGAATATCATTAAATGACGTTTAATGACGTAAAATTACGCAAACACTTGGCGCCTTTTCTTGTAAATTCGCACGCTAAAATTGCACCTGCCAATTAAATTAAGAATAACTATGACAACTATGATGTCACTGGCTAATTATAATACCACTTCCTACGACACTTCCTGTTAGTAACGCGTGTGCGCAGTAGAATCCACCGGCACAACTCGTTGTATTGTATGTCACCAGACCACCTACTCAAGTCGGTGGGCGGTGCTATGCCAGACTACCTGTAGCTGCACCTTGCACGGTACTAACTCCACTATAATTTTTATAGCAAATGCAGCTGCACGCGCGAAGCAGCTGCTACATTTTTGTGGTCTTTGATGTTGTGATAATCAATCGTGTTGTGGGCTGTGACATTTGTATTTCACACTTCCTGCCACTACTTCGAAGGTATGTAGAGCCCCTCCTATTATAAGTGGCATGTTATGCGTAATAAAATTAACTGTCCATTAGTGCATGTCTGTAATACCATAGATATATGAGCCGTACCGGTGTCATAAAGTTTTGGGGACCCCGTAGTTCTAGGTACCCCCCGTCCCTAAATCTACCGTAGATATGGGGACCCCCTCATAGATATAGGGACCCCCAGTCCTCGCGCTTTATATGCGCTTTATATCTCTACATAGCTGACAAAACAAAAGTGAGGGAGAGTGAAATATTCAGTTCAAGCTGGGTAAGTTAGCCATCTGTAGTTAGTACTTATTTTACTGTTTTAGGGTTGAATAATAGCTATGAGGAAGTGGGCTATTCAGTTTGAGGCTATCATCCATATGGACCACATGCAGTTTTGGCCCTCCAATAGTTTAATATTAAAAATACAAAATTACATTATCCTAGCTTTCATTAATTATTATCTATATTAATTTTTAATCACTACTACAACTACTACTATTAGTATTATATTATTTAGTTTCATAATGCTTATTTAATGATAATAATGATAATAAATAATAATAATAATAATAATAATAATAATAATAATAATAGTAATAATAATAATAATAATAATAATAATAATAATAATAATAATAATAATAATAATAATAATAATAATAATAATAGGTCAGATTCCTCTACCACACTTTCAGCAAAAATCCAACATAGATTTAACGACCTCCAATAGCTAATATATCTGTAGATTCAATGATAAAATATCTGTACTGGCATCCACTAAAAATTTGACACCACTAAATTACCTCATCTGTGACCCTATCCCCAAATGTATGAATCTATTATAGCTAGCTAAGTAGCTACAGTACCCTATCTGTAGATATGGGGACCCCATCCCCAAATGTAACTCATCCAGATATACCGTAGGTACCATTTCTCCATCTGTAGATATGGGGACCCCATCCCCAAATGTATGCTTATCATAAAAGATACCTCATCCAGATATACCGTATGTACCATTCTCCATCCGTAGATATGGGGACCCCATCCCCAAATGTATGTTGATCAAAGGATATCTCATCCACGAATCTTCATAAATAATTGTAGGAACCTTTTTAGATGGTCTACTTCACTTGTATCTTCTTTCTCCTACTCACGAGGTGGTCTCTCATCTGCAACCTGCTCCTTCGTAATGCTGGCCAAGGATTGCTTGTTTGAAAACCTCTGTTTACCTCTCTGTCTCAGTTTGCAACAGTGAGGCACCCTCAGACATCTTGCCCCAAATTGAAACAGCTAGCTATAGCCTATTATTGTGGTTTATATTACGTATACCAAGCATGCTATATGAATATAGAGGGGAACAGCTTAGTTCCCAGACTGATTTTTTCTCCCCGAGCTTGCTATTAGCAATACTATTGCTACTTGGCCAGATCTGGCTACTTTGGCTGGGGTCCCCATATCTACGCAGGGGTCCCCATATCTACCGTAGATATGGGGACGGAGGTTCCCATATCTACGTAGATTTAGGGATGGGGATCCCCATATCTACGTAGATATGGGGACGGGGGTCCCTGAAATAGGGGGTCCCCAAAACATTATGACACCGGGATTGGAAACGTAATACTTTTGAAATTAATTAGGCGCGTTTCGCTATTAACTCCGTAGTGCAGGAAATTAACCCCCTACTCACCGTATAACCAATGGCGCGTAAGGCGCGGGACCGGCAGCAGGACTTGCAGCAAGCTAGAGAACTGGATTCGTGGATGCTAAAGTCCCTGTGTACAGTAGGTATGATAGCATGATAGCTATAGGCTAGCTATAATTAGCCTAATAGCTAAGTAACCGCCTGACTTGTTCAAGGTATGTTCAAGGACTGTGGTTTTTATACTGTCAGCGTTTTTGAGAGTCTTGTTGGGTTTCAAACACATGTATCTATGTACGTTTAAATTTGCTGTATGATTGAATTAGTGCAATACAAGGGTTACATTCTTTCCAAACCTCTGAGCTTATTATTATTATTTCTAGCTAGCTAGATATTGTGCTAAAATTAGAATGCAATACAAGCTAGGTACCTAATAGTAAATAATTTAATCTTATAGATCATGGCAGCCAGTACCCCAATGATTGAAAGGGTCATTAAAGCAGCTGGGAAGAATGAAATAATGTCCCTTTTAATTGCAAGTAGCAACAAAAAAGTTGTGGACAAATTATTTTGTGAATTAATTTCTGCTATCAAGACATGTATAATGGAGTTGGGAAGAGTAAGTATGGCACATGCAAGAGAAAGGGCTATAAAAAAATTTCATCAGCTCAGACTGAACACGCTACCTGAAATATGGAACAAAAGCTTAGCTGAGCTTGAAATTACAAGCACTCCAGTGTTACTTCAATCAATTAACAGACTAATTTTTAATGAAATCCTAACTGAACATTTTTCCACTAATCATGCATCATCGGCTATGTCATCAAGACCATTATCAGTGCATATGTCTTCGGAAGAAGAAAATGCTATTAGATATGCAAGTGGATTTGTCACAATGCGATTGAAGAAAATTTACGAACAGGAACATACCAACAAAGCCAGGCAGTTTGTAGAATGCCTCGCTAACATGTCAGTTGAGGGTGATGGAAGTAATTTTTATGAATATACTAAAATTTGGATAAGTACTATAAACCGAGGTGGCCTATTTGAAATCAATGACAGCTGTTTCCTCTTTTTTCGTGCTCTTGAGCTTAAAGTGCAAGAGTGTCTTCCTCATCATCTAAAAGGTGGAACCATGTCAAAGGAGCAACTTTTCACCCTCATCATGGATGATGAAGATGTCAATTTTCTCTGGTCAATGCTTTCCATTAACATCGATTCCAAGTATTCTGATGATCTTTTACGCACAATAGTGGAAAAGTGGGTCACTCTTAGAGGATTCACCATAACATCTTCTTGGTTACAAGAATATAAGGATATTAAAGCAAAGCAAGTAAGTAAGAAAAAAGCATTGAGAAAGGAATTAGCCAAAAAAAAATCCAAGAAAGGATCAACAGACTTGGACTCCAGTGATGATTAACAAAATATGTATTGTAGCTAGCTATATCAGTCATTCATTATCTTGATTATTCAACCTTTTTTGCTTGTCTTCGTCTCTTTGGAAGAGGTGTATCATCAATCACCTCCTTGTTGTGCAAGAGCCGTCTTTTCCGACTACTATTACCTCTAACAGGTAGCAGAGAAGCAGATCCTTGTACTCTTAGAGATTGAGTAGACTCAAGGCATGCCTGTACAGATGGATTTTCAGAGCGGCCACCTCTTCCACGAACTTGGCCAAAGAAATTCTCTAAGGGGTCTTGTGAAAAACATTCACTGAGAATATACTTCTCTGGATATCCAGCAAGAGAGAGCAGATATTTAGATACTTCAACGAATGATTTAACTGTGTGTGTGTGTGTGTGTGTGTGTGTGTGTGTGTGTGTGTGTGTGTGAGAGAGAGAGAGAGAGAGAGAGAGAGAGAGAATGAGTGTGTATGCATGCATGCTATCTGCAAAATGTACCTGTTATTCGTAGGCCTTCTAGAGTTTCTGTGCTGAGACACATAGTTGCTTTGTAACCATCTGATACTTCAGAATTAGACTCAATGCTATCTTCCCATTCCTTCAAGTAGTCCAGAAAATCCTCCTTGAGCCACTACAAAAATACCACTTTGCCATCCATTAATTACAATATTAAATTGCAGTACAGTACCTTAAATCTCTCGTCTGAAGTGTCAGTATAAGGTTTTAAATTTGGTTTCCTCCTCTTGATGTACTCCAGTTTGTTCCGACCATTTAAACAATCAAATAATTTGTCAAATATGCGCACAAAGCGCTCAGTCTCAGATGTCTTTGGATCACCATAGAATTTAAGTGCATTCCCAACACTCTCACTCAATACCTACAATTAGAATTCACTCATCGTATTCTACACCCTATTTAAACATTTGTAGCTTATACCTGCACAGCAAGATCCACCCGCATCCTTGAGTATGACGTGAGTTTGATATGCTCTAGTGACAGCTTTGGCAATAGATATAGGCCATGTGATCTGTTCCCCATTGCAATCTTTGCATGATACAGCTTACACAGGTGTTGCCAACTGATTTCCTTCCCATTGATCTAAAAATTATGCATGTGATTTACTTGCACTATATTGCTAACTGCTTTCTTACCCACAGGTTGCGTGTATTGCCATGGCCTGAAGAGTGAGACCAGCAATTTCTTGTCGTTTTGAGCAAGTGAGGTACATCAGACATGAAATAAACATATCTCTCATCGGAGGCATATGGATTCTTGGTTTTATAACACAAGCCATCATCTTTGTCACTCTGGTGCATGCGAAAGAATTTTCTGTTCGGTGATGCACCGTCAGCAGTCACTACGATTACTTTAAATCCACATTTTTCAAGTCTTTCAATAGCTTCCCATACTATCAAAAAAAGGTAATCACTTTTGATTGTAGTGGTTGCAAAAGTTGCATATGGGAAATGTAGGTGGAAAAAAATGCCACGAATCATTAGTGTCAGTACATGGGTAGCAACATGTGGTGTTTTTTCATTACCAATATCTCTCTCCAATTGATCAAGATGATCACCAATATCTCCCATGTTGACAAAACCTATCACTTTCGTCTGATGTTTGTTGTACACGAGGCTTTCCTTCACCTTCATCTCATCCAAAACCAATGTCACATGTCTCTTCCAATCAGGTAATTCGGATAATTTTGCCTCTTCCTCCAACATTTGGTTAACTTCTTCAGAAAATCCTGGTGCACTCTTGATATAATGAGTGTAGTCACGCAAGGTTCTTTCCGATGGAAGCTTGACCATGCCTGATGTTCGTAATGCATGATATGCTGCTGTGGATAGGAATTTCAGATTGAGGCACCATCTCACCATCATCGGGTGCCAACGCATCTGACGAGAATTCGTCAATCTGGCCACCTTCAATTGTTCTTCCCAAAATAGCCTGCGAAATGATCCTTTCGGATATATATCATTAATTTTGTGTTTATTTTCTTTCATTATATTGTGGAGGTCAGAGTGTAATTCTTGATCCACAATAACACTATTTCTTTCATACGATTGTTTTATTTTCTTTCTTAGCCTCTTGAGATTGTATTTTGAATTACTAGCTTTAGATTGAAGATTTTTCAACTTTTTCAACTGTTCTGCTGAACTAAGGTAACGATTGTTGCAATATTTAGATTTTGTTTTCTTTTTTTTTAAGAATCGACTATACATCGATCTTAAATTTGATCGGAATTTCTGACAAATATTGCATTTACCATCACCCACAATTAATGTACAATCTGTAGTTTGAACTGTTGAGTTAAATACTTTACCGTTATACCAAACAGAGAACCCTTGAATCACCTCTGCTACCAGCGATCCGGCACTTGTTCTTATTTTGCCTTCATAAGTTGGGGACAAGATCATATCAATGAATTTATTGTCTGGATTTCCTGGGCATAATTTTGAATTACTGAGAATGTGTGTAACATTTACTATTAATTCTTTTTTGTTGAGAAGCTTGGGTAGTGCCAACATTGTGTGGTTGATTTGTCGTCCATGAATGCATATCTCCCATGAAAAATCATCATGAATCGTGAGCTCATATGCATTGGATGATTTGCAACGAAAAGACATACTACCTTTCGATTGATCAGTTAAATCAACCCATCCATCTATATCTTCCCTTACTGCCAGGTATAATTGGTTCATGTCTAATTGTGCCCTCTTAGCAGCCTGTTTCTTCCTTTCTCCATTCTTGAAATGAGTAAATCTTTTCTTCCGAGGCATTCTGCATGCATGTTACAGTACCATGTCAGCTAGTGCTACACTTTGTGATATATATTCATCACAAAGTGTATAGCTATTAATTTGGTTTGGGAATGTGGGACTCAATATTATGCCTTAAGCTATAGAGCTATAGTGTAGCTAGCTGTAACTTTATCCCTGCATAAGTCGGATGCTAAACAGCTTGCATTCAGCAAAATAGCACATTTAGTTACTTTAATAGGTAAGCAATTGCTACTAATCAGAAAACAAGTCCTATCCTTTAACACACAGTTGCTTATGGTACACAAAATTGAGCCTTTGAATTACAAAGATGAGGGCAGTAGATATAAACTATTCATTATTTAATTCTAGTGACAATGGATTTAGTTGCACATTTGGTAGCTTTACATTATCCACTATATGCTAACTCTGCATTATATAGCACTTACTTGCAAATGGTACACAAGATAGATTCAGGCAAGGAGCTGAGAGTGTTTCTTATAAATTTCTCCCCTGAAGAGATTTGAACGAATTCTGTTTGGGCTAAACTGTAGTACCGTTCTCGCGGCTTGTTTTACAATAGTCGCAAAGATTTTCTGATATGTTTGCGGTCCTTTGTACTCGGGAAGACAGTAACTCATGCGCGTAACTAAGGTGAAACGAGCCTGTACTTCAATAATTATACTAGCCCTACGGGCGCACGTGACCCCGTTTCCAATCCCGGTACGGCTCATATATCTATGGTAATACAGCCTTTGCTTTATGGAGCCTTTGAATGCTACTCATAGCTTGAAGCTATACTGTTCATTGAATATAATGGCCTACTGAATAAGAATGGTGTGTTGATATTAGCTATTAGCTAGCAGTAGTCCATCCAAATCTTTTACTATAGCTATACACACACTATAGCAATGACAACCCTTGCCCATGGACCATGTCACTCTGTAAGCAGTGATCATTCAGATACACACTTAAAAATATTGATTGACTATTAATCATCATGGGACACTTTCAGACACGGATACCTCTGCCAGGCTTCCATGAAGCAAATCAAAACGAAAACCCTTAGCTAACATTAAAAATTTCCATCCTTGATGGCTGCCCAACCAAGCAAGTAGCTACGAACAGAAACAATTTATTGTATTCAGAACTGTAAAAACTGACATACAGCACCACCAATCTTTTAATACCCCAGGCCAACCCCAGATAAGGTTGATATTCTCTCTTGATAGGTACAGATGTGTATCACATACGTTTGATACTATTATGTTTCCTGGGAGTAAGATTTTCATCCTAAAGATGCTATAGGTTCCTGAATCAGAATGCCCTTATCTCTCTTTGAACACTATCACAGAAGAGCTACTACCACACTTAATGTCTGTACTCCTTTTTCATGGGATCGGGAATACCAGTTTTCTCTCTACATTCTATTATTTTTCTCCTTCATCAATAATGAAACACTGTGTGGTTCACTAGGACAAGTGACAGCAGATCCTGCCTCCCCTTCCCTCCGACTTGTTGGCTTTGGATATTTTAGAGTATATTTATCCAATCTTCACCAATCACCCTCTTTTATTCAATGAAATCAGAGTCTCTCCATGACTTGCACTATCATCAGGAGAACAGTGTGGGAGTGAGCATACATGACCATGCCCTCTACCGAAGCTCTAAAGCTCCACTGGAATCGCTCCCTGTGGTATTAGAGATGTGGCATCATGCAACTTCCAACGACATTGATCTTCCAGGTAAGTTAGCTGTTTGAGAAATGTAATTAAGATTCGATTTCTAGCTCACTGACACACATACATTTACCTATATAGCTGGAAATGGTTGGATGGAAAAGTCCAAAGTGTCTTAGACGTTCCTGAAAACATGGCAAGAGTTCAGGATTTTGTTTCAATGGGTGTGGCTGAAAATTGACAAGCATACAAATGTGGACCAGGATGCAAGTGTGTCAACTGTTTAAATAGCTATGACAACAGTCTCAATCATCCTGAAGCAGTGATGGAGCTGTAAACATTGATGGACTTCAGAAACAGAACGAAGAATTGATAGGAGATAATATAGAGAGTGATGAAGAACATGAACTAAATGAAAGACAGGATGAATGGGTGTGACATTTGCATTTTGCAATACTTACATCCACAAAATTGCTACTGTATATTATACAAGCAATGCTACACAGGATCCAGCTAGAATCTGAAGTGTCCACTGCTAGGAACGAAAATTCTAGCAAGAAACACTATGACGTGATGAAACTAGCCAAGCAACAGAGGCAACATATAGCTGAATTTTCTGCCTGTTTATAGCTTGCAACAATGTTTACTGTGCAGTAATACTTACCTAGGTTTCATCTTTAGCAGAAAGTGCTCTCCATATTGCTTCTTCGGCTTCAAAGAGGCAGTTACAGTCCATACAAAACACCCGCACAATTTCTGTTTTTCGACTACAATTTATGACGTCATCGCTAATACGTGGTAATTAATTACGTCCACTGGCGATTAGACTGTTCGGACGTACGTTTAAGACGTAGGTGTGGGAAGTACATCTGAATTTATTTTTGATACTGATGGCTTGCCATACGATCGACGCTACACGTACACGCGCGAGAGGGCGGGGCATGTTTCTATATAGCGCACTGCGAAAATGTCTGCCATATTCAAGGATGAAAGCTAGCAGGTTGGAAAATGACGAACTATTTTTGAACATGTCGAGTTTAAGGTAAAGGACAGTTTTGAAGTAGTTTGGTGTAAATTATAGCATTTGAATGAACCATTTCTGAAATAATGGCGTGGAAGATGATGAACAAATGGTGATTTTAGGAATCGCTGTAAAATGACACTGCTTTGTCTTCTGCTTTTCATACTTGAGTCCTAGCACATTGGAGGTGTTCTGTCTTCAAGTCAGGAGTTGTTGATAGTAGAAGAGAAGTATTCCTGCATAGCTATAATGAAACAAAATGTTTTATATTAGCGCAATGGGGCAGTCCGTGCCATCCCTACTTAGAGAGTACTATCGTACTCTCTGATATATAGCTGTATATGATTGTATGACTTGAAGTGACTTAGAAGTCATGAGACTCAATTCCTCAGACTGGTGAACTCCTCTGGTAGCTATATAAGTCAGATCTTTTCAAGGAAATCAGCTAATCTAGAAAGTTTATTTCATAATTTATAACTGCAGTTGTAGCTAGTTACGTAACTATCAAACTTTCAGTTTACAAAAAACATTGAAAATTAATCTGCTGACCTACAATGGGTACAATTCTCTGTTATCTGCACTATAATTATAATATGGTAAGGTTTTCCTGCTCTGACTTGTTGACTATAATTCACAACTTAAAGTTGATAAGCAAGCAGGTAGCAGACTAGCATCATTTAGTATCTATGGTAGCATAGATAATCAGATCTTTTGTATACAAGTGAGCACAAAATTTTTTTGTCTAAGTACGTAAAAAGGTCATGGCCCTAAAATGTAGCTAGGTTATCTTTTATTTCATATACACACTGATGATTGAAGAATTAATTTTAAGATTGTAAACAATAGCTTGGGATATAACTGTCTTTGAGAATGAGTACTAAGCTATCTGGGTACTTAGCTACCTGCAGTGGAGATCTTCTAGGAACACTTGTGTTATATAAAGTTGCCTCAAGCACGTGGCTACATGGCCATATGGTGGCATGGTGTGGCACCCCTCCTGCATGTGTTCTGCATGCTATCAATATCACCGAGTGATTTGAATCTTAGTCAAGACTAATAGCAAAAGATCAGTCTCTACGTATGTATTGCTCCAAAAGATGATGGGGAATGCTATAGCCAGTGAGTGAGTCAGTAGCTACATCTAATTTAGAAAAATATATAGCTAATCTGCTCAGCTAACATGATAAAATTCAATAGGTTTGTTTCATAAATTAATTGCATTGAATATTTCAGAAATTTTTATTTCCAAATGCATATTGTGTGTTCTGCAGGTTTTAAGAGTGACGTTTGATTTCGCGTGGGCGAACAGATATCCCTAGAGTTATGCGTTTGGGGAACACGCGCCACTGGGAAACACATATCACTATAGCACCGGGGAAAAAAATGGATCCCCTTTACCAAAAGTTATCCGGGTATATCAGATTGAATGGCTTGTACATAACTGAGTAGCGCTACCCTCCAGACTGTAGTCAAGACAAAAGAGAGCTATTCGAAAGAAAGCAGCTATGTTCAATGTAAGAAAGGGAGTTCTTTTCATCAAGAAGAAAAAGAAGAGCGGGGTAAGACCTGATTTTTCATAGGTGCTTATTATGCTTGTAGATAGCTAGCTAGCTACGCATGAAGTTGAGTCTAGATGCAATCATGGTGATTCTACTTAATTATGGCCTTACTACCAGCATAGATACTATATCTACTGCACAGTATAATTATGGTATTTATGCTACCAGATACCAGATTTTTTGGCCTCTGTAAAAGAAACTCATGAAATTTGCCTGTACCTGTAGCTAGCTATGTACCAAGTTACCCAGCTATTCTCTTCAAATAAATAATCAAATCAATATCATTCTGATGACCATGGGTTTTCCCTATCCCTAACCAAAAGGCTGTACGGTTTAATAGTGTGCTGAGATCATACCTGTGTGTGATGTTCCAGAATGTCTACTATCGTACAGGGGAACCAATCTGCTATCCTACCTGATGACTGATGTATGCAGTCTTCTTGGAATTACGAAATTGAATACTACAGCATACCATCCTCAGTGTGATGGCCTCACCGAGAGGTTTAATCGTACTCTAAAGACGATGATACGCAAGCATGTTGATGTCTATGGGAAGCAGTGGGACAAGTATTTACATGGGATGCCTGCTTGCCTATCGAAACACCCCACATGAGGCAACAGGCGAGAAGCCATCTTACCTTCTTTATGGTAGAGATTGTCGCTATCCTATTGAAGCTGCATTTCTTCCTGCTAATGGGGTAGAAGGGGCTGACCTGACAGGCTACCGACAGGAACTCACTGAGATACTCAGTCAATCCAGAAAGCCCAGAAACATTAAGTAAAATACTATAATAAGGTGAACAAATATTCTCCTGTGCAGTTCAAGATTGGAGGTCTAGTGCTAATTCAATTCCCTCAGGAAGAGTCTGGAAAGTTTCGGAAGTTATCTTGTCTGTGGCATGGACCCTATTGAGTCGTTTGGTGACTCCAACCGGCATTGCAGGAAAATGTGTCTACACTTCAAAAGATGATATTATTCGTGTACACTTAAATCTGAGTTACCCTAGTAATCTAACCATCCCTCTACTATGGAAGAAAGTAAGCTTGGGGCGAGCTCTAACTGGAGGCGGGGGTGTGTGACAGTAACATTAATTATTACTTTTATCATTACTAACTAACTGTTATGTAATCATTATTGTGATTTCACTTATGATGTTATCATATGTTCACTCCTTGATTTGTGACCCTTGAGTAAAGTCTAATATCACTTGAGATACCATTATAATTATGCTGCCTGGTGACATACACGAATAACATATCTGATATAAAGTGGTCTTACATGTAAATAATAACCAGGTAATCAACAAGTGAATTTTATATAGCAAGCAGTTAGCTATATAGCTACCTTCCTACGTAGGTACCCTTTCAAGGAAAAAACAAACAACTTCAATCGACTTAACCTATGCAATTTATTGATTAACTTGTGACTATTGGGAGGAGGGTGGGTTAATCTTCGAAGCCAGGTCCACTGGACCTGCCTAAATTTCAGCAGCAAAACTGGACCGGGTCCACTTTTTTCCCTTGCCAAAAAAGGACCTGCCTAGATTTTGGCAGAAAAACTGGACCAGGTCCACTTTATTCCCTTGCCAAAAATGGACCTGCCTGGATTTTGGGTCCACTTTTTTTCCCTTGCCAAAAATGGACCTGCCAGAGAAACTGGACCGGGTCCACTTTTTTCCCCTGCCAAAAATGGACCTGCCTGGATTTCGGCAGCGAAACTGGACCGGGTCCACTTTTTTCCCCTGCCAAAAATGGACCTGCCTGGATTTCGGCAGCGAAACTGGACCGGGTCCACTTTTTTCCCCTGCCAAAATGGACCTGCCTGGATTTCGGCAGCGAAACTGGACCGGGTCCACTTTTTCCCCCTGCCAAAAGTGGACCTGCCAGCAAAACTGGACCGGGTCCACTTTTTTCCCCTGCCAAAAATGGACCTGCTTAGATTTTGACAGTGAAACTGGACCGGGTCCACTTTTTTCTTGACAAAATTGGACCAGGTCCACTTTTGGCAAGGAAGGTCCACTTTTGGCAGAAAAATTGGACCAGGGGTCCACTTTTTTCCCGGTCCACTTTTGGCATGACAGAACCTCAAGTACTGAAGTGATGGAACAGGAAAATGAAAAGAAGTACCAGAAAGTAAAGGACACACTTCTGGAAGCATTTTCCAATTCAAAGGGCCCATTAGGTCTGAGGGCCTTTTGAACTGGAACACACATACGTAGATGCGAGTAGATTTAATTGCTGTAGCTGTAAGTGCCATCATGCATACACCAGGCAGAACCAGGCTTCTGGCTTCTCCAATATTGGAGAACTCTTAGTTAGTCTTGCATTCAGGCATATTTTGAGGGGGAAGGGGAAAATACATCTGGCTATAATAGCAAGATTAATTCCTCCCCTCACACATAATCTTGTGGGACTATAGTAGTCGATGAAGCTCATTGTGTCAAAAAATGATAGCTATGTAGATACAACTTTAATGGTCATTATTTAGTCTAGCTCACCAACTGCACTTTTTTATTTCCATAGTAGTTTTTATCTCATCACCGGAGTGCTGAGACACAGTGCTGAAGTCAATGGTACATGGTACATACTAGTGACAATTGTGCACATGTATGTGCACATGCACATGTAAGGTAAAAATCCAGACATTTCAGATGCCTGTAACATCAGGAATACAAGTAGAAATGTGCAGAACCATCAAAGTGAAAGTAAGTATATTAACCAAATAAAACCTACCTGGCTAAACATGTAGTAGAATTTGTCTAGTTTACAGGACATATATAAACTCTGATTTTTACTTTTGTAAATTAAAGGACAAAATTTCTAAAATAATGTATTCAGTATCAGACTTAAATTCTACTACAAAAATATTCCCAAATGAAACCATTCTACATCAAACTGAGCTGCTGAATTTTTGACAGAAGCCACATAGCTACCTATACATAATAATAGAAGAAGAATGTATATACGAGCCTGTGGGAGGCACTGTATCCCTACACAACAATCCCAGCTATGAAATTTCTTCAGAAACCACTCCAGAGAATGAGAATGCGCCTTCATCTGCAACTTCTCTTGAAGTAGAGTCAAAGTCTTTCACTTGTGCAAGCATATGCGTAATAGTTTGGTTTATCTTAGAAAGTAGTGCGGCATTTGCTAGCTTGGTTCTTACAGCATGGAATATTTCACAAGTCATTCATCAGAATTCGAGCATTTTTAAACTAATGATTCTCCAGCAAAATTACGAACTTCAAACAAACATTTCAAGGTTGTTGGATTCCAGAGTAAGCGATCTTTACACTTTGGAATAGACACAGGTATTAATCCTGCTGCTTCATGTTCTCATGTCTTGCTGTTGAATTCCTCTGCCCCGTCAGGTCACTACTGGATCAGGTCCTCCAATGGCTCTGCTGTGCGTGTGTACTGTGATATGACTAGGTCGTGTGGTGGAGTCACTGGAGGGTGGATGAGAGTGGCTAGTCTGAACTGGAGCAATGAATCACTTCCATGTCCTGATGGATTCAGAGAACGCAATGACTTTGCTATACACACTTGTGGAATTGCCTCCACATCAGCTAGTTCTTGTCCTTCGATTATTTTTGAAATACACAACACCATGTATAGTAGAGTCTGTGGCAAAATAAGAGCTTATCAAGTTGGTACTACAGATGCATTTGCTATATATGGGCGTGGGCCAAACATACGTAAACATTGACTCCAATTATGTGGATGGGATAAGTCTTACACATGGAAACAATCCTAGGAGACACATCTGGACTTTTGCTGTTGCTTTTAATGATGAGTTATCACTTCCAAGAACATATCAGTGTGTGAGACCAGGCAATAGGAGTATCATGGCTCCTCCTTCTTTTATGGGTATGGACTACTTCTGTGATACAGGGAATCGAAGAGCAGTTCTTTTCTCGCTGGTGATCCCCTGTGGGACGGGGCTGGGTGTGCTTCTACTAGCACATGCTGTTCCTTCAATAATCCCCTGTGGTTCCACAAGCAACTCCCATCAGCCACCACTGACGATATAGAGATGAGGGTCTGTCGTGATGAGCCTGCTAGCAATGAAGACATTGCTGTTTCAAGTGTTGAGGTATATATTCATTAGTGAGTTGATAGAGTATTTTCTTTTCATACACTAAAATCCTAACTACTAGATAGTATTGTGTGTATGTATAACTGTAATGTAGCTACATGTAGCTCATTTTAAAATGCCTACTATAATAAGAATTTCTGAGTTTATGGGACTTGTGTGAACTCTTTTGATAGTCACATTACAAAACAATGTATTCGGTATCAGACTTCAATTTGATGATTATAAAGACTGGAAAACAGTGTTCCCAAATGAAAATGTCGAGAATAAAAAGGCAAGCTTGATTGATTTCTACAGTATATTTTGTGTCATTGTTGATTATTAGGCTAGGCTTAGGTGCTTTGTGGCAGCTTCTATGAGGCTATGCAGCAGCCTGCCACTTATATATGTAACTCAACTCATACTTCAGTATCAGAGTCTCCACTAAATTAAGCTGAAGCAATATAGCTAAACATAATTAAAGCAGTCCATCATCCATAACTAACATAGCTATAACAACATCATCAGACTTGCACCATCCTTTAGTATCTTTGCCAAGACAAACAGTATGTATGTGATATGTCTTTGAGTTCAAAGTTCAAAACTACACACACACATGTACACAAAATGTAATCACTGTGCATTACACTTTCTAAGAGTCTAAAAGTCCGAACATTACTTGGTTTTCAGATGCCTGTAATTCAGGATTATGAATCCTGCTTTTGAGTTACCACTCCCAATGATTATAAGAAAAGGGGAGCTAAGCTGTCTTTCTAAACTTGTATTGAAGTTTTCACTCCCAAAGACTGATTTACATAAAGGCGCATGATATGTTGCTCTGTATTGAGTTTGTAACTCCCAAAGATTGACTTAGGATACAAACCCAAGAGAGTTTAATAAACTACCACATAATCAACTCAAAAAAGATCCCTAATACATTTTCTGAACATTGAGTGTTTCACTCACAAAGATTCACAATGAGCTTATTTGCAGGCTAAAGGTGAAATGCAACTTGTTATGTACTAGTGCATAATGCTCATGCATAGAGTCGGGTACAAATACAAGTATTAAGCGTACATGTGTACATGTTATTGATATCAAGATTGCTCTTAATGAATGGAATTAACATCACAGCATATTAATGAGTATATAGCTGCTAGCTTTGTTAAAAAAGGCCTGGGAATGACTGGAAAATGCTCACGTGTGACTATTACCTTGTAAGTAATTTATACTCTACATCTGTATGATGCACAAGATCATGTATAAAGGTGGAGTAGCCTGATTTCAAACAGTTCCTAATCCTGGACACCCAAAAGTACTGCAGCAACACTAGGAGATGGTCTTTCTTTTAAACTTCACAGTAAGTCTGTAAAGTTGCATTGAAAGTTTCCGAGAATAGGCCACGTTACCTTACCAAAACTAAACACTTTATTGTATGTTAGCATAAACGAATGAGCATGGTGAATAAATATTATGAATAATATATTCTTTTGTTACTGCTATAGCTCAATAACTACTATTGTTATAAGAATAACTAATGAACTTGCTATTCATATGAATAACTAGTATTCAATAGATTGTTTTAAAAAAACATTATGTTATTACTATAGCTGAATAACATGGACGGTGTTCAATTCATTGCTATTGTTATTACTATACAAACATGATGTCGATGCACATTCTAATATCTCCTGTCATAAAATTGAAGAGTGCAGTATACTGTAACAAATTTTATCAGAGTCAGGAATATCTATAAACAGGATGCATGGAAAATTCTGGGCAACTAGCTGAGGAGGATAAGCACTCATCACTACTGCAGCTGATGAATGTACTCCAAAACAATTTTTTAAAAAGTAGTACGAAAAGGATGCAATTGGAAAAATTTATGCATCAGCTCAAACTCAGCCCTTATGACTTCTTATCCTTATTCTATAATCTCCTATGCTACCCTTCATCTTGTAATAGATGTGACATGCTATGATGGTAAGGAATGTCACAAGTGCCACTGAAATGGAACAGTGAGGCAGTGGCACACTCAAAGATTACTACGTCATTCTGTTGCAGCAGGTTTAGTAAGAAGATATGCTGAGAATACTTTTTGATATACTTTTTTTTGAAAGTATTATCAATTCCACAGCTATTGACTATGTATGTGTTAGTTTCATAGGACTACATGTATAGCTATAGGAGAGTGTAGTCTATATCAATAGGAGTCCAGTCCAGTGATGATGAAGGAGCATGGTACGTATATGCGTCCATCATGGAGATGAAGGCTGTAGTGTGAAACCATCTCGTCCTGTCCAAAGGTGAGTAAGAGTGTGTATGGAAGAAAGAGAACAACTATATATAGGAACAGCAAGGCCACTATGAAGAGATGGATGTGAGGTAGATGTGGAGTAGTGACTGAATATGATGATTACACCCATGTATACAGATCTGTAGCCATGTTTTCTGATACATGTCCATTCCTGAATATCCAAAGTCATGATATGAAAACAGAGTAGTGGATGAATGAAGCACTTATATATAGCTATTTTTAAGCAAATGTATTGATAAAAATAATGTAAAATAACTTTAGCTTGTTCTATTTTAAAGACTCTCTCTAGCACGATATCATGGATGCTTACAAAATCTAACTATTTTCAGTTTCTAATAAAGCTTCACGCAGTTCCACAATGGTGGATGTAACTGTTGGTGTGTCCTCTGATTGAGTTTTCTGGACAACTTTTACTCTCCTGGAAACAGTAATCTCATGGATAAACCTTCTCAGTACATTGTAGCCTTTCATCTTGTAATAGATATGATATGTTATGATAGCAAGGAACATCACAAATGCCACTGAAATGGAAGCAGTGATGCAGGTACAAACTCTGTTATCTCTTTCCAAGTAGTAAAATGTATCTCCTTCCAAGTAGCAAAGTGTATCTCCTTCCAAGTAGTAAACTGTATCTCCTTCCAAGTAGTACGCTGTTGCAGCTAGTAGTCCAAGATTTGTCATGAAAATGTTGTCAAAAGTGTTTACTAAATAATTTCGATATATTCCTTCCTTGATGGAAGCTTTGAGCAGTAGAAGTAGCATTATTACAATAGTAATAGTGAATATGTTGGATATCTTATAATGGATAATGAAGAGTAGGCACTGTGAGCAAACATATGTCCACAAAAGGAATCCAATCCAGTAGCGATGCTTTCTATTAAAAGGAGCGTGGTAAGCATCCATCATGGAAATAAAAGCTCTATTTTGTAGCCATCTCAATCCTTTCCTCCTTGGTAAGGAACGAAAACACTGTCCAAAGGTGAGTAAGAGTGTGTATGGAAGAAAGAGAAGGACCAGGAACAGCAAGGCCACTATGAAGAGAGGGATGTGTTTACTTCCATTATAGTACAACATAAAAGTCATAAAGATTATCTTCAGTATTTTAGCATAAGACAGTAAGAATAGAGTAGCCAGTACTGGGATGACTTTTCTTCCAAGGAGTCTCGTCACTCGTATAGAGTAGTGGCTGAGTATGACGATCAGACCCACTAGTAACCATATGTACAAGGGAAAGGCAAACTGTAGCCATGTTTTCTGATGCATGTCCATTCCTGAATAGAAGCATATCTTAATCCCGAAATCCAGATTTATCCATGATATAAAAACTGAGAGTAGAGGGTGAATGTAGCAGTTGTTTATCAAGCCACTGATTGATAAAATGTTGGCATAGAATATCAAACCATTAATGAGTCCAATTGAAACAGTTAGGTCTAGAAACAGTATTGTCAGGACTAGAATCAATCCCATAACTGCAAACAGGGGGACCAGCCAGAGGAAGTTATACTTTTTGGTGTTATTGGAACAGTCAATACAGCTATCACTCCCTAAAGGTACACTAAAGGAGCCATTACAAGTAAACCATGAATATGAATGATTAATAGTAGACTGACTCTTATGTATAAGATGTGTTCCATAAGAAAAAATATTATCACTGATGTATTCTGTAATGCGAATGGCATTTGGTGAACTAGCACGGATTGCAAAAGTACGATTGCTGATGAATTTTGATCCAGTAATAGTTAGTTTTACTTCTATATCTGAGGGGCTAAAGATGTTTATAGAACTTCTATTATGAGTACCAGTGAATGAAGAGTTCAGTATCTGCACTATTGTGTTGAGCATGATAAAGAATTTTATCACATGCCCTCTTCTGCTTTTCCCATCAAAGGAATGAAATTGAAGAGATCTTACAATTGCTACACTGACATTCCTGAAGGTGATGGTCATTTCAGCATTGCAGTTTATTTTTATAGTACTTGCATTTAGAGGAGTGAAAGTGATTTCCTGGAATGATGTAAAATTCAAGTAAGTATTATTCCTCACGACATAGATCCCAGGCAAGAATGAAAATGTTGAGTTCTCATCATGGTTATGAATAGGTGATATCGTATGGTTAGTAGCCAGGGTCTTCAGAGTGTTGCATGGTTGCAATACCCTCTCTTGAAAGAAGCAGGTGTTATTACCAGCAATGATGTCATCTGAAGGTGTGATGTAGTAAGAAGAAGCTTCTGAGGAGGCCAACAGAATCACAATGAGACCAACTTGAGGCAGCATTGTCTTTGTGTGCTGTTGTCTATTCAGACCCTTTTATAATTTCAACATAAGTGGCTGCTGAATATAAAGTTTAAGTGTTGATCATTAAAAAATGTTATTATAATTATGTAGAATCTACCAACTCTCCTGCATAGGTTGATGAATTGAATGTTTTGAAATCACGTTCCCTTGTGTAATATACGTAGCAATTCTTATAGCTACTGTATCTTCTTGACTCATGCAATAGTGAACTGTAGCTGGCAGTCTTCCTCCCAAAGTCCACGGATAGCTATGTAAATTGAGTCTTTTGTGAATGGAAGAGTAGAAATAACAAGATTCATTCATGCATTAGTAACTAACACTCCCTTGTGTAATATACGTAGTAATTGTTATAGCTACTGTGTCTTCTTGACTCACGCAATAGTGAGCTGTAGCTGGCAGTCTTCCTCCCAAAGTCCACGGATAGCTATGTAAATTGAGTCTTTTGTGTGAATGGAAGAGTAGAAATAACAAGATTCATTCATGCATTAGTAACTAACACTCCCTTGTGTAATATACGTATAGTAATTGTTATAGCTACTGTGTCTTCTTGACTCACGCAATAGTGAGCTGTAGCTGGCAGTCTTCCTCCCAAAGTCCACGGATAGCTATGTAAATTGAGTCTTTTGTGTGAATGAAAGAGTAGAAATAACAAGATTCATTCATGCATTAGTAACTAACACTCCCTTGTGTAATATACGTAGTAATTGTTATAGCTACTGTGTCTTCTTGACTCACGCAATAGTGAGCTGTAGCTGGCAGTCTTCCTCCCAAAGTCCACGGATAGCTATGTAAATTGAGTCTTTTGTGTGAATGAAAGAGTAGAAATAACAAGATTCATTCATGCATTAGTAACTAACACTCCCTTGTGTAATATACGTAGTAATTGTTATAGCTACTGTGTCTTCTTGACTCACGCAATAGTGAGCTGTAGCTGGCAGTCTTCCTCCCAAAGTCCACGGATAGCTATGTAAATTGAGTCTTTTGTGTGAATGAAAGAGTAGAAATAACAAGATTCATTCATGCATTAGTAACTAACACTCCCTTGTGTAATATACGTAGTAATTGTTATAGCTACTGTGTCTTCTTGACTCACGCAATAGTGAGCTGTAGCTGGCAGTCTTCCTCCCAAAGTCCACGGATAGCTATGTAAATTGAGTCTTTTGTGTGAATGAAAGAGTAGAAATAACAAGATTCATTCATGCATTAGTAACTAACACTCCCTTGTGTAATATACGTATCAATTATTACAGCTACTGTGTCTTCTTGACTCATGCAATAGTGAACTGTAGCTGGCAGTCTTCCTCCCAAAGTCCACGGATATGTAAATTGAGTCTTTTGTGTGAATGGAAGAGTAACAAGATTCATTCATGCATTAGTAACTAACACTCATAAAGTTGACAAGTCAGCTACCAAATTGTACACATCAGAAAGTGGCGAGTATCAGAGCATGCATCCATAACTATCTTTACAAGTGATCATCATGTCATTGTTGGTTACTCTGGATGCATCAAAACACTGATATACCTTTATCAGCTACTGGGTTTATATGTATGATACTAAGACTCTGTATGATGGATATTGATTATGTGCACAGTGTTATGCTTTTTGGCTGCTTGTTAGCAGTCTTAGTAAATAGTCATGATGCTGCATTAACTTATAAGTTGTTATAGTCTTACGTATGAGCACATGTATTAACTAATTACTATATTATTGCAGCAGCTTCTTTAGATAGATACACTTAATAGCTATGTAGCCGGCAGTCTGGCTCCCAAAGTCCATGGATATATAAATTGAGCCTTTTGTGTGAATGGAGTGAGTAGAAATAACATGAACATGCAGATCGATTCATGCATCTGTAAACACACATAAAATTTATCAACTTATCTGTAGTCCCAACAATGCCAACTTAATGCTTTATAGGCTTCTTTGATTTGTGTACCCTCTGTAGTGAGACCTTTTGTAGTATATATAGGTCTCACTACAGAGGGTACGTACATGTATTTGTGTGGTAATCTGTAATCATGTAGTTAGCTATTAGTAAATAATGTGACTCACGTTGTATCATGCATGTTGTAATCACTGGACTTGAGTTGTATACTATATAATTATGCTGTGTGTGCTTTCTCTATTGTATCTTAATTAATCTACATGGTGGCAGCGGTGTGAAACCTCTACAAACAATTTCTAAGATGTCAAGATCGCCAACTCCAACTCCTGCACCAGTGGACCCTTCAACAGTCAGGCCTGAGAGGTGATGATAATCACAACCTATCAAGTAGCACCTCCCGAGACATTTAGCTTTAAGCCAGATGAGTGGCCAAAGTGATAGCTACATCGTTTTGAATGATTCAGGAAAGTGTCCGGGTAAGTCAATTATATTCAATGGGTGACAAGGCCGATAACATTTTCCGATTGCTAAATTCATCTGAGGATGATATATAATGAGTGAAGGAATAAGAAATGTTGGCTATCTATGAGAGAGCAAAGTTTAACACGAAGAAATAAGAAAAGAGGTGAAGGAGTTGATTCCTTCATCACTGCATGCTCCGGCAGAACACTGGGCATATGGTGTCCTCCATGATGGAATAATCAGAGAGTCTCAGATTGGTGGTGGGGATAAGCAATGTCTAGTTATCAGTAAAAACCGGCTTCCCTCGCATTAGAAAAAGCCATCACACAAGCAAGACAGAGTGAAGCTATCTCTAGTCAGAGGGAAAGCATTATAGAGGTACCTGATTTCCCTATTGGAGAAAATCAAGATTTCCTACTTGATGGAGCATTCGGTTGTCATAGGATTATAATATGCCAATCTCTGATAATGGAACAATTTCAATGAGTCATAACCTGAGAGTCAGCTCGCTCACTCTGAATTATAGAGTTGTACCTCATTTAAAAAATTTTTAGGACTAAATTGTCCATAATTATACAAGACCAAGTGGACTAGAGTCGAGGGACATATTACGTATACTGCATGATTATTATCAGATCAACGGGGCTTTATTTGTAGTGTGGTTAACTATTTCCTGTATTTAAAGGTGGGCTGTCAGATTGTGTTTACACATTGTAGCTACCTTGTATTCTTCACTTGGTAGTGATGTCCACTCAGGTGCACTAACATTTATGCGTAATTTTTGTAGCATTCATTTTGCAGGAGATGATGATCGAAAGGCAGCCCTGAAATTGCTATTTCAACTTCTTTGCGTGTAACCAAAAAAGGGTGATCATGGAGATATGACCTATTTGTTTTCAGAATATGAGATAGTATAGACTGAAACTGTAAATAACATTATTTTAGTTCTCATAAAAATTAGCTTATGAAACAAACCACCAACGTTTTGACCAGAATACTCTAGTCTTCATCAGGGTGATACAAAAAATGCACACAGAAACGTTCTTATATAGCTACGTTTGTTATCTAGACATGGCAATGCATACAATTATGGATATTATGCATGTCATTACCAGAAGTCATAAACACTATATTTCCTTAAGGCTTTAAGCGTAGAAACCCAGAAGTTCTAGTCTTACATCCCTTGCTGCTCTTCTGAAGTTAAAACTAATGTGAAGTGCTTTTTTTAGAAGCAGCACCCTCCTAATCCTAGCTTGATCTACAACTGAAGCTTCCTTCCATAATATAGGATGATGACTACTCCAGGCATGATCAGCAAACGCAAGATTTTTCTTGTTCTCCTCGTAAGCAAGCTTCCTTATGCTCCTTCAGTCTAGTTTCCAGCCTTCTCATCATTCCACTAATGTAAAATTTTCCATAACTACAAGGTACCCTGTAAACATTAGAATTTTGGTCAGATGGCAACTTATCCTTAACCTTAGAAAGTTTGGATCTCAAACTAATCAAAATTAACCCTAATATCAAATTTTCTACAAACCCTTCTAATGTCTTCACTAAGGCCTTTAACATATGAAATTGCTATTTGTTTTTGTCTATCTTCCATATTAAATTCTCAAGAATCAGGGGTAAGCATGTCATACTTACTCAATTATGGGAAAATACAACTTTTTTGTAGCTACTGGTCCTATTATAGGTCATAGGTCATCCCTACATTACCATGTAGCCTCGTTCCCAGGCCCTCCTTTCATAATTAAAAGGAAGGCCTGGGGACAAGGCTACTACCATGCACGCTCAAGTGCGCTTTTATTATTCATATATGTGGAGTCTTTCAGCCTCCAGTATGAGCAAGGTGAACAGTCCTGGTCCACAATAACAAAGAACATGTGAAATGGAAATTGAATAGATTACTCCTTAGCTACCACCCTGCTTCAAAACAGTCTGACAGAAATTTTGCTCAGATATTGAAACACATCCGGAAACTCTACATCACTTTATTCATCATTCCACCATGATTTTATCACAATGAGCTTTTTTTTCTGGGGTAGTCAATGAAAACTTTGCCGTAGCTACATGAAACACATGTGAGTGTACTTGAGTACATCATAATATAGAATCTTTCTCCCAATTTGTATGCTACCATTATAGTGTAGTATATGCTAATACTTATTTGGTAGCTAGCTCTAAACCCGAATATCCAAATGAAATTATCATCATACTATAAGGCGTTGCTCGCTGTGGTGATTTGCCTTTTGTGCTTACATTGATGAGTACAGTGACTATCATGTACATAGCTATCTATTAGTAATTCTCTATCTGTCCGATTTCAGTAGTGCACAGCCTTGACCATTTTCCATTACACCCTCCCACCACCATCAATTCATTGCTGGGTAAGACTGCAGTTAGAACATTGTATCGTGGGGTGGGCATCTCTGATATGACATTCCAGGAATTAGTGTCTATATCATAGCACTGAATGGTTCCCAACGGTTTAAGACCACATTCTCCTCCTATAGCGAAGACATGTCCTCCAAGTGAAGCACACTTAGAGTCATAACTAACATCTGCTAGTTTATTCCATGCAGACTGGACATTCCTAGACAAGTTATCAGATGATTGCAAGAGACTTTCCATGGAAGAAGAGTAGACAGTACCACCTTCAGTAGAGATGTATAAGTATCCATTGCATAGAATCATGCTGGGAAAACCAATTGGTACAGGTGTGCTACAAGCAGTCCACCATTGGAGGTTTTCTGTATTCAGTACTTCAACTGTAGATAGATGATGCCTGAATGTATGTTGCTTAGTACCTTTTCCTCCAGCCACCACTAAATGGGTTGTGGTGGTGACCGAGGCTGGAGATGATCGCTTTGTTGGCATTGATGGAAGAAGCTGTTTCCATTTCATCTTTGTCCCACTTCCTGTGAGGCTGAGGAGAGCATTGGTAAGTGCATAGTTGTACATAGTTAAGTCCTCCCCTCCAATGGTCGTCAATTTATCATTGACGATTGCTAAACTGAAATAACAATGTGGAGAGGGTTGTAGTTTAGCCCATTCATCATATATCGGTTCGTATGAATAGATGTTATTCCTACTAGAGAAGTACACAAAATTTGAATGGACCACAGCTGCTCCCCATAATGATACCATCTCTTCTGGTGCTGGTTCTCCTTGTCTCCATTTCATACTCACTGGATGACTTTCTACTTTCTCTGGTTGATCAGATACCTATTATAATTCAGAGTAATTAGGATGCATTAGTGCAAGCATGTGTACATGACAGTACCGTATTAGGCCGAGTAAACTTAATACTGAGTTCATCATCACCAATTTTGTCAGCAAAATATTGAATTTTGATGAGGCATTTCAGATAAAAATTTATAACTGAAAAATTGGTAGAGGTCTCAAGTAGGTTTGGCTATCCAAAGTACAATAAAACTGATATTGAATATTGACCTCCCTCCCTCATGGTAAACAGTTTGCCATGCATGCAGGAATTAAGCCTCATTCTCCTAGCCAGGTCTATGGCATAGCAATAACTTTAGCAGCCCAATTATGAGAGTCATGGGGGGTGATTATCTGAGTATCTGCAGTGCAGCTGGTAATCTTTTGCTATTTGTTTGGACGTACACTAAATCAGTGCTACCAATAACACTAGCAGCTATAAGCCAGTCTTTTTCTGCCTCATTGAAGCCTGTGCATGTGCAGGGCCACTAGTGCACACACCTGGCACTTCAGCACCATATATAGCTGGCTATTAAGTTCCTTGGGGATCTAGTGAGTCCTGCTCAGATGTTGTAAAGGTTTGCACATGCGCAATGTAATGTGCTCAGGCTCACCCTTAAACCCAATATTATTTCTTTCGTATAGAACACATCTCAAACTCTTTGAACTTAAAAAAAAAATGTGGGTAGTCGGCCAAAATTTGTTATGTTGATATTCATTATCTACCGTATACTGAGTTAAATCTGGCAGTGTATCAAACTAGACGGTTTTGGAACTGCCAATAATAATATCCGCCGATATATATAGGGATAGGGCCGGGGGTGGGGCTCAAGTGTATCCCGTGTGCGCAAGACTACATAGCTAGCTCCGTTTCCAGCTGTTTTGCAATCGTGACAGTTCTTCGAAAGTTCTTAAAGAAGGAGGAAAGGGAGAGAGTGTTTCATTGACAGAAGCTCAGTTAAGTCTTCTCAAAAAAGTGAGCAGGCAGATGACATCAATCTCGGAATGTGGCCAACTATGTTGCCATCTGATATTATGCAACAGCGTATGGATCCTCTGAGTTACCTTCTTCCCTTTGATAGCTGAATAACTCCCCCATGTTTGGATTTCAGATAGCTTTGTATACATGAGTCAATTTTAGCGGGAGTTTTATTTGGCGTTTGTGCCATGGAAGGCTTTTGACGGACATTATTATTGGCGGCAGCACATTATTGCACACTCACACACACATTCTTATATTGCATGCACATGTGCATGCCACCAAGCAAACCTGGAGCAAGCTATATGGACTTTCACTTGACTAGCTCGAGGCTATTATATACGGTATAGCAATTTGGCTCTCTATTTAATTTAGCTCCTATGATGCCTGAGGAACCAGGTGGTGTCCATTAGCATTTTAAAGGCTAGAGAAAGGTTGAATAAGCAACATGAACATTGCATCTGGTCATGCCCATTTATGAGTGGGTGGCGGTGTCAAACTACTCAGAGAGTAGCTAATTTTTTTGCCTCCTGGTGCTACAGAGCGCCAACTAAAGGCCCAGAGAGGAGCAACAAGGTGTGTATATAGATACTGTAGCTTAGTTTTCCACTTGGCATGACTCCAGCTATCGGATTCTCTGTGCATGAAGCTCTCATGGTCAACCAGCTAGCACTAGCACTTTATTTGAAGCCTTTTTTAAGCTCTAAAACTTAGTCAGTTTAGTTTAAGGATCATAGTTTTTGATTCATATAGAAAAAATATTTTGGTAAAAAATTAGTGTAAACTCTCAATAGTCAATCCCCCTAGCTACCTTCGAAGCCTTATAGTGCATGCACAAATTGATTAAATTGACAAGAATAGCTACTGTATTATGTTACCACAGGGAAAGAAAAGAGCAAATAAGTCCTTGCAGCATGATTTGAACTCATAGCACCTCTCTAACTTTGTTGTATACTTGAATCATTGTCCCAATTCTTAGTACTTTGGCCCCCCTCAGATCTGTTAAAATAATATGCCTTTTAAGAGGAAAAGCACTGCTAGCTATTAGTGTTACTACTGTAGCATCCACCCCCCACAGAAGTGCACAGCCACTTTTTGAGAGCAATTGCTCCTATATTTATAGGATGAGGCTACTGTTCTAGAGTGGCAGCTATTTCAGAGTGGCATCTAATTATGATGCACATTTTTGAGGTCAAAAAGTTCTGTATGCCATTTGATGTTAATGGTGACTGGTTTCATAATGTAATGTGAGCTATTAATAAACTGATCAACAAAAGCTGAAAGCAAGCCATTATAGTCTTCTAAAATTTTAGGGATGCTCTAACCTGCCTATGCTATTTTAGCTCGAAGGTGAGTGATGTAATACAGAGATTTTGCATCATGTGATTAACATGTGATAGCCACGACTCACTGGAATTTCTTTGGGTGTTTCCATTTTCTCTTGGTTTCTTCTGTGTACAATAGCTACACACAAGGGAAATCAAATATAAATTAAGTCAGCTCCAATTAAAATCTTGACTCACATGCACAATCAGTGGATGGAGGGAGAATCTCCACCATATGCCAATGGACCCAGCTAGTCTTCCCTTCCAACTCAGCCCATGCAACCTGGGCAGGAGGTGGTGCAAAGAGACTACATCGTTTATAGATCCCTATGTTTCCTTTGACTATGGAATCATAGTCATACAGTGCTCGTACTCTCATCCCTGGCTTTAAGGTGGACTTGACATACTTCCCATAGTCACCATCATTGTTGTAGTCCTCACGCTTCTTGTACAGACTCCTTTCCTTTTCCTGTAATTAAGAGTTCATAATTGTCCTTCATACCTCTAAACTATCTGTATTGAAATACCATGATAACGTTCTTATATAAGTCGATGGATACTAAAACCATTGCCCTTAATAGGTGCCCCAGAGTACCTGTAATAACTGTGGTGAACTATTTGAAAATAGTGGTAGATAGTGTTGATAATAAGTGAGTGGTCAAAAAAGAACTTTCAGAGGCTCAGGTGCGTATGCGAAAGTATCAAAGAACTAACAAGATTGAATGGTTTCCATTTGAGCTATATTAATTGCTTTATTTCCAAAAATAATAAGATGAAGGGGTGTCACTGCAACATGCATTACTCACATTTTCCTGCACTTGGTCATGTTCCTCGATCTGAACTCCTTTCCCGTTCCTTCTATCACATGTTTGAATGACCTGTTTTTTTTCTTCCAGCTCCCTCTCGTATTCTTTAGCTTTCCCTTGAATAGCCTGTACTTTTGCTTCCAGTTCTTTCTGATATTCTTCAGCTTTCCTCTCCAATTCTTTATGTGCTTCTTCTTTCTCAGTCTGTTCTCTCTGGTACACTTCTTCTTTCCTCACCAGTTCTCTCTGGTATTCTTGAATCTCTTGATTTTTTGTTTGCAAATCTGATTGGAGTCTTTGTACCAATGAGACATTGCTCTGATCCACACTATGTGTGTACCTTGCCCCTGTCTTCAGTAAAGCTAGTCGTTCACACAGTTCATCTGCCGATGGTCTTTCTCTCTCCCAGTCTTTGATGCAATGAAGAGCAATTGGAAGAAGGGGGTGATCATTCTCAATTAAATCAATATCTTCTTTGCGACGATCAATTTCAGGAAACTGTACCAACACACGTCCAGTAGGATACTTGGGGTCTGTAACATACATGTTCGCATCTCCAGGGTTGGGAAAGTTCTTGGTAATCACCTGAATGATGAGCACTCCATGGGAGAAGCAATCCAGTTTACTGGAGTAGTTAGGTGGTGTTGATAGAGCCTCTGGAGGCATGTAGGCTGAGGTTCCTGGACAGTGGGTGAGAGGTGTCATTTGAGGGTTCATGTCCATGAGCTTAGACATTCCAAAGTCAGTCACCTTTGCTCTGATCCCTGCACCAATCAGCAAGACATTGTTGCTGGAGAGATCTCTGTGGATGATACCATTGAAGTGGAGGTAGGATAGGGCAAGTGCTACGTCATAGCAGATGTTGACTTGGGTATGATATTGGAGGGGTCCAGAAGATCGCTCTAGAAACTTGGTTAGACTTTCATCCATAAGTTCCATCAGGAGAACAGGCCTGCCTGAATCGGGATTAGTGATAGTTCCAAGACATTGAACGATGTTTGGGTGTTTGATGGTACTGAGAAATCGGCACTCTTGTTCAAACCTCCTGGTGAGGCTGTGAATCCCCGGATCATCAAACAGGAACATGGTATCATGGAGAAGTTTGGCAGCACTAGGAAGCTGACCACATTTGCCCTTACAGACCTTGCCGTATGAGCCCATACCGAGGGTATCGTCAATGTTTATCTCAACAGAGCCATAGGGTAACTGTTGAGACATTTTCCAGCAGCTAGTCTGGCGCGCGGCGCGGCATATGCACCGACCCTTAATTAATTGATGAGCCCGCTACGCATGCGCAACAAGGGGTTGAGGTCTGTCCTGTCTGTCTGTATGGCTCAGAAAACTGGATTTTAACAGAGCCAATGACCTCATCGCTGGATCAGTTCCAAGGTGAACTCAGCAAGAAAATCCTAAACCTTCCAAAACATCACTCCAATCTCATCCCACTATCTAGTTGCACTCCAGTGGCCTACTATGAGACTTCGTATCTTTCACTGCAAGATCAGTTTTCTCTGGCATCTCCTCCACCCCAAAAAGGTGTCTATCAGTGTGGCGGTATTCAACTGTCTGAGGGGGAAAGATTCTGAGCCACTAATGGTGCAAGTTCCTGGAGCAGTTTATAAGACCGATCTGACAAAAGTTATTTGGCAGCAAGAAGAAGAAGCTCTTTCCACAACAGGAAACTTGGTAAGGCTCAGAATCAGCAAACATATAGGACAGTGGCTCTGGAAAGCTTTTAGAAAAATCCTTCAACAAACTGATCGACAGTCAAATCCTGCCTTTTTTTTGTGGACAAGAGTCCTCTAGTGATTACTGTTAATCTCCATGTATGAAAGTCTTATACTCAACCATACTAGCCACATTTAGGCACCATTCCAACTACAGACTATGGATGGTAATGCAGACTGTGGACTATGGATAGTATAGACAGACTATGGATGGTATACAAACTATGGATGGTATTACAGACTGTGGACTATATTATGGCTGGTATACAGACTATGGATATATAGTATTATAGACTATGGACTATCAGACTATAGACAGACTATGGATGGTATACAGACTATGGATGATATACACACTATGGACATGCTCATCAAGATTTGCAAACTTCATGATAATAATGAAAGCTGACACAAAATCAATTCAGTGGTTCATTTTTTTCCTCAATGTTTGTGATACGAAAGAGCAGATGATCGTTCTTTAAGAACTTATCGTGAACACCACCACATGGTGGTCCAATCAGACGCTTAGTTGGTGTATCACTACTAATCAAGGTACGTGTAGGACTCTTGCTGTGATCAACGAGTTCTGTGGTAACACAGAGTTTGCAAACTGGCTTAGTAAGTAAGTGTACGCTGACGCCCAGCACTGGTGGGGGCGGGGGTGGTCCCAAGCGAATGAGAGTAAACTCGCACTTTAGCTGTATTTCACATCCACCAATGAGACTAAAAACGGGTTCTGATAGCCAGGTGCCACATTTCCTAGCGATACCGGCAGGACATAAGAAGTCTATGGGAGGCACACGCACACAAGAAGGATGTAACCTTGTATACTTTGCCAATTCCAGATGATCTCTCTCTTGCTTCTTGAGTTGTGACTCTTGCCTGGAAATCTCTTGGCTTTGCTTCTGGAGTTGTAGTTTGAGTTTTCTGTTCTCAGTGGCTAATAGTGACATGTGTGTGACTATGTTGTCAGTCAAGTGAGAACGAAGGTCTTTCCTGTGCAGCTTGGCATCACAGCCTGCATCACTAAACTCACACTCCACGTAGGACAGAGGACAGTGGATGAGCATGTGTTCTTCTAGGTGCTGATGCTGCAGGTTATCAGCCCCACACCAGTTGGGACACAACACAAGTCTACACTTACACACAGGTACGTGGTTAGTGGCCACATCCTCGTAAGTGGACCTGTATTTCTGACACATGTCACAGGTAAAGGGTCTCCTCAGGCACAGTGAGGTTTGATGCCGTTCTATTTCATGTCTCTGGTGAAGTTTATTGCAGTACACACACGCAACAATAGTGTAACTGCAGCGTAAATGCTTGGGATTGGAGTTGATATGCTGGTCTAGTTGTCCTAATTCTCCCTCCCAAGCACAGCCACTCTCCTTTTTAGAGCAGAACACATGAAATCCATACAGAGGCTGTTCTAGGCCCTTGTTATGAAAACACTCGAATCTGTCTCGCTTACAAGTGGGGCATGGCTGGCTTCTTGCTTTTATAGCCTCAATGCACTCCCTACAGAAGCTCTTCCCACAACAGGAGACTTGGTAAGGCTCACGAAGAATCAGCAAACATACAGGACACTTGGTCTGAAAGACTTCAGGGGGCCTTTCAACAAACTGGCAGTCAAATCCTGCCATTCTTGAGTCTAAGCTACGTGTGCAAGGGCGGATCCAGGACTTCGTAAAAAAATTTGCCTGGCCACGCCCACTTTTATTAACCACACTTTATTGCGCCAGCAAAAAACCAACAAGACACTTAGTATTATGTGGCATTCTTCTGGGGTAAGTGTTTGAACAAGAGTCTTTATCAATTTATTTCAGCAAGTTTTATTATTGCTAAGGCCAGTGTTAATGATATTCATGTTCAACCGCCCGCATTAATTATACTGCTATTCAGCTGAGCAGCTGCTGCTTGTAAGGTAAAGCGGGGTGACTTGGGACATAGGGTAACTTGGGACGGTGGAGTTTTATTTCAATCTTGCTTCGAGATTACTAAGAGTTTCAAGATCTTATTTTGCACACATAAACATTTATGCTTTGTCTCTCTCTGAAGCCAGTCTAGAGTGTTTTGGTTACTCTGTTGGTAAAAAGCAGCCCTAAACACTCTGCTGATTTTACAAGACCGCAAGAAAAAACTTAATAAACTAACTTCAAACTTACTGAACTGATTTATCAATATTCTACTCACTGAGATAATGCTGCATAATGATCTCTGTGTTTTAAAAAAGTGATCAGTCGGCAAAACATGCATAGCGCACTGTTTAAGCTTTGTCAAAATTGCATGGACATGCAGTGTCCCAAGTTATCCTGAAAGGGGATTTCCACATACTACACATTGGCGAATTGTAGCCATTTAATTAGTAAGCATCATCTTTAGCTCAGCCTAGGACTAGAAAGGTTACTCTATCTCTTGCAACTTAAAGCTTGTTTATAGCTAAAGCGGTTGCAGAGATATCATCATTTGTAGTAAGAGTGTCCCAAGTTACCCCAATCTACCTTACTTATGATGATTTTGTGGCTAGAAAATGGACTGTCACAAAAAATTTGGACCGGGGAAAAAATTGGACCGGCGGTCCAGTTTTTTCCATGAAAAAAGTGGACTGCCTTTACCAAAAGTTATCAGCTTATACATAACTGAGTAGCGCTACCCACCAGACTGTAGTCAAGACAAAAAGAGAGCTATTGGAGAGAAAGCAGCTATGTTCAATGTAAGAAAGGGAGTTCTTTTCATCAAGAAGAAAAAGAAGAGCGTGGTAAGATCTGATTTTCATATAGGTGCTTATTATGCTTGTAGATAGCTAGCTTAGCTAGCTACGCATGAAGTTAAGTCTAGATGCAATCATGGTGATTCTACTTAATTATGGCCTTACTAGCTACCAGCATAGATACTATATATCTACTGCACAGTATAATTATGGTATCTATGCTACCAGATACCAGATTCTTTGGCTTCTATAAAAGAAGCTCATGAAATTTGCCTGTAGCTGTAGCTAGCTATGTACCAAGTTACCCAGCTATTCTCTTCAAATAAATAATCAAATCAAATATCATTCTGATGACCATGGGTTTTCCCTATCCCTGACCAAAAGGCTGTACGGTTTAATAGTGGACATACTGGTGCTGAGATCATACCTGCATGTGTGTGGTGTTCCAGAAAGTCTACTATTGGAGAAGGGACCCAATCAGCTATCCTACCTGATGACTGATGTATGCAGTCTTCTTAGAATTACGAAATTGAATACTACAGCATACCATCTTCAGTGTGATGGCCTCACCGAGAGATTTAATCGTACTCTCGTACTCTAAAGACGCTGATATGCAAGCATGTTGATGTCTATGGGAAGCAGTGGGACAAGTATTTACATGGGATGCCTGCTTGCCTATCGAAACACCCCACATGAGGCAACAAGTGAGAAGCCATCTTACATTCTTTATGGTAGCTATCCTATTGAAGCTGCATTTCTTCCTGCTAATGAGGTAGAAGGGGCTGACCTGACAGGCTACCAACGTGACAGGAACTCACTGAGATACTCAGTCAATCCAGAAAGCCCAGAAACATTGCAAAAAGTACTATAATAAGGTGAACAAATGTTCTCCTATGCAGTTCAAGATTGGAAGTCTAGTGCTATTTCGATTCCCTCAGGAAGAGTCCGGGAAGTTTCAGAAGTTATCTCGTCTGTGGCATGGACCCTATATTGAGTTGTTAAGGTGACTCCAACCGGCATTGCAGGAAAACGTGTCTACACTTCAAAAGATTATTCATGTACACTTAAATCTGAGTTACCCTAGTAATCTAACCATCCCTCTACTATGGAAGAAAGTAAGCTCGGGGCAAGCTTTAACTGGAGGAGGGGGTATGTGACAGTAACGTGATTTTACTTATGACGTAATCTTGTATCACATGTTCACTCCTTGATTTGTGACCCTTGAGTAAAGTCTAATATCACTTGAGATGCTGCCTGGTGACATTACATGAATAACATATCTGATATAAAGTAGTCTTGTCCTACATATAAATAATAACCAGATAGTCAACAAGTGAATTTTTTATAGCATGCAGTTATATTCCTACATAGGTATCCTTTCAAGGAAAAAACAACTTGACAAACTTCAATAGACTTAACCTATGCAATTTCAATATTCATAATTATTGATTAACTTATAATTATTGGGAGGAGGGTGGGTTAATCTTCAAACCCAGGTCCACTGGACCTGCCTGGATTTTGGCAGCGAAACTGGACTGGGTCCACTTTTTTTCCCCTGCCAAAAATGCCCGCATGATTGTGAGGAAAAATCCTGACCAGAAACATGAATGTCATTAACACTGGCCTAATGCAGACAATCTTGTGGCATGCTGTTAGATATAAAAACATATCCCAGCCACGCTAATACTAATAGCTACAAACCATATAGGCAAACCATTGCGGCATGCTTTTAAATATACAAACATGCACTAATACTATTAAGTGTGCAACGCTACTGGCAGTAGTTTAGCATTGTGCCTGCATGAGGGCCAATGCTGCAATAACAATAATTCACAACCAGCTAATAGGGGTAGTTCCTTCAAATCATAGGTGCTGGAAGCAGGGGGGCCAGGGGGCACTGGCCCCCCCCCCCCCCAGATTTAGAACTGGGGGGGGGGGGCCTTGGGGGCACTCCTTAGTTAGCAATGTACTGTACATTAAAGTAAATAGCCAACCCAGGCAGCTGAAAAGTCTATGTTCAGTGGCTAAATATAAGAAAATCCTACTGAAAATATCAAGTCTGTAAGACTTTATGTAGCTATTATGATGAATGCTATTGGGAGCAGCAAGATTATGTTTAGTGAAGTTCACAAATTATACTCACAATACTTCAGCTACATCTGAGCGCACATTTTCTGTTATGTGTAGATTGAAAACTTTTCTACGATCATCAATGACACAGACAATATAATGCTCTTGCATGAAACATCTTAATGCCATAGCTAATGAATTCATAGAAGTAAATGATAGAAGAAAAAGCGTGATCAATAATTCTTTGTTTGTACATAATTATTTGAATGATCATGAAATGCGCACCGTACAATGATGCGAGTGCCCCCTCAGTCAAAAATAGCTTCCAACACCCCTGCAAATACAATGAGTATTCCCTAGATCCACCACTGGTGTGTACACAAAGTTTAAAATGGGGTGGATATGAAATGGCCACATTATTGTTATTCATTGCCATGAATATTCTTGTAGCTTCCAGGCTGTGGATCATTCATACACTGTTTATTAATGGCATGCAACAGCTATACCAGCAGAAAAAAGAAAACTGTTATGTTTTTGTCCACAAAAACAACACAATCTCACAAAATACGCTCCCTCGCATACAAGTGAGAGATTCATGGCCTCAATAGAAACCTAGTACAACATTTCTATTCTCTCAATTATGGGCCAGTATCTCACAAGAGAAATGCATTGTTTGCAGTCACATGTTGTAAACCCCACTAGTATTGTATTCTGTTCTCAGTAGTTTCACATTGATGTAATAAGCGAGGGGGAAAAGGGTCTGCCACACTGTTGTAGAACGCTTTGTTCCAAGTTTCACCTGGAACTGGGTGAAGGAAATTGAACTGCGGACAATGAATATTTCAATGTGGTCATTTTGCTTTATTCACACCGAAGTATTTAGTGCAATCATGGAGTGCTGTCTCTGTAAGGAGAATGTTTGGGCTAAAATGTATTTAAATACTGTGTCAGCAAATAACCAAATGGGATTTCATTGTCCACTGTTCAATTTCCTTCACCCAGTTCTGGGTGAAACTCAGAACAGATAGTTCTACGGCAGTGTGCCAGACCCTTTCCCCTCTCGTTTATTAGGGAAAGGGTCAGCAACACGACACTATTATGTGTGACTATGTTGTCAGTCAAGTGAGAGGGAAGGTCTTTCATGAGCAGGTTACAGTAAACAGAATTGAATTTTTTGTATGTTTTAAACAGTCACACATAGACATGCCTTGGCAACACAAGCTTCCAGCTATACCACCTGCATAGATAGCCGTATCATCAAGAATGTTATAATATCATGAGGTTAGGACATGATGTTGGTGAGTGGCTCCTATGTGTACCTAAGTTAGGAAAGTTTTAAAATGGGGATGTTTTCACTGCTAGACCTGTTGTAGCACCTTCTTAAGGGATTTTTTACCATTTTTGTCAAAAAATTTTCCTTCTGGCCGGAATTCCATGACACTACCCCCTATTAACTTGATTATAGTCTCAAAAGATTGCTTTTGCTCTGTGCTTTCCAATAGTGTACTTGAAAGCACACGTACTCCAATGATGATAAGCTGTTTTGAAGAGTTATTTTCATATGGGTGTCTGAATTCACTGGACTGGACTACTGGACTGGATTACTGGAATGGACTACTGGACTGACCTTTCACCTTAAACTTGATACATTATTACAACTTAAAATTACTGGGCAGTAGCTGGTAGCTACACTAGTATATTTGTTTAACACGCACTAGAAGTCAGACCCTGGTACATGTGAGACTATAGAAGTTTACATCAAAGCACTAGCTGTGGGAAGCTAATTACTACTAGCTAACCTCTGTCTAGTAATTAGTAATTGCAGTAATTACTGGTAGCTACACTAGTAATTTGTGCATATCATCTTTCATACCTCTGAATGACACTTGTTGTCCTGCACAAAAAATGGTAAGGCCCAGTCATACACCCAGATCAGGGATAGGTTTAGCACATTCGAAAGGGACTAATTCTAATAATGTAGCCTATCCTATGGCCATGGATGAAGGGAGTTGTGTCCCTAGGGAGTCCTGATGCCGTCCAACTAGTAGCAAATTTGGCTAGATCTTAGCTACAAGCAGCAAACATATCTTCATCTAGTAGATTCTATGGACCAATGCATGTTGTCTGAATATTGACTTTGAGCATGCAAGATCATTTTTTTGAAGTTGTGAAGTTCCCCAATACATCAGCCACTGGTGACTGGACTACTGGGGAGGAATGGAGGGGAGTGACCTTTATTTTATGCTAAACCTTCATCTAGTAGATAGCTCCATTTTTTGTGCAAGATAACAAGTGTCATCCAGAGGTGTGCACACTTCCTCCAGGGAGTGAAAGTGTTAGTGACCATGCACATCCTCATAAGTGGACTTGTATTTTACCCCAGAGTAGGTAAAGGGTCGTAACTAATAATTAAGCAGGAGTACTTTTTTGTTACTTGTTTTTCCCAACTTGAAGTGGCAAATCCAACATATCACCAGCAATTCAAAGCACTGAGCATGTCTGAAGTATGCACCCTACTGAAGCTTGTAATGGTCCTACCAGCAACTTACCTACGAACAACTATGACTCAAGCTCGGCTAAATAATCTGATGACTCTGCATGTTCATCAAGAGTACACTGATTCATGTTTGAATTGTACACAGAGAGACTATGTTTGGACATTTTAAACTTCCATCAGCTATTATCAACAATTATGCTGAATATAATTATTTATTCATAATAAAAAAACCACACCTACAAACACACCCACTTCCTGGCCTGATCACTTAAATTTTCCTTCCTCCGGCCCTGTCGGACTATACTGTTCCATTGTTAATCATATATATTGACATTTAGTTGGAGTGAAATTAAACCCAAATCGGTCATTAATTTAACTATGATCATTATGCATTCAGCAATAATCAGAGAGTGCGGTAGCACTCTCTATGTAGGGATGACTCGGACGGCCGCGCGCGCCGCCTATAGACTAATACTAAAGTGAAATTCCAGTTCCCCCACTTAGACCTAACAAAAGCTACTGTGAATGATTATCCAGCCTACTAGAGCCTACTACAATGTGCAGACCAAGTTTCAGGACCAGGGAGCTTACCGTTTCAGAAATACGGCAAGCAGGTAAATCGCTATATTCTTCTTCTTCTCTATTATTATTATTATTATTCTTCTTCTTATTATTCTTCTTAGACAACCATATCTCTCGAACCACTCAAGCTACAGCTATGATTTCTGGACAAATCCACTCCAAATTCTACGAACTACGATCTTTTCTACTCGTTGATCCTCGAAAGAGTCGATGAAAAAGGAGACACTAAGGAGCACAGCACTCGACTAATTCAATTAGGAAGCCATCTTTTCTATAATACGCATGCGCATGTATTTGATATCCAATTATTCGAAATCATAATATTATTCAGCTGCCTCTAGCTAGCTAGCTAGCTAGCTAGGTATAGGTATATGTAGCTAGAATAGTGATGATGATGATAGACTACTGTATCGACTCGGGGATTTAGATTCAACAAGGTAGACTCTATTTCAGCATCTTCTACCTCCACCTTGACTCGTTGATAGTGATTGGGCTGGTATGCTATTGGAGAACTATCCTTCTTTCATCTGTCCCTGCATACACATAGAAGAATGAACTCTATACATAGCTAAAACCATAAAAGAGAGGAAAAAAAGACCAGGAACAAGTAAGGGAAAAAGCATTTCGTGAAATGAAAAAAGATGTAGGGATGACCACTGCACAAAAAAGTAAGGAAACAAGAAGGATGGAATCTTTGTTCTGTATATCCAGCCAACAATCCCTACATGTACGTACATTACTACACTATAATCTGAAGCTACCCGACGTATATGTAGGGATTGTTGGCTGGATATACAGAACAAAGATTCCATCCTTCTTGTTTCCTTACTTTTTTGTGCAGTGGTCATCCCTACATCTTTTTTCATTTCACGAAATGCTTTTTCCCTTATTATTATTACAAGTAAGGGAAAAAGCATTTCGTGAAATGAAAAAAGATGTAGGGATGACCACTGCACAAAAAAGTAAGGAAACAAGAAGGATGGAATCTTTGTTCTGTATATCCAGCCAACAATCCCTACATATACGTCGGGTAGCTTCAGATTATAGTGTAGTAATGTACGTACATGTAGGGATTGTTGGCTGGATATACAGAACAAAGATTCCATCCTTCTTGTTTCCTTACTTTTTTGTGCAGTGGTCATCCCTACATCTTTTTTCATTTCACGAAATGCTTTTTCCCTTACTTGTTCCTGGTCTTTTTTTCCTCTCTTTTATGGTTTTAGCTATGTATAGAGTTCATTCTTCTATGTGTATGCAGGGACAGATGAAAGAAGAATAGTTCTCCAATAGCATACCAGCCCAATCACTATCAACGAGTCAAGGTGGAGGTAGAAGATGCTGAAATAGAGTCTACCTTGTTGAATCTAAATCCCCGAGTCGATACAGTAGTCTATCATCATCATCACTAGCACTATTCTAGCTACCTATACCTAGCTAGCTAGCTAGAGGCAGCTGAATAATATTATAATTTCGAATAATTGGATATCAAATACATGCGCATGCGTATTATAGAAAAGATGGCTTCCTAATTGAATTAGTCGAGTGCTGTGCTCCTTAGTGTCTCCTTTTTCATCGACTCTTTCGAGGATCAACGAGTAGAAAAGATCGTAGTTCGTAGAATTTGGAATGGATTTGTCCAGAAATCATAGCTGTAGCTTGAGTGGTTCGAGAGATATGGTTGTCTAAGAAGAATAATAATAAGAAGAAGAATAATAATAATAATAATAAGGGAAAAAGCATTTCGTGAAATGAAAAAAAGATGTAGGGATGACCACTGCTCAAAAAAGTAAGGAAACAAGAAGGATGGAAATGGGATCAATCTTTGTTCTGTATATCCAGCCAACAATCCCTACATATACACACATTACTACACTATAATCTGAAGTTACCTGACGTATATGTAGGGATTGTTGGCTGGATATACAGAACAAAGATTGATCCCATTTCCATCCTTCTTGTTTCCTTACTTTTTTGAGCAGTGGTCATCCCTACATCTTTTTTTCATTTCACGAAATGCTTTTTCCCTTACTTGTTCCTGGTCTTTTTTCCTCTCTTTTACGGTTTTAGCTATGATTAGAGTTCATTCTTCTACGTGTATGCAGGGACAGATGAAAGAAGTTCTCCAATAGCATACCAGCCCAATCATTTATCGAGTCAAGGTGTTGTGTTGTTGAGCCATACTTGGAGGTCGAAGATGCTGAAATAGAGTCTACCGTGGTGAATCTAAATCCCCGAATCGATACAGTAGTCTATCATCAGCTAGAGCTAGCTAGCTAGCTAGAGACAGCTGAGTAATATTATGATTTCGAATAATTGGATATTCAAATACATGCGCATGCGTATTATAGAAAAGATGGCTTCCTAATTGAATTAGTCGAGTGCTGCGCTCCATAGTGTCTCCTTTTTCATCGACTCTTTCGAGGATCAACGAGTAGAAAAGATCGTAGTTGGTAGAATTTGGAGTGGATTTGTCCAGAAATCATGGCTGTAGCTTGAGTGGTTCGAGAGATATGGTTGTCTAAGAATAATAATAATAATAATAATAATAATAATAATAATAGAGAAGAAGAAGAATATAGCGATTTACCTGCTTACCGTATTTCTGAAACGGTAAGCTCCCTGGTCCTGAAACTTGGTCTGCACATTGTAGTAGGCTCTAGTAGGCTGGATAATCATTCACAGTAGCTTTTGTTAGGTCTAAGTGGGAGAACTAGAATTTCACTTTAGTATTAGTCTATAGGCGGCGCGCGCGGCCGTCCGAGTCATCCCTACATAGAGAGTGCTACCGCACTCTCTGATAGAGAAGAAGAAGAATATAGCGGTTTACCTGCTTGCCGTATTTCTGAAACGGTAAGCTCCCTGGTCCTGAAACTTGGTCTGCACATTGTAGTAGGCTCTAGTAGGCTGGATAATCATTCACAGTAGCTTTTGTTAGGTCTAAGTGGGGGAACTGGAATTTCACTTTTGTATTAGTCTATAGGCGGCGCGCGCGGCCGTCCGAGTCATCCCTACATAGAGAGTGCTACCGCACTCTCTGATTATTATTATTATTATTCTTAGACAACCATATCTCTCGAACCACTCAAGCTACAGCCATGATTTCTGGACAAATCCACTCCAAATTCTACCAACTACGATCTTTTCTACTCGTTGATCCTCGAAAGAGTCGATGAAAAAGGAGACACTATGGAGCGCAGCACTCGACTAATTCAATTATGAAGCCATCTTTTCTATAATACGCATGCGCATGTATTTGAATATCCAATTATTCGAAATCATAATATTACTCAGCTGTCTCTAGCTAGCTAGCTCTAGCTGATGATAGACTACTGTATCGATTCGGGGATTTAGATTCACCACGGTAGACTCTATTTCAGCATCTTCGACCTCCAAGTATGGCTCAACAACACAACACCTTGACTCGATAAATGATTGGGCTGGTATGCTATTGGAGAACTTCTTTCATCTGTCCCTGCATACACATAGAAGAATGAACTCTAATCATAGCTAAAACCGTAAAAGAGAGGAAAAAAGACCAGGAACAAGTAAGGGAAAAAGCATTTCGTGAAATGAAAAAAAGATGTAGGGATGACCACTGCTCAAAAAAGTAAGGAAACAAGAAGGATGGAAATGGGATCAATCTTTGTTCTGTATATCCAGCCAACAATCCCTACATATACGTCAGGTAACTTCAGATTATAGTGTAGTAATGTGTGTATATGTAGGGATTGTTGGCTGGATATACAGAACAAAGATTGATCCCATTTCCATCCTTCTTGTTTCCTTACTTTTTTGAGCAGTGGTCATCCCTACATCTTTTTTTCATTTCACGAAATGCTTTTTCCCTTATACTAATTACATTTAGACTATAGCTAGTCACAATCAAGGAATCTGATTGGTCCATTTGGTGAATTCTATTCACTTAGAATCACGCCTTATGGCACTTAGAATCACGCCTTATAGCACTTAGAATTCACTTGCCCTAGGTAAACCCGGTAAAGATGGTCATTCCAATTGGTCCAATTCTAGCAACGCATCGCGGTGGCCACGGTTATTGTTTCTAGGTGCGCTCTGATTCATGTTTGTTGCATTTAAAAACCATGGTTATTGTTTCCAAGTGCGTGTTGAAGTAAGTTAAACAACTCCAGTGATTGGCTATAGTCTAAATAAGTTAGACACCTCGACCAACGGGATCTACGGTCTGTTTAGAAACCTTCGGGCCCTTAGTAGCGCCCTCGCTGCGCTCGGGACGCTACAGCCCAGGGCTCTCAGGTTTCTAAATAGACCGTAGATCCCTTGGTCTCGTTGTCTAACTATTATTTATAATTAGCCACCTTATTCCAGCAGTAATCTAACTAAGTGTGGAGGAGGCTGCTGTAGGACAGTGCAGCAAGAATGAGACCATCCCTGCACTGGCTACACAACAGTCTGTCCTGTTGAGCCCTCCACACATGAACTTGTAGCCTCGTTCAACTCAGAGACATTTTTTGGGAGGATGATGCGGCACGAGTGAGACCATCCCTGCACTGGCTACACAACAAACCTGTCCTCTTGAGCCCACACATGAACTTGTTCAACTCAGACATTCTTTGGGAGGATGATGCATAGTTGCCAAGTTTGAGAAAAAGAAAACCCAGGACAAGCCACGCCCATCTAATTAAATGACTGTGAATATCATTAATACTCATGAATATCATTATAAAATTGTGGATTGTACATGTCTCTACCTTGCTTAGCTAGCTATAATTTATACTACAAGTGAATAATGATGCCTGGTTATGTCAGCTAATGCCTGGTGCTATATGTAAATAGTGTCTTGTCGCAAATCAGTAAACCGCAGGTGGGATCTTGGCATAACTGGGCAACTACGTATGATGATGTATGCAGTAGTCAGTAAGCCTGAATTATTATTGACCATGTAGGGACAGCTTGTCCATCAATGTGAGTCATACATTGCAGTGGTCCCATAAGAACTAGATTATCCGGTATGCATCTCACATCTCCATGACAGGATTTTCCACACACACATTTGGCATTTTCAGGGATGTTCCAAGTAAGACACTCAGTGATATTGCCTATTTGTTGTGCACAAAGGCTGCTTAAACAAGTGAGGATGAGAAATCCAAGAGTGAGTACTGATTGTTGGAGATACATTGTTGTAAAGGTGAGGAGAGCAAATAATACAATTGCTACACCAACTGAATTTGATTTTGCTACAACTAATAATGTTGCCACATTCACCCCTCTCAACAGATTGCCTGTCCTTATTTGATTCCAGTCCCAAATTTGCAACAGTGACAGGCTAGTCCCAAAGGTTAGTTTCACACAGAGTGGGTGACAGTTCCTAGGAATGTGCGTTCCCTAAGGGCTTCCCCTCTCCTGAGCCTAGCTCACAACCGTGAGATCATGCTGCAGTGGTTGCCAAGCAGCATAACAATATTGTGCTTCCACGCTTACTGCATGCATAATAGTTGTGGCTAAGCCAGACAGGATGTAGGTTTCTTTTTAGCATATGCCCAAACTGCATGCTTCCTCTCCTCAAACTGCATGCTAGCTTCCCTCAAACTCCAAACTTCCTGCATTGCACATGCATGCATCCTAAAGGCATGCATGATCATCAAGGTTAAAGCTTTCCTTGTATTCATATGATGCTAAGCCTATTTTTTTAGTTGTTAAGTATTCACAAAAATCTGTCACGATAAGAATTAATTAATAATAATAAGCTACTTAGTTCCTTTGCCAATTATGCCATAGTTAATCAAGTTATTGGATGAGTGAGATGCTGGTAATAGTGGTGGGAAGTAGTCTTGAGGGTTGTTGATTCTATCAGGAAGATCCTCATCATCATTGTATAAATTATTTGCTGTACTTCCTCTCTCCACATCTGTGTCGTTCCTCTTCAAACAAGAGCAAGCAAACTTTCTATCGTTCACATACTCGACACACCTCTGGGCTCTCTCCAAGCATTTAGTGTAACAAGCTGGAGTCAGTGTCTTCATCATCTTTATCGCTATCACAAGGCACAAGTACAAAAATAGTATAATGAGATATAAATAAAGAAGCACATTAGATAAGACCAGTGCATTTATTGCATACATAGAGAGAACAAACGAATCCCAAATGTTGAGAGCATCTTTCTGATATGGCCTCATACTCAACAACATTAAAGTAAACATCCAGGGCACCAGTATCAGTCGCATCATTGAAATGTTGAATGGAAGAAGGATTAATATACGAACCAATAAATTGAGAGCTGCAAAGTATCTGTAGTCTCTGGTTCCATCAGTACCATTCTTGTAGCAGCCCTGAAAGATGTCCATGAATGCTCGTAAAGGATGCCAGTTGACATTGGGAAAGCATCCCAGAAAGAGTTGGAAACACTTTGTTGGGTAAAGCAAGAGAAGTAGTAGAGGAATCAGGTTGAAGATGACTATCATAATGATGGCAAGAACTACATAGGGTATGTGAGTAGAAGAGAAATAGGTTATGGATGCATCCATATACAAGACTGAATGGACTGTGTCTCCTGTGGCATTCACCACGTAATTATAATGCAGAAGTGTTGAAGTAATGAAGAATATTCTCGCATAAACAAGAAGTAAGAATGTTGCGAAGGTTTTGATGAGTGAATACTTCACATTCAAATCCTTGAAGCATTGAAATCTGAAGACCTTTTGGAATGGCTTCCAGAGTATCACTATCAAGCAGTTTCCTCTGTCATGCAACTCCACCAAGATATATGTGATGATGATAATGAAGAGTGGATATACAGCTATGGTATACTCCAGCAGCTGTGCTTGTAGGGAAGTCAGAGACTTACTGATGCAAAATGAGGGGAAGACATAGCGCAGGAAATCCAAGTTCCAGATGCCAACGAAAGTTAGCAATGTTATTACTGTATGTTTGTAAGAAGGGGAGTTAGCAGAACTTACTATAATACTTGGTGGTGCTTGGTTAATCTGAGCCAAATTGACTTGAAGAACTATCAACACAGCATTCATGGGACCTGAGGATATGTCGATCCCACACACCATCACCAGCAGGAAGAATGCTGTGGTGGGTATGAAGGCAAGTGCCAGGAACAAGACAATCCCCTTCCTCATGTCAGTATCACTGCACTCCATGCAGATCCTGCTATAGGACAGTGCAGCAAGAGTGAGATTATCCCTGCACTGACTACACAACAAGCCTATTCTGTTGAACTTTCCACACACGAACTTGTTCAACTCGGAGACATTCTTTGGGAGAACGGTCACTTGAGTATTCACATCAATTGAATTGGAGACAGCATAGGGACAGTGACCAAATAGCGTTTGTCCATCTGTGTAAGTCATACAGTGCAATGCTCCAATGCCAACTTGATCATCTCGCAAGCAATAAACATTACCAGTACCACAATCACCACAATCACACATGTTAGGATCATCCTGGTCAGGGATGAACCACGTAGGACACTCTGTGATGGCGCTGGTATTTTGGTCCAAATCTTGAGAAAGGATGCTGCTGACACAGGTGAAGAGGAGGAATAGCTGTAGAAAGGTGAGTCCTGACTTGTGAACAAGCATTGCACTCTTGAACCACTTTACATAGGATAAATGCTAGAGAGACTACAACTTATTCAGCTATTTTATACCCATCTCTGTAATAAAGTCACTCAGCACTGCTATGTTGCTACTTTGGGGAGAAATGTTACCAAATTTGTCCCAGCAGTGAAACATTAATAGATTTGTCCCAAAGATTTGTCCCAAATTCATGGTGTTGGTTCCAACACAAAATTGCAATTCTTGCATGAGATCACAGATGTTTCCTGGAGGTGTTACGTATATGGATTTGTGCATTGTTGGAAGCCACTTTAACCACTAGCTAAACTGTACTTTTTCTAGACAGTTTTTCAATTAGCTAATGCACCAACACCTTAATTTGCCAATAAGAAATTTGTTGGAGGTTTCTCAGTGGCTACAGAACCTGAATGAGCATTGAGGTTTATATATGGAGGGCATGATTAGAGTGGTTCCACTGCATTTAGCTACATACAGAGAATACCTTCCTATTAGCTAAGACCACTTTTCAATTGCTCAAAGGTGGGTACAGAGCTCATGTCACATGGTGCGGTCCCAACATGTCCACTATAGAGAGGTTCCATGTAGGTCAATCAATAGCAGCGGTCATTTAGGCAGGTTTCTCACTGGATATGTCTGGACAGGAAGTGGTTGCCAGGGAATTGGGAACTAGCACCATAACAGGTCAGATTGCAGATATCAGCCATTAAAATTAACACTCGCATATTAATTCCATGAAGATATTAAAGTTGACTACAAAATTAAAGCAATAGTGTAAAGTGCATGCTATGTGATTATGCGGTTCAGCTTATGATGCCATATCACTTGAGCTAAACATCTGATGTGGCAGCAGTAATGAACTGTGACCCTGTTGTTAAGATTATCCGCATCTTCTTCGTGTGGATTATCCACTATACTTCCTTTCTCCACATCTGTCTTGTTCCTCTTCAAACACAACTCACGTATTCAACACACCTGTTGGCTCTCTCCAAGCACTTAGTATACCAGTATCTTCATCATCTGTATCACTATCATAAGGCAGAAGTACAAAAGGAGTATACTGAGATACAATACAAGCATTATGTTAGAGCAGACCAGTGCAATTACTGCATACAAGGTGAGAACAAACAAATCCCAAATGTTGAGAGCATTTCTCCAATATGGCCTCATACTCAGCAACATCAAACTAAAGATCCAGGGCACCGATATCAGTAGCATTGATGATTAAATATTGAAATAAAGAAGGATTAATACACTGTATATGAACCAGAGCTACAAAGTATCTGTAGTCTCTGGTTCCGTCAGTGCCATTCTTGTAGCAGCCCTGAAAGATGTCCATGAATGCTTGTAGAGGATGCCAGTTGACATTGGGAAAGCATCCCAGAAAGAGTTGGAAGCACTTTGTCAGGTAGAGCAAGAAAGAATTAGAAGAATCAGGTTGAAGATGACTCTCATTACAATGGCAAGAACCGTGTATGGTATGTGGGTACAAGAGAAATATGTTACGGATGCATCCATATACAAGACTGAATAGACTATGTCTCCTGCATGTAATTATAATGCAGAAGTGTTGAAGAAATGAAGTATATTCTTGAAGTAAGAATGCTGCGAATGTTTTGATGACTTCACATTCAAATCCTTGAAGCATTTAAATCTGAAGACCTTCTGGAATGGCTTCCAGAGTGTCACTGTCAAGCAGTTCCTTCTGTCATACAACTTCACACTGATGTAAGTGACAAAGATGAGGAGAAGTGGATACAGAGCTATAGCATACTCCAGCAGCTGTGCTTGTAGGGAAGTCATGAATGCAGAGACTTAATGATGCAAAATGGAGGGATGGCATAGCACAGGAAATCCAAGTTCCAGATCCCAACGAATGTTAGCAATGCTATTATTGCAAGTTGGTACGAAGGGGAGTCAGCAGAATTGATTACAATACTTGATGGTGCTTGGTTGATCTGAGCCAAATTGACTTGAAGAATTATCAACACAGCATTCATGGGACCCAAGGATGTTGTTCCTGCACAGCATCACCAGCAGGAAGAATGCTGTGGTGGGTGTGAAGGCAAGGACCAGGAACAAGATAATCTGACAATCCCCTTCCTCACGTCAGCATCACTGTACTCGTGCAAATCCCTCTGTAGGACAGTGCAGCAAGAGTGAGATCATCCTTGCACTGGCTACACAACAAGCCTGTCCTGTTGAGCCCTCCATGCACACATGAACTATAGTTCAACTCAGAGATATTCTTCAGGAGAATGGTCAGTGGAATGTTCACATCACTCGAATTGGAGAAGACAGATAGGGACAGTGACCAACTAGTGTTTGTCCATCAGTGAAAGTCATACAGTGCACAATACCAACTTGATTATGATTTCGCATGCACGAAACATCACCATGGCCAACACCACAGACACACTTGTAATGGTCATTGTCGTCAGGGGTGAACCACGTAGGACACTCTGTGATGGCGCTGGCATTTTGGCCCAAATCTTGAGAAAGGATGCTGCTGACACAGGTAATTAGGAGGAGAAAGGTGGGTCCTGACTGCTGAACCCACCTTTGTCCCAAATTGTGAGTAGCAAGTTTGGTTCCAATTGACCTAACTACATTTTTTGAGATCACCATGCAGCTGCTATGTTTTCTGGAAGTAGCTAACTGTATGGATTTGTAATAGGAAGCCACTTTTGTAGCATAGATCAGTATTTACACCAGACTTCATTTATACTTCACTCACTATATCTTAGCTATACATACACATTAGCTAAATGTCACTGTACTTAAGCCTGCACATGGCATTAATTGTGTGTATTGTGGACCCAAGCTAATAGGGAGGTGGTCTCTGAATGTATACTTGAGCCTCTCTAATCAGGACCCCCGTAATAATTACAACAGAACTTCCATATTATTCATTCAGTAAGAAACCTCCATATTATGAAGGATAAATTTCTGAGGTCCCACTATAGAGTGGTTCCACTGTAGGTCAATCAAATATAACCCAACCAAGTAGTCATTTGGTCAGGTTTCACTGCCCATGTATAGACAGGAAGTGGTTGCCAAGGATTCTGGAACCAACACTGTATATTAAAAAGCTATAGAGCTATAGATTAATGGATACCATAATAATTATTATACAGTTCAGCTTATGATGCCATAAGGTGCAATGCTTTTGTGGTTACCATACCATAGGTGATATGCAGCTCAAACTTTATGTGCATGCATTATTCATGCATGTTTCACCAGTACATTTACAAACAAGCATACCAACCTGCATTTATCTGCACCTCAGTGGAGAAGTGACAACAACCTGAGTTGCAAAACAAGTAAAGTTACGATCAGTGTCAAGACAAAGTGGTGAGATATCTCATCAGCCTCTGTTGACGAGAGCAAAGTACGAGGACTGAGAGAAAAAAGGAAATCATCTCTGGGCAAGTAAATTGAAGCTTGTGTGTGACAGTGTGAAGTGGACTCATGTATTAGTATGAAGGTTGAAATGTTGCTATTTTAGTGTTTACAAAGCTTATTATCATGCTTATGTACCAGGAGTCATGCTAACCTCAATAAGAAACTGCAAAGAAAGCTAGAAGATATGCAAGTCCAACAAACAAAAATGTTGCTGTACACTATACAGTGGAATGACCTCTGAAATAAGGACAACCTCCCAACGACCTAACAAAGGACACCTTTCAATCTACCAAAAGTAGGTTGAAAGTAGTAATGTACTGTGGAAAGGACGCCCTCTCTACTATTAAAATTAATTGTCCTTTATTCAGAGGTTCTACTTTTTAGTTACCATGAGATTATACATCATAACAAACAACAAATAATTATTTTCCTGTTATAAATAATATGGGACTCACTCAGGGTTGCCCCAAATTTGTATGCAGATTTTTTTTAATTGTATTCCAACTGCCCTATTTCAATTTTGTTCAGATATGAAAAATTTCCATCACTTCCCCCCACCACTATCTGTTCATTGTTGGGGAGGACTGCTGCTAGAACATTGTATCGTGGGGTGGGCATCGCTGATATGACATTCCAGGAGTTAGTGTCTCTATCATAGCAATGAATGGCTCCTGATGGTTGACCAACACATCCTCCTCCTATAGTGAGCACATGTCCTCCAAGTGTAGCTTGTGTGGAGTTGTGATCAATGTCTGCCAGATTATTCCACACGGAGACAACATTCCTGCTAGTGATGGATGTGGACTTATCAGCTGACAGCAGGAGACTTTCTACTGAACAAGAGTAGACAGTACTACGAGAATAGACGTTCCTTCCATTTCATATTTGAACCACTTCCTGTGAGGCTGAGGAGGGTATTGATATGTGTACCATTGCTTGTCCCTCCAATGGTTGTCAATTTATCATTGATAACTGTTAAACTGAAATATACACGACGTAGTGGAGACGTCTGTAGTTTAGTCTACTTGAGTAAATGTCTCTAACATTAGAGAAGTATGCAGTGTTTGAATGGACTACAGCTGCTCCCCCTAATGATTCCATACTTTCTGGTGCTGGTTTTCTTTGTCTCCATTTCATAGTCGGCACCTAAATTCAAAGTAATTCAGATGCATTATCCCTTCAATTGTGAGTTATAGTGCATGCAGGTGTGTACTGCAAACATAAATATGTATTAAAACTACTGAACTATGCTCTAAGACTAAATATGCAGTCACAGCCGAATCATTAGTCTCACAGGTGCTCAGAAATGAATTTCACACATGAACAGTTACTGAATGTTAATTTTTATGCACTCTTAACCTGTAACTTGATACAGTCACATAGCTGCAGACCTTAACTATTGTGCCTTATGTTTTGCGCTAAGGCAACCAGTTCGCCACTGGCCCCTCACATGAATTTATTTGCTATTTTTTCAACAATAAATTGTCAGTTTCCTGTGAGTTGTAGCTAAACTGGAGTCTAGCTCGAGAAGTATCAATGTTTCAGTTCATAGTTCAAGGAGTGTATGTTATAGAACCATTGAAAGAAAATACAAGCACATTGTTTTAGCTACAGAGGTGCCCAATAGCAAGTACTAGTACAATTCAGTCTACGTAGCACCATTGCTGAACAGATGTTTGGAACAACTTTTTTGTTGTAGGATAAGTATTTTTTTAAGGGGACTATACCATTAAAAAATTTTTTTTAAACGTCTTAGGTCTCAAAAGACTGAGAGCTTTCCAATAGTGTACTTAGTTACAACATTACACTCTCCCATATATGGAAGACCTGACATGACCTCAGTGGTTAAAAATTACCACATACAATGTGCATGACAGATCTCTTAGTAGAAGGTGATGCTAAACTTCATGATAGCCTTTACAGTCTACCTTATTTTTTTTTTTGAAACCATATACCCTTGAAATTCACTCATTCGTTCAAAGCATCTATAGGCCCATAGAGGAGTATCAAAGGCCTCCTAAGTACTCTGCCTGTCAATAAAGCGAGTCATGTTAATTAAGTTGCCGCCAGCTTGATGTGGTAACACTAGCGTTTGGGGTATTGTCTATATGTGGTTGTGTATCTGTATGCCTTCAAGTCCAGATCGTTGTCTCCTGAGGTAGGGGGTTTGCACAACTTGTTGGGTGAAGGGTCAAGTGAAGGCTTTCCTCGCTATTCCCTGTGACTATATAACTTCTAACCTCAATTATTGGCGATAGCTTGCACATGACGAATGATGTAATTCTTATAAAACAGCAAGCACGTTCTAGCTAACTAGCTAGCTCCAGTTTAGTCTCGTGGGCCAAAGGCTAAGAGACTGGCTGACAGAACCATGTGATTCTTTTTTGCCAAGGTAGCTGATACTCAACTATACATATATGTAATATTGCACAATACTACACAATAAGTATATAGCACTCCTTGTGGAACTTCTGCATGCTAACATGATCTCGAGCCAGTGTGTGCCAGGAAAACAATGATATTTTGTGGCTAAGTGTTTTGTCACTAAAATGCACTCCTCCGAGGCCTCAAATACTTATAATTATAAAAAATCACCCGTTAAGGTCTGGGCACTCAGAGTATCACTATTCTCGAGGGCAGTAATTTTGCCAAGGAACTTCAGTTTTCTCACCAGACACATTGCTCTAGCAGATCTCAGTCCGACCACGATAGAAGCTGGTGTGTTACAGTACCACTGTGGGAGTTTGAGGAGCCTCTTTGAGAGTTCCCCAAGGAAGGAGTTATTTGGATGGAGTTTGGTGTCAGACACAGAGCACAGGTAGAATGCAGGTGTCCACAACAGACTCCCTGACACAGGTGAGAGTTGCCCCTGGAAGAGACCCATGCTACCATAGGCAAAGAAAGATTTCCTGGCCTTCAAGATGTCATCGCCCGGTCGCGCTTCCAGCACTGCGCCTCGGCACTTCGGTGCCTAGGCAAAAAATAAGTATTAAGACCTTTGTCCTATTTTCCCTTATTCAGAGCGTCTTACTGTAAATTAAGTTTACTTATGGCAATCGTTAGCTAATACTAGTTATATACTTCTGGTTTATGGTACATTATAAGAGAGCAAACTGGGAAATTTATGAATGTTGCAATAAGACACACTGATTTAGTTCTGTACGGAGCTTACGCACACAACAATCTCTGTGAGTTACAAAGTGCAATGTACTTCTTCAATGCTTTTCAGGTGTGACCTCTGTGCAGCCTCCACTTTGAGTACCACTTGCTGCTGCTGGACTCATCACTGTGTAATTATCCTCCTTGGAGAAATCTCTGTCTGGCTTTGTTCCTCCAAAGCTAGTAGCTGCAAGTCGAGCATGAGTTGCAGATCCACCAGTATCATTCGACACAGCAGGTTCCAGGGAAAGGGTGAGCTGTAATTTATTCCTCTCCTTTGAAGTTTTGGGAAGAACTGCAGGCACAAGTGGGACATCTGAGGCAGTGGAATCTGGAGTATTGGCATACTGCTTGGCAACTTCACTGTTGTGGGTGTAGCGAGGGGAAGTGGGTGATTCATTATTGGATGTTGCAGAGGTGTTGAAGTTTATCGGACTGCATGCCATGCTAAAGTTTTGGTGGATGCTCTCGTACATTGGCCCATCATAAATAGGGTTGGTTACCATGGTCCTTACTGAAGCACAACCAACATTGTGCCCACTCTTATCTGGTAAATAATAATTTAAATGTAATATATGCAACAACAGTCTTCCTTACTTTGGGACTTTTTTAATATGATAAATGAACCTATACAGGTAATGATAACAAGCATGAGAGTCCCTGTTAGTCCACCAAGCACTGCCACAACAACCAACAGTTGATCTATTAATTTTTATAAATTCAAAATCAAATATTAACTGATGCTAATATTTACCTCTGCTTTTTCTGACTTTCTGTACCTCAAACTGATCTAGACCTCTTGTTTGCACTAATACTGAGTTGGATAATGATAAATAAGAATGCATGTAGCTAACTGTGATTAATTTACCTATACTTTCATTGCCATTGCTACAAGTTGTGTTCATATTATTGAGCTTCACTAAGTAATAGGAAAACAAACATCATGATGTTATCATGATCCCAAGAGTTTTCTAGCTAGTAGTCCAATAGAGAAAAGAAAACCATTAATTTACCTATACTTTCATTGCCATTGCTACAAGTTGTGTTCAGCTTCACTAAGTAATAGGAAAACAAACAAACATCATGATGTTATCATGATCCCAAGAGTTTTCTAGCTAGCAGTCCAATAGAGAAAAGAAAACCATTAATTTACCTATACTTTCATTGCCATTGCTACAAGTTGTGATCATATCGAGCTGCAGGTGTGTATCTAAGTAATAGAAAAACAAACATCATGATGTTATCATAATCCCAACCATTTTCCAAGAATTTTCTTTAATTGTTATGATAGCTAGCAATCCAATAGAGAAAGAAAACTACCAATCATCAATTTTTCTGATAGATTCCTTCCTTCGGGCATAGATGTCATAGCCTCGATTTGGATCCAATAGGTTAGGTTCCTTTCTAATAGTCCTTCAGAGATATCTTCCTCCACTTGTTCTTTTCCTATGTACATTGTGGGACCCTGGGAAGCAATGGTTTTCTCATCTCTGTCCATTATCAACACGGTATAATTAACAGACTGGTCCACACACTGCTCTGGCACCTGCATGCATGCATGCACTAAAATAATGTAGTCAATCATGCAAGTAAGTTAGCAAGGTACTTCAAATATAACTCTTGCAAACCAGTCTCCATCCAAGTCTGAATAAATTTTAGTTTGTCTAATTTGTGTAATAGCAGAAGGAAGAGCTGCATGATACAATCATAATCATCGTCATCATAATTGTTAACTTGGTAGCATGCATAATACCTAAGCATGAAACGATAAATAAATGAGCTGCTCTTCTCTGATAACCCCCAGGAATGCTACAGACACACACAACAGAGGTATTATTCTTATAAACTTCTGCAGATATATTAGCTATTAAATTGGCAGAAGTGGATGAGGAAGCAGAACCAAATGGTATACTATTTATCAGCCAGTAGGTTTGACGACATGATTGAGTCCGACAATGAAATGAGGCATTTTTTCCAGGGGGTACATTTTGATTTTCTGGTCTTTCAAGAAAATACACTATTAAGAGTGATGGCATTTAATAATCATAGCTAGCTACATTATCAACTTACTCTGTCCCATTGCTAGAGAAAAGAGTAGTAAAATTATCATCTTGACTTTATTCTTAAGCACTGAGATCTACGTATCATAGTTATATATCCTTGCCTTTTGGGACTACGATATTTTGAAAATAAAAGCTATTTGGCTCAAATTTCACTTGCATCATGCATGATAATAATAAATGTTTTGTATAATGGTAGATCTAATTACAAAGCTACTATCTCCATAAACTTACACTATATATGGAGGGAAAAACTGCCCTACACAGTACAAAGTTATAACTATCAACCAGAACCTTGAGCTTTTTTATAAATTATTATGCCTAGAGATTGATATCAGTGAAAAATGAGCTCGTTCAGCAAGCGAGTGAGCTGACTCTCAGGTCATGACTCATCTAGGTCTACACTCCAAAATGCCCCAGGCATAATGTGTGGAACAAGTTAGTCTTTTAAAAGACTGGCAAAAATATCAGTGCATCTTGTAGATAAGAGTCATGATCTTACATGACATACTCAGGAAGGATATGAGTCAAAGGTGTATTATCTTTCAGGTATGATTTTAGCTAGCTATAAGTTTTCATATCTAAAGTATCAACTCTTGTAGATTCTTATCAAGTGGTGAACCTATCTATAATAGAGACTGATTCATAATACCCACATCTACCCAACGTTCCTTTCTGTGGAAGAGCAGACTTTACGAGACATGAATGACTCTCAGTTAGAGACTTCTCTCCTACGTTCATGTCTTGCCCTTCCTAAGGTCACTTTCGTTCTCCGCACATCTGTAATGCATCCATGGAATTCGACACAGCAATACGGGGGCTCTAGAGTCCATCCTCGGTGGACCTCTGTCTGACTGGTCTTGGCACAAAGCTTCTCTCCCTTGTAGTCAGGGAGGTCTCAACCTTCGCAGTGCTCTGCTCCATGCTCCTGCTGCATTTCTAGACTCTAGCCTGCGCTCCAGACCCCTGGTTGGCAGAATGCTTGGCCATCTCCCCACTATGTCCCCCCACTCTACTGCTGCCGTGTCTGCTATAGCCAATGCTGCCTCTAGATCTGACTGGCAGTGCTTAGACGACATTGACATGTATCCCCATCCAGCAACGTGCTCTCACCATCGCCATCGACAAAGCCTCATTCACTCGCCTGACTTCTTCTGCTCCATCCGTGCCCTGGCCCTGTCTTCCAGCCTGCCTCACGCCTGTGACTGGCTGAACATGGTTCCCTCTTCCACCTTGGGTCTCCACCTCCATGATCGTGAGTTCCGATACTGCCTATGTTACTGGCTAGGAGTACCTTTACACAGTAACCAGTACACTTGTCCAGAGTGCCACGGTTCTGCTGACATCTATGGTGACCATCAGGTTGGCTGCGGTGGTAATGGGGACCACATTGCTCGTCACAATGCCATCAGAGAGGTACTTTTTAGTGCTGCCCAGTCTGCCGCTTTAGCTCCATCAAGGGAGGCCTCCAACCTGATCCCGGATTCATCTGAACGCCCAGGAGATGTCCTAGCTACTCCCAAATTGGAGCCACGGACAGACAGCCGCTGTAGATGTTCATGTCATTTCACCTCCAACAACAGACAATAGCAGAAGCTGCTTCCACTCCTGGCCACGCACTTCAAGTTGGAGTTCGCCGCAAGCTGACTTCCCATCTCTCATCTTGCCATTCTGTGGGAATTGAATTTATTCCTAACTGGATGGTCTTTTGTAGTCAGCCTTCTTTCTTTCTTTCTTGTTTTGTTTTTGTTTGTTGCTGCTGTAGTTTGTTTTTTGTTGTTTTTTGTTGTTGTTTTTTTGTTTTTTTCTTGTTTGTTTGTTTTTTTGTTTTTGTTTTTCTTGTTGTTTTTTTGTTTGTTTGTTTGTTTGTTTTTTTTTCTGTTTTTTTTTTGATTTTTTGTTTGTTTATTTGTTTGTTTCATCATCACCTACTATTTCGGGAAAAAAAATTGGGACACAAAAAAAGAAACAACTTACGCATGCGCAATCTCGTAAGGGGCCGGCGCGGCGCGGCGCGGCCTAGTCTGGCGTAGCCGACCCTTTACCTCCTTTTTCTTGGGGGCGGGGGGAGGGAAAGGGTCTCTGGTGTAGTCCCTATAATTATCGGGTGGAATTTTGAGATCGTCTTGTTACGTCATCACGCGCCCTTTGAGCGCGCACGTGTAAGTTTGCGCGCGAGATTGAAGACGAGTTCCGTAGCTCACATTGCCTGGCTTGTGGAGAAACAACTCAGCAGAGGAAAGACAGAAGAATTTTGGGAAGTGACTATTAATACAATAGAGTGGTCCTTGGCTGGAAAGAGTCTATCAAATACAAACGGAAGGCACAGAAAACATAGGCTCTTTCCAAAGCCTGTTGGCAGAACAGCAAAGACATCCCTTTAGGCTTTGGCTCAGTACGCCCACCACAATCTTGAGTTGTTCAGGCTTGATGGATTGACATTCTAGCTGCTCAAATACCTTAGGCTCCATCATAGATTGAAGACACGAAGGCTCCACATATCTAGCTGGCTAGCTATAGCTAGAAACAAGTGCGGGCAACGAGATTTTCGCGCTTGGAAATTCGAATACTGCAATCTGATTGGAGCGCAACTATAGCTGCGCTGACACAAGTTCAATATAGGGACCCTTTCCCTCCCCCCGCCCCCAAGAAAAAGGAGGTAAGGGAGGTAAAGGGTCGGCTACGCCAGACTAGGGCTAGCTAGCTAGCTCTCAAAGAATAAAAGTCGAAATGTGAGCGTTTAAAGACAGCTCCCGCATTACGGAAAACGATGACCCGCTTAATCTGCTACCTCTTCTATTTTGGATCTGTGCTTGTCTGTTTAGGTACTGCTACATATGTAGTATTCTATTTCGTTTATTTTATGTTACCTGGCAGGTGTAGCTACTGAGACAGTACCAAAGTGCTATGACATAGCTACTGAGACACAGTGCTGTGAATCTAACTCTAGCAGTCTGACTTCTAGGTCTAACTGTCAGCATGGACCTCTCATTGAAACATCGATAAATTTGGATTACTTGATGGTCACCTGTACAGTTCCTTGCCATTATCATGGATTACAGTTTCTTATTGGTGATAACATCCATTGTCTCTCTAATATTTTGTCTCCATCCTGCTATAATAGTACCAAAACTTATTTCCTCAATATCTCCTCGATGCAAATATGGTATTATAATGAAGTGTCTTGTTATGCTGCACATGGAGATGAAGATGATATTTGCTATAGTGAAATTGATTATTACCAAACGCCTCCGCCTCCAATAAGTAAGTAGTGGATTGAATTTCAGATTAATTATTCAATCTTTTCATATACATGCAGCTACATATACTGACCACTCCAGAAGTATTTCAGGACACTTCAACCATTTTTTTATACCATTGATGATATTAATCTTGAAATAAAATAATTTTATTACATGGAGTGTTATACAATGACTTGGCCATAATTGTGGACTAGGTTATAGTAACCACTAGACAATGATTATCATTATGAGTAGCCTCACAATGGGCGGATTTTTATCATGTCAGAAATACCAACTAAAAAGTCTCTTGAGAGATTGGGGTGAACTAAAAAAACTTTCCCTCCATAAAAATGTGGAGGAGAGCAAGCATTACTTTGTATAGGTATGGTTTATGTCTCGGTATCAGCAACATAATTATAATGCAGTTACCAGCCTGCAGAGACTTTTAAAGTTCAGCTGTAGCAGTGTGCAAATATGCAGTGTTGCTTGAAAGTAGCTAGCTAATTGTCATGATTAAATAAAGCCGAAGCAGGCATGCCATCAGGTCTGGTGGATAATACTTTTATTTACACCATTCCAATAATAATAGCTAACACCCAAAAAAGGAAGGGGAAAGATTAATGAAGATACAAGTTTTGTGCAATGTTTTGTGATATATTGCTGGCTCAGCATTCACTGATGATCATGCTAGGCTCAGAAACATATCTGTCCACTTTTGAAGAGTCTCGGGCTAGGCTAGACTCCCCCAATGTATCAGAAAAAGTCTTCCCAAGACCTCCTGCTGAGTTCACGACAGTGTAGGCCTCTTCTAGTGAAGGAGGGAAGGGAAGGGTTTGTTCATGGGGATAAGCATAGCTAGGATCAACAGTAGAGTTAGAGTAGGGGGATTCCTTGATGAGGTGTGAGCTTGTGGGTGTGGGTGGAGGAGGAATGGTCCTAAAGCGAGGGTCGATGGTCTCATAAACAGGCTGTCCCTGATAAATTGGATTGGTGACCATAGGAGATCTCTTTGGATTAGATATCCGATACAGTCCTGATCCAGCAGAGAGAGCAGATAATTACATAATAATTATCAAAACTTTGTGTGTGGTATGGCAACACTTGTTGGGGGAGGTTGATGTTAGGCGTCATCACTGATGAATAGCTGCATTTTAGAGAGGGGAGAGTCTTTTTTTTTCTTTTTGTAGCAAGACATTCCACAAAGTACTAAATGGTATTCACATCCCCTTATACACATACTACATAGATTATTATCAAAGCCTGTTTATTGAAATTAACTAATTTAATTCCAGGAAGATTATGAATAATATTGAATCTACTTATCACCGGCAGCATGAATCAGACACTCATTTTTCTTTTTGTATGCACAGCAGATGAATCCCAGCACAACTAAAAATACAGCCACTATGAGTATGATGGCACCTCCCACTGCAGCCAGGGGAACCACCAACTCCATCGCTAGCCTTTGCTGTGTTCTCCCTAGTACACCAGAAGTGGTTGGAGATTCCACTCCAATACCTGCATCAGAGATAACAATTACTATGAACAGTTTGAGAGATTCACACACATGTAAGGGGGAAAACATTTCCGTGAAATGAAATAAATGTAGGGATGACCATTGCTCAAAGAAGTAAGGAAACAAGGGTAGATATGAAGGATAAAAGGATGGAAATGGGATCAATCTTTGTTCTGTATATCCAGCCAACAATCCCTACATAATAATGTGTCAGGTAGCTTCAAATAATTGTACGTATAATTATGTTATAGCTGTGATAGTGCCCTGCAGAATGAATTAGCTAGCTTTAAAACTGTTGATCAAATTGTCAATTTACGTATACCTACATAGCCACCTACATAGAGAGAAGAAAATGGCATTACTTGAAGACAGAACACCTTAGGACTCAAATATGAAGAGCAGAAGATAAGGCACAGCAAAATCTAAAATCACCATTTTCATCTGGTCCTTTATCACTGGACACACCACTCTACTCAAAATTGACTGCGCTATGATCCTTTACCCTTAACTTGACTATACGACATATTCAACTTATAACAAGGCAGACATTATTGCAGTGACGTATATTATTTCAATTAGAACAGAGTTACCTTGTTTTGTGGACCTCATTATTTTCTTTAGTAACCTACCAGGATTTACTAATAGCCTATGGCACTTAGTAAACCTACTATTGTAGCTAAAGGCACTTGGTACCCTGTGGTGGGCAGCAATTAGAAATATTGTTATGAATCCATAGTAACCAAACAACCCCACCTGGTGGGCATGTGTTAGAAGACTCGTCTATAATAGTTAGACAGCGAGACCAAGGGATCTACGGTCTATTTAGAAACCTGAGAGCCCTGGGCTTTAGCGTCCGAGCGCAGCAAGGGTGCTACTAAGGGCCCGAAGGTTTCTAAACAGACCATAGATCCCGTTGGTCGAGGTGTCTAACTTAATTAGACTATATAGCCAATCACTGGAGTTGTTTAACTTACCTCAACACACACTTGGAAACAATAACCATGGTTTTTAAATGCAACAAACATGAATCAGAGTGCACCTAGAAACAATAACCATGGCCACCGCGATGCGTTGCTAGAATTGGACCAATTGGAATGACCATCTTTACCGGGTTTTCATCCTAGGGCAAGTGAATTCTAAGTGCCATAAGGCATGATTCTAAGTGAATAGAATCACCAAATGAACCAATTTGATTGTGACTAGCTATAGTCTAAGGTGAAAGAGTTGTTCAAAATAGTAAAACTGTATTAGCACAACCTCCAGTTTCCTGTTCAGCATAGCTAGGGGGGCAGTAGCTAGGCTACATAATGCACAAAGTGCGCCATCTAGGGGGTCGGGGGGCATGCTCCCCTGGGAAATTTTATCTTTTAGATCCCCTTAGATTACATCTGGAGGCAAATATGGGTTTCGTCACCAATTATTATAAACATTGGTTTGTGCATGTGATGATGAATTTTGGGGGGAAGTTGGGAAGGTTTGTGTAGAAGTTTCTACCCTGATTGAATCCTATTGATAATTAGCTAGCTATATATAAACATCTAGAATTTACAGAAACAAATTGTTTTACAATTTGTATCCTTCTGATAAATTGCTTATTAATCATGTATTCTTGGGAAGTTAACAAGTTATTACACTTCATGTCTGTTTAGGGATGTTTAGGGGCCCTTATTTCTATGCCTATGTGTTGCTGCATAACACCACTCCCCCCTCACAAGCAAGTTCAGAGTTGGGGGAGGCTAGTTTAGCTCTGCATATACCCCATGCAGAATACCATGCAAGGCTCACCTAAGCAGGGATTGCTGCAGCGTGGATAGTCGTCATCAGTAATTTATTGGTGGTTTTTGTCATAAAGTCATAGCATAGTTAGCCTACTGTCTTTTGAAACTGCTGCATGGAAATATGCTTGGAGACTGGTTTGTTGCTATGTTCTAAATAAGTTAGGCAACTTGACCAACGGGATCTAAGTTATTTAGAGACCCTCAGGCCCTTAGTAGCACCCTCACTGCGCTTTGGTCGCTACAGCCCAGGGCCCTTGGGTCTCTAAATAACTTAAATCCCTAGGTCTCGTTGTCTAACTATTATTCATGCCCTGCCTCCTTGATTCTTGGACCTCAATCTCATGTCTGACTACGAATGTAGCTCCTAGTCTACTGTATTTGCTGTCACCCTCAAAGAAGAGCTATTTGCAAGTGAACGTCTCTCTTGAGGTTGGTCTCTCAATGTGATCACTAAAACCCCAGCCACTGATCTGGTTATAAATTAAGCCCTATAGGCACTGATCTCGTTATAAATTAAGCCTTGTTGATGATTTCTGCAACACTAAGTATATGCATAATAGTAAAGGCAGCTCACTCAAGGCCCATTAATTTTGCAAACATTGACTTATTGAAGCTGTGACTCACTGATTGTTCAGTTGGGGAACTTACACTCACCATATACTTGACTTCTTGATAAGGATACACCACAGGAAGCTGTGTATAAACAGTTGATCAGATATTACAGTAGTTTGCAGAACAGTTGTCATGCATCAGGCAGGGATAGGTGGTGGCTTTGAAGTATTTGTGGCTGGTGAACAATAAAATGTTTTCATAGCCCTATTGTTCTTAGCCACTAGCTACTCCAGAGCCACTGCCTTATGCATGACAACTGTTCTGCAAACTACTGTAGTGGCGTGTGTATTGGGTCACCACAACACAAACCACATACTACCTACTTTAAAAATTTAAAAATACCACTTATCATGTTGATTTATCCACCAAGGCTGCATGTTAGAAATCCAGACCACCTCCTTTAAATTAAATACACACACACACACACACACACACACACACCTTAATTGCCAGATGGATGATGGCCGGGTGTAAAGTCAGGCCTAAAGGTCACATTTGCTGAGATGGTATCCCCTTGAAGTGTTGGATCTGTAGATAGAGAGGAAATCATCAATACCATAGCTACTAGAGGCCATGATTACTATCACAATTAGTGATAAGTGAATCATTGTTCACTGGGAACTATAAATGGTGACTCTCACTGACATTACTCTAGTTTTTAAAGGCATGAGGACACGTGTGCAGAGTAGAAACCATTGTTAGTTATCAACACAGCTTTGATAGATTGCCTGGAGTGGTAAACACAGCTGCACTGCACAATGACCTGTAGATAGCTTCACAGGGGACGAGAGTAATTTTTAAAAAAACCAGTTGATACCAACAACTTGTGTTTTGTAGTGGGTTCTCTAAGGAGAGTCATACTGTCCTGGTCAATGTAAAGCCATTAAACTGGTTAGAAGTACCAACAATGTTTACTACCTACTTAAAAACCAGACAGGCTTGTTAAACCCACTACAGACGGATCCAATTAAGACTTTAAAGAACCTGGACTTACCAATAGGGAAGCCTCCACTGACCCTCCCTGGATCTCCATCACTGAGACCATTGTTTGCAAGGACTGTGAATGTGTACTGCCTGCACTCTGACCTTCCTCCACTGGACATGAGGAGCAGTGAGGTGTCCTTCCATGATGCATGATGACCTATTCCAGTTATCCATGCTATTGTTAACAGAGATCTTGTAATGGTCAATGGAATAGGAACGTCCCCTTGCAGACCTTGCCGTAGGCGCCTACACCAACATCAATGTAGAGCTCAACAGAACCATAGCGCAACTGTTTAGCTATGATTTTCCAGGAGGTGCCTAGAGCATGTAGGGGCTTTCCCTTTCAGCGTGTTAAGGCATGCGCAGCAAGCCCAATGGAGTATGTAAGAAAGTTCTTACACTTGCTGGAGTTAGAGAGAGCGGCTGAAGAAGCTGAGAATAGAGCTTATATATCAGAGCAACTGGTGAACCCTAAGCAGTTGGAGTCTCGTGGTATTTGCATTCAAAAGCTTCAGGTACCTACTCATATGGTAAAGGGTCGGCTACACCAGACTATGCCAGACTAACTACCCTGGGCAGCTCATAACTACTAGAGCCAAGTTGATTAAGAACCCTTGGCCTCCAAACTATTTTTGTGAGATAATAGCATGAATCTTAATGTCTCCCCACCAATTCCAGGTGACCAATCAAACTACAGGTTTATATGGCCGACAAGTGGTGTCCTTTGAACTTTTCCATGGATCACGAAAACATCCTCTTATCCTTCCATCTTCTTCCATTACAACTGGTAAGGCGCTTTCCTGGGAACTTGTTTGATAAGTCTATTAGCCCCTTATCCCACGAAGCATTAAAGGGTTACCATCTTCACATTGTGAAGATGAGTGCACTATTATAAATTGTACACTCTTCCAGTTCTATCCTTTGCAATACGGTGATGTTATCAGCTAACTGAACATGCACGCTTGCCGTTTGCCCCACAATGTTTTGCATTTCTCTAGTATGTACAGCATTGAGTGTGGACTATATCCACTGTTTAATTTTTGGCTAGAACACAGAATCCTTAGTATCAATATAATTGTGTATATTGAGCAGATCACCGATAAGCAGGAGGTGATTCAATTGGCATATTATTGAACTAGCTAGCAGTGTCTGTACTGCAGAGTCCAAGTTCACATTTTGAATGAATTCTGTAACCCTTGTGCATGCGGTAAGGGTTATAATAATGTTTTTTGTTGTTTTTTTGTCGTTGTTTTTTTATTGTTTTTTTTCAGGTAGCATTATTGGAGTGTTTGTGAGTGGAAAGAACATTGGTGAGCAACTCGTGTCCGGTGTGGTGGTACGTGTGTCTTCAACCAGAATCCAAGTGGCCTTCGATGAGTTGCCAGAAGATGTCAACTTCCATGCTCATGCTGGAAAACTCCAACTGGTCAAAATGAGTAACACTGTCACACATCGTAGGATGAAAGCGTAAGTTAAAAAAATGATGGGTTTTGTCGTCGTACCATCTATCTTTGGCTGAGAGAACTATTTATGGGAAAGCCCGGGTCATTCTTACCAAAGTTTCTTACAGGGCTTTAGAGCGAATGCAATCAAGTAATCTTCCTCCAGCAGTTCAGCATTTCGTGGCAGTTCTCCATGGTGAAGCACCTCTGGGTGTCCCAGACCCAACCCATCACGCACACCTTCAGCATCTTAATCAACATGGACAAGTAAATGACTTCATTGTCCTAAATCTGTGTCTAAGTTACAAACAACTCATTCAGAAGATCATACTGCTGGTATTGCAAGTGATCCCAAAAAATTCTTCGAATAAAAAGGTTTAGTAGGGATGGCTCTAAAAATCTAGATGGATTAGAACTAATTTTCTCTCAATACCAGCTTCAAAAACTCATTCAATAACCAAAGTTTCAACCTGATGTTCAGGCCTTCATCAAGGTGATACAAGAACACAAAAGCGGTTTTGGTATCGCCCTGATACACATAATATAGCTTAGTATCATAATGAAACTCCATCATTTCTCATGAGCACTGATACATTCACTATTTCACTCAAATAGGATGAATTGTCGGACTTTTCTTTCATCAATCCAAACCTTGACCTCAGTCAGAAGAAAGCAGTGACGTTTGCTCTATGTAGACCGGATGTGGCTGTGATCCATGGCCCGCCTGGTACTGGAAAAACCACCACCATCATTGAGGTCATACTCCAAGCCATCAAGACTGGAACAAAGGTTAAAGCTTCCATGTTTCTGTATGCAATTCTTTCCCTGGAACCTTTGTAGTTAGGGAGTTCCAAATAAATCACTTGTTTTTTTCTCCTTTCTTATAAGCAGGCAGGACTTAAACATAAACTACTTTAGCATACTATACATCATGTTTATATGGTCATGTGTTCTAGTATACAAAGAAACAGCAGTATACTGGGATCTAGTATACAAAAATAAGCAGCAATATACAAGTTTAATTCTGTCCAGGGAAATCTGTTAAACAAGTAATTTATTTTGAACTGCCTTATTGCCACAAATATTCCATGCTTAGTTCCTAAGTTTTTAAGTGATTGTGCTAGCATGGATTTAAGAGCAGCTGCTACTGTTATTCCACAGGTTTTGGCTTGTGCACCCTCCAATATAGCTGTCGACAATTTAGTGGAAAGATTAGCCAATGCTAGAGCAAAGGTCAGTAAATTGTTTTTTCCAAGGTCAATGTGAATAACCTTTTCCCCCTTTTTAAGAGGCGAACAACATTTCATGTGTTTTGATGTACATACATACTATGCAGGTTGTGAGACTAGGGCATCCTGCACGTTTGGTGGAGGCCATTCAGAGTCTCTCATTGGATGCTCTGTTGCTTAGATCGGACTCTGCAAGCATCATCAGAGATGTCAGAGTGGATCTGGAAAGGGCTATTGTGAGTCAGGTATACCATTTGGGAGGGTTCACTCAAGTGTACCTGTCTAGAATAACTGTGGTAAATCTTGCCAAGCTTCTGACAAGAGAAAATGGAGAGCGGAGATAAAGACACTTCGAAAGGAATTGAAGGAGAGAGAAAAGGTGAAGACATTCTTAATGTTCATCATATTTTACGTAGGTCTTAGTGGTATTTCTCTTTTTTTTAAGAGAGTTATAGTACAGCTCTTGTCTGGAGTAGATGTGGTGTTGGCTACTACAACTGGTGCCTCTCCTGAAGGTCCAATTAGGTATGAAATGTGTGGGATATCCCCAGAATGAAATGGGAAATTCCCTATTGCTATGTGGGGTAATCCCCAGAGTGGGAAATTCCCTATTGTTTACATGCCTAAATACCACATGTTCTGCTGACTCATCAATATGGCCTTATCTTTTGTGAGTGTGTGTGTTGCTAAGTAGTTTTTGCCAAGTAGTTTTCTCCAATCAAAAAAAAAGTGTTATGTTACCGTTTAGCTTAGCAGTGAGGATCATAACTCTTTTGAAATGATCTTACAAAATGTCAAATTCCTATGGGATGTATTATGCCAATATGATGTCAGACCAAAGCAAATCTTGATCAGACATTCGACCTTTTGACCCGGTAAATGGTCTATGGTAGACTGTTATGATCCTCACTGGTTATCCTCCATGTGCATCTCATTCACAAGGCACTCTCTAGATGTTGTGTATTACTTTTGTTGTTATTGTTATTTATAGTTACTTACCAGATGGTCACTTTGGTCTGGTCATCATAGATGAATGTGCTCAGGTAAGCATGTTCTCCTGTCACCATAGAAATTGAATGCTATAAAAGGGGACCCCCCCCCCCCCCCCCCCCCGAGCAGCTAAGAAATAGACTCTTTTCATGAATTCTTAAGCACCACCCAGAGCTGGATCCAGGTACTAAATTTTGCAGTTCAGTGGGTGCTTTTATTAACCCTCAGCAGATGCGCAAGGGTTACAGTTCTCAGTCTGAATGTTTGTGTGTGTATATCAGTTACATCCACCACGCTGCCAGTATCAATTAGAACGCTTCAATTTCAGGATGTCTAGACATACTCTTCTGTGTTTAAATGATTAGCTGATTTTTGGAAAAGGGCTTTATTCCGGAAAGATTTCCAGCTCTGTACTATATGTATATAGCCTATACTCCATATAATGCACACTCTTGTGCTGCTGACCATTACCTACTCTATCTGTCTACGTGAGACTACAAGGCGAGCTCATCTGACTGGTGTAGGGCAACAGCAGATTTATAGCTAGCTGGAGTATCTTTAGTAACGGTGTTGCACATGAAAAGTGTACTGTCTTACCTGCATCCATGCAGTATTTACATACAGGCACTGATAGTAAGAAAGTGGACTCTGTAGTAGGGACACTACTAGCTTGTGAGATGATTCAAAATAAAATGCTCCTGCTCATTGGTGATCTGCTCAATATCTGCAAACACACAATTATTTGACTCCTAGTATGTGCTGAGGGTTAGCACTTCACTGATTTGCTTATGAACACAACCACATTCATTTCTAAGAAAATGTCCCATATAAGGCAGAAAAAAATGCATCATCATATCCTTTTATAGTTAGCCACAGGGGGGGAAATATGACTTTTACAGGGGGGATTTATGCAATTCACACTTCATAATAACTATAATTTTCGATAGATCACTATGTAGATTTCTTTTTTTAGGCGGTTGAAGTGAGCTGTTGGGTTCCCCTTCTTAATTCCAGCAAGTGTGTCCTGGCTGGTGACCACAAACAACTCCCACCAACTATCATATCTCTTGAGTATGTTCATTGGGAAGTTGGAGTATGTATGAGGGAATAGGTGGGGTCTGGTCCAACAATGAGTTTATGATTTTGTTAGTGTTAATGAATTTCTTTGATTTCTTCACAGGGCTGCAAGTAAGGGGTTATCTGTGTCTCTGATGGAGAGGTTGGTTGATCTCTATGGCGATTCAGTCACAGCCATGCTCACAACACAGTACAGGTACATATGATGAGTCAGCAATGATGCTAATAGACCCCATAGAAAGGTCTAAATAATGCCCACCGTGTTTATATTTATACAGTACTGCATTTAATTGCACCCAAAACACTAATGTGTGCATTATTTAGAGCTCTTTGTGAATGTTTAGACACTGAATATTTTCAGGATGAATGAGATCATAATGCAGTGGCCTTCGGATTACCTCTACAACGGATCACTAGTGGCACATCAGTCAGTTGCTAAACACCGTTTATCGTAAGTTGCTGAATGCTACTTATGTGAAGAGAGATTAAACTCTTTCTCTTTTTTTTTCTCTTTGCATGTTATAGTGACTGTCCAGGTGTGGTTGGGAGTGCTGTTACTGATATTCCACTGCTCTTCATTGACACTGCTGGATTAGACCTCACCGAGTTGCCCACGTCTGATGAAGAGTCCAAGGGAAATGAAGGCAAGGAACTATGTCTTCAAGGGTTTAGGAAAAAGTAATACCTAGCAACATTTTTTTCCCCAGGAGAGTGTGATTTGGTTTTGCATCATTTGAAGAGTTTACAAGATGCTGGTGTTCCTCCTAGAGATATTGCTGTCATAGCTCCATACAATCTCCAAGTGAGTTCATGTAACATAATAATGCTAATTACACAGTTCATAGTTCCTTCATATCTTAGGTTGAACTTATCCGTCAGAGGTTGCCAGCACTGAAGTGTGATTATTCCGAGTTGGAAGTGAGATCAGTGGATGGTTTCCAAGGAAGGGAGAAAGAAGCAGTCATCATTTCATTCACCAGATCCAACCCTAAGGGTATGTATGTCGCATGATATACTAATGTCTCCTTCCAATTGTCTCGCTCATCTCTTGCTCATCTCTCTCTCTCTCTCTCTCTCTCTCTCTCTCTCTCTCTCTCTCTCTCTCTCTCTCTCTCTCTCTCTCTCTCTCTCTCAGGTCAGTATGGGTTCCTTGAGGAAGTTCGACGCAGTAATGTGGCCATCACTAGAGCTCGAAGGCATTTAGCACTGATTGGTGACTCCGATACTCTGAATAATGAACCCTTTCTTAAGGGAATGTTGGCTCACTGCAATCAACATGGAGAAGTTTGGAGTGCTCATGAGTACATTCATGGTTAGTTGGAAACCTTTATATATAGAATTCCGTATATTGCTCACCTATCATGCAATCACTTGAGGGAAATCTCGATGTTATTGCCAGGATTTATTTCAAGGGGGTGAGGGGGGGGGCTTCTGCCCCCTCTGAGTGATGGTCCCCCCTAGGAATTAGCTAGCTTTCGTAATGAGATTATCACATAATTGGTTTGTGCCCCTCCTCAATTTTTTTCATTAGGCATTTGACCCCCTTTGAGCAAAATTCTGAATCAAACCCTGACAGGTGTTTGGAAAGATTATCATGTGAGGAGTGTTCTCTTTTGTTCTTCATCTTTGCAGCTAGTGATTTCCAGGAGAATCGGTTTTATAACCCTGAAAGTAGTGCAACTGCTAAAGGAAGACCATCCTGTTCTGTGTCTCACAAGCTGCCATCAGTGTCGAGAGTGTCAGCGTCAGGACAAAGTGGTAAGATATCTCATCAGTCTCTGTTGATGAGAGGAAATAAACCCCAAAGTGCAAGGATGAAGAGAAAACAAAAATTTGAACCTCACAAATCATCTCTGGGAAAGTAAGCCTAATGTGATTGGTTGTAGGGAATGTTCCAGGGGGATTTGCTGTTTTTGTTTGTAAAACACTAGTCTGAAATACTGGTGGGTCTGGTCCAGAGCTTGTGGTGCATGTTATCACTTCCTGATATCTGAAGTGTTTATATTAATTTTATGGCAGTGAAAATCCTCTTGATGAGACGAGCTCTATGATGTTTGAATCTCAGTTGAAGGCATTTATGAGTAATGAAAGTGAATCGGTTCTTTCATTCCCTTCATCTTTAACTAGTCAACAAAGAAGAAGAATCCATGAGGTAAAAGACACTAATTTCACTGTTCATAGTATGTACGTATGATAGTCCTGGATCAGATTTGATCGAACATTACTTTTTCATTTTAATAAATTATTATGTAGCTCTGTGAAGAAATGGGACTGGTCCATGCCAGCACAGGACAGGAACCTGATAGATATATCGTGGCAAGAAAGCCTTCCGGTAAGAATAAGGTATCCACGAGCATTGGTACTAGCAGTGTGGGATCAGATCAGGATGACACACTTAGTGGGCAAGCGACCTCAGAAAAAATTTTTTCAGGTATATATTATAAATGACACTCCAAAGTAATTAGGAATACACTTGAACTTGGGCGTTGAATGGGGTGTGGCTATAGGAGGAGCTTATAGAGATTATCTATAACCAGTTTCCTGGTAAATAGGACCACTTGAAGTCACAACAATAAGCAAACCTCATATATATTGTAGCTAGTGACAAAGTTTACTCTAAGCTGGAAGCACTGTAGTTACTGAATTGGTATGTATAATATTATTATAATTTTCCTCTGAAGAGGAGTAAATGGCTGATCTGTGTTTACTCTAGGTGAGATAGTTGAATATTTGAGCCAAGAGGATGTCCCTAAGGAAAACTTGGCTGCACACGAAGTCGATTGCAGCAAACCATGTGTGAAGAAATTGAGAGTTTCATCGGTCACTGCTAAGGAAGAATCAAAATCAAGAAAGAATACAAAGAAGAAGAAAACACAGCCTGCGAATTCTGAAGATGATCTCGATTCTTTATTGGCAGAGATGACACTTTCAGACTCAATATGCAACTATGCGAACTGTCGGAAGAAGGTGAATATGATTGGTCTGCGTTGTCAGTTTTGTGGCAGGCGATACTGCATGGAGCATGGCATCCCTGAAGTGCATGGGTGTGGTGAAGAAGCCAAGAGATATGCTAGGAAGGCTCAACATAAACCAGGTATGTTACCTTTAAATTTATCAGAATGTCATTGTCTTGTTGCTATAGGCTACAGTTCATCACAAGCTGCCAGGAGAAGTAATCTCCATAAGAAACTAGAAAAGAAACTAGAAGACGTTGCCAAAAAAAGGCGAAGTAAAAAATGATGTTTTTTGGTTTTCTTTTCATTCTTATAATTATATACTTCTTCACTTCTACTCTTCAAAATCACAATTTTTTTATAAACAGGGAAAGTTTCATTCCACACTCAACAGTAACCATAGTTAACCCTAAGTGCATGCATAACTGTAGTACTCAATCGTGTGTGACTGTGTATGTGTTTAAGTATTGATTTGTGTCTTCACACTGGTTAGTTAAGGCATGGGTTTAACCATGCACTAACAGCAAAATTATATGGATTGAAGTAATGAAGTGCTCATGAAAGGAGAGGTGTATGACTAACATTCAGCCACATCTAGTATGGTGATGGCAAATACTCTTCCAGTTCTATAACAATAAAGGGGTGTAGCTATTATGATCATAAAAGTGAAATTCCAGAATTGTTCGTAGTCAGGCTTTCGTAGCGATAAAGCTTAAATATATGACTCTCTGTATGAGGTTTTCGTAGTGAAACGGTTCCACATTGCTAGCTGATTATGTTATGGGTATGGGATGACTGTTCCACATAGACATTTTCCTCTGGATGTGCATGGGTGGGTGACAAGTAACATTAGGTTTCCCTCAGATAATAGCATGATGGAATGTTCCACATAATTATAGAGGTTTTCTCAATGCACCTAAAGGAATGAATGACAACACCAAGCTAATTCCTCCTCTGTAAATAGTTATGCATGACATCGAAAACAGATGCTAGCTAAGTAATAAAATTTATATGCAATAATATAATATGTTCTCTATGCAAAAACAAGTAGCTATTCCAATTCATTTCATCCATCCTATTTCAGTTGCGTTGAGATTCCAATATCCTCCCACCACCATCAGTTCATTGGTGGGGAGGACTGCAGCTAGAACATTGTATCGTGGGGTGGGCATCTCTGATATGACATTCCAGGAGTTAGTGTCTCTATTATAGCGCTGAACGGCTCCTGATGGTTCATCACCACATTTTCCTCCTATAACAAGCACATGTCCTCCAAGTGTAGCTAGTGTGGAGTCTTCATTGATGTTTGCTAGTCTATTCCACACAGAGTCAACATTCCTGCTAGTGATGGATGTGGACTTGTCAGATGACTGCAGTAGACTTTCCACCGAACAAGAATAGACAATTCCATCATCTGAAGAAATGTACAAGGATCCATTGCATAGAATCTCTCTGGGAAAATGTAATACTTCAGGTGTGCTACTAGCAGTCCACCACTGGAGGTTCTCTGTATTCAGTACTTCAACTTTAGAGAGAAAATTTTGATCAGTCATTGATGACTGCTAAGCTAAAAAATGAATATGGCAAGTGTTGTAGTTTGTTCCACTTCTCTTCTGATGGTTTGTAGGAATAAATATTATTCTCACTAGAGAAGTATGCAGTGTTCAAATGGACCACAGCTGCACCCCATTTCAATATCATATTCTTTGGTGCTGGTTTTTGTTGCCTCCATTTCATTGTCACTGAATGACTTGTTACTCTATCTGGTTGATCAGCCTACATTCAATTCAAAGTAATAATAATTAGGATGCATAATGCATGTACTTGTTGCAAACATAGCTGCATTCAAATAACCCATAATAATAATTATGAATATATTTGTGACCACACCCACTGGCTTCGAGGATGCATTCCAATAATGAATGAATATTGTTATATTTGTGATCCCATCCACTTGCCAGTACTAAGTACCTTTGTAATATTGTTATACATTAGTATAGGTTCTTAAGTGCTCCTTTGAATTCTTTAACATAATTATAATATTGTCAGAATTTTTGTTAAAGAAACAGGCTAGCTGAAACTAATACTTAATCACGACAAACTCATGATCATAACTAGCTATTACTAAAAGGGGTAAAATAGCTATTATATTCCTACACCAGATTTTCTTGCCTAGATGGCCCAGTAGCTAGCTACTCTACTTTCCCAAAAGTTCTAGCTAGAGATGAGGGAAGGATGGTGAAAGTGTGTAATGCACTGTCATAGCCGATCTTCTTATCATTGAGAACTTTACGTACTCTTTCTCTCCAAGATAAACAATGGAATTATGCTCGAGATTCCCAATAATATATTACTAAAATCAAGTCATAACAGAGGCTAGTACATATAGCTATAGAATCAGGCTCATGCTAGGTATCTTAATGCTCTCAGTTCTGAGGAAGTCCAGTTGATGTGTCATCATGCAAAATGTAGTAATTAATATTGCAATATTTACCCTTATAGAACCTGGATTCTCCAGTACAATACAGCACATGCATAGTAAAATTCCATAGTCTGTAAAATAGGGTCCCGGAACCTTTCTGTTCCGTTCCGTTCCATAGAAAAGTGAGGTCCTCAGTCTCCATCAGTGAAAGTCATACAGTGCATTGCCACAATACCAATGATTTCGCATGCACGAAACATCACCATGGCCAACACCACAGACATGCTTGTAATGGTCATTGTCGTCAGGGGTGAACCATGTAGGACACTGTGATGGCGCTGGCATTTTGGCCCAAATCTTGAGAAAGGATGCTGCTAACACAGGTGATTAGGAGGAGAAAGGTGGGTCCTGACTGCTGAACAAGCATTGCACTCTCAAACCACTTCACATAGGATAAATGCTAATCTAATAGAGAGCCTATACAATTATGCTGCCTTATTTTATACCCTCAACACTAGCTGCTATAGCTACAGTACTTTGGGTAAGTACCAAAATTTGTGAATAGCTTTAGCTATCCCAAATTGTGAGTAGCACGTTTGGTTCCAATTTCTAACTACATTTTTTGAGATCACCATGCAGCTGCTATGTTTCCTGGAAGTAGGATTTGTAATAGGAAGCCACTTTTGTATACTTCACTCACTATAATTATCTTAGTGATACATACACATTAGCTACATGTCACTGTACTTAAGCCTGCACATGGCATTAATTGTGGTATTGTGGACCCAAGCTAATATAATAGGGAGGTGGTCTCTGAATGTATTTGAGCCTCTCTAATCAGGACCCCTGTAATAATTACAACGGAACTTCCAGTAAGAAACCTCCATATTATTATGAAGGACAAATTTCTGAGGTCCCACTATAGAGTGGTTCCACTGTAGGTCAATCACAACCAAGTAGTCATTTGGTCAGGTTTCACTGTATTATCACTGCCCATGTATGGACAGGAAGTGGTTGCCAAGGATTCTGGAACCAACACTAGGAGATATATGCCAACCATAAAAATTATCGTTGCTAGGAGAGCTATAGATTAATGTTAAGTGGATAATAATTATTATACAGTTCAGCTTATGATGCCATAAGATGCAATGCTTTTGTGGTTACCATACCATAGGTGATATGCTGCTCAAACTTTATGTGCATGCATTATTCGTGCATGTTTCACCAGTACATTTACAAAGTTTTGTCACTAACAAGCATACCAACCTGCATTTATCTGCACCTCAGTGGGGAAGTGATAACAACCTGAGTTGCAAAACAAGAGCTCAGACCTTGCAAGCAACGAGTGAATTTTCATTGGTCCAAGTCGTATAGCTTAACTACTGTGTAGCTATTCTCAGAAACCAGCTGTAAAAATACAAAAAACTGTGAATGTGAAGGTGTAAAAGTGTTAGGGCTCTATTTTTGAGAGTTAAGATTTGGAAATTTTTATGGATGCAGGTAGTCAAGTAACTAAGATTTTAGTAAATTACTAAAGTGGCACTGACCTTTTCAGCTCTGTTAAGTCGCATACAAAGCAAAGTCTCTAAGAAACAAAATTATTAAAGATTCAGCAATCAATTATCATGACAATCATAATTCATTGCAGTAAGCCTAGCAAAGTGAAGGAGAGCATCGGTCAACACATCAATACGGTGTGAGGGCCTCAATTCCTTCGTCATGCGAGAAAACCTTCTCATGAACGACCACAATCTCTCACAAACCTCACCATCAGACAAAGCAAATCCTTCTTTATAGCGAGGACTCATTGAGAGCTACATCAATTAGTTCAAACATGACATACGTACACCATAAAATGCACACACCTGACAGTCCATTCTGTGACCATAGGAGTGGAAAACTGGTATAGCAAATTCAAAGAAAGTCAACAAGTCACTTCTGCTCTTTCCCTGAATAATCAGTTAAGTGATGAGACAACATAGAGGTACATACATTCAAATACTTTGTACCTTCAAATGCTTACTCAGAATGCAAGCTACATCATAGAGAAATAGCACTTTGGAGTGTTTTTCAGAGCACTTCTTAATCATTTCAAGAGCATAAACAATATAAGAGATTCTATGATAATTACATTATTAACCAAGTCAGTAATGATAATATCAATCTGACCTTTCACCATGCCTAAGATTGAATAAACGATAAGGAAACTCATGTCTACAAGAAATTCCAATCACACCAGTCTCATCCAGGGCTTTATATCTTGATTTTGACCTCAAAAGATTCCCGGCTAGAAATTCGCTACACTCCTGAGGATGCTACAGTAGATAGTACATCATTACGTATCTATATCATTAACCTTAGTAGTAGCAGCTTGTCCAGCATTATAACCTTCTACAAATGCATCCACTTCAGCCTGGTCCTCAAAGTAAACACCATTATGAAGAGGGGGCCTGACACTCTTTCCAGCACTTTTCTTCCTACACAGTCCGAAGTGGCCATCAATGGCCAAAACAAGTGGACCATCGTTATCACTCTAAGAAAGCTTAGAAAGATGACATTATTCAATTGCATGCAGCAGTTACCTTTGGGCATGCAGGACATTCAGTTCCATTACTGAGGTCTTTGCACACCACACGAAGATGTCGAAGCTGATTCTTCAGATACCTACGTATGTAGAGCAAGAGGGTACAGTTTTATGCTACCACCATAGGTATCAAATAACCTGTATTCCTCAAAAGCATTTAGTAATAGTCTGTAAAAATCTATGCGTGTCTTCTCAATTATCTATCAAAACTATCTCATAGTATCCAGTCACAGACAGGTAACTTTTATAAGTATACCTGCATAGGGCACCTTACTAAGCAACAAAGTGCATTAGTGAAATCTTTAACAGCAACCTGACATTCCAAAAGTAATGATTCTAGTAGATCCAACAGTTGAAACTGAAATGCAAGCTGTGGACACTGTGGTGTAGCAGATCCGGTTCACTAAAGCAGCGGCAAAATTTAAACCTAATTTTGCGTTGTGCACCTATTGTGTTGTCAAAAGGAGGTTAAATTCTATATCACTGACATTAATACATACCAAAGCCACCAACACAGGTTAAGTCACGAAAATAAGCTGTGTCACATTGGTGATCCCTAATAAACAGTGTGCTGATAGGCAAATACAATGGAACATACACGTCCTCCTGTAAAATTATGTGCAGATCATCATGAACTTACACTTTGAAAATCACACTAACCTTCCACAATAAAAGATCATGGAATAAATTAATACTACTATGCAATTTCTGCATGCATTCCATGCATAAATGTGCACCACAGTCTTGACATAGCACAGTAGCTATCTGTAAAGAGCAAATTGAGCACCCTTGAGTCAAGGAAGGACTGCAAGATTCAATCAATGAATTTAACAATTGTGATCGTATTTTCTCCCATGCTTCAGCAGATTTTGTTTCCTGACACTCGTGGGTTCTCTTACGTGGAAAGGTGGTATCCTACACAAAAATAACCAGGGAGGTCATCATCAATAATCACTTCTTCAATATCAAATGCCACAGGTGATAAGAAAAAAAATAATATTGGCGTTAAAACACCAGTACCAACTATAGCAAAATTTATCCAGAAACAGATTATAACAATAGCTCATCATCAAGGACTTCCATAGCCTCATACCACAGGCTGTTTACAGTGTTTGCGTGCATGCGCAGCTGAAAAATCTTCATTGCTGTTGCCTGCTGGGTCCCCTTGAACCCACAAGAGGAACTGAAAATCTTGTTATTTTAAGTTTAGAAATTTTAGAAGATAGCTATCAAGTTTAGTTTAACAGTAGCAGGTCTTCTCTTCTTTCTAATAGCTGACATCACAAAGCCAAGAAACAATAGACAGTAGGGTAAAACGGGGTAATTCCGGTCACTCTTTATGCTATGTTCAGTCCCTCGAAACGCAGAGGTTAAGCAAGGATGAGCTTCGAAATATTTTTTTCCCAGACAGCACCACATTAGTACAGTTTATGCTCCAAAAAGATAGAGTGCAGGTTGAAATAATGTAGAATTTAAAATAATTTAAAGTGTGCAGCTAATAAATTGATAAAATCAAATTCATGGGGTAATTCCAGTCGGCTCATCTATTTTGCAGTTAAAGCTGTATAAAAGATTTATGAAGTTGTATTATAATTATTTGCACCTGTTTAGATGCAACATGGACAGTTGTAACTAAGTTCTATCAACCATTTGCAGTGATTTAGATTGAAAAAGATGATGAATTCAATAATAATGTCTGGATACTGTAATAGCATGGTCAATTCCTCTCCTCCTTGCCCAGAACCTTGAGGGTTACTTCTCTGGCAGTTCCAGATAAAGGTTAAAACTTAATACTTACAAAATGTTTTTTCACACACAATCGGTAAGGGGTCTGGCTCGAGAATAGTCTAGATATTAGGTCCTGTAAGCTGTAAACTAGTGGCGATATTTCCTCTGTGTCTGATCTTTAGCTGCAAACTAAAGTGTAGTTACTTTCATTTTGTAGTTAATAGTCTCACAGTTATGAGCTGCCTGCTTACCTTATCTCAGTAGCTATATATATACAAAATTCTGAAGTTTTGACTAACAGGCCTACCGTGATCATGTCAAACGTGACAGAATAACAAGTGCTCCTCTGCCAACAGGAAACAAGGTATATGCTAATCATTCTACCCAAATGTAGTCAAGTGAACTAGCTACCTGTAGCAGGAAAAAAAATTGATTTGGTGCAAAAACTCTGTAGATACTGACATTCTTTCTCCGCGTGACCGGAATTGCACCGCGACCGGAATTACCCCGCTTTACCCTATACTACAGCTAGCACACCAGCTAGCAGGTATTATACTGATAGAATTTTAGGCTAGGACCCATTTCTAAGGACCCAAATGACGTCATCTTTAATTGATTTAACCCCATACATTCGGATTAAACGAGCTACTCAGTGCTGCTCGGTGCTACTTATAGCTACTCAATAAGCTACTGGATGAAAATCTAGCTAAGTGGCATGGATCCAGGCAAGTGTAATAATTATATCTAATACATTGAGGAAGGAGTATGAAGTAACCTCAGAGCATCTCACTTACTTCCATCAATGTAAAAGAGTAATATAATATTCAAGAAGAGGAATGATCAAAAAAAAATTAAGGACCCATGACCATTACTATCCTAAACGATAAGGTGCATTCTGTTCCAATGGTCACCAGTATCATCTATGCTAGTACAAACTATATCAGCACTTGATAATTTATATCACTATTTCTAGTTGAGGAACATTGTTTTCTAAAAGAGGAGTTGATTAAGGACCCATGGCCGTTACTCTCCAAATAGATAAGGTGTGTTCTGTTCAAATGGTCACCGGTATCCTCTATGCTAGTATAAGCTATATCTGCACTTGATGATCTATATCTCTATGAGGAACATTATTTTCTAGAAGAGGGGTTGATTAAGGACCCATGGCCATTACTATCCAAAAAGATAAGGTGCGTTATGTTCCAATGGTCACCAGTATCCTCTATGCTAGTACGAAGTGTATCTGCACTTGATGATCTATATCTCTATTCCTAGTTGAGGAACATTGTTTTCTAGAAGAGGAGTTGATTAAGGACCCATGGCCGTTACTCTCCAAAAAGATAAGGTGCGTTCTGTTCCAATGGTCACCATTATCCTCTATGCTAGTACGAAGTATATCTGCACTTGATGATCTATATCTCTATTCCTAGTTGAGGAACATTGTTTTCTAGAAGAAGGGTTGATTAAGGACCCATGGTTGTTACTCTCCAAAAAGATAAGGTGTGTTCTGTTCCAATGGTCACCAGTATCCTCTATGCTAGTACAAACTATATCTACACTTGATGATCTATATCTCTATTCCTAGTTGAGGAACATTGTTTTCTAAAAGAGGAGTTGATTAAGGACCCATGGCCGTTACTCTCCAAAAAGATAAGGTGCGTTCTGTTCCAATGGTCACCATTATCCTCTATGCTAGTACGAAGTATATCTGCACTTGATGATCTATATCTCTATTCCTAGTTGAGGAACATTGTTTTCTAGAAGAGGAGTTGATTAAGGACCCATGGCCGTTACTCTCCAAAAAGATAAGGTGCATTCTGTTCCAATGGTCACCATTATCCTCTATGCTAGTACGAAGTATATCTGCACTTGATGATCTATATCTCTATTCCTAGTTGAGGAACATTGTTTTCTAGAAGAAGGGTTGATTAAGGACCCATGGTTGTTACTCTCCAAAAAGATAAGGTGTGTTCTGTTCCAATGGTCACCAGTATCCTCTATGCTAGTACAAACTATATCTACACTTGATGATCTATATCTCTATTCCTAGTTGAGGAACATTGTTTTCTAGAAGAGGAGTTGATTAAGGACCCATAGCTGTTACTCTCCAAAAAGATAAGGTGCGTTCTATTCAAATTGTCACCAGTACCCTCCATGCTAGTACAAACTATATCTGCACTTGATGATCTATATCTCTATTCCTAGTTGAGGAACATTGTTTTCTAGAAGAGGAGTTGATTAAGGACCCATGGCCGTTACTCTCCGAAAGATAAGGTGCATTCTGTTCCAATGGTCACCATTATCCTCTATGCTAGTACAAACTATATGAACATTGTTTTCTAGAAGAGGAGTCGAGTAAGGACCCATGGCCGTTACTCCCCCAAAAGATAAGGTGCATTCTGTTCCAATGGTCACCATTATCCTCTATGCTAGTACAAACTATATCTGCACTTGATGATCTATATCTCTATTCCTAGTTGAGGAACATTGTTTTCTATTAAGGACCCATGGCTGTTACTCTCCAAAAAAGATAAGGTGTGTTCTGTTCCAATGGTCACCAGTATCCTCTATGCTAGTACAAATCATATCTGCACTTGATGATCTATATCTCTATTCCTAGTTGAGGAACATTATTTTCTAGAAGAGGGGTTGATTAAGGACCCATGGCCGTTACTCTCCAAAAAGATAAGGTGTGTTATGTTCCAATTGTCACCAGTGTTTTCTATGCTAGTTAAAACCATATCTGCACTTGATGATCTATATCTCTATTCCTAGTTGAGGAACATTGTTTTCTAGAAGATGGGTTGATTAAGGACCCATGGCTGTTACTCTCCAAAAAGATAAGGTGTGTTCTGTTCCAATGGTCACCAGTATCCTCTATGCTAGTACAAACTATATCTACACTTGATGATCTATATCTCTATTTCTAGTTGAGGAACATTATTTCTAAAAGATTAAGGACCCATGGCCGTTACTCTCCAAAAAGATAAGGTATGTTCTGTTCAAATGGTCACCAGTATCCTCTACGCTAGTACAAACTATATCTGCACTTGATGATCTATATCTCTATTTCTAGTTGAGGAACATTGTTTTCTAGAAGAGGAGTTGATTAAGGACCCATGGCCATTACTCTCCAAAAAGATAAGGTGTGTTCTGTTCCAATGGTCACCAGTATCCTCTATGCTAGTACAAACCATATCTGCACTTGATGATCTATATCTCTTTCTCGTGCCCAGGACACTCAGATGGAGTTGAGCTTCCCTGTATGTGCAATAATAGGAGGAGGTACAATCATATAAAATGCTACAATGATCAAGACTTGCTGATTCAGAAATTATCCCTGAAGAGAACTTCTCTACCACCAGCTACTGAGAAATCTGACTCCAAAAAAAACAACAACAAAAAAACACACACACACAAAATGATTATGTTAATTAACAGCAGAAATGTACTCTTAATTACATACCTTTGATGAATACATGGTGTACCCATGCACTTGAATGCTGACTACATTGGATGCTACCAACCAGAGTTCAGGGCACCAGACTACCATACACGTTTCCACCCCATTACCTGCTGAATGCTACATTTCATGCTGAACGTTGGATGCTACCAGGGCACCAGACTACCATACACGTTTCCACCCCATTACCTGCTGAATGCTACATTTCATGCTGAACATTGGATGCTACCAACCAGAGTTCAGGGCACCAGACTACCATACACGTTTCCACCCCATCACCTGCTGAATGCTACATTTCATGCTGAACGTTGGATGCTACCAACCAGAGTTCAGGGCACCAGACTACCATACACGTTTCCACCCCATTACCTGCTGAATGCTACATTTCATGCTGAACGTTGGATGCTACCAGGGCACCAGACTACCATACACGTTTCCACCCCATCACCTGCTGAATGCTACATTTCATGCTGAACGTTGGATGCTACCAGGGTACCAGAGTACCATACACGTTTCCACCCCATCACCTGCTGAATGCTACATTTCATGCTGAACGTTGGATGCTACCAACCAGAGTTCAGGGCAC